>CM048745.1:373124257-374394257 GCA_026315105.1 Locusta migratoria
CCTTACGTTTCGTCCAGAGCTGCGCCGGACATCCTCAGAGGTCTTCTTCCTTGCGATGAGTCTTGCCGACTGATGAGTCGGGTGTCTGAGAGCGCCATATATACTGTGAAAAGTGGGCGTGGTCAAGCTGTCACGTTATCAGCAGAGATATTCCTTGTCAAAGATAAAACATCACTCGATTGCAATCGGTCAGAGATAAAACCTGTCGATCTTTCAAAGCTACTGTCCAAATGTCGTTAAGTTTCATAGATTCTTTCCTGTTAAAATTTTCTTTATGTTTATATATTTCAATTGCTTCCCTGTATTGTCGTGGATAATAATTCGTCATAGTAGATAAAACTGATGTTTCGGAAAACCTCACTATATGACTTCCAGATTGAAGAGCATGCTCTGCCACTGCCGATTTCTCTGTTTTTCCTAGTCGGCAAAGACTTTTGTGTTCCTTCAGCCTAGTTTCTATACTTCTTTTTGTGGTTCCAATATAAACTTTACCACATGTACACGGATTTTATAAACGCCACAAGCAGAAAGAGTGGTTCGTTTATCCTTCACAGAACGTAGTACCTGACATATTTTCTTAGTTGGTCTGAAAACCGGTCTGATGTTGTGTTTGTGTAATATTTTTCCTATTTGATCAGTTACTTTTCCGATAAATGGCAGGGAAACTGTGTTCTTCCATCGCTTTGTTTTATCACGTGTTTTTAGACTGTTATTATTAGGTCGCAGAACCCTGTTTACTTCTTTATCTGAATATCCATTTTTCTTGAAAGCTTGCTTCAGGTGTTTTAATTCAGCATCTAGGTGTTCCGGAGTGCAGATTTTTTTGGCTCTGTCAACGAGACTTTTGATGACGCCTCTCTTCTGCTGTGGGTGATGATTAGAATTCTTATGTAAATATCTGTCTGTGTGTGTAGCTTTTCGAAAAACTACGTTTCAGTTTTCCATCTACCTCTCTCATGACTAGAACATCCAAGAAGGATATTGCGCTGTCTTTTTCCATTCCCATTGTAAACTGGATTTTTTTTATTTGTGTTATTCAGATGAGAAAAGAATTCATCCAATGCTTCTTTACCGTGAGGCCATACCACGAATGTATCGTCCACATACCGATACCATAGAACTGGCTTCTTTTTTGCCATTCCTAAAGCTGATTGTTCGAATTTCTCCATATAGAAATTAGCAATCGCCGGGCCCAATTACATATATCGGAGTTACTGAAATATGATTTTATTGACTGCTAATGATGAACTTCGTAATTATTGAATGTTTAAAGAAATATAACAGACTGGATAAAACTGACAGTTCTAGCCAATAGGAAATAAATATTTTAATCCCTATAATACTGAAAATGAATTAGATTCATTGATATACAGGGAGTTCGCAAATTCCCGTTACAAACTTCTAGCACATTTTGAATAGGAACCCACGTTAGGAAACGTATCATTTCCGTTCTAAAACAGTTTCAGTTCAGATGTGTAACTCGTCAATGTCTGCTTAGGGACAGAGAAACGTCTGCACAAGACAATGAAGAGACACCAGGTGGGATGGAAAGAGTGTACCAGAACATGCTTCGGAGGTGCAATGTGTGTAACGACGTTGGTTGTCGCCACATCGAGCCCTGTTGTAATGCATCATTACGTTGCGGCTGGTGCTATAGATGCTTGGTTCTTATTGTTGTCGACTAATGTAAGCCATAAGCTGTAAATTGTAATGAAAATGAGTAAGTTATAACGGAACGAATCCGTATTCTTTTCAAATTGATGCAACAATTGTACTGGGTCACGCCTAATTACATTCCTCAAGTAGGAGTGGATGAGATAATCATCTGAAATGAAACCGTCGTGGGTTCCTATTCAAAATGTTATGTACTCACTACCCTCTAGAAGTCCTAGAAGGTTGAAACGGCAATGATCGACCACCCTGTATACACCCTCTATATGATCACTTACAGATAATTATGCAAATTACAACATTGTTTCAACAAATACATTTCTAGAACTTCCCAGCATGACAAATTCCATTTCTGACTAATTGACAGGGGTTTTCTGCAGCACAAAGTTTCCGATAGATATGTTAAAAAGTATTTATTATTGTATGATGTGTGAAAAATAATATGTGGTACTAGGCGTCTGTAATGCAAATGTTTCGGGAGAAGAATTGAGTAGATTATGTCATGATAATGGTGCAGCTGACACATTACCAGTTCAACGAAGTATTCAGAATAACATAATTATGCAAGATCAGAACATAAGTTTGATAGCAATAATGCAGTCATCAATGACAAAAATTAATGAAACTGACAAAGGGCAAAATTTATTAAGTACAGAGATTAAAGATATTAAATCAGAACAAAATTCATTCAGGGCAGAAATTAGAGATGAGGTAGAGAGACAAGGGAGTTAGAAAAGAAGTTTGAAACTGGACAATAAAAAGGTATTACATGTAGGGCAGAAAAAATTAGAAGCAGGTATAAATCAGCTATATAAAGAATACAATAATATGGATCAAAATTTAAATAACCTTGAGGCTAAAACTGACGAACGTCTTAACAGGCTAAGTCACATTTATGAACAGTTAGAATATGTCTTGTACAATATAATTATTGAACAGTTTGATAAGTTAGACACTATAGTAGTTTATATCATTAGAAATTTAACTACATATATCGTAAGTTATTGAAATATGGTCTCCTTGACTGCTAATGATGAAATTCGTAATTACTGCATATTTTTATAGAAATAATGAGTTGAGATAAAAAGTGGGTAGAAGCTTTTGAAATGTGGTGCTACAGACGAATGATGAAAATTAGATGGGTAGATCAAGTAACAAATGAGGAGGTGCTTAACCGAATTGGGAAGAGGTTTCTGGCATATCCTGACTAAGAGAAGGGATAGATTGGTTGGAAACATTCTGAGACATAAAGGAATTGTCAGATAGGATAAATTTCTAGAACGTTCGTCTGTTTATGACTAACTGACACAGTTCTTCTGCAGTACGAAGGTTCCGACAGTTATGCTAAAGTATTTATTATCGCATGATGCACGAAAAATAACTAAAACAACCACAGTAAATCGGATACATGATATGTGCTAGGTCATGCTATAAATGTATTGTTGTAAGAAAATGGTCTTTAAAAAGAGATAAACGGTATCGGATGAGTGAATAAAGATGTGGTATCGGGTTATAGAATAGATCAGTGTTTTCCAACCTGTGGGTCGCGACACCCTGAGGAGTCACCAAGTTTTGTTCGGGGGGGCCATTCCGGCGAAAACGCTTGCTATTGGCTGGAGCGCCGTGACGTCACTGCGAGGACGCCAGCGCAGCGCAGCTGTGTGTTTATACGGCAAATGCGCTGCACCACTGACTTTGTAGCGTATTATTCGTTCATTTTGCTTTCGGTTACGTTCGATACACATTTGTACACGTCAAAAGAAGCGCTAGTATTTCTTGAGTAGTAATAGTGTGTTACTTGCCTTTCAATAAACACAGGATATCATCAAGAATACCCGGTCTGCATTTAAACTCCTTCGTCCATATCTAAAGGGTTGCCCTGTACGGCAAAGGAGATTTTCGCTTTCGCAGGCGACAAGCTATTAATGCCAATGCATGGGCGATGTCCTCTGGATTCCACTTTACCCTTTTATTTTCGTTTAATAGACATCTTAGCTACGCTGGTGTAAAACACTTTGACAATACATTATTCACACTTTAGTGCAACTTGACTTTTTCTTTCGTGTCGGATGACTTTTTTGTCCGCTTCAATGAAAGAACACGTCGGAGAGCGTTCGTTTTGCTTCGTGAGGCTGCATCACATTTTTTATTGCCGCTTCCTGCATTTAATTTTTTTTAAAGTTCAATCTCGGCCCTCTGTTCCTCAGTTTCCAAATCCTTATTCACTACTTCACTGAGTTCATGAAAGGAATCTGTACTTGATGATGGCTCGACTTTTTTTTTTTTTTTTTGGTGATAGTGTCTAAAGTCGTCAAAGCTCGTTTTTGCAAATTTCTTGCTCCACACCGTTGTGTACGACTTCCGGATCCCTAAGAAGTAATTTAACTTTGAATTTATTATTCCTAAAATTATTTACGAAGTTCTACTCGAAAAACTCATTATTAATTACTATGAAACTACATTAATTTAACACTAAAAATCAGATAAGTAGACAAAAGCTATTGAATATTAATGGCATAAACGACTACAATGGTTAAATTTGAGTTCCTATCCCGGCGACTTCGCGTGATAATGCTGGCAACGGGTGCTAAATGCCGGCAATTGCGTGTCTGCTTAAACGTTTTGTCATGAAATCTTAGTTTTTACAAAGGCATTTGCGTATACAGAGCGGATAGGAGCACATTTAAGAACCTGTCTACCGTAGAGGAACGGCATTATTTATTTCATTCATGTTCTGTATCAATGTATATAGAAACACTAATCAACTCATTTCATGTGGTTCAGATTTGAATTTTAGATCTTGGCAATGATTTTCTATCGTCTTGTTGGTGTTACCAACATAATCACACTAGAGCGCCGGATAATTTAGGTAACTAAAATTTTAACTGTATAGGCAATAAATAATGTTGCTCAGGTGAATTTACTTTTCATCCTGGATATAATGGTTTCAAGAGGCTTAGCAATAGCCGTTAGTTTTACGTATTCCCGATATGTTAACTATTTTAAACTGGTTTATAGTTCAAATAACAAAACCCGCATATAGCGCGTAATTTGTAGTTTTACATAGGTAAAATTTTACTTTCTATTCCGGCGTCTTCGCGTTATTATGTTGGTAACACCAGCAGGACGGTAGAAAATCTTTGTCAAAATATAATATTCAAATCGGAACCACATATAATGAATACGGTAGATAAGTGTTTCGTATAGACCATGAAGGAAATAAACAATGCTCTACGGTTGAGATGTTCTTGTGTGTGCCCTTGTCCGCTCAGTAAAAATAATTACCCTCGTAAAACGAAGATTTCATGTCAAAACATTCAAGTAGTCAATCCCAACGTCACACGATTGTCGGCATTCAGCATTCGTTGCCAACATTATCACGCGAAGTCACCGGGATAAGACTTAAAATTTAACCGCCTATACAATGTAGCGAGTAATTCATTGTCGTTGAGCAACACAGTAAAGCGTCAAAACATGTAATATCGTGGTAATTTTTTGTTTCAGTTATTTTAAGTGTTATGTATGTGCAGACTTTTTACCTTTTCGTTTGCATCCACGCTTTCTAAAATTTCTTCTCCATGCTAGTTCGGAATGTTTATGGAGGGGATTGCTGTTGGTAATAACTTCAAGAAAGAAGTTAGCCCTAGAAGCTCATTTCTCAGATCCCGTTCATAATCCTCAGGCCGAAAATGAGCTGAACACGCACGTGCTGTTTTCACATTGTCCTTGTGTATGCATCGAACAAGCCATTCACATTGCAGGTGCTCATCCTTGGGAAAAATGTGACAAATAACGTTCGTCGTCGTGCGAGCAGTATTAGTGCATTGTAGCACGGCACAAATGCAGTGACTCTTGCTCGTGACTGCCTCAAAACAAATCACTTTTCTTGGATGTACACGGCGACTTCCGTATCCTGCTCAGTGCACAGCACTGCAGCGTCCTCGCCGTGACGTCACGGCGCGCAAAGGCGTCTGGGAGTTTTCTGCTCGCCAGGCGCCGGAATGGCCTACCTGCTTTTTCTATATACCTTGGGTCGCGGCAGCAGGGGGATGCAGTAGCAGCGCGTTCGATAGTAAATGTTCGTTTCCTGACGTTCAGCTTCTATGGCACAAGTTCCACACTGTATCGAGAAAGTCACGTAATTAACAAATAATCGGTAGATGGCACGTTCAGTGTGGCCCTTAAATGGACATAAAAATGGCACTTATATAAGATGTACCTACGGCACTTTTGATATGTGATGACTGGCCGACAGAAACGCGAAAGAATGAAGCAATTTTTCACCTCAAGATAACTTGTTAATTAAACAACTTGACAACGTTTGCGCCGTACTGCTACCGTTATTTACAATGGTTGTAATCTCCTTGTGTGCTGTTGACACGTGTTGAGCTATTGTTACGTCGGAGAAACAAATAATCACTAATTTAATATTACTTTTATACATTATATATCAATACCTTGCGTAGAGGAGTAAGACAGGCTTGTAGCCTTTCCTCAGTGTTGTTTAATGTCTACATTGAGCAAGCAGTGAAGGAATTCAAGGAGAAATTTGTAGAGGAAATTAAAGTTCAGGGAGAAGAAATAAAAACTTTGCGGTCTGCCGATGACATAGTAATTTTGTCAGAGACTGCAAAAGATCTGAAGAGCATCCGATTGGAAAGGACAGTGTCTTGAAAGGAAGATATAAGATGAACATTAACAAGAGTAAAACGAGGGTAATGCAATGTGATGTCAGAAAATCAGCTGATGCTGAAGGAATTAGATTTGGTAATGAGACAATAAAAGTGTTGGATGAGTTTTGTTATTTGGGTAGCAAAATAACTTCTGAAGTAGAGAAGATATAAAATGCACAATTGCTATGGGAAGAAAAGCGTTTCTAACTTGTTAGCATCCAATATTAAATGTTAGGAAGTCCTTTCTGAAACCATTTGTCTGGAATGTAGCATTGTGTGGGAGTGAAACGTGGACGATAAGGAGTGGAGATAAAAAGAGGATAGAAGCTTTTGAAATGTGGTGCTACAGACGAATGATGAAAATTAGATGGGTAGATCAAGTAACAAATGAGGAGGTGCTTAACCGAATTGGGAAGGGATAGATTGCTTGGAAACATTCTGAGACATAAAGGAATTGTCAACTTAGCATTAGAAGGAAGTGTGTGGGGTAGTAATCGTAGAGGGGGACCGAGGGACGAATATAGTAAGCAGATTCAAAAGCATGTATGTTGTCGTACTTATTCTCAGATGAAGAGGCTTGCTGAGGACAGGGTAGCGTGGAGAGCTGCATCAAACCAGTCTGCGGACTGAGGATCACAACAACAACAACTTTTTTACAACAGCATCATAGTAGTTAATAGTTGGTAAAGAGTTTTCAATGTCGTATTGTTTTCAATCAACCGATGACAACACCGTTTTATTACTGGCTCACCGTAATTTGCTGATGGTACGAGCTGTCAGTATCCTTTCGAAGAAACAGAAAGTTTATGACCATTGTTGAAGTATTAGGAAATGATGCATCAGTTTTGATGGTTTCATACTCGCACACGACAACACGTCGCCTTATATTAAATAATGGAATTTTATTTTCCATGAAAACAAAACGATACATCAACACTTGTAGTCATAAAGTCCATCTGTTCATGTTATATTCGTTTCCTATATGAGGCGAGATTGGTTGCGCAGATGTTAGATACATCTAAGAAAGAAATACTTTGCCTTTGGAATCAATGACATATCTACGTTTACATCTATCGGGCATACTCTTCAAATCACATTTAAGTGCCGGGCAGAGGGTTCATCGAACCACCTTTACACTATTTATCTGCCATTCCATTCTCGAATAGCGCGCCGGAAAAAATAACACCTGAATCTCTCCGTTCCATTTGTGATATCTCGTATTTTATTCTGATGATCATCTCTTCCAATGTAAGTGGGAGTCAACAATATATTTCCGCATTCGGAGGAGAATGTCGGCCATTGGAGTTTCGTAAGAAGCCCACGTCGCAGCGATAAACACCGTTGTAATGATTCCCATTCCTGTATTTCTGCCAATAACACGCAGTCTCTGCTTCGCCTTTCCTATGACATTATCTACGTTTCTATAATGTATCGGGCCGCGGTGGAGTAGCCGAGCAGTCTAAAGCACCTCGCTGTGGAGCGCGCGGTTGCTCGCCGTGGAGGTTCGAGTCCTCCCTGGGGCATGGGTGTGTGTGTATGTGTGTTTGTCCGTAGGTTAGTTTACCTAGGTTTAAGTAGTTTGTAAGCTACGGACTGATGACCACGCAGATTTACAGACATTTTATTTGAAATGTATCGGACCAAACTGCGTGGTCATCAGTCCGTAGCTTACAAACTACTTAAATTAAGGTAAACTAACCTAAGGACAACATACACATCCATGCTCCAGGGAGGACTCGAACCTCCGACGGCGAGCAACCGTGCCGTCCGCAGCGAGGCGCCTTAGACCTCCACCGCGGTCATTATCTACGTTTTTTTTTTCTTCCTTTTTTTCAGTTTGAGTCTGGAGTAATAGTAATTTCTAGGTATTTAGTGGAGTTTACGGCCTTTGTTTTTTACTGCTTTATCTTGTGAAGTAAGTTTAAGGGGTTCAAATGTTTGTAGAACTTATGGGACTTAACTACGGGGTCATCAGTTCCTAAACTTACAAACTACTTATGAACTACCTAATACTAAGGACGGCACAAATATCCATGCCCGAAGGGGGTATTCGAATCCCCGACCGCAGTGGCCGTGCAGAACGTGACTGGTGCGCCGCAGACTGCTCGGCCATTGCGGTCGGCTAAAGGTTTCTTTTCGTACTCATGTGGACGACTTCACACCTCTCTTTATTTATAGCCAATCGCCAATTTTACGCCATAGTGATATCTTATTCTGCAGTTGGTTTTGATCTTGTGATATTCCTGGCCTGCGGCTACTTCATATTTCTGGCCGCTGGCCGTTTCTTTGCTAACATTGTACGTGTCCTAAACGCGGAAGAGAGACAGAAGTGCAGCATATGTTGAAATGTGGGGTGGGGAGCAGTAGCATATGGCACAGTAGGTGCTGGTTCCCAAGGTGCCCGCCTATGTTACTGGTGCTCTCCTCGCATTGGCTGCTGCGTTTCACATCACGTGATTTCTTTTGAAATTAGTTTTGTTTATTATATACTAAATATTAATTATTCAGAGCTGAGAATTTCTAATAAATATCTGTCAAGGAAAGGCTAGGTTTTGACAGTTTAAAAAGTTTAAGGTGCCTTCTCTTATTGTAACAAGAGAAAAGCGATTCTGCAGAAGGCGCTAAATAGAGCGTCAGGCGCCGTCCCGCAACGCGCCGCAGTTTGTCTCGAGCTGACCACTATACGCACCGGACCGCGCCGGTCATGAGTAAAGTTTCGTATAATTGTGATAACAGTCGAAGTCTCAACATGAACTACGGGCAGCATAGGCCGTTTCGTATTAACAATAGTTGTTCATATTTTATTATTTAATTAATAAATGGCATCCCTGAAAATTAAAAATCTCGCGAGTCGCTTCTTATGATTCCATCATACAGAACTTATTTTAGCCTCACTTGTATGCTGTAGAAGAACCAACGACCTCTGTGCTGTCTTCTGCGCTGGGGACACATCTATAGAAGACAACAGGTTAGTCAGAACTCTATGCTTTCCATAAAGACTCGGACAGCAAATACGACACCTCGTGCGTACTGTAGGGCGGTACAAACCCACACTGCTACGCAACAGCATCCGCAAGGATGTGGAGGTTTTAGGGGACTTGTGGGAGGAAGCAGTACTGACTTCTCTGTCCGCAAATAAAACCCTAGGAAGCTTGTAATCTTCAGATGATTTTAATAGACGGTAAATAACGGAGTCAACCGCTATCAACCTGAGAGAGCTGCTTAGATTTTCTCCCAAATCGTTTATGTAAATAAGGATCAGCAGAGGACCAATAACAGTACCCTGTGGAACGTCCGATGTGACTTTTGTTTTAGTCGTTGCCTTACCATCGATTACTGCAAACTGTGTCCTCTCTTTCAAGCAGTGGAGTAACTATGGGGGGGATGAGGGGGATGGAACACCCCCCTCCCCAGAACCCGAAAAAAAAAGAAAAAACAAAAAAAGGAAAAAAAGGAAAGAAAGAAATCGTATAACAGCAATCTGGTAAAGGTAAAGATTGGAAACTTGGGGTGTTTTACCATAAGCTTTCACTGGATCGGAGTGAATTAGATTCTTCAATGGGTGTGGTAGATGGTAGTCTGTCTGGAAACTGACTAAAATTTTGCTCGTCAAGCAGGTCTACCCCCCTCCCCCCCCCCCCCAAGGCCAAGTGCTAGTTACGCCACTGCTTTCAAGAAATATCCTATTCAGTCCCAAATTTGTGGAGATAGTTTTCTGACGGGCCTGGAGGTCTCTGGACATTTTTACTTGGTAAGGGGTCGCGGATTCAAAAAGATTGAAAACACTGGAATAGTCGTTACATCGCACAGTCCATACCAAAGCGCGACTGCGACAGGGCGGGAGTGTGAGGTTCGCTGTACTTCTTGCTCGCCGTTCCCCTCGTCAGCAGTAGAGGCGGCAGACAGAGTGGGGCTGGTCTGGGCAGAGAACGCCGCCAGTCGCAGAAGGGGCGGCCGGCACTTGGCGCCCTGTGATTAGGCTCGTAATTGGCCGGCGGCGCGAACACGCCACCAATCAGCGCGCTGCAATTACCGGACCGCCCGGCTCCAACTTTTCCGTCCGAAATACGCGGCGCGGCGCTCGGGGAGCGCTTGTTCGACACAGAAAGCCACCGGCAGAATGTAATGGCTTTCAATCGGAATACCATTATTTCGGTACTAGTTGGACATTCGTAACGGCCCAAGTACGCCACCGACATGAGCTTCAGGTACGTGAGCCGAATGCGGCCCTTAATCGACTACCTATTGAATCTAATGAAACGTCACTGCGGACCGATGGCTAATGTTCCAGTGTTACGTGCAAAAGTTGCTTACAATCACTTATCAAGCTGGGACGCTAAAAGAAATCAGTAGATGTGCTTAGTTAATAAATAGTAAATACACATTCAGTGCTTCTATATTAAGCCAGTACTGAGTTTCGTTTGATCAGAAAAATTATTCCGTGTTTGAGTTGTCCCTTGAGACTCAGTCGCAAAACTAAGTCGTCTTATCATAAAATATGCATTATTTTTGAAAACATTATGCATAATAGCGATATTACAAGTAATTATTAATTCATGTAACAAGACAGTCTAGATACCATTTTTTTAACGTTGGTCAATAGGGTATCAGTTCTAACGGAAGTTATACCACAATTGAGTTCAATATGCAACAAACCATAAATGAATTGCTGTTTGTTAGTCTCGCTAAAAATCCAGAACGGCTGAAACGATTTGGCTAATTTTAGTCTTGAAACACTTGTGTAAGTCCAGGGAGGGTTTATATGGTGATAAAATATGGAAAAGTTGTCTGGAAAAGAGGAAAGTCGGGAAAATCTGAAAAAGATTTTTCCAGTGAGCTATCAATGCCGTTCGTACAATTGCCATAAAATTTTGTACATTTCATGTTGAAAGCAAGATGAAGGTTCGCATCAAATAAAAATTTAGAAAAGTCGTCCGGAAAGTCGGAATATTTAGGAGAAACCAAAAGTGATTTTTTTCTATGAATAAAAGTCAATTGCCACATTGGTGTAAGAGAATCACTTGAGTACGGCTTGACAGGACAAAGTTTGTATGAAATAATTTTTTGGAAAATCTACCGGAAAATTGGAAAATTTGAGAAAAACTGAAAGTGCGTTTTTCAATGTGTTTTTGATTGAATTCAGCACTATAACTGACTATTCGCACGATGGAGAGGGATAATTCTTTTTTTGTTTTGTTCATTGTGGTCTTGTAAAACTTTTCAGGAGAAAAAAAGAATAAATAAAAAAGTAGGTACATTTAAAAAGGAAAGTTGAAAAATTCGAACGAAGTTCCCTTTTCAATGTGTTTCTAAATGTACTCAACACTATAAGTTGAGAACCGTTCATCTCATAGCGATAAAATCTTGCACATTGGACGTTCATAGCGAGAGGAAGGTTTAAGTGAACTAAAAGTTTGGAATAGTTGGTCAGTAAATTGAAAATTTGTGGAAAAATGACACAGTCTTCTCTTTGGGATATCAATATCATTCCTACGATTGCGATAAAATTTTGCACATTTGACGTTCAAAGCAAGAGTACATACATATTAGCAATTACGAAGCATTGCCGGGTCAACTAGATGACCTGGTGAACTTCGTATCACTTACCTCTTAATATAAACCACATTAATTTAAATCATATGTATTTTAGACCCAGTAGCTTTATAAACGCATCATCAGATAGTCTAAGTATGAGCTCGACAGTGGGCGGAAAGAGTGGGCAGGTTAATGTTCATGTCACATTCGTGGAAGTTCAGGGAAAGTTTAAACGGTGATAAACTATGATAAAATTGCGAAGAAAATTTAGATTTAAAACATGTAAAACAATGACTTGGTTTTTGTGTTGGGTGCGTTCAGAAATGTACTTGGAAAAAGTAAAGTTCGCTTTATACGATCTGAACCCGTATATGAACTGCCAAAGATAAAAATGAATTGCAGTTTGTTAGTCTCGCTAAAACTCGAGCACGACTCAACCGATTTGGCTATATATCATTACATAAACCACCGAATCTATTGTGATGAAATATGGTGTGTAGATACCTTGAGCGCTGAAGTACCGGATAAGATACTTTAGAAAGTGTGTAATTCAAGGTATTGATTTGAAGCATATAAAGCTAAATGTCGAACAATAATTACACTCTGGGAAAGCTATTTACTCTTTGGCTTCTTAACTTTACCATATCTCAGAAAATGCGTCTACGTAATTCGATTCAACACAAGGAACACCATGCACCTACAGCGTGTTTAATCCACATCCATTACGCCAAAAACAAAACAAACATTGAAACTTCATTTGTCATCCTGTCACCATTAAAGTTAGCATTATTAGTGCACGAAAACATTATTATCTGATACTCTCTACAATGACGAGGAGAAAAAGACCTAATATAGGTCGTCGAAGTCAGTCAAATGTCCGACGAGCTACCTCTCGCGCTAACCGCACTGATGACCAGCGAGAGACTGATAATGATACCCGTCGGATTGGTATGGCAGTTCTAGAGTGAATAACAGTGAAGTAGATAGCTATAAAAAGGAAAGAGTTCGGGCACGTCGATCACAACAGCAGCGAGCGCGGGAAAATGAAACTGATCGATTCTGCAGACGGAATGCTCCTGTGAACCTGGAACAAGGAGCATTCTCCTACGATTTGGAAATAGATTATAGTGACGACAAATCTGTAAGAATTGGGGAAATGTCAAACATTTGCCCAATTTTTCCGCCCGCTATCGAGCCAGTGGACTATATGATGATGCCTTTATAAAGCTACTTGGTCTAAAATATATATGATTTAAATTAATATACTTTATATTAAGAGGTAAGTGATACGAAGTTCACCGGGTCATCTAGTCATTATATAGAATTGTTAATCAGGTCGAAAAATG
The DNA here is from genome assembly GCA_026315105.1 of Locusta migratoria. NCBI lineage: Eukaryota > Metazoa > Arthropoda > Insecta > Orthoptera > Acrididae > Locusta > Locusta migratoria. Next base: position 373,137,483 of record CM048745.1, read on the forward strand.
TAAAATGATTTAAAATCATTACAAAATACATAATTGCTACATTTTTACAGCTGAATAGGCTTTGAAGTGAGCTATCGATCTTCTTTCTTTCCTCATTAGCTTTTATTACACTGATGAAATGATTCTTTTACCTTTATTTATACATTCTTTCAATTATGGAATGCAATTAAGGTAAAATGTTCAAGTCTCGTGCTGCTTCATGATAACGCACGTCTTCTTATCGCAAATGATACGTACAGTACATTCGTGTGAGAATAGTTAGCAACACGACCGAGACAGAGTATCGAAATATCCCCTGCAAGAGTACCTACAACGCATTAGGCCACGCCTGTGGATAGTTCTGTTTCCCACTGTATCACCACGTTTTATAAGAAAAAAAACCTCTGTATCACTCTCTTTTCTGTGCTGCATCAGGTTAAAACATTAGCAGCTCCGTGCAAATAGCATTTACCAGTATAGGCGTGACGCCGCAGTGGAGTAGCCGAGCGGTCTAAGACGCCTCGCTGTGGAGGTTTGAGTCCTCCCAGGGGCATGTGTGTGTGTGTGTGTGTGTGTGTGTGTGTGTGTGTGTGTCTGTTGTCCTTAGGTTACTTTACCTTGATTTAAGTAGTTTCTAAGCTACGAACTGATGACCACACAGTTTGGTCCGATAGGTTTACAAACATTTGAACATTTATAGGCGTGGCAGAAGTACCTATTGAATCCTGTAGTACTTTCGTCTTGTATTTAGAATAGATATTTGATTCCTCTATATTGTTCTCCGTAAATAAATTGTTTATAATTTTGATATCTAATAATTGTTCTCTGTAAATAAATTGTTTATAATTTTGATATCTAATAATTGTTGACTGGGTACAGATTATTTGGCCGCCTCTGCTCTATTACAAGCTGCAGCAACATACAACAGCAAATATCGTAATGTAGGCGTAGTTGAAGACAGTTGAGTGCCCACTCTGCAATCCTTTAGTACTATGCGAATATCACGCGTACGTTCTTTTATAATACTGCTTTGAATTGTCCAAGATTCATGTCAAACGAGGATATGCATCAGACATCTACATAAATACTCCCAAGTCACACTGAAGTGCATGGCAGACGGTTCATCGAACCGCTTTTATGATGTTTGTCCTCAGTTCGATTCTCGACGCGGCGGAATAGCCGTGCGCACTGAGGCGCCCAGTTGCGGTTCGTTCTTAGGATAAGTTAGTTTAAGCAGCAATCTAAGACCACTGTAATAAGGTACCACAACTTTACAAACGTTTGAACATTTGAGTCCCATTCACTAATAGCTCGCGGGAAAAGGGAACACCTAAATCTTTATGTTTTCGATCTGATTATCTTATTTTTATTTTGATGATCATGTATTCCTTTGTAGGGGGTGCTAACAAAATTTGTTCGCATTCGGAACAGAAACTGGTGAAAGTAATTTCGAAATTTCTTTTAATGATTCCCAACCTAACTCATGCATCACTTCCGTGACACTCTTTCCCTAATATCGAAATAATACAAAACGAGCTGCCCTTCTCTGTCTAAATCGTTCGTTAATCCCACTTGGTGGGGATCCCACAACGCGCAACAATACTCCAAACTAAGAACCACAAGTGTGGTGTAGTCAGATTCTTTAGTATAGCTGTTGCATCTTCTATTATGCCAACGAAACGTAGGCTTTGGTTAGACTTCCCTACAACACTCGTATTTTGTCTGTGTTCTTCCGATTTAACTGCTTGTAATTGTTACTCCTAGGTATTTAGTTGATTTTACGGCCTGTAGTTTTGAGTGATTTGAATGAAGTTTAATGGGCTTCTTTTCCTGGTCATATGGTTGATTTGACAATTTTCATTATTAATGGTTAATTTCTAGTTTTTGCACCATGCTGATATCTTATCTAAATCATTCTTCAGTTGCTTTTGATCTTCTGATGACTTTACTAACCGATAAGTCTTATGGATCTACTCAGATTGTCTCCTAAATTGTTCATAAAAATAAGGAACAGTAAGGGCCCTATAACTTTTCTCGAGCGTACGCCAGATATCACTTCAGTTCTACTCGATGTTTTTCCGTTGATTACAACGTACCGTGTCCTTTTTTACAGGAAATCACGAATTCAAATTCAAATGTTGTAGATCTATCGGACCAAACTGCGTGGTTATCAGTCCGTAGCTTACACACTACTTAACTAAGGTAAACTAACCTAAGGACAACACACACATCCATGCAACAGGGAGGACTCGAACCTCCGACGGCGAGCAACCGCGCGCTCTGCAACGAGGCGCCTTAGACCGATCGGCTACTCCACTGCGGCATCACGAATCCAGTCGCACAATTGTAGCGATGTTCCATAAACACGCAGTTTGATTAGAGACGCCTGTGAGGTACAATGTCGAAACCCTTCCGGAAATTTAGAAATACTGAATGTATTTGACATCCCTTGTCGATAGCATTCATAACATGATGTGAGTAAAGAGCTAGCTGTGTTTCACAAGAATGTTACTTTTTGAATCCGTGTTGACTGAGTCAATAGGTCGTTCTCTTCGAGGTGGTTAACTATATTTGAGGAAAGTATATATTCTAAAATCCTGTTGCAAACCGGCTGTAACTTCCTATTCCTATTTACTTTCTTGAATATTGACGTAACGTGCGCAACTTTCTAGTCTTTGGGTACAGAACGTTTGCTGAGCGATCAGTTTTATGTGATAACAAGGTATTGGGCTATTGCAACGAGGCGCCTTAGACCGATCGGCTACTCCACTGCGGCATCACGAATCCAGTCGCACAATTGTAGCGATGTTCCATAAACACGCAGTTTGATTAGAGACGCCTGTGAGGTACAATGTCGAAACCCTTCCGGAAATTTAGAAATACTGAATGTATTTGACATCCCTTGTCGATAGCATTCATAACATGATGTGAGTAAAGAGCTAGCTGTGTTTCACAAGAATGTTACTTTTTGAATCCGTGTTGACTGAGTCAATAGGTCGTTCTCTTCGAGGTGGTTAACTATATTTGAGGAAAGTATATATTCTAATATCCTGTTGCAAACCGGCTGTAACTTCCTATTCCTATTTACTTTCTTGAATATTGACGTAACGTGCGCAACTTTCTAGTCTTTGGGTACAGAACGTTTGCTGAGCGATCAGTTTTATGTGATAACAAGGTATTGGGCTATTGCATCAGCGTTGTTTGAAAGGAAACTAATTGTTGTACAATGGAGACCGGAAGACTTTCTTTTGTTGAGGGATTTTAGTTGCTTTAATACCCCTGGGGTGTCAAAACCTAAATGATGTATTCTGGCAACTGTTCTTCGCTTTCCTTCGTGAAGGAATTTCTGAAGGTTGTGATAAGCAGTTCTACTTTAGCAGAAATGTCATCTGTATCAGCCCCATTACTGTTGCGTAGTGAAGGTATTGACCATGTTTTACTGCTAGTATACTTTACATACGACCAAAATTTCTTAGGATTCTCTACCATATTACGTGACAGGGTTTCGTTGTGGAATTTTGTTATAAGCTTCTCGCATTGAACTTCGAGCTAAATTTCGAGTTTCTGTAAAAGACAATCAGATAGGGCTTCTTCACTAAGCAGGACAAAGTGTTTTAGCACACATGTATCGTCAACAAGATGCATCGGTGGCATAATTCCCTGAAATTTCACACTGATTTTCTCGGCTTGGCATATCAATTCTGGACTGTTGTGCTTCTTAATGAAACTTTTCAATCGTCTCTTACTCAAGCTATTCTACATCTACATCTACATACATACTCCGCAATTCACCGTAAGGTGCGTGACGGAGGCTACACTGTACCACTACTAGGCATTTCCTTTCCTATTCCACTCCCAAATTGAACGAGGAAAAAAAGAATGCGTATATGCAGAGCCCCAATTTCTCTTATCTTGTCTTTGTGATCTTTACGCGAAATGTAAGTAGGCGGCAGCAAGATCGTACTACACTCAGCTTCAAATTCCGGCCCTCTAAATTTACTTAACATAAATTCACGAAAAGAACGTCGTCTTTCTTCCAGCGATCCCCAATTGAGTTGCCGGAGCATTTCCGTGACACTCGCGCATTGGTCGAACCTACCGGTAACAAATCTAGCTGCTCGCCTCTGAACCGCCTCTATGTCTTCCTTCAAACCGATCTGCTGCGGGTCCCAAATACTTGAGCAATACTCAAAACGTGATCGTACAAGCGTTTTATACGCGGTCTCCTTTACAGGTGAAGTACATCTTCCCAAAATTCTCCCAATAAACCGAAGTCGGCTGTCTGCCTTACTCACAACTGTCCTTACATGCTCGTTCCATTTCATATCGCTCTGCAATGTTACGCCTAGATATTTGAACGACGCGACCGCATCAAGAAGCTCACTACTGATGCTGTATTCGAACATTATAGGATTGTTTTTTCTACTCATGCGCATCACCTTACATTTTTCTACATTGAGAGCTAGCTGCCATTCTTCGCACCAACTAGAAATTTTGTCTACGTCAACCTGTATGCTATTACAGGCAGTTACAGACGACACCTTCCCATACACCACAGCATCATCAGCAAACAGCCGCAAATTACAACTTACTCTGTCCATCAGATCATTTATATAGATAGAAAAAAATAGCAGTCCTATCACACTCCCCTGGGGCACGCCTGACGATACACTCGTCTCTGATGAACACTCGTCGTCGAGAACAACGTACTGCGTTCTATTACTTAGGAAGTCTTCCAGCCAGTCACAAATCTGTGAACCTATTCCATAAGCTCGTATCTTCGTTAGCAGTCTGCAGTGTGGCACCGTGTCGAACGCCTTTTTGAAGTCGAGAAAAACACAATCCGCCTGTTGCCCTTCGTCCATGGCTCGCAAGATGTCATGTGAGAAAAGGGCAAGCTGAGTTTCACATGAACGATGTTTCCAAAACCCGTGCTGATTCATGGAAAGAAGCTTTTCCGTTTCATGGAAATTTACTATATTCGAACTGAGAATATGCTCCAAAATTCTACATGAAACCGATGTCAACGATATTGGCCTGTAATTGTATGGGTCAGTTCTCTTTCCTTTCTTGTACACGGGAGTCACCTGCGCTTTTTTCCAATCACTAGGAACTTTGCGCTGAATTAAAGATTCGCTATAAATGCAGGCTAAGTAGAGGGCCAATGCCGCAGAATAGTCTTTGTAAAACCGAACTGGTATTCCATCCGGACCAGCAGACTTTCTCGTATTTATCTCTCTCAGCTGCTTCTCTACACCGGAAATACCTATTGCTATGTCCCCCATTTCGGAATTAGTACGTTGATCAAATGATGGTATATTTGTGCGGTCCTCCTGCGTGAAAGATTTCTTAAAGGTTAAATTTAGAACTTCAGCTTTCCGTTTGCTTTCTTCTATTACTGCCCCGGAATGATCAACTAGTGACTGGACAGTGGGCTTTCACCCGCTTATCGATTTTACATAGGACCAGAATGTTTTAGGGTTCTCGGAAAGATCTTTTGCTAAGGTATGGCTGTGATAATTATTGTATGCTTCACGCATCGATCTTTTTATAGACGCACGAATCTCTTCTAACTTCTGCCTGTCATCATTTGCGTGTTCTTTTTTGAATCGAGAGTGCAACAGCCTTTGCTTTCTCAGCAGCTTTCTAACATTATTATTATACCACGGTGGATCTTTTCCATCCTTAATCGTCTCTACTGGCACATAACCCTTCATTAACAATGCATTTAAATTTAGTCCACAATTCCTCTACAGTCCCAGAATTAAACGATGCCCATTCATTTTCTAAGTGCGATCGTAACATTTGCTTGTCGGCTTTTCCCAACAAAAACACGCTCCTAGCCTTCTTGACTGGTTTATGAACTTTGGTCACCATCGACGCTATGACGATATCATGACCACTAATTCCTGTCTCTACACAGACATCGTTAATAAGGTCAGGCCTGTTTGTGGCTATAAGGTCTAGAATATTTCCATTGCGCATGGGTTGCCGGTTTAACTGCTCAAGACAGTTTTCGGAGAATGTGTCCAAAAGTAGCTCGCAAGACTGCTTGTCTGTACCGCCTGAAATGTAACTAGTGAGGTCCCAATCTATACTCTTAAGGTTGAAGTCACCTCCGACTAATATTGCATGGCCCGGATACCTATGCACTACCTGGTGTAGACTTTCCTTGAATGATTCTAGCAGTTTTAGAATCATTCGTTTACATTCAAGGAAAGTCTACACCAGGTAGTGCATAGGTAACCGGGCCATGCAATATTAGTCGGAGGTGACTTCAACCTTAAGAGTATAGATTGGCACCTCACTAGTTACATTTCTCTAATTATATTTGTTATCTTCAGTTACAGTACATAATTTCCCTCGCACTGGCATGACCTCAAAAGTGTTTTTCAGCAGGTAATCATATGAGTCATAGTCTTATTTGCAGCAAAATGGGTCATCTTGCACTTTGTCGTCTGTACCATAAGGGGTAATTCTAATGGTATGTTTGTGTCTGAGTGTGTACATATATCTGTCAAATAGGAGATCTAACGATGATGACCAACAGTGGCAAACAGTTGTGGATAATTAGTTCGGCACACAATCTGGAAACGATCAAATACAACTCAGCTAATAAATGTTCTCGTAATGTCAATAGCAAGCGCACAGATTGAATTCCTGCGCCAGGGTTACGTTCGTTTAACTGTCAATTGACACAGCTGGCAACTTTTTTTCCTTCATGACTCCAGTACCACGAATAAGAAAAAAGAGAATTCCATATTTCCTGAAGTAAAAAGACGTAGCTTCCAAAGGTTTTTTATTACTGACAAAGCACAACATCGCAGGAAAATTAAAGGAAAATATTCTTGGTCGGGTGCTTAAACTAGTATACATTAATAGTATGTTATGGTTACAGCACAGATTGTGGATGTCGTGCTGCCTTACTCTTTTAAAGGACGCTCCAGCTTTAATATTCTAAACTGACAACGCAGTTATTCGATAATAACTGAAACTGTCGGTGACTGCTGACGTTACGATCCCGTTCATGGGAGCTTGTAGCTTCCTCATATGCTGCGACTGTACCTTCGTTGTGAAATATATTATGTTGCTGAATGGACGACACTTTCAATTTTCTTCCACTGTCGTGATTGGCATATATATAATAAGTTTATGCCATGTCCAGTATATAATTACACATCCGTTGTGTGTTGGGTGTTTTCGGCTAGACAAGCTGGTTTATTTGTCTACAATCCGGATATAAATGAATTTAGGTTTTATTAGGAACCGGAGCAGTATACAAGGTAGTCCACTGATAGTGACTGGGCCAAATATCTCACGAAGTAAGCATCAAACGAAAAAACTACAAAGTTCAAAACTTTTCTAGCTTGAAGGGGGGAAACAGATAGCGCTATGGTTGGTCTGCTAGATGGCGCTGCCATAGGTCAAACGGATATCAACTGCATTTTTTTAAATAGGTACCCCAATTTTATTACATATTCGTCTCGTACGTAAATCAGTATGAATGTTTGATTTGCAACACTTTTTTTCGCTTTGTGATAGATGGCGCTGTAATAGTCAGAAACGTATAAGTACGTGGTATCGCGTAATATTTCGCCAGAGCGGATGGCATTTGCTTCGTGATACATTACTCGTGTTAAAATAGACGGTTTACCAATTGCAGAAAAAGTCGACATGGTATTTATGTATGGCTATTGTGATCAAAATGCCCAACGGGCCTGTGCTATGCATGTTGATCGTTACCCTGGAAGACATCATCCAAGTGTCCGGATCTTTCGTCGAGTAGTTACGTTATTTAAGGAGAAAGGAAGTGTTCTGTCGAAAGTGAAACGTCAACCACGACCTGCAACAAATGATACCCAATTAAGTGTTTTATGTGCAGTTGCGGCTAATCCGCACCTCAGTAGCAGACAAATTGAGCGAGAATAGCGGAGTCTTAAAAACGTCGGTGTTGAGAATTCTACATCAACATAAATTTCACCCATACCATATTTCGTATGCACCAGGATGGCGAAGACTTTGAACGTCGTGTACAGTTTTGTCACTGAGTACAAAATAAATTACGGGACGATAGATTTTTTCACGCGTACTGTTTAGTGACGAAGCGTCATTCACAAATAGAGGTACCGTAAACTGACATAATATGCATTATTGGGCAACGGGAAATCCACGATGGTTGCGAGAAGAGGGTTGGAACCTCCCCAGAGTGATATTTGGCCAGAGACTGCGGCTTCTGCCGGGCTAACCGACTTTCCGCAGGCCCAGCAGTTCAGCACAGCCGAAATATAGTAACTTGATCTTACTACAGAAGTTCGATGAGCGTCCTCCTGAAAACAAAAATTTATTTTCACAGTGAAAATGTTTGGAAAATTATTGAGACGTTTATTCCACTGCTATCATATAATGATGACTTTCTTCCGTTAAAAGCATTTTATTTATAACACTAAAAAGACTCCTTTGCCCAGAATAAATATATTAGACATACGGAACATAAATATTAACGCGTCTGAACATTTTGTAGTTACACAACCATCCTGCTTTCAATTCTTTAAAAGAGTTACTTTTCATTTTAACGGGAGACTTCACCCTAAAGCTTCAATTAAATAGCAATAGACTGTTTCATATATTATGAGTCTTTAATCTTACATCTCAAAACGATGTCTGTATTCGTTGTGCATACAAATCTACAGTTTTGTTCCAATCTTAATGAATTTTTTCACGCATAACCTTCCGACCCAGAGGGCTGTCACCGTAAGTGTAATAATCACGTGCAACATATATTTCAGCAGATATGACGTCATAAACAATGACAGTAGCGAAAAACTGATGCATCATGCGACAATGTTGCACATTTCCTCCTAACCACTGGACTGATTTCAACCAAATTTGGAACCAAATTCCTTACCTTGAGTTATTGGCAAACATATTCATTACCGTTACGCAACAAGTGCTGTATGGTTAAGAACCAAATACGACACATGATTTAGGAGATATAACGTCAAAAACAATAGAAGTTCCAAGAAACTGCGACGTAATGCGACGAGACAATCAAAATATACTATATGAGAATGAGAGTATTAGCGACTTGAAACAAGGTTTAAGCTTAATTTCGAACTTTGTTAAACGTTTTCTTGTTTGCAACTACAGCATTCGGTGCAGGCGAAAGGATTGACTTCTATAGAGCTACAACGAAAGGAAGAGAATGAAATAGTGTACATCCAACGAGTAGCCAATATTTCCGGCAAATCTACCTTTTAACGTAAAGAGACTGCAGTTTCCAGTGAGACTGCACTTTCTATCATGATTAATCGATCAGAGGGCAATCTATTAAATGCTGTGGAGTGGATTTATATCTCCTCACACGGACAATTTTATGTCGCTTGCTCAGGGGTGAGATTAACAAAGAATTTATTCATGCTAGATCCTGGACATGTAACAAGGAATATTGTTTAGAGTCAAATTTTGAATTATATGAATGTTACATATTATTGTATTTTGATTACTACCTTTCTTTGCTTATAATTTTGTACATTATGCAGCACCCTTATTTCTTATATATTATATCAGAAATATAAGAGGGGGATGGACAAAGTGAGAAGGGATAAGAAAAGAAGAAAAGTACTAACTCGAGGCTCGGGCAGGGCTGTGTGTTTTGTCAAAATAAAAATAAAAATAAAAAATATATAATAAAATAAAAAATATTCAAATGTCTGTGGAGCTTATGTGACTTAACTGCGGGGTCATCAGTTCCTAAACTTACAAACTACTTAGGAACTAACTTATACTGAAGACAACACAAAAAGCCATGCCCGACGGAGGATTCGAACCTCCGAGCTCGACCGGCCGCACGCTTCGGAGCATAGCCCTCCATGCGCTCGGCCACCCCGCCGCGACTGCTTGTTGCCCTTAGCATAAGTTAGTGTACGTAGTTTGTCAGTCCAGGGACGTGACTACTGCAGTTTGGTCGCATAGCTTCACAAACATTTGATTTTAAAAAAATCAATCAATTAGACTAATATAAGGCTTGAATAAATAAAAATCCGGGTAACTCCGGGTTTTCAGCTAGCTACAAATCTAAGAAATATATGCAATACTGACTATGTAAGGTACTGTTGCACATCGAAAGACGCTAAAGATATTTTTTGATTTCTATCACCATCAAACACAACCATTTTTACTCCGAACTTGGGATAAACTCAAACAGGGAGAAACAAGTACCACGATTTCCAGCAAAACTGACGAAACAATTGGCAACCAATCGTTGCATATCAATTACTTTGGCTGTTTACTGTGTAAATATATATTATGGAATACACTGAACTCATGTTCAGTACAATGAAAGAGCTCCAAAGAAATAAGCAGCGGCTCTCACTCAGATAACTGTACCACTGCGCCTCCTCTAGAAGTGTGTGATTGGATTTTTATTCAGAATTGGCTACCCTGGTGTTGAAATTACAACAAGCCTCATACAAGCAAGTAGGGAAAACCTTACTGTGTAGGTAACTTTTAATGGATGTATGAATTTGCAATAATTCAGTGCCAACTTTTTATCATCAGTATTAACCAATCTGAATGAAACTTTTACAGGAAGTAGTCATGATGTGTTTGCATACCTCTGCGCATTAAAACTATCGAACATCGTCATATTTAAGTACCAATAACTAAAGAAAATTTAAGGTTGAAATTTGAAATAAACACAAAAAGCAAGTGATTAATATTTTTCATAAGATGAAAGCACAGAACCGTTGAACTGTCTTGTAAATATACCTACAAAATCTTCCGTGTGCAAACTGTGGCGTGAGAACCAAAAGTTAGTTTACTGGAATACCATTAAGAGCATATTAAAAATTCATATCTCGGAAAACAGTGAAGTTATATTCTTAAAATCTTGGTTATTGCTACATATTTACATAATAGACACCATTTCAAAATTATGTTGCCAATGGCAATTATTAGAAGAAGAGTTAAATTTTTGGGTTGAGTCTCCCTTTAAAATCTTCGCTGTATATACTGAATATAAGTCTACGACGAACCTAATTATGACCAATCGCCTGAGGGCGGCACATTGTTTGCACTTTTCCCGCGCTTGCACTCGGCCGTGCTGTGCAACGTAACGACGTCGGACCGTTCCATTTTACCGAGAGCTCTCACAGCGCAGACGGCCCGCGAGCCCCAAGATACCTGAGTTGGACACGCCGGCGGGTGTATCGTACTTGTGGAACACACTGCCCATTTACCTGCAGTGTCCGGAGCTCTGGGCAAGTGTCACTCTGGGCAACTGTCACAAACTCGCGACAAGTGGAACATCAGCGACCTTGGCGGGTTATTGCATGGTGCGTCATTATGGGAGGAAGGTTAATTGGTCCCTATTTTATCGATGGCAGTCTAAATGGTACAATGTATGATGATTTCTTACGTAATGTTCTACTGATTTTACTACAAGATGTTCCACTGCATGACAGAATGGTAATGTACTTTCTACATGATGGATGCCCGACACATGTCTCGTGTGCAGTTGATGCGGACTTAAATTGAATATTTAATGACTGGTGGATTGGTCGTAGAAGCACCATACCATGTCCCGCATGTTCACCGGATCTTACATTCCCGGATTTCTTTCTGTGGGGAAAATGGAAGGATATTTGCTGTCGTGATTTACCTACAACGCCTGAGAAAATGCGTTAGCTCATCGTCAATGCATGTGGGAACATTACTGAAGACGAACTACTCGCTGTTGAGAGGAATTTCGTTACGCGTATTGCCAAATGCATTTAAGTTGAAGACATCATTTTGAGCATTTATTGAAGTCATGAGGTAATTGTAGGTAATCACGCAGTAACAGCGTGCGTTCTCATAACATATAATGATATCACAGAAGTACATGTATCACATTAGAACAACCGACATAAAGTTCAAATGTACCTACATTCTAAGTTTTAATTTAAAAAATCTACCTGTTACCCACTGTTCGTCTAAAATTGTGAGCAATGTTTGTGACTATTACAGCGCCATCTATCACAAAGCGGAATAAGTGTTCCAAATAAAACATTCATATTTATTTACGTAGTAGATGGATCTTACATCTCATAAAGTAGGATGCATGTATGTGGGTGTGTATGTTCCACATCTCCTCCTAAACTACTGGATCGATTTCAACCAAACGTGGTACACATGATCCTTACTATCAGGCAACAATCGGTGTCGGGGTAAGAACCACCTACGACACATATGTAAGGAGATATGACGACATAAACAATAACAGTCGTGAAAAAACGACGCATCATGCGATAATATTGTACATCTGCTCCTAAACTAATGGGCCGATTTCAACTAAATTTGGTACACATATGCCTTATGTGAGATAACAATTGCTGTAGGTGTACGAAGCACATACGACATATGATGCAGGAGATATAACATCAGAAACAATAAGAGTTGCAATAAACTGTCAGATAATGATGCGACCTTCCTATCGGTACTCACCAATAAGAATTGGGTAATACATAACTCTGGGTAGTAAAATATAATGGCTCGTTGTCTGTGTTCATGGGGGTGAGTTATGTATGTTAGCTTCTATGCCCTAAACATCTACCCAATCTGTTTAAACAATATCAATAATTAATCTGTAGTTCAGCCAGTCTATCAATCTGCATATGACGACGTGAAAATATATTTAACAAACATAAATTTAATCTCTGAATTTCCAACAAAATGGATTCTAAGATAAAGAAGTGATTCACTCACTAAGTAATTCTTTATAAATCGAGTTTATTACTCTTATTAGACACGAAACGCGGATGTGATCCTACTTTATACATCTGTGAATAACTGAATATTTCTCCTACTACTGTTCATGAGAGGCACAATAAGTATCACACGCATTCGAGAGTAAAAGTTCCAAACTAACACTCGTAAATTATTGTAGTCCGTCGAACATTGCACTTCCAAATTAATCCTTGATTAAAGTATTTTTTATAAAACACGACTGCTGAATTATCACAGTTCCACAGCCCTACTACCGTGCATAGTTTATCACTTTTCAAGCAGAGGCTAAGTTCTGCGGTCATAGTCTCGTAACTTTTCAAAGTCCACACACGCCAATGTCTTGAAATCACAAGTTCGTAACGCGGCTTCAGACCGCCCAGCGTCACAACATTTCACCACCACGTCCAAGTTACGAGTCCCTTCCCAAGCGTTCGAAAGCATGCTCTCCCTGCTCCCAAAATTGTATCCTTCCGCGCATCCTAACGCCTTATATTTAAAATACAATTTCCCTTCCAAATTGTTATCCATTTAAATATCACAGAATTAAATGCTTCGCCCACCTTCCTACAACTCTTGTTTACATTTAACAAACAAATATATGTTTAACAATACTAAAAAACGGTTCAGACTGAAGCTCTTTGCTCGGGTAGCTTCTCAATGTTCAAATATACTGCCGCCATAGAAATATAGTTACACGATTAATATTTAATTTATCATGGATTTTTATTTAAATATATTCAGTTCTTGTCCACAAATACATATAATTGTTGATATATAAATTATCTGCTGCATATCTACTATTTTTAGTTGGCCATGAAATATTTAAGTGGCAGTCGACAACATAAAAAACGAACGTTACTAAGAATAATATTAAAAATAATAAAGTACACATATAAATGTAATGCGCTTTGCTGGGTTCGTGTTTTGTTTATCTGCGGTGGAATCTATGCTCTGACACGAGAATATTGTTACCTCAACGAAAAGGAGAAGAAGAGAGTAAGATAAAGTTTATTGAAAGAATACGGAACTAACGTGGTACGTCTTTTAAGATAGGTAGCGTGGTGCAATGCTGCCCATTAGCTTCTTAAACTGTTGCTGATAAACACCACTTATCAATAATTGTAAATGTAAGTCTTTTATATTATTATTATAGTACTGAAACTTGTCGGCTTTTTACCTGTAATGGTTACTGAAATTGTAATTACAGCGTTTGATTCTCCCAAGTCTCCTGAATACATTCATATAATGATATTTGCCGTATGATCATTCCCTGATTTTATATGGATTTTTAGAGTAATGTGTGTGGCTATATTTTACTTCAGTTGCAATCTGGGTTAACCGCCCTCGCTCATCCAAGACAGTCGCTTCCTGTATCCGAGCACATTAGGGAAATCCTAACTACATGTACTCCATTTGCTAGGTCCAAACAGTTAGCCGGCCGGCTGGGGAACCTAACAGCCTGGCAAAACCCACCTTTCACATGGAAACAATCAGCTTCCCCCTGTATCTGTAATGTCACAATGCGACGAGACTTTATGAATACACTATATCAGAATGATAGTACTTAGCGACTTGCAACAAACTTTAAACACAATTTCAAACCTTTGTTAAACTTTTTCTCGCAAAATGGTGAAATGGTTTCTCGTTTATGGATGATGTTACATTTTATAATTGCTACACTACAAATTGTACTCGCTGGAAATTTTTCAGACGGTATACACATTTAAAGCTGAAAGTACGTTCGAGATTGTATCACAGTACGACACGTAATTCATGAGATAAAAGGCCGTAAAGAGTAACCTTCATGGAAAACCGCCCCATCAAGCATCACGTTTTAATCTATTACTTCTTTCCTAGTAACCGTATTCGCAACATATTTTACCGACATACAGCACTTATACAAATCAATATATTCATGCAAAATTATAAAATTGTGCAACACATCTGTATTAATAATAAATCTGTAAATGTAGGCTTGTCACTGTTCGCTTCAATAACTGCACGAAGTTTCATGCGGTTTTCACAGGAAACATATGCGAAGATAGGTTCAAGATCTAGGCAGGATTTCATCAAAATAGAAAAAAAGAGAGATCGTAATTTTAAGTGTTTCCAGTGACCGCCGAGTCTGCATGTTCATTTATTAGAAACCACTTATCTCCAAAACTTTCACGAATTCGCATGGGGTTTTCACAGGTGACTTCAGCCTACTTAGTTTCGTAAAAATCGGTTTCACTGTAAAAAATATATAATTTAATGTTTTTTTTTAACTACAGCCGTCATGTACGTCTTTCTCTTACATCACGCTCATCTCCAAAACTAATAGTCGAATTTTTAGAAGTTTTTCACAAGTAACGTGAGGGTCTCGTGCGGTTACATAAACGCATCATTTCACAAAATCTGATCAGAAAAAGTAAAATATCACAATTTAAACATTATTTCTGAAAGCAATCGCATGTGGCTATCTGTAGAGAGTAATCTCCAAACGTATTACACGAACATTGGTGCGCCTTCACACGTGATTTTAGAATAGCTTGAAGCAGAACCTAGGCTTATTTTATTCAAAATCAAATTAGGGAAAGAAAAGATATCTTGCTTCGAAGTTTTCTGTGAACACTATGCTTATGAGCATGGTGTAGTACGGCAAATATCTAAAAATACTAAACGAATATTCATGGGGTATCAGACAAATTGATAATAGTCTGGGGCAACATATAGGCTTCATTTCATCAAAATCAAATGAGGAAAATAAATTTGAAGTTTTGGGTGTATTTCATGCTGGGAAAGAACGGTGTAATGCAGCAAAAAACCAATAGACGCACTGTTCCTTTCGTAGTACACCAGAAAACTAACAGATATGATTCAATGCAATGGATTTAAAACATACAATTACATACTGATATCACGGTCTAACCTACACGTACAACAGCTATGGATGTTTGAGTCTCACGCTTGGAGTGACAATAGTGCACCTAGCGGAAAGAGAGCCAACCGTAAGAATAATAATTGTTTTCAGTTATATTTCTACTTCATTAATGAAATACTTATTACTTATTATATTTCAGCTCTCCATGAGTCAATACATTGTCAAGAGATATGAATGATCATGAAATAAATGTTTAAAAAAACTACTGACATTTTCATGGTTTTCACAGGAAACTTGAACTAAGATTGGGGCAACATATCGGTATGATTTCATCAAAATCACATCACGGAAAAAAGATAAATCGTAATCTTAAGTGTTTTCAGTCACTGTCTGTTTATCTATTAGAAGCACCTAATATCCTAACCTACTTCACAGATCTGCATGGAGTAACTTCGTTTCATAAAATTTAGATGTAGGCTATGCTTAGAGTATGGATGGCGTAGTACAGCAAACAAGCGATAGAGGCGCTGTAGTTCACCAAAGAACTAATAGACGCCGCTGCTGTGAAATAAGTATGGGATAGTACAGCAAGGAAGCTAACGTCTGTGATAGAATTAAGCAATCATATCTCTGCAAATACCAGCAAACATTGAACATAGTGTTACTGATTTAGCTTTTTGTATTAAATACTTAACATTTCTTTGCTTCTTTTGGCATGTTTTATTGTGTATCAAAAACTTCATGAAGATACATCGTTATGGAGGATGACTTACTTACATTTGACAACTTTATGAAGATACATCGTTTCGGACAATGACTTGTACTTACATTTGACATATTGGCTAGGACAATTGAATTTATTGACAGAGCGATCCAACAAGTAATTTTACTGACTGAGGTCTGGAACCCTAAAAAGCCGTGATACGCACATGCTCTTCTTCAACAACCGTGCAAAGCACGGGCATATACGCTAGTATGTAATAAAAAATGGGGGTCCCTATTTAAAAAAGGCACTTGATATCCGTGTGACCTATCGCAGAACCATCTAGAAGGCCAACCATAGCGCCATCTGTTTTCCCCCTTCAAGCTAGAAAAGTTTTGTTCTTTGTAGTTTTTTCGTTTGATGCTTATTTCGTAAAATATTTGGTCCCATCACTATCAATGACCCACCTTGTATACTGAATTTAATATAGCTGACAGCTTGAAAGCGTGTGCTGAAATGGGATCCGTTTTTTATTGTCCAATATAATTTTTGCACTCTGTATATGAATGTGTTCTGATTTGAAACGTCGTGGCAGATGAAATATGTGTGACCGTCCGAGACTCGAACAGTGACCTCGTGCTTCCGCGAATAAGCAGCGCATCACAGAGGATGGCCTGCTCAGATGGATCTACTCCTACCGTTCATTCGTCTCCTACCTTTCAAAGTTCATAAAAGGTTTGCTCGAAGGGAACTCTAGGAAGTTTGATAAGTAGAAGATGAGATACAGGCAAATGTAAAGCTGTGAGGGCAGTTCTGGACTGTTGCTAATGTAGCTAAATGACAGAAATACGACCACGTGTCGTCGGGCACATTGCCAGTCGTCAAGGGATCGTCGGTTTATAATTGGAAGAAGTGAAATGGATAAAAGTCGCAGAGGTCAAGAGACGAGAACACGAAGAAAGTTCTTGTGGGTGTAGGTTGCTTTGGTCATAGCGATTGCACAGTATAGTGCGGGAAACCGTATCAAACAATTCTTTGACATAAAAATACCACATTCACAGACTCATCTCCTACACTTCACGGAGCTCTCCTGAAAACATAGTTAACCCAGAACTTCAGTAAAAATCGCATTGGTGTGTTTTACGACCAACTTTAGATTTGAAACTTCGTGGCAGATTAAATCTGTGTGTCGGAACCGGGACTCGAACCTGGGACCTTTTCCTTCGCGGGCAAGCGCTCTATCCACGGAGCTATTCCGACCTGACTCACAATGCCGCATACAACTTTACTTCCACCAGTATCTCGCCTCCTACTTTCCAAACTGGGAAGTACTGGCGAAAGTAAAGTTGTGTGTCGGGATAGCTCAGTCGGTAGAGCACTTGTTCGCGAAAGGCAGAGGCCCCAGGTTCGAGTCCCGGTTCCGACACAACATTTTAATCTGCCAGGAAGTTTCATATCAGCGCACACTCCGCTGCAGAGTGAAGTTTCATTCTAGAAACTCTAGATTTGCCTGTAATTTAATGATTTTTTTGCGAACATTTCGGACAAATATAGTAAAAATATATATAATAAAAAAATTACGAACGATACCATTACGACTCTACTAATGTGATAATATCTATACACCCAACATGTAACATTCTTTCTGATCGTGTTTTAATAGCTCTTCCACACTTTCGTTATTTTTTGCCCTTAGCCGGTCGCGGTGGCCGAGGGGACTGAGGCGCTCCAGTCACGGTCTGCACGGCCACTACAGTCGGGGGTTCGAATCCCCCCTCGGGCATGGATATTTGTGCCATCTTTAGGATAAGCTAGTTGATGATAAGTAGTTTGAAAGTTTAGGGACTGGTGACCCCGTAGTTAAGTCCCATAAGATATACAAACATTTTAACATTTTTTTCCCTTAAAATGTTATCATCTGTCTTGATAGTTTGTTCCAAGTTTATTTTCTTTCCCTCTTCTGGTTACGAATGACTATTGCCTGGAAGAAGCACAGCGTACATTTAGCATTTGGAAATCATGTTATCTTGAGTGTCGGGCATACGCAGCCAAATGTTTTCATTTTTTATACCAAATCAGCTTCGGCTGCAATTAACTTTTATTTAAAAAAGCACTACCCGTTTCGAGTCCTGTAGACGCATCATCAGGTGCTTAAAATTCCTTAGAAAAACGTATCTGCCATTTAGACTTCCCAGCGTTCACGTAAAATCAGTCACGTGACATCCCTCGCCCGAATCCTTCGTCAAAACTCTCTTTTTCATTCTCCATCTTGCTTTCTGTATTTGATGATTTTGTTATAATAGCTCAAGCGTTGTCATTTCAAGTCAATGGCGCACTGGAGTTTATCAAAAACACGTTGTTAGAAGAATGAATTATAATCTAATGTCTAAAAATGCCATGTTAGCAGATAACACCTGCAATCGATGGTACGAGAATTATGGATTATGTGGTGTCGCACAAGTATGAAGTGCGCGCCACGTACTTTCGCCGCGCGCCGCCATGCACGCACGGCGCGACGTTCTTACGACGTCAGCCACGAGCGCCCTCTGCTGCAAGTCCGCTCGTGGCCACGACTGCTGCATCGTTCACTTGGAAATCAGATACGCACCAGTTAAGACTTGGCTATCGGGTAGGCACTAGGTATCATCAGTAGGCAGGCCTCTATATAAACTATGTATCATCATTCTGCAGTCAAGAACTATGTAAAAGTTAAGTGTTACCAAGACTCCACGAAATATATATCTTGTTCTAATTCAGCCTAGCGTTCTAGTTTCTGCTGTCCCACTGGCTGGTCACCTCCATACCTGCTCACGCGTGCATCCTTTATTCCTGTGTCGGTCTCTTTCTACTCGGCCACCGACACCTACAACAACCGGCGGAAACGAGACACAAAAGTGGCGACGAGGCTGGCACACAATAGATTACTCACGCAGTTCTTCGGCTTAGCGTCATGGGCGGTGAATTAGATTGTGATGCACGAACATGTTGGACAGTAGTTGGGAACTTGCTGGGTGCGGTGGCTCAGCGCGGTCGCTCAGTGGTAGATGTGGTTGCTCAGCGTGCTCAGTCAGAGGGCTCGACGCCCTCTGTAACATAAGAAACATGGTCAACGATAAAACAATTAAAGTAAAACAAACCAACATCCACAAACGACCGATCAGACCGAAGAACCAATGATAAGAGGGCTCAACGCCATCTGTAATACAAAACTGAGCAAAATTCTCAACGAAAAACTCACAACGAACATGAACAAATGACCACAAAGAATCGATCTACCTGAAGAAGAAATCAATAAAAATAAAAAAAACGCCACTGCCTTTTTTTTATCTTAGCATTGAATAGGGGATCATGGAGGAATTTTATTGGAGGTAATATGCTCCAGACTGAACGCTGAAAGGCATAATCAGTCTCTAATGATGATGATGATGATGATGATGATGATGATGCTTCCTAAAAGGATTTTGCACACAACTATATTCTGCAAGATTCGGGGTTATTCAAAGGTATCAGCGCTTTCTCTAAGAAAGCGCATTTGTTCTATTTTGTGTACATGCCGTAAAATACTGACCAACGAATTGCAACATTTACTTCATTATCACATGTACACAAACTGGGAAGATACTGCTACAATGTCTGTTCCAAATGACGTATTGACAGTAGTAATTGTGTAAACAGATTAAGTAATGTTCAAATGTTTGTTAAGCTTATGGGACTTAACTACGGGGTCATCAGTCCCTAAACTTACAAACTACTTATCAACTACCTTATACTAAGGACGGCCAAATATCCATGCCCGAGGGGGGATTCGAACCTCCGACCGTAGTGGCTGTGCAGACCGTGACTGGAGCGCCTCAGTCTCCTCGGCCACCGCGGCCGGCGATTAAGTAATGGAGTTATATATATATATGACCATGCTGATGACATCGAAAGTTCACTGAGGCTCTTTGCGGATGATGCTGTTAGTATATAGAGAGGTTGTAACAATGGAAAATTGTATTGAAATGCGGGAGGATCTGCTTCGAATTGACACATGGTGCAGGGAATGGCAATTGAATCTCGATGTAGACAAGTATAATTTGCTGCGAATACATAGAAAGAAAGATCATGTATCATTTAGCTACGCTATAGCAGGGCAGCAACTGGAATCCGTTAATTCCATAAATTATCGGGAGTAGGCATTATAAGTGATTTAAAATGGAACGACCATATAAAATAAATCGTCGGTAAAGCAGATGCCAGAGTTAGATTCAGTCGAAGAATCCTAAGGAAATGCAGTCCGAAAACAAAGGAAGTAGGTCACAGTTCACTTGTTCGCCTCCAGATTGAATACTGCTTACCGGTGTGGAATCCATACCAGGTGGGGTTGATAAAGGAAGTAGAAAACATCCAACGGAGAGCAGCGCGCTTCGTTACAGGGTCATTTGGTAATCGAGAAAACGTTCCGGAGATAATCGATAAACTCCAGTGGAAGACTCTGCAGGAGAGACGGTCTGTCGCTCGGTTTAGGCTTTTGTCGAAGTTTGGAGAGCATACCTTTAATGAGGAGTCTAGCAGTATATTGCTCCCTCCTACGAATATCTCGCGAAGAGATCATGAAGCTAAAGTCAGAGAGATTAGAGCCCACACAGAGGCGTACCGACAATTTTTTCTTTCCGCGGACAATACGTGATTGGAATAGGAGGGAGAATCGATAATGGTACTCAAGGTACCCTCCGCCACCACACAATCGGGTGGCTTACGGAGTATGGATGTAGATGTAGATGTGGAATTCAGTAGTACCACACTTATTTCGTTTGTTATTTTAGGTGTAAAATAAAACGTAGGCACGGTGTGAAGCAGAATATTTGTTGTTCATTTTAGCGCGGAACAAAGTAACATGAACAAAGTCATATCTGAACTACAGAAAACGTAATACAATCTATGTTTAAAGCGACCATACCATCCACGCCAAACATTTTAGTATACGCATTGATTCTAATTAATGACTTCAACATGTTCCATATATAGTGATTAATTTCTTAGAAAAAATAAACAAGATAACTTTTTGCAATGTATACACTTCTGTATCATTAAGGAACGACAGTTGCCAATGAAAACTAGGACTTCATTTATATATGAAACTACCAGTTTCAGCAATATGTTTAGAATATTCATTATTACAGTATCCTCCAAATTTATCTGCATATGTTTCAGTATACCATTGTTCAATTCGTTATGTATTTCACGACATGTTCACGAAATACAACAAACGCACATTTTAAAGGAAACACTCTTTCAAACGCACAACTCTAAACATTGCAGGACATAACTCTATTTAATTAATAAGAGTGGAAGAAACTCTTTTAGGAGCCAAGGCGAAAAAGAATGGTAGTGGGGCATTTCGAACTACCGACCATATATCAAATCACAACCTAATGCTCTGCCCACTACACGAAGGCCAACAATTATGAAACCCTTAACTCAAGTACTCTCGACGGCAATTGTTAACTGCTAATATGGCATTTTTAGACACTAGATTATAATTTATCTTACTAAGAACGATGTGTTTTTGTTAATTCTTCAAGGCGCCATTGCTTTGAAATGACAACGTATAACTAACAATAAGGGAATCATAAAATACACAAAGCAATATGGCGTATTCCAGAGCAAGTTCTGCTCGAGATATGTCACGTGACATTTCCGAACGCCTGTTTTACGTTGTGGTGTCGCACAAGTATGAAGTGCGCGCCACCTACTTTCGCCGCGCGCCGCCATGCACGCACGGCGCGGCGTTCTTACGAAGTCAGCCACGAGCGCCCTCTGCTGCAACTCCGCTCGTGGCCACGACTGCTGCTTCGGCCACTTGGGAATCAGATAGGCACCAGTCTTGTTCTTATTTAGCCTAATGTTCTAGTTTCTACTGTCCCACTGGCTGGTCACCTCCGTACCTGCACAAGCGTGCATCCTTTATTCCTGTGTCGGTCTCTTTCTTCTCGGCCATCGACACCTACGGCAACCGGCGGAAACGAGACACAAAATACGTAAAATCAAGTGACGGTGTCAAATCGCCGTTATTTTGGCAACATCTCAATAACGGTGCGATTTATGAAAAAAACATAAGAGAGAAAAGTTGTAGAGAATTTACTTCTCTATAAATGCGTTTGTTCAATTTTCATGACAGATGAGATATGTGCTAGTAAATTTCCTGCTGTCAAAAGTCCATCACAAGCAGCCTTTGTTTAGTGTTGCTAATGAAATTTTTGTCTGAAATATTTGAAAAGGGAAGGTTCTGTAAAATTTTATGCCGATAGGTTGAACGGTTCGACCTAAAATGTGGGAACACGTTGCGGACAGACGGACAAACAGACATACATCGTCAAATCGCCGTTATTTTTGCAAATATCTCTGAAACGATGTGACGTATGAAAGCAAAGTTATAGACAATTTTCTCCTCTACAAATTAATTTATTCAATTTTCGCTTCAGTTGGACGGTTAACCCATTATTTTCTTTACAATTTCGAGCTGTCAAAAGGCGTTTTTGTTACTACGGTAATCTAAAGTGGGCCAAAGAAAAGATAAAAGGACGTGCCTTAACCACAAATTGTTTCGAGTTTAAACTGTCACTTTGCATTGGGAGGATCAAATTAGTGCGCACTCTCCACCAGAATTCGTATTGGACCATTAATTGGAACGAAGATCCCTGCCATTAGCTGTCCAGTAATTGCTGTGTGCCCGCACCACTCAATTACGTTCTCTCACATGCGAACAATCAGAGAGGTGCTGAATGATCTCTCGTATTAGATTTAACTAGTCTGTATTTCCTCTCCTTTCCGTGCTACTCTCACAGCAACTTGACAGAGACCAGTAGGACGCGAATGCTATTGAGGATGGCACTGCTAGCCAGTTGAAGTTCTGAGGCGTAAGGCTGCGTTCACAGTGGCACCGACAGACCGTCGTCAGACGCCGTCGACCGAGTTCCACTGAAAACATCGACCGACGGCGTGGTCACATTGCATCCGATATAGTTTGTCACTTGGTCCGGTTAAAGGAGAAATTTAGGTTAGGTTTGAATGTATTCTGTGTCTGAAGTACACGCAATGGATCCCACTGACATAGTTATGCTTCGAAATTAGTGCTTTTGATATTAATAAAGACTTCGAATGCATATGAATGAGCTACACCTGTCTGGAAAGAAGAAAGTTGCAAGGATTGTGTACTGTCCTCAGTTATTGCTACTCCCAGACAATCGTTACGAATATGTGAGGTACCGGTAAAAGGACAAATTTCTGTTACATGCTTGTGATATTTCGTGCTATTATTGACAACCAATATTACAGTTTTGCTGAATATATTTGAATTTTTGCAGACATACACCAGTTAACTTCCATGCCTTAAGTAATGAAAAACTACACCAGTTACGGGATATTATTGCTTACAACGACGAATTTCGAGCTATATTTGCATCTTCGAGTCCATTTGTTTACATAAGTACGTACTTTTTCGACGTTTCAGTATGTGATTTCCTATTGCACTGCAGTTGTCTCTCACAGGTTAGCTACTGGAGTTCGGAAAATCGGACAGAATAAATATTGAGGTGTGTGTTTTATCCTAATGTTAGAATCCATAACTTTTTATGTCTGCTTAAAGGTATTGTGCCTCTTCCATTACTCAGAATATTCAACATAATAATCGTGACTTAGGCCTACCTGTGTACAAAACCCAGTGTAAGTGAAAATGTTTGTGTTGTGATATCCAGTTTAATGGACAGACACAATACTTGCAAGTATAGACAGACATACTATTTAGTATGTAAAAAGGTTGCCAAGATTTCATTATGTATGCTACGATTTCCCTCATTACAGTAACCTCAAAAAGACTAGATCTGTGCAAGACCTGCATAAAATCACACATGGAAACGTCACGATGTATTTATGTAAACAAAGACACCAAATGCCAGAAAAGTTCTTAAAATGCTTTGTGCTAAGCATAAAAATACATAATGGATGCAGTTTTTCAGTATTTAAATCCATGAAGAACACAGTTATAGCCGGCTGCGGTGGCCGAGGGGACTGAGGCGCTCCAGTCACGGTCTGCACGGCCACTACGGTCGGGGGTTCGAATCTCCCCTCGGGCATGGATATTTGTGCCGTCCTTAGTCTTAGCTAGTTCGTAAGTAGTTTGTAAGCTTAGGGACTGATGACCCCGTAGTTAAGTCCCATAAGTTCTACAAACATTTGATTTTGATTTGAACACAGATATAGGCTGCCTAGAAACATCCGATTATGATGAACGAAATAAAGTTATGGTACAATGAACATCAATGACTGTCATTCAATATATTTGTGAAACACAAGTGTGAAATTAAGAATAATTTTGAACACAGGAACCACTGAAAAGCGGAAGCACACCTAGGCCTGCACTACATTTGCAGTACACTTCGTAGAGCAGACTCATCTCCTTGTTAAAGAACGCCATAACCAGTAAGAATAATTCGTGGATAGCTAATACCCAATTATCACAATGCAAAACAACGTAAGAGAGCTACTACAATAACATTAAGGTACGCTACAATCCCGGATTGAACACATTTTTGAGGTTATAATTCACGCCTAAAATTCCTGATAAAGGATTTAACCAACTAGGGGTTTCCAATAAACTGTAATATCAGACCATAGATTCCGAATTATGTCCCGATTGTGATATTTATCGTGTTCTGGGTCGCACAATCTGTTCCTTTCTTTCACTAAGAATAGCAGTTTCTCACTTGTCCATATGTAGCGTATAAGAACGTCGATCGATTTGACCGAATAAAACAAACTGATTTGAATTTCACCGACTGTCGTCCGAAGTCTCTACATTCGGGCGATGAGATCGGCTACACTGTGACCGTGATTTGAAACGGTTGGCCGTTTTCCACCGATGTCTGTTGTCCCATGTCGTAATGGTTCCGTATTTTGGTAATCTAACTCAGAAAGTGGCCAACATACTAAAACCTTTTAAAGTAGAAGCTGCTTTTAAAACTAATAATACGTTACATCATAAATTACGGAATAACCTAAACCAAGAGACTGATAAATATGACAAAGCAGGGGTTTATAAGATACAGTGTAGTAGTTGCAATGCCAACTACATTGGTCAGACCGGTAGATCGTTTAGAGTTAGGTACAAGGAACATATGGACGCCTTCCGACAATAATTTTGACAAGTCCGCTGTAGCTACGCATATTCGCGAAACTGGCCACCCATTAATGCGGATTGAAGATGACCTTAAGATTTTGCATAGACAGGATAAGGGAAGAAAGTTAGATCTGCTAGAACAGCTGGAGATTACAATACATAAAGCTAAAAGAGACGTTTCATTAAATGCACAAGTTCAAGGTAATACATACAGCTGTTTTGCAAACTTTGTGGACCTATTATAACAAAAGTTGTTTATTTTAAATTTCAACCTCTGTCTTACTGTGCAAACGGTTTTGTGACAGCTGTAGGTTCCCACTAGCTTGTTGATAATCTTTGGAATTTAGAGGTGTTTGTTTTCATGTGCATACGTGCGCCCCACTCGTGTTGTTGACTCCGCAGCAAATCGCTAGTGTTATGCACCGCCAGTGCTGGGGTCCGATTTGAATCCTGACGAAGCACAGTATGCTCAGGACCTTTCAGCGTAGACACGTTTACAAGAGAAGTAACCATGTTTTCTTTTATTACGTTTTTGATTTTTATTGTCTCAAATTTTAAGATTCTTGTATAGATCTGATGATGAGGGCTGGACCCTTGATACGCGACATATTTTAGTGTTTTTACACGATTTCTGTGGTTGAGCCTACTTGACAAAATAATTAAGTAATATAACCGCGACCCTCACATCCATTATGGATATAATTAAGTCTATAAATTAAAATGATCTTATTTTACTATTTTTTCAAATTTGCAGTCGGGGATTGAAACAGAGCAGCTGCTCCCCCACAGGTGATGGCAGGCACACTGTGCACCGCTCTGCGACGTCACACCAGTTTCGGTCTGTTGCTCACCAAGTAATCATCAAGAATGCGGTTTGCCGATGACAAAGTAATTTTGTCAGAGGCTGCAAAGATCTGGAAGAGCAATTGGAATGAACAGTGTCTTGAAAGGAAGATATAAGACGGCACAAACATCCATGCCCGAGGGGGGATTCAAACATATATGATGAGATATAAGATGAACATTAACAAGAGTAAAACGAAGGTAATGGAATGTAATGTCAGAAAATCGGACGATGCTGAAGGAATTAGATTAGGTAATGAGACAATAAAAGTAGTAGATGAATTTTGTTATTTGGGCAGCAAGGCAACTTCTGATGGCCAAGGTAAAGGAGATATTAAATGCAGAATGTCTATGGTGAGAAAAGCGTTCCTAAAGAAGCGAAACTTGTTAACATCCAATATAAATTTAAAAGTTAGGAAGTTCTTTCTGAAAGCCTTTGTCTGGAGTGTAAGGCAGTGAAACGTGCACGATAAGGAGTTCGGACACAAAGATTATAGAAGCATTTGAAATGTGGTGCTTCAGACGAATGATGAAGATTAGATGGGTAAATCACGTGACTTATGAGGCGGTGCTTAGCCGCATTGGGGAGAAAAGGAGTTTCTGGCTTATCCTGACTAAGAGAAGAGATAGATTGGTAGGACACATTCTGAGACATCAAGGAATGGTCAACTTAGCTTTAGAAGGAAGTGTGTGGGGTTATACTCGTAGAGGGAAACCGAGGGACGAATACAGTAAGCACATTCAAAAGGATGTAGGTTGCCGAACGTATTCTCAGATAAAGAGACTTGCACAGGACAGGGTAGCGTGGAGAGCTGCATCAAACCAGTCTGCGGACTGAAGACCACAACAACAACAGCTCATCGAGCAGTTTCCGCGCGTACCATTCCTCGTTACTCGCAGCACAGTCCGCAGTCCGCAACGTGTATATTTCTGCGTCTTCCATTGAGCCAGCGCCACGGCGTTTGCCCCGGCAGTAGTATAATGGACAACGGATGTAGTGGAATGGAACGGCATTGTTCTTACTGGCGAATCCAGATTACGACTGCACCACTATGATGTTGGGATTACAGTCTGGAGGCTCTGTGGCTTAGTTTGGTCACGCATCGCTTTACTGATCCCGTGCCTGGTAACATCATTTGGAGTGGTATTGGATTCCTCTTCCGCACATCCCTAGCACGCACTACCGGTACAATAACAAGCTAGCGTTGCATGTTGAGCCCTGTTGTCCTGTCATAGCTCCGAACATTACGGATGGCCGCATTTGAACAGTATAATACACGATCACACGTTAAAGACCTCTTCGTCGCCAATCGTCCTATCTCTCACCTAATGGAAACGTCTGATGATAGCGAAACGACACGACCCGCTGTTAGACCAGATAAAATTTGGCGGTTCGCTATTACTGTACCCAAACAGCACATACGGAGACACTTTAATCCAATGCTCCGACATTTAGCATCGGTTATCGTCAGCAATGGCAGCACTTCACTGATTTCACTTCATATAGGACTGTGCATTCAGTTATTTCGTGTTTGTTGGATGTATCATTACCACAATATATTTGGCTGTGATAAAAAGACGTTCAAATGTTCGTAAGCCTATGGAACCATACTACTGAGAACTTCGATGTTTAGACTTATAAACTACTTAAACTTACTATAACGACAACACACTCACCCATACACAAGGCAAAAAAACTCCCCTTCGCAGTCTCAGCAGATTTAGTAATATTACCCAGCGACTCCCATAAAAAACTGAATTCAGATTTAACGCTGAATTAGGAAGAAGTTGTGCGGTACACTGAAAAAAATATGAAAAAAGTAACGGTCGAAGTTAATGAAGTGCATCGTTGACCAAGTAGTTAAATCGTTGCGTCATGGTTATGTGGTCACAATGGTGGTCTCAGGCACAAGAGTACACGAGAGATCCGTCTGAACATCCGTCTGCTGAAAACAATTTTGGGGTCAATTACAATTGTTATTTGCGATACAGTACGACACTTTGTTGTCTCTTTACTTGAGCTTCAAATGGCGTTTACGTGCACCGAGGCTAACATAATGGTGAATTAATCATTCTCTTTGAACTTTAATATGGTTTGCGATCGCTTCCGACGGCAAATACAGTTGCAAACCTTCGTGACATGGAGAGTATGAGGTTATCAATCAGCTCTTGAGGGATATTTGGCCATTCTTCCACAAATACAATACCCAACTTTGTAACCCTTGTGGGACGGGCTGATCTGGCTGCAATGCGTCTGCCAACTAAATCCTAGACATGCTCAATCGCGTTTAAGTCCGGTGCAGAAGCTGGCCACTCCATTCGTTCAGTTCCTACAGCTTCAAACATGTTGTCCACCAGTGCAGCTCTGTAGGGACGACCGTTATCATCCGCCAGAAGGAACCAGCGGAGAGCACAAACATAGGTCTAAGGTTCTCGTGTCTACGCCTCTGAGTAGTCAAAGCGCCATTCTGGACGACATAGACGTCCGTACCTCCGCCAATACTGACTCCTACCCACACCATTCGTCCAGAACTGTAATATGCTGATTTTTCCTGCACGCACGTAGGATTTCTCCGAGTTCCACGCGTTCTCTCCAGATGAGTGAACGACACATGACTCATTTGTGAACAGAACCCGGCGCCAATCGTTACGACTCCAATCTTCATGTCCCTCAGCCCGTTTTCCTCGGGCTGAACGGTATCATGGTTTTAATGGGACGCTTACCACAGGCCTCCATTCCCCCCGAAGGCGATTTCAGACAGATTGTGATAATACTACACGTCCTGTTGCTTCTTGGAAGGTGCGTTGTAACTGGCTGCTTTCTGCCTCCTATCTCCACGGGCAGTTAACCGTAGATAACGGCCATTTCTTGTTATCCGTGAACGGTCTTGGCGTGGTCATCTTTTAACTGTTCCCGCGTTGTGAAATCGCGTCCAGATCCTGGAAATAACATTCCGGGAAACTCCAATACCTGCAGCCACCTCCCCCCTGTGTCTGTCCCGCTTCCAACTTTCCTATGGCTCTCCATGCTACAGCTTCCGGTAAGCCATGTTGTTGTTGCATTGTAATACCTGCTCAGTAGAGTATCTGAACCCAACAGCTTATGTAATTCGTTTAGTGAACGCAAGTCGACACCATCCCCAAGAAATGTTCATATGTTTGTAATGCTTATGGGACTTAACTGCAGGGTTATCAGTCCCTATGAAACGTGTCCATAAAAAAATTATTTTGTAAGAAAATGTCCAATATTGTGCCTCCTGTTTTGTATTGCTTGCAAGAAAATGTATAATATCGCTTCTACTGTATGTATCGATATGTGTCCTTTATGAAGTTTCATCTTTGGCAAAGATCATGTATTGCATAGCATTGTAGCTCGCACTGAGAGAGAGTAGCACTAGTGGTTCAGCTCGCTTAGAGAGCGGTTGGGTTGTGTGTATGGCTCCGATGTAGAGCAGAGGCTGCTTTGCCAGCAAGTCAGAAGTTGTATTATGTAGGTAATGTAATGCTGATTATTAATAATAAGTAACTTAACCACCCCCATGAACCACAGACATTGCCGAGGTGGGGTGGCTTGCGTGCCTCAACGATACAGATAGCCGTACCGTAGGTGCAACCACAGCGGAGGGGTATCTGTGGAGAGGCCAGACAAACGTGTGGTTCCTGAAGAGGGGCAGCAGCCTTTTCAGTAGTTACAGGGGCAACAGTCTGGATGATTGGCTGAGCTGGCCTTGTAACATTAGCTCATGTGTCTTTGCCACACAGCTACTGCGAACGGCTGAAAGCAAGGGGAAACTACAGCCGTTACTTTTCCCGAGGACATGCAGCTCTACTGTATGAACATATGATGATGGCATCCTCTCGGGTAAAATATTCCGGAGGTAAAATAGTCCCCCATTCGGATCTCCGGGCGGGGACTACTCAGGAGGATGTTGTCATCAGGAAAGACAATACTGGCATTCTACGGATCGGAGCGTGGAATGTTAGATCCCTTAATCGGGTAGGAAAATTAGAAAATTTAAAAAGGGAAATGGACAGGTTGAGGTTAGATATAGTGGGGATTAGTGAAGTTCGGTGGCAGGATGAACAGGATTTCTGGTCAGGTGAGTACAGGATTATAAATACAAAATCAGTTGGGGGTATCACAGGAGTAGGACTGATAATGAATAAAAAAATAGGAATACGGGTAAACTACTATGAGCAGCACAGTGATCGCATTATCATTGTCAAGATAGATACGAAGCCAACACCGACAACAGTAGTACAGGTTTATATGCCAACTAGCTCTGCTGATGATGAGGAGATCGAAGAAATATATGAGGAGCTAAAGGAAATTATTCAGACAGTTAAGGGAGAGGAAAACTTAATTGTGATGGGAGACTGGAATTCGGTTGTAGGAAAAGGAAGAGAAGGAAAAATAGTAGGTGAATATGGACTGGGCAGGAGGAATGAAAGAGGAAGTCGCCTGGTAGAATTTTGCACGGAACATGATTTACTCGTAACAAACACCTGGTTTAAGAATCACAAAAGAAGGTTGTATACATGGAAGAGACCAGGAGACACCGGAAGGTATCAGATAGATTTTATAATGGTAAGACATAGATTCCGGAACCAGGTTATAAACTGCAAGACGTACCCAGCGGCAGATATAGACTCTGACCATAACTTGTTAGTCATGAACTGTAGGCTGAAACTGAAAAAATTGCACAAAGGTAGGAAAATAAGGAGATGGGACTTAGATAAATTGAAGGAAAGTGAAGTTCTGGAGAATTTCAGAGGGAGATTTAGGCAACAATTGACAGAAACAGGGGGAAATAAAACAGTAGAAGAAGAATGGGTAGCACTGAGAGATGAAATAGTGAAGGCAGCAGAGGACAAAATAGGTAGAAAGGCAAGACCTACAAATAAACCTTGGATATCACAGGAAATACTAGATTTAATCGATGAAAGGAGAAAATATAAAAATGCAGTAAATGAAACAGGCAAAATGGAGTACAGACGATTAAAAAATGAGATTGACAGGAAGTGCAAAATGGCTAAGCAGGAGTGGCTAGAAGCCAAATGCAAATCTGTAGAAGAATGTATAAGAAGGGGAAAAGTAGATACCGCCTACAGGAAAATAAAAGAGACTTTTGGGGACAAGAAAAGCAACTCTACGAATATCAAGAACTCAGATGGGAAGCCGGTTCTCAACAAAGAAGGGAAAGTTGAAAGGTGGAAAGAGTACATAGAGCAGCTCTACAAAGGAAATGAACTTACAGACAATGTGGTAGGAAGGGAAGAGGACGTAGATCAAGATGAAATAGATGCTATACTGAGAGATGAATTTGACAGAGCCTTGAAAGACCTAGGTCGGAACAAGGCCCCAGGAGTAGATGACATACCCTCAGAGCTACTAAAGTCTCTGGGAGAGCCAGCCACGACAAGACTATTTGAACTGGTGTGTAGGATTTATGAGACAGGCGAAATACCCTCAGACTTTAAGAAAAATGTAATAATCCCCATTCCAAAGAAATCAGGCGCAGACAGGTGTGAAAATTACAGAACCATTAGTTTGATAAGTCATGGTTGCAAAATTTTAACACGAATTATCTACAGGAGAATGGAAAAGCTGGTAGAAGCTGACCTTGGGGAAGATCAGTTTGGATTCAGGAGGAACGTAGGAACCAGGGAGGCAATACTCACTTTACGTCTTATCTTAGAAGATAGATTAAGGAAAGGCAAACCTACATTTCTAGCTTTTGTAGATTTGGAGAAAGCATTTGACAATGTTGACTGGAATACACTGTTTCAAATTCTGAAGTCAGCAGGGGTAAAATATAGGGAAAGGAGAGTTATTTATAACTTGTACAAAAGCCAGACCGCAGTTATTAGACTCGAAGGGCATGAAAGGGAAGCATCACTTGGGAAGGGAGTAAGACAGGGTTGTAGCCTTTCTCCGATGTTATTCAATTTGTACATCGAGCAGGCGGTGAAGGAAAGCAAGGAAAAATTTGGAATAGGGATTAAAGTTCAGGGGGAAGAAATAAAAACATTGCGTTTTGCTGATGACATTGTAATTCTGTCAGAGACAGCAAAGGACCTGGAAGAGCAGTTGAATGGAATGGACAGTGTGTTGAAGAGAGCGTATAAAATGAACATTAACAAGAGCAAAACAAAAATAATGGAATGCGGTCTTAGAAAATCGGGCGATGCTGAAGGAATTAGATTAGGTAACGAAACAATGAAGGTGGTAGATGAGTTTTATTACTTGGGTAGTAAAATAACTTGTGATGGTCGCAGTACAGAGGATATAAAATGCAGATTGGCAATGGGAAGAAAAGCATTTTTGAAAAAGAGAAATTTGCTAACACCGAACATTAATTTAAGCCTAAGGAAGTCTTTTCTGAAGGCATTTGTGTGGAGTGTTGCCTTGTATGGGAGTGAAACATGGACGATAAGCAGTGCGGACAGGAAGAGAATAGAGGCTTTTGAAATGTGGTGCTACAGAAGAATGCTGAAGATTAGGTGGGTAGATCGCATAACCAATGAAGAAGTACTGAACAGAATTGGTGAGAAAAGGAATTTTTGGCATACCCTGGCTAAAAGGAGGGATCGCTTGGTAGGACACATTCTTAGACATCGAGGAATCGTAAATTTAGCATTGGAGGGAAGTGTGTGGGGTAGAAATCGCAGAGGGAGACCAAGAGACGCGTATAGTAAGCAGATTCAAGTGGATGTGGGTTGCCGTTCTTATGAGGAGATGAAAAGGCTTGCTCAGGATAGAGTAGGGTGGAGAGCTGCATCAAACCAGTCTCCGGACTGAAGACCATAACAACAACAACAACAACTTAAACTCTCTTTCATGTTTCATTTACGTAGTTAGAAAATTAACCTACTTCCTTCATTTGATAATCAATTATTAGTGGATTTAAAGTGCAGTATTGATGTGAATAATATTGTTGAATGGATTTCATTATTGGTGCCATAGTAAATGATAGTTAATTGACTATGATACTAAATTGATACTAAATTTCAATAATTAGAAACTGATCTGCGTAAAGTTCTCACAGTCAAGCATTAAGAAAGTGATTTGTGGTTTTTTTTAATATCTTTCTCGCAGTCAAAATTTCTGAGTATAGTCAGTGTCTGTTTCAAAAAGCTACATGTCACAGTTGTTTTGTTAAAAATATCCGTTGCGCACATAATCAGTTTCATGCACTGCTTCTCACTTAATAGCATATACATCAGTATCAGGGCCATAATTAAACCAAATTGCTGTGTCAAGGAACAATTTGTTGTCTGATCTAACGATAGGTTCAACATCCACACAACACACGTACAGCTTTTATCTGGCGCCCTTTCTGCCAGGATAGTTCACAAACAGGATCGTGACGTAGTTAGATACGTAGCCTTATTTAAGTTAGTTTGTCTTTTCCACTAACCAACTTATCTTTTGGCTCTTAATTTAATTTTTGTAGCACCATCCTTTGTTATAGCAACAGTAGCATAGTAATTGTTTCTGTAGTTTGTTACTTACCATTCTTGATAGTGTGTAGCATTGTTTATAGTAGATTAATTGAATATACAAATAATTGCATTACTACGGAACAAGTCTCTCTTTTATATTGTCTGATGTTTGTTGTGATGAAAGTTCTAGTATCGCGGAACTCGTGTGATAATTAACGGTTCGCGTAATCTCGATTGTGATTGTATGTTGCACTAGCCCGATTCAGCCTATTGTTCTCTCATAATTACTGTGTGTGATTTTCAAAAAATATGCAGTAGGTGAAAATAAATATTATTAGTCACTTTACTGCAAAATTCTGTTAACAATGTCGAAGAATAGGAGAGTCCGCGTTGATGCTAAATCTGCTTCCGAAAATGAGACCTCGAATGATGCAAGGAGAGAAGCTGAATTTTTACAAGAGTCTTCTCACTGCACTGATACAAATACGACAGTAAATACCGTGTCCGAAAATGCGGAACAGATTAGTTCAGGAATAGACAATATGGATAATGATACAGTACAGGTTTCGACAATACAGAATTCCAATTCTTGTAACGTGGTTGCGGAAAATAATGCATCGGTTCCGCCTAGCTCTGCTACAAAAAATACTTGTGCGACGGCTATGGAAAACGTATTACCAAATGATTTCATGCAAATTTTATTGTCACAGCTCTCTAAATTAAATGAGAATAGTCAATTACAATCTCAGGAATCTCAGAAATTAGGTGAAAAACTTGAGAAACAATCTCAGAAATTAAATGAAAAACTGGAGGAACAATCTCAGAAATTAAATGAAAAACTTGAGGAACAAGGTAAAAAACTTGAGAAAATAGAACAGACGTGCGATTCGAGGTTTGTGAGTATTCAAAGTAGTTTTAATAAAATAAAAGAGGACAACAATCGGTTCAGGGAACAACTGCTCAATACTTTCAAACGTGAATCTCAGCAAATAAGACAAGATATTCGCGACGAGATTAACCCGGTAGTGGAAAGCCTTGCGTCACGAGTGGAAAATATGGAAAGCCTAGCGTCACGAGTGGAAAATATGGAAAGCTTTGCGTCACGAGTCGAAAATATGGAAACTACTGAACTCGCTCAATTGAAGCAACAGAGTAATCTATTTGATGAAAAGTTGCAGAACTTCCGGTCAGTCACGACGGAACAGATCAATAAAATTAATAAACAGTTTGAGGATATTACTGTTAAAATTACCCAAATCAGTGATAACAGTGACAAAAGTTCTGATGTAACGCATCCTACCCCGTTTAATGAAACTAATGAATATCTCGCCCTTGACCGTTTCAAACAAGGTCAAATGACCATTAATCAGCAATACAAGGCTGAGGTCAGAAAATTAGATGATCGCGTGGCGCGAATAGAGAGGAAATTTGACCATACTTGTGGAAATGCATACGAAGACGTAGAAGAAAATTTGAACGAAAATGACAATGATGATTCGACTCAAGTAGGTCGCTTGGTACGTGAACGAAGTGTACCTCATAGCAACAACAATGAAGACGCGGTGCGTAGTTTACGCTCACTTACACCGCACAGGCGAAGTGAAGCGTTTGACTACAAGCATTTCCTGACTGTACGTAAATTCAAGACATTCAAAAACTCTCCGAATGACTTGCACCCTAAAGAGTGGTTGCAGCAATTCGATTATTTATATAAATTTATCCATGTTATTTGGATTTTTTGAGGTCTGCGACTGTATTATAATCTTTTTTTTTTTTTTTTTATTTATTTTATTTTTTTTTTTTTTGAATGATTAATGCTGCAGCAGTCACGGTTTATCATTCAAAAAAAAAAAAAAAAAAAAAAAAAAAAAAAAAAATCGATTATTGTCTTCCCCCGAATTGGCCACTTGAGCACAGATTAGAATTTATATGTGGTTATCTGGAAGGCGAGCCAGCCACCAGAATGAGAGCTATTGCACAAGAGTGCTATAGCGAGAATCAGTTCCGACGCTCATTTCTATCCGCATACTGGTCGGAAGCGGCACAAGACCGCGTTAAAAACAGTATTGCGACGTTCAAAACTTTTGAGCGATCAAATTTCTCGAGCCCGGTGGAATATTTCCAACATTTGGTATATAAAAATCAATTTTTATCGGCACCTTACTGCCCTGCGGAATTAATTAGAATTTGTTTGAACAAATTGCCTCTACACTTGCGTCAAATTGCCATTGCGGCACGATGCAAGAATGATATTGAAGCCTTTAGAAACCTCTTACAAGACTTAGAGGAAGAAGACGAGGAAAGTTCCTCGCGCAGTCGATATTTTGATAGAAACAGATATGATCGCCGGTCGCAACAAAGCCCGCCGCGTACTAAACGTTATTCAGAGCACGACGATAAACCAAAAAATAATTCTTTCACTAATGAATCTTACAAACAAAGTCGCGACAATGAGAACAGTGATTGTCAAGATCGTGAGAATAACCGTGGAAGTTTTCGTGGCCGTTACCGAGGTGGTGGCTTTAGTCGCGGAGGACGCCACAATAATTATCATAACAGCAATACCTCAAATGATACTAATTGGCGTGAAAGACGCAATACTGATAGTGATCGCGAGACTGAAAATAACAACAATAACACTGAGAAGCGTAGTCGGGAGGGCACACGCGATAATTCTCGTGATCGCCTTCCACGATACGAAAACACAAATCAGGGCCAAAGCAGATCGCGTACCCCAGAAAGACAAGAGCAAAACATTGAAATCAGACCTGCTAATCCACGCTACAATTCGTCAAAAAAAGGGCCGCGTCAGGTTTGATTAGCGGACTCGACGGCAAATAATTCGGCCGTACAGGATTTATGTGATCCTAACTATACGCTGAAACTTGTTCATTGTGAACGTCCTCACAGAGAGGAAGGTTACAATGAACAACCTCCCGATCAAGACAGAATAGTAGTTTGTGCGGAAGTGCACAATACTGATGCTGGTAGCACCTCAGTAAGTGATATGGCAAAACCGACACAAATTGTGTCAATACCTAAAGCCGTTACTCCTGAAAGTAATGACAGTAACAAAAATTGTACTATCAGATTTAACGAAACAAATGAAAAGGCATCGAATAAACATTATACTGCCCAACGGTTAAACGAGATAATTGTCGATCAGCAATATAATGACGACAATTCAGAGTGGGAGGCAGAAGCTTCGTCTTCAGACTCTGAGGAAGACACTATATACGAAATAAAATTCTTACAGTATCAACCAACAATTGCATATGACAGACCGATTATGTACTTTGAAATGCAGGATACGGTACTGCCACACAATAATGCAACTAACAGTAACCTCGGAACAGCAAAAACTGATTTCGAACAATTAGATTTGCAGCACACCTCTGTCGCTGATTGGATAGACAATTACATGTCTTCTAATGACGATGATAGTGAATGCGAAGTTGATGAACAATCAGGATTTGAAAAGCATTTATCTTGTGAAAGCCTCATTAATCTTGGTAACACTTGTCTCAACAAAGAAATTTCTTATGAACCTTCCACCGAACAAGACGTAAAATTTGTACAGTTAGATGACATAAAAGAGGCACTATTAGAAGAGAAGGTAGACTGTCTCGATGTTCCAATTCACCCAATTGTATCTGTCAAAATTGGCAAAATCAATCTTTCTGCTGTCTTAGATTCTGGTAGCCCTGTGTCAGTAATTAGTGAAGTGACTTTCAAGAAATATCAGAACTTGCTTAATGGTCCCACTCTGCCTTTGCATTGCACTAAAATTCGTGGCGTCATTTCTAGCAAACCTGTCGAAATTCGACAGCAAACATACGTAGAATTTTTATGTCAAGGTCATATCTTTTCTGCCAACCTATTGATTGTCCCCCGTTTAACTACACAGATAATATTAGGTGTGGACTTCCTATCCAAGTACAAGGTTATTTTAGATTTCAATACGGCTTGTGCCACTGCTTTTGTTCAGGAAAATGCCATTCAAATTAAATTCGAAGACTGGATTACCAGATATGAAGAAGGTGCCAGTTGTTTAAAATTTTTATCTACTTCTAATGTGACGCAGGATGTCAAACCTGATGATGATATAACAGATAAACATTTCGAGACTGAACAAATTGACTTGATTTCTGATATCATTAGGAACAAATTAGTAGAAGTTGAAGATGCCTCAGAACGTGATAAGGAAGAATTGTTCCTTATCTTGCGGCGTTATTCCCGTGTATTCGCGAACAGTCCTGGTACCATAAAAAATTTTCTCTATGAATTTAAGATCAAAGAACATAATAAATTTTTTGTACCTCCATCTCCCATTCCCATAGTATACAGGGAAAGAGTTAAGGCTGAAATTCAGTCCATGCTCAATCAAGGTGTAATTGAACCTGCAGTTAGCTCATATAACAGTCCCCTACATAGTGTTGAAAAAAGAGATACGTCAATTCGATTAGTGCTTGATTCCAGACAAATTAACACTATCATTTTACCTGAAACCGACCGACCACAAACCCTGGAAGAATTGTTACAAAAATTCTATGGTGTCAAAGTTTTATCCTCATTAGATCTTAGGTCTAGTTTTTGGCAAGTGAAACTGCACCCCAACTGTAAGAAGTACACCGCGTTTCTCTGCTTCGGAAACTGTTATCAGTTCCGTAAATTGCCTTTCGGACTGAACATCTCCTCATCTGCTTTCATCCGTGCGATGAATGCCACACTTCCTGAGCACTTAAAACAACAAATCACAATTTACGTTGATGATATTTTAATTGCAGAATCTTCCTGGGAAAAACATAACAGTACTTTGGAATCTTTACTTGAAGTGTTTGCTCAATCCGGGATTACTGTCAACTTAGAGAAGTTACAGTTTGGTCGTTCTCAGATTAAATTTTTAGGGCACATTATTTCTAAAGATGGGATCCAGCCCGACCCCGAAAAGTTAGAGGCGATAATGAAAATGCCTGTTCCCACCACTAAACGCCAATTAAGAGCTTTCTTGGGTTTAATTAATTTCTATCGGCGTTTTATAAATTTGAAAGACCTAACTACTCCCAGATTATATGAATTAACTGGAAAGAATACTGTTTGGTTCTGGGATGAAGCTGCCCAAAGAGAATTTCTTTGCTTAAAAGATGCACTCCTTCACGCACCTATTCTGCACCACCCAGATTTGTCTAAGAACTTTTGCATTTCTACCGATAGTTCAAAATTCGGACTTGGCGTTCACGTGTTTCAAGAGGATGAAGAAAATGGCATTGCCACACAGAGAACCATTGCATTTGCTAGTCGCATATTATACAAGTCAGAGCGGAACTATTCCGTCACTGAGCTTGAAGCTTTGGCAGTAGTTTGGGCATTCGAAAAATTCCGTCATTTCGTGTTTGGCAGACACACTAAAGTTTACACGGATCACCGCGCACTTCAATTCCTCATGTCGGCAAAACTTAACCATGATAGACTTAGACGATGGGCTTTGTTCCTTCAAGAATTCGATTTCTCTGTAATTTACATTCCTGGTGAACAAAACGTCGTTGCAGACTCGCTATCTCGTTCGCCTGTTGGGCTCATCAAGGCGACGGAAGAGGCATACTTAGAAAATAACTTTACTATCCTCTATATGCAGCAAGTTGCTTTCGAAAATTACATATCTGCCACATTTTCTGACATTGCTAAAGAACAAGATAAAGATCCAATCTGGCGAGATATTAAAATAAAATGGCACGATAAATATAATGTTTCCATCAGACAATTTTACATTATCCATAATAACATTCTCTTCAAACGTAAAGCCCCTGACAGTCAATTTTGGTTAGTGTGTGTTCCGGAGGAATCCGTGAACAAATTGATTTGGTATATTCATCTCAGTTACGGACACTATGGTGCCAAGAAGTGCTTCGCGAAATTACGCGACTCTTGTTACTTCATCAACATGGAGAAACGTATACGCAATGTGTTATCTCGATGCAAATTGTGTCAGAAAGCAAAGCCGCCGACCATATCGCATTCTGCTCCACTTTTTCCGATTATACCTTCAAAATTAAAGCAGTTAGCAGCCGTTGATCTGTTTGGACCTCTTCCGAGAACTAACAATGGTTTCTCTTTTGTCTTCGTTGCTATTGAGCTCACATCAAAATTTGTATCTTTTACTCCGCTCCGCCGTGCCACGGCGAAGACAGTAACTAACGCCTTTGTCAAAAACTTCCTGAAAGATGTTGGCCATATAGATAAAGTCATCTCCGATAACGGACCTCAATTCCGTTCTCATGATTGGGCAAGGATGTTGCGGCGCAGAAACATCAAACCTGTCTTCATATCACTTTATCATGCTGCCTCTAACCCTTGTGAACGAGTGATGAAAGAGCTTGGCAAACTTTGTAGGCTGTATTGCTACCGACGACATAACACATGGGATAGATATCTTCTGTCATTTCAAAATATTATCAATGAACTTCCTAATGATTCTACAGGTCTTTCACCAATTCTGGTTCTGAAAAACAAGCAACCTCCCGACCGTATCAAGGAATTGATACCTTTTCCTAAACACAGAAGACTACGTCATCATGAGATCATTGAATTGGCGCTTAAAAACATTAAGAAAGCAGCTGAAAAAAGGAAACGCTCTCAACGTAATTGTTATGCTAAGCAACTCTATGTAGGACAAAAGGTATTAATTAGATCCCACCACTTATCCCACAAGGGAAGATCTATGATTCACAAATTCTTCTTACTGTACAATGGTCCGTATCGAATCAAACGTATCATCCACGACAACGTCGTTGAGGTAGAAACTTTAAAGACGCACAAGTCGAAAGGCATACACCACATTTCCAATATTAAAAATTTTCAAGGCATAAAATTGGGGTAGAGAGTCCATTAATCTGTTTTGGACACACCAAGTGGCGATTGGTGCCCCGTTCTCGAGCTGAGTGTCACTATTCTTCCGCTTTTCCTTAGTGCGCTCTATCTACATCTTTTTCTCACTGTTACTTTTCCCTAACTCTGAATACTTATGCTCTGTGCTACGCTGGGATATTGTCATACAAAACTATGACTATCTTGCAATTTACATATAACGAACTCTGTGGCTGTGCAAGACAAATAAAATTAATGGAAATTTTTGATTGAGTAATCTAATTAAGTTATTATGTTTCAGAAAATATCAGATTTCTCTTCTGTATTACTAATTGCATAACTTACGAACTTCGGAGCGAGTGAAGAAGATTTTGAGTTGACATAAGCATTTTGTAAGCCAATTAAGCAGTAAAAAAGAGAAAGGACATTCTGGAGGATGATGAGTAAGGCAATACACAATATGTCATGGTGGTCTTTAAAATGCACTATTGTTTATGGATAAATGATGGTAAGGAAGGTATTGGTAACAGTCAAAGATGTTTGATAAATGTAATTATGTGGACGAGAGTATACAATGATTATGAAGCAATTATGAGGAGAATCGCTCTGTTGCTAATGATGCTATGCTCTGTTCTTTTCTTATGTGCTTACTCGCACTGCGCTTTTGTGTTTTCTCTTTGTGCTTATGTGCACCATTTTGTATGTTGATGCATTGTGCCTTCAATGGCATGTGTGATTGGTGAGAATCATATCCTTCTGATGCTCTGTAATTATTTGTAATTATGTGCAATGAATATCTCTAATTATGCTTGCAGCTATGCTTATTGCTCTTGTAATCAAAGCTTACCGCTATGCTCACTAATTATATACCTAAGCCCTACCTCTATGCTAATTAATTTTATAATGAAGCTCATGAAAATGTATGGTTATGCTTATACGTGGCACACAGCCATCTCTCTTGCGAACTTGCAGTTTTGCCATAAACTACGCCTAGTTAATCTAGTTAATGCACAGAGATACTTTGCTTTTGCTTATTGCTATCTTCAAAATTTTATTGATGAACTTGTTGATGAAAATCTGCAGCTATGCCTAACAAATAGTTACGTCTGTGTTTATGTTATCGGATGATTTACTGTGATGTACATCTATTACTGTGCCAAAATTTGCCTTAATTGTTTTGTCTGACCCTACTGCTGACTCAGACAGACACAGACATGACCTGATGACTTGAACCTCTTTTGATATTCTCACGAAACTACCCTGATGTGTTATACCTCAAGGCAATGAAATATGTAACTCAGTTCAGACAAAAGCCTGGCCATAGCAACATATGTAATTTAATTGTTATAATTTGGTGGTAATGCAACCCCCACCATAGTGATGTATGTCAATTTAATTGACTAGTGGTAATTGGAATGTCAAGTTATTTGAAGTGGCTTCACGTTAATTGCTCTAATTATGACAACAAATTTACTTTACATGACCTAATGCCAAATTGATGACAAGCACCCTGAATGTATTTCATACGATTATGTGTTTGTAAAGTAATATGTACATAGTATGTAAAGCCTTATGCCTATATGAAATGACACTAATTTTGTAGATACTCTAGTATAAGAATTAAATTACTCATTACTATTCAAATGTATCCGTCTTCAGGACACTACTTGTAATGTAAAAATATGGTTTAATAATCAACGACTTTTCTTTCAGTGTAAACTGAAATATCATGACTATGTTACTAATTTGTGTGTAAAATGCTTTATTTCATGTACTTTGGACACGCATGGGAACTGGCGATTTCGCACACGAGATTCCATAATGCACACAGAACAATGGACGTGTTATTATACACCACTGATTTTGGGCCTTTTAATGAAGGTTTTTTTTTGGATGATGTTTGGCCACATAGTACTGTCCATTGCAGCCTTGGCCAACCACCATAATTTTGCTCTAATTTTGGCTATGCTGATGCAGTCTGCTAGTAGCCCCGTTGGTTGGAGCACACTTGGTTGTCGAATTGCATGGAGGAATACATCAGAACCTTTTCCCCATGACTTCAACTTCAATGCAACCAGCCAGCTCGCCTACAGTGTGGTGTAATCTTACAGTGTTTTGTGTTCGTGTGCAGACCTAAAATGAATGTTAGGGAATAATTGGCTAATCGTGTGCAGACCTAAAATGAATGTTAGGAGC
Source organism: Locusta migratoria (assembly GCA_026315105.1). NCBI lineage: Eukaryota > Metazoa > Arthropoda > Insecta > Orthoptera > Acrididae > Locusta > Locusta migratoria. The sequence goes on from CM048745.1 coordinate 373,180,299, forward strand.
TAATGTGCTATTCGTGTGCTTATACTATTCAGTGCCTCCCATTGCAAACGTTGTCCACAGGTTCATTACAAGTGTTTAGGTATATTTCATGGTTCTTTTACATTGAGTGACCAAAATAAAATTGTGCTCTTGATAGATAAATATGATTTCAGAACTATAATGAGTCAATACACTTTAGTCTGAACTGTCATTGTAACTATTCAATTGACAAACGTAATATTGAAATCCTATTGTGCCGAAGCAGTGACATTATTTTGTACATGATCAGAAACCTATGTAGTCAAAAATTTTACATGTATGTTCTAGCATCCATGAAAGTATGGCATCTTAAATGCATCACAGAATACAAAATTGACACTTTATATTATACTAAGTGCACTAAAAATTTACATAGACTACATTGTGCACAAGATACAAATGTTCATTTTATGTTCCCAAAAATACTGATCTCTTGTACAAAATTTAGACGCATGGAACTTACACTACTGTGTATTACTTGTAATTACCTCATTTTCTTTAAAGAATGATGACATTAGTTAAACTACCTTTTGTAAAACTTTGTATATGTTCATGTTTATTATTGTATTTTTTTCGCTTGTCTATTACTTCTAGCTATCTCATTTTCTCCACTATATCATTTGTCAAACTATATTCTGTAAAATTCTATATATACTTATGTTTATCATTATGTATATTTGTCATGTATTCCATTTATTGCTGATGTTCTGTACATTTTGACATTTGCTTATGCCTGTCACATCCTGTACCACTCCAAGCATTACTCTTGTTGGTACTCGTCTGTAAAATTGCATGTATTTATGACTGTCACATTTTTTTAAATTTTCTATGAACTCCATCTGTTGTTTTGATCTTGAATATCTTGTATAAAAATGTTTATCAGGTTTTCATATTTTTCATGTTATATTTTGGATGTCATTAATGGATTTTTGGACTTGAAATTCAGTAATTTTGCTGGCTAGGCAATGCCATTGGCATCACCCACCCTACAAAATTTTAATAGGTAGGAGGGGGGTGATGAAACGTGTCCATAAAAAAATTATTTTGTAAGAAAATGTCCAATATTGTGCCTCCTGTTTTGTATTGCTTGCAAGAAAATGTATAATATCGCTTCTACTGTATGTATCGATATGTGTCCTTTATGAAGTTTCATCTTTGGCAAAGATCATGTATTGCATAGCATTGTAGCTCGCACTGAGAGAGAGTAGCACTAGTGGTTCAGCTCGCTTAGAGAGCGGTTGGGTTGTGTGTATGGCTCCGATGTAGAGCAGAGGCTGCTTTGCCAGCAAGTCAGAAGTTGTATTATGTAGGTAATGTAATGCTGATTATTAATAATAAGTAACTTAAACTCTCTTTCATGTTTCATTTACGTAGTTAGAAAATTAACCTACTTCCTTCATTTGATAATCAATTATTAGTGGATTTAAAGTGCAGTATTGATGTGAATAATATTGTTGAATGGATTTCATTATTGGTGCCATAGTAAATGATAGTTAATTGACTATGATACTAAATTGATACTAAATTTCAATAATTAGAAACTGATCTGCATAAAGTTCTCACAGTCAAGCATTAAGAAAGTGATTTGTGGTTTTTTTAATATCTTTCTCGCAGTCAAAATTTCTGAGTATAGTCAGTGTCTGTTTCAAAAAGCTACATGTCACAGTTGTTTTGTTAAAAATATCCGTTGCGCACATAATCAGTTTCATGCACTGCTTCTCACTTAATAGCATATACATCAGTATCAGGGCCATAATTAAACCAAATTGCTGTGTCAAGGAACAATTTGTTGTCTGATCTAACGATAGGTTCAACATCCACACAACACACGTACAGCTTTTACCTATACTTACAAACCACTTATGAAGTAACTTCTACTAAAGACAACACAAACATCCATGCTCGAGGGAGGATTCGAACCTCCGACGCGGGAGGCCTCGCGACCCGCAACGTCGCGCTCCAGACCGCTGCGCTACTCCTGCGCGGCGACACCAACCCCTTCCTTAGCAACTTTACGTTAGTACCTCTATCTAGGTTGCCGTAATGTTGTTGTCTCCACTCCGTAAAACCAAAAGAATGACGCCGAAACATTGTAGTCCATTATGCCGATGAAAACATATCTCAAATGATCGCGTAATTAATATAACTTCTATTGATTCAAAATAGCTGCTTAATATTTTAAATTTTTGAAGTTTGTAAAGAGGTATCACAAATCTCAATGTACTTGGAAATTATCTAGAACGATATATTTATGCCTCGAAGGTGGGACGTTGATGAAATTGACCGATAATGTCAATTTTCGATTTACTTTTTTTTTTGTTAGTAAAACTAATGGACAATAAGTTCCCAAAGTTTCAATGTTAAAATCGCATCCGAAAGTGCCTGAAAATCAATTAAAAGTATTACGCGGCCTCCATGCCACACTCAAACATGCGCGGGTACGTCTAGAAGGCCGAGATATATACTATTTGGTTTTATAGATCATCTTTGACTCTGTTCCGTATCTTATAAACAATAACAAACTAGCTGCATAGTTTATGACAATGCAATTCTATTTTTACCTTTTGGTACTGACGGAGATTTATACAAGTATTCGATTCTTTCTTCATATAGTTATGCCACGATACAAAGAGTGTAATAAAAACTGCATAAACTGCGTTTGAACAAGTCAGTGAATAGAAGATGTGAGAAACAACGACAAACCAGCAGTGAGGCTATGCCCGAAGTTAGAGCGCTTGATGAAAATGTGAACTCGTCTCCTAGCGGCTCCACGTAAAAAATTAGTGAGGCGAATGGTGCATACTACAGTGATGAATCTCGATACACTGGATTTAGATTAATTGGCCTTGAAACCAAACCCCAGAATCCAAATGAGTCTCTAAATTCACTCATATGGAAACGATGCACTAAAACCACATTTGCATCTGCTACAGTTGTCAGAATTGAAACTCATGATGCAGTTCTAGTATTAGATGAAGGTATTAGAAAGCATGAGCTTCACGATAGGAAATTTCACTCAAGACATCTTCAGATAAAATAGATTTACAGCGCGTCTCTGCAACTGAAAAGTCAGTTGAAGACCTGGTAAAGGAAAGAGGACAGACAACAATAAACCTTAAAAGGAACGAAGGACGACCCAGACTACAAATGTGATGCCTTCTGAAGAAGTGACATAAGGAAAAAAGTTAGGTTGATCTTTAAATTACGTTTCCTAAAAGTTTGTTTTTTAAAGTTAATGTACCTTTCCCTCAGATTCTATGAATGCTACAATTATGTTATTTTGTACACATATTTCTGTAAGCCTATAAACGTCTCAAGAGCAAATTTTAAAATTCTGATTGAAAGCTGAGATATGAGATATTTGAATTTTGCATTATATTGAAATTGTATTTGTGGAATTATATTTAAAAAATTATGCAAATTCTTTTATTTGACCAATTCCAAAAAACTCATGACAGGAGCTTACACGGGCATGGATATTTGTGCCGTCCTTAGGATTAGCTAGTTCATAAGTAGTTTGTAATTTTAGGGACTGATGACCCAGTAGTTAAGTCCCTTAAGCTATACAAACATTTGAAAATTTTTATAACAGAAGCTTACAACCGATAAAGCGACAGAGAAATTTTTGTAGAAATCTCTTAAATACTTTCAGAGAAAAATGAACATACATTTTTTAAAATAAAACTTCAAATTTCATTCAAATAAAAAAGTTTAACATATTATAATCAAAGGATTTTATATGTAAATGTGCTACTTTCATGTAAATCGTGCTACAAAATTTCATTGCCATATCTCCGAAACTGTAGATTTGGTGCATTTTTGAAATAGTTTGTGTTTTTCATCAACTCCCCCCCCCCTTAATAGATTTTTTTTTCATACACTACTCTGCCGAGAGTCGAGAAGGAACTCTTATTTTCCATCTCCCCCTCGTATTTTCCAAGTGTGTGGGTTAGAGGTCGGCTCAACAGCGAGGTTACAAGTACGCTTCTTTTTTCAAACATCTGTAGAACTTCTTCCTGTTTCCATGCTTCATCGGTATTCAGTTTTGACGGCCTGTTCACTGCACTAACTCACCACTAAATCTGAGGGGTCTGCGATGGGAAGTCTCCATTGTTAGATTGCTATTTTGGATGGCCATCAGTATATGTTCAGCCTAGTGCAGGTTTCTGCTGTTGACTGTAAGACGGGCGTTTGAAAAGTCTATATATATAAAGACTACTAACGTGTTTGGGGAAAACCATTTTTATTTTTCGACATAATTTTGTCACCACAACTGCTGATGTGTGTGCTGGTGCATTGCCGGCGTTTTCCTTGCAGCTCGATTTTCAAACGGTCCAATGACTATGAATAATATGTACCTGCGATAGTTTTACCCTGTTCCAGATAGTCGATGATTATCCCTTGCGAATCCCAAAAGTCCGTCGCCATAACCTTTCCGGCCGAAGGACCGGTCTTCGCCTGTTTTGGTACAGATTCTCCCTTGGTAAGCCACTGTTTATATTGTTCTTTGGTCTTAGGAGTATAGTAATGTATCCATGTTTCATCCACAGTGACGAAATGACGTTTAAATTCCTGCGAATTCTTCCTGAACAGCTGTTAAACTTCCTTGTAACACCTGACACGACCAAGTTTTGATCAAGCGTGAGCAATCGCGGCACCCATCTTGTGGATAGCTTTCTCATGTCCAAAGTTTACTGCAACATATTATGTACCCGTTCATTCGAGATGCCCTTCAGCACTACCAATGTCACGCATCTTAAATCTTCTGTCATCTATCACCACATCATGGATTTTATCAATGATTTCCGGAGTCGTAACCTCCACAAGGCCTCCAGAAGGTTTAGGGTCACTTGTTGTTGTTGTTTGGATGTTTTAGGGGGACTAAACTACGGAGGTCATCAGTCGCCCATTCCAACATTGGGCGTTACAAGAAAAGTTGTGAACGTGTAAGAGAGCCCAGATTTGAGAACAGCTAGGGGGGAGGAGTTCACTTGTGCCCTAATGGCAACTCCGATACTTTTGAAACCACTTGCATTTCTAATCGAAGGTGCAGGGTTGTCTTAATGTTCAGTGGCGGCGCTAGACTAAAACTGTGCGTCGGCAAACTCGTCTTTGCGAGGCCCCTTTCATTTTTTAATTAATGAAGAAAATGTTAAATCAGCTGAATTGTACATCAATAATCGTTATACTAAAATTCTATTAGTATAATATACGAGTAGTATTGCAATGACAAAAATTACAATAAACAAACACAAATTAGAGAAACTTTTAAGCTTTTCGTTTCACTGAATTTTTTAAGGTCACATTTTAATACTAGCCGTTATTTCGGCTTCAGTTGATAGTACTGACAACACAGATAGTCTTTCTTGACTCTGTGAGATTACCGCCCAATAGAAATACTGGTAATTAATAGCATTTGATAATTAAACAGTATGCAGTTCACTGCAAACATTGACCATGTCAATGCACTAAATGTTACACAATTTTAATCTTATTAATTATGGTAGCAATGTATGTACACAGCTGGGTGACAACATTTATAGTTAGGCCATAGGTATAAATTCTCCACGTTGAGATTTGCTGTGTGCTTGTAGCTGACGGGAGGCCAGCGAGCAGGCCGATGTTGGTGGCTTATTCCAACTTAGGATTTTACAGTTCGTTTCCGGTGAGGGGAGAGAGGGACAATGGCGAGTGCCAGGCACAGTGCAATGCACAAATATTGTAATACTACTGGCATTTGAAGTAATACGATGCAGTTAGGAACCTTTAAGGCCCTCATTACAAAATAGCCTGTTGATAAATAAACAATACATTAGCTGATATAGTCACATCTAACGTAATATGTTTAATTGACAATGAAAAGTAATAAATTACCAACGAAGACAAGACAGTTACACAACTAGCATGGCAATGTTTGTTTATAAAAATAATATATTAACTATTTTTCATTTTATTTTCAATCAATCTTTTGTATTTTACCTTGAAATGTTCAGTTAAATCAGTTATCTGTGATATAAGAAATTGCACGATTATGATAAACAGTACAAAGGATGTTTATACTAATATAAAAACGTAAGAAAATATTTGTTTAATGTGTAGTGTAATTATTTTGATTTTAAGTAAAGTTTTAGAAATGTATTGGCTGAGCGCTGTACGTTGGCAAATCGGTTAGAACAGTTCACATGGGGAAGTTGATGACGTAGGGGAAAAATCCCCGGCAGTTGAGCTTTTGGCGCGCGCGCGCGCCTGGGCAGGAAGTGAGGACTCGGGACCACGTGGTGTGGCTGGCCGGGCGGCGTCGCTCTGCATCAGTCGGCATGTGGATCTCGAGGTGGTGACTTCAGATTTGTCTGTGGCAATCGCCACGTGTGGTTGCTCGTCGTAGACTGCACCAAGTTAAATCGAGTGCTACTGTGTGTTTGTGAATATTTAGCCGGTGGAACAAGGTGTGCATCGCATTGAATTAAAGTGACTGTGATTTGTTAATGTAACACGTGTCGTCGCATAGGCATGAACATAAACGGTGTTTGAGACAGCCACGTGGTGTGAAAACAATTCGCGACAAATATTCATTTTGTCTGGGGGCTCTCGAGCTATAACTTTATTTGATAAATGTGCCGACGTACAGACGTATCAGCCACAGGGTTCAAGTATTGTGAAATAAACAACATAAAGTGAACTTTCACGTGTTTTCAATCATGAACTTGAATTTATTATGAATTTGTTTTGTTAATCATATGCAGGGAAGGAAAGCTGCGAACGTGTGATATCATCCCCTAGAAAACGAGTCAAACAGTCGCAATAACAGTTCCAGTGTTTTTGCATGTTTAGGAATTTGGTTCGCAGCTGGTGGTTGTGAGTTTCAAAAATTAATCTTTCCCTATTTTAAACTCTCACCCCGACCTTCACCCTCGCAACTCACTGTTCTTTTCAAGTTAGTCTTAATCAATTTTAACTTTGTGAAGCTTCTCTCGGCCGAAGCTGTACTGACTGGAACTGAGCACGATTCTGATTGTATATATATATATATATATATATATATATATATATATATATATATACACTTGGATATACTTTTTCCAAATCGTTTTCTAAAATGTACTGAAGAAATTGTTTTGCAAGTATTTAACCAAAAAATGCATCACTGCAGCACTCATAGGGAAATAAATACGGATAACTAAATAGCTGCCGGCCGAGAATGGCCGAGCGCACTAAGGCTTCAAACCACGGTGCGCGAGGTCGCTCTCGTCGGGGGTCGACTCGCATCCTTGGGTACGGATGTTATGTTCGTCCTTTGGTTAAGCTAGTGTAAATTAGATGTAGGGCGACGCTACGTAACCTAGCAGTTGGAAAGCGCCGTTAAACATCATATATATATTTTAAAAAAAGAAAGAAAAAAACTAAAATTTTAACAATGTTTTGAGAGGCCCCCACAAGCGCGAGGCCTCGGCGGTGGCCGACGTCGCCGACGCCTAGCGCCGCCACTGTGAATGTTTATCAAGTTTCTCTTTAGTCTCCTGAGGCTTTTTGCATTTTATAAAGTAGTGCTTAATCACAATACGAGATTCTTTTTCGTCCATTCTTTGACAATCACTCGACTTCCTTGATTCACACGAATACAAAACACAAAGAAATAGAGTAATATGGGTGAAACTTTAGGTGCTTTCTTTCCAAAGATGTTGCTAACTGAACGTGACCTCGATACGCACCGGTGGTGCCATCTCTGGAACGTTTATCAGATTGAGCAAGCGCACGCGCTGCGGCCCTGGGCATGACGCCGCTATCCATCAGCGCGCAGCCAGCGGCGATGGATGCCCGACAGGTGCCCGCGTTCACATTCTAATTCGCGTAACAAATTTCTGGCGCGGTTTATCTGATGGCCGACCCGTGTCCCAGCTGTCACCCCGCTAAAGCTAAAATTTCGTGTTACGTTGTAAGCTCGGCCCACGCGCGTTCATTGCGTTTGATTGTATGCCCAATTGCATCTATTGATAATCTGTTGGTAACACCTGTTCCTTCTCACCGCCAATCCATTCGCAACGAATCTGACTGATGTACCCTTCATTAAAAGCCGTACTGATGTACGACAAGTTAATTTCGAAACGTGTATTAATTTTCGAAAATTAAAATAACCCAGGTTTATTTTATTTTTTTTTTATTTTTTTTTTCTTCAGAGTTGATGAGCATCGAGGCGAAAAAAACTGCCTGACGTGGGTAGCCATTAAATGCGAGGCACAAATGTGTTTCCGTGTAACACACTGAGTTGGGGGTGGGTGTTACAAAATAGTCACCACTCTTATAAAAGATATTACGTGGCAACAAAACTACGCAAGCGTAAGTCGGAAAACACCTGATTTCTCTCTACGATAGTATCATGTGTAATGACACTACAAAAAATCTTACTCCTACTCATCATTTCAGACTTTATTATCGAAATAACAACAAACTCTTAACTACACACATGGTTCCTCCTGTCCTTTGTCTTCTCCCATTTACTAACTTTTTCTACTGCCATTCTACACAAGGGAATTACTCCGGTACAAATGATCTACTTTCTGTGTTATCACAGTATCTCCAGCTTTACTTCCTTCCTCCCCACTACTTAAGCACCCAACATCCACTAAACATTGGTTCGTCCAGGCCTTTTTCTCCTAGTACTAATATTATCTCATGCTCTTTACACAGAACTACGCCAGAATACCAACTGTGTGTTACACTCCGAGGTGTCTAGACACGGATTGGTAGTGCTCCGGGTAAGCTGAATAGGTCGCAATACATTTTAAACAAAAATTATTCTTTAATGACGTGTTTCATCATCAGATTTGTATCTGCTGATGACTTCAGCCACTCTCGCACAAGATACGTTTACATGGATGTTATAAGTTTTATGTGTCATAGACATTTGGTAGCCTGCACATGTCTATGGCAAAAACAGCTTCTAACATCCATGTAAACGTATCTTGTGCGAGAGTGGCTGAAGTCATCAGCAGATACAAATCTGATGATGAAACGCGTCATTAAAGAATAATTTTTATTTGAAATGTTTTGCGACCTATTCAGCATATCCGCAGCACTACCAATTGTTCTAAGTATAATCGCCTGCCTCTATCGCGACTTTGTGACGCATTTACAGTACATAGAAAAAATGCTTCACAGCTGAGATTGCCGTAGATCAACCGTGCGTGCTTGCGTTTGTGTGTGTGTGATCGACGATCATTATAATTTCCACAGCGTTTTGGTGTTTTTACTGATTTTCGTTATTGTGTTTCCGTGAGGACTTAGTTTCCGTGATGAACTTTTTATGTGATTAGTCTCTGGAAAAACGAGAAACTCTTTTTGGAATACAGAGTTTCCTTCAAGTACGTTTACTGTTTTTACAATTAGCGGTAAGCTTGCCTTACCGTTTATTTACCTATTTTTGTAAATTTGTGGTTTACGTGATACCATACAGAGTAGTGATATTTCATTAAGACGTTAAATTTTGCACTTTCTCGTCATTTAAATACCTTTTCAGTATCGGTATCTCTGAGTTTGTCCATGATATATGTCCAGAATCTCAGGCTGGCACAATTGGACTGTTTAGCGCAACACACCAATTGCGCAAAGCATATGTAAAGTTTCATTTGCCAATCTAATTCTTGTAAATGTCAAATTTGCTGATTGTTGGTATATGGCTTTCACTATTAGCAAAAGGAAAGTACCCCTCCTTACTAAGTTGCTGTTATTGTAAACTTCAATATTTTTCATAACATTCACAGCTTTAACGCTTATTATAGCGTTGAGTTTTGTTAACACTTTGCCTTTCGTTTTTTATAGTTACAGTTAATTTGCCAGAGATTTCAGCCAAATATTTTGCTGCCACTTATACGGTATCATCTGTTTCCTTATGTGACAGAATATAACTTCACATCAAACTGTGTTGTGATCAGCCAGGCAGGAACACATATTTACAGTGATATCTCGTGTTTAGGTTCTGTTTTCATTATTAAATGGTGATTTCCAGTAAAGTAACCATTACCTTTCACATATTCCAGGACGATAACGTTTATTTCGACATTTCCATGTTTTGACACCGTTCCTCACAAGAAGGATCTAATAATATTTCGTGCCTATGGAATATAGTCTCAGTTCCTGTTTTCTTATCAGAAAGGGGAAAACGAAATGCTTTCCCTACTATACAATCAATCTGGTGCGTTCAGGTGTTTCCTGGACTTTTACACGTATACTGATACCTCTCGTAAAATCTTAATTCTGCGCGTCTTCGTAATAATTTTAACACTAGAAAATCCGATTGAAATGACAATACTGGGGATAAATAACAACTCACCGTAAAAAGGCTCGCTTGGCAGGTGACAGTCATGAAATATAGACAATCACATTAACACTATCACATTCACACTATCATTCAGAGAACTATACACACACAACCGCCATCTTCGGCTGCCCCACCGCCACATGATTTTGACAGCAAGTCAGAAGTGAAAAAGAGGAGGAAGGATGTAGGGCAAAGGCGGGGATGGAAAGTTCCGCGTTGTACGATGGATTGTAAAGGCTCTGAAATGTGGGAATGTGAGATTGAATACAGCGAAAGGAAGGGGGCGGGAGAGAATAAAAGGGATGTATAGAGGAATGTGGGGATTTGAAACTATAAAAATAATAAATAAAAAAAATAAAACTACGGAAAAAGTAATTGAGGGGCTATTACAAGGAAGACAGGAAAGGGGAGGATGCAGGATTAAGAGTGGAAAGGGGAGGGGGGGCAGAATGTTAGGCATAGGGTGAAGGACTGGCAAGTTACCTTAGGTTGAGGCCAGGTGTTGCGGAACCGTAGAATTTCTTGAAGGGACAGCTTCCATCTGTACAGTTCAGAAGAGCTTGTGGTGGAGGGGAAGATCCAGATGACTAGGGTAGTAAAACTATCGAAAATCCTTTTAACATTTGCATCTTTTTCAGGTTGGATTGATTTATCTAGAATGTTGTGCACCACAACCATCAAATAATAGTTACAATAAAGGGAAGAAGTAGCGTTGGTCGTTATTATCTGTTTTTATAGTAAGGCGAATTCAATCACATAGTGACTTTCTTCAGTGTAAAAATCACAAACATCACTGTTGATAGTAAATACACATCTTAGCTGAGAAGTACTATCTAACGAAGACATTCGCTTCCATGTAGTAACAAACATAATTTTAGTATACTTGGAAACCCATTACAAGTGCCAAGTTTGATTCTTAGCTGGCACTTAAAATTTTTTTCACGGCTAAAATTTTGATATTTATTATTTCGTTAAGCAGATGGCTTAAATGTCAGATAATTATTCACGACAAACAGTGATGTTTGTGATTTTTACACTGAAGAAACAGTGATGTTTGTGTTTTTGCACTGAGGACTGGCATTATGTGATCGTAATCGATTGCTATTTAATAAAAACAAATAATTACGATAAATCCTGATTTTTTCCCTTTATTAAAATTTACATTTTTGTTCGTATCGCGATCTTTTGAAAGCAGAAAACGAGAGAAAAGGATAAAATCAGAGACAACCACTGACAGAAAAGATAGGGAGGTCATTTTTGAATCATCATGTGCTCACTGACGTCTTTTGACCGTTTGCTTTGCTATTTTTATGTAGCTTATATTCGATTTGGTGATAGACCTAGCCAGTTGAGCACAGTTATCTTTTTTTTTCTCCGTATTAGTTAAACTACTTTTCATTCTATATTACGAATTCAGTACAAATGTCAGAACATTACATTTCGTATTCCTCCTTATGAGAAGAGATGCTCAGTGGTTATCAGCTACTTACTTTTCTTATAAATTATGGAAATCAAAGAAACTAATAGCAAAAACAACATATTATTAAGCTAAAAGAAGGAATAACATAACAACAGGAACATTCTCATATTTAAATATGGAGAAAACAATTTTTGCCTTTGGATAGATTGCTGAAATATCTATACCTTATCCCAAAAATATTCTCTATTACTTGGGTTACCAATCAAACTGGAAGAATATGAATGGTGAGGATTTTCCGCCTTATGCAAGACACCTGACTTTTAATTTTTACCAAACATGTTTCAGCACATTTTGTGCTATCATCAGTAGGATGGTTTATTTTGTTCTAAAAAGTTATAGTTACTGTACAATAGACTTTTCACGTACTTCTAAAATGTTTTTGTAGATAAATTCGTTTTTAATTTTGCTTAGGTTATCTGACGATATAACTGTTTCAGTTTAGTGAAAATTAGGCCTAGATGTACGAGTATCACATTTTTACATACCTTTTTACAGTAGGCTACATAACACTCGTTAAGTAGCCTACTTATTTGTTGTTTTGGTAATACTATGTACAAACTTGTCAACTGCAAACATAACAAACTGTTTAAGTTTCTTACTTTCTAATTTTCGGTTCGAGAAAAACGCGTCATTTCTGTTTAGTACTTACGATTCTTTTCTTTCTCTGTAGCCTAATGTAAAAAGGTATGTAAAAAATGTGATACTCGTATATCTAGAAACTATATCGTGAGATAACCTAAGCAAAATTAAAAATGAATGAACCTAAAAAAACATTTTAGAAGTACCTGAAAAGACTATTGTACAGTAAGTATAATTTTTCAGAACAAAATAAACCATCCCACTGATGATAGCACAAAATGTGCTGAAACATGTTTGGGAAAAATTAAAAATGAGGTGTCTTCCTAGGGTTTTATTTGCGGACGGAGAAGTTAGTACTGCTTCCTGCCGTAGTTGCCGTCAAAGTCTTTATGGAAAGCATACAGTTCTTACTAACCTGTTGTCTTCTATAGTTGTGTCCCCAGCGCAGAAGACAGTACAGAGGTCGTTGGTTCTTCTACAGCATACAAATGAGGCTAAAATAAGTTCTGTATGATGGAAGCATAAGAAGCGACTCGCGAGATTTTTGATTGTCAGGGATGCCATTTATTACATAAATAATAAAATATGAACAACTATTATTAATACGGTACGGCCTATGCTGCCCGTAGTTCATGTTGAGACCTCGACTGTTATCAGAATTACAGAAAACTTTACTCATGACCGGCGCGGTCCGGCGCGTATAGTGGTTAGCCCGAGACTGAAACAGCGGCGCGTTGCGAGACTAGAGGGCACCTGACGCTCTATTTCGCGCCAAAACAGGGCCGTCGGGCGCCTTCTGCAAAATCGCTCTTCTCTTGTTACAATAAGAGAAGGTACCTTAAACTTTTTAACTGTCAAAATCTAGCCTGTCCTTGAGAGATATTTATTAGAAATTCTCAGCTCTGAATAATTAATATTTAGTATATAATAAACAAAACTAATTACAAAAGAAATCACGTGACGTGAAATGCAGCAGCCAATGCGAGGGGAGTACCAGTAACATAGGCGGGCTTTCCCACGGGAACCAGCACCTACTGTGCCATATGCTACTGCTCCCCACCCCACATTCCATCATATGCTGCACTTCTGTCTTACTTCCGCGTTTCAGACACATACGATGTTAGCAAACAAATGGCCAGTGGCCAGAAATATGAAGTGGTCAAAGGCCAGGAATATTACACTAGAAACTTCCTGTCAGATTAAAATTGTGTGATGGAACCGGTACTCGAACCTGGGATCTTTGCCTTCCGTGGGCAAGCGCACTACCGACTGTGCTATCCCGACACGACTCACGATGCCGCCTCACAACTTTACTTCCGCCAGTACCTCGCCTCCTACTTTCCAAACTTCACAGAAGCTCTCCTGCGAACCATGCAGGAAGAAAGGATATGGTGAAGACATGGCTTAGCCACAGCCTAAGAAATGTTACCAGAATGAAACATTCACTCTGCAGCGGAGTGTGCGCTGATATGAAACTTCCTTTCTTCCAGGAGTGATAGTCTTGCATGGTTCGCAAATGTTCAAATGTTTGTAGAGTCAATGGGAACTACGGGGTCATCAGTCGCTAAAATTACAAACTACTTATGAACTACTTACGAACTAGGACTGCACAAATATCCATGCCCGAGAGGGGATTCGAACCCCCGACCGTAGTGGCCGTGCAGACCGTGACTGGAGCGCCTCAGTCTCCTCGGCCACCACGGCCGGCTGCATGGTTCACAGGAGAGCTTCTGTGAAGTATGGAAAATCCTCACCATTTATCCAAGCTAGCACGGAAGAAAGAAGAACATCAACATCAAAAGATGGAAGTACATGATCGATTATTTTTAACTTTGTTCATTAAAAGTTTATGTCTGCTTAGCATTTACAAATAACAACTTTAAACACGTGTTTAGTGAATCTCAGGTTCGGAGAGCATCGTTTAGTTGCTGGTTTGGAATATTGTGAGATATAATCGCAAGCGAGCGAGTGAGGTCGTTCACACGGTATATCACCTGCTCTCTTAAAGTCAAGCACATGAGCAGAGGCAAAAGAGGCAACCCTTTTTTTGTCACGGCATCGCCCACAAATCTGACAGGAATGAAAAGTATCGGCGCCTCTTTATATTTATACATACGTATATAAATACCAGAGTAAAAGGGACTTCTCGTGTTTGGTGACGTAACAAGCATTCAGGTATGGTGTGACAGGCGCAGACAAAAATACGTCGAGCACCCCAGTGAAATGCCAGCGCGCGCAGCCATCCCCTCTCAAATAGCAGGGGAGGCTGCCTCCTCGACAGACATCAAACAGAGCGGGAGATCAACGCCACCGCATGAATGTAGCAGCCTGCGTCACGCGCGCAACATTGCTGTCGAGGTTGGAGTGCCGTCACAGGTAGCTCGACTCCACAGCTCAGCCAGACAGGTTTTGTGCAAAACATTCACCGGAACGTAGCGCTCTGCCGTCGACGCACGTATGTGTGTTTCAGTCCCAGAGATGCGTGGCATTTAACGTAGCCACTGAAACAATACTGCTACTGCGCTGCGACCGAGCAAGTAATATGATCCACGCTGGGAAAATTACTTTTTTAACAGACTTACTTATTTTCAATAGAAAAAGGTTAATTAATATAGGTAGATTTTTACGTGAAAAGGAATTCATAAGTGCGGGAATTTTAAAATTTCATTAATTCAAATAAATAGCTTGGCACAGTTTTTTCCAAGATGCAGCATCCACATTGGCAACAGCTTTTCCACCTCTGTTATTATGAAAGACTTATTGTTCCTTAAGTAATTCTTTATTTCACTCCATACCAGTTTTATAGGGTTAAAACGGCAGTGAAATGGGGGAAGATTTATTACACTGTGGCGCTGCTCCTTTGCGATTTAGTCTACTGCATATGTGGGTGTAATAGGCTTATTTTGTTTCGCGAGTGATTATAAAAGAAGTTTTGACATTGACATATCTGCAGCAATATTTCTTTCTTGTAACCACTGTACCATAACTTCTTTCCGATCATTTGAAGCGAGAATGAACATCCTGCTTAGAACATAAGCTGCTAAGTGTTTATTCATACGAAATTGAGAACTTACTCAGAAAACGTCAGCAACCAACGTCTTTTCGGTGCCATTATCCAATTACTTGAACTCGGAAAGTCAAGTTAAATCACTCGCAGTAAAACAAATCGCAGCTAAAACAAGCACACACAACGTAAACACGCGATAAACAAGCCGGCAACGCGGAACTGTTGACTTCACGACACGTGATCACTGGAAGTCTTTATCGGGCTGTGATTGGATCGTTCCTAGCGACTAGCGCCTCGAGCTTCTTGCTCTTCACTTGTTATTTGTAAACGTCAAGAGCAAAGTTTTAGCGGCCCGAGTACACACAATGGAGACGAACGATCTCTCTATGTAGTTGGAGTACAAAGTCTTCCGTTGTACACCATGGCAGTTCCGTGTCGATAGCTGTAACAGGGTGGAAGATGTAGCGGTTGAAAGTCGTCAGCTTATACAAAATTCTGACTGAAGACCAGCTCTCTCTTGAACCCTGCATTTTCATAATAGTAAGGACAGTAGAAAGTCGTTGCTATTCAAAAGACGTAATTACAAATTAGAAACCTACTTGAAATCTTTTGCCGGCCGCGGTGGCCGAGGGGACTGCGGCGCTTCAGACACGGTCTGTACGGTCACTACGATCGGGCATGGATATTTGTGCCGTCCTTAGTATTAGCTAGTTCATAAGGAATTTGTAAGTTTAGGGACTGATGACCCCGTAGTTAAGTCCCATAAGCTATACAAACATTTGAACAAACATTTTGAAATCTTTGGTAGAAGCAGGAGATGACCAGAAAGTTATTCTTTCAGAATGATTCGCGAAATTTCGGAGCCAGGAAAAAAATAGAAGCTATTCCGTTAGAGAGGAATTTTCATTTCCACTGCTGACAACACGTTGAGCTCGTAATTCCACCCATTCTGCCGCTAGATGGCTGTCATGCTGGACCTGTACCTTTCGCGTCGTTTCCTCGTCCAATACCCTCTCAGATTTGAAAAGATCCACATCTTTTAATCGCGGGTCCACATACACATGAGTTTTGTTTTGCGCACATCTTTGTAAAATCCATACTTGCGTAGATATAAAGCCAAACTGATACTTTACAGTATCTTCTGAGACACTGCAAAGTATCATATTGGCATTATAACTGTAAGAGATTGTGAGATTACCGCCCAATAGAAATACTGGTAATTAATAGCATTTGATAATTAAACAGTATGAAGTTCACTGCAAACATTGACCGTGCCAATGCACTAAATGTTACACAATTTTAATCTTATTAATTATGGTAGCAATGTATGTACACAGTTGGGTGACAACATTTATAGTTAGGCCATAGGTAGAAATTCTCCACGTTGAGATTTGCTGTGTGCTTGTAGCTGACGGGAGGCCAGCGAGCAGGCCGACGTTGGTGGCTTGTTCCAACTTAGGATTTTACAGTTCGTTTCCGGTGAGGGGAGAGAGGGACAATGGCGAGTGCCAGGCACAGTGCAGTGCACAAATATTGTAATACTACTGCCATTTGAAGTAATACGATGCAGTTAGGAACCTTTAAGGCCCTCATTACAAAATAGCCTGATGATAAATAAACAATACATTAGCTGATATAGTCACATCTAACGTATTATGTTTAATTGACAATGAAAAGTAATAAATTACCAACGAAGACAAGACAGTTACACAACTAGCATGGCAATGTTTGTTTATAAAAATAATATATTAACTATTTCCCATTTTACTTTCAATTAATCTTTTGTATTTTATCTTGAAGTATTCAGTTAAATCACTTATCTGTGGTATAATAAATTGCACGATCATGATAAACAGTACAAAGGATGTTTATACTAATATAAAAACGTAAGAAAATATTTGTTTAATGTGTAGTGTAATTATTTTGATTTTAAGTAAAGTTTTAGAAATGTATTGGCTGAGCGTTGTACGTTGGCAAATCGGTTAGAACAGTTCACATGCGGAAGTTGATGACGTAGGGGAAAAAACCCTGGCAGTTGAGCTTTTGGCACGCGCGCGCGCGCGCAAGGGCAGGAAGTGAGGACTCCAGAGCACGTGGTGTGGCTGGCCGGGCGGCGTCGCTCTGCATCAGTCGGCATGTGGATATCGAGGTGGTGACTTGAGATTTGTCTGTGGCAACCGCCACGTGTGGTTGCTCATCGTAGTCTGTACCAAGTTAAATCGAGTGCTACTGTGTGTTTGTGAATATTTAGCCGGTGGAACAAGGTGTGCATTGCATTGAATTAAAGTGACTGTTATTTGTTAATGTAAAACGTGTCATCGCATAGGCATGAACATAAACGGTGTTTGAGACAGCCAAGTGGTGTGAAAACAATTCGCGACAAATATTCATTTTGTCTGGGGGCTCACGAGCTATAACTTTATTTGGTAAATGTGTCGACGTACAGACGTATCAGCCACAGGTTTCAAATATTGTGAAATAAACAACATAAAGTGAACTTTCATGCATTTTCAAAAATAGTTGTTAGTACACTCTTTTCTCTCATGAACTTGATTTTATTATGAATTTGTTTTGTTAATTATATGCAGGGAAGGAAAGCTGCGAACGTGTGATATCATCCCCTAGAAAACGAGTCGCAATCACAGTTCCAGTGTTTTTGCATGTTTAGGAATTTGGTTCGCAGCTGGTGGTTGTGAGTTTGAAAAAATTAAACTTTCTCTATTTTAAACTCTCACCCCGACCTTCACCCTCGCAAGATGGGTATAAAAACCAAGTTTTAAACTGTAAGACATATCCAGTGGCAGTTATACAGTATGGCAATAACTTATTGTTTATGAACTGTAGATTAAGATTTGAGAGACATCAAGAAAGAGAGAAAATTAAAGACATGGAACCTAGAAAAAAATGAAGGAACTGAGAGGTCGTTGAGAGTTTCAGAGGTAGTATTAGACAAGGATCGATCGAAACAGGAGAAATTAAAAACGTGAAAGGAGAATGGGTAGCTCTGAGAGGGATTACTGACGGTTGAAAAATTAGGGTCAAGGAAGTGAAGACTGACTAACCAGCGGTGGCTGGTGAACAAATGCAAGAACGTAGAAGAATGTAGAACTAGAGGAATGATAGACACAGCCAACAGGAAAATAAAATAAATATTTGGAAACAAAAAAAGCAGTTTCATGAATATCAAAAGCTCGGTCGGAAAACCAGTACTGAGAAGATAAAGCTGAATGGTGGAAGGAATATATAGAGGGCCTGTACAAAGGAAATGAACTTGAAGCCAGTATTCTAGAAATGGAAGAGAAAGTAGAGGAAGATGATATAGGAGATACGATACATGGAGAAAAGTGTGACAAAGCACTGAAATATTTGATTCGAATCAAAGATAGGGAACTACAGGATAATATAATAATTCAAATTCCCTAGAAAGCAAGTCCAGACAAATGTGGATATTTCAAAACTATCAGTTTAATAAGTCTTGCTTGGAAAATACTTGCACGAATTATTTACAGACAAATGGAGAAATTGGTGGAATCCGACCTTGTAGAAATCATTTTGGATTTAGGAGAAATGTATGAACACGGGAGGCAGTACATCTTAGAAGAGACGTTAAGGCAAAGGAAACCTTCTCTTTTAGTATTTGTAGATCTGGAGAAACGTTTTGACAATGTTGACTAGAATACACTCTTTCAAATTCTGAAGGTAGCTAGGGTAAAATATAGGGAGCACAGGTTATACTCGACTTATACTAAAACCAGGCGGCAGTTATTAAAGGGCACAAAAGGACGCAATGGTTGGGAAAGTAGTAAGACAGGGTGGTAGCCTTTCCCCACTGTTGTTCTACCATTATATTGTGCAAGCTGAGAAAGAATACAAGGAGAAATTTGAAGAAGGAATTGAAGTACAAGGGTAATGGAATGTAAAATCAGAAAATCAGGCGATGCTGGGAGAATTAGATTAAGGGGACAAAAAAAGTAGGTGATATTTAATATTTAGGTAAAAAAGGTAAAGCAGTCAACAATCAGAAGATTGGTTTGAACACCACAGTGCTTTACAAGGCATGGTCCTGTTTGGAGGTGGTATGCCGTTGCCTTCCTCCGACCTTCGATCTGATTTACCCAGCCAGTATAGGGGGACCTACAGTTTAACGTGGGTTCCGAACCACGGTGCTACTCGGTATATTTCACATGAGCAATACTGCCAGAGGTGAAAGAAGTGGAAAGTGGCAGATAAAAATCTTAAGACCTGGTGGGGATCGAACCCGCGACCTTTGGATTTGTAGTCTGGCACTCTGCAACCGAGGAGGTAGCAAAATAAATTGTTATGACCGAAGTAAAGAAGATATAAAATGCAGAAAGGCTACTGGAAGGAAAGCATTTCTGAAGAAACGAAATTTGTTGATATCCAATTTTAATTTTAATGTTAGGAAGTATTTTCTGAAAGAATTTGTCTGGAGTGTAGCATGTGTGGGATTGAATCGTGGACGATAAGGAGTTCAGGTAAAAAGATGATAGATGCTCAACAGAAATGGAGAGAAGAGGAGTTTCTGGCATATCCTAAGAGAAGGGATAAGTTGATGGTACATATTCTGAGACGTCAAGGTATCATCAACTTAGCATTAGAAGGAAGTCTGGGATAAAAATCGGAGAGGAAGACTGAGAGACGAGTACAGCAAGCAGCTTCAAAAGGTTTTAGGTTGCCGAACTTATTATCACATGAAGAGACTTGCACAGGACAGGGTAACATGGAGACATGCATCAAACCAGTCTGCCCATTGAAGACCACAGCAACTACCGTTCCATTCTCTAATAGCGCGCGGGAAAATGGAACACCTAAATCTTTCCGTTTTCGATCTGATTTCACTTATTCCATTGGGATGATCGTGTCTTCCTACGTAGGTGGGTGCTAACAAAACCTGTTCGCTTTGGAAAGAGACAATAAGTGAAGAAATTTCTCAAATAAATTTCGTCGCAACGTTAACGACTTTAATAATTGCCACTCATATTTGTGCATCATTTCCATGACACACACTCTCCCTCTCCCCCCTATATCGCGATAATACAAAACAAGCTGCCCTTCTCTGAAATTTCTCTAAATCGTCCGTTAGTCCCACATGGTGGTTATCCCACAATGTGCAGCAATACTCCAAACTTTGACGCGCAAGTGTGGTGTAGGCTGTTTCTTTAGCAGAAATGCTGCATCTTCAGTGCAGTGTTCAGCGAATGAAACGTAGCCTCAGGTTCGCCTTCCCTACAATATTTTATGTGTGTTCTTTCCAATTTATGTTGATAGAAATTTTTATTCCTAGATGTTTAGTTGAAATTAAGTCCTATTGAATTGGCTGATTTATGGTGTAAATGAAGTTCAGCGGATTTCTTTTAGTGTTCATATGGGACAACTCAAACTTTGTTATTCAGGGTCAATTACCAATTTTGAACCATGCAGATACCTTATCTAAATCATGTTACTTTTGATGTTCTTGTGTTCTTGCATTGCACTTAGCAGTTCCAAAAAGTGTTCATAATCACATATAAAATTAGTCTCCCCTTACACACTACTCCGTGAAGAATATTTCCCTTTTTGTAGGTTTTCTACAGTAGGAATGAGCATGTCCTTGTACAACGGATCAGGTAGGTTTTCTATTGTGTCAAGCCAACATTTGTTTCACGAATTTATATTTTTGGTGCAAGCTTCATTTATTTTGTATAACTTACAGGTTACATACAATTTTCAACTATTTGGCATGTACCGACTCACGAAGTGTGATCCAACCTTATAGTAACTAATTTGTGTGCCAAATAAAACGCTATTTCAGCAAATTTTAAGATATGTAAAATTGTAATGGATTAACGGAAGATTAGACTAGGAGTATAAGGACGCTATAAAACAAGAGACTTTACCAGTTACATGTAAACTTTTAATTGATTTTAAAATTATTTTCATCGCATATATTAGATGGACACTGTTAGTCTATTTTAAACTAAATATATTAACTATATTTAAGAAAAGCTCTCAACAATATTTCCTAATTTCAATTTAATTTTTATAAATCCTATTTATTAAAACGCTCTACAGCGGCTTGGACAATTAACGAAATCCGGGTTGAAAATTAAATACGGCATGCTTTTGCAAAACGATTTTAGTACACGATAGGTACAGGCAGATTCCAAAATAATAGTAGTACTGAATGCACTATTTTTCAGAATATTTTCACGGTCTCCTATGCTCGTTTCTTATCCGATAACTTTACTGCGATAGAAATGTTACTGGAAACTAGCAATCAATTTTATGTCATACTAGCTGAAAACCCGGCGTTGCCCGGGTATTTATTTCATCATTCCTTTCTTGAGTTAGTACTTCTCCTATCCTTTCTCTCTCTGTCCATCTCTTTTTTTCTAAAAAACATGCTGTAAATTAGAAATAAGGCTCTCTGGCATTATGTACAAAATTATAAGTGCAGTATCCAAACAAAGATAGTAATCAAAATACCAATGACATATAAAATGAGTATGATGTCATATTTATTGAGTTATATGTTGTACAATTCTATAATTTTTCAGGTATGTATTCACCTGTATAAGTGCTGTATGTCTGTAAACTATGTTTCAAATGCAATTAGTAGTAGAGAAGTAATAGATTAAAACTTGGTGCCTGATGGAGCGATTTTCCATAAACGTTACTGTTTATGTGCTCATATCTATATGTTTGTATAGCTTATGTGCTTATATCTCATGAACTACGTGTCGTACTGTGATACAATTTCGAAGGTACATTCAGCTGTACGTGTGTATACTGTTTGTAAAATTTCTTGCGGCTACAAGTTGTAGTGCACGTCATACCGAAAGCCATATTTTTAGTCCATGAACAGCGGAAAAGTAGAAGCGAGAAACTTTCCTTTCATTATTCTTATGTGGATGTCAGCGAGAAAAAGTTTAATAAAGGTTTGAGATTATGTTTAAAGTTTGTTGCAAGTCGCTAAGTACTGTGCTTCTCATATTGCATATTTATAAACTTTCGTCGCATTATGTGTCAGTTTCTTTCAACTCTTATTGTTGTATCTCCTATACCATTAGTCGAATGTGGTTCGTACTCCTACATCAATTGTTATCTCACCAAAGGAATATGTGCACCAAATTTTCTTAAAATCGGTCCAGTGGTTTAGGAGAAAATGAGCAGCATTATCGCTAAATGCAGCAGTTTTTCGCGCATCTCATTGTTTATGACGTCATATCTCGTGAACTATGTATGTATCGTTCGTGATTCTTATACTTATGGCGACCGTCCTCATGGATTGAAGCTTACGTGTACAAAATTTCATAAAGATTGGAACAAAACTGTAGATTTGTATGCAACACGTACACACAAACTTACGGACACATTGTTTTATACATTAGATTTTAACCACCAATACTTTACATTTAAGAGGCTTTCTATTTTATATTATTTTTATGCCTTGATGAAGTTTTAAATGCTCATTTATGAATTGCTTGTCACTTTCCGCTGGCTTCCAGTACTGGTTAATGTTCTTCTGAACTTGTGTTGAAGTTACTGTTGAACAATGAATTTTTAAGTGCCGAATGCCGTACGTATTTTATGGAACTCTCACAAAAGACATACTCTGTTACTGAGATTTGCAGTTAACGAACACAACGCTGCAAGTAACTGAACTGATTTCCTCGGGAATGAAGTTATGTATCATGGGCATCTTTTGCTCTGTTAACTGCCTAGCAGTCCTATAAACGGTTTAGTTAAGCACTTAAAGTTAATTACATGCGACGTTATCTGACCTTTCTGATCTTGTTATTGTGAAAGCAGTTCCATTTAATGTCGCACTAAATCTTTCTGTGACAATGGCCAAGTTATTTAGAGCTGTGTTATCTACCCTGTGTTAGTCGCGAAGTACTTACACTTAGCAAATAATTTTGGTGGAGTGATACGTTTCAAGCAGAAACATTCAGCGCACAGAATATTAAGCGCACAACTATGGCAGATGATTTCACTTTTAAGCATACTGCAGAATATTTTCGAAATCTCATACTATACTTTGTGTCTTCTATGCTGTATGAAACAGTGTAGCGATTCAGTAAAAAAAAGTGAAGTGCGAAAATTTAATCCGTTAAAGACTTTCGATGCTAACGGTATTTGCAGACTAAACGCTAACAAGCATTGATGTATAGTTCTTAACGTTGTACATTTCCTATTGAGTCGTGTTAAAGTAAACCGTAATAATAATAATCTGACAAAACTAAATTTTGCTTAGGAAGGCGGAATGTTGCCAAAAGGCCTTTGGTGCCCCACTTTTCTGTTAGCGTCTTTTAAAGAGGAATATCTTTTATTGTGCTTCGACAGGAGTAGTTTTCACCTCGTATTACTATCCTACTTTTAATTTCATCGAAGGTTACTCTTCTGAACGGTAAGGACTCATCCAAACTATCGTTTCCATTTCTATTTTTTCCCATATTCATTCGGTCGTCTTAAGTTTGCATTGTTTCATTACTAAGTGACCTGTATTTCTGTATTCCACAACGCCCGTAACTCGGAGAATTCCTTTCTTTAAGTGGGTCTGCTAACTGTCAATTGCCTATAGTACTATCCACCTCTTTTAAGAACTTCAGACACGTCTTACCATTCCCCTGTAATGCTCTCATTCTACTTTTCATCATTACTAAATTTTGTACTGGGTACACCTTATAATTCGATATCTGAAATCAGAATCCTTGTGTAACCGGAAGATATAACCCTTTTCGAACCAGTTCTTTACGGAGTATACCTTTCCCTCTTGTGATTCTGGAACAGAGTATTAATTGTTACATTTTTTAATTTATTACAGAGGTTAATTAGTCTCTTTCCTCTCCCATTCCAAATACTTAGCACACATTCATCCACAACTTTTGTTTCAATCACTTTGCTTTCAACCATATTCCAACACCCAATATAATTCTATATCCTCATATACTCTCTCCCTCTTCGTCTTCTGACTGTGATGTCGCAATTTATACTTGAACTGTCGTTTTCTGCACAAATTTCTGTCGCACTTGATGTGAAGAGATTGTTCACAGTAGTCCACTTTTGCCTACAATGCTTTTTGTAACGAATCCTACTTCCGAATTACCATTTTCTGCTGTTGTTGACATATCGTATATTCTTTTGACGACAAATCTTTACCTTTTATCCACATGACTACACCGACCCTCACTATATCTAGACTGTGTATTTACATTTCACCATTCAGAATTTCTGACACAGCATGTTCCAACTCGTATCAGTCTTATTCTCATGACCGTCTTCCTTCGGCAAACCCATCTCGAAGATAACGATGGGGAACTATTTTAGGGAGATCGTAATTACCAATTACATGCCTCCTCCCCCGTCTGCACACAGTTTGTGTTTGGAGTGGTTTTCATTCGCTTCTCTATCGTAATTGCTGATTCTTCTGTGGTTTGGGAGCAGTTTTCCCTCCTAAGGATAACAGAGTGCCTTTAAAAGAGGTCCGCTGCTCCGCCACATTTGAAGAGACCCTAGGCGGAGCGAGGTCAACTTCGTACTAGTCCAAGTATTTGGGAGATGTGAATGCACAATAATGATCTGAAAAAATATAAGCATGTAGTAATTTTATTTTAAATAGAGTTTCTGTTTCAAGACACTCGGTCCAGATAGAGAACAATACCAAAAATTTCCCCAATTTCGAAAGAAATGATTTTTCGGAATTAATTAAAAACTGTGCATCATAACAAAAACTGTTACATCAGAAAATGGAAGGCTTGAAAGTAATTATCGATTATATGGTAAGGATGATTGTTTTTGTCCTGAGCAAACACAATTTTTGTTTCTTATTGATCTATACGTGTTTCTGAGAAATTTCTGCATTATCAATTGAATCATTTTTATTATTGCATCTGTTAAATGTCATTATAAAGAGTGTTATCATTATGACGTCTGACAGGTTTTTGAGGCTAAGCTATGTCTGAAAATAAGTATGCTTACTTTTAGTTGCTTTCTTGAATTCATATTTCTATCATTTGTAGAATTGGGTTTATTAATATAGTGTTTCACTGTTTACAAGTTTCACTGTTTATGTTATATTCACTTCTTCAGCCATCTTGTTTCGTGTGTTGTGGGTGGAATTACGAATATAGCAATGACATGAGGCTATGAATGGAGAGTAATTTTGACAATTTGTTGCATATGTGTGTGTGTGTGTGTGTGAGAGAGAGAGAGAGAGAGAGAGAGAGAGAGAGAGAGAGGGGGGGGGGGAATTTTATATATTATTATTATCCATTTTTATGAAATTAGTCTAAAGATACTAATTATTATACACCGTCAATGTTTGTAATTTACATTTCATCTTACATTCATT
The DNA here is from genome assembly GCA_026315105.1 of Locusta migratoria. Taxonomy (NCBI): domain Eukaryota; kingdom Metazoa; phylum Arthropoda; class Insecta; order Orthoptera; family Acrididae; genus Locusta; species Locusta migratoria. The sequence continues at coordinate 373,206,052 of CM048745.1, forward strand.
CACAGTTGTTCATATTTTCATTTCACTTTTAAATTAACACCGTTATTAATGGTCACTGTCAAAATTAAAACTGTAAGTGCGCAAATATGTAGTTACAGTTCGGATTCAGATTAATTCTTGTGTTTACGGTAATTAACCCTACACATTTGTCACTTTCCATGTATCAGTTTCATTTTTCTCGTGCTGATTCCATACAAAGATACATCACGTTAAGTTAAATTGGAATTTGGGCGGCTAATAAAGGATGAAAATAAGAGGATGAATATTTTGTCATAAGTGGCAACATTAAAAATTATCGCGGTCAAATAACGATTGAAGTTTTGCATTGCCTGTTTCTGTGAAGTGAGGTTAGAGGTTATCCGCTAGTGCAGCAATTGTAGCTGCTTGGTTGAGTAACGGGTAGCGTCGCGGATTAAAATTTTTGCGCAAATACAACCCGCTTTCAGCTGTAGCGGAAGAATTTTATACTGTGAAACATAATCGAGTTATTCACGAAATTAGTCATCATTTCAAATTTTAATTCCACAAGATGCTCTCAAAAAAAAACGCTTTTGAAACAAAGATCATTGATTTATGTACCATACACTGTACAGTGAAGAGACAAAGAAACTGGTACAGTTGTCTATACGACGTGTAGACTCCCGGCGAGCACGTAGACATGTCACGACATGACGTGGCGATTACTGCCTGATGTCATTCTGGAGGGAACTGACACCATGCATTCTGAGGATTGTCCATAAATAAGAGTACAAGGGGATTGAGATCTCTTATGAACAGGGCGTATTAAGGCACCCCACATACGCTCAATAATGTTGAAGAGTTTGGGAGCCAGTGAGGGTGTTTAAACTAAGACGAGTTTCCTTGGAGCCATCCTGCAGCAGTTCTGGAAGTGTGGGGGTGTCGCCGTGTCCTGCTGAAAGTGCTCAATTCTATCGGAAAGCATAATGGGCATAGTGTCGTGGGAAAGTCGAACCAAAGACTGCGTTTTATTGGCAGAACCCTTAAAAGGCGCAAAGAGGCTGCATACACTACGTTTGTCCGTCCTTGTTTGGAGTATTGCTGCCCAGTGAGCAGCTCGTTTTGTATTCATCTGGTTACTTTCCATGGTTTGCCCTCAACGACTGTGTTATGTTTCCAATACTCTGCGAATTTTCAGCAATCAGTCGATTTTTTTTTCATTTTTTTATTTTTTTAAATCTTTGTTGGCACATCATGATTTCGGCCAGTAACTGGCCATTATCAATGCATGTGTTTAACTGTAAATTATTAATGTGGAAAACTCACAGCACGCCAAGTATGACAACTGGAAATATTTGCCGTTTCAAATCTACATACACAATACAGGGGAGACAGCATTATGGAAATGATACAGGATCTGGGATGGGAATCATTACAATAACGGTGCTTATCGCTGCGGAGTGGGCTACTTACGAAACTACATTCGCCAACATTCTCTTCCAATATTTCTGGCATACCTTGACTAAAAGAAGGGATTGATTGGTAGGACACATTCTTACACATCAAGTAATTGTGAATTTAGCGTTGGAGGGAAGTGTGTGAGGTAAAAACCGCGCCGGCCGCGGTGGCCGAGGAGACTGAGGCGCTCCAGTCACGGTCTGCACGGCCACTACGGTCGGGGGTTCGAATCCCCCCTCGGGGATGGATATTTGTGCCGTCCTTAGTCTTAGCTAGTTCATAAGTAGTTTGTAAGCTTAGGGACTGATGACCCCGTAGTTAAGTCCCATATGTTCTACAAACAGTTGGACATTTTTTGGTAAAAACCGCAGAGGAAGACTAAGAGATGGATACAGTAAGCAGTTCAGACAGATGTATGTTGCCGTTCTTATGTGGAGTTGAAGAGGCTTGCTCAGGATAGCGTATTGTGGAGAGCTGCATCAAACCAGTCTCCGGACTGAAGACCACAACAAAAACAACAACATGTGAAAATATATTGTTGACTCCCACTTACATAGGTAGAAATGATCATCAGAATAAAATACGAGAAATCAGAGCTCGAATTCGAGCGCGCTATTCGAGAATGGAATGGGAGATAAATAGTATGACGGTGGTTCTAAGAACCCTCTGCCACTCACTTAAATGTGATTTGCAGAGTATCCCATGTAGATGTAGCATTTAGATGTAGATTGGATGCAGGATGCGTACGTACGTATCACCTGTCAGAGGTATCAGTCCCACATCACTCCAACTGCACATGTCTGACACCATTACTGGTATTCTACCAGCTTGAACCATGGATCCACGAGGTTGTTTCCATGCCCATACACGTCTATCCGCTTGACACTATTGGCAATGTGTGTCGTTAAATGAGGCAGCATATTTCTAGTAGTCAATAATGTACTCTCGGCGTTGACCGACCCAGGCGAAGCGTAAAGCTTTGTGTCAGCCGTCAGCTAGTGCATACGACTGCGCCTGTAACACCGCAAGCCCATATCAAAGATGTTTCCTTCAATGGTTTGCACGCAGAAACCTTTTCAGGACCCAGCACTGAAATCCGCAGCTATTTACGGAGCGGTTGCACTTCTGTCACGGTGAACCGTTCTTTTCACTCAGCCTTGGTGCCGTTCTTTCTAGGCGCAGCGGTGTCGGAAATTTGATGTTTTACCGAATTCCCGATATTCACTGTACACTCGTCGTATGGGGAAATCCCCACCTCATAACTACCTAGGACATGCTGTGTCCCGTCTCTTTTGCGCCATCAATAACAGCATGTTCAAACTCACTTAAATCGTGAAGTTTGTCACTCTATAGAGGGTGTTACAAAAAGGTACAGCCAGACTTTAAGGAAACATTCCTCACACACAAAGAAAGAAAATATGTTATGTGGACATGTGTCCGGAAACGCTTAATTCCCATGTTTGAGCTCATTTTATTACTTCTCTTCAAATCACATTAATCATGGAATGGAAACAAACAGCAACAGAACGTAACAGCATGACTTCAAACACTTTGTTACAGGAAATGTTCAAAATGTCCTCCGTTAGCGAGGATACATGCATCCACCCTCCATCGCATGGAATCCCTGATGCGCTGATGCAGCCATAGATAATGACGTATTGTATCACAGCCGTCCAAATCCCCCATAAATGTAAGTCAAGAGGGTGGAGGTCAGGAGAGCGTGGAGGCCTCTACCAGTCCATCGGTCACCGAATCTGTTGTTGAGATGCGAACAAACACGTCTACTGAAATGTGCAGGAGCTCCATCGTTCATGAACCAAATGTTGTGTCGTACATTGCACTGACTGCAAAACCACGTTCGTGATGATCACTAACCAGTTGATGCTACGTACTGATGTGCTTGATGCTAGTACTATAGAGCAATGAGTCGCATGTCAACACAAGCACTGAAGTCAACATTACCTTCCTTCAATTGGGCCAACTGGCGGTGAATCGAGGAAGTACAGTACATACTAACGAAACAATTGGGTATTTTGACAATTGTCTGCACGAATTATTTCAATTTACATTTAAAGAGAAATACTAAAATGAGCTCTAACATGGAAATTAAGCGTTCCCGGACACATGTCCACATAACGTATTTTCTCTCTTTTTGTGTGAGGAATGTTTCCTGAAAGTCTGGCCGTACCTTTTTGTAACACCCTATATAATTGGTCGCGACTGTCATCCCATTCATGAGACGTGTGTGGCCCTTCAGTATTGATCCTCTCCCCTCTTGTGCCGTAATAACAAAAATAACGCTAAATTAGTGGCCATTTACTTTATACTATTCTTTTTATAATTTGTATTCTATAATTTCCTTATGTTTTGAGCAATATTCGCGTGTAAGGTTGTAATTAATTCCCCTTGAGTGGTATATTCTCTTAGTGGAAGAAATTACTAAAAAAAGTGTTCCCTTTTCCTATTATATCAGTTTACTGTTACTTTGTTAATAATACAGAACTGTTAGTTGTTGAGCGAATATGATCAGCACCCTCATCTTACAGACACTTATACATTCTCGTGTTTCTTGTTACGCATATGCATTTCTGATACTAATCTCATATTTTTTTAATAAATATTCTAAAATTGCTAGTGATTTCTTGAATAATCAAAATATGTTATCAATAGATTATTGTCAATTCACTACATTTTTCGGGCTTAGCCCATCATCTGGTGATGGACAGTATATAAATTTAGATTTGATGTATTCAAATTTGCTATGTAATAAAAATGTTCAAATGTTTGTATAGTGTATGGGACTTAACTACGGGGTCATCAGTCCCTAAACTTACAAACTACTTATGAACTAACTAAGACTAAGGACGGCACAAATATCCATGCCCGAGGGGGGATTCGAACTCCCGACCGTAGTGGCCGTGCAGACCGTGAGCCATGTAAAATACTGTTATGTATTGACAAATATGTAGTGACAAATTTAGATTTGATGTATTCAAATTTGTCATGTAAAATACCGTTGTTATGTATTGACAAATAAGAATATTTGTCAATTCATGACAGTCTAAATTTGAATAATATCGATCACCAGATGAGGGCTAAGCCCGAAACATGTTGTGAATTGACAATAAATAATCTACTGATAACATCTTTTGATTATTCAAGCAATCTCTAGCACTTTTAGAATCATTATTAAAAAAATTTACAATGAAGGTTGCATAACTCTACCAAGACATTCAGTCTAAAATAAACTAATCTCTTCCTCAGTTATGCATTTTTCCATAAAATTCGCTCCTTAGAAAAGATACGATAACGTTTATTGTGGTGTAATTAGATGACATGGCCCTACGCGAGTAAAAACGTATTTGGTGAATAATAATATCTGACTCATCTGTATGAGTAGACACAAATACTTTAGCTGCAATAATAAAGATTCAAAGTCTTTGTCGAGAGTCTTCAAGACAACACGAGTATCATTAGAGAAATATTCTTTTTTCACATAATTAATGTACTACTTATTGCTGAAATATTGCATATGTAAGGTTTAGACCATGGCAGTGTGAGGATCTGTCGTCAGTACAATAGCATCTACACATCGTTTTTCTTCTCGCAAAATGCTTGATACAGACGATTTCTAGCTTCTCTCACTTCATTTTCTGAACAGCGTCGCCGCCTCTGACAAAAGGAAAGATTAATTACTCAGACCCTCCATTTAAAAGTCACAATTGAAATACACGTCCGAGAATTAATTAACGACCTTTTGTCACTGCTAATGAAATAAATTCTCCAACTCTCTTCTTTTGAGCAATGCCCTTTATCTCCCTGACTGATCGACATTCACTCTGCAACCATCCAACGACTGTAAAACAATCTGAATTAATTATCTCCGTTTCAGTGAGAGCACAGAGGGCGGACTTCTTTCTCGCCTCGTACTTATGAACGATTAGTCTGGATCTTCATTTGCGGCCTCTGCGGCCGCAAGCTTCGTCCTGCTTAAATAGCATAAAATAATTCAAAATTGTTTCTTACTGCGAGTATTGTATGCGAGAATGGTCATTGGTGTAATACAACAAATTGTCTGTTCCTAAGGAACAGACATCGCTGATGGTCCGCAGCTGTATATGTATTACGTTATTAATGATTTATTAACAGTCGCGGAATCTGCCAACTTCAGCTGCACTTTTTAAGGTGGCCTAATATTTTGTGACAAATGAAAATTGTTGCAAGACTCGAATCCAGATCTCCCGCTTTTCGCGAGCAGCCTTCTGAATCTCTTGGCATACTGAGCACATTCTACATGTCCCGATTGTCTGCCTCTCCTAGTGGGCGAACACATTTAGAGTGATATCCGCGACGGGCAGAGACTTTTATACCATTATCGGCTAAAAAGAATAGACACTGTTGTTGGCACATAGATAAATTGATTAAATAATTCGTAGTAAATATGAAGGGAGTTGCTCGAAATGTCAGAAAACACATAGACATATGATTCTAGTTATTTTATGTTTACACGTTAATCTGTTTCATATGGTCCCTTAATATCCATTACGGAATAAGTGAGTCATACATTTGAGATATAAATACATTCTAATGCAACATTCTTCATGTACAGGATCAGCCCATTCAAACTAGCGCTAAACAGCGTATCACAACTCTCGACCTCACATTTACAAACCGGTGCCATCGACGATAAAGACGAAACAGTCATCTGTCTACAAACTGGATGCATAACTTTGGTGTCCAAGCATAGAACTGCAGCGTGTCTGCACATTCGTATGTTTCGTACACAATTTCGCTTTGTCCGCCATGTTTAAATTTGGCAAACGAATTTCGATCAGTTATTGCGTGACAAAAAATTGCTTACTTAACTTCTGATTTATTTTTTAGTCAATATACGATGTAATAAATTGTTATGGGAGTGAAATCGAAATGTATTTTCTTTTGGTTTACTTTAATACTTAATAGCCGCCATATCTTAATTTGGCAAAAAACTAAATATGAACATCTATGGCTGGCACGCTTAGACAACTGCAGTTCAACATCCAGGTAGCATAGAGATCAATGAGACGAAATCTCTGGATTTAAGAGTCACCTAGACTTTAAATCTCAACATAATTGTACAGCCATTGTACACAGAGAAAGAAAGACTCTTAGCAAGCTACTATATGTGAGCAAGTGTGACCTGTGATCAGCGTTCACAGGGTTCTTTTTATCTATCGTGTAATTGAATGAAACATTTATGTAAACTTGGTCCAAGGTCCAAAATGTTTAGATGTTTGTAAATCTATGGGACATAACTGTTGCAGTTATCAGTCCCTGGGCTTACAAACTAAGTAAATTAAATTACACTAATGTAACACACACACACACACACACACACACACACACACACACACACACACACACATGCCGGAGCGAGGACAAACCTCCGGCAGGGAGCAACGGCGCGCTCCGTAGCAAGGCACCTTAGAGCGCTCGGCCATTCCACTGCGGCTTATAATTATAGTTTGTTCACTCAGTCTAATATATTAATAGTATACTGCTTTGAAAATACTAGTTTTTATTAATTTGATAATTCTTTTTAGTTACCAATTTAAACAGAAATGTAGGCATGACACAAATAGTAACATAGACATGGTAAGAAATTGGAGATACTTTGAAAATTGCTACCATTACCAAAATATACTTTCGGTTACCTTCGTGGTAAGGTCAACATTTCGTTTAAATGCAATAAATAAATGTTTCTCTAAAGTTCACACAGAATCAGAGTGGTTTTTTTTTTTCTTTTACCGCCAGATCACAGCAAAAAATGTTAAACGTGTTCACCCTCACTTTATCACATTGTGTCCTTTGCGAATGGCCAAAACTTAATTATAGGGTTCTAGGTAGTCCTTGCATTTTCGAATAAGCATTTGCGTATATCTAAATTAGCAAGAGCTGCAACGCTCTCATGTAGATATCTGAAAATACTGGTGATGGTTAGAACGATCAATGTAAACGTTTCTGTCAACAAATAATTCTTAGCACTCACTGTGGTGTCATTAGTTCTATAAAACGGATGTATGCCTTCTTAGAACACGGTTCTTATATTTCGTACAAACTCAATCACTGGATAAACTTAGAGAATTTTTGTTTTTAAACAAGAGGTATTAAGAACTCGCATATTTCTTTCTGCAAACAGAACACTGAACCAAATCTCGGAGTTGGATTGGTTATGTCAGTAAATATTATCACTTGTGTGGTAAATTAAACAAATTAAGGGCTACGTGTACTCGAATCAGTTGCTCGTGGTATATGAAACCAAAATGTTGACGTCATATGGCGTTTTATGAAGAAACTACGAAAACAAATTTGCAAAATGTCTTGTTATGAACAAGTTGTAATGAGTATCATAAAACGACGTTTGATACTTGCATTTAGGGAGCACGGTGATCGACCGATCAAGAGGAGGAAGCAACCCCGCATTTATTTGCTACTGCAAATACATCTTCAGGTCCTAAACTACGTCAACTGAGTTGATGCTTTGACGGCAAAGCACAACACTGTATTGCATGGACATCAACTCGTATTTCAGTAAATGAACTTGACCTGTAACCAGCTGGCATAATTTTGGAATTTTATTTCACCTACAACTGTGTTCTTTCTTCTTAAGTAATAATATTTAATTTACCATTATATTTGCCGCTCCGACTTACAGAGACGTTTTAGAACAGTGTTATCTTTAAAAAAAAAAAAAAAAAAAAAAAAAAAAAAAAAAAAAAAAAAAAAAAAAAAACATAATTTTCATACTTATTTAGTTACAACAGTAAAAATGCACGCTACAGTACGTTTGTTAGTACAAAGAAATATTCGTAATTTGTCGTTTTCGTATCTGATTTCCGTTTTTATGTGAAGACTACATTACGAGTCCTGTGGTGATACCACTACAATAAAATAATGACTGCCTTGCGGAAAACCTGCACAGAATTGAAATCTTCCCCTCATCTAACAAGGGGAACACCAAGTATGGTACCAACGAATTTTGATGAGTCGCAGGTATATTGTGCGGTAACTCCTCCAGACCACCAAGCTAAAAGGATTTGTTCCAATGCGCCTTAGTTTCCACGAAAATCGTCATCAGAGTCCAGCGCATAACAGTTATACCTATACTCAGTCATCAGAAGCACGTGAGCCAGCGGGGTGTAATTAGCAAGGTGTTCGACTGTCACGTATAGGACCTGAGTTCACATCGTGCTCGGATTTCTTTTCTCTTTCTTTCTTCACTTGTCCGCCGATTGACTGTGTATACTTATATTCCTTATTTCTTATTGCAAAGGTAAGGTTATATCAGGTAATTACAGTTACATGTGAACGATACGCTAGGAATGACTACCCAACTGGTCGCTGCATAATAAGCCGCTGGGAGGCGTCAAGTGGGCACACACTGCATTCGACGGTGTAACAACACTGGGGCCGAGGACTGTAAACGCAGCTAGCAAATGCTGCACTAATGTTACAGCTGATAACTACAGACGTTTTACTGATCTTTCAGGCGCCGTAAAAGTATGCCTCGAAATAAGGAATAACATAAAATAATCGTTTGCAGTACTTTTTGATTAATTAACATAAGCTATTATCATGACCAATTACTCAAACATTAAGAGTGGCTATTAAAGTATATAATTTATGCACAATCAATCGTCGGACAAGTGAAAAAAAATTGGTTCCAAACAGGATTTGAATTGGGGTCGTATGCGCTACAGGCTAGCGCCTTGCTAATTATACCACGCTGGCTCACGTGGTCGTGGTGAATCAGTACAGGTATAGCTGTTACGCGCTGGACTTTGATCGCGATTTTCGTGGAAAGTAAGGCGCATTGGAACAAATCCTGGAGGAGTTCCCGCACAATATACCTGCGACTCATCAAAATTCGTTGATACCATACTTGGTGTTCCTCTTGTGTTATATGCAAAGGAGAGGCGTGCGGGAGTAGCCGAACGGTCAGTCTGCTTTAGGCAGCAGAGCGCTTCGGCGGACGTGTTTACGTCTCGCCGCGGAATTCTCGGGAGCGCACACGGCTGTTTATCGTTTGTGTTTCTCGCGAGTACCCACTTATTGACACGCAACTCTCAAGGTTACTTTCGCGCCTGAATACGCACGACCCAAAGCACTTTAAGCCGAACGTTTCATACAAGAACGCTAAAAATCGATCCAGAGTACGTGATTGGCATTCATTTCTCTATCACGAGCAATGCGGTATACCTGATATTGAGCAACGTCACAGTCCGTGACAAACATTTATGTGACCATGCGGATGGACTAAAATTTAAACACGCCGACGGCAATGTTGCAACAGTGTCGATTGATCGCGCGGGAATCCTAAGCGTCTTTGAACTGCCCTTCGACGTTCAGAAACTTGTAGTGGTCAATACTTTAGAACCATCTGGACGTATTCTCATCCATGTTCTCAAAATTGGACCACATTTTCGAAATACCCCATTCTGAATGGAGTGAGTCAAGTGCGGATTTACCCTTACAAAGCACGTTCCGTCTTACCTCACCATCGGAGGTTGCAGAGCCATAATTATTTACGGCGGTCAGCCTAAGGCCTGTTCGGGATGCGGCAAGGAGGGCCACATAAATTCCGGCGGGCAAAACTGCACCTACACCCTCGAGAGTTTCTATGCCTCTTACCTATTCTGCAGCTATTCGACAAGATCTTCCGTCGTACGATGCTATCAAGTTGATGACAGTGCTTCCTAAATGACAGTCTAGGAAACCGCTACGGAACAACCACAACAGGTGACCGACGTGGCTACTCCAGAGACGTCTGTGGACATCGATCGGCTGATGCCACCCACGGCCGCCTTTGTGTCCAACGCTCCAGACAACCAGGCCTCAACATAGGACGCGGACACGGATGTACGACAACACAAGCAGAGATCCCCAAAACGATGAAGGAAACGACGTCACATACCATAGGATGATAGCTTTCTACGTACAGACCGGGCAGATCATGAGGACGACACGATGGAGAGTTCTGGGGCCTCTGACAACTAACAACATCACAACTCTGAACGTGACACACCAGCGAGACCATCTTTGACGTTCCACAGAGAGTCACACAACTTGGTACGATAAAAAAAAAGAAAAAAAAGGTGCCATCAGCAGTGGCTGCAAAGTTCAAGACACAGGGCCCCTCTTTGAAAAACGAACCCGACGACATCGAAGAAATCCAGTCACCGAGCACCGCGGTTGTAGTGACACCGCCCACGGAGTGCTGTCATTACTAAAGTTTGCCGCTTCACTGACACCATCGAAGGATACCGCACCACCAACAACAATGCTCGTGTAATATGCACGCCCAACAACGATTAGGACGGCAAGAATCAACACCAATAAATAAGGTCGCAAATCAAGCCTACCCTCCTGAAGGGTGTGCTGTGCGCAGCAGCTATAGATATCGCTCTTTTACAAGAAGTATATGCGACGAATTCCTGCCTTTCTATTGCTACAACAGCTGTCGCCAGATTCAGAGACTGGTAGTTGAGTAGCGATGCTGCTTAAGGAAGGTATTTCGCGAAGCATGTCATATATTTACCATCGGCACAGGTAATGGTTATAACAGTACTTGGAGAGTGCTTTATCAACATCTACGCACCGTCCGGCACGAACAAACGAAGATAACGATCCCACTTCTTTGCACTATCGGCCTTCAAAGGCAACAAGTGTGGCGAGGCCATGGCATATGGAAGATGAACGTGGCCCATCTCAAGGCTCCGGAGTGTCATCAAGTTATTGATGTTTGGAATGATTATGTAAGGCGACGACGGGCTTACCCTACGACATTAAGATGGTAGTTAGAATGTATAAAACTGGCGATACGGCGTGCATTCATTGCGTTGAGGCGCGAACGATCACAGTGGAAATGGCAAACTTTAAGCACTTATTTCACGATAATAAGAGAATGCACATATCAGGCCCCTTCAACGGACCGACAAATGATGGTTCAACGAGCTGAGGTTGAAATCGTAGCTCTTATGCGTTCTCATCTGGAAGTTGCAGCTGTTCGCGGGCGAATATCCATCGATGCACCATGTTATTCATGAACATAGGCGACGTCGCAAATACGTACCATTGACACAGAAGATGGCTTGCATCTCACGACACAAAATGACACAGCACATTCCTTCGCTGATTATTATACACCAAAGAAGGCTTCAAGCGGGATGCCCTCCATGAAGTCACTAACACGCTATTCGGGACGCTAGAACAAGAGGCGGAGGCGATATCGCTGGAAGAAATTACTTAATACGAAGTGGTCGATGCCATAGGCAAGCGCGCACTCAGTCGCCAGGGCCTGACAGAATACCCTGGAATTTTATCGGGCTTTCCAACACTTGATTGCTCGCTACTGGACGGAAATTTGTCGCGAACTCATGTTTCCTCAAGTGCCACTTCCGCCAGCCTTTGTAGAGGGCCTCATCATCTCAATACATAAAACATCACTTAGCACGACAATCAAGTAATATTACCCCCAACACTTATTAACTGTGATTTCTGGATTTTCACTCGACTGATGGCGGCATGAATGAAAAAAGTTTGGCATCGCGTGGTGTCATCTGACCAGATTTCCCTCGGCGCTGACAACATCCAGACGGCACTCAGTGTCACTGGCACTGACACTGGTGAAAGCATGTCGTCTACGTGGAGCTCTGATTTCCATAGACTTCCATTGTGCCTTCCACAGGGTGAGCCACACCTGCATCAAGGAACTGATGACGCAAATAAATTTTCCGCACCCCTTCATAACCACAGTGATGCGTCTATTACAGAGGGCCACTTCTTAAGTGCTTCTCAACGGCCAATTGGTTGGGCCCCTTACTATTAAGAGATCAATTCGACAAGGATGTCCTTTGTCCACGATAGTATATGCCATGGCACTTTGAACCACTTTTCAGCGGCCTTCACCAACGCCTGACAGCAATTACGATGCGTTGTTATACATTTCACTGCAAAGCATATGCCGTCGATCTTATATTGGTGGTGAGGAACGGCAACGACGTTAACGTGGCTTTGGACTGGATCAATCGATATGATGCCGCTACGGTTAGCGTTATGAATGTGGCCAAATCCGTCGCCTTGAATATAGGTACAGGACTACCTGTCGACTGCGTTGCACCATTACCGTTACGGTACAGGATCAAGCATCTGGGAATCGACTTCACGAATTATGTACGACGCACGGCGGCGCTCAATTACAATAGGTAGTTCATAGCCATACAAAATTGTGTCAGAACGAATGCAGTACGGACCTTAAATATGATTCAACGTGTCGCTTACATAAATACATACTTGGCGTCACGCATTCCACACTACGCACAGATCCTACCGATGCCAAAGATGATCGTCCGATGCATATTGGCAACATTTGAATACTTCGTCAAGATCTGATATGAGGCTCTGGCACTACCTACTCGTAGAGGTGGCCTCGGGCTTCTTCACGTTTACGATCGCTCTATATTAGCGCGACATTGAAAACATGGAGAAAACAGCACCATAGTCTTGAGGAATCTTGATAGATAAACTGGCACCAGCTGATGGCGCAGAAAATTTCTCCACCGTTTCAACATATCAGAGTTTTTCTTTAATATTTATGTTATGACAGCACTACCAAACAACAGATCTCCGACAGCGCGCGACATCTGCCGGATACTTACGAACAGGCGCCCCGCCAACCCTGTGGAAACAACGGCACCCCACGATCCACTGGCCGGTGGTATGGCGGACAGTTCATCATGCCACACTTGACACGGAAACAAGAACAACATGATACATGGTGGTTAACAGTAAACAAGTTACTGGATCATTATGGTGAACTTGTAACCTTACCTGCCTACGCTACCGATAATCGCGAGTAATTAGACTTCAGAATGACCCTGTGCCTAATGAATTAATCACCCGGATAAAGGTATCAGAGGCGAAACCAATAACGTAGTGGAGGCTACACACACAAACGACACTTCACGATTTAATTGGCAATAACGATCGTTTGGTGAGCGAAATCTTGATCAATTGTCTTAGACTTCATAAGCCCGGGACAAAACTGTACTAAACAATTTTGAATAGGAAAATATATACGGTCGCCAGCTAGATGCACGAGTAACAAATGTAATTAATAAAATATACTGTCCAATAGTGAAAGACGACCGTCTGTCGTCTTCCATATATTTTTTTATAAAATTGTAATTTATTTGATGGCGCTAGATTAGCATTTTGTTAAATTAGAATCCACTCTTTATTTCATGTCTTAAAACATTAGTTTCTGAAATGTTAGTTAATATTGCTAGGATTTTGTTATTTTAATAATTTATCATTGTCGCTGTGAAAATGTGTACTTGTTTTACTTTTAAGTGTATGTGTAAGGACCTAATGGCTGTCTGAATGTGGGTAGTGATAGCTCGCTTTGCATGGTTCTCTCTGGCTCAGAGTCGATAGTTAGACGTTACCAACCCCTGCTGCTGATACGACCAAAGAGGATTCTACACCCTTTGGTTACAAGCAAATCGAAGAGCCTTCTCCAGGGCGAGTCACGCGATCTTCTCTCCACACTCCCGCTGTTTTCTTGGATTATCCAGTTTCCGGTAGCTTTCCCGTGGCTCCCGGCGGCTCGATCGTCACTTTGTGCTCGGACCGCGGTAAGATTGGTTCTGCTCTTGTGCCTGCGGAGATGTAGCGATTCGTTATCTAGCATATTATACTAGACGTTTTGAACTTAGATTCATTTTCTGGAATATTCCTTCCGATTGTGCGTGGAAATGTGTTCTAGTTTTTCAGTTCAGTGATTTCCAACAGATAAACGCGGTGTACATGTTACTAGTTGCAGATTGATAATGGCCTGGTATATTCAAACCTTTTGTGATTATGTGGCGGTGTACGAACTCTGTGTAAATTCTTTCTAGCTTTGTGGGGCCCGATTTCTAACAGACGATATGTTCATTTTTGTACAATGCATGTAAAACTTTTCTTATCGTTGCCTTCCGTGAGTGCTACGTGTGTTCCACGTGGTCGGTTCTTAAAACAAAGCCTTCAGCTTCCACAATTATTTGTTCCATGCCCGTCAGGCAAGTAACTATGCGTGTATCCTTCTGATTTCCACTAACATTTCGCGATCTTCTCTCCCCACCTATTTCTGATTTTGCTGTTTCTTCTCCGAACTTGTCGTATGTACTCAGTCTTTGTCAGTAATTCTCTCCGAGCCTTGTACAAACTCCTTCAATAGCTTGCTTATTAAATTCTAAACATTTCTATGGGTTGCATGCCGTAGTTTTTATTCTCACTTTTCCGTTTTTGTAACAGCTCTGCTGGTACTTTTTCAGCCGTTGTTGTGTTTTAGGACTGTTGAATGCTATGCATGCGTAGGTACAAGTTAACGGAATGACCTTACAACGTTAGTAACAACCGAGGGAGGTGGCGCAGTGGTAACGTACTGGACTCGCATTCGGGAGGACGGTGGTTCAAATCCACCTCCGCCCATCCAGATTTAGGTTTCCCGTGATTTCCCTAAATCACTCCAGGCAAATGCCGGGATGGTTCCTTTCAAAGGGCACGGCTGATTTCCATCCCCATCTTTACCCACAACTCCAAGCGTTAGCTGTGACTCTAATGACCAAGCTGTCGACGGGACGGTAAACCCTAAGCTTCCTTCCTTCCGTTAGTAACACATGAGACATTTATTGCAGTTAAATGAATACTGAACTTTTTTGTTGTGGAAGTAAAAGTGTAAGGATTCTGTTGACTTGTTTGACTTAGTGTCATGAATGAGCTTTGTGATGTTCGTCGTGAAGTATACTTTAATATACACCACAGTCTGAGTTAGAGTGAAACAGCCCCGTGACGTTAAAATAAGGACACTTCCTTTTTTACAACAGATTATATCCGTTTAAACCGCGATGGAATTAACTTCACGTCACAGAGATGCATATACTTTTTTTTAGCACCAAATTGTATGGCGTTGACTTTGCACTTACGATGCATAACGCCTTTCTCTGGAAAGTGTTTCAGCACAACAGCAGCAGCAAACAAACATTATTATAATCAAAATAAAATTTAAAGTTATCTTGTTTGGCATTGTGTACTGTGACAATACAGAAATGAAAATGAGCAAACGCGATTGAATAAAATTTAGGTAAATCTAACTTTGTGTTGTAAATAATTAACACGGACACATTCTTCCTTTTCTTTAGGTAAAAGGTATTGCATTTTTTCTAGGACTTGAATTTATTGTTGAACATCTTCCATAAAATTTACAAAAGACGACGATCGTTAATACAGTGTAATTTACAGTGACAATGTTTTCTGGCAAACAAATAAAGTCGAGGCATCGTTCTTTAAACTTCAAATTTCTTTGCTGTCCACAATAGTTTGTAAGTATCAATATGGAAATAAATCTTGATGCACTGTCCCGCGTAGCGTGGCACTTAGGAATGGTATAAATCTGCTGGATAGTTGCACATAACTGGAAGCAAACTTCGTGAATACTTTGCAGACGCTGTATTGCGCCCACTGTTTAGTTATGTTTCAGATTATCAGGTTAATTCCACATGATTGAGTTCTTGCGGGATTGTATGAACATGTACTACCAACAGTCGTCCCTTTCATGTGTCTATCGGTCTTTGGTTACTCAACTCCTATGAATGAGAGTCCGTAATACACGGCTGTTTCGTGACGTGTGACAAAAGTTAAAAAGAAGTATGTCGGTTGACGGAACCGACCACATCGAGAAACGGAGGTTCACCATTATTCTGCACTTGCATGGTGAAGCACATGCTGGGGTGTATGGCATTAAAAGGTTCCGCAAAAGAAAGAAGCGTTGCAGCCACATGCGACCATACCACAAACGTGCCGTTCAAGTGTCTCCAAAAACATTCAAGTCTCTAAATTTGCCATCTTTAGTGTTTTGTCCTCCAATTCTTCCATAAAAAGCTTAGCTAGTTATGCGGCTACCCACTGAAACAACGTATTTTTCTTCAAAATGGTCCCTTATATAAAAATTGAGTCCAGGTAATGATTGGTAAGAGACAATAAGTATGCACGTTATACAGTTTTCTGATTCTATATTTGCACCAAATGTGAAATAAGAACACAGATGATAAACTAAATAGCGTCAAGTAACTTTAAAGCCTATTAATTGGTAGGAACCCAAAATATTCAATAGTTTAATCGTAATTCAGGGAAAAATAAGAGCGGATTCAAGGAATGTAATACTACAGGAAAACACGTTAAAAGAGACAAAAAAGTGCTATATGAAAGAGTATTTAGTATCACACAATAAAGATGTCCTAACCAGTATTTCTGGAAACAAAATACTAGATAACAATGAAATTTGTAATGAGCAGCGAAGAATTATTGTAATGAATTGTTAAATTAACGAAAAGTAAATAATTAGTTATTATGACACAAATATTTGTCACTTTCTATACAATATTTGTCTTGTTAATGTACGAAATACGAGAATATTAGGCATTGTTATATTTCACATATAATTTATTTTTAGGTAAAGGTTTAATATTCTTAATACTTGACAATGTTTGACATATGCAGATTGATATTCGCCTTCTTTTTGCTATACCAAAATTTTTGTAATGGTCAATTTATTCAGTTATATATTTAATATTATATCATTTCAACAATGTATCCGTTGTCACGAACAGTATATACCGAAGCTCCCTGGAGTCAACTTTCGCTCAGTATTTCACTAACTTTGAGCCAACTACAATGCCTTTCTCAAGATTGTTCTTTGTGGAATTTTACTTCGAGTGGAAGTAATTGTGAATTACAAAGTTTTATTGAAACTTACGTGATGTTGCTCTCAGCACTTCAATTTCACCAATCAACACACTACAACAGCGGTAATGCTCGTCTAGCACGCCTTCTAATGAATTTACCGGCAAATTGGCAACGAACCTGAACCAGATGCCGTCACACCCAACTATCATTGTAATGTGCTGGAAATCACTCAAGCCGGGGGTGAGATTTAATATTTTGTGACGACAATAAATAGAGGAGCCAAGATCGCTTGTTTCAAATTTATTTATTGAGCGGTTTAGGCAAGTCTATGTTGCCATCTTCAAGTCTATTAACGTTTAAATATCACGTTTAATATTTCGTCATGATTACTTTCTGATCTTGAATATGGGTATGTGAAAAGTAAAACAATTATGCGGTGTCTATGGTAAAATATGTTGCACCTAAATTACAAGCCTATCACTCAGAACGTCTGTTTATGGATGTAGGTGGATCCAAAAGAAACTTTATAAATGGATTCTTCCGTCACTTCTTGGTAGAACGCTTTCATATTTAAGGTTGAAAACAAACAAACTGTTCTACTAATCTTTTGTTGGAAAACTAGTGTTACTCTCTATGTATTCAGCTCCCTATGAGATAGGTCTCCGCGATAAGCCCGCTATGAGTTTAATTATGGGTTTAGTTATGAACATGTTAATTTGCGACAAATTCCTTTCTTGTAAAGTATTGAGATTTTGATAGGATCAGATGAATAATGCTAAAGCGTTACGCGATTTCCGACAGTAATATCTATGGACTTTAGATCGGGTTAGGCTTCAGAAGATAGTTATAAAAATTCTGCCTCCCGAAGATATAATGATCAATTTTAGATAGATCAGAATAATAATAACTGTTTTATCAAGAGTACTAAAACATACA
Source organism: Locusta migratoria (assembly GCA_026315105.1). NCBI lineage: Eukaryota > Metazoa > Arthropoda > Insecta > Orthoptera > Acrididae > Locusta > Locusta migratoria. The sequence goes on from CM048745.1 coordinate 373,224,169, forward strand.
TTATGAACTTTATTCAAGAAGATCAAAGTTGTTGTGAACTGTAAAAGAGATCAGAGATTTTGTTGTAAAACATTAACTGTGAGAAATATAGTTACCGAACTGTAAATTATTGAAGTGTCTTTGTGCAAGTGCATGTATTGTAAAGTGTGTGATTTTGAAGCATATAGAAACGAGTGAGATTTAAAACGTATTTTACAGAGCTCTTCCGTAGTTAGAACCTTTACCAAATCAGTCATATTTTGAACAGTGCTTAAATTAATATCTTTGACTGTGATAGATAGTAATATGTAATAAAATTTACTTAATATGCTATTCAGTGAGATGAACCGTATTAACAGCAAACTTCCAGAGACTATTTTCATGAAAGGTCTAAATAAAACTTGTGCAACTGACTTCGTTTTAGTGAACTGCAGGGGCAGATAATAAGATAAGCCTTCATAACAATATATAGCCCCTGAGGTAAAGAATCTGTATGTTCAAACATTTTAATAAAGCTAAGGACATTAAATAGGCTCAGTAAAGTAATACTTCGCAGTACGTTCAGGTGAAATAAGAAAGAATAATTCAATTCGATGGATCAAACAGGAGTACCAACCTAAATTTCTGAAGTACAAGAGAAGTAAAATTTGATAGCCTATTACATTATCAAACCGAAGAAGTTAGGCAATTGCCTACCATAAATAATAATCATCAATATTTAAAAGAACAGAAAATTACCTCTAAATACGAAGAACGTTACAAACACTGGCAACTGATTATGTAAACATAATTCTACATGGAAACAGATGATTTTTCGAAATTCCAACAAATGCCATATGCAGAGACCGAGTATTCTGTGTGTTGTATCTTTGTTTACCGTCTTTGATAACCTAAGCAATAGCGTCTTTGTCGACGCCTGTCAACAGTTTACCTAATGATGGCCTAATGACCCGAAAACTAGTTTATAAATAAACAAAAAATTAGTAGAACAGAAACAGCTTGTTTGTTTTCAACCAAAAGAAACCATTTAAGTGTCTATGAAAAGATAAGTTGCATCCATAGGAAGCCAATCATTCAGAAAGTCTGTTTCTAACAGACCCAGTGTGTGCATCTACATGGGATACTCTGCAAATCACATTTAAGTGCCTGGCAGAGGGTTCATCGAACCACAATTATACTATTTATCTCCCATTCCATTCTCGAATAGCGCGCGGGAAGAAAGAACACCTGAATCTCTTCGTTCGAGCTCTGTTTTCTCGTATTTTATTCTCATGGTCATTTCTACCTATATAAGTGGGAGTCAACAATATATTTTCGCATTCGGAGGAGAATGTTGGCGATTGGAGTTTCGTAAGTACCCCACGCCGCAGCGATAAGCGCCGTTGTTGCAATGATTCCCATCCCAGATACTGTATCATTTCCGTAACGCTGTCTCCTCTGTATCGTGACAATACAAAACGAGCGGCCCCTCTTTGGACTCTTTTGATGTCCTCCGTCAAACCCACCTGATAAGGATCCCACACTGGGCAACAATACTCCAAAAATGGACGGTCAAGCGTAGTGTATGCAGTTTCTTTTGTAGTTCTGTTGCATCTTTTAAGGGTTCTGCCAATAAAACGCAGTCTCTGGTTCGCCTTTCCCACGACATTATCTATGTGTTCTTTCCAGTTTAAGTCTGAAGTAATAGTAGTTTCTAGGTATTTTGTGGAGTTTACGGCCTTCACTTTTGATTGATTTATCTTGTAACAGATTTCTTTTCGTACTCATGTGGACGACTTCTCACTTCTCATTATATAGAGTCAACTGCCAATTTTTACACCATAGTGATATTCCGATCGTTCTACAGTTTGTTTTGATACTAGGGATACGCAGGTATGAATTTTGCATTGTCGTATTTGAAGCTCATCTTATAGGACGAAAGATTACGGCTTAAGGGAGTTGGGATGTCAATCGGAACATATTGAAGAAGGAGACGCACGACACTACATTTTAATGTCCACTGTCTATACTTTTACAAATTGAAAAGACTTTTTCAATACGACCGGATTCACACTTATAGCAGTGGGAGTTCTAAAACATAACAAAATCATTATTATTTACATGTAAATATTCATCATTTTTTCACTTACTATTGGCTGCATTTGTTGCTATAGGTACACATTTCTTCATAAGTAAGAGAGATTCTTCGATGAATTTTGCACTACACACAAAATATACTTACAGGTGTATGAAACTCTAGAATTTTTGCAAATATATTAAAAACGGTGGTAAAAATTAAGTTTGTTAACCATAAATTTAATTTTTTTTTAAACATAAAATTTAAAATATAACAGCTCATTCATTTTTCATAAATTAAATATATTGTAGAGTTCCATACACCTGTATGTATGCTTTGTATGCTCTGTAAAACTCGTCGAAGAATATCTGTTACTTATGAAGTGTACCTATAGCAACAAATGAAGCCAACAGTAAGTGAATAAGTGATGAAATTTCACACGTAAATAAAAATTATTTTGCTATGTTTCAGATCTCCCACTGGTATGTGAATCCTTACTCCTTCCCAGTCTTGCTGACAAGGTTTTATGAATTTATTTGGAAAAGTATAGACAGTGTAAATTAAAAAGTCCTGTCGTGCCTCTCCTGTTTCAAGACGGCCCGCTTGACATCCTAAACCCTTTAACGCCCTGACGACAGAGCGGTCACTGGAGACGGTCCTGCATAATAACTGTGATTCGGTCACAGTACACACATTATTTTAAAGATGTCCTCAGCCAGCTACGTTCCTTTAAGATGTAATGACTCCACAAGACGTTACTCGCGCGGACGAAGAAACGACGCAAACTTGGCAGTACAGCGGTCGGTAGGAGGGAAAAGTAGCAAAGTGAGGCTCGCCGACTCGAGACGTTAGCCACGTTCTGGGGCGCATCCCGGCGAGTTCCAGGAAGGGCGCTGGAGGGGAGTGCGTTCGAGTCGCAAGTTTGCGCCGTAAGTGAGCGCCGCTAATCTAACTTGTCGGGACTGGGGGGCGGTCGGCCGCGGCTGGCAGCCCCGTGATGGATACGGCCGCGCTGAGTGCTCCACCCACCAGACTCCCCTAATAACGGCAAAATTCCGCGACTCACCTTTCTGCTCCCATTCCTCGCCGGCTCGGCTGATCATCGACCGTCGATCGGGTTCCCGGCGTGTAATTTACCGGGTCGGGATATCTGTCTCTCCCTCCCTCTCTCTCTCTCTCTCTCTCTCTCCCTCTCCCTCTCCCTCTCTCGGAAGCATCTGCAGAAATCCCCGCGCCGCCTCGCGTCTCCTCCGGCCGGGCGGATCTGACATCGGTTAATCTGCCTGTTGCCTCAGTTTCCCTTTTCGTTTTAATTGGTATCGGCAAGGAATATAACTGAATGAACGCCGCAGTTTACAGCTCTCGTCCCCGGGGACTTTCGTCTGCTGATTAGCTTGCCTCGCCGCTTACTTCGCTGTATAAACAAGTATCAGTTTCTGTGTACAAAAATCAGTATTTATACACTGTCAGAAAAAATAATAATTGTGCACCCTACTAGTGTTTAGCAATGCGTCCAAGATTTATTGTTGAAACTGTGACATTTTTAGTGGAACATCATAATAGAGAACCCATTACTATAGTTCTCGATACCATGTTTAGGGGACGGATAACCACGCAGTTTGGTCCAATAGATTTACAAATAAACCATGTTTAGGAGTGATCCGCAAAATTACAGGCCTCCATCATTGAAGTCGATTAGCAGCAGGATTTTAGAACATATCCTCTCGTAACATTGTTACTATATATTTGTAGACATCGAAAAAGGATATGACAGTGTTCTTCGAAGCAAGATATGGGAACGTTTGGAAAACCTAAAGGTCCCAAAGTATCTGATTGATAAAGTCAAAATGCTATACCAAAAGTGTTATAGCTGTGTCCAGATAAGCAACGGACGATCAGAATGGTTCGAAACAAAGAGAGGTGTCTAACAAGGAAGTGCCTTATCAAAATGTTCAAATGTTTGTAAATCTATCGGACCAAACTGCGTAGTCATCAGTCCTTAGCTTACAAACTACTTAAACCTAGGTAAACTAACCTAAGGACAACACACACACCCATACCCCAGAGACGACTCTAACGTCCACGGCGAGCAACCGCGCGCTCCGCAGCGAGACGCTTTAGACCGCTCGGCTACTCCACCGCGGCATTGCCTTATCACCACTCCTATTTATAATAGTAATAAAATTATAAAATCTATCAAGAAAATAGACAGCGAACCTAATGACCTTGTTTTTGCCGATGGTTTGATGGTATGAGGAGAGACAGAAGCTGAAGCACAGAGGAAATTGAATGATTGCAACAATACATTCAAAAATTTCGGACTAAAGATAAGTCAAACAAAGACAGTAGAAATGGCCATCAACAGGCAAGGAACAACGTCAAATATATTTCTAGATGGGGCCAAAGTAGAATCTGTTTCCCATTTCAAATACCTAGGAAGCATGATCTGTAAAAGACAACACCGTTAAGAAGGAAATACTCAGCAGAACACAGAAAGCATCCAGTTTTTACAGTCAAATAAGGAATCTTCTCTGGGATGATAAAATGCCACAAAAAGCAAAAGCGACCATGTACCATAACTATTTCGTTCCAATCCTTACATACGGCTTAGACACTTGTACCCTACTAAACAGAGACCTCAGTAGAATTCAGGCTATGGAAATGAAATTCATTAGAACTATGAATCAAACAACCAGACAGGATAAAATTAAGAATGAGGTGAATAGAAAAGTAGCTGGTATTGACGTTCCTGTCACCAGCATCATAAGGAAATGTAGACTTCAGTGGTATGGGTACGTAATGACAATACTATTGTGATGACAAAAGCCGAATGGCGAGCTAGCCTACTAGATTTGATGCAGCTCTCCATTCTGAGCATGCTTCTTCGTCTCCTCACAAAAACGGCAACCTACATCCATTTGAATCTGTTTACTGTATTCATCCCTTGGTCTACTTTTGTGATTTTTACCCCACAAACTTCCCTCCAACGCTAAATTCGCGGTTCCTTGATGTCTAAGAATGTGTCCTACAAATCTATAGCTTCTTTTAGTCAAGATACGCCAAAACTTCCTTTTCTCCCCAGTTCTGTTAAGTATCTTCTCATTATTTTCGCGAACCACCCGTCTAATCTTCAGAAGACTTCTGTAGTACAACATTTCAAGAATCTCTATCCTCTTCCTGTTCGCACTGTTTATCGATTCACTCCCATACAAGGCAACGATCCACACAAATTCCTTCAGAAAAGTCTTCCTTACGTTCAAATTAATATTCGATGTTAACAAATTTCTCTTTTTCTAAATATCTGTTCTTCCCATTGCCGTTTTGCATTTTATATCATCTCTACTTCGACCATCGTACGTTATTTTACTGTCCAAGTAATAAAACTCATCTAGCACCTCTATTGTTTCGTTACCTAATCCAATTCCTTCATTATCGCGTAATTTTCTTACAATGGATTCCATTACCCATGTTTTGCTCTTTTCAATACCATTTCGTTAAATTGCTCTTCCAGTATTTTCTCCTCTCTGACAGAATCACAATGTCATCTGCAAAAGGCAATGTTTTTATTACTTCGCCGTGCATTTTAATTCTTTTCCAATTTTCCCCTTGCTTTCTTTTGCAGCTTGATGAATGTAGAAATTGAAGAACGCTGAAGAAAAACTACTCCCTTCCTAACGAGTGCATCTCCTGCATACCCTTCAACTCTGAAAACCGCTATATAGTTTTTTTACAAGTTGTAAATAATCTCCCGTTCCCTATATTTTACTCCTACTTTCTACAGAATTTGAAAGAGTGTATTCCATAAACATTCTCAAAAGCTTTCTCGAAATCTACAGAAGCTAGAAGAATCTAACATAAATCGTAAACTGTGTATTGCCCCTGTGTTCCTACATTTCTCCTGAATCCATACTGATCTTCCCCGAGGTCGGTTTCTAACGGATTTTCCATCCTTCTGTAAATAATTCGTGTTAAAATTTAGCAACCATGATTAAACTAATGGTTATATAATTTTCACACCTGTCTGCGCCAATTTTTTAATTAATTTATTTATTTTTTATTTTTGTTTTTATTATTTTTTTATTGGGAATTATTACATCACGCACCATAGTTGGCTCTCCCACAAACTTCAGTAGTTCGTCGGGAATGCAGTCCACTCCAGGGTCCTGTTTCGTCTTTCAGTGCTCTGCTAATGCTCTCCTATTTCATCTATTTCCTCTTCTCATCCCGAAATATTATCTGGAAGAGCATTTCCTCTGTAGATCTCCTTTATATACTCTTTTCACCTTTCAGCTTTTCCTTCTTTGCTGAGAACTGTTTTCCCATCTAAGGTCTATGTATTCATACAGACGCTTTTCTTGTATCTAAATGTGTCTTATTTCCCTATAGGCGATATCTATTTTACCCTATTTATAGATTCTTCTTCCATTTACCTTCTAGCCATTTCTGCTTAGCTACTTTGCACTTCCTGTCAGTCTGTCAGTCTGTGCTCTATTTTGCCTGTTCCATTTACTGAATTTCTATATTTTCTTCTTTCATCAATTGAATTTACTATCTGCTTTGATATCTAAGGACTTTTTGTACGTCTTTCCTTCATACTTATTTAGTTCTCTGCCGCCTTCACTATTTCATCTCTCAAGCCTACCCCTTCATCTTCTTCCACCGTTTCTGTCAATTGTTACCTAAAACTCCCCCTGAAATTCTCAGTAACTTTAGATTTGTTGAATTTCTTCAGGTCCCATATCCTTATTTTCCTACCTTACTGCTCCACAGTATTTTTATTTTCAGCCAACATTTCATGACCAATACGATGTGGTCAGAATCTACATCTGCTACTGTGTAAGTCTTACAGCTTAAAATCTGGTTCCGAAATATATATTTTACCGTTAGAAAATCTAACTAGGTCTCTTCCAGTGTCTTCTGGTCTCTTACACGCATACTTCTTTCTTGATTCTCAAACCAAGTGTTTGTTGTGATTAAATCATTTTCCGTGTAAATTCGGCTTCCTCTTTCATTCCTTTTCCCTCGACCATATTCACCCACTTCTTTTCCGTCCCTTCCCTTCCTTTTCCTACTACCGATTTCCGGTCTTCCATCAGAATTAAGATTTCCTCTCCCTTAATTGTATGAATAATATCCTCTACCTCCTCAAATATCCCTTCGATTTCCTCATCATCTGTAAAGCTATTTGGCATATAAAACTGTACTACTGTGGTTGATATTGGCTTCGTATCTATCTTGACTACTTTTTTTTTTTTTTTTTTTTTTTTTTTTTTTTTTTTTTTTTTTTTTTTTTTTTTTTTAAACAAATCCTATACTCGCCTGACAATCAATCCAGTTCCTCTTTCCACCGAACTTCACTAATCCCTACTACATCTAACTTCAACCTAACCATTTCTCTTTTTTAAATTTTCTAATCTCCCTACCCGGTTATGGGATCGAACATTCCACGCTCCGATCCGTAAAATGCCAGCGTTGTCTTTCCCGATGACCCGCCCAGATATCCAAATGGGGGGACTATTTTACGTCTGGAATATTTTACCTGATAGGATACCATGTATGACGCCATAAAAGTGCGGCTTCGTAGCACAGTGGTATGGTGCTTATAAAGCCAAAGGTCGCAGGTTCGATCCCCACCAGTTTATACGATTTTTATCTCTCACTTTCCACTTCTTTCATCTCTGGAAGTGTTGCTGATGTGAAAAATACCGAGTAGCACCGTGGTTAAACTGTAGGTCCCCCTCTAACTCGTTGGGTAAGTCGGTTCGAAGGTCGGAGGAAGGCAACGGCATACCACCTCCAAACAGGACCATGCCTTGTAAAGCACTGTGGTGTTCAAACCAATCTTCGGATTGTTTACTGCTTTACCTCTTTATATTCATATAGCAGAGCTGAATGTCCTCGGAAAAGTAACGGCAGTAGTTTCCCCTTGCTTTCAGGCGTTTGCAGTAACTGCATGGCAAAACCATGTTAGCTGATGTTACAAGGCCAGCTCAGTCAATCATCCAGACTATTGCCCCTGTAACTACTGAAAAGGCTGCTGCCCCTCTTCAGGAACAATTCGTTCGTCTGGCCTCTCAACAGATACCCCTGTGCTGTGGTTGCACCTACGGTACGGCTATTTGTATCGTTGAGGCACACAAGCTACCCCACCTCGGCAATGTCTGTCATTCACGGTTGTGGACTACAGTAGCTAAAAGAAAAATATTGCCAGCACAGCACAGCTAGCACTAACGTGAGGTGCGAACTGGATATCAAAACGAATAGTAAAATCTCTCAACATACTGACATTGCCTGACTGTCAGCTTAAAATATCCAATATAAATTTTTTTTAGTTGATAGTTGCATTAAGCTTGTTCAGTAAACAACGTTCCGATTTTGTGGATAATATGAAAGCGATGATTGGTGGTGGAGGATGAGATTCAGGGGGTATCAGATGGTGGCCTGCATAAACCGTGCAGCTGTGGCCATCAGGAGTAATGAGGCTTAATGGGAGAGGGGGGGGGTAAGAGAGGGGGGGGGGGAGGGAGCAGAGCAAAGAGGTGCACGACAAGTGATAGCAAGAGACCAAAAGTGACTGTAAAGCTGAAATACTACAAGGTAACAATGAACATATTTTCTAAGGCTTAATGGTGGATCTGAGCCGTACAGGGGTCTATGTTACGAGATTAATAGGTAATCAGTGGAGAACATGTTATTTAAATATTTATTATAAGGTTAGATAGATTAAGGTGAGTATAATATTAAAAATTCCATTCGTCAGTTATCCAAAAGTAGTAGTGAATTACTTAGTCCCACATATAATAAATATTCATAATATTAATTTATATTAATTAAATAAACCCCCAACTTGTTAGCAATACTGAGAAGCACAAATGATTGAGATAACACCAAATGATACGTGCAATATTTATGTAAATGAATACATATCACTACTAGTTATAAATAGGTGTTTTTCTTTTCGTCATTTTTATTTGTTTTGGCCCACTTTAGGTTACGATAGTACCACTAAATGTGGGCCTTTGCGATCGCCTTTCGACAGCTCGAAATTTAAAGGAAACTAACGTCTTAACTGTTCATTTGACACGAAAATTGAATAAATTAGTTTGCAGAGGAGAAAATTCTCAATAACTTTGCTCTGTTATTTAATTTCCATAACTTGCACCGTTTCAAAGATATTTCCAAAAATCACGGCTATTTGACACGGAAAAATATAATAAAAATATGGGAGAGATATTAAAATAGTTATATATAGATGTAAAAGTTTAAAATAAGAGTGTGTTTATCAAAGCTAAACTCAAATATCAATTAATTTTGGCTTTTAATATACGGTCATAAAGAATATTACTTGTTGAGTGGATAGATATTCTCAGAATACTAGAGTCGTAATCGTAGTGCCCATAACATTTTATTATTCATATTTTTGTTATTTTTATCCGAAATGTTTGTAAAAAAACATAAAACTACAGGAAAAATTAAAGTGGCCCGTAAAACACGCCTGTACGATTTTTCAAATTGAATGTCTGCCGTAAAAATGCGCCACCACAGTCGCGACACCCACTGCTGTGAAACTGTTAACGACTGACAGTTGCAGTGACGCTGGCGCTTCTAGGGGCGGCTAAGGCGCCTTAACAGGCATTTTCGTCTGTAATAATTTTTCTACGTAATTAAAGAATTATTTACTGTAATTTTTTGGTTCAAAACCTTAGCAAAATATCAAGACCCATAAATAATCTCGAAAAGAACACAAAACACCCTAAATTAACTGATTCAATTTTATAAACAACAAATTAGTCACGAAAGAATACTTACGAATACAGTGACGGACACAAGGGGGGGGGGGGGTAAGGGGAATATATCCCTCCCCCCCCCTCGAAATTCACAAAAATTACGAGAATACAAACGTTTTATGAAATTACAGAAGCACATACAACAAAAAATGAATAAACAAACGAAATTGCTTAACAGCTGGCATTATGGATTACCAACTCAAAACCTCACCTCTTCTAGAAATTTGGAACAGCAGCGAGAAAAAAATGTAACACAGTGATTTACGAATAACCTACGAGAATGTGTACAACACATTTTCCAGGCAATGAGAAGCGAAATTCTTTTGTACGCAGACAGCCCAAATTGACGAGATATTCAGTACCATGCCGTTAGGAAATATTTTTAGCTAAGCGTAATCTGAGTTAAAATAATTAACGAATGTAATTTCATAACATTTTGAATGCATCAAACGAGTGTGATGACACTACTTCTAGTACACTCTACAACGCCACTTTTACTGACGGTTATGTTATGAAATAAGCTCTGGGTTTTTAATGTACCGTAATTACGAATTACATGAATGCCAAAACCGTTAGAAAATGTTTTCGTGAAAACGTGCAAATTGAGTACCATAGCAATATAGAGTCCTCGCTGCTCATACCAAACCTATAGGTATATATCTGATTGCCCATCTTCGAAAACAATTGTAGTAATGTACTCCCATTGTAGGAAAAGTCTAGTGAACGTTTTGTATTTCTTTACTCCATATCTACGCTTTCACTAGTAACTATTTCGATTTCTCTTTTCAAGAAATGCGCTCACCACTCACCAGCAACATCACATTAAATGCTGTTGTATAGACCTAACTATTTGGAATGAATTCCTGAGTTTTGACGGAGAGTTTGACAGTAATGTAACAATTCCAATGGTGCAAATGGATTAAAGATTTTTTCTCATTAGTCTTATACAGTAATTCGGGCCCAACAATGAGTCTGTGGCAGCTCCGTTGAGTATGTTGCCAACTCGTTTCCAACCTAGTCCCTACATGATGTGTCAAAAATGTTTACGTTCACTACAAAAGTCTCTACCGACCAAACAGATTCCCTACAGATCGGAAAAAAGAGTCAAAAGTCCCTACGCATAGGGACATGTCCCTACGGTTGGCAACACTGCGGCGAGTACTGGAACGGCAGGTTTGCATTAGCAGACAGTAGGTCCTACACGCTGGCGGTTTCAGGAAATCACAGTCGCTCCCGCAGGTTTACTGTTAGGCCAGATTTCGGCAACGGTGTGGCGCGCACGGGCGGGCACGTGACAAACTGGGGATCAGGGCTAGCTGTGCAAGGGGATTGGCCAAACGTTTCACAGACGTGTGTGCTTCAGCTTGTCGTGTGCCACGTGGGTCGAGCTACACGCGAGCTCTACACATACGCGTACCGAAGTTTGGCGTTACCGGGAAACAGACGTCCGTGTCGTGAAGACGTTTGTTACCTTCGGACACACGTATTCGTTATTCCGTGCTCGTGCGACAACTCGCTCGATGAGTGTGGAGTGTGAACCCTCCGGCACGAGTGGTCGAGCAATACTATTTTGTGAACAGACATCCACTGCCCGAGGTTCTCAACGTGTGAGTGCGACAACAAGCCAGCTCAGTGTAAGAGTAATTTGTGAGCGGCACTGTCACGCTCGCACTTCAAGGCAATGTAGTCGCAATGAACAACGCGATCGCTGGAATCTGCTAGCTTTATGCGTTCCGCTTCTGTGTTGGTTCCGATTAGAAAGCTGTCATAGTACTATGCCCACTCTGTATCACTCATACGACATGCTTCAATTTACAGTAAATGAGTAATTAGTGTGTTGCATTTAATGTAGTTACAGTGTCAGTTATTTTTAGTTACTATTTATACTAACAAAGGAAAGTGTCTAAATCAAACAGAAATCCCAAGTGCAATGAACATCTCTTCAGAAAATAACGAAAACATACCGCAACATTCACGAACAACGAAACTTAACCAACCTACTGGACCGCAGCCAGGTACAGCTAATATTCAAAATACCCATCTAAATCAAAGACAAAACTATAATTAGTATGACATGCTTTTCTTCACAGAACTGACGAGACGATCAGGTAATTGTATTACGAAAACTTGGGTTGCACCTATGAAGTACGAATTTCCTTATATAAACAGAAATTTGAAATTTCAGCATCAGTGGTTGTCAGAATTTCAATGGTTAGCATATGAGGCTATCACGTGAAACCCCCCATTTCGTATAAGAATTTTATATCATTGTTTAATAAGAAGACAGATAAAATTAACATTCAGCCGAACACACAGTTGAAGAAAACAATACATGGAAACAGTTCAGAGCTTTTCCCTATAGTTAAGACTGTTTTATTTTGCGGACGAGAGAGATTACCTCGGAGAGGACACAGAGATTATAAACAGCTGTCAGTAGATGAAAGAGCTTGTGCCAATGGTGGTAAATTTAGGGCACTGTTAAGGTTCCGAATCTAAGTAGAAGATGTAGCTCTAGAAAACCACCTTGAAAGTGCAGGTGCTAATGCTACATTACTGAGAAAACGCATTCAAAATGAAATTATTGACACTGTGCAGACAAATTGTTGATAAAATTAACAGATCGAAGTTTTTCAGTTTGCTAGAGGTGAAACTGCTGATATTTGCAGGACAGAATAGTTTGCGCTTTGTGCTCGATATGTTCACAAAAAAAAAAAAAAAAAAAAAAAAAAAAAAAAGGTTTTTATAATTCGTGAAGATTGCCTTAGATTTGTACCTGTTCATGGTCTTCGAGGAGATGTTTTAAAAAACATTCACGATCTGGGATTGAATCTGAACAATGTTCGTGGATTGGGCTTCTATTGGGCAGCAAATATGAGTGGTTTGTTCAAAGGATGTGCTGCACAATTTCAAAGAGACATATCTTAAGGCAATTTATGTCCACTGTGCTAACCAGTCATTAAATTTAGCTCTTAGTCGTTCATGTACTGTTTCTGCCATTAAGAACTCTTTGTCAAGCATAAATAAAATCATCACATTCTTCAGAGCTTACCCTAAGAGCGAAAAAAATCTGAAAGATAAAAAGTATTACTGTTTAATGAGAAAATGGAAGAACCACAGGGAGGCAAACACAGCGTCCTAACTTCGAGACAGTGTGTCCTGAAGAGTAAGTTTTCAATTTTTCTTCCTTTTGAACACTATTTTAACAGCCAGCTCAATGACAGATTTTTAAATCATAAGAAAAATCTTAAAAAAACACACAGACTTTGTTACCAAATATTATAGGGCAAGCACCAAAGGAAAACTTGCAAACTACTGTTTATGCTAAAGTAAATCAATGACCTAACGATATTGAAACATTACCACAGGCTTTCTTATATGAATCGATGACGTGGAGAAGAAATGCCGTAAACCAGAAAGATCTTCATTTACTGCCCACTGATTGTATTACATCTTTAAATGTTTCAAATGTTTTTATAGTCTATGGGACTTAACTACGGGGTCATCAGTCCCTAAACTTACAAACTACTTATCAACTACTTACGAACTAGGACGGCACAAATATCCATGCCCGAGGGGGGATTCGAACCCCCGACCGTAGTGGCCGTGAAGACCGTGGCTGGAGCGCCTTAGTCCCCTCGGCCACCGCGGCCGGCCATCTTTAAATACGCGTGGTGAAATCATATTTCCCTGTACTTATAAGGCACTGTTACCTTTCTGCACACTGCGTGTAACTACAGCAACTCCAGAACGTTCATTGTCAGCTCTGCGGTACTTGAGGAATTATCTAAGCAGCACAATGGGAGTGGACAGATTAAATGGACTGGCCTTGATGTATATTCATAAAATTATAGATGTAAAAATTGATTAAGTACTTGAGGATATGTCAAAGAAGTCTCGTCGACTTACTCTGTAAATGTCATTGTGTAATTGTTTTGTATTAAAGTTGGTATATTGTTTATGAATATATTATTGTAGGGGCCATCCATAAATAATGTCACAGGAATTAATTGATTTTCGAAGTTGGAGAGTGGAAACGTTTCTTTTACTGGGACACTTGCATCACATATGCAAGTTAAATATATTGTAATAATGACCTCGTGTACACAAGTCCGATGTATTTTACCATTGTGAGACTTGATAAAGACCACAAGGCTGAAATCATGATCGTAAAATGAATAAGAAAATTCCAAACAGTTAAATGGCGACAGTCTCTTTTAAACATTACTGCATGACTGTGGCCCTAAGCAATGGAAAAATTATTAAATGTAAACAATTTCACTAGACTTGTAATTTAAGAGCTGTAATACTTTATATATGTAGACATAATGACACGAAGCTTATGACTCAGCATCCCCACCCATCCCTTTTTCACACTTTCTTAACCTCCTCTTGTGAGGTAATTATGGATGGTTCCTTAGTTCTAATTATTACATTTTACCAATTCCTTAAATTCCCCCCTCCCCCACTCCGAAAAAAATTTCTGCTTCCACCCCTGTACGAATATGTGTATAATTGCGGCTTACTTCGCTGAAAGTAGGAGAATATAAACATACTGGAAATACATATTTATGTCTGGAATGCTTTTTCCTATGATAGGCACTTTTCTTATACTTAACAATTATGTATTCTAATGACTCTCACAATTCTACACATCACTCGCCTTTCACATACCAACATATACGTTTCGTTGGCATTACGTTTGCTTAAAAAGCACCTGTCTGGAAAGCTCTTACGTTTCTGAGTCAGATGTAGCAACAATCACGGATTTCGTTTCTTCTTTATTGAGAAAAAGTTGTTATTGCTTTTGATGGTACGTTTGAGAGGTTATTCCTTCAGCTACAACTGTGGTGACTGATTTGGTGCCGGCCGCGGTGGCCGAGGGGACTGAGGCGCTCCAATCACGGTCTGCACGGCCACTACGGTCGGGCGTTCGAATCCCCCCTCGGGCATGGATATTTGTGCAGTCCTTAGTTGTAAGTAGTTCATAAGTAGTTTGTAAGTTTAGGGACTGATGACCCCCTAGTTAAGTCCCATAGACTACAAACATTTGAACTGATTTGGTACCTTAAATATTATAGGTTTTACATTCCATACAAGTTTCGTACATTGCACGCCCACTTATTTGAGCGAATAGTATTGAAAATAACTTTCCTTATTAGAAATGCGATGTTTTTCTGCCAAGGTTTATATTTGCTGGTGTATAACAGCCATTTTTTGTTCTTAGTTGAAAATGAAATTCTTCAGTTAATACCTGCAGGTTGAAAGAGAACTATAAATACGCTGTCATGTAATGTACCGTTTTATACCTTCCCAGGGTTCTTAGGACACTTACAAATGTGGAGTAATGTTTTATTTACACTACTGACCATTACAATTGCTACACCAAGAAGAAATTCAGATGTTAAACGGGTATTCATTGGACAAATATACTAGAACAGGCTTTTGATTAAATTTTCACGCAATTTGGGTGCATAGATCCTGAGAAATGAGTACGCAGAACAACCATCTCTGGCGTTGATACGCTTGAGCATTGAGTCAAACAGAGCTTGGATGGCTTGTACAGGTACAGATGCCCATGAAGCTTCAACAAGATACCACAGTTCATCAAGAGTAGTGACTGGCGTATTGTAACCAGCCAGTTGCTCGGCCACTATTGACCAGACGTTTTCAATTGGTCAAAGATGTGGAGAATGTGCTGGTCAGGGCAGCAGTCGAACATTTTCCGTATCCAGAAACACTCGCACGGGACCTGCAACATGCAGTCGTGCATTATCCTGCTGAAATGTAGGGTTTCGCAGGGATCGAATGAACGATAGAGCGACGGGTCGTAACACATTTGAAATGTAACGGCCATTGTTCAAAGTGCCGTCGATGCGAACAAGAGGTGACCGAGACGTTTAAACAATGGCACCAAATACCATCACGCCGGGTGATACTCCAGTATTGCGATGACGAATACACGCTTCCAATGTGCGTTCACCTTGATGTCGCCAAACACGGATGCGACCATCATGATGCTGTAAACAGAACCTGGATTCATCCGAAAACATGACGTTTTGCCATTCGTGCACACAGGTTCGACGTTGCGTACACCGCAGCCATGGTCTCCGAGCTGATAGTCCATGCTGCTGGAAACGACGTCGACTTTCGTGCAGATGGTTGTTGTCTTGCAAACGTCCCCATCTGTTGAGTCAGGAATCGAGACGTGGCTGCACGATTCGTTACAACCATGCGAATAAGACGCCTGTCATCTCGACTGCTAGTGATACTAGGCTGTTGGGATCCAGCACAGCGTTCCGTATTGCCCGCCTGTACCCACCGATTCCATATTCTGCTAACAGTCATTGGATCGCGACTAACGCGAGCAGCAATGTCGCGATACGATAAACCGCAATCGCGATAGGCCACAATCCGACCTTTATCAAAGTGATGGTTCGCTTTTCTCCTCCTGGCACGAGACATCACAACGTTTCACCAGGCAACTGGTGTTTGTGTATGAGAAACGGTTGGAAACTTTCCTCATGTCAGCACGTTGTAGGTGCCGCCACCGACTCCAACCTTGTGTGAATGCTCTGAAAAGCTAATCATTTGCATATCACAGCATCTTCTTCCTGTCGATTAAATTTCGCGTATGTAGCACGTCATCTTCTTGGTGTAGTAATTTGAGTGCTCAGGAGTGTATTAGGGATATAAGTACCCTATTCTAAATTATATGTTACAAATCAACATAAACGACACTATTCCCATTTATCCGATATTGTATTCAGAAATGTAGCTTGCCGGCCGCCTGCCGGTCACAACATAATAAATAAAATCAGTGGGGGTGTCGTGAATGTGTGTGTTAGACTGTGACGTCACAGTACAGCTCGTTGGTTAATTCACAAGTATGCCTTACAGTAGTTATGCTACGTACTTACCACCTATTTCATAACACGTATTATTCAGTTATTATGATTTCTTCCCTATTCACTAATGCAACTGAAGTGTCACGAGGCGATGCGAGAAATATATCCACGTAGAAAGTAGATATGGATTTTATTGTTTCGCATATAAATGAATGGTTTAGGAAACATTAACTGAAAACAAATCAGTTCGTGTTATTTAATCAATAACAGCAATATCAGAAGGCTCCACCTTACCTTTACGTACTTTGAATGGAATAAAATGGAGGATGTGTTACATGGAGCTCAGTCTGGCTTTGGAAAAGTTAAAGGAACCAGACGGACTCTCGCTGTTGCATTTGATAAAGAAAACAAAGCCGAAGAAAAACTCAAAACAGCTTATAGGATAAGCCTTCTTGGAAACAGCGCTCCAGAGTGTAAAACTGTGCAAAATTTTCACAATTCTGAGAAAAACTGCATTAAGTTACTGCAAACTCTCGTCCGCTGGAACACAGAAAAGGGGAAATATGTTACCGTTTAAAAGACTGACAAAAAAGTTGGGAACCATCATCCTCAGTCATAATTCTGCTTTTTCCGGCAAAAATATCTGGTGTTAACATTTTCGCAACGTTTTTAAAACAGAGTATAATAACCCTTTGTTGCGAAGCTTTCGCACTTGTTACTTCCCGCTCACAGCCATGTCTACCTCCATCACACTTACTGCCACTACGTCTCTCCCAGTACGATTCCCAGCTCTCTCTCTCTCTCTCTCTCTCTTCTCCGTTGCCAATGCCTCCTCTCTTTTCCGCAGTCAGTCTCACTGCAACTGCCTTTCTGCGTAAAACAGCGCGAATATGATCACGAGTCAATGATTTTTATATAGGACCATGACAGCTCTTTCCCTACCTTTCCGCCCGATTGAACAGGAAAATATTGGCCTTCCCTTTAGCTCTGACAACAGATGTACCTCAACAGGGTGCGCTCCCTATAGATTCTATAGTACAGTATTGACTGTTTATTTGGATACAGGACTTTTTCAGAAGATCGAACAGGTTCCTAAAATTTATTGTTTCGTAACTAAAATAGATGGAAACGTATTTCCAAAGTGTCTGTAAAAGGAAAAGGTCAAATATTAAATCATTCTGTATTAGAGATGGGGAAAACCGATCTTTTCAGAGATCGGATCAGAAATAGTCATTCACTGGGATGAACTAGTTCTTTTTCATGGCTCACTGAACTCACCAACTGAAAAAAAAAAATAGTAAAACGATGTCACATTGCTTTTTTGTCACTATACCTTTATCTGATTGGGCCATATTCTGAAAGAAGAAAGAAGAGTAATAATTTTATTTTAAGTCCTTAGTAGTTTCGAGAATTAAAATTTGTTAGTTACACCTACATTAAAATTTAAAAATGCTATAACAGAATTTAAATATTTTTGAAGGTGAAATAATTGGAAAAAGAAAAAAAAAACTTTTATATTTGTATACTTTATTCAAAAAATAGAATATTTTGCGGAATAAAATTATACTAGTTCCATATTTATACAGTGAGTAGTTTGCGAGTTTGAGCGAGGAATGAAACGTGATAGCGCGAGAGGTCCACGCAGGACGTGGCAACTGCCGCAGCAAAATAGCCATGCGCACTAATGCCACGTGCTACGTGGGCAACAAAAGCGAGCGACAACGCGCGATATTCAGCGACGCGACACGGCAGCTACAAGCAGCGACATTCGGCGACACTGCCGGGTGTCTTACGTGAGCGCGACAGATTCGCGCTACAAGATGGCCGCTAGAACCGATCACCTGTTTCTAAATTCTGGCACCCATAAACAGTAAAATAATGATAGCTCCATAGTAAGCAATAAAGTTTTATTTAATTTAGGAAATAAGGCGTCAAAAGAGTAATGTCCATTACATTGACAAAGCGAGAAATGTTCGTGGACTATTTCATTCATAACTTCAAATACGAAAAAAAGACTGAAGATATCCAGCCAAATTCTTCGAAAATACGACGACGAGTACAGATACTTTTGACTATGTCGTCAATGAGTTTTTCTTTTGTGAGTACAAACCATCAACAACTGATTAAGTTCGAAGAGAGTCTTACCAAAAGAAATAATTAGGTAAATAATTGCGGTGATACTCTTACACTTGACGTAGTACAGGGGTAGCGTTCGAGCTGGTACGATTTCCGTTCCATCTTATATTTTAATTCCTGCAACTACATCTCTTTCACCTTTTTTTTTGTGCAAGTTTTATATATTCTCTATACAGAGGATGTCAAATATTTTTAAGTGCTTCCCAATATATGTTATCTTTAATTGCAAGCACACACATCCCGCTGTACCAAACACATTAAATTCGCAATGAAACATTATAGCAAGATATTTTACTCAGAAACGTAATTTTAGACACATCTCGTTTGACTTCCTAGTGTTTTCTCTCTCTTGGGAAACAAGTTTGTTGTTACTGTCAAAGATTTGACGCCAGCAGCAAAAATTTCAAATGGACACATTCCCGAAACTGAATGGTTTCAGAGATAGATAACATTAATGTATATTGTTATTTTCTTTGTTATTCGATTATATAGTCATTGTTTTCAATGGTCCAAAATAGTGTAGATACATAAAAGACGCATAATTTGTTACAGGACACTCGTCTATCAAGTCAGGAAACTGCGTGATATGGGCTTACAAAATCTAAGCAACAGAGAATGCACCTTGCACAAGACTTTGTCTCTCTTTCTCACTTCATGCAAACTACAAGTCTTCGAGAAAAATGGAGTAGGATCTTTTTCGTGGACATTTTATAAAGTTTAATTTTGTACAGTAACACATTTTTGCTACAGATTGCATATTTCCTGTTATTAAGAAAAAACATGTAACATTAAATAAATACGTTTCATCTCGAGTACTATTCGAAATAGGACATTAGCCTATATGATGGTTTCTGTTGCTTCAGATGATCGTATCTGTAAGTGAGCTGCAAGCTTTATCAGAACACAGGAGTTGAGAGAACAGAGAGATGCATGGAGTCGCTTTGTTCGGCACCATGCGGTTCGCCAGAGGAGTGGGGGGAATAATGAGCAGCACACCACACGGGCGGCTCCGCAAGCGAGCGGAGTCGGGAGAGTGGTGGGGAGAGGTGAACCAGCTAACTCACCGACTCAGTTGGCGGTCGGATCGCCTCATCGCTAGAGTCGTGTGGAGCAGCAAGCTAGCGGGATTCGGGAGCCACGCGCTCACTGAACCACGGTGCTTGTGTGACTTGCCACTCTCGACTCACCGATTCTCGACTCGCAATGCGTTTGCGCTGCACGTGTTTAGGCGCTCATTTTCTGCAGTTTTATACTTGCACATGGTCTTTACCACATTTATTTTGTTGCTTAGCAAACTTGTGAAGCATATGGCAAGGCGTTTAGGAAACGTTCTGAAGCATGTGGCAAGGGGTGCTTATGTGGCTCATTGCTGTCACCAGAGGGACTTTGCGGATTGGTTGAACCACCACTCTTTTTTCGGATTCATCCATCACTCACTCCTTAGAAGGATCTGGCTCTTTGAATCAGTTCAGGAGCAGATTGCCCATCTCTATTGAGTACTATGTGTTACATGACAAATCTAGGTATGTTGCCATACACGTTTCGGAATTCACAGCTTCAATAATTCAATGCTGTTGACTTGCAAGAGTGTCAGGTAAAGGGGAATTCAAGTGGAGTCGTCTATGTAACCCCTCAGATAAAAGTCACAATATGTGAGGTCGGGAGACCTGGAAGGCCACCGGTGATGAAGGTGAGGTGACCTTCTGCTCCTTCTTGCCCCACCAAACACCCTGGAATTTTGTCAATGAGGTAACGTCAGACATGCACAGATAAATTAGGCTTGCGCCATTCTGCCTGAAGTTTGTCATATACAACTTCTTCAAATTGAGAAAATCACCAGTTCTGAAGTATGTCTAGGTAGTTTAGTCCTGTCAAAGATTTCATCAAAATGATGAAAGGACTGAGGCGCTAATCTTCCATTATTCTCTTTCACGTTCAATAACTGACATGATTTTTGCCTGGAAATACTCTATGTCTATTCACTTTAACGGAAAGATAAAAGTGGATTCACTGAAAAAAATTAATCACTCAGAAAAATTTTCTTTCTACTTATCATCTAGCATGTTGTAACGTACCTGTCGTCGCTTTATATTTTATATAACCTCGTGTCTGGACTGTGTATTTACCATTCTGCCTGCCTCTGTGCTCGGTAACTTGTGCACTGAAGGTGGCCGGCCACGGTGGCCAAGGGACTGCGGCGTGCCAGTCACGGTCTGCACGGCCACTACAGTCGGGGGTCCGAATCCCCCCTCGGCCATGGATATTTATTCCGCCCTTAATATTAGCTAGTTCATAAGTAGTTTGTAAGTTTATGGACTGATGACCCCGTAGTTAAGTCCCATTAGCTCTACAAACATTTGAACATTTTTGAACAATGAAGGTGCCTAGTGCAAGCTATTGCGATGCAATATGGCTCCCAGACGTTTGTATGTGGAATGACCTGTCTAAGCAGGCATTATCCAGTTTGAGTACACATATGGGTTCCCGCCACGTACGAAAAAAAGCACTCCCGACAACGTTAATAAAATTTTAGAGTCATAAGATTGACCCGCGCAACGGATAACATTACAAACGCATCTGAACTAATTAATCCGATCCAGCATACGTACTCAAATGGAACGCATACGTTACTCTGATATTTATGCTCCAGTGCACCATTGCAGACCACAGCAAAGAATTTAAGAATGGGATTACTACTGTTGAATAGGGGCATATGAACATTTAGAAACTGCTTCAACACGCGTGTGGGATAAAATCATTATTTATTGACAAATTCTTTAAGATAAATACTATATTGTATTAAATGTATTTTTTTAATATTAAAGAGAATTTAAATGCAACCTGTTGTTGCTATCATCTACTTGGGCCTCCTAGCAAATTAAAAGAAAAAAAATTAATAAAAAATAAAGGAGGATAATCTTGTCACTCGCAAGGATATGGAAACAAAGAGTTCTCTCAGATTCCCCGCTATGATTTAACACATTCACACAAGGCATGCAAAGGAAGATTTACTATGCGAGCCATCAAATTTGAATCCGGGAAGCCTTGCGATCCAGGGGCAGCAAAGTGGTCTGAACGGACACAAAAATATTACTCAAGAATGGGATTTGCATTACTGACCTTCTGATTACTACTAGAACATATACAGGGGATCACAAATTATTACAATGCCCATCAAGGTGGTGAACGCACGCGATCAGTGTGGGCCCCACACAAAGACCAAGATACTGAAATTTAATTTAAAATAATTCTCACCACGCTGAATCAACTCTTACTTCTACGGAATTTGGGTATGATTACTTGAATACATTACGTCTGGAAACATTATCACTAACCCGTGGGCCTATCATCATAGCACACAATCATTACAAAGCAAACCTAACAAAATTTACGATAATCCGCCAGTTAACACTAAATTGTACGTAATCACTATAATACTATTGCATGAGCAGGGTAAGCAATTGCAAAGGACCCTCTGTTACCAGACTTAATATGTACAGGCCACCCCGTGGCACAATGAACACCCTTATCACATTCCACAAAGAAAACCGTCATAATTCCGAGATTAATCCTCCACATTTATGCATTAAACAAATCGAAAAGAGACGAGGAACAAATTATGACTAATAAAAGACTACCATTGCATCAAATGGACTCACAAGCTACAAGTTACCCATTTCGCGTGCAAAGTCCTAGTTAAAAAAGAAAATCACTGTAAATTTGAATATTGACCCTCAAAATAAATATGTACCCGAAACAACTACAAAAACTCGTCAACGAACAAATACTCCCCATGATAATGCAACAAATAACCGACTTAGCAGCAATTTTAACCCACGACAAAGCACATACCACCTCGATCTGGTTCTATCACGTTAAATTTCAAAAAAATGTTAAAATTGATACCTATTGATTACATCCCCTAACAACCGATGGTGAAAGCGTCACCATGAGCAACATTGCTGAAGATTCTCACCAAATCGTTAGCAAAACCTCCGCGACACCAGCGAGCAGCTCTCCTCACGTCCGCACTCCATCAGGCCAGGAATCGATCTCTTTCCCTTGCTGGGCGCCATCAGGGCCAAACGCCCCCTCTTCAAATTCGCGGGGGTGGAACGCCCTGATTGGCTTGACACTGAGTGTCCGTTATTCCAACGCCTCCAACCTGGCACAAAGTGTTGCAAGCCATTCCCAAGTGTATCAATTCAAATTTCATTCGTTAAATTGACATAATGAAACATCAGAGCAATGAAACGAAATGACAGTCTCGTTTCAACGTTAATGCAAAATTCTTTCCTTTTTATGTGGTCGTCAGGATGCAATGCTTGCAATAACTGCAGTTTGCACGGCTTCATGTGCAGACGACATACGACGGGTTAACAATGTTAAGTACTTTGTCGGCTCTCAATGTGGATTATTTTGGCCATCTTGCGTACACTATACAAATACACTCGATACTTTCATTCGATGTGCGTGGACGTCACCTGCGTTTCCCTCTACGAACTTCCGTTATAACTGGTAAATCTTCCTATGCCGAGGTGATTACTTGTTAAACCGCCCATGAAAAGCACATTGACTCCACTAATAGACGCCAGCGTTGCTAATTTCAGCACACAAAATACTTTTACTTTTTAGTATCCACTAAAAACTGTCAACATAAAATGTTCAAATGTTTGTAGAACTTATGGGACTCAACTACGTGGTCATCAGTCCCTAAGCTTACAAACTACTTATGAACTATCTAAGGACGGCACAAATATCCATGCCCGAGGGGGGATTCGAAACCCCGGCCGTAGTGGCCGTGCAGACCGTGACTGGAGTGCCTCAGTCCCCTCGGCCACCGCGGCCGGCACTGTCAACACCAACATGCAACAGTTGCATTACGGCTGTGCGTGTATCAGCAGCTTCAATGAAGCTGTGATTGTGTGTCTATCCCGCTTGTTCAAACTTCACTGTAGTCTACCAAGGAACGTCGAAGTTATGATTCTATCTTTATAGTTTGGAAGATATGGATGTTTGATTCTCTTAATAGCCCTTTATTTCAAGACATTTATGTGCAGTCTGACAAATAACGAAGAGAAATTCAGTTCTTCATCAAGCAAAGATATCAAATTGAAAGATGTGCGAAAACCAATTTTGTTCTCTAAATGTTTTTGTTAAGATGGTATTATGTACCAGAATTAAGTCTGCGTGAAAGGAAATAGGCACTCTTCAGGGGCCCGTCCGCCAGATATACAAAGCAATATCTGACGAACGAAATGAGATATCACTGTGCTCTCAGTTTTAAATAAAGATCCGAAATATCCTCACAATTTCATAAGCTGCTATTATATGAGAAATAATACACGATATGGACAATGTACACAATGTGTTTTTATGTCTTCCAAATTTTAAATACTTTGTAAAATCCTCTGCCTAGTAATAATAAAATCAGTTTTTATCGAAGTAAGTGAAAAAATTATTATTATTATTAGTATTATTATTATTTTCGCTATATAAAATAAGATGATACGATTTATAACAACCAGAACATCGCCTCTCGTCACAAGCCGACTGTACAATGAAAGCAAAACACCGATCAGCATGGATTGCAGAGAGAGCGTCTGTAGCAGGAAACCAGAGACGTTGAGTAAATTCCAACTTCTCTCTCTTTCTATTACAGGTAGGAATATTTTCAAGGCTCACCGTGATCATTATTTCAAGTGGAAAAATTCAGATTTTTTCTAAGGAACTGGAATGTTCAGAATTCTTGAAAAGCTTAAGGGACTCAACTGCGGGGTCGTGAGTCCCTAAACTTACAAACTACTTATGAACTACCTTATACTAAAGGTGACAAACATCCATGCCCGAGGGGGGATACGAACCCCCGACAACGGACGGCCGCGCGCACCGCAAAAGGTCGCTCCTGTACGTTCGGCTAATCCGCCGCCGCGGCCTGGAATGTTCAAGTGAACATTCCTATATTCGGCACATTGGTACCCAACCGTCATATTTATCCGGTAATTGCAGATAAACGGCAGAATAGCGTTTCTACATAAATACCTGAAGACTGAACAAAGTTTATAGAATTTGCTAATAAGAGCAAATTCGAGAAGTGCCGAGTTATTTTGATTTTGTGCATAATTACTGTAAGTTTTAAATTCCGAATGTGGGTAATAGATATAGATATCAACTTTTAAACTTCTTACAGGCTATATCGCCGGCCGCGGTGGCCGAGGGACAGAGGCGCTCCAGTCACCGTCTGCACGGCCACTACGGTCGGGGGTTCGAATCCCCCCTCGGGCATGGATATTTGTGCCGTCCTTAGTATTAGCTAGTTAATAAGTAGTTTGTTAGTTTAGGGACTGATGACCCCGTAGTTAAGTCCCATAAGCTATACAAACATTTGAACATTTGAACAGGCTATATCTTAAGAATACATAGTAAAACTTTCGCCTATTTACAGAATTGATGATCAGCACAGTTCTTTCGTAGTTTGCGCATCCTAAATCCATTTTCAAAGGTACCACTTACTACCACTTACTAACAAATACTGCTTGTTATAAGCCACATAATGCCCAGTCCAGACCAAAGATACAATGAAGAGCCAAATGAACTGTTAACCGCCTAATATTATGTAACGCTCTCGCGTTCAGGCAGAAATCAGCAACACGAGATTGCATGTACTCGATAAATGTAGTCATGTAGTACTATAGTGAATGTACCTACAGTGCTATCCATAAATCCGTAAGAGTACGGTGTGTGGACTTCTCTATTAAACCAGCAAATTACAAGGAATCCCAGATATGCTCAATAACGTTCACGTCTGGGGAGTATGGTGGCCAGCAGAGAATGTAAACTCAGAATGTTCCTGAAGCCACAGCAGTTTTGGTCGTGTGGAGTGTCGCATTGTGCTGCTGGTTGCCCAAGTCCATCGGAATGCAAAGTGAACATGAATGGATGCAGGTGATAAACCAGGATGCGTGCGCAGTGTGTCATCAGTCAGAGTCGAACCTAGACTATCGGGGGTCTCATATCACTCCAAGTGCATACGACCTGTATCATTGCAGAATCTCTACCATCTTGAACAGTACCTTCCTGATATCAGCGCAGATTCATGAGGTTGACTCCGTACTCGTCAGTCTGCTCGATACACCTGGAAGTGAGACTCGTCAGACCAGGAAACATGCTGCCAGTCATCAAGTCCAATCTCGGAGTTGACGGGCCCAGGCAAGGCGTAGAGTTTTGTGTCACGCAGTCAGCAGGGGTACACCACCCAGTTGGCCCCCTTGAGTGATCATGGATAAATTGTGTTGACCGTCGAAGGACAAAGCGTTATAATAAACTGCACGGTAATGTCCAAGACGTGTTACGTCACTGCCGCGGCGGATTAGCCGTGCGTACTGGGGCGCCGTGCTGCGGTGCGCGCCGACTTTCGCCGTCGGGGGTTTGAGTCCCCTCTTCGGGCATGGGTGTTTGTGTTGTACTTAGGTTAGTTTACCTTAGTTTAACTAGTTTGTACGCTTTGGACTAATAACCCAGCAATTGAGTCCGATAGATTTACAAACATTTCTTTACGTCACTTGTGCACTGTGGTCGATTCACGTACAATTAAACGTACGTGCTGGTACAAACAGCGTGGTGTTCGTAATACTTATCCCATTACCTCTAAGTGTACAGATGATTGTTGAACCAAGGGTTATGCAAAATACTTTATCATTGATGTCTGTGATTAATAGAAGCATAGATATGCGCCACGTAAAAATAAAATTAATGTTCACAGAATTTTCGTACATATTAAGCTGCCTGCTTGATTTATTCAAGAACCAAGAGGGAACAATAAGATTCGAAGAAACGAAGCGCTCTTATGTTGTATGACAGAGATTGTTTAATAATTATGTACCTCGAAGAATCCGAAAAAAATCCAGAATGAAAATGCACCTATCAAAGCACAACGAAAGGTGAATTTTTCCTGGGTAGAGTCAAAGCAGTAAAAGTGAACAACCAGCTTCTGTGCCCATCTAGCAGCTTGAAAAACTGAAAGAAATCTTGATATATGTGCTCTTTTATATGAATTGTTCCTTATTCCCCAGCCCAGTGAGCTCTCGAGGTGGACGGAGGAAGCATGTGAGACAGTTAGAATCCCTAATTGGGGTCGCATACACCCTTGACTTTAATTTTAGCAGGAATGAGAGAAGTAAGCTTTTGTATCCCCACTTCGTCGCCGCTTTTGTGTCCCAGCCTCGTCGTAGGTGTCGGTGGCCGAGTGTAACGAGACCGACACAGTAACAAGACAGCACGCCGGTGCAGGTACGGAGGTGAGCAGCCAGAAACTATAAACACTCGAGTAAATTAGAAAGAGATATATTGCACAGAATGTAACAATACTTAACTTTTACATAGTACTGCAGAATGTTGATACATAGTTGTTAGAGGCCTGCCTAGTGCCTGTACAATAGCAAAGTCTTCACTCGTGCCTATCGGATAACGAAGGTCCTAACTCGTTGCTATCTCAGTCCGAAGTGCGAAGTGGCCGATGTCCTTCAGTGGTGGCCACGAGTGGCGTTGTACCAGAGGGCGCTCGTGGCTGTCGTCGGAAGAACGCCGCGCCGTGCGTGCATGACGGCGCGCGGCGAAAGTAAGTGGCGGGCACTTTGTACTTGTGCGACACCACACCCCTCCCCCCCAAACCGCCGCGCCGTCGTGGCGTAGGGCTGAGGGCCACGGCGACGGCACTGGGAGGAGGGCCTGGGCGGGGGCGTTACTGGTGGGACGGGCGTCGTAGCTGAGGCCGGGATCGAGACGCCGTCCGCGCCCCGGCATCCGCCTTGCGATCCTCCAGGGAACCCGCCGAAACCTGGGGAAGGGCGCCCGCCCCCGCCCAGAGGGAGCAGGTCATCTTCTTCTGAGGTGCGTGGCCCAAGCTGGGGGGGCCCGCACGGTCCCGGAGTCCCTCTCGGTGACGCTGTCATCTGCGGCGGCGACAGCGGCGGCGACGACTGCGTCGGATGTACGTCGACGTCCATAGGGATCTCGTAGTCCGGGGACGAACGATGTGGCTGTGCTCCCTGGCGGCGAACTGGGTCTGGAATCAAGAAACCGGAGACAGGATCGCGCGGCCTATGCAGGCATAATTGGTTCGCGTGGCGCCGCAGCTCCGACCCTGTGGAAGAACGTACAATATACATATTCCGACCGAGCACGCGCTGAATGGTGCCCGGCATCCATGTCTTCTTGTTGCCAGCAAACACCCTGTACAGCACCGTTGTAGAAACCTGAAAACGCGTAGCGCCATACGAACCGACTCGGTGCGTGGGAGGCTGCAGCAGGTGAAGGAGAGTGCGGTGACGGCGGCCGTGTAGCAGCTCGGCAGGAGAGGGGCCGTCACGTGGCATGCACCGATACGTAGACAGGAAAATTTGAAGAGCTTGCTGCCTGGAGTGCTGACCTTTCATCTTCTCCATGTGTGACTTGAATGTTCGGACGAAACGTTCTGCTTCACCATTGGACTGAGGGTGAAAAGGTGCAGTGGTAATATGCTGAATGCCATTCACACGACAAAACTGTTGAAATTCCGCACTAACAAACTGAGGTCCATTGTCACTGACGATGGTTTCAGGCAAACCTTCGATGCAAAACACTGATGTTAAGGCACTGATTGTACTAGAAGCTGTCGTTGCGTTCATGGCAATCACAAAAGGAAACTTGCTGAAAGCATCTACAACAATTAACCAGCGCGTATTCCAGAAAGGTCCGGCAAAGTCAATATGTAAACGTTGCCATGGTCCCTTGGGGCGTGGCCAGTCTGAGAAACGTTGCGGAGGAGCCGCCTGATGCTCCGCACAAACAGTACACTGTGACGTCATGTTCTCTATCTGAGCGTCCATACCAACCCAGGTACAATGACGTCTGGCCAGTTGCTTTGTCCTAACAATACCCCAATGTCCTTGATGCAGGAGGCGTAACACTTCTCGTTGCAGGGAACGAGGAACAATCACCCTTGCTTGGTCGTTGTCGGTATGCAACAACAGTACACCCTGACTTAAAGATAATGCATGACGTTGTGCAAAATAACGTCGAACCAGAGGCCGATCAATGTCTTTGGCTCTGGCAGGCCAACCAAAGCGAACAAAACGTGCTACCACACTTAGGTCTGCATCCGCAGCTGTTTCCTGTGCAACCCGACGAGAGTTTAAAGGAAAGTCTGCGACAGCGGAAGCATCTCTGGAGTCTATCTGACAACATGCCATTTCCGAAGAATCAAACGACACATCCTGGCCAACCGGAAGTCGGGAAAGTGTGTCCGCGTTGGCGAGTTTAGTGGTAGGTCGGTACAAAATCTCATACTGATAATTAGACAATATCAAGGACCATCTCTGAAGCTTTTGTGCCGTTCGTGGCGGAATTGGCTTCGTGGGTGAGAACAACGACGTGAGAGGCTTGTGGTCTGTCAACAAATAGAATTTTCTGCCATAGAGATAATGATGAAACTTTGTGACGCCGTAAATGATTGCTAAGGCCTCCTTTTCTATCTGACTGTAATTCTGTTGCGTCGGCGTCAGTAGCTTGGATGCAATGGCAATAGGACGATCGTGACATCCAATACGATGCGACAGAACAACACCCAGACCGTACGACGAGGCGTCAACTGCTAACACTACAGGCTTCTGTGGGTCAAAGGGAATCAAACATGCATCACTGAGTAGTGCAGACTTTAATTTGTCAAAGGCAACCTGACAATCTTTGGACCATACAAAAGGAACATTCTTCCTACGTAAGTGATGCAGTGGAGCTGCAATCTGAGAGGCATTGGGAATAAACCTGAAATAATAGTTAAGCTTTCCCATTACTGCTTGCAATTCATGCACATTCTTAGGAGGAGGCAAGTCTTTGATTGCTCTAAGATGTGACTGTAAGGGATGGATTCCTTGAGCATTAATCACATGGCCTAGGTACTCTATTTCAGATTGAAAAAACGAACACTTTGCTTTATTACAACGTAGACCTGCTGCAGTCAAAACTTTGAAAAGGCACTCCAGGTTTGCTAAATGTTCTTCAACTGTACGTCCGGATACCACAATGTCATCTAAATAGTTCGAGCAACAAGGTACCGAAACTGTCAGCTGTTCCAAAAAAACGCTGAAAAATAGCAGGAGCGGAAGAACTGCCAAAGGGTAGGCGTTGAAATTGAAAAAGGCCCATGTGAGTATTAATGACGAAAAACTTTTTTGACTCGTCATCAAGTGGAATTTGTAAGTATGCCTCTGCTAAATCAATCTTAGAAAAGAAGCGAGACTGTCCTAATTTGTCCATCAGTTCGTCAGGTCTGGGCAGGGGGTAAGTGTCTACAATTGTTTGACTGTTCACTGTTGATTTGAAGTCCGCACAGAGACGAAGTTTTCCTGACGGCTTGGGTATAATTACTATAGGCGAGGCCCACTGACTCGCAGAAACAGGAGAAATCACACCACTATCTTGCCAACGTTTAAGTTCTTCGGCAACTGTATCACGCATTGCGATAGGCACTGGTCTAGCTTTACGAAATTTTGGAACTGCAGATTCTTTTAAAGTTACATGTGCCACGAAGTCTTTTGCACAACCTAGTTCCTGCGAAAACAAGTCACTATATTTGTCACATAAAGCATTGATTTTGTCCTGAGGCACTACTGACGAAATTTGAAGCACATCTCTTTGAATTGATAAACCAAACAAGTCAAAAGCATCTAGTCCAAAAATGTTCTGCGTAGATTTGGCCTGAAGAACAACAAAAGCAACTGTTTTCGTAACACCTTGAAAAGAGGCAGGTAGGCTACACGTTCCTAGCACGGGAATATTTTGACCTGTGTAAGCTGTTAACACTTGTTGACACAACGATAATTTTGGAGAACCCAGAAGTTCATAAGTATCTTTATTAATTAAGGTAACAGCGGAACCAGTATCGAGCTGAAATTGCACAGTCTTATTTTCTATAGAGAGAGTAACAAACAGCTTGTGCTTCTGGCGCACGACCGGTGCGCGAATGTGGGCAACGTCTAATACATATTGTTTTCTGCGCTTGCGCGGGTTGCGTGCGGTAGGAAGCGGCGCATACTCGGCACACAGTGGATTAACCACACTGTCACTAGATGACACTACCGCCGGATCGGCGTCCGCGCAATGCGAGGCTACTGCACTAAAATTACTTTCAGTATCTACAACAAATCTACTGTCACTAGCTACACAGTACTGGGCACTATTACAAGGAGCAGTTGCAGAAGGCACTATTTTCACTACAGGAATGCACTGTTCATAGTCATTTTGCTTGTCCCGAACCCTTTTCCGTTGCACTGTTTTACGCGCTCGTCGGCGCTGGCTACGTGGTGCACTATATAGTTTTGCAATAGGTGCAGAAGAACTTTCTTGTAATTGAGAACCAACTAAAGCACTGTTCAATTCCACAGCCCGTATAACATTTACAGAATGAACTGTTCTCGCACTTTGCGAAGCACTGTTTCTAACGTTACTGTTCTGTGAGTTTTTAATTTGCATACACACAGACTGCACATGTCCTGATTTGCCACATTGATAACAGGTTGCGTTGCGACTAGGGCAATGAGCACGCTTGTGGCGAGACACACACTGGGGGCAAGATTTACGTACATTTTTCTGAAATGAGCGTTGGCGCCCGTTATTCAAATTACTGTTTCTAACACTACGGGGCGACCTTTGCGTCGCACTTTTACTCCGGCTACTGTTCACTGTCTGTTCAGCACGGCCGGTAGAAAAATAAGAATCACTAGTGCTATACTGAGAACTACGGCTAGGAAAGCGTCCGTTGCGGTGCACTGAATTTACACTGTGGCTTTGCATTTCTACATCTGCTAAGTCAAAAGTATCATGCGCTTCTATAAGCTGCAGTACACTGTCTAATGAGGGGTCAGACTGTTTCAGAATTGCTGCTCTAATTCTGGGGTCCTGAATATTCTGCGTAATCGCATCCCTCAACATCACGTCACTATACGAAAGTCCACAAGAGCAAGTAAATTTACATTTGCGGGTTAAGCCCTTCAATTCCGTAATCCACTCTTGGTGTGACTGCTGCGGTAATTTTTTAAGTCTGAAAAATCGGTATCGTGCAGCGGCTACAAGAACTTTTCTCTCATAATGAGCATTCAGTGCATCTACAATTTGTTCAAAGTCTACATCACGAGGAGATGCGTTGGGGAATAGTTTCTGCAGTAACACAAATGTTGGAGTTCCTACAGTCGATAAGAAAAGGTTCTTCACTCTCTGACCTGTAATTTGATGAGCCGCGACGAGTTCTTGAAACTGCGCGAAATAGTCACTCCATTCTTCCTCACGTTCGTTGTACTGGCGGAACGTAGGAAGCGTTACCGCGGCAGGTGTGGGCTGCTGAAGCGGCGGCTGTTGTTGTTGTTGGTTGGCTGCTTGCGCTGTGAGATGGGACACAGCCTGGAGGAGCTGGGTAATTTGCGCCGTCTGTAACTGAATAATTTCCATTAAGTTTGGGTTCGGGGTAGTGGCCATGCTGACCGATTAGGCGCCGCGTATACAAGTAACTTATAACAAACCACAAATGCAATATGAAAGAGGACTCGCTCTGCAACAAAAAAGTCCACAAAATACGTAACAGAATATGTTCCCCCAAAAATCTTATAATAAGGGTGGGCGGGCGGGAGCAATTTTTGCGTGCTCCGACTGCTGCTGTCTGGCTGCTGTAAGCGGGCTGGTCCAAGGTTCTATCACTCCTCGTCGCCACTTTTGTATCCCATCCTCGTCGCCACTTTTGTATCCCCACTTCGTCGCCGCTTTTGTGTCCCAGCCTCGTCGTAGGTGTCGGTGGCCGAGTGTAACGAGACCGACACAGTAACAAGACAGCACGCCGGTGCAGGTACGGAGGTGAGCAGCCAGAAACTATAAACACTCGAGTAAATTAGAAAGAGATATATTGCACAGAATGTAACAATACTTAACTTTTACATAGTACTGCAGAATGTTGATACATAGTTGTTAGAGGCCTGCCTAGTGCCTGTACAATAGCAAAGTCTTCACTCGTGCCTATCGGATAACGAAGGTCCTAACTCGTTGCTATCTCAGTCCGAAGTGCGAAGTGGCCGATGTCCTTCAGTGGTGGCCACGAGTGGCGTTGTACCAGAGGGCGCTCGTGGCTGTCGTCGGAAGAACGCCGCGCCGTGCGTGCATGACGGCGCGCGGCGAAAGTAAGTGGCGGGCACTTTGTACTTGTGCGACACCACATAAGCAAAATTGGTTTTCTTGAAATAAGTGAAGGTGTTATACTTGCTTGACGAAAAATCATACTAACACGTGCAAAGAGGTCGTCGTGGCCAAGACAATTTACTGGTATGAATCGTAGGACCTAGGTTCCAGAAAAGGAATTCTGACTGTGTGTTTGCGGCGCGGCATTGTATTGTAGTGAATCATCGACACTAGGAAAGCTGGAGTAGGTGAGAATCGAAGTGTACGAGATGTTCTGCGTTACAAGAATTTTGAAAATTATGTTAATAAAGTGAGGACTTACGAGGTTCTCTGCGAGTCGATGAAGAAGGGAGCACGTGGTAAATATTGACAAGAAGAATGGACGCGATGACATGAAATGTTACAGTCCAAGGTACCATAGATGGTAAAATAATTCCGTAAATAATTGATGGCGATGGTTCAAATGCTATATGGCTGGCTGCGTTAAATTTTTCAGAAGTCTGACGTCTAAAAAAGATTTTAAAAAATTAAATATTAATGAAACGTCTTTTCGAGCGGTTGTTAGGGTTTTGAACGCTTTGAACTTACTTTTTCGGTGTGGAAACTAGTTATTCACCTATTACGTCGCAGTGTATATTCGTCAAAGCCGACCGCGGTGGCCGAGGTGACTGAGGCGCTCCAGTCACGGTCAGCACGGCCACTACGGTCGGGGGTTCGAATCCCCCCTCGGGCATGGATATTTGTGCCGTCCGAGTTCGTAAGTACTTCATAAGTAGTTTGTAAGTTTAGGGACTGATGACCCCGTAGTTAAGTCCCATAAGCTTAAAAAACATTTGAACATTTTGTTCGTTAAAGTGGAGGATAAGAACAAATTAAGTTTGTTGCTGAAGTTACAAATGATCGGTCAAAAGCTTAGATGGTATCAACGCAATGATTCGTCCGCAATCGTCATTTACAATAACCATGGAACGCCATTCGTCTAAACATACGGCTAATTACACTTAACTCTGACCTTCGTTTATGAGGCGACACGATGGTTCCCTCTGTCGCAGTAATAACGTCAGCGAAACCTATTGTTTTTCTTGAGGCTCATCAACTTGATAGAATCTCCCAATAATCAGGATTACGAAATAATTCTTTCCGGGAGCCCACATAACTTTTTATGACTCATTGTGTTTACCATTTTTCTCTTCCATTCGCAAGATTGGCCGAGAAAAGCACAGTGCTTATCTCTTATTTCTATGACTGCAAAGTTTACGACACAGTCAGAAAATACGTCCTTATTTTCTCCTGGTAAAGTTATTAGTCGTGGAAGGCTACTATATTACTTGGCCACATGTCTACGGTAACTGTTGTAAAGCTGATAGATGTGCACATATTGTAACAAGAAAATTTCCCACAAAACACCCATTCAACTTTTTTATTCGCTGTCTACATTCAGAATCTAAATGAATTTTCTCTAAATTGTCGTGTCTTTCATTTTGTCTGCTTATACACTGTATTAAAAGACTACAACATCACATCCGGTATTGACAACGAAGGGAGCGAGACGGATGGGAATTTGCTGTACTCAGACAGATCTTGACAGTTTCTGTTATAGCAAATTTTAGAAGATATCGCAATTAATACTACAAAGGCATTGTGTCCGGGTGCTATTTTATTTCCAGTGTACGTTACAGAAAGGTAATCTTCCATCATTAGAAGGATTTATGCAAAATAAGAAGACCTGTACGTCGTGTGTACATCTTGTTGGTATCATATGAAACTGTATCAATGAGCAAATCTTCCATTTTCTTATACGTTTACATTACATACGATACATAAACTTCAAAACGTTCCAAAGTTTGTAAATCTTAGGAGCTGCGGTTATCGGTCCCTAGGCTTTCAAATAAACTAACATAAACAATTTTTTTTTCTTAAAACATAGCTGCGATTTTCAGTGACCATTACTATGTCAAATGATAAAAGTGCAGCCATCGGTAACGAAGAAAAAATTATTTAAGCAGGTTTCGGCAATAAAAAGGATTGCCTTCATCAGACCGATGCCCCCGTGCAGGCGTGTAGCCCCTCGTGGCTAGCTCTTCTTAATTTTTTATAAAAAAATTGTGACGTAACCTTTACCGCCGATTTGTAACTTTTATTATGTGAATTGTTTATATTTTCTGATGAAGTCAATCGTAGTTATTGCTGAAACCAGTTTAAATAATTTTATGCTCGCGACCAAGGGCTGTACTTTTATTCTTTAACGTAAACTAACTTATTCTAAGGACAACAAACACACCCATGCCCGAGGGAGGGATCGAACCTCTGACGGCGAGCAACCGCGTTCTTCGCAGCATGGCTCCTTAGAGCTCTAAGCCACTCTACCACAACACATAAACGTCCTTTTTCCTGATGTAAAGACGGAAAGATCGTTTGACCTCTGGAAGATGTATACAGGTTTGCCCCAATGACATACACACACCTCATTAAGGGGTTATTAATATACATAAATCTATCCGTTGTTTACCTTCAATCTTCCTGAAACGCGAAACGAAATAAATATTGCGGCTGCAATCGAGGCACTGGTTACTTCAATTGATAGACAGGGGGACAATTATAGATCTACACTGAAGAGTCGAAGAAACTGGTGTTGACAAGCGTATGTAAACACAAAGACATGTAAACATTCAGAAGCGTATGCAAACACTCTCTAAGGACAGTATTGCGGTCGGCAACGCCTCTATACGAAAGCAGTGTCCGGCGCCGGCGGTAGATCGGTTACTGCTGCTTCACTGATAGCTTGTCATGATTTATGTGAGTTTGAGCGTTCTGTTATAATCGGTGTAAGAGAGATGGGACTCGGCATCTCCGCGATAACGATCAGGTGGATATTTATCCCGTACTACAATTTCATGAGTCCGTCGTGAATATAGGGAATCGAGTAAAATATAAATTCTCAGACATCGCTGCGGCCAGAAAGTGACTCTGCAAAAACAGGAGCAACGGTGACGGAAGCGTGACAGAAGTCCAACCTGCGGATTTCAATGCTGGCGCATCAAAAAAATGTTAGCATGCGAACCATTCAACAAAACCGAAGCTTTCGAAAACGGAGGCTCACTCGTGTATCCTTGATGACTGACAAATCTTACGCCTCGACTTGGCCCATCAACACCAACATTGTTGGTGATTGGAAACATATTGCCTGGTCTGCCGAGACACGTTTGTAATTGTATAGAGCGGATAGACGTGTTCGGGTATGGAGACAACCTCACGAATCCATTGACCTCAATGTTACCAGTAGACTGTTCAAGCTGATGGAAGCTCTGTAGTGATCCGGCGCGCGTGCAGTTGGAGTGACATAGGACCCCTGATACTTTAGAAGCCTAGATATGTCTCTTACAGGTGACACGTCCTTACGCACGCTGACTGATCTCTGCATGCATTCACGTCCGTTGTACATTCCGACGGGTTTGCGAGATTCCAGTAGGGCAATGGAACACCCCAAACGTCCAGAATTCCTTCACATTGGCTCTAGGACCAGAGTTTAAACACCTCCGCTGGCCAACAAACTACGCAGACACACGATCACGTCTGGAAAATCTTGCAGTGTGTTGTTCAGAAAACACCTCCATCCCCCCTTTTTTTACGAAAAAACCCTGCAGGCTCCATGGTGTCCATTCCCTCCAGCACTACTTCAGACACTAGTCCACTCCATGCCACGCCATGTTGCGGCACTTCTGCGTGCTTGCGCAGAACCCGCACGATATTAGGCAGGAATACAAATCTCTTCTGTGTATATGAAATAAAATGGTGATAACTTCTGAACGGCTTGCTCTAAAATGTTCAAACTGCACACACCACGGGGCACTTTGGGGCCGGCCGCGGTGGCCGAGGGGACAGAGGCGCTTCAGTCACAGTCTGCACGGCCACTACGGTCGGGGATTCGAATCCCCCCTCGGGCATGGATATTTGTGCCGTCCTTAGTATAAGGAAGTTTGTAAGTTTAGGGACTGATGACCCCGAAGTTAAGTCCCATAAGCTTAACAAACATTTGAACATTTTTTGCACTTTGGGAATTAGTATACACGTGCGGACGCGCTTTGTTGTCAGCCATTTGTACGTGAAAATGTCACGGTACCGCGTGTATGACCGTAAAGCACTAGCGAAGGCCGTCTACTAGAGAAATAATAGCCCAACTGCGGATTGTACGAAGTTAGCGACCAAGCTGAAGATAAACGGTGCAAGTGTGCTAACAATAATTTGATTTACAACTTTGACAGATCGGATAGTGTTCGTGATGCTAGTATTTGCAATGTTGGTAGTCGAAAAGGAGCAAAACTCCTGAAAACATTCATAAGAGAGGCTTTGAGTTTCAAACCAGCCGCGGGAATTCGGTTAGGGGAGCTACACAACAGCTGGAAATCAACTGGGAGACGCTGTGACAATTTGTTCTTAAACACCTATATTTCTTCCCATAAAAATTCAAATCCGTCATCCATCAAGCTCCACAGCCACGGAACAGCGGTGCGGTTGTGTTTCGGCAACACTATTGTTCACAGAATTGACGAACAGGACTTCACAGTCGTCACATGATGCGTCTTACACGGACGCTCTCAATCACCTTCCCCTCCCCCCCCCATCTCATGGTGGTACTCAAAATCCTCTATGACAAGTCCTAGTTCTGGCATTCATGTCGTATATCTGACAGATCAGGGTGCTTTTGGGGGCTTAGGGGTTTGCAACCTCTTTGTTTTATCTGTTTCAGATGACGCTGCAATTCGAAGAAAACTGCCTCAATCAGCTGTGGCAGTATCCCCCGCTTACATTCGTCCGATCACGATGTGCCGAGGTAAGGGCGTCCGTGATGCGCCATGTAGCCAGCTGGACATCCCACCAACCGGTCCTGATCGAGATCCTGTGGAGTACCCGTAGACAGAGTCACCACGAAGACGGGTCTGGGCATACACCGTTGCAGACTGCAGTAAGAAGTCGTCAACGCCGAGCTGGTCGGTCGGACGAGGGCGCACTTAGGACGGTTCATGCTGAAGCACACCTTCTGCTTAAAGCCAAGAGCTTCAGCCTCTGTTACCACATGGGAAGCTGGATGCCGTTAAGGGAGAACATATGAGGCAGGATTACAAAAAGCAAAGAAAGCTTTTATGGGTGAATCCTACCTCTCCCAATACAGGTTCACTCTCCTCCGGGTCCCCCTGAGAAAATGTCATTTGAGAGGCTCTGTCATCTATGCCACCATTGCCTCCTCGTATCAAGGGCCTGGACGACTTCGTCTGGGGTCCGGAAGAGCAACCGACATGATCCTTGGTATGCTACCTGACATTCTTAATGTCCTTCGCAGCTCCCATTCTGTTCCACCCATGGGAGGTTCTTTTACTGGTCATCTTTTTTTCAGCCACTTCGCTCACATAGGAAGCGGCGCAGATACAGTATGCCAGTTGACGCACAGGAAGAAAAAAGGGGCGCTGCATCACGGGGATTTTCTCCTGGCGTGGTACAGGCCTAGTCTCTCAAGAAGTCTATGCTAGTCTTTCGTAGCATATTATTCACTCTTGCTGACCTTCTCCACGGCTAACTTGGGTACGATGTCCTGATCTTGACGGCGTTGTAGCAATGCGAAGCTACTCCGCAACTATTCGAATTTGGCGCGCAGCTACTCCAGTAGACGAACCTGGAGTAGAGGAAACGGCTTGACATATTATCAAAACCTGTCGTAGAAAGAAAAAATTTTCCAAGAGATTCGTCACGAAAGACTTCGTTCTCGTAACCTCCCATTTACTCACCTCTGACAACTGGTGGCAACAAACTTATCAACAGGTGGCAACTATTGAACTAATACTAAAATGTTCTAACAAAAAAATCTTTAAAATAAGTTTTGTGATGCTATTTCAAACCTAAATAACAGATGAACTATTCACAAAATAGAATAAAAATAAATTAATGCTATTAAAAATGTAACCTGAACACCTATAGAGAACACAGTTCTAACTTGGAAATTAATGACACATATTTTATTAAAAACACATTGTAATATCTATAAAAATTCCAAAGGAAGTTCTCTGGTGCCCTTATGTTGCTGAATAAAAGCTGAAATGCAGTAAATTATACCTTAAATAAATCTAGTATCAAAACATGGCCACCTACAGATGGCAGCCGCAGTTCAGCACGTAAAAATGATCATTTTTGTTCCCTATGAATTCTACATGACTTACTCATTTATTTCGCATGATTGTGACGCTAGTTGTAAGTCACAGTATCATTTCCAACAAGTTTGCTGATACTTTTTCATCAGGTTAACAAGCGAATCTTTAGTAGAAGGCAGCAGTCATTGAATAGGGGTAACAGACAGGAAACTGACTGCAAAGACGTACGGCAATCCCATACATATTGTTATTATCGAAATATGGAAATAATCTAAAAGTATTTATTGAATATACCAAATTTAATGTACAGCACCACGCGGTGGCACCACTGGATGAGCTAGACCTAGAAATGAAAAGGAATATTAGTGTAACAAGTAATGGAAATCGACAGTTTTGTACAATGCACAGTTTAACTACCTTCTGTAGCAAAAACGTTGGAAGCAGGGTAAAGGCAACATTGTCTTCTATGTCAAACTTTTATTTATTTATTTTACTATGTGCTATATCTCACCTCCGCAGATAATAACTGAAACTCTCTGCTACGGAAATTGTGATTATTGACAAGACAAACTAATCATCTTCTGGAAACAAAACAAACTAACAAACTTCTGAAACTAAGCCAAAAACAACAAACATCAACTAAAAGTTTTCTTCTTCACCAATTAGGTACAAGCCAGAGAGATAACGACAGCCTTGACAGAAGGGCTAGGGAGACGGAGCCGGACGACGTATTCCGTTGCGGGAAGTCCTGGAGGCGCGGCGTCGCTGGTAGGGACTCTTCCCCGGAGGTGTCGGTCGCGATCCCGCAGCTATGGTTCTCGTAGGCGGTCGGCGGAGAACTGCCGTCGTGTCGCACTGGTCGGCGCGCAGTGATACGTGGCTGTATCGAGCTGGTATAACATGACTGTGCGGAGGAAAATAGTTCCGGATTAGTGCGCTCTCTGGCGGTGCTCGTAGCGTCCTCTGGTGACTCCGGAATCGCCGCTGTGGAACGCCTCACTGGTATGCCTTCTTGCACTTGTACCCTGCATTGCAGGTTGTCCGCTTGTCAGGTGAACCACCGGTACTTGACACTGTGAGACTTTACTATTCTCGTCATCAGTCCCTAGGCTTACAAACTACTTCAAGTAACTTATGAGAAGGCCAACAAATACACCAATACCTGAGGGAGGACTAGAGCCTCCGACGGCGAGCATCGGCGCGTTCTGCAGATAGGCCTCTTGGAACGCTCGGTCACTCCACTGTGGCTAACATATAATATCTTTAGCTGTAAGTACCCCAATACTGAAATGACAGCAAAAATAAATTGTGCAAAAAAAAAAAAAAAAAATCAAAAAAAAAAGGTTTTCTTTACATAAAAATAACACAACCTATCATATAATGGTTTGCACTACATAAAACACACGGTATCTAGTCCTAGAGATCCATAAAAAACCAATGAAACAAGCATCTTATGTGATGTGGCATATACAATGTAACGTCATATTTGCATTTACTGGATACAGTAGTACGACTCAGTAATCATCTGCAGGATACGTGCCTTACAGCAAATCACCAATCTTTCTATGATCTCTGTGCTGAAAGGAGGGATACTCTTCATTTTAATAGGACTATAATACAAAGAGCATTTTTAAATATTACTACAACTAATACTTATTATTTGAACTGGTAGATTGTACTACAATTCAAATAAATGCTACATCACACATGTGTAGTGGAGTATGTGCATGTTCGACCACGAATGAACTGGAAATACAGTATGCTTTGTACAAATGGCAGTACTTGTGTAGTAATTAGAGACTGCAGCCCTTCGCGTACTCCTATTCACATTAACACAATATAGGATGAGGCAACAGTTCTTGAAAGTGAGAAGTGCTTGAATTGAAAGCTAATGGTTTGGTTGTGTACATGAAACATCCAATTATGGGAAAAAAATCTACTTGTACAATGCATTACTGATTGCAACAAACAGACTAAGCTGCTGGCGTCCATACATTAGGGCTACGTACTACGATTTTGTCATTACGACATTTTACAGACGATTATGGGTGCCTACC
This sequence comes from Locusta migratoria, assembly GCA_026315105.1. Classification (NCBI taxonomy): domain Eukaryota; kingdom Metazoa; phylum Arthropoda; class Insecta; order Orthoptera; family Acrididae; genus Locusta; species Locusta migratoria. The sequence continues at coordinate 373,265,365 of CM048745.1, forward strand.
ACGTGGAGCTTCACTCGGATGATTGCCTCATTGCTCATGACAGGTCTTCCTGATTGTCATACCGATTATGGACAGTAAGGAGTTCCATTGGCAACCTTTATTGCCTCCTACATAACACCCCTCCTTCAAACATTTTCTTGCCCTGCGTGCTGTATCAGGTTTACCTCTCAGCTGCTCGATGGCTGGTGTAAATCAGCTTAAAATTAAACACTTAAGTTGCAAAAAGACTTGAAAGTGTAATTTACTTCACAAATGACCAGCCTCATTTCTTCCCATGTTTGTGGTGCTTCATTTATTTGTAGTGGTCATCCACTAAAAGTATAATGTAATACTTATTATAAACTAATACTTCAATTATTTTCATTGTGTAAATGTAAGTAATACTTCTGTATATTTATTTGAAATGGAGGAGCTTTGTCGCATGGGTTATTAAGTGTCTAAGAAGGAGACCTCTTGGGTATTGGATTTTAGAATTGCTTTATATTTATGGTACGTAAAGTACAGTACATAAAAATTAACCAAAGCCATTCGACGCAACTCTCAATAATTGTCAAGAAAATCGACTTGGAAGTTTTGCAAAGCACACGTAAGTACCAATAATTAAAACACTTGCTGTATCTGTCAGTGTAGTTCAGGTGCTAGCGTTCTGGCCTCACAACCGTAGAGTTGGTGGTTCGAATCCCACTATGACTTATTTTCTTCGTTTTGAATTTAGTTATGTAAAACACTAGCTGAAAACCCGGCGTGACCCGAGTGTTTATTTATTTATTCAAGCTTTGAGTTAGTACTTCTCATATCCCTTCTCTCTCTGTCCATCTCCTTTTTTTATTTATTTTTTATTTATTATTATTTTTTTAATAAAGATACTCATCAAAATGCAAATGGTATGTAACCTTAATAATTCATTTAATTCAAAACTTGATCATAAAAATATTGTTGGTTACTTGTCCAAAATCTAAGATGAATAAATTCTTTGAGGAACCGATCCCTGAGCAAGCGAATGTAGTTGTCCGTGTGAGAGACATGGAGAAGTCAAAACCACTCTGCAGTATTTAATAGGTCGCCTGTGATTTATTAATCGTAATAGAAAATGCAAGTCTCACTGGAACCTACAGTCTCTTGGTTCAAGCTACATCTGCCGAAAACAACGGGTATTCGGTGGATGTACATTGTTTCATTCTGTTCCTATCCCTGTAGCTCTATAGACGTGAAAGGCTTTTACCCGTCGCAGTATATACGATCTCATATTTATTGAATTATATGTTGTAAAATTGTATAATTTTCTAGGTATATATTCATTTGTATAAGTGCTGCATGTCCGTAAAATCTGTAACAAATATAGTTTGTATTAAAGAAGTAATAGATTAAAACCTGGTGTGTAGATGGGCGGTTTTCTACGAACATTACTGTTTATGTTCTCATATCTCATGAACAACGTGTCTTACTGTGATTCAATTTCGAAGACACATTCAGCTACATGTCTGTATACTGCCTGTAAAATTTCCTGCGGCTACAATTTAATGTACAAATTATAAATTGTAGCGTCATAACGAATGTCTTGGTTTTAGTCCATGATTAGCGAAAAAGTGGTAAGCGAGAAGCTTTTTTTCCTCTCATCTTTTTCCTATGGCTGTCAGCGAGAAAAAGTTTAATAAAGGTTTGAAGTTATGTTTAAAGTTTCTTGCGAGTCGCTAAGTACTCTCATTGTGATATAGTGTATTTATAAAGTCTCGTCGTATTATGTGACAGTTTCTTGCAATTCCTATTGTTTATGACGTTATATTTCCTGAACAGTGTGTAGTATGTGGTTATTACTCCTACAGCAATTGTTATCTCAGGTAGAATGTGTGTTCCAAATTTGGTTGAAACCGGTCCAATTTTTAAGTTGAAAATGAGCAGCATTGTCGCTTAATGCAGCAGTTTTCCGCTTATCTCATTGTTTATGACGTCATATCTCGTGAAGTATGTGTTGTACGTAATTCTTACATTTACGGCAACACTCCTCGTGGATTGAAGCTTACGTGTACAAAATTTCATAAAGATTGGAACAAAGCTGTAGATATGTATGCAACACATATACACAAACATACGGACACTCTTCTTTATATATAAAGAAGAAGATTGTCAGAACGACATGTTTCAGGACCAACTTTGTCCCATTCTCAAGTCCTAAAAGAAACATGGACAGAACGTAAAATAGGACTTAAAAATTAAGATGTGAACACATGAAACAATTATTCTTTCTAGGATAACTTACCCAAAAATTAAAATGAATCAGTCATTAACAAACATCCTCCTTAAAATATATGCAGCATTGGTGCATTGTCATGCAATAATCAACATGTTGTCGGTTTGAAGAACCTCTATGAACTACCGCCTAAGATGACTGACAGCGTGACTCCCACGGAAGGGGCCAAATGTGTTCCAATAAAATTATTTAAGAAGGCGCTAAAAAGGTCTGAAGCATGACTGCATAGCTGAAGGTCTATAATTGCCATATAAATATTGTTCTCCAGGAGTAGATTATTAAAATGGGCCCAGAAATACCCTTAGGACAATTCAGTCTTTTTATTTAATACGTTGATCGACTCTTTATTTAGTGGGCAGAATGTCTCTATCCTTTTAAAATTAGAGAGTAACCATCCATTATCTTCTACATCCACATATACATGGGATGCTCTGGAAATCACATTTAAGTGCCTGGCAGAGGGTTCATCGAAGCACCTTTATACTATCTCCCATTCCATTCTCGAACAGCGCGCGGGAAGACTTTACACCTGGTTGCGGATCGCGCGGCCTCCCGCGTCGGAGGTTCGAATCCTCTCTCGGGCATGGATGTTTGTGTGTTGTCCTTAGGTTTGTTTAATTTAGTTTAAGTAGTTTGTAAGACTAGGGACTGATGACCAACGTAGGTTGGTCCAATAGGACTACAAACATTTGAATATTTTTTGTAAGAACACCTGAATCTCTCCGCTCGAGGTCTGATTTCTCGTATTTTATTGTGACGATCATTTCTACCTATGTAAGTGGGAGTCAAAATTATCGGAGGAGAATGTTGATGATTGGAGTTTCGTAAGTAGCCCATGCCGCAGTGATAAGCGCCGTTGTTGTAATGACTTCCATCGCATATCCTGTATCATTTCTGTAACGCTGTCTCCCATGAATCGTGACAATATAAATCGTCCTGCCCTTCTTTGGATTCTCCTTAGTGTAATATACTATCACTGATGTTCCCCAAGGAGTACTGTTCTTCCTACAAGTGTCTACCCACCGCCAATGAGTCATTACCACTTTTGTGCTCACCCGACCGTAGTGGCCGTGCAGACCGTGAGTGGCGCCACAGACAAATATATACAGACGGGAAACCTCCGTAAGGGCCCGGTCCTGCGCTCAGGAGTGCGGGGAGGGAGGGTTTCCAGCAATTCCGTAAGATGTCCCATGATGGCGCTGCGGTAAGAAGCAGCCCTTTAAACTAGCCAGAGCAGGAGGCAGGTAGCGGCTGTCCCCACCACCACCTCCCCTCAAACGCCAGCAAGCCGAACGCAGCTGTGGCCTTGTGGCAAGCGGCACGAGCTCTCCCCTCAGACGTGCGAGAGGCACCCTAAGCCAGCGATCCACCTGACACCTGCTAGCATCTTACGGAACTACGAGGGGAGCGTAGGACAGTGGTTTAGAGGGGGGGGGGCTTCTTCTCTGTATATGTTACTCTGTGGTGGCGTGCCGCATAGCGCTCGGCCACCGCGGACGGCAATATCTTCACTTACCAACGTTTAAAATGCTGCTATCTATTACTATTACCCACGAAAAACTTTAATATCTGCAGATGCGGATAACGAATTTGCGGATGCGGATAAACTGTCGCGCATGCAGTTGCGGATGTGGTGCGGATGCAGATAACACTTTTCTCAACCGCGCAGACCTCTACTTATAGGGGTTATCAGGACACTAGGTACGTCAACAGTCAGTATTTGGTGTGATACTAAACTATGCTAATATGCTTTTATTTATTTGTGTTAAAATAGCAAAAGCTGATTTTACATTAACTTAAGAGTTCCATGGAAATTTGAGTCCTCAGATAGCCAACAAAGCGTCTTTTCATTATGTCAGCCTTTTGAGCACTGCTGTAGAGTGAACAGCAGTCAAACTAATGTAATTTTTTAGTTCTAACATGTGCTGCCACCTTCCGTTTATGTGTTGAAATGCCTAGCACTGTGTCCAACATTTTAATATGGTCACCAGATTTATTTTGCTTTGTGTGCCCTACAGGGGACGCAGGGACTGAGTGGGTTAGAGGGCTCGGCCACCTCACCGCGCCGAAATACAGTTTTTCATAGTTTTCCCTGGAGTAGATGACATTCCCTCAGAGCTACTGAAGTCTCTGGGAAAACCAGCCATGAAGAAATTGTTTCACGTGGTGTGTAAGATGTATGACACAGGTGAAGTACCCTCAGACTTTAAGAAAAATGTTATAATCCCCATTCCAATGAAAGCAGACGCAGACATGTGTGAAAACTACAAAACCATCAGTAATCATGGTTGCAAAATATTAACACTAATTATTTACAGATGTATGGGGAAAACTGGTAGAAGCCGACCTCGGGGAAGATCAGTTTGGCTTCAGGAGAAATGTAGGAACACGGGATGCAATACTCACTTTACGGCTTATCCTAGAACATAGATTAAGAAAAGGAAAAACCTACATATCTAGCTTTTGTTGATTTGGAGAAAGCTTTTGACAATGTTTACTGGTATAAACTCCTTCAAAATGTTCAAATGTTTGTAGAGCTTATGGGACTCAACTACGGGGTTATCAGTCCCTAAACGTACAAAGTACTTATGAACTAGCTACAACTAAGGACGGCACAAACATCCATGCCCGAGGGGGGATTCGAAACCCCGACTGTAGTGGCCGTGCAGACCGTGACTGTAGCGTCTCAGTCCCCTCGGCCACTGCGGCCGGCTAAACTCCTTCAAGTTCTGAAGCAAGCAGGAGTAAAATATAGTGTAAGGTATTTTACAATACCAGACAGCGGTTGTCAGAGTTGAAGGGCATGAAAGGGATGCAGTGGTTGGAAAGGGAGGAAGACAGGGTTGTAGCCTTTCTCAATTTGTACATTGAGCATGCTATGAAGGAAAGCAAGGAGAAATTTGGAGAAGGAATTAATGTTCAGGGTGAGAATTAAAAACATTGCGTTTTGCCAACGACATAGTAATTCTGTCAGAGACAGCAAAGGACCTGGAAGAGCAGTTGAACGGAATGCTGCATAGAAGATGAACATTAACAAGAGCAAAACTAGGGTAATGGAGTGCAGTCTACGAAAATCCGGGATGCTGAAGTAGTTAGATTAGGTAACAAAACAATAAAGGAGGTAGATGACTTTTGTTACTAGGGCAGTAAAATAAGCAATGATGGTCGCAGTACAGAGGATATAAAATGCAGAATGGCAATGGGTAGAAAAGCGTTCTTGAAAAAGTGAAATATGTTATCATCGAATATTGATTTAAGCCTAAGGAAGTCCTTTCTGAAGGCATTTTGTGTGAAGTGTTGCCTTGTATTAGAGTGCAACATGGACGATAAACAGTGCTGACAGGAAGAGGATAGAGGCTTTTGAAATGTGGTGCTGCAGAAGAATGCTGAAGATTAGTTGGGTGGATCACATAACTAATGAGGAGGTAGTGAACAGAATTGGGGAGAAAATGAATTTCTGGCAGACCTTGACTAAAAGAGGGGATCGATTCGTAGGATACATTCTTATACATCAAGGAATTGTGAATTTAGCATTGGAGGAAATTGTTTGGGGTAAAAACCGCAGAGGAAGACCAAGAGATGGATACAGTAAGCAGATTCAGACAGATGTCGGTTGCCGTTCTTATGTGGAGTTGAAAAGGCTAGCTCAGGATATGATATTGTGGAGAGCTGCATCAAACCAGTCTCAGGACTGAAGACCAGAACAAAAACATAGTTTTACAATGCAACAGAGGTGATCTGAAATCATAGCTGCTGTCCAATCACCTTTCAGAATGACGGCCTTGTAAATTTCGGGAAAATCGATATCTGTGCAGATTATATTACCACTCTCATTATTGTTTCGTAAAACACGAACGCTTCGAGCTGCTGTCGTTAAAACACGCTCATTTATTTTCCAAAATCATCATCATCGTCATCATCATTAGAGACTGATTATGCCTTTCAGCGTTCAGTCTGGAGCATAGTACCTCTAGTAAAATTCCTCTCTGATCCCCTATTCAATGCTGACATTGATGCCTCGTCTGATGTTATGCCTTTTACTTCAAAGTCATTCTGCACCGAATCTAAGTACTTTCTTCTTGGTCTGCCTCGACTCCTCTAACCCTCCGCTGCCGAGCTCACGAATCTCTTAGGTAACCTTGCTTGCTTCTCCCATGCGTGTAACATGACCCCACCATCTCAGTTTGGTCGCTCTAACTGCTTCGTCTATGGTGTTCATTCCCATTTTTCTTCATTATGGACACCCTCCTGCCATTGTTCCCATCTATTAGTGCCTGCAATCATTCTTGCTACTTTTATATCTGTAACCTATACCTTCTGAATAAGGTAACCTGTATCCACCCAACTTTCACTCCCATACAACAAAGTTGGTCGAAAGATAGAGCGGTGCACCGCTAACTTAGTCTTGGTACTTACTTCCTTCTTGCAGAAGAGAGTAGATCTTAGCTGAGCTCTCATTGCATTAGCTTTGCTGCACCTCGATTCCAGTTCTTTCACTATGTTGCCATCCTGTGAGAAAATACATCCCAGGTACTTGAAGCTGTCTACCTGTTCTTTGTTCCTCCTATTTGGCACTCAATCTGTTTAAATCTCTTTTCCACGGACATTACTTTCGTTTTGGAGATGCTGATCTTCATATCATAATCCTTGCACCTCTGATCCAGCTTTGAAATATTAGTTTGCAACCTTTCAATAGAATCGGCCATTACAACTAAGTCATCCTCATATGCGAGACTGCTTATTTTGTTTTAATCTATTTTAATCTCGCCCTGCCAGTCTACTGTTTTCAACATATGATCCATGAATAGTATGAACAACAGTGGTGACAGGTTGCAGCCTTGTCTTACCACGGAAACTACCCTGAACTATGAGCTTAATTTGCCATCTACTCTAACTGCTGCCTGACAGTCTACGTAAAGCCCTTTAATTGCATGCAGACGTTTGCCTCCCACACCATAATCTTGTAGAACTGACAGTAGCTTCCTCCTAGGGACACGGTCATAAGCCTTTTCTAGATCTATGAAACATAGATACAATTCCCTGTTCCACTGATATTTTCAAAAATGAAAAAATAAAATGGTGACGAAGTTTGTTGAGTGAGAGGTAGGACGGCATTTGCGGTCTGCTGCATAACTCTGTGCCAGCGGCATTAAAGCTCGCGCTTCTCCGGCGAGGGACCGGCTCCAAAGGAAAAGGACGAGGAAAGTATGCGTTGCCAAGTTCAGCGGAGTGACTGTTAATCTTCCGCGGAAGATATTTCAGATAGCGAAGGGCTCTTTTGTTCATTACGCAAAGTGTGTGAATAAAGGAGACGCTGAGTCGGCGAGATTTAGTGGGGCAATTCCAGGGCGGCAGTGCGCGGCGCGGCGCGTGCGTTATTTACCGTGGCAGAGGCGGCGGTGGCTGAGGCTGAGGCTCTGGCGGCCGTGGCTGTAGTGCGCGTGACGACCGCTAATTAATGCGGCGCTGGCGTCGCCCGCCGGCCTGCACGCGCCATTGGCTCTCCTGCGGTCCACCAACACTGGCCCACACCTCTGCTTTCAAAACGATCTTTCGACAAAAAAATCCCACTGACGTGTTTTACGGCCCACTTTATACTTTTAGTTTTATAATTTTAGGCAAAAGTTTCGGAAAAAATAATAATGTAAATAATAAAAAAGTTATATGGTTACGACTCTACTATTGTGATAATATCTACAGACAACACGTAACCCTTTTAGGAAAAAAGGAGAAAAAAATTATTGGTTGTCTCGGGTTCCGAACCGCAGACCATGTGCACCACATCAATGGGCTTTTTTTTTTTTTTTTTTTTTTTTTTGCTCTATGGGTAATTCTTTTCATCGCGGATGCTGATCGTTGATGTTCTAAGTGTTCTTGGCTCAGCTTTTTTATTACAGAGGGCGTTGAGCCCCCTGACCGGGCGCGCTGAGCCACGGCGCCCGTAACAATCCAACGCGCTGCCCAGTACACCACGGCTAAAAGTTATGAAATTCGTCCTACAACTTCACACTATTGATGACAGTTGTTAACTGATGCTAATAAGGCATTTTTAGACACTAGATTATCGTCTGTCGTACGAAGAGCGACCGGGTTTTGTTAATTCTTCAGTGCGCCGTTGCTTTGAAATAACAACGTGTAAGTTATAATAAGGAAAATCATCAAATACGCGACGCAAGATGGCTATGCCAGAGAGAGTTCTGGGCGTGGAATGTCACGTGACATATGCGAACGGCTGGTTTTTTGTAAAATCAGTGACCGTTATTTTTGCAAATATCTCTCCACCAACACTGGCCCACAGCTCTGCTTTCAGAATCATCTTTCAACAAAAAAACCACTGACGTGTTTTACAGCCCACTTTAGATTTGTAAATTTATAATTTTTTGTAAAAACTTCGGACAAAAATAATAATGTAAATAATAAAATAATTATAGTGATATGATTACAACTCTACTATTTTGATAATATCTATGCAGCCAACCAGTGGCGGCTCGTACAAAATTTGACCAGTGTGCTACAATATTACAGAAATAAACAGGAAAAAAGTATATAAAATAAAAAGTCAACCTTTGTATGATTGCCTTTAATTAAATACCAAGTAATACTGTATTGACAGTAAGACCTTCAGGGGAATCTTTAACAGCGCTGCCAACTGCATGTATTCACTGCAGGTAATAAATATAACGTTTAAAAAATACTAATTTTATTTATAGAAATTAAAAAATTTAGACTCAGAGGTATTTGAATACGAGCCTCACACAGGTAGGTTTGAGAGACAACGCGCAAGACGCCTGAGTCAGCGCGCTATTTGACTCTGTAAGCCGCAATTTTCGTCATATAGTATTCTTCCGCAGCGCGAAGAGAAATATTGATCTGGTGCTGCAGTCGGTCTCAGCACACTTGAGTCGTCAGGCCTGACGTCACGTTTGCGGATGCGCACTAGCGAACAGACGTCTGCGCCGCCTCTCTGCGCACGTACAGCGCGGCTGAATCCCACTTCAGCACACGGAGCTGGTTTCCAGCTATCGCGGCGAGAGCGCTCCAAAATGCGTTTTCATCCTTATTACTAGCATTCTAATATGCATTGGAAAGTAATTGGCATAATTTTATTGTGATATCTGGCTCGTATTCCAAGAGAAAGGATGTAATTTTATAGCGATTTCTCGCTTGCATTCGAAGAGAAATGGCATAATTTTAGAAATATATTTACAGTATGCTGCAGCACATTAGCACATTATCACCAGCCGCCACTGCAGCCAGCACGTAACCCTTTTAGGGAAAACGAAGAAAAAACTTATTGGTAGTCGCAGGTACCGAATCACGGACTATGTACATCACAAACCAACGCACTGCCCAGTACACCACGGCGAACAATTACGAAATTCGTCCTATAATTTCGTACTATTGATGGCAGTTGTTAACTGATGCTACTAAGGCATTTTTAGACACTAGATTATCATTTATCGTACGAAGAACGACCTGTTTTTGTTAATTCTACACTGCACCGGTGCTTTGAAATAACAACGTGTAAGTTATAATAAGAAAATCATCAAATACGCAACGCAAGATGGCTATGCCAGAGAGAGTTCTGGGCATGGAATGTCACGTGACATCTGCGAACGCCTGGTTTTTGTAAAATCAATGGACGGTGTCAAATGGCCGTTATTTTTGCAAATATCTCTCAAACAATACGAGATATGAAAAAACACAAGGGAACAAAGTTTAGAGAATTTCCTCCTCTACAAATTCGTTTACTCAATTTTCGTGTCAGATGTACGGTTCGTTTGCAATTACAATTTTTACAAACGGTTTTCTTTGGTATTATTGCCGTATTTTTTGTCCGAAAAATTCGAAAAAGGGAAGTTCTAGTCTCCGGCGCCGTATGATTATGTCAGTAAATTTTGATTCTGATCGGTTGAACGGTTCGTCTTAAAAAGTGTGAACAGATTACGGGCAGACAGGCAGACAGACAGACATCCCAAAATCGCCGTTATTTTTGCAAATATCTCTGAAAAGATACAAAATATGAAAAAAAAAAAAAAAAAATAAGAGGGCAAAGTTTAGAGAATTTTCTCCTCTACAAATTCGGTTATTAAATTTTCGTGTCAGATGAATTGTTAAGCCGTTGTTTTCATTTAAATTTCGAGCTGACAAAAGACGATCGCAAAGGTCCACTTTTAGTGTTACAACCGTAATCTAACGTGGGCCAAAAAGAGCCAGTCACTTGTATGAATAGTGAAGGTCTTTTAGTATTGTCCGATAGGTTCAGCATTTTTTGTATGTTACAAATAAGGAAAAGATGTGGAGACAGCACAGTCTAATATATAGAGTCGCAACACTCCCACAAGATATTTGTTATACGCCGCGACAACAGCGCTCCAAACGGCTGAAAAGTTACATTTCTGAATAAGATATTTGATGAGTGCGAATAGTATGGTTTATATTGATTTCAACGTACGTTTTACATTGTAGTGCTTTTGAATTAAGTAAGAATTTAAGAATAGCTGCACATTTGTCTTTCTTAGGTTTCCTCAGACAAGGTACCAAAAGGTACATTACAGGTCAGTTAATTTACAGTGATCTTGTAACACACAGGCTTCAAATGAATTATTTTATTTTCTATTTAAAAATGCCTAACAAACAACAGGAAGCCTGCCCTTTAGGAAACGTATACAGTATGCAATAAGTACAGTATTTTTCGTATCAAATCAATCACCACAGCTATAGCTGAAGGAGAAACATCACAGACGTGGCAATAAAATACCAAAGTGTTTTCCAACAAAGAAGCCAATTCCTCAATTTTTGCTACATCTGAACCACAAACGGAAAAAATCAGAAAACATTTTTGTCTGTTTAAGCTAAAGTAATTAAATTTAAAAGAATATGCACGTATAAAAGAGACGAGTGAGGTGTAAAAATGTGCTAATCATTAGACTCCATACCGCATTGATACACGTCCAAAACTGCCTGTCATTGTAAGAACAGACCATAATAGAAATTTCCCGTTCCTTTATGTTTATATTCTACATACTTTCAGCGGATTAAGCTGCAAGTATACACTAAATCGTAAGTATTTTTTCATGACGAAACTCTTACTCATACCACTGAACCAATTAAATTCGGCTGTTTTTACATTAATATCCGTATTTTGTTAGTCTCTAGATATTTTACTAATGCTTGTAACACAAAAATTATAGTAACTATTTCGTTAATTCCGTTCAAAAATGATTATAAACAAACATCACTACTTCGGCGGCTTGTCCACTGCTACGAGCGCTAGTGTCATCGTAACTGTCAGTTAGCAACAACTTTTATTGCAGTGAGTGTCGCGACTGTGTATGTTAGATTGTGGAGACAGTGTGAACTATGAAAGCTTTCTAGTGGTGCTTTCAGTGCTGGAAGGAGAGGTCTCTCATGAAATCGTATAATTCTGTGTATACACTGTTGTGTCTGTGGTAGATAGCAGGTTCTGGAACTGAGCAGCGCCTAGCAAGAATGTGGACATAGGCCTGCAACTAACGAAGTGATTAGTCCACATTAATTGTGTATTAGATGAAAGAAATACTGAACTTTCAAGTGCCTGTGTTGGTACAAATTCGTCTTAGCTATACACAGTTCTGCAATGTATCAGTTAGAGTGCTGGCTACAGAATGTGGTTGTGGCTGGTGCTGATGTTGCTGGCTCTTCTCTGTTCAACTTGTGGTACTGTGGTATTCCTGGGGCTGCCTCGTTCTGACTGGAACTCCCGCACAGTCTGTCTTTGCTGTGGTGCGCCGACAAATCTAGGCGACCGCCTCTCTTCCTATTGGCCAGCACGCGAAGCAGGCAAAGAGGTACCGAGACTGTGGGCGCCCCCGGTGGCCAAAGTACCAAACAGCGCCTTATCGCGTCTTCTTGACGTGACGCGGCGACTCGTGCAGACGGCCGCCCTTGTGGACAACAGCGACAACACACACTGTCTGAACACAGAAGGTGGAATACCGAGAGTGAATCTATCTGGAACTTCAGAGTGTGCTACTGTCTGATGGATCACACAATCTACAAAAATTAACAAATTCCTTAGCAGTATCAGCCTACTTACCAGACTGGCGTTTTCATTGCGATGCATAAAATGATTCCGTTCAGAATGGTGCTGTTGTTGCCTGTACGCATTCATGTTAAACCCGCGATTAAAAGATTAAGGGTTTGTGTTAAAATTTATATCATAGAAACATCGGATAAAATCTGATTAAATACTTTTGAGAAGGGTGGATGAAATCAATACACGAAATGATTCAATAGATGAAATGGCTGAATACAGATTGGGGTTGAGGCAACACACAAAAATAACGTCACACAGAAAACTTACGGAACGTACCCGTTGTAGCCTCTTTCTGGAAATCTTGATCACAGCAGCTGAAACTGTTAAGCTGTTGAATGGTTTAGATAAACTTTATGATACCTTACGCAGTGAAACAATGTTCACACTGTTCCCCTCGTAAGTCATTATTGACGGACCATGTACTAAAGTTTGATTACGCAAATAACAAACAGAAAAAAAACCTATAGGACTTAGCGAAACAGTTTATACGAATGCAGGTTCTAAAAGGAAAAAAAAGGTAATGATTGGGATTTAATTAAGGCATTACACGAAGCGAAAGTGATGGCGTTTGAACATCATGCTACGATGGAATATGGAAGAGCTGCAAATTTCAAAGAAAATGAATAAATAAAGAAAGATGGGACATTATTAAATGCAAACAGTGTGCAGACATAGCTTTTAACAAAAGAGGGTATATTTAAAGTAAAATTTAACAGCACTCACCCTTACATCACAAAGCTGAAACAAGAGAGTGAATGATCGCGGTTCCGTCCTCTAGACACGCCGGAAGAAACGAAAGACGAGCGGGAAAAAAACCTTTTCACTGATAAAATATTTCGAGAAGGAGGGAAACACGGCGACAAGCGTCGATGATCGGTAAAAAAAAAAAAAAATGAATTTAATTATGTATCGTTACAGCCTGACGAAAGGCCCAGGCTTGGTATTTGATGTTTTGTACTTGAAGTTCAAAACTTAAATAACAATCAGTCGAAGCCAATCGGCACAACTCTCAAAAAATTGTCGAGAAAATCGACTTTGAAGTTTTACGAAGTACACGTTAGTACCAATCACTAAAACAGTGGCAGCATCTGTCGGGGTAGCACAGGTGTTGCCAGGCGCCGTGGCTCAGCGCGTCCGGCCAGGGGGCCTGAAACGCCCTCTGTAAGAAAAAAAAATATTCAACGAAGAACAATCTGAACCAACGACCGCAAAGTGTAGCTTCGATGGTTCGAATTCTCTACTGACAATTTTTTTATTATTTTTCGTTGGGTTCGAATACTTACACAATTTTAATATCTAATGGTAATTTTTACGAGAAGTGCGCGTAATTTTCTATTTTTTATATACAGTTGTTAATAATGATGGTTTCAATTTGAAGAAACATACATTTTCTACAGAATTGGCTTCACTATGACGACGGTAGTCTTTAATTCAGTTTGTGCAGATCTACGATACTGTTTTTAAAAGTCATCTCCATAGCTGATAATGAGTTTCCAATCAGCTAACCCACACAACAATCGTTTTACGTGACGACAATGTTGTCAGCACGTCTACATAGACATAAATGAAAACTGACACAAAACGTCGGATTAGAGATCCCGAAAGGTTGTCTATAAACGAATTCGAAAACGAAAAAGTTTCTACCGCAGTGGGATTCGAACTACCGACTTCGTGGTTGTGAGGACAGAATGCTAACATTTTTTTTTCCTGAAAAAAATGAGGGGGGGGACTTGTCACTGCCACTTTTGCCCTTACAAAGAAAATACACTTGACCACTTCAGGCGTTGGCTCCTACCTTAGCCTAGACCCAGTCCGACCTAGATGACAAGGGCTCACAGCTGTCCGTGCCTATGTCACACGTAAAGGCCCCGGCCGCTAGCTCATTGGCCGGCCGCTATGAGGCGGTGGGGGTGCCCCAGCGGATAGCCGGAGAGCTGGCAGCCGCGGCCTTTATGTGTGACGTAGGCACGGACAGCTGTGAGCCCTTGTCTTCTAGGTGGTGCTGGTTCAACCCAATTCTAATAAGGGGCAAATTATCATTTATCGTACGAAGAACGACGTGTTTTTGTTAATTCTTCAGTGTGCCATTGCTTTGGAATGAAAAAGTGTAAGTTCAATTGTTCAAATATTTGTAAATCTATCGGACCAAACTTCGTGATCATCAGTCCATAGCTTAAAAACTACTTAAACCTAGATAAACTAACCTAAGGACAAACACACACACCCATGCCCCAGAGAGAACTCTAACCTCCACGGCGAGCAACCGCGCGCTCCGCAGCGAGACGCTTTAGACCGCTCGGCTACTTCACCGCGGCCAAACGTGTAAGTTAAAATAAGAAAATCATCAAATACGCAAAGCAAGATGGCGTATGCCAGAGAGAGTTCTGGGCGAGGAATGTCACGTGACATCAGCGAACTGCTGGTTTTCGTTAATTCAGTGGAGGGCGTCAAAATAAATATCTCTCAAACGATACGAGATATGAAAAAAAACATAAGGGAACAAAGCTGTAGAGAATCTTCTCCTCTACAAATTCGGTTATTCAATTTTGGCGTCAGATAAACGGTTTATATGCAATTAAACTTACATTACAAACGACCTTTCTTTGATATTACTAACGTATTTCTTGTCGTATATATTTGAAAAAGCGAGGTTCTGGTCTCTGGTAACCAACATTTATGTCTGTAACATTTGGTGCCAATTGGTTGAACGGTTCGACCTAAAAAGTGGGAACACGTTACAACCAGACAGACATCGTCAAATCGCCGTTATTTTTGGAAATATCTCTGCAACGATGCAAGATATGAAAAAAAAAACCACAACAGAGCGAAGTTGTAGAGAATTTTCATCTCTACCAATTAGGTTATTCAATTTTCGTGTCAGATGAACCGTTCGTTTGCAATTACAATTATATTAGAAACGGATTTTATTGGCATTACTACCATATTTTTTGTCCGAAAAAATTTGAAAAAGGGAGGTTCTAGTCTCTGTCGGTCTACAATTATGTCTGTAAAATTTGGTGTTGATCGGTTGAACGGTTCGTTTTAAAAACGGGGAACACGTTACGGACAGACAGACAGACAGACATCCCAAAATCGCCGTTATTTTTGTAAATGTCTCTGAAACAATACGATACATAAAAAAAAAAAAAAAAAAAAAAACATAAGGGAGAAAAGTTCTAGAGCATTTCTCCTCTACAAATTCGGTTATTTAATTTTTGGGTTAGGTGAATGGTTAAGCCGTTATTTTTATTTAAATTTCGAGCTGTCAAAAAACGATCGCAAAGGCCCACTTTTAGTGTTACTACCGTAACCTAAAGTGGACTAACAAAATAAAACTCAGTTGAGCTGGAAGAAATAAATGGAAAAACTTTTTTACACTCTTCTTTTTATTCTTTATTTATATATATTTAACATATAATGTGCGCCGTAGTGTTGCCGCCGGCATAGGAAGAAACGTCCGAACGTTTCTTCTCGTTGATTGATATGTTCCGTTGTGGGTTATGTTCAGTTCAGGTTGGTTGTGTTAAGATTTACCGTCTCATGTCTTAGACGTTCCAGCTGCGAGGCGGGTCATGAAAGGCACTTTGTAAGATGTTGGTAAAATATTGCTGGTACTTTGGGTTACGGGTTAGCACACAGTGTCGTTCATTGAGAAAGATCCAATATCCAAGTACTGACTTCTCCCCAGAATCAAAGAGGTATCGGATCGTGTGGCCACGAATCCAATTTACCGAGTGTGTGTGTAGAACGTCTCCCCCGGAAATAAGAGCATGTCGATGTCGATCTAGGCCGAGCGAGCGTCCAGACATCGTTTGCCCGACCATAGTGGAACCTGTGGCCGTCTGTGTCGTCCACTCCGCAGTGAATGCAGAGTGGCGTATCGGCGAGATGGATCCGATGCAGGCGATGTCGGTTAACTTGCTATCCGTTCACAGTGAGATACTAAGCTGACTGGACGTCTGATATAACTAAGGCCCAGGAAGAAACGTCGGATATGATGGAAGGCAACTGGAAGGGCTGCAATCGTAACTGGGGCTACCTTAGAGTCCGGGGCAAAGGCATTGAATAGGGTTCCGGTGACACTCTGTGGGAAACGACGCTAGATGTGTAATTGGGAGCTGACGCAGAGCGCCGTGACTCTGGTCGGCCCATGTGTTAGTCCCACCCCACCACGTTCCCGCCGGAGTGCAACTTAATTTCCAAGTCATTAAGAAAAATTTCTGATAAGATACTGGGTAAACTATCATCCATTGCAAGTCAATCTACCACGTGGTAAATATTTCCATTGAATTCGGTTCCATGGACTACGGTTTCTGTCCTTCCCAGTCGGTTGTCATGGTTGGCCTGAAGATGGTCTCGCAAGTAGACTGAAACCGGTTGTCTAATTTACATCTACATAGATACTCAGCAAATCACATTTAAGTGCCTGGCAGAGGGTTCATTAACCACTTTCATAACCTTTCTCTAACGTTCCATTCTCTAATAGCGCACGGGAAGAAAGAACACCTACATCGTTCCGTTTTCGATCTGATTTCTCTTATTTTATTGGGATGGTCAAGTCTCTCTATATACGTGGATGCTAGCAAAATATTTTCACATTCAGAAGTAAAAGTCGGTGATTGAAACTTCGCAAACAGATCACGCCGCAATGAATAACGTCTTTCTTTTAATGATTTCCATCCCAAATCTTGTAACATTTACGTGACGCTTCCCCCCTCCGTAACGTGATAAACAAAACGAGCTGCCATTCTCAGAGCCTTCTCAATGTCTTCCGTCAGTCCCACCTGGTGACGGTCCCGCAAGGGGCAACAGTACTCCAGGAGAGGACGCACAAGTGTGATGTAGGCAGTCTCTTTGGTGGAGCTGGTGAATCTTCGAAGCTTCTACCAATGAAATGTAACCTTTGGTCCGCCTTCCCCACAATATTTTCTATATTTTCTCTCCAGTCTAAGTTGTTCGTAATTGTAACTCTGAGGTATTTGGTAGAATTTACGATCTTAAGGTTTGACTGATTTATCGCGTAAATGAAGTTCAGCGGATTTCTTTTAGTGGTCATGTGTATTACTTCACACTTTTCTTTATTTAGTGTCAATTGCCAATTTCCGCACCATGTAGAAATTTTGTCTAAATCGCTTTGCAGTTGCTTTTGATCCTCTGTTGACTTCACTAACCGATAAACGACAGCATCATCCGCGAACAGTCTAAGGGAGCTATTCAGTTTCTCCCCTAAATCGTTTATAAACACGAGGAATAGTAGGGGACCTATAACGCTTCCCTGTGGAACGCCAGATATCACTTCTGTTTTACTCGATGACTTATCGTCAATTACAACGAACCGTGTCCTTTCTGATAGGAAATCGTGAATCCAATCGCACAATTGGGGAGATATTCCATAAGCACGCAATAAAAATAAAACAGTTCCTCTTACGATCGAGACTATATTTATTTTTAAAAAATAGGATTTCATTAACAGTCGCTGTTTCTCCAAAAAATGTTTTCTAATATTCTAAATACGAATATCTATAGTGACGTTTACTTGTTAAATGAAGTGTGTGCCCGACATAGATAACTAATGTTCGGATTCTGTAATATAGTTCAATAATTGTCAGACTGTACCTAAGTTAGTTAGTTATGGTCTTCAGTCCGGAGACTGGTTTGATGCAGCTCTCCACGCTACTCTGTCCTGAGCAAGCCTTTTCATCTCCTCATAAGAACGGCAACCCACATCCACTTGAATCTGCTTACTATACGCGTCTCTTGGTCTCCCTCTGCGATTTTTACCCCACACACGTCCCTCCAATGCTAAATTTACAATTCCTCGATTTTTAAGAATGTGTCCCACCAAGCGGTCCCTTCTTTTAGTCAGGATATGCCAAAAATTCCCTTTTCACCAATTCTGTTCAGTACCTCTTCATTAGTTATGCGATCTACCCACCTCATCTTCAGCATGGGATCTACCCACCTTATCTTCAGCATTCTTCTGTAACACCACATTTCAAAAGCCTCTATTCTCTTCCTGTCTGCACTGCTAATCGACCATGTTTCACTCCCGTACAAGGCAACACTCCACCCAAATGCCTTCAGAAAAGACTTCCTTACACTTAAATTAATATTCGATGTTAGCAAATTTCTCTTTTTCAAAAATGCTTTTCTTCCCATTGCCATTCTGCATTTCATATCCTCTGTACTGCGACCATCGCATGATATTTTACTGCCCAAGTAACAAAACTCACCTATCACCTTCATTGTTTCATTACCTAATCTAATTCCTTCAGCATCGCCTGATTTTCTAAGACCGAATTCCATTATTTTTGTTTTGCTCTTGATAATGTTCATTTTATACGCTCTCTTCAACACAACTGTCCATTCCATTCAACTGCTCTTCCAGGTCCTCTGCTGTCTCTGGCAGAATTACATTGTCATGAGCAAAACGCAATGTTTTTATTTCTTCAAATGTTCAAATATTTGTTAAGCTTATGGGACTTAACTACGGGGTCATCAGTCCCTAAACTTACAAACTACTGCCAGCCGCGGTGGCCGAGGAGACTAAGGCGCTCCAATCACGGTCTGCACGGCCACTAAGGTCGGGGGTTCGAATCCCCCCTCGGGCATGGATATTTGTAGCGTCCTGGTTCGTAAGTAGTTCATAAGTTGTTTGTAAGTTTAGGAACTGATGACCCCTTAGTTAATTCCCATAGACTTTACAAACATTTGAACATTTTTTACAAACTACTTATCAACTACCTAATACTAAGGACGGCACAACTATCCATGCCCGAGGGGGGGATTCGAACCCCCGACCGTAGTGGCCGTGCAGACCGTGACTGGAGCGGCTCAGTCCCCTCGGCCACCGCGGCCGGCTTTTATTTTTCTTCCCCCTGAACTTTAATTCCTATTCCAAATTTTTCCTTGCTTTCTTTCACCGCCTGCTCGTTGTACCTACGTACTCATATTAATATTATGATCTAGTAACTAGTGCGCCTCGGTTGCACAGTGGTAGAGTGCTAGACTACAAATCCAAAGGTCCTAGGTTCGAGCCCCGCCAGGTCCTATGATTTTTATGTGTCACTTTCCACGTCTTTCACCTCTGGCAGTATTGCTCATGTGAAAAATACCGAGTAGCACCGTGGTTCGGAACCCACGTTAAACTGTAGGTCCCCCTATAACTGGCTGGGTAAGTCAGTTCGAAGGTCGGAGGAAGGCAACGGCATACCACCTCCAAACAGGACCATGCCTAGTAAAGCACTGTGGTGTTCAAACCAATCTTCGGATTGTGGACTGCTTTACCTTTTTTTTTTTTTTTTTTTTTTTTTTTTAAACTTAACTAGTTGATAGCATTCCTTCCCAAGAATAGTATTTGAAGACTTGGCGTTTTAATACAATGAAAGAATCCCTGAGACGGATTTACGTCTCAAATATGTCAATGACATTATTGATAGAGCTGAAGCATTGAATTAAAATTTGTGGTGCGGCCGTGAATCGAACCCGGACCTCCATGCTTACTAGGCAGACGTCTTAACCGTTAGACTACCACACCACTAACGATTAAGGCGCCTCGGAATAGTCTATGTACGATTTCCCTCCACAACACAAACTTTAATTCAGCTTCTTTGTTCCAAAGATAATTGCCACTACTGCCAATGCTCTCCATGCAGCGGAATAGCACCTCAGCAATGGACATGGTGGAACAATCCTGTTATGGTGATATAAATATCAATTAAGTACAATGAAAGAATCCCTGAGACGGATTTACGTCTCAAATACGTCAAAGACATTATTGATAGAGCTGAAGCGTTGAATTAAAATTTGTGGTCCGGGTTCGATTCCCGGCCGCACCACAAATTTTAATGCAATGCTTCAGTTCTATCAATAACTTGGCGTTTTGCTATCGATTCCTTGGGCACGGAAACAGGTGGGAGAGCCAAATGTCAGACGGCTACACGTGGAAGCGTGACGTAATTACTGGCCGCAGAGCTGGGGCTGCGGCGCGGTCGACCGGTGGCCGGTGTGCCGACCAGGCCGGGCCGGCAGGAGGTATTGGACTGCCGGTATCCGCGCCGGCAAACTTGTCTGGGAGTGCGCCGCGGCGGCTGACCGCCGGTGGCGGATCAATGGCCGGCACTCTAATGATGGCCGCTAGGTGGTGGCGCAACTTGGCGCTAACAGCTTGACCTGTCGCCGCCACCGCGCAACTTGCACAGCCCCGCGCTGCCGACAGCTGCGGCGACACAGCCGGCGCTGGGGGCCCGGCCGCGATCGACGCCAGTATCTGCTGCGCCATCTCCGGCCAAGCTACCACCTGCTGTGCTTCAGTACGAACTGACATTTGAGAGGCACACGCACACAACACCAGTACATAGCCAGGGTAAAATACGGAAACGGTCGACAGAAGCAGCGCTTCAAGATTAGATTGTATTGATTGTTCGTTCCATAGATAATCCATACTGAGGAGATCCTAATGGATGATACATAGTATAACACCTTTATATGCTATATAAGTAATTACAGTTCATTCTACCACTTTCAAACATAATACTCAGCTTTTCAATATTCCGATGTATGGGGGTTCTGCTCGCTGCGACATTATTCTCCTGAGGCATCCTGGTAGAAATAAATACTCGATATGTACAATTTTTCACTTCTTCTTTAATTTGAAATCAGACTCCTCCACCAAAACATAACAAGTTCAAAACAATGCAAGAGAACTTAGCCGACAGTACTTCCATTTAAAAACAACAGACTGACATAGCTTCCAAAGTACTCGACAAAGGACAAAACTCGAACACCCCAAACATCGACAATAATGGCATTACATTATCCATTGTTGATAACAATTGAATATACTGATTTACAATTACCGAACACAACAGTAAAACATTTCATGTATACAAAAATAATCACAATATAAAATGAAAACTATACATACAATAATTTTAGATGGCACATCTTTTTAAGACGAAATCGCGGTACTATTTGTTTCACAACAAAGAATAATGATAAATGTCAATTAATTTGTTAATGAGTACATCAATTACTATCAATTATCTTGACAATTCTCAAAATAAGTTCAAAATCTCACGTCAGTCAATATATACAGAGAATTACGATATTCAAATATTTACTATTAAATTAATTAGTACAATTAGCTGGTCTACACAACTTGTTTATGAGCCTAACATATACAATGCTATTTATTTTCATGACTATTGTTTTACACAAGTTTGTACCCTTCGTCTGTCTGTTTATTAAAATAATGTACAATGACAAAAGTATTGTTTATAGAACTGTCTGGAAACGTCTTATACAAATCTCTTAGGTTTCATTAATTATCACTTGTTTTCATCACAGTATCACCGAGACACTGTCCTACACTGATTCTTAGGCTGGGTATATCGTTTTTAAGTAACTTCACACGCAATTTTTATCACTATTGAACCACAAGATTCTGGGTCTGACGCAGACGGTATCGTACAATAACATTGAGATGACGGGGCCAGCAGTATCGTCACAATGGAAATAAAGTTCGTTTGACTTACCCAAAGCACAGGCTCGCCGATAGACACAAAAAAACACAAATAAAAACACACACAAACAAACAATCAAGCTTTCGCAACCGTTGGTCGCTTCGTCAGGAAAAGAGGAAAGAAGGAGGGGAAAAAGGGAAGCATGCGGGTTTCGAGGGAGTGGATAGGGGGTCATTCCAATCCCGGCAGTTGAAGGACTTACCTTAGGGGGAAAAAAAGGAAGGTAAACAATAAAACACACACACATATACACACACAAACACACCTAGGCAGATATTGTAGAAAGCAAAGAAGTTGGACAGAGATACCACTTCTGCCTGGACATCAGGAATGGTATTGTCTTGACAAACTTTATATGTAGTGTTATCTGGAAGCTGACGTAGTCCCTGAGACACATACTCCCGCCTTTCAAGTACCTCGGTTGTGGATCCCTTGTCGGCCGGGAGATTGACGATGGAATGGTCAGCCTTCACATCACGGATAGCTTGGAATTCAGCTGCAGTCATGTTGGGAGTTGGATTGAGGTTTTTCAGGAAAGACTGAGAGGCAAGTTTGTAAGTGAGAAACTCCTGGAAGGTTTCAAGAGGGTGACTTTGAGGAAGAGGGGGTGGGTCTCGCTGTGATGGAGGACAGAACTGTTCCAGGCAGGGTTCAATTTGAATGATGTCTTGGGGAGCTGGATCATTAGTAGTAGGATTATTTTTCTTCGTGGGACAGTGAAATCTCCAGCAAAAACTACGAGTATAGGATAGTAAATCTTTGACAAGGGTTGTTTGGTTGAATTTGGGAATAGGGCTAAAGGTGAGGCCTTTGGGTAGCACAGAGGTTTCATATTGGGAGAGAGGTTTAGAAGAGAGGTTAACTACTGAATTGGGATGTTGTGCTTCCGGATTGTATGGATTAGCGTTTAAGGGTTTGGGGGGGGGGGGGTGGAGATGGAAGTGGGAGATCGATTAAATGGGAGAGGGTTTCTGTGCAAAAAGAGGAGCTTTATTTATATTGGAGAGGTTGTTGAGGGAAAGTGTATTGCCTTTCTGGAGGTGGATGAAAAGGAGGTGGGATAGTTTTTTCAGGTGGAGGGTGGCAGGCTGTTCCAATTTGCGGTTGGCCGGTAAGAGGATGTTCTGTACTGTGGGTGTGGATATGGTAGAGGGAAGGTTGAGGAGTTTGGTTAGGAATAGGAGTTAACCATTGCTGCTACTTCCTTATACACAAACATCCTACATGTCCAGGGCCTCGCTGCGATGGAGTATTTCCTCCCATGCCGACCATCTACAGCCCTTCCTTATTACCCTAGCCAGCTTTATCCTAACCCACAACTTTTTCACCTTTGAGGGCCAGACATACCAACAACTAAAGAGAACAGCCATGGCAAACAGAATGGCCCCCTCGTACACAAACTTATTGATGGGACGCTTAGTGGAGGCCTTCTTGCATACCCAAGCCTGTCAACCCAAGGTTTGGTACAGATTTATTGATGACATCTTCATGATCTGGACTCACAGTGAAGTCTCATCAAATTCACCTGGTCCTATTCCAAATCCCATGCCACTTTCACACATGCCAACTTCACACATCCATCCACATCAAACCCACCAACAAACAACAGTACCTCCATTAAGACAGCTGCCATCCATTCCACATCAAACGTTCCCTTCCCTACAGCTTAGGTCTTTGTGGCAAACGAGTCTGCTCCAGTCCCGAATCCCTGAACCAGTATACCAATAACCTAATAACAGCTTTCACATCCCACAACTATTCTCCTGATCTGGCACAGAAGCAAATTGCCAGGGTCACTTCCTCGTCACCCCAAACCCAGAACCTTCTACAGAAGAGCCCCAAAGGTGCCCTTCTTGTTACTGGATACTTTCTGGGACTGGAGCAGACTCTGAATGTGGATCTCCAGCAAGGATACAACTTCCTTAAATCCTGCCCCGAAATGAGATCCATCCTTCATGACATCCTTCCCACTCCACCAAGAGTGTCTTTCCACCGCCCACATAACCTTCATAACCTCCTAATCCATCCCTATGAAAGCTCCAAACCACTTTCCTTACTCTCTGGCTCCTACCCATGTAACCGACGCCGTTGTGAAACCTGCCCTATGTACCCTTCCATCACCACCTACTCTAGTCCCGTAACTTGGAAGGTGAAAACAACCAAGGGCAGAGCCACTTGCAATAGCAGCCACGTGATTTACCAACTGATGTGCCTGCACTGTGAAGCATTCTATGTGGGAATGACCAGCAACAAACTGTCCATTTGCATGTACGGTCACAGGCAGACAATGTTTGTTGGTAATGAGGATCACCCTGTGGCTAAACATGCATTGGTGCACGGCCAGCACATCTTGGCATGGTGTTACACCATCCGAGTTATCTGGATACTTCCCAATGACACCAATCTTTCAGAACTCCGGAGATGGTAACTTGCCATTCAGCATATTCTCTCTTCCCATTAACCACCTGGTCTCAACCTGCACTAAAGTCAATTTCCCGCCCACCATTCTATAACATCTTTGCCTCTGTTCTCTGAACAGCACATCTGGCTCAAGTGTGTCCAACTTCTTTGCTTTCTCAAATGTCTGCCTAGGTGTGTTTACGTGTGTATATGTGTGATTTTGTTTACCTGTCTTCCCCCCCCCCCCCCTCTAAGGTAAGTCCTTTCATTTCCGGAATTGGAATGACCACTCAGCCACTCCCTTAAAACCTGCATCCTTTCCTTTTTCCCCTCCTTCCTTCCTCTTTTCCTGACGAAGCGAGCAACGGTTGCAAAAGCTTGATTCATTGTTTGTTTGAGTGTGTTTTTATTTGTGATTTTTCGTGTCTATCGGCGGGCCTGCGCTTTGGGTAAGTCAAACGATCTTTATTTTTATACATATTTTTCCCACCTGGAAAGGGCCCTTCTATATATAACACAAGCTGATATAATAACACCAATAGTATGAATACATGCATCATTTGCTTCTTTTCTAAAATTTGTCAGTAGAATAGAAGGACTTTCCCACTAGTAAGTTTTTCACTCTCCTCTTAAACCAGAGGTGGGCACAAAGCGGCTCAATGAGTAGCGCTCCGGTTCAGGCCGGAAAAAGAGCAGTTATCATAGTTGCGGCTAGAGGTCTGCATGCTTGCTGGCGCACGTAGTTCCGTGAGAGTCCGGTATTATACAAAACACTGTGATTAAATTATCTCGTAAGTAGGTACAGCATTATAATACATACCTCTAATTTACTTCCTTCCTCGCGTAGATTATTAAGAAGATTAAGTCGCATTTCACCTTCTACACTTCCATACTGGTTGAAGTGATGTGTTCTATGGTGGAGTTCTAAATTGTACTTTTTGTGCCTAGTGTTTTACCACATACCAAACATTTTGCCCCTCCTTCGCTTTCAGTGAACAAGTAATCACACTCCCAACTAAAGTTGAACTGGAAAATAGAACGCCGATTTACCGCGGCGATTGGACTAGCCATTTCAACTCCACAGCGTACTGTACTATAACGTAATATCATAGATTATAACGAAAACTCTAAAGCACAAAATTCGAACTAACAGATGGCACTGTTAGCGGTGTCTTCTGAAACAAAACAAAAAATCGCTCTTATCTTTATAAGATATTTGCCGGCTCGACTGCACGCGCTCGACGTTTTAGAGAAGAGTATCAAGTATTATGTTTATAAGTTACTTACTAGTAACTTATAAACATAACAGCATTTTTCAGAGATACCCCTAGCAGTGGAATCTGTTCATTCGAGTTGGATACTAAAGAGTGTGTCCCATTATCTCTGTGATTTATTTTATAACGCACTCAGCCAGGTGCATTTCTGTGGCTAAGTAAGCGCGTTGGCTGCACATAACGCCATCTAGTCTTTTTAGCAGGAACTACGTGATGGACGCCAGCTGCTCGCGGCTCTGCTCCCGTTCAGACAGGCGGCTCAGAGAGCGCGGCTCGCTCATTGCCCACCTCTGTCTTAAACAATGTGGTTTCTGATAAATTATTGAAAATATTGGTTCCTGAGTAGTGGACCCCTTTTTGAAATAAAGTAAGTGCTTGTAACTTCTTAATGCCGAGTGTCGCAAATTCGCAACTTACTGTTGTCGCGTTGTTTTTGGAAGAATAAGATTTTTCCAGCGCCAGTGCCTGTTTAAGCAGATTCTACACGAATGGGCCCAGTGCGTGTGACATGTGATGCCGTTCACTGAACATTGACTGTACTTGTACGACGAACTTCGCTTGTAGCCTGTGTCTTGTGAGCAAGTACCCGAGGTTGAAGTCATTCTTTCATGAGATACAGCCACATACATAGGTAATTTTCGTTTTGAAAATTGTATCTTGTTTTCGTAATATCTATTGGGTGTAGAAATATGTATTTCGATCTGATTAACCAAATAAAACTTTCAGTGAACTTGAAAATACTGTTTGTGCAAAATGTGCATCACAGACACTTAGGCACTTTTACAGGCACTTGCCAGAAATGAAGTAAAATCGAGAAAGTACGGTAATTTCTATTTATCTTTGGTGCTATCATGCTTCATTGTCAGATTGTATTTGTGGTTGACGTTTTTGGAGGTTTATTTATAAGTATTATCAATGCATTTAGTGGCGTTCTGCGGAAGTTCTAATGAATTTTTGTAACCCCACAATTTTGTTTAGCGGTATTATGTGTACGAATTGCAAGCTTATGCTTTGCCTAAATAAAAACTAAAATGTTTCAAACAATTTCACGAGTAAGATAAACTTAATCACATGCATTAGGTTTAGACATGAACAAAAATGTAATTCAGACCCATGTAAATAACTTTTTTTTTAATTTTAAGAAAGGTCAATAAAAATATTTCCAACCATGATGGGTTGTAAACCATTTATTTCTCAAATGGCTGTTGTGGCAAATTTAAAACGTACCTGATTATGCAAACTACTGTAAATTTTCCTACAATTGATATTATAAATGATCTAATATACCAGTACTGAGCAGAAAATTTGATTTTTTATTTTTTCCTTGCAGTTCAAATTAATTCAGGCAGTAACAGGTTAAGTTCTTGAGTAGATTGTTTTCGTTCCTAGTATTGTATGTCTGAAATGAGCTTCTTTGTTGGAAAAAGGGATACATTATTTATGACTATTTTCATCGAGAAATAAATATACTGAGAAACAGTATACCCAGTTCTTTGAAGAGGCTTCTACAGAATGTCCGTGAATTTACTCCACGTATTACAAGCTTTCAGCGACTGAAAACGTTTTTGCTTCACTTGAAGAAGTACTCCAAACTCTTATTCCATATGACATGAATTTCGATTGTCAGTATTTTCCAACTATATTTCATGGGCGGTTCTATGGTATCGTAGTAGTGAATATTTGGAATCTGGAAAGTTTTTGAGATCTTGTAAAGTAGTATACACGAGAAATATTGTAAACTTCTCGTAGCTTTTGGTGGCGCAGTTATTTATTTGTGAGAGCAAATACTGCTTTCCGAACGTGTCGCCTTTTTTAAGTGGACATAGTTGTGCCTTAGAACATGCCAAAACCTCAAATCACCTGGCTAGAGATGATACAAAAGGTAGAGCTATGCATTTCGATGAAAACAACCGCTCGAGCCTTTCCCGTTTGGTGCCGCTGCTCGACGGCTGGGCTAGGAGCACGTTGCGGCACGGCTGCGGCCGTCTAATGCGCCGTGTGGCCGGTCGCCCCCCGCCTCTCGGTTACCGGCGCAACCGTCGAGCACTGCCGGCCGCTCGAGCGCGCTCACAGTCTCGGCCGGTGACAGCGCCACCGCCGCGCGCTCAACACTGTGGAATCGCATTACAAACCGACCTGGCTTGAGCAACGCACATAGCGTTATGAATTAATGAAGTATAGGGGCGTAAATGCTCAATTCATGAAACGAAGAGAAGTATTATGGAGAGAATTAGGAGCGGCTCGTTAGTCCTGAAGAAGAAAGACATGTCGGAACAGGAGGCGAAAAGTGAAGCTTGGAAATAGTTTGGATCGTGTCACGCAGGCTGCTGCTGGTTTTGTGCAATGTACCACATGTTCTACTATAGTTTTGTACCAGTCAAACACAACAGGTATGATTCGACACTGCAAAAGTAAATGTGAAGCAGGATTCCAACGACCACTTAGATGAAGACCAAGTAGATAAAAACAAAATTTCGTGAATATTACTCCTAACTCCGTCATTCCTTCACGATCTTGCATTAAATATTAGTACAACGCATAGGCGTAGCCAGGATTTCGTGAGGGGTTGTCAATGAATATTGTAATAACGAGAACTCTTAATAAAATCACAAACGGCACTAGTAGTGTATAAGTTATACTTCATTCCAAAGGACTGTATACTAGAGAATCATCAGGCTATAGATACATAATTAGGAACAAGGCAAATTAATTAATTAAGATAGGAAAATTCTGATCGAAAACGGACGATAATCGGAAAGGCAGTACGTGAAGCTTGACGTAAAAGCACTCAAATTTTTGCAGTACGTGTAGGGTATCAGTGACAAGAAAGATACGCTTTGACTAGACGGGAACCTACAGTCGTTTACATAAGAACATCAAGAAATATTGCTGACTGAAATTGTAATATATGACTGAAATTTTAATTACCGATAGTAAAACTCTTCATTATTTTTGTAGTAATCACCATAACTGTTAATACATTTAACCCACTGTGAGACATGACGGTCAATTCCTCCGTGCACAGATGTATGCAGTTAGCTACAGAACCATGTTTTTTACCCAGATGTACACATGTTTACCAGAAACATACCGATGGCTATGAATGTCTCTTTTCAGGGTTCCAAAACATATGGGAATCACATAGGAAGAAATCTAGACTGTATGGAGCACATTTAACTGTTTCCCGGACTTGGCAAAATGTAGCCGGACTTCATCCTGATACACAATGATGCCAATTATTGTTAGCTTTGTCAACATTTCGGGAGGGCTTTGAAGCCCAGAGAACACCAACCCGGACTACGCGCATGGTACAACGTATACGTGGCCGAGTTTGTAGATACGCTACACAAAGCCCACGATTGGACTACTGTGTTCCCGTTTGTCTACCGAACGGAACAAAATACTATCAGTTCTATAGAACTGATAGTAAACAACGAAAGACATTTGTAAAAGAAATGAGTGGTTAATGTGAAGCGGTGGCCTCTGATCTCAAGGATTGGGGCGAAGCGCAGCTCGCTGGCTCTGAGTCCGCCGGTTACCGGCGACCGACCGAGTGTTCGGCGCGCTCGGCCGAGCGCTGGCGATCGGTTGCCCGCAACCGGTGGAAGAGGACGCTCGGCCGCGTACTCCCGAGAGTCAGAGGGGCGAGCGGGACTAGCCGGTAAAAATCGGACATAATGCAGACCTCTATACAAAAGCTGTCTTCATAGCACTGCGAAATAGATTACGGCTTTGTGTATTACCATTCTAGACTTTTATTGTGAATATATTGCTCATACTCTGTCTTATTTTTGGGATGAATACTTAATACTGTGTGGATTACATGATTACATTATTTTCGCATAAGACATAAGCTAGTTTCAGTACACAATGTTTTGTGGCCTCATGTACATTTTTCTTCCATACGAATCTGTATAAACTGCTCCATTAAAAAGCTTTTCGTGATGTCTTCCATTTGATGGAGAACGTGTAAAAATTTTGAATAGAAATGGGATTGTTCCATATATTACATTTCTCCACAGAATGAGTATTTGTTATTCTCCCTCGACACTCCACGCATTTGCACCGCTAACAAGGCTTCCGGTTAAAGTCACGCAAGAGTTTCATTGGCACAACTGAAGAGCTCTTTACCAAGTGCAGCATAAGGCGGAAAGAAACGGTGCCACTCTCCGTGATAGACCTCCGTGAGAAGGGATCTGCAGGATTTGAACTTCCAACTTCGAAGACATTGAAGCGAATGTACACAGGAGTAACTAGAAGCAAATCAGACCTATTTAAATGGGGATATAATGAAGATAATAGTTTTGAATGCGGGGCAGTAAAAGATTTTAAACATCTATTGACTTCTCCAAACATGTCAATAAATGTACTACGGACGATATACTAAACGACAAAGCAAACTTTGTTGCTGATTACTGTAAAGGGAGGATATAATTGGTGTGACCGGACACGGAAGAAGAAGAAGCAGAAATCAATGTACCTACTAGATTCATCCTTCAACTCTAATAAAAAATTACACACTACTGAAAGCATAAATATTCATTTTGTGACAAGATGTAATTAAATTGAACAACAATTCTGTGAACTGGTGCTAACATGCAGTCCTCCAGTACACATAAGAAATTACGAAGAATGGATGCGAATGAAAATGAAGCAGGAAACGGTGTATTTAAGAATCATTTAAACCGAGCGATTCACGCGCGGATTAGAAGGAAACTGCATAGAACACTAGGTAATGAAAGCCCATTCTGTTTATATATCCCACAAACAAATTTGGGATCTTTTAAAGGACCCAATATTACCACTCCGAGCGAAAACGATTCACAGTACGAAGAACATAATTCTTACAGTGCAGTTCAGAATATAATACGCATAAAATTGTAATCGTAATGTAATGAATTCGTCTTCTTTTTTGACTAAACCAAGACAAATGTTGAAGATTGTAAATAATCCAACAAGAAAACTCGATTTTCAGGATGTTAAACTTTCAGCGCTTCAAGTGACAGCGAGTCGAGGCAAGGTGGTTTTACTGGAAATCCATAAACGAGTCTTTCGGAATGGGTTCACACTAGTTTCATTAGATCTTTCAAACAGTAAATAAATAAATAAATAAAAATGAGAGCCTTTGAAAGTGTTGGACATATGAGTGGAAAGAAGACCGTTAATCCACTGTAGCCGCAGCATTTTAGTAGCATCTTTATAATAGTTTTATTTGCATTTGTAGAAGTTTAAAATTACAGGTGTCTTAGATCCGTTCACGTACACTGTGTTCACCAATAGTGACGATTAAAACTTGCGTGACCACCTGTTGTGTGCCATGACGGATGAAAGTACCGTAATAACTGGCGCCTCTTTAATTTAGTTTTCATTTTTTATTTTCTTTCTAAAGGTCAAATAATACGGAAAATATTTTTTTCGTCTAATAATTCTTTTTCTTTCACTGTTACAATAATTATCATTAAAACATGTTTATTTATTTACGTTCGTATTTATGCATAGGGTAGGTTTATCCCCGTAAAACAAAACTATCTTTGTGCTTGTCAACATTTCATCTCTTTTGTGTCAAACGAGAACTTCATCATAAAGTAAGCGCCTTACCAGCCTTACAAGGGTTTGCACTTCGCATTCTCAATATTCTCATAAAGATAATGAAAAAAATTATACAATGTCTCCCGACACCTTTTACCCTGACCAGTAGAAGCAAATGGCAGATGACCGTTCAGTACCTTCATAAGAGAAGTTTCGAATGTACTGAAACTGTTCCAAACTCTAAAAGACGCCAGTAATTCGTAAAATATGCGCTAGGCGAGTGACCGAGCCTTGTGTACTGAACTGCTGTTCAGCATTGTGCAGAAGGCATCTGCTACAGTCATTTTGTTCCACTTATCAGTAGGCCAGCTTGTAATATAGATGTGCGACGGGGGTGACAACTTACAAACTTTGATAGGGGTGTAAATTTGTCAGTGTCCGTCTATCTCTCTGCTATCTCGGTTATGGCGGCCGTTGCTTCAGCCTGATTTCAGGTTATTGACGGGTGCCCTGCACCAAGTACTGTTTTGAGAATCTGACACTGCCGGGCTTTGGCACGAACAACTGACCGATGTCAGTTCTGATGATCCAAAATGACGAAAAGCGTTGATCGAAGTAAACAATATTTGCAACCAAGACTGTGTTTTAATAATTCCAAACAAGACGACCAGCTAAAACCTCGTTCATCAAAAACACAAGTGTGTTCATTCCATGTGGAAAACAGACAGCAAAATGAAACATGGGAAAAAAAAACCTAAGCTCTACACTAAATGCTTGCCACTTATCCTTGATGTACACTAACTTACACGGTCGGGGGTTCGAATCCCCCCCTCGGGCATGGATATTTGTGCCGTCCTTATTAGTAGCTATTTCGTAAGTAGTTTGTAAGTTTAGGGACTGCTGACCCCGTGATTAAGTCCCATAAGCTTTACAAACATTTGAACATTTGAACACTAACTTACAGAGCTTACTGACTGAACACGAAGAGAAAGTCATCAGTACTAAAAGTCTTCCATAAATTAGGTGGTACAACTTGCGATACACCACCTCGTATACTGGGAACATTAGGCTGACCCTGTCTGGCCCATCACCTTTCAATACCAGTCAGATCGACATAGTCTGAAATGAAACTTTCAGAATCATCATGGGCTTTCTGTAAAACGTCTACCGCCAGCAGGTATCGCGCCCCTACAATCGCTAGAGTATCTGCAGTCTGGCTAGAATAAATAAACAAATAGAGACCAACCTGTATGGGTACCTAATCCATCCTACAGAAACTCTCACCGATCACCCTTCAACATCCAGACTAAATTCATGACGTAACTGAAACCCTAGTATTCACAATGGATGGTACCATCTCAGAATCTACTTCTTGCCCATGGAAACGGCTACTCGACGAAATCAGTGAACAGGCTATGATAAGGATTGACAGACGCAGCAGTAACATCTCAATCAGCAGAAGAAATAAATCCGAAACCAATCCAGGACTGCTAAGGAAAGGTATCTGCAGTAGCATTGTAAAACGACAATCTCAGTATACGTGCTTTGTTTTTGTTACATTCCTTTGTTGTTGTTTAGAGGGGACCATACTGCTTGTTCATCAGTGTCCTACAATCCTTTAACTACACAGTCAAATAATTCGTGACTGAGAAAATTGTATTAGAAACGTTAAACGAGAGGCGTAGAGGAAAGGAAACACCATTTTATGTTCTCAGAAGTTCTGAAGAGTGCTGCATTTTTAATTAAACTGATGGTGGAGAAGAATCAGTGTTGCTCTCGGGCATTCAGTACACACAGAAACCTGAATTAATTACGTCCTCTTGATATACGTTTGGCAGTCGTTCCATATGGAAACCGTTTTGTTTCACCATTCTTTTCTCCCGTTACGGCAATTTTTAAAATATTTAAACAATGATAGTAATCAAGTGAATCAAACTAACTATATCTGTGGATGACTATCTCGTAGATAAAAATCGATAGTAATTCATCCTACCTTCATTTGATGTTGAATTCCTTTCATTGTGTTAATTTTGCAAGCTATTTTAAACTATTGCATTTACCTTGCGAGAATCATTGAGACGAGAAATTCTAAACAGTGGAATTTTATTTCAGAGACAGACAGACGTATTCGCCCTTACGTTCGTTTGTCTCCATTAAGTGCATCTCATTTTTAAACCAGCAAAATGTATGAGCATTTATGCTCTTCTGGCTGCTTACTTCATGAAGTAAATCTTGAAATACGTTTTATCCCAGCGGAGACTATCTATCTGCTTGTTTTGTATAATAAAATTTCTGGAGTTGTGCGCTGCTTTCCTGTGTCATGAACGGAAGTATATATTTTCTAGCAAATGATAGCTTAGTTTGCGAAGTCAAATGGAAACTTTGCATCACGTCTCACTACTGAATCATTCGTCTGTTCATCAATCCATTTTTTAATTTGATGTGTAAAAATTGGAGAGGAGGATCAGCATAGATGGCTAGACAAGTGAATCAGTTCTTCGACGTCAATGTTTTGGTAAGGTGAAAGGTAACAGCAGTCATGTATTTAATAAAATGCATATTTAACCATCAGCTGTTTATTAAATCCTCAAAACCGACTAGCTTCGGTCCAGGGCCATCATCATAGATGAAAATGTATTGAAACAGGCTAGCTAATTTTATTATATTTTATGCATTTGACTAACCTATTTTAAAATCTTTTTATGTATGATAATGGTCTTGACCGAAGCTAGCGGATTTTAAGGATTTAATAAACAGCTGATGTTTAAACATGCATTTTATTAAATTCTACGATATTCGAAAATGCGCTGCAAATGGACTGTTGAGTGTATATTTTGCGAAGGGGCAGAGCGTGGGATGCTATAGGAACAAAAGCGAAACAACAAAAAGGAACAGCCACAACAATGTCGAGCAAAGAAAAGAGAATTAACTCGAAGTTATCTTGATTGGCAAAACAGTACGAAAATAAACTGATAATACGCCTCATTTTTAGTGTAAAACCTTTGATACAGCTGCCCGCATATGTTCAAAGCGTGACATCTGCTTTTAAGCCACAACGCTAGGATACAACAGATCGAATAAGCAGCCGCAGGCAAGAGCGTGCAACTGGGCACAAACACACACACGCACACACAGGCACGGCATAAAATAACACGTGTAGCCGCAGATCGCGGACAAATACAGCGGCCCCGGGAACGAGCCCTGCGGGCCGCCGATGGCCACTCTGCAAGTCTAAGCGGGCCGCGCCGAAAACAAATGCTGCGCTGACTACTTGCTTGTTTAGCGGCACGTGTGCGGCCAGCCTTTAAAGCACAGCAGCTTCCCTCAAACATTTATGCATTCACGGACTCCCTGCTCATATAAATGTTCTTTTAATAAAGTCCTCATTTGCTTCATCTTCACATTTTTATGTAACACGAGGTACATGTTTAACTATTATTGATATTGTGTCTGTTCGTTTCGGACATATCCGAAAGAACAGACACCCTTTTTCCAGAAAAGGACTCCCTGATTTCAGAATTAAATATCTCGAAAACAAAGATCGATAGAGGAATGCAGTAGGCGGTATGTTTATTGTGAAAGCTGCAAGAAGTTTATACAGCAGTTTGAAATAATAGTTACTTTTGTATCTCATCCTCCTCGCCACTTTTGTGTCCCAGCCTCGTAAGTTATGTAAAATATGACATCAACAATTGGCTTTGATTAAGTTTTCATTTTCTTCTTTCAATTTAGTGAAGACAGAATTGTTTTTTTTTTTTTTTCCGAAATTAACTGATGCATTGCCAGCTGAATACGAACTACATTATTTAATGTCAAACCATTTTCCAATAAAGTGGATTTTAGTTTGTTTGAGACGTCTTCTGCAGATTCGGTAACATCTTCGTAGAAATCAAGAACTTCATTACATTTTCCCTTATCTTTGGAGAAGTATGTTACAACTATCGGATAATAATTTTTATTGCCCTTGTTTGAAGCGTCTGAACCTAATGAAAAAGGAACATTTTGCTTTAATTCGCTTAGTAGCTTCTCTTTAGCATAAGGCAGATGCATATTTTTTTTACTAAGGCCTCGCTTTTTGTTCGGCCGCATCTTACTTTCGTTGCCACTGAGGAATCTCTAAAAACATAAGGATATAGCTCATTATCACGATCTTGAGAATTGTAAGAATGGTGGTGTTTCACACCATGGCAAGTCAAAGTTAATTCCGTTGCAGTGACTTTGTCGGCTTCTGCAAAAAATTGTTTCGTCAAGAATTTAAGAAGCGACTGATTCTTCTTTTGTGTGGTAATATTCGCTTTGTAACTTTCTGATTGTAAATGTTTATTCACAGCTTTCACTCCGTCGTACTTAGCAGTAAATAAGATATTGCATATTCTGCACTTACACATACACTCATCAGCATCGACTTTTTGTAGCCACTCTTTATAATTTTCTTCCTGTAACCATTTTTTCACGAAACGTCTCACGGATATAGTCTCTTCATTTCACTGTTATTCAAAATGTTCAAATGTTTGTTAAGCTTAAGGGACTTAACTACGGGGTCATCAGTCCCTAAACTTACAAACTACTTATGAACTACCTACAACTAAGGACGGCACAAATATCCATGCCCGAGGGGGAATTCGAACCCCCGACCGTAGTGGCCGTACAGACCGTGACTGAAGCGCCTCAGTCCCCTCGGCCACCGCGGCCGGCTCTCTGTTATTACTCACTAATCTGAGTTAATGTTAAGTTTGTTCACACACGATCCGAGTATTCCAAAAATTGCCGGTAAACTGATAACAAACAATGAACGAACGAACACAAATAATAGACGTCGCCAGTTGACACGTTGCCGCAACAGTGTTTGCTTAATAATGCGCTAGCAGATTACTACCGACGCAACAATGAAAAGTTTTCAGAGGAAGAATAGAAAAGTAGCGTTTTGTTGCAATAAGAAATTGACATTTATATAAAGTTATTCATAATTACTAGAGAGGAGTCGGTCGGGAATGGCCAAGCGCACTGAGGCGTCTTGCCACGGTGCGCGAAGTTGCACCCGCCAGAGGTTCGAATCCCCCCCCCCTAGGGCATGGATGTTGTGTTCGTCCTTAGTTTAAGTTACGTTAAGTTCGATGTAGATTGTCGCTACATGACATAGTACTTAAAAAAAGTTAAGATGAAGATAACAATCAAGCCCGGAGATGAGAGTCATTGGCCCGTAGACCCGGAGAATTTATTCCAAACCCGGGCACTCCGGGCGGCGCCCGGAGATCTGGGAACCCTACATACCCAATTCCTAGTATAAAAAGTGATACGAAGCCCAGAGCGATCAGTTCCACATTGAACAACACGTTTTTCTGGTGCTAGAGTACCACAGGTTAGAAGAGAGTCCTACGGCAACAATGCGAAGGTTTCAAGCACGATTTAATGTTCCAAAAGGACCTGATGCGAAAACCGTTCGTACGCTCTTCGCACAATTTCAACGAACAGGCAGCGTAACTGATGATCTAGTGGGGCATATTGGCCGCAAGCAAACCGCAGTTACTCCTGTAAATATCGTCACAGTTTCTGGAATTATTCAGCGAAATCCAATGTCATCCGTCCGTAGAAATGCATCTGAGACTGGTTTGAAGCGTCCCAGCACGCAGAAAATACTGAGAAAGAGCCTACACAAAATTCAAACGCACCAGGCCATACCCGTACGAGCTGTGCAACAAAGGGTTGCCTTTGCTAATCAGATGCTCACAATGATTGATAGTAAAGGATTTGATGTTGGCTGCATCTGGTTTACAGATGAAGCACACTTCCACCTGAATGGATACGTGAATAAGCAGAACTGGCGATTTTGGGGTTCCAAAAAACCATATTGGTGTGATGCGAAACCCCTGTTTGCTCCTGTGTGGGCTGCAGTATGCAGCAGAGGCAGTATTGGCCCTTTTTTCATTCGAGAAACGGTCACTGGTGCACGTTACGTTGCAATTTTGGAACAATTTGTCGCCACACAGCAAGCGTTAGAGGATCGTCCAGGTACTGAATGGTTTATGCAAGATGGAGCCCGACCACATCGGACCGAACAAGTGTTTCGCTTTCTTGAGGAATACTTCGGGAATCGAGTCATTGCTTTGGAATATCCCAAATTTACTGGTGCAGGCATGGATCGGCCTCCATATTCGCCGGATTATACCCCCTGTGACTTTTTTTTTTGTGGGGCACAGTGAAAGACATGGTCTACCCGAAGCATCCTGCCACGCTGGACGAGCTTGAGTCGGCGATCTCTGTGGCATATGATTCCATTTCGGTTGCGACACTACGAAATGTGGTGGCGAATTTCATTCTTCGTTTGCGCCACCTATGTTGTGTCAATGGTGAACATTTTGAAAACATTGTGTTGTGATTGTTTGCAAAGAGTGTTTTCATACGATTATTTCACTTATGTATGCTGATATGAGCGTACAGCGCCATCTATTAGCAGCTTTTGTAACTACTATTTCAAACTGCTGTATAAACTTCTTACAGCTTTCACAATAAACATACCGTTTACTGCATTCCTCCTCTATCGATCTTTGTTTTCGAGGTATTCAGTTTTGAAATCAGGGAGCCCTTTTCTGGAACCCTGTACGATTTCAAAGTATTTACATACTTCGACCATTTCAGGGCCGAATGTTTGTCCTGAGCCGGGATTCGGAACAGGAAACCCGGGTTCGAATCCTGGTCAGTACAAATTTTCTACTTTGCCGTCGGATTTATTTGATTTCCCTGAAACTGTCTAAATATTTAAATCGAGTTTGCTATATATATTTTTTTAGCTGAGTATGTTTCATTCGATTTTTTTCATATTTAATTTTGAGTTTTCTTACGGTTCTAATTCACTGCCAGAATTAATACGTGGAGTAATGACCTCTATGGGCGCTGATTCCGGCATTTGCTGTCAAGATGGCGACAACTGGATTGTGATACATTCCACGCCAGCTCCAACTGTTCACGTATTTAAGCAGTGAGTTGTGGGTTGACGAATCACACATATCAACTGTACTCCCACGGTATCCGACACACGCTCGATCGAAAACAGCCACGCGGGATTAGCTCCAAGGCACCTTGCTGAAAAGTGTGCGGCTGCTCCCTGTCAGAGGTTCGGATCCTCCTGTGTGTGTGTTCAAGCAGCACCCCCTATAGAAGAAGGCCTGCGCACGACGTCACAACATGGCGGCGGTGAGAGGCTTCGAGTCCTCTGAAAGATTGTAAACATTAGCAGTGCACGCTGTTTATAGTGCATTCTTTCGTTCAGGAGTGCATTTATTACTTAAATTGGTGTTTTGTATGGTGTGATCGCTACGCTGGACGATTTGTATGTGTGAGAACAACGTGTGATATCTTTTTTACTGACAAAATGCGGTTTAGCTGTTCTGTGCCGTAATGCAGAGGAAATTACGACTGTGGCCCAAACGTTACCGTCTTTAAACGTCCGCAGAAAAAGAAATGGATATCAAGTATTCCCAGGATAACTTGGCTCCTTCTTCAAGTTAATGAGTAAGTTTTCGTTTTTGTTTAACCTTACAAAAGAGTTTTAAGTCATGTCTGTTTACCGTTGGAAATTGCGATTCATTTTATTTACGTAACCATCCCTATTAGCTTATTCTTCTCCGGACGTTTAAAGACGGTAACTTTTGGGTCACAGTCGTAATTTCCTCTACATTTCGGCACAGAACAGCTAAACGGCATTTTGTCATTAAAAAAGATATTTCAGTAAAAATACATGTGGAATGCATACTTATTTGAAGGAAGAATGGAGTTTTTGTATCTTGTCAGATTTGTGTTTTATTAATAGTCCTATGATTTTTTTTCTTCTGCGAAACATTCTACTACTACCACTACTACTAATCCAGTACAAATAAAGGAAAGCCGTTTACTTAACACCAACGACTGCGACTGCTCTGTGTCACTGGACTCGCATTCCGAAGGATGGTGATTGAAATCCACATCCGGCCATCCTGATTTAGATTTTCCGTGATTTTTCTAAATCACACCAGGCAAATGCACGGCCGATTTTCTTCTACATTTTAACTGAAACATTCCGAGCGTAAGCTCCGTCTCTAATGACCACACTGTCGACGGGATGTTAAAGTCCAAGCTTCCTTCCTGCTCTCTTATTGCTTCCTTGTATGGTAGTTATGGTAGTTTCGCTCAGCCCCCAGAGAGCGCAGCACCTTCGACAACTTGTCGAGAGTACTCGAGAATTTCTCGAGGATTTGCCTTAAAGCCGCGCGCTTCTCGAGCGCGGTCATAGCCCATGTCTAGTGTGTGTGTCTGTGTGTGTGTGTGGGGGGGGATATAAGTTATCTGAAGTTGTTTGTAAGTCTAGGTACTGATGACCAGTGCAGTTTGCACCCGTAGATTTGAACCATATAAAATGATTTACAGCCCATGGTGTACAGCAATCAGTGAGAATAAATATTCCTTCAGTAAAAAACCGTCTTCATTGCAATTTTTTTTATTCTTTATTTAATGACGCGTTTCGCCCTTTAGCAGGGCACCTTCTGATTATCTGCATGACAGAATTTACACAAAATTACAAGGCGTAATTACAAAACGGGCATACTGGGACATGGGCTTATTTTGTGTTAAGAAGACAATATAAATGGTAAACAAATGTGACACCGTAACTTGTTTTGTGGTGTTTCTATGTTTTTGGAATTTTGGATTTCGGATAACTGTAATTCGTTGTTACCCGATCATTTGTAGGGCTGCAAGGAAATCCAAAATTCAAAAATATACAAACATCGCAAAACAAGTTAGGGTGTCACACCACGGAGAGCGCATTGTAAGCTTTGTTTACCATTTATACTGTCTTCTTAACACAAAATAAGCCCATGTCCCCGTTTAGTAATTACGCCTTGCAATTTTGTGTAAATTCTATCACGCAGATAATCTGAAGATGCCCTGCTAAAGAGCGAAAGGCGTCATTAAATAAGGAATAAAAATTGCAATCAAGACGGTTTTTTACTGAAGAAAAATTTGAACCCTTGTTGGAACAGCACATCATCTTCCTGTTGCAATAATGACAAAAGAACGGGTGCTGCAACATTCAACACCTACCGACCCTGGTCAGCGTCCCGTGCGCAAAGACCAAAGGCGAGCGACAGTTGTGGCTTATCGCACCCAAGGTCATAACGCCAGGGGTGGAGCCAACGTGTCTGGAACGAACGCACTATACGATATGACGCTCGCTAGGTCTACCGGGTGATCAAAAAGTCAGTATAAATTAGAAAACTTAATAAATCACGGAATAATGTAGATGGAGAGATAAAAATTGACACACATGCTTGGAATGACATGGGGTTTTATTAGAACAAAAAAAAAAAAAAAAAGTTCGAAAATGTCAGACAGATGGCGCTTCATCTGATAAGAATAGCAATAATGAGCATAACAAAATAAGACAAGGCAAAGATGATGTTCTTTACAGGAAATACTCAATATGTTTACCAACATTCCTCAACAATAGCTGTAGTCGAGGAATAATGTGAACAGCACTGTAAAGCATGTCCGAAGTTATGGTGAGGCATTGGCGTCGGGTGTTGTCTTTCAGCATCCCTAGAGATGTCGGTCGATCACGATACACTTGCGACTTCCGGTAACCGCAAAGCCAATAATCGCACGGACAGGTCTGGGGACCTGGGAGGCCAAGCATGACGAAAGTGGCGGCTGAGCACACGATAATCACCAAACGACGCGCGCAAAAGATCTTTCACGCGTCTAACAACATTTTTTTTTTTTTTCCTAATAAAACCCTTTGTCATTCCAAGCATGTGTGTGAATTTTTACCTCTCTTTTTACATTATTCCGTGATTTATTAAGTTTTCAAATTTATACTTACTTTTTGATCACTCGGTATATCGTACGCGAAAGCGACCATCACCAGCATGCAGGGAGAATGGACGCTCTATTCCAAGTGATCCTCTGACGGCTCCAGTCTAGCCGTGCTGTGGCATGAGCGGAGGACGTAGTCCCGCTTGGCTTCACATCGTGTTCACACTTTGGGACTCACAAAATTTCTTATCCGCGGTGTGTTACCCTTATAATAGGATTTTTTTTCTTCTTTGTTGTTATTCCATTCCCCGGGTCTGCGGGCTGGCAACACCTGAAGCGCTCTTCAACCTATGCACACATTTAACGAAGAAAAGTAGAAAAAGAGACAATACATATAACACGGCGACAAAATGGAAGATGAGTATCGTTTAAATGGAGTGACAGGTGTGCAGTATTACATAAAATCACAAGCCGATGAAGCGGAGAAGCTGGACACTGAATCACTGAGTCACACAGGCAGTTAAAACACACACGCGGCGCCTGCCGCATGGCCGTTCACAGTTGCATTAAAATAGATACATAAAACCACTAACGATTTACACTCCGACGGAGACATAGACGAGGCACACGCAGATGATGATGAATGTGACGGGTGTAGACGGGGAAGGAACAAAAGAGGGTAGGGGCGACAGGTGGGGATCCCACCCCCCCCCGTCCTCTCTGCTACC
Organism: Locusta migratoria; assembly: GCA_026315105.1. Lineage (NCBI taxonomy): Eukaryota > Metazoa > Arthropoda > Insecta > Orthoptera > Acrididae > Locusta > Locusta migratoria. The sequence goes on from CM048745.1 coordinate 373,306,932, forward strand.
TGTAGCGATCGCACGCTCGCCCGTCCCCGCACCCTGCCCCACCATCCCAACAGCTCGTCACGTGACGTCCATGATCGCTACTTTTCAATCGCCGCATTTATTTCACTAAAACATAGGACACAAGTGACCAGATGATGATACCCTAAGTGCATCGAAACCGGTCCTCGGGAAAAATAAATCAATATTTGCAATCTTGTCATTTTAATACTTCATAGCTTATGATGTTAATTACATATTTATGTATGAAAGAAAATATATGTATTCAAAGATAATGATATTGTTGAGATATTGCAAATGTGAAGTTTAAGTTCGTTGTTTTATTTTTAACAAAATGAAAAGTTTTGTGTCCCAACTTCGTCGCCGCTTTTGTGTCCCAGCCTCGTCGTAGGTGTCGGTGGCCGAGTGGAATAAGACCGACACAGGAATAAGGATAGCCCACTTGTGCAGGTACGGAGGGGAGCAGCCAGAAACTATAAACACTAGAGTAAATTAGAAAGAGATATATATTGCACAGAATGTAACAATACTTAACTTTTACATAGTACTGCAGAATGTTGATACATAGTTGTTAGAGGCCTGCCTAGTGCCTGTACGATAGCAAAGTCTTCACTGGTGCCTATCTGATTACGAAGGTCCTATCTGGTTGCTATCTCAGTCCCAAGTGGCCGATATCCTTCAGTGGTGGCCACGAGCGGAGTTGTCGCAGAGGGTGCTCGTGGCTGTCGTCGTGAGAACGCCGCGCCGTGCGTGCATGGCGGCGCGCGGCGAAAGTAGGTGGCGCGCACTTTGTACTTGTGCGACACCACAAAAAGTATATCTTTTTCTGTCTTGGGTACTGTATCTCTATGTTTACTTGTATCAGAGACACGCTACGTTGAACATACTCTGTAGTAACGCCCAAAGACAGAAACATTTGATCATCCCTTATATTTGCTGGTATGGACCTATCGTAGAACACGTCTTGGGTACTGTATCTCTATATTTACTTGTATCAGAGACACGCTACGTTGAACATACTCTGTAGTAACGCCCAAAGACAGAAACATTTGATCATCCCTTATATTTGCTGGTATGGACCTATCATAGAACACGTCCTACATTTTCATGACTGTGAAATTACATGCAATTCGTATTTTACTAAAAGTGGCATTGTCTTTTGACTAATGGTAGTTGTCATATTAATGGAAATATAAAATTTACCTTGTTTGTAAAATGTTCGCTGAAATCTAGAGCCTGTCGTTTTCAAAACACTATTCCTTCTGTCACGATTTGAAAGAGCAGTTAGGGACTGATGACTCCGTAGTTCAGTCCCTTAAGCTTTACAAACATTTGAACATTTTTGAAAGAGCAGTAATTAAAAGAAGTCGACTTAATTTTCCGGGTACTGTAATTCGTTTCTTCAATTGCTTTTACTTGGCTCCGTGACGCGAGTAATTACATGGTCGCCGACGACGTCCGCTGTAACTTTTGCAATTTAACGGCTGTTAATCCTTTGTGCATTTGTATTTTTCTGGCTGCAAACACTTCATTCAGTAGGAGACACTCGGAAAATGTGGAGGTGATGCTACCATGTAGGACGGAATAATTTCAACACAAGTGCCAAATATATAGCAGAATGAAGTAATGCAATTTCATAGCGCTGTTTTCTCTGTTACTATGAGCAGCTTATTTCCCTTCATGTAGGTGACAAAGGGAGAAATTACTCGACATAACAGAGTTTTATAAAGTTTATTAATAATTCATTGAATTCAAAGCATGTAAAGCAATGTATTTATTTAGCTATTTGAAATAATGGCGATGTATGTATATTACTGGAACCTATATACGCGATTATTGTGCCACTACTGCAACCTGTGGGCGGAACAGGTTTACAAAAAGTAGGAAAACGTATTGAAAGTGTCTGAAACGATGCACCAGGCTATTCGGTGCCAAAAATGTATTGTCATGCAACAAATGTAAAGAGCCTTTTCTGAGCTCCAAGCCGTATCATCTGACTTCACTTGAGTAACAAATTTTTTGATAGCCCAACTAGGACGTGTACTTTTACATTCTTCCTTAGCTTTAAATGTTATTTTAAAATAACGGCGAAAGAAATTTTAAGTGACTTAGGGATCGGTCATCTTTGCCTACATCGATTACGATTTTAAAAACATCTGTTTGAACCTTTTTCGTTTTCTTTTATTTTTTATTTTTTAAATTAGAGTTATTAGTCTCCTGGGACAAATTCTAGTTTGAAAATGCAGCTTGGAGAGAGAAATTAAGAAAAAAACATTAAGACAATTACTAGAAATGTAGGCTTTAAGAGACATTTTGAGACGAAATTGGTGCAGGAGAGGTATCTGTATAAGGTCACTAACCTAAAAACTGGAAAACGTATTTCGAACGATAAATAACAAAAGCTTCTAGTCACACAGTAGAAAAACGTTCGAAAATATTTCATCTGATAATTTTCCGACTTAAATGGAGTAAGCGCTGGCTAGATACTTCTTGACAGATTAAAGGATTTTACCCGTCAGAGATTCGAGATGTGAACCACTCCATTCGCGGGAAAGTGTTTCACCAACCTCTGACTTTTCTTATGCATTTCTGCGAACGTCGAGTGGTGATGTTTTCGATATCTTTCTTCAGTTTTTTTTTTTTTTTTTTTTTTTTTTTTTTTTTTTTTTTTTTTTTTATTTTTATTTTTTATCAAAGAGGAAGTTAGGCGTGCTGACCACTGAGCAAGCGTGCTGAGCCGACAAGTCGGCGCAGCTCGAAAGCAAGCTGTCTTAACCACTGCGCAATTTCACCGACTGAATAAGTCTGGAATGGAACACGTCGTTACCGCCTTGTTAGTTTGTAGAGAACGTCTTCGCGAAAGGTACACAGATTTAATCTGCCAGCAAGTTACAAACTCCGTCGAAGAGCGAAAATTTCACTTTGCAAACACCCCCTCCCCAACCACAGAGCCTGCCGCGGTGGCCGAGGTGACTGAGGCGCTCCAGTCACGGTCTGCACGGCCACTACGGTCGGGGGTTCGAAACCCTCCACGGGCATGGATATTTGTGCCGTCCTAGTTCGTAAGTAGTTCATAAGTAGTTTGTTAGTTTAGGGACTGATGACCCCGTAGTTAAGTCCCATAAGCTTAACAAACATTTGAACATTTTGAACAACCACAGATTGTGACTAATCCATGTCTCCGCAATATCAGTCGTTCCGGGATTGTGTGTCATGGCCGTCTCACAAGAGTTCTGTGACATTAAGATGGTAAGAGACGAGGTCATATGAGTAAAGGTCACGAGTCATTCTAATGTAGCTCAGTCAGTGCTTTCATCAATTGTCCATAGCTCGAGTCTTGCTCTGGAACACACAGTTTTCATCTGTCGGAAAATTTTACGTCTTCATTTGGAAAAATACTTTATCGCTGTAATCTCTACAACTAGGAGTAAAGCAGTCTCAGTTTATCTACTTAATTCGCCAACCTAAACCTTAAAGGTATAGCTAAATAGTAATCCTTATTTCATAAGGTGACAATTTTAAGTTGTATCAATTTACCGGATGGCTTTTTTTAATGTTAAATTGTATAAAATTTTACCCGTTTTAAATTGGGTGACTGATAGTTTTAGATCCCCAATAGTCTTTTACTTTAGGCGCTACCTTTTATATACAATCGACTAACAAGCAAACATCCCAATGTGTCTTTAAAAAACTTTAATGCACCCTTTTCATTATATAACTTTCTATTTGCATGATTTATGAACTTATATATAAAAGTTAGAACAAAAATGCATGTAAATATAATACGATTGCAAATCTGTTTTCTATGTAACTACTATATTGTACCAGATTGTATCAAGTTTCGCCTATTTTAAATTGTATGACTGGTAGTTTTAGATTATCAACAGACTTAATCTTCTAAACACCCTTTTTATATATAACTGACAGTTATGTAATTCTTCACTTCGCTTGTTATACATTCTTAATGGTTTTTTTTTTTTTTTTTTTTTTTTTTTTTTTTTTTTTTTTTTTTTTCAAAATTTCTCTAGGGGCGTATTTTATAGTCTTTTATTGCATGGTTATAATGTTATCGTCTGAGACAGAATCCTGTATCTATACATGTATATACGGTTTCAATACAAAAGTCATGTAAACAAACCTTGACTAAAAATTAACTACAAGATGTTAATATTCAATTGAGACCAACTCTGTATTACCTATACCTATTTCAAATAACAGGATTTCACTGCAATTTTACTATACCATTGTCTTGAAAAATATTTCCGTACAATTTAAATCAATCCGTTCTCTATGCAAACATTCTTTGTTAATCACTACTGTAACTATTATATTGTACCTGATCACAGATTAACTCGAAGACGTTGACTCTCTTTACAGATTATCTTTACACTGATGTGATGCACCGTAAACAAATAAGAATTGATTATATCTTTATCCTACTACTAATCTGTACTACCTCTTGTTATAACTTAAATGTAATTCATTTTTAAAAACTATTTTTAATCAGTTCTATAGTTACCAAATTTTATCTCTGTAGAATTTAGAAGTAATGTTATTGTAACACAGCTCTGTAATTATACATTTATTATTTTCAATTTCATCTTTATTTAGATTGTTTATCTCAAATAAAAAAATATAAACCATATTTGGTAGAAACTTTAACTCACAGAGCAGGCTAGGTACGGTTGCGAAGAACTGGTTCGCCTCCACGTGGCTTGGGGCGGGCTACGGCGTAGAACACACGAAGCTAATACTTGCAGTTCCTACGACGGCTAAGAAACCAGCAACCGTTACCAATGCTACTAACACGTAGTGTACGACCCACCTTAGAGTATCAAGGTGGCGGGTCACTCTGTATTGTTAATGAAAAAAAAATAATGAAAATTCTTGAGCCATTATCCCAACAGCACTCAATATTTGCACTCCATGTCCTCAATATCTGCTGGATGCATTCCTATCTTCGTCTTCCCAAACAGTTTTTACCCTTATCAGCTACCTCTACAACTATGGAGACTTTTCCCTGACGTCTGAGGAGTACCTAAATATATATCTGTAGTAACATACAGTATGTCTACCGCTTCCATTTCCATTTTTCCGATATTCCCACTATCCGTAATCCACTACCATAGAGTAACGTGCTCCAGAACTCGCAAATGTCTTCCCGGGTTACGGCCTATGTTTGTACAACACGCGCCTGTTAACTAGGAAATACCATTTTTCTGTGCATGTTTATTTCTTAAATACTCCGTGTGTCCGAAGGGGTTCTGCATGCTTCCAGGGTAACAGAATTCCTTATGTCAGTAAAATTTATTTTCAGTTTCTCGCTTTCAGTTCCCATATTCACAATACATTTGTCTTTTTGTAGTTTACTCCCAAACAATTGCCTTTGTCACTAAAATATTCAGTAAACTTCGAATTTTTGTACATTACTACTGATATCAACGTCGTCGGTACCACACTGATCAAAACAATTAAGTGATCAGTTGAGATATCTATGTATGAACTATAATGATTCGACGTCTTTCTGTTGGTTTTACGGACTGGAGACAACAACATTATGGGGACCTAGACAGTGGTAATAACAGAAAGTTGTTGCACAGGGCGTTGGTGTTGAATGTGTTTACCAAACGAATTAACAAACAATTGTTTCAGATAGTGTAGTGAACATGTAGTGCAATCGAACAACAACGTGATTGACCCGAAGCTGTGGCAAGGGGAGCCATAGGAAGGTTGGAAGCGAGACAGACACCAAGAAAAGTGACTGCAGCTATTAGAGTGTCCCGAAATGTAATTTTCAGGCCCTGGAAGCGTTTTCAGACGACAGGAACCGTTAAAAGAAGGCAAGGCCAAGGTCGTTCACGGGTAACATCAGCAAGAGATGACCGTTATCTCCGGTTAACAGCCCGTCGAGACAGGAGGCTGAATCCAACTCAGTTGCAACGCACTGTCCGTGCAGCAACAGGACGCGTAGTATCAACACAAATATTCCAAAACAGCCTTCGGAAATTTGGCCTCTAAGCACGTAGGCTTGTGGTGTCTGTCTTATTAAAACCATGACACCTTTAAGCCCGCAGAAACTGCACAAAGGAACATCAGGATTGTAGTTGTAACGAATAGCGCCCGGTTCTGTTCACAGATAAGTCAAGATTTTGTGTTCGGCCGGACAGTGTCCGTTCCCTCATCCGGGGAGAACGTGGAACTAGGAACAATCCTGCTTATATGCAGGAAACTACACCATGTCTTGGTGGTGCTCGAATGGTGCTGGCAGGAGTCAGTAATCGCGGACGTAGGAACTTCTATGACGTACGGAACGGCGCTTTGATTGCTCAGAGGTAGAGAGAGAAGATCCATCCACCTTTCGTTGTGCCCTACGCTGGTGTCATAGGAGATGCGTTCCTTCTGATTGACGATAAGCTTAACAAACATTTGAACATTTTGACGATAGTGCTCGTCCCCACAGAACTGCACTGATTGACAAGATGCTCGAACCTGAGGGAACTGAACAAATGGAGTGCCAGCTTGCTCATCGCACTTAAATCCAATTGATAATGTCTGGGATGCACTTGGACGCGTTGCAGTCAGCTCAGTACCTGTCAAAAAACGTTGCAGAGATTGATATTACACTCATGGTTGAATTGCCAAATATCCTGATTGAGAACTTCATACGGTCCATGCCACGCAGGTGGTGCAACTGTACTGGCCGTACAAGGTGATCATACGCCATATTAGAGGGCAACGATAATTAGTTTTTCACTTTTCAAATGTTTGTTAAGCTTATGGGACTTAACTACGGGGTCATCAGTCCCTAAACTTACAACTTACTACTTATCAACTACCTTATACTAAGGAAGGCACAAATATCCATGCCCGAGGGGGGATTCGAACCCCCGACCGTAGTGGCCGTGCAGACCGTGACTGTAGCGCCTCAGTCCCCTCGGCCACCGCGGCCGGCTTTTCACTATTATGGTAGACCCATTGTACCAAGCTCAACTAAAGAGTTGAGACAGCAAAATATCGTTCTGTATCACACGCAACTTACAATTCAGTATCTGAATAAAATACGTTACCATATTCTGTATGATACCCCTCAAGATCCCCTTATTGTTTTGAGCAGTTTATCTGTCAGTGAAGTAAATGTCGTAACGTAGTAAGAAAAATTGGGATTTCTATAAAAGAATAACTCGAAAATAACCTTATCATGTTATGTTAGATAAATATCGTTTGAAGATGATTTATAGACGTCTCACGGCTTAGATGGACACTAAAAAGCGCAAACATGTCGAACCAAGCTAGTCGTGAAATTTAATAAATCCAACAAGAACCAGTATATATTGTCACTACTGCTGATAATAATTCAAAAGCTTATAGTGATAACAGAGGTTTAAAGACTCGAATTGATTGACAAAAAATCTTTTGTGTGGCAGTTGTGAATAAATTACGAACAACCATTAATATCAGTGTGAAGTAATGCTTATTGGTTCAGTTGTATCGATTAATTTTCCTGTTACTGGGAATGTCATTAATTCCCTATTGTTAGTGTATGTGATATAAGCATGATAGTAAAGCGACATCTTCTGATGATCATCAAAGTTGGCATCAAAACTCCTAATATGGTTCAAGAGGTATAGGTTGTAAACGACCTGTATATTGACATCCTAAATCATCTGACACCATTCCTCTGGAATATATATATATATATATATATATATATATATATTTTTTTTTTTTTTTTTTTTTTTTTTTTTTTTTTTTTTTTTTTTTTTTTTTGCTGGAGGTCAACTTAGAAACTTGTGAAATAGAGCCATTTTATGGTCCTGTTGTTTGGAGGTGGTATGCCGTTGCTTTCCTACGACCTTCGAACTGACTTATCCAGCCAGTATAACGTCGATTACGAACCACGGTGCTGCTCGATATTTTTCACATTAGCAACATTGCCAGAGTTGAAAGAAGTGAATACTATGACATACAGTGAAGCATCCTAAAGGAAAAGAAGCCGTAACACTATAGTAGATCGTCCAAGCTTAAGCACCGTACCATTGACTCACATAATGTCGAACATTGCAGATTATTATTCTTCCTTTTACAAAGCAATAATTTCAAAATTGCTCATGGTGTTACCTCCATGAACAGGAGACAGACAAATATGTAACATATTCATGCAATTTATGACATTAACTGCAAATGAGTGAAGTTGAAAATGAGTACCTAACCAGGATTTGAACCCGGGTGCTCCGCTTGCTCGGCAGCTGCGCTGACCTCTACATCGCTGTGGGCACAGCGATCGTCACAATTGCCTCGCCTCACTTCATATACACCTTATTTAATATGTAGTAAGTACGTGTGATTTGATATCTTCTCATAAAGTTTACAAGCCAGCCACCAGCATTAAACGTAAATGGAAGCATGAGGCTTTCATTGTGACACGTAGTCACCAACTCATGAATTAAGAAAGTTTACCATATGAGAAAAAAATTAAGACTGTTGGTCATTTTTACAACTGTCTGTTAAATAGCAATTACGGCATCACAGAATCACTGCAATACAACTCATCGTTGACGACTATTATCATCGAAGATGCCTGAAGAGGAACTGAAGTATCAGGACTTCGATCTAGAACTTCCCATTATTTGTGTGAATGGGAAGAGATCTTCAATTTACCGGTGTATGTTTCCTGATGTATACGTTATCTCGTACTTCGTGGACTGCCATTGTTAAACGATTCACAAGAGAACTGTATGTATCTGGTGGCTGGCGAATGGTGCTATGTGACGATACTGAACGCGAATTCAGGTGAATGGTCCACCTTCGTGGACGAGGTGCGTCGTATCGTAAAACCGAAGGGGTAGTGAGCGAGCCACCAGTACGATACAGTTTGTGTGAACGGCTCCCTGGGCCTGGAGGGAACGAGGCGGGTCGTATGCACGACATGGACCGCAAAATTTAATGCCAACAATACTGAAGACAGACCGAAATGTTACGCACGCAGAGTTCACCCAAGGTCTAAAACATCTGTTAAAACCTGATGCTTTTATCGCTAAATAAAGACACAAAATACCAACAGAAGTGCTCAAAGCTAACCTCCTCAGAGGAGGAATCAAGATGGTACAAAATGTATTTCTGGACTGGGTCATAAATCATAATATAGGTTGTACAGCAAAATCACCTGTATAGTGCAGCATATTCCTTAAAATACTGACATTCGTTCTAAAATGGATGGGCACGTTCTGTGCTATAAAGGTTTTATCATGTTTCCTTGTGACAGCCTATTTGCGACGCATCGGTAGTTATTGCTATCTAGTGACTGTTCTCTGAGAAGGAATTGCCAGGGAACTGTACGTCTCTGTCTGTGGCTCTACATAAGTCCAGTCGTAAACGATTGATTTCATGCATGTCAGCTGATACAGAGCCGGCTATGAAATCCAAAGGAGGTATCACAAACTTATTTTAAATTGAGATGACAGTAATGTCTCATTCAGGTCTAGAGATATTGGTTTCGCATCCAGCTGTCGAATCCGCACGCATTGTTCACGGAATTGCTGACCGTTAGAAAATACTAATCAGTCCATTTTCCATTTTAGGAAAACTATTCTGAGAATAAATTTGATTTTCGACATTATGGAAGTTTATATCTTCTTTCGATAGACGATAATTCATATTTGCTATTCGTCACACCCTGCATATATATATATATATATATATATATATATATATATATATATATATATATATATATATGCAGGGTGTGACGAATAGCATATAATATATATATATATATATATATATATATATATATATATATATATATATATATATATATATTAAATTTTTACGGTTCTACAATAGACTCGCATTGAGGACGACGACGGCTCAAATTCACGTCCGGCCACCCAGTTTAATGTTTGAACACAGAGACAAAAAATGAGTAACGACATGACCGAAGTGTCCATGTCGTTACAGAACCATCACGGAATTTGCCTGCTACGATTCATGGAAATCAAGGTGTTTGCGCACAACCACCCAGCAAGTAAACGCAACTTTTGACCATCCTACATTGACGACAACCTGGTCACCAATCACGTCTTTTAAATGTCAAACCAGCCAAATATTTTACTTAAAATGACACGAACCGGATGGTCAACTGATTTTATATTTGACGAACTGAGGGAAGTTGCTAACGGTCGGAACTGACCATTAATCCCCGTTATCCACCATCGGAAGTACATGCAAAACATTTAATTGCACTTGAAGATGCAACTATAAAGTTGTGAAACCGGTTGTGCCTGTCTCCACGACTCTAATAATAAATAAATAAAACAGCTGAAGTGGACGAACGGCTTATCACTCAATTTTATTTTACCACTACATTTTAACTCTATGAAAGTGCCTTAACTATGTGTAATATTTTAGCTGTGGTTGCCTTTCGACTCTAAAGAACATTTTTCGCTCTCTTCTAGGCCATTGCCGAAACGGAGCTTAGGAACCTTATTTTCAATGCTTTGTATTTGAATTTTGGGATAATTTACTTACTTAACACACAGTGTCGACCTTGAAAATTTTATTGCACAACATTTTAGTTCGCCTGTAGCTTTTCTACCTGTTTATGAATGTTTATCTCGACTTGTCATACATATTCTAATAATAATCGTGAGTAGTGACAGCCAATACGAAGACAGAAAGCTTCCCAAATTTCCCCTACGTAAGTATTAGATCTTCGAAAGAATATACTGTTGCTATTTAATAAAATCCTTTTTTTTTCAAAGTTAGAACTAAATATGTACATGTGTCAATCTTTCATGCTTAGTGATTGAAACATAACAACATGCTTCTCTTGTTTAGATATTATGTTGCCTGACGTACACAAACCTCGAGTTACATTACTACTTACTGAAACACTGCCAATACAGTTTCATAGGTGTAATGTAGCATACGTTGTCAAATCCTAGGTTCATGATGTAAGGCTGAGGTCAGCGAAATGCTGCTGAAGCGGGCGAAGGTAGATCATCTCAAATACTTTGGCTGGTACTAGGACGATGGGACGGAAATTAGAGGTAAGACGCAGTTCCTTGCCAAGCTTCTGGATCTCGACTGTGTGCTTCCATTAGAGAGAGCGTGAGAGAAGTGGCGGGTCCGGAATATCAGATTTAAGTTACGAGGCAGACGGGTGATAGATAGCGGTGGCAGCTTCTTAAGCAGCGTATTAAGGATGGCGTCTGATCCGGGAGCCTTTCTGCGATGGAGGTGGTGGAGGATTATCGCAACCTCCTCGGCTTTGTTTATTTCGATGGTATCTTCGGTGTCATAGACCGCCAAGAACCGGGGAAGTCGATCAGCGAACAGAGCTACGTAGTTTTCAACTAGTGGGTCATCTAATGGCGTAAAAGCTGCTTCAAACTCTTCAACCAAGGCGTATTATTTCTCGTTAGCGTCGAAGATCAATGCACCTTGTAATGCTATGTGTACCGCCCAGGAAATATTTATTATCTGATGTACTCGGTTTCATAATTTAACAGTTGTCTTTTAATGAACATTCATGTGTTTAGATTAATTTATGAGAAGTTTCTTGAAAGAAATATTATAAGAATCCACAGATATCCAAAAACGAACTTTATGCACTATAAAAAAACAATAACGTAATTACGCTTTTCATTTTTTTTAATTAAGCAAGAAGGAGGGCCAGGCTTCGATTTTATCTTTTACTGTTAGCTCTTGCCCTGAACGGTCGTAATTGAGTGTTGCTCTGTAAATTGTATGATTTTAATTGAACATTTGATTTCACTTGGATCTTTGTTAAGTCAGTGTAAGTGAATACTCCACTATTTCAGAATATAAATAATTATCTCGTAATTATGGATTTAATCATTAATAGCCAGCTTATTCCTACCTTGTAATATAAAAGTATTTTATGTGTGCACAGTCGACTGTAAACATTCGTTCATCACAGTACAGGTTACTCTGTAAGTTCATAAATTTGATCTGAAGATGGGCAGCTGTCCCGAAACCGGTAATGTTATGAAAAATAAAAGCGATCTGGAGAGACTGTTATTCAAGAATTTTATTCATATGATGATCGCAGAAACTCTCTCGAGACCCATAAGTTTTGCTTTGATAAAGTTTAAAGTAGTTTGCAAGTTTTGGGACTGATGACCCCATAGTCACGTCCCACAAGCTTTACAAACATTTGATCCAAAGGGTCTGGGTATGGCGCGGAGGTGCCGACAGAGGGAGAGAGTCGTGACGCAAACTGCGTCATGGAAATTTCTGTTGGGGGTGGGGTGGGGGGGAATTAGTACGTTTAGTCAACCTGGGGATGGGGGTTTATAAAAAAATTTACAAGACTGAAATAAAAGATATTTGACGATAAATAAGAAGCAATGAATTAAAATTTGTGATGCGGCCGAGAATCGAACTCGGACCTCCATCTGCACGGCCACTACGGTCGGGGGTTCGAATCCCCCCTCGGGCATGGATATTTGTGCCGTCCTAGTTCGTAAGTAGTTCATAAGTAGTTTGTAAGTTTAGGAACTGATGACCCCGTAGTTAAGTCCCACAGACTATACAAACATTTGAACATTTGATTCGGACCTCCATGCTTACTAGGCACGCGCCCTACCGTTAGATCACCGAACCACTAAGCGCACACTCCACTGCAGAGTGAGAGTTTCATTCTGGAAACATCCCTGAGGCTGTGGCTAAGCCATGTCTCCACCATATCCTTTCTTCCAGGAGTGCTAGTCTTGCATGGTTCGCAGGAGAGCTTCTGTGATGTTTGGAAAGCAGGAGGCGAGGTACAGGCAGAAGTAAAGTTGTGAGGCGGCATCGTGAGTCGTGTCGGGATAGCACAGTCGGTAGTGCGCTTGCCCGCGAAAGGCAAAGGTTCCAGGTTCGAGTCCCGGTTCCGGCACACAATTTTAATCTGCCAGGAAGTTTCCTTGTTTCTTATTTATCGTTAATGTCTTGGACATGTTTGACTCGAAAAACCGTCTCAGGGTATCTGAATTTATATTTAAATTGATAAAAGATATTTAATTTCAATATTAAACGAAGAAACAGGACCTAATATCTCGGATGTGTGTGTGTGTGTGTGTGTGTGTGTGTGTGTGTGTGTGGTGGACGGGGGGAGTGTGCGGGGGGAGGAGGGACGGACGTCATCTGCCAGCCTCAGTAATGCCAAGAGTAAAGTTGGAGAGGCTTGTACCCCTTTGTGTCTTGTGTGGCACTCTCACAGCAAAGGCCACATTGATATTTGAAGCACCTTCTTACTTGCCTCTGTTGGAAAATCCTAATTTGAATGCTGTAGAACAACTCTGCAATGTTTTCCAATGCCGGCTTCGTGTCAGTCCTCACAGACCTACCTCTGCTCATTGCAGCACTCCGTGAATAACAGGCTGCCATTCCCTAAGAAACCTTCCAGCACCTGATCTGAACGTATTTTGCAAGAGTGGAAGCTGTCATCGAGGCTAATGGTGGGCCAACACCATACTGAATTCCAGCATTACCAATGGAGGGCCCACGAACTTGTAAGTAATTTTCATCCAGCTGTCCGCACTCTTGTGATCACACAGTGTATCTCGACATATAATTCCCGCCAAAATAAGTGATGCAACCAGAAGAAGTGGTCCTACACTACCTTATATCTTGAAGAAATGCAACATAATGTGTGACATCTCGTGTGGATTGCCGACTACTAAAATTCCGACAACTATTACTGTTTTTATGCAACTTGAAATACGCTTGGCGTGCTAAGGAGGTCGTAACTTATAGAAACTTTCATGAGTGCCAATTTGCGTAGCATAGACTCGGGCAGATTAGAAAATGAACAGCTGTTCAATAAACGTTTTCGGTCACAGGTTCTATTTTACCATAAATTAAAATTGATAATAAGTAATTGTGATTTCAGCGCTGACTTATCAATAATTGTGTCGTTAGTACGGATTTGGGAGTGAAATGTTTCTTATAAAAGTTTAATAATCAGTGGGTTTAACTAAATCTTGTGTTAATATTCATTTAGTAAAGGAATAGAGATTATTATAATAAACGTTTTCAAGGCAGTTTCAAAGCTTCTGAAAATCTGTATTAGCGTCATTTTTCTACACAGCTTTTAGTAGAGCGGAGCTATAACATTAGTTATCATGAAAAATTAAGTGAATTTTATCCATTGTGGATGTTGAACTCCGTGACTGTTCCTTATAGGTTGTGGAAATAAAATCCGCTACCAGTCACAATTGTGACTGGTAGCATATTTTATTTCCACAACCTATCATGAAAAATTGTTTCCAGGGTTGATCGGCGTCCTTTGGATTGTATCCGAGTGGAGGGTCTGAACCAAAGGCTTCGCCGACTCTGTGATAGTCATGGCTACAGATTTCTAGATCTGCGTTATCGGGTGGGTAATTGTAGGACGCCCCTCGATAGATCAGGGGTGCACTACACTAAGGAAGCGGATACTCAGGTAGCGGAGAGCAGAGTATTTGTGGAGTGCACATTTTTTTTTTTTTTTTTTTTTTTTTTTTTTTTTTTTTTTTTTTTTTAGGACTAGACGCTAGCGCTGATGAGTTGTCAACATTCAGACAGAGAAATCAGGCCGCATTCAGCACAATGACTATCAAAATATTAGCCTTGAATTTTTAAGGCATAAAAAATTCACGTATTTGACGTGCTGCGTAGAAATTATTGTGCTCAGATAGTTTTAGGCACCGAAAGCTGGCTAAATCATGATGTGGTAAGTTCAGAAATTTTTTGCGAGGCGTGGAATGTGTATCGGAAAGACAGATAGGACGCAGTTGCAGGGGTGGACAAAGTTGATAGTTGGGTGTATTAACCACCCCCCCCCCCCCCCTCTCCGCCAGAGCTGCTGTAGCAGTTTTAGTCATTCAAAGAAAGTGCGTAGGTATCATGGTCATACGATATTACTCGGGGAAGATTTCAACCTTTATAGATTGGGACCTCTCTAGCTTCATTTTAGGCGGTACAGACAAGCAGTCTTGCGAACAACTTTTGGAAACATTCTCCGAAAACTGTCTTGAGCAGTTAAACCGACAACCCACGCGCAATGGAAATATTTTAAATGTATAGCTACGAACAAGCCTGACGATGTCTGTTTAGAGACTGGAATTAGCGATCAGGATATCGTCATAGCGTCAATGGCGACCAAGTTCATAAACCAATCAAGAAGACTAGGAGCGTGTTTTTGTTGCGAAGAGCCGATCAGTTGTTAGAAAATGAATGCACATCGTTTAGTTCTGGTACAATGAATGTAGAGGAATTGTAACCTACATTCAAATTCAAATGTTTATTAAGCTTATGGGACTTAACTTACAAACTACTTATGAACTAACTTATACTAAAGCTTATACTAAAGACAGCACAAACATCCATGCCCGAGGGAGGATTCGAACCTCCGACGCGGGAGGCCGCGCGATACGCAACGTGGCGCACCAGACCACTAGGCTACTCCCGCGTGCCTAAATTCAAATTCATTGTAAATAAAGGGTTAGAGAAATTTTGGAGCATATTCTCAGTTCGAACGTAGTAATTTTCCTTGAGAGGGAGGAGCTTCTTTCTAGGAAACATCGATCATATGAAACTTAGCTTGCCCTTTTCTGACATGACATCTTGCGAGCCATGGATGTAGAGCAATAAGCAGATTGTGTTTTCCTCGATTTCAAAAAGGAGTTTGACGCTGTACTACATTGCAGACCGTTAACGAAAATACGAGCATTTTGAATAGGTTCAAAGATTTGTGACTGGCTGGAAGACTTCCTAAGTAGGCCTAATAGAATGCAGGACGTTGTGATAGGACCGCTACTATTTTCTTTCTATATAAATGATCTGATGGACAGAGTGACTTGTAATTTGCGGCTGTTTGCTAATGATGCTGTGGTGTATTGGAAGGTAATAGCATACAGGAGATTTAGAAAAAAATTCTAGTATTTGCGAAGAATGGCAGCTAGCTCTCAATGTAGAAAAATGTAAGGTGATGCGCATGAGTAGGAAAAACAACATTAGTAGTTAGGTTCTTGATGCAGCCGTTCAGATATCTAGGCGTAATGTTGCAGAGCGATACGAAATGGAACGATATTGTAAGGACAGTTGTGAGTAAGGCGTATAGCCGACTTCGGTTTATTGGGAGAATTTTGGGAAGATGTACTTTATCTGTAAAGGAGACCGCGTATGAAACGCTGGTACGACCACGTCTTGAGTAATGCTCAAGTGTTTGGGACCCGTAGCAGATCAGTTTGAAAGAAAACATAGAAACAGTTCAGATGCGAGCAGCTAGATTCATTACCGGCAGGTTCGAACAATGCGCGAATGTCAGGGAAATGCTGCGGGAACTCGAATGGGGGTCGCTGGAGGAAAGACGTTCTTTTCGAGAAATTCTGTTGAAGAAATTTAGAGGGCCAGAATTTGAAGCTGAGTGTATCTACATCTACAGGGGATACTCTGCAAATCACATTTAAATGCCTGGAAGAGGGTTCATCGAACCACCATTATACTATTTATCTCCCATTCCATTCTCGAATAGCGCGCGGGAAGAAAGAACACCGGAATCTCTCCGTTCTAGTCTGATATCTCGTATTCTAGTCTGATGATCATTTATACCTATGTAAGTAGGAGTCAACAATATATTTTCGCATTCGGAGGAGAATGTTGGCGATTGGAGTTCGTAAGTAGACCAAGCCGTAACGATATGCGCTGTTGTTGTAATGATTCTCATCCCAGATCCTGTATCATTTCCGTGACGCTGTCTCCCCTGTATCGTGACAATACTAAAAGATCTGCCCTTCTTTGGACTCTTTCGATGTCAAACCCACCTGATAAGGACCCCACACTGCGCAACAATACTCCAAAAATGGACGGGCAAGAGTAGTGTATGCAGTTTGTATGTAGTTCTGTTGCATCTTTCAAGGGTTCTTCCAAATAAACGCCGTCTCTGGTTCGCCTTTCCCACGACATTATCTACATGTTCTTTCCATTTTAAGTCTGAAGTAATAGTAATTCCTTAGTATTTTGTGGAGTTCTTCACTTTTGATTGGTTTATCTTGTAAACAAAGTTTAACCGATTTCTTTTCGTACTCATGTGGACGACTTAAAACTTCTCAATTTTTAGAGTCAATTGCCAATTTTTACACCATAGTGATATCTTATTCAGATCGTTCTGCAGTTGGTTTTGATCTTCAGATGATTTTACTAGACGGTAAATGACGGTGTCATCTGCAAATAACCTAAGAGAGCTACTTAGATTTTCCCCTAAGTCGTTTATGCACATAAGGAACAGCAGAGGACCAATAACACTACCCTGTAGAACGCCCTATATCACCTCTGTTTTAGTCGATGCCTTACCATCGATTACTACGAACTTTTGACTACGAACTCTGACAGGAAATTCCCTAACCAATGGCAAATTTGGGGCAATATACCATAAGCACGCAATTTGTTTAAAAGCCGTTTGTGAGGTACGGTGTCAAAAGCCTTCTGGAAATCAAGAAATACGGAATCTATTTGCGAACGCTTGTCGATAGCATCTATCACTTTGTGTGACTAAAGAGCTAGTTGTGTTTTGTATGAACGATATTTTCTAAATCCGTGTTGACCTTGGGTCAATAGAGCATTCTTTCGAGATAATGCATAATATTTGAATACAGGATATGGTCCAAAAATCTGCTGCAAATTGACGTGAATTAAATCATCCTGTAGTTTAGTGGGTTACTCCTACTGCCTTTCTTGATTATAGGTGTGACTATACCTTCCTGCCGCCTACTTACGTTTCGCGTAATGATCACAAAGACAAGAGAAATTAGGGCTCATACTGAAGCATATAGGCATTCTTTTTTTTCTCGTTCTATTTGGAATGGAATAGGAAAGGAAATGCCTAGTAGTGGTACAGTGTACCTTCCGCCACGCACCTTACGGTGGATTGTGTAGCATGTATGTAAATGTAAGTTAGCCCAGAACGTATTGCTGAAGAAGAATGATGTCAAGAGGTGAGTGGATCCAGGACGAACACCATTTCTTAATTGCAAGTGTTCCAACCAAATAACATTTATGTCTATGGGCTCCATACAACATATTGAGGATCTCCATGGCTAGCTAGACTCTCCATCGTCGAGCACATATGGGGTGGGCATGTCTTCCAGTTGCAACCCACGGCATCCGGAGGGAGAGCAGTAATTTTGCACAAACATGCTTCAGGGAAGGAACTAAAGGCTTTTTACGAACCATTCCGAACTGCATAAGTGTATCTATTTCGGCTAAAGGGGTTGCGACTCTACCTGACCTGACGCAAACTTTCCAGCTGTAACATACAGCGGACTTGTGCCTTTCATCCCATATTGTAATCAGTTCAATAAAGTCAAATGGTATTTCGTTATATGCGTTTTGGTTCTCTTCGGAACAATATTTTTGAGTGCATCACTTTCTTTAGTCAAACAGTGTAGTTACGGTACAGATCCAGACATTATATTCATTAATTAGGAGTTCTGTGGCGGCATAACATTGTAATTTACTTCAGTGAAGAGATGAATGCATGACATTTAGTACCTAAACCGATACCGAGAAGGAAATAGATAATTCTCAATTCTCTGCGCGGCTTCATAACAAATGAGGACTTTCCACGGGAAAAATTGGGCATAAAAACTTACGAATATAACACACTGTCTCTTCTTGCGATGCTTCTCCTAGAAATAGTCAATTACTATTAAATTAAGTCAAATCCCGTCATAATTTCATTAATTAACTGATTAAAATTTGTCAGTCATAGTGTTTTCTTTCAGTATTCAATAGTATAAATTCCTTCCAAAACACTTTATGCTACTACAGAACCATGTGCGTACATTCGTTTTTATTGAAACAGTAGAGGCAAATATTTAAAGGAAGAGATTTGCAGGTAAAGCAGCAGAATGAAACGTGGGCGCAGAAACTCTTAGCTGGCAGCCTTTAGCCGGCGCTGCATGTTTCGGTAGGTGCTCTGCAACTAGGACGGAGGCGTAGCCGCTCTGCCAAACAGAAACTTCTGCAGTCATCAGCGCAAGGAGCAGTGCTGCGAGTTCCAGAGTGCTGGCGGATTTTAAGTTAGGCACTCGTCCGAAATGGGAGAGAGAGAGAGAGAAAGAGAGAGAGGAAAAACGCACCAGACGCTTCTCAGACGTGGTGAGCAGCACCGGAAATGTTTCCAGGGTAGGGCTGCTCGAGATACATGTGGCACTACGGTTCGTATGTGCATCGCATTTCGACTGCACCTGCTGTGGTTCTCTCTCTCTCCCTATACCAAAGATAAGAAACACCCTGCCATTCCAAAATGAACAAATAATGAACAAATAAATAAATAAAAAGGCACAGTGCTCGCAGTATTTACCTAGATAGTAGGTGTAAGAAACGTAGACCACAGATTTTTTTGAGAACTTCATTCTTGTTGGTACTGCTTCAAGTTTTTCACATAAATAAATGTGTGTATTTGAATTATTTAATAATGATTACTTGTTTGCAACTCTGCTCCTGTGCGTACGTTTCAAGTATATGCTCTAGTCGGCCGCGGTGGCCGAGGGGACTAAGGCGCTCCAGTCACGGTGTGCACGGCCGCTACGGTCGGGGGTTCTAATCCCCCTCGGGCATGGATATTTGTGCCGTCCTAGTTCGTTGATGACCCCGTAGTTATGTCCAATAGACTATACAAACATTTCAACATTTTGAACATGCTCCAGTAAATAATTACGAAAATCGTGGTTTCAAGGTATTTTTTAAACGTTTCCAATTGTTATATATATATATATATATATATGTGTGTTGTTACATTAGTGAAATGTTAGCGTAGTGTTAAATAAGATAAAACGATGTAAGAAGTGTATTTTTCTTCTCGCGCTTGGATCACGTATTTGTGGTGCTATTTTCACGCGCCCAAATCGTTGTAAACAATGCCTAAAACATTTCTCTAATACCCATTCTTCTATTTTTTTCTCTCACTGCATATCGATGATGTTGAACTGCAACCTCGTATGTCAGTTTGTTCATGTAAGAACATCATTGACAATTTTTATTTAATTTATGGCTTGAAAATTATTTTCCAGTGTGTTTTCATGTAATATTTTGTTAATGAAATAATTTATAGTGATAATAACTGTTTTTTTTTATTTATTGACTATCGAGATAACTGTAAAATAATAATGCTTATTTCACTCTCCAGAAAAACTGAATTCGTTTGACATACGACGTTGCTGTTCAACACCATCGATATAGTAGATAAGGTTTATAAAGTCTATCGATCACAAATAAACGGAAACCAGCGTAGATTAGAATTTCGTGATTTGTGTTGTTTTTTTTTTTCAGTTTATTCTATTTATATTGTCGCGTTGGAATGGAAGCAGGTTTGACTTCGAACGCAGGGTTGTCCACTGAACACAGCACTTATACTGAAAGCAGGTTTATTGCGAACAAACGTACACGCAGCACTGACTGCCTCTCGAGCAGAGTGCTCTGCTATTTATACAGACACAGAATGTACCAGAAGTTATAAGAACAGTTAACATATGAAACATGTAGAAATTACAAGTGAAGATAAAAAACACGTGAAACATTCTGGAAGCAAATGATAATTACAAAGAAATAAATTTTTGCCTGTGGACGGGATTGAATCGGCGACGTCCAGCACCGCAATCGGTGACGCTATCTTTTTTTTCTATTTTTTTTTTTTATTTCTTCAGGTAGATCTGTGCTCTGCGGTCGTTCGTTTGGTTCGTTCTTGATTGTTCGTAGAATATTTGACTCAGCTTTTTTATTACAGAGCGATTCCTTGCGCCAGAGGTTATCAGAGTGAACAGAGGTGGGAAGTAACAGGAGGAACAGACTTAGGACAGTGCCAGACGGCTTTGTCACTAATCTAAAATACATTTGACCTGTTGCTTCAGACAGAATCGGATGAGCCTAATGTATCTGTAAATGTAAAAGGGCACAACGAACTTTCAAGAACGGTTTAAACAAGGTAGAGAAATCTGCGAAGAAAGTCAATTGTCACAGTAGTTAGAAATTCACGTAATTCTTCAATTTCAGAAGAGGTGATTTCTATATTTATTTGCAACACGAGTTACGGCTTCTGGAATGGCGCACCAGTCGTCGGTTCAAAATTCTCTGGCTTCTCAATCACAGCTTCCCTCGCTCTCTCCACGGTCTGTTCTACGCCACAGCAGGTGAAGGTTGCTAGCGCACCCAACAATTCAGGCTACATATTCCATCTGTTTCACTGTGATCTCCAGAACAGTTAATACCAAAGCATGTGCTCATTTTCAGAAAACGCCCTCTTTGTTTGTTGGAGAAACCTATTCCAAAATTGTCTGAATCTGCAGCCGTTACTTCTCATCTGAAAATACAGTGAGCACTAGCTATACCAGCAAACAACAAACCCCACAGCAAGAGGTCGAACAAACCTTGCATATTGACAGACATTGCTCAAATCGAAACCAAGCTCTCATGAAACTTTTAATTAGATTACTGGCTTCGGCGGTATTAAACTGCCGTCATTGGATCTGTAACACATCATTAACCATCAACCCTCAAAGCTACCTGCTACTTTTAAAGTTGAGAAAGCTAGCCGTTCCAGTATCGGCATTTCACAATACAAACATACATTGTAAAATATTAAGCCCCCTAGTTGATAGGGTCTAGTTCACGTCAAAATTACGCGACTTGATCATAGAAATATTTACGTTTCTTGTTAATTTATTCCTTATTCTGACAGAAAAAAAGCAGCAATAAGTAAAGAAAACGCAATATTTTGTGTCTTAACCACATACAGTAAACACGAGCGGATTGCAAACTCCAAATAGCACGATCTAAGGATCTATGCGGTACACGTCTAACTTGGACAAAACAATGCAGTTCGCGTAAGCTACGTATTGTCTTTACAATTCGTTGGGAACCAAAATAGCGAATTCGCCAATCTATATTTTTAGGAGTTTTAACCCTCAGCGGTGGTACAGTTGAAGTACTGACAAAACATGCATCAGCCTTAACGGCAAAGTATATATATGCTTTAGCGCCACATTACCTTAGCTCCCATAAACCCGCTACACGGTGAGTTTGACCGTCGAAAACGCCGCCTTCGCAGTTCCCACAACTCGCTAAGGGACTTAATTGCAGGGTCATCAGTCCCTAAAGTTACAAACTACTTATGAACTAGCTAACACTAAGGACGGCACAAATATCCATGCCCGAGGGGGGATTCGAACCCCCGACTGAAGTGGCCGTGCAGACCGTTACTGGCGCGCCGCAGGCCCCTCGGCCACCGCGGTCGGCATCTGTGTAAACTGATGTGTTCTCAAATCAATCCCTTGAATCAAATGTCCCTACCAGCCTAGTTCCATAATTAATCATAATATTTTTATTTTACTGCAGAGTGGGAATTATTCTGGAAGAGGTGTGATTTACCACACATTGTAAGAATAACAGGATCTTTGTCTGAGAGATTTGGTCTCAGGAACGCAGAGCCGTGTCAGTAGTGTATTAGTAGTAGGGAAGTTGAGCTGTAGTGCAGAAGAATGGTAGCGAGGCGGTCGCATCCATGCAGGAGTCGTTGGACTGGAGAGCCGGTGTAAAGTTGTTGTGGTGTCGGCACAGGGCAATAGAAATTATTAATCCGTCAATAATTATTAATTAAATTAATTAAAAATAATTAAAAAATTATCAATCAGTCAAGTGTCCGGTCCAGAAGTACCCCAACAAAGTTTGTGTATCTTTATAAATTATTATTGCAAGTAACTTCCATATTTATATATTTAGATAATAAAAGGCATCATATTTATTATTTAAATTTATTGTGTTTATAGTAATCAATGTTAACAAAACATTGTAATTTACGAAGACCTATTTTTCTTTGGTATTTATTTTTATAGCTCCAATGAAGGTACATACAATCAAATCAAAACTAATTACAATTAAATTATTTGTTTTCTTAACAGAATAAACGGATAAATGAAATTAAAATTATAAAACAAAATTAACGAATAACAAAAAATGACAGCACAATGTTTATTACAAATATTCCACCGCTAAGCCTGTTATGCTAATTACTGAGTGCCAATGATGACCGACTACGACGCTAGCCGCATTACTAAAGAAAGATCCATCCAGTTAGCCTTCTATGAGCATGTACGCTAGCTAGCTTATTAGAACTGTTCTTCTCAATAGCGAACAAGAATTGGTAAAAATAGTGTTACCATTTTTTTTTTTTCAGTAAACATGCACCAGACATGTTCCTATCCTCATCATCGTTATTCCGAGACCAAATCACAAAACGTTAAAATTGATAATCAGAAGTATTTATTATACTGATTAGTAAAACAGGATCTGGGGATTAGTCCTAAGAAGACTGTTGTTCTACCATTCACAAAGAAGTATATACAACATTCAAGTTGGAATCTAAAGATTTTCAATGAAGCGCTACCTGTGAAGGGGACAGTGAAATATCTAGGGGTTACCCTAGATGAGAAACTGACATGGACCCCTCACATCAGGAATATTTGCTCCAAGGCAAAAGGTACTCTTGTGAGTACCAGGAGAGCTTGTGGCAAAAATTGGGGCCTGAGCCCCAAGGGTATGCACTGGATATACACCGCTGATTAGACCCAGGATCACCTATGGGGCGGTCGTGTGGTGGAAGAAGGTAGAACAGCAGGTTGCTGCTAAGGAGCTTGGTAAGGTGCAGAGATTAGCCTGCTTAGTCATAACAGGCGGAATTAGCAGCACACCAACTACTGGGATGGAAACCATGCTGGATATGCCCCCATTACACCTTTGGGTCAAGATGGAGGCAGCGGCTGGTGCATACAGACTCAAATCTGGCAACAACTGGAACTCTTTCGGATATTCAGAATCACACACTAAAATAGTGAGTGAGGTAAATATAGGAAAGGTTGGGGAAATGCCAGCCGACTATATTATAACCCCATACTGCGTCAACAAGCCTTTCAATATAACAGTTGGAAGTAGGGAGCAATGGGAGAAAATAGTTCGACACTGTACGGGGGATATTGTCTGGTTCACTGACGGGTCAAAATCAGACCAAGGTGTTGGGGCCGGGGTATATGGGGTGCAGCCATGACTGGAGGGCGTCATCTCTCTAGGGAAACTGGCCTCAGTGTTCCAGGCCGAAATCACTGCCATCAGGGCGTGTGTGGAGGAGAATTTGTGTAGGTGCTACAAAGATCGTAGCATCTAAATCTATTCAGACAGCCACGCAGCCCTGAGAGCACTGGCAGCTCCTGCAACAAGGTCCAAAATTTTTGCAGAATGTCACAGGCTTCTGGTGGAGCTAGGGGAAAGCATTAGAGTAAACCTATTGTGGGTCCCTGGCCACTCGAGGATCAGTGGCAACGAACATGCCGACAGATTAGCCAGGATGGGGGCAGAGACTCAATTTATTGGACCGGAACCTGTCCTGACAATCACCAAGGCAATGATCAAATTGGAGCTACGTAACTGGCTCAGAAGACAGCACGTAGAATATTGGACCAAAGTCCATCAACAAAAACATGACAAGGTAATGATGCCAAAGCCATGTTTTAAAAGAAGCTCTGCAATCCTGGGTCTGAACAGGAGAGAGATTAGACTCATGGTTGGATTGCTGACAGGCCATGGAAATTTCAAAAAACACCTACGTACAATGGGAATAACAGAAGAGGACCCTAAATGTAGGATCTGTGATGACGGTGATGAAAGTGCATCACATCTAATCTTCGAATGCATTGCATTGGAGAATAAAAGGCACAGAATATTTGGGACAACCAGACCCGAAGAAATTGTGTCTAATTGGTCGGCTTTACTAGATATACAGGGAGCGACACCGCACAATAAACTTAGTTTCGGTGCGGGCAGTGGCGGGCTGGACCAAGACTGTTTTGGCTTCCCTGGAAAAATGTTGATTAGTAATGACAATATCAATTGTAAAAAAAATTGTAAGTCATTTTAACGTTGTGCAAATCAATACTCTTTTATTTTATTTTATTTTAATTGTGCAATAGTGAACTGCCAATTATTGATCGTAAAGTGCTTTGATTCATACTTATCCACTTATCAATCTGTGATCAAGGGCAGGATGATTAATTCATTGTGTAGAAACAAAATAACTGATGGTGTTAGTTACGACATTAGAGCTAATAATTTTTTCCAGTTGTTAATTGCAAGTGTGATATTGTTGACAGTAATAAGTTTCGCAGATAAGTGTTCAATAAAATCGGTTGTCTCACTAGTTCATTTAATTTGCAATAATTTTCATAATATTGACGAATTACAGATTTTACAGTTACGTAGACAAAAAAACGAATGTGTAATTTTGATCATGTAATCACCAGGCTATGACAATTTAGCTGCTCATTTAATGAGTACGATTTGATTACTACGCTTTAGTGTGTGTAGGAAGCAATAGGCATTAAGGTGAAACGCAATTTTAATGTTAACAAGATGACAGCTTTGTTGGTGATTGCAGCCTATTAACAGGTAATAGTTAACACTGCATTGCTTCTTTTAGTAGATTCAGTCAGTTGCACCCGTTTGTTCATCATTTGGAGAACTTTAACAACTAATTTTAAAAACATCCAAATTTTGCCGCAGCAAAATTCAGATTATTGTCGAGCACAAATACGCCGCGGCAACGACCAAGTTATAACCTCCACTACATTTATCGAGATTAAATTTTGCACGATTGCCTTTCCAAATAATTTTTGATTTAGGAACACGGGATACTTATTTGCTAAGTGGCCGGTAAGTGTAGGGGTGGGAGGTTATATCTTCTTACATCAGTTTTTTCTTTTATAATTTCCTGTTTAGACGTTCATGTATATTAGTTTTTAAATGTATAACAAAGCTTTTATATACACGTACACAGAGAAGACAGAAGATATCCAAGAGGCCTCACCTCCATGTGGTACTGCATGGGCAACGAAGCTCGCGGCATCAGCTGCGTAGCAGGAAGATGGAGCGGTAGGTGCCGTGGAATGAGTAGAGAACCACAGCCCGCACAAAATTTATTCGATGCCGTGCCCTACTATTACAATGCAGCACGAAAAAAGAAAAAAAAAGGAAAGAAAATTATCGAAGCCGAAGCACTTTGCAGCATCGTATCCCTCTGCTACATACCGTAAAACAAAGTTGTTCTTGAGCTCCCCTGCAGCTGGTACTTTAACATTACTTTCCAGCCTCGACCATTTTGTCTAAATATGGCCGGTGCACCACACTGCCCTCATATTAGCAAGAAGCGGACTGTGGGATGGAGCAGCATTACATCGGAGTGTCACATGAATTACCGCGCGACTTTCACTGTTTTTGTAACAACTTTTTACTGCTTGGATACGTTGCTCAGTTGTCATCTGTATCATGACGAAAATAAACGCCAAACAACAATGCTCACCACAGAAAATCTATGACGCTACCAATTGGAGCTATGCGGGAACGGCCACGCGGTATAGGGAGCTATGGAGCGGATTGCGCGGCCGCTCCCGTCAGTTTGCAGTCGTTCCCCGGGGAATATGTAAGTGTGTTGTCTTTAGCGTAAGTTAGTTTAAGTACGAGTAGTTTCTAAGTCTAGATCTCGATAACCAAATGTTTAAAAGTTTGTTAAGCTTAAGGGACTTAACTGCAGGGTCATGTCCCTAAACTTACAAACTCATTATGAACTAATACTAAGGACGACACATATATCCATGCCCGAGGCGGGGATTCGAACCCCCGACCGTACCGGCCGTGCAGACTGTGACTGACGCGCCGCAGACCGCTCGGCCACTGCGGCCGGCGGCCGATAACCGCAGCAGTTTGGTATCTTCTAATATATAAAATAGAATGTCCGTATATTTGTACGTGTTGCATACAAATCTACAGTTTTGTTCCAATCTGTATGAAATTTTGTACACGTAAGCTTCAATCCATGAGGACGGTCGCCTTAAGTGTAAGAATCACATACGATATATAGTTCACGAGATATGACGTCATAAACAATGTGATGCGCGGAAAACTGCTGCCATAAGCGACAATGCTGCTCATTTTTCTCCTAAACCACTGGACCGATTTCAACCGAATTTGGTACACATATTCCTTACGTGAGATAACATCTTCTGCAGGAGTACGAACCACATAGAACACATGGTTCAAGAGATATAACTCCATAAACGATAGGAGTTGCAAGAAACTGCCACATAATGCGACGAGGCTTTGTAAATACACTATATGAGAATGAGAGTACTTAGCGACTTGCAACAAACTTTAAATATAATTTCTTTTGTGTCCCTGCCTCGTCGCCGCTTTTGTGTCTCGTTTCCGTCGTAGGTTTCGGTGGCCGAGTAGAAAGACCGACACA
This sequence comes from Locusta migratoria, assembly GCA_026315105.1. NCBI lineage: Eukaryota > Metazoa > Arthropoda > Insecta > Orthoptera > Acrididae > Locusta > Locusta migratoria. Next base: position 373,334,260 of record CM048745.1, read on the forward strand.
GGAATAAAAGATGCACGCTTGTGCAGGTAGGAGGTGACCAGCCAGTAAGACAGCAGAAACTAGAAACACTAGAGTAAATTAGAACGAGATATATATATTTCTTAGAGACTTAGTAATACTTAACTTTTACATAGCTCAGTACTGCAGAATGCTGATACACAGTTGAGCTAGAGGCCTGCCTCGTGCCTGTCCGATAGCCAAGTCTTCACTAGTGCCTATCTGATTCCTAAGTGCTAACTGGTTCCTATCTCAGTCCCAAGTGAACGATGTCGTTCAGTGGTGGCCACGAGCGGGATAGCAGCAGAGGGCGCTCGTGGCTGACGTCGTCAGAACGCCGCGCCGTGCGTGCATGGCGGCGCGCGGCGAAAGTAGGTGGCGCGCACTTTAGACTTGTGCGACACCACAATTTCAAACCTTTATTAAACTTTTTCTCGCTGGCAACCATAGTAAAATGATGAAAGGAAAAAAAGTTTCTCGCTTACTACTTTTCCGCCGTTTATAGAGTAAAACTACGGCATTCGGTATGACGTTACAATTTATAATTTCTACACTACAAATTGTAGCCGCATGAAATGTTATAGGCAATGTACACACATATCGTTGAATGTGCCTCCGAAATTGTAGCACAGTGCGACCTGTAGTTCATAAGGTATGAGCACAGAAAACAGTAACGTTCATAGAAAACCGGCCTATTACGCACCAAGTAGTAATCTATTACTTCTTTAACACCAATTGTATTCCCAAGAAATTTTACAGACATGCAGCACTTACACAAATGAATACATGCCTGAAAAAGTATACAATTGTACCACATATAACTGAATAAATATGAGATCGTGGGAATTTTATATGTCATTTGTGTTTCGACTTATATCTTTCTTTGTTTGAATAATGCGCTTATAATTTTGTACATTATCCAAGACAGCGTTATTTCTTATATGTTCTCCGATATAGATAATATATTTTTAGAAAAAAGAAGCTGGACAGAGGGAGAAGGGTAGGAGAAGTACTAACTCCAGGCAGTAATAAATACATAAATACCCGGGCAACGCCGGGTTTTCAGCTAGTAGGTTTATAAACATTTAAATTTATGTTTTATTTTGTTGTATTCATGAGCCACAGGCATGCAATTTTTTTAAAATGATTTAAACGGCATTTGACTGTATTATTTTATTGTGTTCCGTCACAATCCGGATTTCGCCAGTGTAGCCATTTTCAAGTGTACAATTATGTTATTTGATTTGTACATGTAGGGAACCAATCAACTGACGTAATTATACACCTGAAAATAGTTACACAGCCGAAATCCGGAGTGTGTCGGAACATAATAAAATAATACAGTCAAATGCCGTTTAAATCATTTAACTCTTAAATTTTCGCTATTTCTTCCGACGTTTGGCGTATTCAAAAAACAACGGGTATGCAGTCAGGTATAAAACTCGACATCGGCCGATATTTCGGCAGAAGCACGCCATGTCAGTCACAACGAAATACTGCAGCGAGAAAGCAGTGGCACAGACAAAAATTAACTCATTGGCAGTGAGCAGTGACATTTAAAACGTATATTCTCAATGACAACAGAAAGACAACACACACCGAACATCACGCACACAGCGCCATCACTTGACCAAAGGTTGATAGCCGTCTTCCCTAGGTTTTTAACTTTGTAATTTATCTAAGTTCACTAGACAGGCTTTTTTGCTAAACGAGAACCCCTTTCGTTCGGAAGCATGAGGAATAGCATTTCATTTCATGTTTTTAAATGTTAGTTTCTGTAATACTGTGTTAATATTGCTGGGATTTTATTATGCTAATAATTTATCATTGTGTCTATGAATGTGGCAAGATGAACTGTTTCTCCGTGACGCCACTGTCCCTGTGAGATTGTGTACTTGCTTGAATCTGTATGTGCAAGTATGAGAATCTTCTAGCATGGGAGTCTGAGTGTATGTATGAGAATTTTCGTCGTCGGCTGCTGGCTGCTCGCTACTAGTGTTTCTCTGGCTTCATGTCGATAGGTAGTCGTTACCAAGCTCTGCTTTTGATGCTACTAAAGAGGTTCCTCCACCCTTTGGTTACAAATGGGGTTGGCATTGCCCAGTAGCGAGCCTCGCTAGGACGAGGGAGACTAAGCTTTCCCTACCACCGCGGTTTTCTTGGGTTTTTACTGATTTCTGGCCCTGGCTGGCGTCTTGCTGGCCGTCTGTGCACTCAGTGGCTGCGCTTCGACCTGGTAAGACGTTCTGATTTTCTTTCCCCCCTTGAGATGGTAGCAATTCGTTGTCTGGTTTGTTCAGGTTAGACTTCAAAACTTAGGTTCATTTTTCGGAATACGTTTCTATGATCATATACAGATGTGTATTCAGTTTCATTTCGGTGATTTCGCATGGCTAAATGTGGTGAATATGTAACTAATTCGGTTTGATAACAGCTGGAAATCGGTAACCTTTGTGAGACTAGCTGGTGGTTTACAAACTCTGTTTAATTTCTTTTTTTAGCTTTGTGTAATGCGACTAATATGCGGGAATATTTTTATTCTGTGTAATGTATATGAAATATTCCTTTCCGTTTTGCATATATCTTTCTGATTCCCCCTGTACATCACAATCTCCTCTCCGTCTATTTTAAATTGCTGTTTCGTTTCTAAACTTGTACTTTGCACTCTTCTAACCTTGTACTACCCCCTTTATTAGCTTGCTTATGAAATACTACGTGTTTCTAGGGGCTTCGTATCTTAGTTGATTTACTCCAACTTTGAATTTATGCCAGTTTTCTGATTTTTGAAGAGTGTAAACGTTTCCTATTGCGCCTGGCTGTATTTCTTTAGCTTCCTTATGATATCCTACGCATTTCTAAGTGTTGCATGTCGTAGCTATTTTTCTTTATTTATCGGAAATTGAATTTTTATATTTTTACTGGTTTCCGGAACCACGTGGCTCCGAACTCCGACTTCAAGGGTTTGTAGCTAGTCACTTGAGTTCTCGCCACTGCTCACATACCAGTGCCTTACTATTGTGTATTCTTGCTTCATAATTTTTGTTGAATTAAATTCTATCTTTAAGCACTCCGCCTTCAGTGGGGCGCGAATATGTAATGTAGCAGACACGTGCCGTGTGTCTCAGTAAGTCTACATGCTCACGTTTTGATTTAAATGGAAATTAATCTCGCTATTATTGCGTCCTATCGCAAGTAACGAAAGACAGGCCAGAGCTCCCCACGAAGTTAATTGTCCTTGTGTTGTGTGGTACATCCTGGTTCGCTGAATTTCGCCTACGATAGCGGCGCCTGCTTCTGCTTCGTATCAGCACGTCTAGTTGGGTGAGTTTCGGTTTGCTTCTCTTCGTATCAGCACGTCGAGTTGGGTGAGTTTCGCTTTGTTTTGCGCGTGTGAGTGGCTGAATGCTTTTTGATTGATTCCCGACGATGTTCAGTTCAGATTACTTTAGATTAAGTTTCAATGGGATGCGTTCTTATTGTTTAACAAAATTGGTTCCCCCATTTGCGCATGTTTGAACTGAATAAATAATTCATTGTCAGTGAAATTTTATCCTACTTATGAATATTAGCTTATGAATACCCTCCCTTTTTTTTAAATTTAATACTGTTTTTCACCAGTGCTGGGAACAAATTCAAATGTAAATTATCATATTTTAATTACGTTGCGTCATAAATGTTCTCTCAGCCACCTTCATGAAATGGTTTAGTTCGCGGTGGCTTGTATATTAATGATTGTGTGTAATTCTCGTGATCTACGACGTGAGTCGGCAACCGTCTCTTTATCTTCCCGCTGCTAAAGTAAATTTAGAGGCAGTTCTAAATTTTGGGCCGGGGAACAAGATTCTGTTGCAAAAAGTGGTCAGTCGTTCACGCGAATCCTTTAACTGTTTTTTTACGGCTAGAATTATGTGTTTAAAGTAAGCTTCAACTGGCTCCTAGAATTAATTTTACTAATAACGGTGGTCTTACAAGGTGAAAAACAACAGCAATATCGATAATATTGTAAGTATCACATCATAAATATCATTACCCAACATTCAATAAATCGTTTTCGTTAATACGCAATCTTTAATTTTCATCTCCTGCAAAACGAAGCTGATATGGGAGAGTAGGGGCTCACAAATCTACATCAACATCTACATACATACTCCGCAATCCACCGCAAGGTGCGTGGCGGAGGGTACACTGTACCACTACTAGTCATTTCCTTTCCTATTCCACTCCCAAACAGAACTAGGACAAAAAAGAATGCCCATATGCCTCCGTACGAGCCCTAATTTCTCTTATCTTGTCTTTTTGATCACCACGCGAAATGTAAGTAGGCGGCAGCAAGATCGTACTACACTCAGCTTCAAATTCCGGCTCTCTAAATTTCCTCAACAGAAATTCACGAAAAGAACGTCGTCTTTCCTCCAACGATCCCCAATTTGCGGAGCATTTCCGTGACACTAGCGCATTGTTCGATCCTACCAGTAACGAACCTAGCTGATCGCCTCTAAACTGCTTCTATGTCTTCCTTTAAACTGATCTGCTGCGAGTCCCAAACACTTGAGCAATACTCAAGACGTTGTCGTACAAGCGTTATATACGCGGTCTCCTTTACAGTTGAAGTACATTTTCCCAAAATTCTCCCAATAAATCAAAGTCGGCAGTCCGCCTTACTCACAACTGTCCTTAAATGTTCATTCCATTTCATATTGCTCTGCAATGTTACGCCTATATTTAAACAACGCGACAGCATCAATAAGCTCACTACTAATGTTGTATTTGAACATTATGGGATTGTTTTTCCTACTCATGCGTATCACCTTAAATTTTTCTACATTGAGAGCTAGCTGCCATTCTTCGCAGCAAGTAGAAATTTTGTCCAAATCATCCTGTTTGCTATTACAGTCAATTAAATACGACACCCTCCCATACACCACAGCATCATCAGCAAACGGCCGCAAATTACAAGTTACTCTGTCCATCAGATCATTTATATACGAGGCGCGTCCAGAAAGTAAGTTCCGTTTGGTAATAAAATAAAATTATACACAGATACAGAAGAAATTTTTATTGCACAACATTCTACAACTATTAAACCAGTTTTCCACATTTGTTATAGCGTGGTACGAGGGTTTGTATACCTTCTTCATAGAAATCTGCCGCCTGTGTCTTCAACTAGTTGGAAACAGTTTCTTTCAGCTCGTCGTCATTGGTGAAGTGATGACCGTCAAGCACTAATGGTAAACCTACGGTTTTCCTGGATCCTGTCATCAATCGCGTGAACCAGTTCTTTCGTAACCAAAGGTGGACGCCCACTTCGTTCTTCATTGTGCACATCACCATGCCCAGCATTGAATTGTCGGGCCCATCTTCTCACCATCGAATCACTCATCGCATTTGGCCCGTAAACATCGCAAATTTTCCGATAAATTTCACTCGGTTTCACTTTCCTCGCATTCATAAACCGGATAACAGACCTGATTTCACAGGCGGCGGGATTTTCAATCAACGGCGACATTTCAAACAAGCACAACAAAGTGTACGTAATTTACAGCAATCTCCAAATGGCGCACGTTCTTCTCCTTGATACACATCGTCTACAGCGCATGTGCGGAACTGCAATCGCAGCGCTGTAGCGGAGATAAATTGAAACGGAACTAACTTTCTGGTCGCGCCTCGTAGATAGAAAATAATAGCGGTCCTATCACACTCCCCTGGGGCACGCTTGACGATACACTCGTCTCTGCTGAACACTCCCCGTCGAGAACAACGTACTGCGTTCTATTACTTAGGAGGTCTTTCAGCCAGTCACAAATCTGTGAACCTATTCCATAAGCTCGTATCTTCGTTAGCAGTCTGCAGTGTGGCACCGCGCCAAACACCTTTTTGAAGTCGAGAAAAACGTAATCCGCCTGTAGCCCTTCATCCATGGCTCGCAAGATGTCATGCGAGAAAAGGGCAAGCTGAGGTTCACCTGAACGATGTTTCCTAAACCCTTGTTGATTCACAGAAAGAAGCTTTTCCGTATCAAGCAAATTTACTATATTCGAACTGAGAATATGCTCCAATATTCTACATGAAACTGTTGTCTACGATAGTGGCCTGTAATTGTGTGGGTCAGTTCTCTTTCCTTTCTTATACACTCGAGTCACCTGCGCTTTTGTCCAATCAGTAGGAACTTTGCGCTGAATTAAAGATTCGCGATAAACGCAAGCTAAGTACCCGCCGCTACTGACGTCGATGACCCGTGGCGCTGTTTGCTGCTGAGCGGTGGCGGCTGTCTTGTGAGAGGGAGCAAGAGGCCGTCGAAGAGCTCGCCGGTCGCGGGTCGGTAATGGCGGGGTCAGATTTATGGCGGAGGGATCTGCATGCAGGGCGGGTAGGTAGGCAGGCAGGCAGGTGCATTGTGGCGCGCGGCACGATTTACGGTTATTGCTGGCGCCAGGAAAGAGCGCCGCGGGGCCCGCCGAATAAACTTTCAAATTGAAATGCCGACCGCGCTGAATGAAGTCGACGCTGCGCCAATGAATGATCCGGGGCCGGCCCAGCCGTAGCGGCAGCCGCGCGCGCCCGCTCTCTCTGCCTTTGTTCACAGGCTGCGCTGCGGCGCCCGAATGTCGGCCGTATGGAGCGCGAAATCCACCGTCTAGTTCCTGCCCTGCGCTTACTGTCCACAATCAACAAAATTCCTGACTGCCAAAATCATGGGTTGTGACGCCCCTCGACGGAGTCGTGCAGTGGCGGCTGTAGACGAAAACTGGACGTCGGCGAAATCGTCTTTTGCGAGGCCCCCTTTCATTTTTTCATAAGGAGGGAAATGTTAAATGAAATGAGTTGAATTATACACCAATAATCATTGTACTAAAATGTTATTAATATAATATACAAGTATTTTTGCAATCGCAAAAATTACAATATGTTGTTGTTATCGTCTTCAGTCCGGAGACTGGTTTGATGCAGCTCTCCACCCTACTCTATCTTGAGCAAGTCTTTTCATCATCTCATAAGAACGGCAACCCACATCCACTTGAATCTGCTTACTATACGCACCTCTTGGTCTCCAAAATCAAATGTCAAATGTTTGTAGAACTTATGGGACTTAACTACGGGGTCATCAGTCCCTAAGCTTACAAACTACTTATGAACTAGCTAAGACTAAGGACGGCACAAATATCCATGCCCGAGGGGGAATTCGAACCCCCGACCGTAGTGGCCGTGCAGACCGTGACTGGAGCGCCTCAGTCCCCTCGGCCACCGCGGCCGGCTCTTGGTCTCCCTCTGCGATTTTTACCCCACACACTTCCCTCCAATGTTAAATTTATGATTCCCCGATGTCTAAGAATGTCTGCTACCAAGCGATCCCTTCTTTTAGTCACGGTATGCCAAAAATTCCTTTTCTCGCCAATTATGTTCAGTACCTCTTCATTAGTTATGCGATCTACCCACCTAATCTTCAGCATACTTTTGTAGCTCCACATTTCAAAAGCCTCTATTCTCTTCCTGTCCTCACTTCTTATCGTCCATGTTTCACTCCCGTACAAGGCAACACTCCACAACAAATGACTTCAGAAAAGACTTCCTTACCCTTAAATTAATATTCGATGTTAGCAAATTTCTCTTTTTCAAAAATGCTTTTCTTCCCATTGCCATTCTGCATTTTATATCCTCTGTACTGCGACCATCGAAATTACAATAAACAAACGCAAATTAAAATGGAGTGACTGTTCGGCTTTTCACCTCCCTGAATTTTTTAAAGATCACATCTTAATCAATACTAGCCGCTATTTCGGCTTCAATTAATAGTAACGAAAACGCAGATAGTGTATCTTGGCCAATTGTGGTTCTCAAGTAAGTCTTAATCAATTTTAACTTTGAGAAGCTTCTCTCGGTCGAAGCTGTACTGACTGGAACTGTGCACATAATTCTGATAGTTATATAAACGTCTGGATATACTTCTTCCAAATTGTTTTCTAAAATGTACTGAAGAAGTTGTTTCCAGGTATTTAACTAAAAATTGTGTCACTGCTGCACTCACACGGAAATAAATACGGACAACTGAATAGCTGCCAGGCGGAAATGGCCGAGCGCACTAAGGCGTCATACCACGGTGAGCGACATCGCTCTTGTCGGGGGTCGAATCCCACCCGTGGGTACGGATGTTGTGATCGTCCTTTGGTTAAACTAGTGCAAGTTAGACGTAGGTCGTCACTACATAACTTAGCAGTTGAAAAGTGCCGTTAAACAACAAATACTGAAAAAAATTTACAATGTTTTGCGAAGCCCCCACGAACCCGAGGCTGTCGGCGGTTGCCGACGTCGCCGACGCCTCGCGCCGCCACTGGAGTCGTACCACACACACCACTGCTATGACGCACAATCACCACCTCCGTGAACCTGGCACCCCACTTAACGAAATCGATTTTTTCATTATACAATCTTAAAGAGCTTCGTTTGTAGTGGATTGTAGTGCAAAAAGTTTTGTTTGTAGTTTTTCGGAAAAAAAAGTTAAGGGTTACTAAAAAAATAGCCAGCACCCCACTTTTAAGAAATTAAATTCTAATGGATGATATGTGTGGGGAATCGTTTGTAGTGGTTTGTAGTGAACGAATTTTAGTTTGTAGTAATTTGTATATCCCACAAAATGTGTTCAAAATGGAAGGCGCGAGGCCGATACTACTGTGCACGGCACCCACTGGCAGCACCCCACTTTCAAGAAATTTAATTCTAAAGGATGATATGTGAAGGAAATAGTGTGTAGAGGTTTGTAGTGAACGAATTTTCGTTTGTAGTAACTTGTATATCCCACAAAACGTGTTCAAAACGGAAGCCGCAAGGCTCATACTGCTGTGCACTGCACCCACTGGCAGCTCCCCACTTTCAAGAAATTTAATTCTAATGCTAGATATGTGAAGGAAATAGTGTGTAGAGGTTTCTAGTGAAAGAATTTTCGTTTGTAGTAACTTGTATATCCCACAAAACTTGTTCAAAATGGAAGGCGCGAGGCCCATACTTCTATGCACTGCACCCACTGGCAGCACCCCACATTCAAGAAATTTAATTCTAATGGATGATATGTGTAGGAAATAGTGTGTAGAGGTTTGTAGTGAACGAATTTTCGTTTGTAGTAACTTGTATATCCCACAAAACGTGTTCAAAATGGAAGGCGCGAGGCCCATACTGCTGTGCACAGCACCCACTGGCAGCAGCCCACTTTCAAGAAATTTCATTCTAATGGATGATATGTGTAGGAAATAGAGTGTAGAGGTTTGTAGTGAACGTATTTTCGTTTGTAGTAACTTGTATATCCCACAAAACGTGTTCAAAACGGAAGCCGCAAGGCCCATACTGCTGTGCACTGCACCCACTGGCAGCACCCCACTTTCAAGAAATTTAATTCTAATGCTAGATATGTGAAGGAAATAGTGTGTAGAGGTTTCTAGTGAAAGAATTTTCGTTTGTAGTAACTTGTATATCCCACAAAACTTGTTCAAAATGGAAGGCGCGAGGCCCATACTTCTGTGCACTGCACCCACTGGCAGCACCCCACATTCAAGAAATTTAATTCTAATGGATGATATGTGTAGGAAATAGTGTGTAGAGGTTTGTAGTGAACGAATTTTCGTTTGTAGTAACTTGTATATCCCACAAAACGTGTTCAAAATGGAAGGCGCGAGGCCCATACTGCTGTGCACAGCACCCACTGGCAGCAGCCCACTTTCAAGAAATTTCATTCTAATGGATGATATGTGTAGGAAATAGTGTGTAGAGGTTTGTAGTGAACGTATTTTCGTTTGTAGTAACTTGTATATCCCACAAAACGTGTTCAAAACGGAAGCCGCAAGGCCCATACTGCTGTGCACTGCACCCACTGGCAGCACCCCACTTTCAAGAAATTTAATTCTAATGCTAGATATGTGAAGGAAATAGTGTGTAGAGGTTTCTAGTGAAAGAATTTTCGTTTGTAGTAACTTGTATATCCCACAAAACTTGTTCAAAATGGAAGGCGCGAGGCCCATACTGCTGTGCACTGCACCCACTGGCAGCAGCCCACTTTCAAGAAATTTCATTCTAATGGATGATATGTGTAGGAAATAGTGTGTAGAGGTTTGTAGTGAACGTATTTTCGTTTGTAGTAACTTGTATATCCCACAAAACGTGTTCAAAATGGAAGGCGCGAGGCCCATACTGCTGTGCACAGCACCCACTGGCAGCAGCCCACTTTCAAGAAATTTCATTCTAATGGATGATATGTGTAGGAAATAGTGTGTAGAGGTTTGTAGTGAACGTATTTTCGTTTGTAGTAACTTGTATATCCCACAAAACGTGTTCAAAACGGAAGCCGCAAGGCCCATACTGCTGTGCACTGCACCCACTGGCAGCACCCCACTTTCAAGAAATTTAATTCTAATGCTAGATATGTGAAGGAAATAGTGTGTAGAGGTTTCTAGTGAAAGAATTTTCGTTTGTAGTAACTTGTATATCCCACAAAACTTGTTCAAAATGGAAGGCGCGAGGCCCATACTGCTGTGCACTGCACCCACTGGCAGCACCCCACATTCAAGAAATTTAATTCTAATGGATGATATGTGTAGGAAATAGTGTGTAGAGGTTTGTAGTGAACGAATTTTCGTTTGTAGTAACTTGTATATCCCACAAAACGTGTTCAAAATGGAAGGCGCGAGGCCCATACTGCTGTGCACTGCACCCACTGGCAGCACCCCACATTCAAGAAATTTAATTCTAATGCTAGATATGTGAAGGAAATAGTGTGTAGAGGTTTCTAGTGAAAGAATTTTCGTTTGTAGTAACTTGTATATCCCACAAAATGTGTTCAAAATGGAAGGCGCGAGGCCGATACTACTGTGCACGGCACCCACTGGCAGCACCCCACTTTCAAGAAATTTAATTCTAAAGGATGATATGTGAAGGAAATAGTGTGTAGAGGTTTGTAATGAACGAATTTTCGTTTGTAGTAACTTGTATATCCCACAAAACGTGTTCAAAACGGAAGCCGCAAGGCTCATACTGCTGTGCACTGCACCCACTGGCAGCACCCCACTTTAAAGAAATTTAATTCTAATGCTAGATATGTGAAGGAAATAGTGTGTAGAGGTTTCTAGTGAAAGAATTTTCGTTTGTAGTAACTTGTATATCCCACAAAACGTGTTCAAAACGGAAGCCGCAAGGCTCATACTGCTGTGCACTGCACCCACTGGCAGCACCCCACTTTAAAGAAATTTAATTCTAATGCTAGATATGTGAAGGAAATAGTGTGTAGAGGTTTCTAGTGAAAGAATTTTCGTTTGTAGTAACTTGTATATCCCACAAAACTTGTTCAAAATGGAAGGCGCGAGGCCCATACTGCTGTGCACTGCACCCACTGGCAGCAACCCACATTCAAGAAATTTAATTCTAATGGATGATATGTGTAGGAAATAGTGTGTAGAGGTTTGTAGTGAACGAATTTTCGTTTGTAGTAACTTGTATATCCCACAAAACGTGTTCAAAATGGAAGGCGCGAGGCCCATTCTGCTGTGCACAGCACCCACTGGCAGCAGCCCACTTTCAAGAAATTTCATTCTAATGGATGATATGTGTAGGAAATAGTGTGTAGAGGTTTGTAGTGAACGTATTTTCGTTTGTAGTAACTTGTATATCCCACAAAACGTGTTCAAAACGGAAGCCGCAAGGCCCATACTGCTGTGCACTGCACCCACTGGCAGCACCCCACTTTCAAGAAATTTAATTCTAATGCTAGATATGTGAAGGAAATAGTGTGTAGAGGTTTCTAGTGAAAGAATTTTCGTTTGTAGTAACTTGTATATCCCACAAAACGTGTTCAAAATGGAAGGCGCGAGGCCCATACTGCTGTGCACTGCACCCACTGGCAGCACCCCACATTCAAGAAATTTAATTCTAATGGATGATATGTGTAGGAAATAGTGTGTAGAGGTTTGTAGTGAACGAATTTTCGTTTGTAGTAACTTGTATATCCCACAAAACGTGTTCAAAACGGAAGCCGCAAGGCCCATACTGCTGTGCACTGCACCCACTGGCAGCACCCCACTTTCAAGAAATTTAATTCTAATGCTAGATATGTGAAGGAAATAGTGTGTAGAGGTTTCTAGTGAAAGAATTTTCGTTTGTAGTAACTTGTATATCCCACAAAACTTGTTCAAAATAGAAGGCGCGAGGCCCATACTGCTGTGCACGGCACCCACTGGCAGCACCCCACTTTCAAGAAATTTAATTCTAATGGATGATACGTGTAGTACATAGTGTGTAGAGGTTTGTAGTGAACGAATTTTCGTTTGTAGTAACTTGTATATCCCACAAAACGTGTTCAAAATGGAAGGCGCGAGGCCCATATTGCTGTGCACTGCACCCACTGGCAGCACCCCACTTTCAAGAAATTTAATTCTAATGGATGATACGTGTAGTACATAGTGTGTAGAGGTTTGTAGTGAACGAATTTTCGTTTGTAGTAACTTGTATATCCCACAAAACGTGTTCAAAACGGAAGCCGCAAGGCCCATACTGCTGTGCACTGCACCCACTGGCAGCACCCCACTTTCAAGAAATTTAATTCTAATGCTAGATATGTGAAGGAAATAGTGTGTAGAGGTTTCTAGTGAAAGAATTTTCGTTTGTAGTAACTTGTATATCCCACAAATCTTGTTCAAAATAGAAGGCGCGAGGCCCATACTGCTGTGCACGGCACCCACTGGCAGCACCCCACTTTCAAGAAATTTAATTCTAATGGATGATATGTGTAGGAAATAGTGTGTAGAGGTTTGTAGTGAACGAATTTTCGTTTGTAGTAACTTGTATATCCCACAAAACGTGTTCAAAACGGAAGCCGCAAGGCCCATACTGCTGTGCACTGCACCCACTGGCAGCACCCCACTTTCAAGAAATTTAATTCTAATGCTAGATATGTGAGGGAAATAGTGTGTAGAGGTTTCTAGTGAAAGAATTTTCGTTTGTAGTAACTTGTATATCCCACAAAACTTGTTCAAAATGGAAGGCGCGAGGCCCATACTTCTGTGCACTGCACCCACTGGCAGCACCCCACATTCAAGAAATTTAATTCTAATGGATGATATGTGTAGGAAATAGTGTGTAGAGGTTTGTAGTGAACGAATTTTCGTTTGTAGTAACTTGTATATCCCACAAAACGTGTTCAAAACGGAAGCCGCAAGGCCCATACTGCTGTGCACAGCACCCACTGGCAGCAGCCCACTTTCAAGAAAATTAATTCTAATGGATAATATGTGAAGGAAATAGTGTGTAGAGGTTTGTAATGAACGAATTTTCGTTTGTAGTAACTTGTATATCCCACAAAATGTGTTCAAAATGGAAGGCGCAAGGCCCATACTGCTGTGCACTGCACCCACTGGCAGCACCCCACTTTCAAGAAATTTAATTCTAATGCTACATATGTGAAGGAAATAGTGTGTAGAGGTTTGTAGTGAACGAATTTTCTTTTGTAGGAACTTGTATATCCCACAAAACGTGTTCAAAATGGAAGGCGCAAGGCCCATACTGCTGTGCACGGCACCCACTGGCAGCACCCCACTTTCAAGAAATTTAATTCTAAAGGATGATATGTGTAGGAAGTAGTATGTAGAGGTTTGTAGTGAACGAATTGTCGTTTGTAGTAACTTGTATATCCCACAAAACGTGTTCAAAATGGAAGGCGCGAGGCCCATACTGCTGTGCACTGCACCCACTGGCAGCACCCCACTTTCAAGAAATTTAATTCAATTGGATGATATGTGAAGGAAATAGTGTGTAGAGGTTTGTAATGAACGAATTTTCGTTTGTAGTAACTTGTATATCCCACAAAATGTGTTAAAAGTGGAAGGCGCAAGGCCCATACTGCTGTGCACTGCACCCACTGGCAGCACCCCACTTTCAAGAAATTTAATTCTAATGCTACATATGTGACGGAAATAGTGTGTAGAGGTTTGTAGTGAACGAATTTTCGTTTGTAGGAACATGTATATCCCACAAAACGTGTTCAAAATGGAAGGCGCAAGGCCCATACTGCTGTGCACGGCTCCCACTGGCAGCACCCCACTTTCAAGAAATTTAATTCTAAAGGATGATATGTGTAGGAAGTAGTATGTAGAGGTTTGTAGTGAACGAATTGTCGTTTGTAGTAACTTGTATATCCCACAAAACGTGTTCAAAATGGAAGGCGCGAGGCCCATACTGCTGTGCACGGCACCCACTGGCAGCACCCCACTTTCAAGAAATTTAATTCTAATGGATGATATGTGTAGGAAATAGTATGTAGAGGTTTGTAGTGAACGAATTTTCGTTTGTAGTAACTTGTATGTCCCACAAAACGTGTTCAAAATGGAAGGCGCGAGGCCCATACTGCTGTGCACGGCACCCACTGGCAGCACCCCACTTTCAAGAAATTTAATTCTAATGGATGATAGTGTAGGAAATAGTATGTAGAGGTTTGTAGTGAACGAATTTCCGTTTGTAGTAACTTGTATATCCCACAAAACGTGTTCAAAATGGAAGGCGCGAGGCCCATACTGCTGTGCACGGCACCCACTGGCAGCACCCCACTTTCAAGAAATTTAATTCTAATGGATGATATGTGTAGGAAATAGTGTGTAGAGGTTTGTAGTGAACGAATTTTCGTTTGTAGTAACTTGTATATCGCACATTACACGAGCTGCAAACTCAGCGTGCTGCTGGCTACCTACTTGCGGAAGCCTTTTTCTTTTCTTTTCTTTTCTTTTTTTTTTTTTTTTTTTTTTTTTTTTTTTTTTTTTTTTTTACACGCTTGTATAGTTTCGGTAGTGTTTGATTGATTGTGTTTAATTTTGTTACATATAGTTTTTCGAAAAAATCTGACACTCAGAAATAGCCTGCTTCCCATTTTGAAGAAATCAAGTGTAATGTTTGGTTTATGTTGGTATCGTATGTAATTTTTGCAGTAAACGTATTTCTGTGTATAGGTCTTTTTACTGTCCGGACCTTTTTCTTTTCTTCCTCGATAAAGAGGTCGCGCTGGACTGTTCTGGCTGTTACAGAGGGTGCATGGGAAAGCATGCAGTCTGTGCGGAGGATATAGGTAGACGTCTGTGCGATTGCGGAAATCCGCGGATATCTACAGTAATTTTTACTGTTTCGGATCAAATTGTGAGCAACGCAGATATTCTCGTGTTATCTGGGGATAAAGAGCGACGTTCTGCCCCGTACGTCTGTCGAAACGTTAGTGGATATTCTCGGAATCCATGCAGGGCTCAGGTAGAGCGGAAGTATGTTTTCCTCATCCCATGACCATAGCCACAGACAAATATGTTACTGTGTGCCACAGCGGACGTAGCTGTACCCGAGGGACCTGCGCCTAATCCGTTTACGTGGCCGTGCCTTACCTGCGGTCTGTCAAGTGCTCTCTGGTTGGCAAACCGGCCCGCTGCCTACCACAGATGACATGCCAAATTTTCGGTGCCTTCAGTTAGTGCTGTGTAGTGACCGAGTGACAACGTATATTGCAAGGTATACCATGACAGTTCTTTCTTATAATGAACATGACATCAGTGGATATTATATCGCGTAAAGTAAGGTGATTCGGCATTACTCAAGTAAAACAAATTGAAATCGTCAAGTTGAAAAAAGAAATTGCATACTTATTTGATGGCATGGGTAAGATCAACGACATAGTAGCTTGTTTTGCGTGTAAAAAAGTATATTCTTATACTGGGCACAAAAGTAGAACTTCAAATTACCTGTAACATTCGTGTTAGACAGGACAAAGTAGCTTAATTAGTTATTAAAATCCCATGACAGATGCAAAAGTTCCTGAAGTTCCGCCAAATATGAACACAACCGCGACCGAAAAACTTATGAATCTGGTCAGCAAAGGCATTTTACCGTTCTAAGTTGCGTGTGGATCTTGGTTTCTCGTGAGGGGCAGTTTCCTATAGATGTGGTGGCATATTTGATGCACTATGTGTTTTATAGTCATTTAATTATGCCAGTAAGCGTCAGGAAAGTGCAAGCAATATGTTGGCTAAGTTTCATCGCAACCGAATGAACTGTACAGCCGCGCATAAACATACAAACAAACCTTAACGTTTCTGTGTTAGAGAAACGGTGACATAGGTAGTAAAGATTGACAATAGCATTTTATAGCAACTTTCGTAATCAGAAACGGTGTACGGTCAAAGTAACGTATTTAGGAAGATACGCAATGTTAGTTGTATAGGCTGGCCGTAGCTGCAGCTGATAGTCTCTTTTTGCTGACAGTTACCAGTTACAAGTAGATGGCAGTTTTAACGCTTGAAATGGCATGCTTTGCTTTCTGTCACATATCCTCTAGTGTGTTAATATGGGGAAAAACAAGTGTCCCTTTTGTAAAACTCCGAAAGAACCGTTTCTTTCTTTTTAAATGTAAACACAGTAAATATTCAAATGTTTGTAAATCTATCGGACTCAATTGCTTGGGTACTACTTATATTAAGGTAAACTAACCTAAAAATAGCACATACATCCATGCCCGAGGGAGGATTCGAACTTCCTGCGCGGAAGGCCTCGCAATCCGCAACGTGACGCTCCAGACCACTCGGCTACTCCCGCGCGGCAAACAGTAAAATCTCATCTATGCCAATCAGTTTTAACCACTGAAATTTAAGAAGCTGCCTGTATTAAACAGCTGATGTAGTGCTCCGACCACACGGGCTCCGAAGCGCTACTGTGTGTGTCCGGAGCGCCAATGCTTTCCTGTCTGGAATTCAAATGTTCAAATGTTTGCTAAGCGTATTGGACTTAACTGTGGGGTCATCAGTCCCTAAACTTACAAACTACTTATGAACTAACTGATACTAATGAGAGCAGAAGCATCCATGCCCAAGGGGGCATTCGAACCCCCGACGGGGAACGGTCTCGCACAGCGGAGCGTAACCCCTCAATACGCTCGGCCGCTCCGCCGCAGCTCCTGTTTGGAATAGCCTATTTTGGAGTAGGTATGGAACAGTTACCATGATTCGAGAAGTCAGAAATAGTTGTCACAGAAATGACACTCTAACAATAATTATATCATGGTTTTAAATACTGCCATCTGTTACTGTTACCCATTCAAAACTTTAATGTTTGCAGATGCGGATAAAGTGCCGCGGATGCGGATATGTGCCTTGCGGATGTGGTGCGGATAACACTTTTCTTATCCGCGCAGGCCTCTAGATATAGGGTAGCTTGCCTCCTTCACTGGCTAAGGAATCTAGAAGTGGGCCGACACGTACTTCGTATGAAAGATTTTGTTTATAATTAATTTTCTAAGTAGATATAGATGTTTGATAGTGGTTTTTATGGAAGTTTATAGTTCATGGAGAAAGGTCTATAAATATTGGTAGCCACATAATCATTTGGAGTAGTTTGGAAATATTTAGTTAAAATCTTATCTACTGGAGTGAACATTCTACGATTCAGAATTTTGATCATCTGTTGAACATCAGTATCTTGTGAACACACAGAATTGTTGATGAGAGTAATAGATTGTATACTTTGTTCCTCCACGTTCAATTAATGTTTCTTAAATGACATCATGTTTCATCCTTAATGTATTTTCGTAAATTTAGTATTGGCCGATTCTAGCAATCGGACAATAATAAAACGTAATCTTGGTAGGTTTTTATTCTGACCGTAAAAATTGAGCACTTGCAGTTGTCTTGGTCTAATATTTTACGTGATTAAACTGTCTTCTATTTTGCTGTTTATATCAGATTTTCACGGCTGCCCGTTGTCGGAGCTTAGTCCCCTCTCGGGCATGCGTGTTTGTTGTTGTTCTTAGCATAAGTTACTTTCAGTCAGTATAATGGTGTTTAAGCGTAGGGACTGATGATCAACGTAGTTAAACATTTGAATTTCACGGATGCCCATAACCAAATACTGTCGTTATAGGCTTTGGCGCGATGTAAAGCATTGTTACAACGTCAGTAATAATCTGTTTTCGTACTATCGCTGTACATGATAAGACTGTAAAGTATCCCCAAACAAAATTTCCAGATTCTGATGCTGTCCCGAAAAGGCGAAAAGCGTTTCAAAATAAATCGTTGCAACCAAGACTGTGTTTTATTAGAAATTAATATTTATTTTACTTCTTTACAGGGTGTTACTCTCAGAAAGACGTGTTACCCGACAGTGTTAAATATTACAATATGTAGTGCGACACGGTATTTACAATATCATTGTGCTCTTTATTTATAACATTTTAAGATATGGCACCTCAATATTAGCAACATTTTCGGAATAAGTGGCTAAGCGAAATGCAAATTAAAGACTCTAGCGCGAGGTTCTGGAGAAAACAATTTTAAATAAATACTGCTCTTGCCTTAGTATCTTCGTTCACCAGAAGTACACCCGGCGACTGGGAAGTATTTTCGCTATGGCAAGCTTTCGGAAATCTGTATCGCTATGCCAGGAGTTTCAGGTCTCAGGACGTAACTTCGGTTAAACGGCACAGTAAGGCAAAACAGTATAAGTCATCATATATATATATATATATATATATATATATATATATATATATATATATATATATATATATATATATAATTTGCCATTTTCCAAAGCTTGCACTATCAAAAATACTCATTTCTGTGCATTACTGTACGCGATAGTTTTGTTAGTGACGTTACTACTGAGGACAGCGTTGTACCCGCATCAATTAGGAAATTACTCTTTTTCATATTACTATTATTACAAAAACTGAATTAAAAATTTAGAGCTTTTTATTGTAAACCGCGGGATTTTGAAAGCCATCTGGCGGGATTATTTAAAAACCTGTTTGCAACAAGGAATTTCTGGATCCCATTTCTTATTCTATTTTTAAAGTGCCAGGATCATGTCTTTCCTTTTTCAGAAGTTCAGAAGTCTACTTTTATGAATAATTTCAAAGTATTCAAAAAGGAAATATCTGAAAGTTAAGAAACATATGCAGTGCGTGAATGAGTGCCAAGGATGGGCTTTCTTTTATGTACCGGCAACAGGCGAAAAGTATTTGGTGACGCAAACATTGTCAGTTTCGACTCGGCTACGTGCATACGTCCAGGGTGACCAAAGTAGCAATTTTGTCGCTAAATTTCGAAGCGAAACAGCCACAGCTGCAACTATTGAAATGTCCCAAAGTGTAGTTTCCATGACCTGGACGCGATTTCAGACAAGACCCACTAAAAAAAGGCAAGGCCAAGGTCGTCCACGGGTAGCATAAGCTAGAGAGGACCATTATCTCCAGTTAACAAACAGACCGTCGAGACAGGAGGCTGAATGCAACTCAGTTGCAACGCACCCTCCAAAAACGACAGGACGCTCAATATCAACACACAGTACGGAAATCGCCTTCGAGAATGTGGCTTCTACACACAGAGCCCTATGGTGCGTGTCCCATTCACACCAGGAACCCGGCAGAAACTGGGCGGAGGAACATCAGAATTGAAACCGTAAAAATGGAGCAGTGTTCATTTCACATATGAGTCAAGATGTTTTACGGCGGACAATCGTCGTTCCCTCATCTGAAGAGAACGTGGAACTCGCAACAATCTTGTTTATGTATACGAAACATCACCATATCATGGTGGTGAACGAATGGTGTGGATAGGAGTCAGTATTGGCGGACATACGGACCTCTATGTCGTTCAGAATGGCGCTTGGACTGTTCAAACGCACAGAGACAAGATCCATCGATCTATGTTCTGCCCTATACTGGTGCCATAAGAGATGGGTTCCTTCTCTTGTGGTGGACGATTATTCTCATCTCCACAGAGTTGCACTGGTGGACAACATCTTTGAAGCTGAGGGAATTGAACGAATGGAGGGCCGGCTTTTCACCTGACTTTAACAGGAATAGACATGTCTGGGATCACTTGGCAGATGCGTTGCAGTCAGACCAGCACCTCCCACAACGGCTGCAGACCTAGTTATTGCGTTCCTGGAAGAATGACCAAATATACCTCAAGTTCTCATTGTTGTTGCTGCTGTGGTTTTCAGTTCACGGATTGGCTTGATGCAGCTCTCCACGTTACACTGTCGAAAGCCCCTTCATCTGAGAATACGAACGGCAACCTACATCCTTTTCAGTCTGCTTACTGTATTCGTCCTTCGGTACCCCTCTACGATTTATACTCCATACGTCCTTCTAATGCTAATGTTTAAGATTTGTAGATGTCTCCCGAATGTGTCCCACCAACCGATCCCTTCTATTAGGACATGCCAGAAACTTCTTTTCTTCCCAATGCTCTTATGCGCCATATTAGTTACATGATATACCCATCTAATCTTCATCATTCGTCTGTAGCACCACATTTCGAAAGGTTCTATCAACTTTTTGTCTGAGCTCCTTGTCCTCCAAGTATCACTCTCATACAATGCTATACTCCAGACAAATGCTTTTAGAAATTTAGTAACATTTATATTACTACTGGATGTCATAAAACTCTCTTCTTAAGAACCTCTTTTCTTCCCACAGCCATTTTGAATTTTATATTTCCCTTACTTTGGCCATCTAACATTATTTTGCTACCCAAATAAGAAAACTCATCTACTACTCTTATTGTCTCATTATCTAATGTAATTCTTTCAGCATCGTCCGTTTTTCTAACACTACAATTCCATTATCCCTGTTTTACTCTTCTTAATGTTCATCTTATACCTTCCTTTCGAAACAGTGTCCATTCCGTTCAACTGCTCTTTCACGTTCTTTGCTGTCTCTGACAGAATTAGTGTCATCGGCAACCGTAAAGTTTTTATGCCTTGTCCCTGAATTTTAATTTCTTCTCCAAATTTCACCTTGGATTCCTAAACAGCTTTTTCATTGTACATTAGGGAAGGGCTACAAATCTATCTTACTCCCTTCCGAACAACTACGTTCCTTTCATGCACTTCAAATTTGACTGCTGTCTGGATTTCGCTCCCTGTATTTTGCCCCTGTTACCTTAAGAATCTGAAAGAGTGTATTCCAGTTAACATAGTCAAAAGCATTCTACAGATTTACAAATGCTATAAACGTAGGTTTGCCTTCACTTAACCTACCTTCTAAGGTAAGTCATAATTTAAGTATTTCCTCCGGTATTCCTACATTTCTCCTAAATCCAAACAGATCTTCCCCAAGGTCGGATTCAACCAATTTCCCTTCGTCTGCAAATAATTCGTGTTAGTATTTTGCAGCAATGACTTGTTAACCTGATAGATCTGTAATTGGCTGCACTTGCTTTCTTTGGTATTGCAATTATGATATTTTTCTCGAAGAGTGAGGGCATTTCCACAGTCTCATTAATCTTGCATACCAAGTGGAACAATTTCTGCGTTACTGGCTCTCCTAACTATATCAGCAGTTGAGACGGATTATCATCAACTCAGAAGCCTTTTTTCGATTTAGATCTTTCAGTACTCTGTCAAATTCTTCATTCAGCATCATAACTCTTATCTTCCTCTACTTCATCTTCCGTTTCTAGAATTCTACTTTCAAGTTTACTTCCTTTGTATAGGTCCGTTACATATTCCTGCCGCATTTCAGATTTCCCCTCTTTGTTTAGTACTGGTTTTCTATCTGAGGTCTTGATATTCATGCGGCTCCTTTTCTAGTCTCGAAATGTCTCTTATGTTCCTCTAGGCGATATCTAACTTTCACCTAATTATACATAGCTCTACGAAGTTGTATTTGTCATCTAGCGACTACAGCTTAGCCAATATGCAATTCTTGTCAACTTCATTTCTCCGCCGACTATACTCCTTTTTACGTGTAACAATTTGCTACATTTTTACATTTTCTCCTTTCCCCAGTTGCGTTTAGTATCTCCTGTGATATGCAGGGATTAAGGCCTTGTTCTACTGCCGATATAATTTTCTGCGGCTTTTATCTCTCAGAGCTACCCAATCTTCTCATGCAGAATGCAGTTCTGTGGGTTCTACAAGTCACTAAAAATGAAAATTCGTTCGCTACAAACCTATACGTACTATTTCCAAAACATATCAAACATTAGAATTAAATTTCTTGAAAGTAGGGTGCTGCCAGTGGGTGCCGTGCACAGCAGTATGGGCCTCGCGCCTTCCATTTTGAACACGTTTTGTGGGATGTACAATTTACTACAAACGAAAATTCTTTCACTACAAACCTCTACACACTATTTCCTACACATATCATCCACTAGAATTAAATTTCTTCGAATTCGGGTGCTGCCAGTGGGTGCCGTGCACAGCAGTATGGGCCTCGCGCATTCCATTTTGAACACGTTTTGTGGGATATAAAAGTTACTACAAACGAAAATTCGTTCACTACAAACCTCTACACACTATGTACTACACGTATCATCCATTAGAATTAAATTTCTTGAAAGTGGGGTGCTGCCAGTGGGTGCAGTGCACAGCAGTATGGGCCTCGCGCCTTCCATTTTGAACACGTTTTGTGGGATATACAAGTTACTACAAACGAAAATTCGTTCACTACAAACCTCTACACACTATTTCCTACACATATCATCCAGTAGAATTAAATTTCTTGAATGTGGGGTGCTGCCAGTGGTTGCAGTGCACAGCAGTATGGGCCCCGCGCCTTCCATTTTGAACACGTTTTGTGGGATATTCAAGTTACTACAAACGAAAATTCGTTCACTACAAACCTCTACACACTATTTCCTACACATATCTAGCATTAGAATTAAATTTCTTGAAAGTGGGGTGCTGCCAGTGGGTGCCGTGCACAGCAGTATTGGCCTCGCGCCTTCCATTTTGAACACGTTCTGTGGGATATACAAGTTACTACAAACGAAAATTCGTTCACTACAAACCTCTCCACACTAGTTACTACACGTATCATCCATTAGAATTAAATTTCTTGGAATTCGGGTGCTGCCAGTGGGTGCCGTGCACAGCAGTATGGGCCACGCGCATTCCATTTTGAACACGTTTTGTGTGATATACAAGTTACTACAAACGAAAATTCGTTCACTACAAAACTCTACACACTATTTCCTTCACATATCTAGCATTAGAATTAAATTTCTTGAAAGTGGGGTGCTGCCAGTGGGTGCAGTGCACAGCAGTATGGGCCCCGCGCCTTCCATTTTGAACACCTTTTGTGGGATATACAAGTTACTACACACGATAATTCTTTCACTACAAACCTCTACACACTATTTCCAACACATATCATCCATTAGAATTAAATTTCTTGAAAATGGTGTGCTGCCAGTGGTTGCAGTGCACAGCAGTATGGGCCCCACGCCTTCCATTTTGAACACGTTTTGTGGGATATACAAGTTACTACACACGAAAATTCTGTCACTACAAACCTCTACACACTATTTCCTACACATATCATCCACTAGAATTAAATTTCTTCGAATTCGGGTGCTGCCAGTGGGTGCCGTGCACAGCAGTATGGGCCTCGCGCATTCCATTTTGAACACGTTTTGTGGGATATACAAGTTACTACAAACGAAAATTCGTTCACTACAAACCTCTACACACTATTTCCTACACATATCATCCATTAGTATTAAATTTCTTGAATGTGGGGTGCTGCCAGTGTGTGCAGTGCACAGCAGTATGGGCCTCGCGCCTTCCATTTTGAACACGTTTTGTGGGATATACAAGTTACTACAAACGAAAATGCGTTCACTACAAACCTCTACACACTATGTACTACACGTATCATCCATCTGAATTAAATTTCTTTGAATTCGGGTGCTGCCAGTGGGTGCCGTGCACAGCAGTATGGGCCTCGCGCCTTCCATGTTGAACACGTTTTGTGTGATATACAAGTTACTACAAACGAAAATACGTTCACTACAAAACTCTACACACTATTTCCGTCACATATCTAGCATTAGAATTAAATTTCTTGAATGTGGGGTGCTGCCAGTGGGTGCCGTGCACAGCAGTATGGGCCTCGCGCCTTCCATTTTCAACACGTTTTGTGGGTTATACAAGTTACTACAAACGAAATTTCGTTCACTACAAACCACTACAAACGATTCTCCACACATATCATCCATTAGAATTTAATTTCTTAAAAGTGGGGTGCTGGCTATTTTTCGTGTAACCCATAACTTTTTTTCCGAAAAACTACAAACAAAAATTTTTGCACTACAATCCACTACAAACGAAGCTCTTTAATATAGTATAAAGTAAAAAACAATTTCTTTAAGTCGGGTGCCAGGTTCACGGAGGTACAATCACCCGGCTACGTGCAAATTATTATGTCATTTGGTGCGGGCACAGATAGGGGCGCCACAAGATGTTATCTTCAAGAACACAGCGTTTATATATTTATAGTGTCGGCTGGTTCAATGAACACCCGGATAAAAACTCGTTGTAGAAAAAAAAATCGCACTGACGTGTTTTACGGCCCACTTTAGATTTGTAGTTTTATGAGTTTTTGGCAAACATTTTGGACAAAAATAATAATCTAAATAATAAAAAAATTAATTATTAAGAGTGTCTGAAACCCTTTTAAGAAAAAAAATTAGGTAGTGGGGGGTTTCGAACCACCGACCTTCAGTGTCATAATCCAACGCATTGCCTACTACCCTAAGGATTAAATTTAAAAATCGCGTTCTTTAATTTCATACTGTTGATGACCGTTGTTAACTGTTGCTAATATGGCATCTGTAGACACTACATTATCATTTATCGTACGAAGAACGACGTGTTTTTGTTAATTCTTCAGTGCGCCATTGCTTTGAAATGACAACGTGTAAGTTACAATAAGATAATCATCAAATACGCAACGCGAGATGGCGTTTGACAGAGAGAGTTCTGGGCGAGGAATGTCACGTGACATCTCCTAACGGTTGGGTTTCGTTAATTAAATAGAGGGTGTCAAATCTCCGTTATTTTTGCAAATATGTCTCAAACGATACCAGATATGAAAAAACACAAGGGAGCTACGTTGTAGAGAATTTCTCCTCTACCAATTAGGTTATTCAATTTTCGTGACACATGAACGGTACGTTTGCAATTACAATTATATTACAATCGGCTTTTTTAGGTATTACTACCGTATTTTTTGTCCGAAAAATTTGAAAAAGGGAGGTTCTAGTCTCTGGCGGCCTAGAATCTTGGCTGTAAAATTTGGTGCTGATCGGTTGAACGGTTCGTCTTAAAAACAGGGAACACGTTACGGACAGACAGACAGACATACTTCCTAAAATCGCCGTTATTTTTGCAAATATCTTTGAAACGCTACGAGATATGAAAAAAACATAAGAGAGAAAAGTTTTAGAGAATTTTCTCCTCTACAAATTAGGTTATTCAATTTTCGTGTCACATGAATAGTTAAGTCGTTATTTTCATTTAAATTTCGAGCTGTCAAAAGACGATCGCAAAGGCCCACTTTTAGTGTTACTACCGTAACCTAAAGTGGGCCAAAAGTAGATAACTAAACAAAATAAGTGCCTTTAAACTATCATTCTTAGTTTCCTTTTTCTATCGGATCATTTTATGTGTACATTCAAGCTATTTTTATTGCATGAGAAACGTTTTGCGTCGCGGAGACAGCACGTATACGAGTCGTAACGCGGCCGCTTAATATAGGCGGCAGTAGGCGCAGCGTTGCAATGTGCATGTGCGGCTGAGGTTCAGATTCTCTTCTGAACCCCCTGGAGGCAGCACATGGACGCTGCCGCGGCATGGTGGGGTGAGGAAAAAGTCGCTTTTAGCATTGGCGTTGGAGCTGGTAGAGACACGAGATCCTGGCTACTGGAGCTCTGGCGGTTACACACGAATGGTCCCCAAGCAAGACAATGGGGCTACTGTGTACCTTGCCTTGCGCATGTACAAATCCTACATGAAGACAACATCCAACCTTCACAGATTAGATTAGTACTTGTTCCTTAGATCATGAGTACATCACTTCGTAATGATGTGTCAGATTAATGAAAGGTGTCTTTAAAAATTATTACCTTGTACTAAATATTACATGACACAATTCAGTATTATTTAATTTTTTATTTATTTATTTAATTTTTTAAAATTATTTTTTGCAGATTTTTCAATTTATATCTAAAAATACATTTGTAGTGACGAAGGAGTAGCCATTCATAAATTCTTTTAATTTATTTTTAATTGCTAGTTGGCTATAAATCAGACATTTGATGCCACTTGGTAAGAGAACAAAGACTTTTATGACAGCATAATTCACCCCTTTCTGTGCAAAATTTGTATATAACCTTGAATAGTGTAGATCACCTTTTCTCCTATTGTTGCAGCTATGCACATTGATATTGCTTTTGAATTCGGTTGGATTGGTGATAACAAATTTTATAAGTATACATACTGAGAAGATCCCTAGCTCTTCAAATAATTGTCTGAGGATGGGCTCCAACAATTATGATAACACTCTTTTGTGCATTGAATACTTTTTAACTCAATGATGATTACCCCAGAAAATGAAGCCATACGAAACCAGAGAATTAAAATAGGCATAGTAGGCTAATTTATAATGGGTCACCCCTTTTATGATTCCCACAAGGACTCAACTCCGAATATTTTTATCGTTTTTATTATTCTGAGCATGACCTAAAGAAACCTATCTGACAACTTTTATGTAAGTAATTAATTTATACCACTGTAATGTGCTTTATATTTATATTGCATATTACTTTATATTAATTATAATATATAAGATAGCACAGCACTTGAAAATGGCCGAAACCAGGTTGTGACAATAAACAAAACTTTCGGTCTAATGGCAGTCAACTTTTTTTTAAAAAAAATTATATGACTGAGGCTCCTAACGCATACTATATCATAAGTTGTTTATAAAACTCTTCAGGGTGTTGGACCGCATCGTCAATATATCAAATACTTCACCGACGTTTCGGCCACTATTGCAAGTGGCCATCTTCTCGGTGTTCCCTTTCCCTATCCAGACATATGGATATGTGCTCCACTACCAACGACTGAAGTTTAAAATAACCAAGGCAATATAAAGAATAAAATTCAACAAAAAAATGCAGACAGAAGAAAGTCCACCCCAATTACATCAGAATGATATCAAAATCTGACACAAAAGCAGCTAAAAAAGCAATACATGTGTGTAAAACTGTGGTTCGAGAAGAAATTAAAGAGACTTACAAACACAAAAATGATTTTAGTGTTAAGCTATATTTGTCTCATTTACAGTTAAGTAGGATGCTTACCCCTTTACAGTATGATCAGTTAATAGCTTTAGTTGTTAAGTATGTACACTATGTAAGTGAGACAATTAGAACCACTCATTCAAAGAAAATTGCAAACCTTATTAAAAGACAATGTGATACAATAAAATGTAATGAGAATACAGTAATCCACAATAACTTCAAGTTTTTAAAAAAAGTAGAGAACCTAATAGACATTACTTTCACAGAAAAAGAAATTGACATTTTAAACAAAGGATCCAAATTTAATTTACCAGATAAGTTGCAAGGGAATACCATCAAAAATTTAATTGCTAGTACCTAAATTGCTGTAAATTTGGCTAAGCTACCAGCTGATGAACAAAACCAAATAACTAGCAAGACTTCTAGAATCATTAAACAACAAATAGAGATATAGTACTCAGATTAATAATAATAATGACAAATATAAAATTGTAAAATTAATTAATGAGAATCTCAGAGCAAATCAGGCAATTGCTGTAAAAGCAGATAAGGGCAGTACAACAGTCATCATGAAGGGAGATGATTACATAGATAAAATGAAAGATTTCTTTGACAATAATAATCTCTGAGTTAAATAAAAATCCCACCTCCAGATTTAATAGTTTATTAAAAAAGAAACTTCAGCAATGTAATTTTATTGTAACAGATAAAGAGGTCAAAGAATGCACCAACATGAATCCAAATGCCCCTGAGCTTAGAGTCCAGCCGAAGTTACATAAATTAAACATTCCCATCAGACCGATCATTAACTGCATAAATAGCCCAGCCTACAAATTCAGTAAAAAGTTAGATAAATTACTCAAAGAATTCTACACATATAAAGAACGCTACACAGTTAGAAATTCATACCAGGTAGCACAAGAAATGAAAGACCTTACAATTCCTGAAAATAGTATTCTTGTTTCATTTGACATATGAAACATGTATACTAATATCCCAGTTACAGAAACCATTGATTTAATATGGAGAAACCTCATAAAACGTAACAAAGTATCACTGGCTGAAACAACAGAAATCATAGAACTATTAGAATTAATCACAGCCAACAACTACTTTTGCTTTCGAGATGAAATTTATGTACAACAAGATGGGTTAGCAAGGACTTTAGCTGTCATTTTTATAAATAGTTAAGAACAAAAGCTCTTCAAACAAGATTAACAGTTAACTAATAAAATTTATTATTACAAAAGGTATGTTGATGATTCTATTGCCATATTTGATGGTACTGAAAATGATATAAATACATTCCGTGACGAGATTAACAGCCTGCACCATAAAATCCACTTCACAAAAGAAATTGAACTACAGAAAACTATAAATTTCCTTGATCTAAAATTTACAAACCTAAACAACAAATGTACTTCTGGAATCCACAGGAAACCCACAACTACAGACTGTATAAGGTAAAGCAGTCAACAATCCGAAGATTGGTTTGAACACCAAGTGCTTTACTAGGCATGGTCCTGTTTGGAGGTGGTATGCCGTTGCCTTCCTCCGACCTTGGAACTGAATTACCCAGCCAGTTATAGGGGGACCTACAGTTTAACGTGGGTTCCGAACCACGGTGCTACTCGCTATTTTTCACATCAGCAACACTGCCAGAGGTGAAAGAAGTGGAAAGTGACAGATAAAAATCCTAGGACCTGGCGGGGTTCGAACCCGGGATCTTTGGATTTGGAGTCTAGCACTCTACCACTGTGCAACCGAAGACTGTATAATTAATAATAATTCCAATCATCCAGCAAGTCACAAAAAAGCCTATTTCAATTCTATGATCCACCGTGTAGTAAATCTCCCTTTGCAGAATGATGAAATTAAAAATCAATTGCAGACATTACAACACATAACAGTCACTAATGGGTACAGACCAGACATTGTCTTGGATATTTACCATAAGAAAACTAAAAGGTCTAATGACCAAAATTTGTTGGAAATCACTTTAGAACAAGAATACGAGACAAACAAGAACAACTTTTCCTCTATCCCATACCTTGGTAACATTTCAGATAAAATTGCAAGAGTATTTGATAAAACAAATGTACAAATCAGTTTTTACACTAATAACAATGTGGGCCACATTCTCAAACATCCCACACATAAAACTAATCCAGCAAGTAAGTCCGGTATATATAAGATTGTTTGTGACACTTGCGACAAATATTACATTGGTCACACTGGAGTATACTCCAAGAGCTTACCAATTACTTAATGAAGTCCCCCTCCTTTATTACGCCATGTACAGTTTAAATGAATATTGCACTTAACTGCCAGAAATATTTGTCCATGCTACACTAGTTTTATATCTAGCTGCTATATGGTGGTATGCATCACTTCACAATAATTTTGTAAAAGTATACATATGATATGTAAGATATACTCTTCAACAATTGCTTCCGTGTAAAGATATAAACTTTTCCATTTCACCTGGGTAACTCACTGAAATTTTACAGTAATCAGCAAATTGTTATTGTAATTTGCTTAAAGATTTTTAAATATTATGTTGCCTTCACCATAAAGTGATGATGGGTCTTCCACGCCTTAAACCACATCCTTGGAGCCCCCCCCCCTCCACCACGTAATAGTTATTGGTACCAATTGCATTTAGGCTTATTTTATCTTATTTTTCCATCTTCATCATGTATATACACTATATCCTGACCACCCCTCCCCCCTCCTTGCTTTCGTACCTGAGGGATTGGTCCTGTTTGGCACCTTTTATCAGCACATACATGATTAGTGATGATGCGCTGTAATGTTTATTTATTATTTAGACAGTATTTTATAATGTGTATTGCTACTCAGTGTGGTTGTACTGTGATAGCCTGACTTTTAACATTGTAGCTTGTAGGTAATCTAGACATGATAATCCATCTATTCACTGTAAACAACAACACTGTACTCATCCCCCAAAGATAATCCATCTATCAAGCTATACATTCCCACAGATACCACTCCAAATACGAATGTGATAGCATATCTTTGCCGTGAGTTTTGTAATAATCCTTGATTTATGCTTTGTCCACATCAACCAGTTGCCTTTGTGAACTTATGGTGAACACATACCTATTTTATTATTTTAAATTAAGATGTGGGGACAAATGTGTTGAAAAATGTTCAAATGTTTGTAAATCTATCGGACCAAACTGCGTGGTCATCAGTCCGTAGCTTACAAACTATTTAAACCTAGGTAAACTAACCTAAGGACAACACACACACCCATGCCCCAGTGAGGACTCGAACCTCCACGGCGAATAACCGCGCGCTCCGAAGCGAGACGCTTTAGACCGCTCGGCTACTCCACCGCGGCAACAAATGTGTCACCCATTTTATAATTCTGACATGGACTCAACTCCAAATATTTTTAATGTTTTTATTATTATGACCTAAATGTTCAAATGTTTGTAGCACCTATGGGACTTAACTACGGGGTCATCAGTCCCTAACTACTTATGAACTAGCTAAGACTAAGGATGGCACAAATATCAATGTTGGAGGGGGGATTCGAACCCCCGACCGTAGTGGCCGTGCAGACCGTAACTGAAGCGCCTCAGTCCCTTTATGACCTAAGGAAACCTTTCTGACAACTTTTATGTAACTATTAACTTATACCTCTGTAATGTGCATTATATTTATATTTCATATTACTTTATATTAATTCTAATCTTTTTTTAAATGGTAGCATAGCACTTGATTATGGCCAAAGGCCGAATCCAGATAGTGACAATAAACAAAACTTTCAGTCCAATGGTGGTCAGCTCTTTTGAAAAAAATTATTTGACTGAGGATCCTGACGCATACAAAATCAAATATTTAATTGTATGAAAAGATGTGGGGAAGAGGAGCCTTTGGGCAGACCTCCCAACATGACGTTTCATGTGGTTCCAAACATGCGCAATTGGGGACAGATCTGGGGACCGTGCTGGTCAAGATAGTTGACGTATACCTTGAAGAGCACGTTGGGTATACGGGATACATGTGGACGTGCATTTTACTGTTGGAAAAGCATATCGTTCAAAAAAATGTTCAAATGTTTGTATAGTCTATGGGACTTAACTACGGGGTCATCAGTCCCTAAACTTACAAACTACTTATGAACTACTTACGAACTACTTACAAATATCATTGCCCGAGGGGGGGATTCGAACCCCCGACCATAGCGGCCGTGCAGACCGTGACTGGAGCGCCTTAGTCCCCTCGGCCACCACAGCCGGCAAAGCATATCGTCTCATTGGTGCAGGGGTGGTAGCAAAACACGTTGAATGATGGTTTCAATGTACCGTGCACTGTGCACTGTGCACCGTGCATTCTAGACGATCACTAGAAGAGAACGACCAGTGTAGGATATGCACGATCATGCGTGCCATTAGGGCGTTCTGCTCTCGCGCCCCAACATCGTTGAGCCTGTCTCTAGTGGTGTGGCGGTAGGCGCTTATGAAGGGACGAATGGACACGCGTCGTCTTCAGTGATGGCAGTCGCTGTGCCTTGAAGCCAATGATGGTCGTACGCGTGTGTGGTGTCGTGGAGAAGAGCGCGAAAATCTGGAGTGTATGCGACAAATGCAAACGGGGCCGACGCCTTGCACCATGGTGAGGGAATTCACATCCTACACCAGACGTTCTCCTTTGGTAATCGTCGAGGGAACATTGAACAGTGCACAGTACAACGAAATCCTCATTCAATCCGTCTTGCCACCGTTCATGCACCAACAAGGCGATATGCTTTTCCAACAGTGCACGTCCACATGTATCCCGTAGACCCCAACGCCGTTTGCAGCACGGCACCGAGTCTAACGCTTTAAGGATATCGAGGAGTATGCAGTCTGCCTGTTGCCTTCATCCATGGCTGGCAAGATAACACGCGGGAAAAGGGAAAGCTGAAGAATTTCACCCGAGCCATGCTTTCGAAAGCCGTAACGATGCAAGGGCCGAAACTTTGCCTTCTCATTGAAGTTTAGTAAATTCGTACTGAGGATATGTCCAAAATTTCAACAACAAAGCCATGTCGAATTTTTTTTCAGTAATTCTGTGGGTCCGTTCTTATAACTTTCTTATAAATGCATATCACTTGTGCCTTTTTCCATTCACTTGGTACTTTGCGCTATACCAAAAATTTGGAATAAACAAGGGGAACACCAAGTATGGTACAAACGAATTTTGATGGCTCGCAGGTATGATGTACGGGAACTCCTCCAGACCACCAAGCTAAAAGTATTTGTTCCAATACGCCTTGGTTTCCACGAAAATCGAGATGAAAGTTCAGTGTTACGTGAGTCGGCGTGATGTAATGATAAAGGCTCTGGACTGTCACACAGACGACACGAGTTCAAATCATGCTTTAGGTTGTTTTTTATTTTTTTCAACAATTGATTCTGTATAATTATATTTCTTTTTCTACTTTATCAGTTCTTATTTCAAAGATAAAGTTGTATCAGGCAATTTCAATTGCATGTGAACGATACGCTACGAATGACTAGCCGCCTGGCCGCAGCAAGGGGCACACGGTATTAACGGCAGTGGGGCCGGGGACTGAAAACGCAGCTAGCAAATTCTGCACGAATGCTACAGGTGATAACTACAGGCGGTTTACTGATCTTTCAGTCGTCGTAAAAGTATGCTTCGAAATAACTAATTAAATAAAATAATCGTCACGCAATACATTACATATTGAGCAGTTAACATAAGTTGTTATTATTATGACAAATTACTATAGCATTAACCCTAACAGTGGCTATGAAAGCATATAATTATGCACAATCCGTGGTCAGACAACTGTATAAAAATAATAAAAAAGTAAGATCCAAGCGGGATTTGAATGCGGGTCGTCAGTGTGGCAGTCAAACGCCTTGCTAATGACACCACACTTTTTTTTTATGGTGACAAATTTCATTTATTACATGTGTGACAAGTGAAAAACAACAGTGCAATATCTGCTTGTTCTATTGGTCCCAAGACAAATTGTGTTCCAAATGATTAATGGTAACAGATGTGACAAAGGATTTATACATGGCAATTTACATGGCACATTTATTTCAAATAATTTGCTAAAGCAGCTGGCTTTCCTAAGTATTTTGTGACAACATTGATATACGCTGAAGGTGCATATGTTGTATTACTTTGAATACTGGAAGTAGAAATTACACTTCTTTCAATTTTGTGCTGTTTATACAACATGTAAATTACAACTGTTTTACTGACTTCTCAGTTCTTTGTATGAAAAAGCTTCTTTTTAGCAGTTCCATAGATATCTTCTTTCTGCTAACTTCTTGTTAAAACACAAGACAATTATTTTCCTCGATGGTCCTGTTCAAACCATCTTTTTTTGTAACATCCTAAGGCAGTAAGAGTGTCTGTAGATGCTATCTGAATGTCAGGAAATGATATAGGACCACCAAATGTTATTTCTAACAATGGGGTTGCCACATTCCCTGGTGTTACATGATATGTCTTTCAGACAGATTTAGGCTACTTATAATTGAGAAATTTCACAATATATTCAAAGCTCATAAGCACCCACACAGACTTAAAAATTCAATTCAGTCTCAGATAATAAGCTTCGTCTGACACTTAACCAGCTGTCAGGGTCTAAGAGCTCACATTTCAAGAAAACAATCATAGTTATGTCGTACATGCACAAGCAATTCCTCACTTTCCTGTTTCAAAATATTATACAGTTATTAAGAATGTACATCAAAGAATCACAACAGCACACACATTTCATTCATATACACTATGACATAAAACTGGAATGAAAGAAATATTGCAACAGTATTCTAAAATTCATTAACTTTGGTGGTAACATTTGAAACAGAGATTACTTGATACTTTGTACCACATGTTAAATGATGGAACTTCTGAGCGTGCTAATTTGTAACATAGCATCCCATGTGGAAATTAGTAATTGTTGCCATCGAATATTACAGTAATGTTTGATCAGCACTGGTAATCCTTCATACTAATCAGTACGCATCTCTCTCAATCCTCAACCTCCCCCTTTCAACCCCTACTCTTTTTCATACACAAATATATTCACTTATTCTCCCAGTCATACTCTCTCAAATCCTCTCTTTGCACTCCACAGGTGCCTGCTTTTTTACAGTCACTTATAAAGGAATGGTCACATTTGTGTCCCATCATGGACTTGAAGTCTCTTGCTCTTGTTAGTGTACGATTTGAAGGCCACTGGTGGACTTCTTGAACATTATATCCCACACTGACTCATGTATCACCGCTGACTTCGCACAAGTATAGCTGCTGCGCGCTGCATTTTGATACCGGTTTTTATGGAAACCAAGGCGCATTGGAAAAAATCCTTTTAGCTTTGTGGTCTGGAGGAATTCCTTCACAACATACCTGCGACCCATCAAAATTCCTTTGTACCGTACTTGGTGTTCCCCTTGTAAGACAAGCAAGTGGCCAATGGTGTTGTAGAGCACTCTTTCAAAACCGAAATGGGATCCCATTCGGACCTGATGACTTATTTGTTTCCAGCTCTTTCAGCTACTTTTATGAGCCAGGGATTCCTATTACTACGTCCTATATTTGGTAGTGTGTTAAGCAACGAAACTTTTGTCTGCCAAAATACTGGATTCTGCTGTAAGTGTTTCGAGACTGTGTTAACGAACAAGTGAATACTGTGGGAAGTCGACACAAAGAAGAAGAGTTATAAGTTGCAACACATCTACTAAAGAGACCCCCTGAACTGCACTTGTCCCGTCCTCTTTGTGTATTACTACGCTGTAAGGGGTGCGGACGCCAACAAAAGTATTCCAAGAAATAAAATAATAATTAAAGCAGTCATGATTGCTTACGAAATTGTATTATATCTTTATTGTGATGACTGGTTTCGATCTACATGGATCATCATCAGATGACTTCTGTAAAGAGGAAGAAATATGTGCCATACAATTATAAAATAATAAGACTAACTACAGTGATAAAATTAAAGCTGGTATACCTTTGTTGAAGAGCTGGCCCATCTCTTGTGGAGCAACACTGTTGGATATAGCCATTGTCACTACCACTGCCTTGCGAGCATACTTGAGCTCGATGTTGCGCAGTTTAAGCATAATGTGCTACTCCTGCTGATCCTTCCATATGGGGTGAGGTAACCCGTGTGAATTGTCCTGTCGTTTCGTGATGATGATGCCTCCTGGATTTACTGCAAGGAGGTTCCTCCCGCGGCAGATCAGGCTAACGCGTCGTCGGCCGGGTGTGCTGTTGTTGGCTGAGGATCCGGACAAGCCAGTTGCGGGAGTTGCCTGCTTCTTCGTAAGACTGTCGGGCCATCTACTGTATTCTCTCCCGAAGAGGTTTGATCGCTGTGTCTTCAGGTAGGAGGAGCGTCGGGTATCTCCTGTGAAGTCGCAGCACGAGTTTGAGCTCACGATTCTGCACTCGCTGTAGCATTTCCACGTGAGAGTCTGCAGCGTTTCCCCACACCACGGTCGCTTGCTCCGACAGTGGACGGACCATTACAAAGTGATGCCGCGTTGTGGGGGCAGGGACGACTGAGGGTCGAGCAGAGAGAGGTACAAGGCGCGAAGGCGTTCCAGCGCTCTGCACCTGACGTAGCGGATGTGAGGAAGCCACGTGAGTCTTCTGTCAAGTGTGACCGCGAGATATTTAGCCGTCGACCACCACGGATATTGGCCTCCCGCAGTGGTGACTTGCTGTAAATCGGGTGGCAGTATTCTTCGAGTGAACACGTGGCTCTTGGAAGAATTGACCTTTAGGCGCCATTTGGTGACCCAGGCACACATTATGTCACAACTTACCTGCAGGCGTCTTCTCATAAGGTGAACATTCATGCTCCAGGTAAATAGGGCTGTGTCAGCTCCGTAGAGCGCCAGTCGACCTGTGCAATTCGTGGTGCGTTTGCTGTAAACAGAGAGTAGAGCAGAGGACCTAGTACTGAGCCCTGGGGTACTACTGCCCATATGGGCCTGACTGTCGGTCTTTCATTGTCAATCCTGACGTGAAAGGTCCGTCTGCTGATATGTGACTTTTTTTTCCCTTTCATTGGCTGTTGCAAGCATCATATATGCGAAGAGATACCTCAATGGGTGATCAATTTCCGCAGACGGACAATTTTTTCTTTTGATAGTAATAAATGTTTGTTTTAAATAATTGTCGATAAATGTACAACATCTACAATAGCATTACAACGAGTTTCTATATTGCGAGTTGTACTTAAGCTTTGCTGTATTACGTTATGTTCTGATGTAATGTTCTAAATAAAACATAGACTGTCAGAATTAATGTGCAAATTAGGTATAAAAATATAAATGGAATTGGTGGTAGTGGATGGCCTGGCAGCAAGCGGGAGCGGGCAGGGGTAGTGATTAGTTTACAAAACTCTCAGGTACATGTTTGATGTTATTCCAGGTAATTGCACTGTCCAAAGTACAGAACAATTGGCTCCTTATGGAGGTTGAGGCAGTGATTGGGGCGAGCGTGGGGGCAAATGCTCAATTGTGGAGGCGGTTGTTCTTGTTACTGTTAAAACTTTGGTTGTTACAATTATATTGATATGGAAATTAAGGGGTGGTGGGGACAGCCTTCGCACAAGTGACGAGTTGCGAGGATGGGGAGCAGTGGAGGTGGGGGCGGACCTCAGACGAGTGCGCAGCCATCGGAGGCGGTCATGTTGTTTACAAGAACGTTACTTGTTATTTGTCCTTAAGAGCGTCATTGTCTTACTGAGTGCAATTACATGTTCAATGACAATCATCCTTAAGTGTGCTATTGTTTGAGTGTGGAGGCGTGGGGTGGGTGGTCGAAGCTGGTAACGGTACCTGACACCCATGACACTAACGTCGACGGGTGACTTTTAGTGGCGCAGAACTCTTTTTACCCCACTACTACTGTGTTGCTAAGTTTATTTAGTTTCGTTCAAACGGCGGAGTCATTGTTTACAGAGAAGATACATGCTACAGAGTAGGTACAGTAAAGATGTTGCAAATTTCGAAAAGGAATTTGACATGCAGTCGTAGAAAGTGAAATACAAAAATATTTGTCATTTTATTGAAAAGAGGAGGATAAGGGAGAAAATGCATTAAAATGGCAATAAATCAGTTATAATTAGTAATAAAAAACCACGTCCACTTAAAGGTCAACTGCCTTCTATGGTGATTACCAGTAACGATCAGAGTATAAAACTGATTGGTAGGCCCTGATTTTGTTTTCTATTCTTTATGCGCTATTTCCACATAGGGGTAAGAGTGTAATATGATACGCGAGTAACAACGATTAAACAAAATTCAGCCAGTAATTTTTTACTCCAAATGCAAATTACATAGGGCGAAATAACTACATTAAAGTGGCATCACCACGTAACTAATTTAGAGTAAATTTGTGGCGGTATTTTGCAGACTTACCCGAGAGTCAATTGCGAGATTGTTGATAATAATTTTGGGCAACAAGAAAGTTGCGGAGTATGTCAGCCCATGGACAGATCAAAAATTGCCGAAACAGCGTGTTCAGCGGGATTCCGAGTAACGCTTACCACGAACTGATATTGATACCAGCGCACTGGCACAATGTTCAACGCGCACGACTTGAAGTGGCTCGCACCCGCTTCTTAATTCCATAGTAGTTGCTTCACCAAGTTCCACCACACCCATAAGTACACATTATTTCTGAGCTACATTACATTTTAATGTTTAGTCTTGACAATTGTGTTCATAGGCTGACATAACTACCCCCATGAACCACAGACATTACCGAGGTGGGGTGGCTTGCGTGCCTCAACGATGCAGATAGCCGTACCGTAGGTCCAACCACAGCGGAGGGGTATCTGTGGAGAGGCCAGACAAACGTGTGGTTCCTGAAGAGTGGCAGCAGCCTTTTCAGTAGTTACAGGGGCAACAGTCTGGATGATTGACTGAGTTGGCCTTGTAACATCAGCTAATGTGGCTTTGCCACACAGCTACTGCGAACGGCTGAAAGCAAGGGGAAACTACAGCCGTTACTTTTCCCGAGGACATGCAGCTCTACTGTTTGAACATATGATGATGGCATCCTCTCGGGTAAAATATTCCGGAGGTAAAATAGTCCCCCATTCGGATCTCCGGGCGTGGACTACTCAGGAGGATGTGATCATCAGGAAAGACAATACTGACATTCTACGGGTCGGAGCGTGGAATGTCAGATCCCTTAATCGAGTAGGAAAATTAGAAAATTTAAACAGGGAAATGGATAGGTTGAAGTTACATATAGTGGGGACTAGTGAAGTTCGGTGGCAGGATGAACAGGATTTCTGGTCAGGTGAGTACAGGATTATAAATACAAAATCAGTTGGGGGTATCACAGGAGTAGGACTGATAATGAATAAGAAAATAGGAATGCGGGTAAACTACTATGACCAGCACAGTGATCGCATTATCATTGTCAAGATAGATACGAAGCCAACACCGACAACAGTAGTACAGGTTTATATGCCAACTAGCTCTGCCGATGATGAGGAGATCGAAGAAATATATGAGGAGCTAAAGGAAATTATTCAGACAGTTAAGGGAGAGGAAAACTTAATTGTGATGGGAGACTGGAATTCGGTAGTAGGAAAAGGAAGAGAAGGAAAAATAGTAGGTGAATATGGATTGGGAAGAAGGAATGAAAGAGGAAATCGCCTGGTAGAATTTTGCACGGAACATGGTTTAATCGTAACAAACACGTGGTTTAAGAATCACAAAAGAAGGTTGTATACGTGTAAGAGACCAGGAGACACCGGAAGGTATCAGATAGATTTTATAATGGTAAGACATAGGTACCGGAACCAGGTTATAACCTGCAGGACATACCCAGGGGCAGATATAGACTCTGACCATAGCTTGTTAGTCATGAACTGTAGGCTGAAGCTGAAAAAACTGCAGAAAGGTAGGAAAATAAGGAGATGGGACTTAGATAGATTGAAGGAATGTGAAGTTCTGGAGAATTTCAGAGGGAGATTTAGGCAACAATTGACAGAAACAGGGGGAAATAAAACACTAGAAGAGGAATGGGTAGCATTGAGAGATGAAATAGTGAAGGCAGCAGAGGACAAAATAGATAGAAAGGCAAGACCTACAAAAAATCCATGGATATCACAGGAAATACTACAGTTAATTGACGAAAGGATTAAATATAAAAATGCAGTAAATGAAACAGGCAAAATGGAGTACAGACGACTAAAAAATGAGATTGACAGGAAGTGCAAAATGGCTAAACAGCAGTGGCTAGAAGCCAAATGTAAATCTGTAGAAGAATGTATAGCAATTGGAAAAGTAGATACCGCCTACAGGAAAATAAAAGAGACATTTGGGGACAAGAAAAGCAACTCTACGAATATCAAGAACTCAGATGGGAAACCAGTTCTCAGCAAAGAAGGGAAAGCTGAAAGGTGGAAAGAGTACATAGAGCAGCTCTACAAAGGAAGTGAACTTAGAGACGATGTTGTAGGAAGGGAAGAGGAAGTAGATCAAGATGAAATAGGAGAGACTATACTGAGAGATGAATTTGACAGAGCCTTCAAAGACCTAGGTCGGAACTAGGCCCCAGGAGTAGATGACATACCCTCAGAGCTACTAAAGTCTCTGGGAGAGCCAGCCATGACAAGACTATTTGAACTGGTGTGTAGGATGTACGAGACAGGCGTAATGCCCTCAGACTTTAAGAAAAATGTAATAATCCCCATCCCAAAGAAATCAGGCGCAGACAGGTGTGAAAATCACAGAACCATCAGTTTGATAAGTCATGGTTGCATAATTTTAACACGAATTGTCTACAGGAGAATAGAAAAGCTGGTAGAAGCTGATCTCGGGGAAGATCAGTTTGGATTCAGAAGGAACATAGGAACCCGGGAGGCTATACTCACTTTACGTCTTATCGTAGAAGATAGATTAAGGAAAGGCAAACCTACATTTTTAGCTTTTGTAGATTTGGAGAAAGCGTTCGACAATGTTGATTGGAATACACTCTTTCAAATTCTGAAGTCAGCAGGTGTTATACAGGGAAAGGAGAGTTATTTACAACTTGTACAAAAGCCAGACCGCAGTTATTAGACTCGAAGGGCATGAAAGGGAAGCATCAGTTGGGAAGGGAGTAAGACAGGGTTGTAGCCTTTCTCCAATGTTATTCAATTTGTACATCGAGCAGGCGGTGAAGGAAAGTAAGGAAAAATTTGGAATAGAGATTAAAGTTCAGGGGGAAGAAATGAAAACATTGCGTTTTGCTGATGACGTAGTAATTCTGTCAGAGACAGCGAAGGACCTGGAAGATCAGTTAAATGGAATGGACAGCGTGTTGAAGAGAGCATATAAAATGAACATTAACAAGAGCAAAACAAAAATAATGGAATGCGGTCTTAGAAAATCAGGCGATGCTGAAGGAATTAGATTAGGTAACGAAACAATGAAGGTGGTAGATGATTTTTGTTACTTGGGTAGTAAAATAACATGCGATGGTCGCAGTACAGAGGATATAAAATGCAGAATGGCAATGGGAAGAAAAGCATTTTTGAAAAAGAAAAATTTGCTAACATCGAATATTAATTTAAGGGTAAGGAAGTATTTTCTGAAGGCATTTGTGTGGAGTGTTGCCTTGTACGGGAGTGAAACATGGACGATAAGCAGTGCGGACAGGAAGAGAATAGAGGCTTTTGAAATGTGGTGCTACAGAAGAATGCTGAAGATTAGGTGGGTAGATCGCATCACTAATGAAGTGGTACTGAACAGAATTGGTGAGAAAAGGAATTTTTGGCATACCCTGACTAAAAGAAGGGATCGCTTGGTAGGACACATTCTTAGACATCGAGGAATCGTAAATTTAGCAATGGAGGGAAGTGTGTGGGGTAAAAATCGCAGAGGGAGACCAAGAGACGCGTATAGTAAGCAGAGTCAAGTGGATGTGGGTTGCCGTTCTTTTGAGGAGATGAAAAGGCTTGCTCAGGATAGAGTAGGGTGGAGAGCTGCATCAAACCAGTCTCCGGACTGAAGACCATAACAACAATAACAACATATATATATATATATATATATATATATATATATATATATATATATATATATATATATATATATATATATATATATATAAATCATAACGACAAATTTCAAATGAACAAGATAGGTTTCTTAATTGATTGATGTAATAAAAATTACCTAAATTTCCTATGGCTCTAACTTCGTTATTTTAACACCAAACCAAGGATCTGTTGTCAAGGTTTTCTCTTCATGCATTCATATCAGATAATAGTTTTAAAAAGCAGCAGAATGGTACTTTGGTTCACACGTTTTATTTTCACCGTTGGGCAATTAAATTAATATACTATAACTGCGCTATGTTTACACTCACCAAAACAAAGATCTGCTATCAAGTTTTTCACTTCATATTTTTATGTTCAGGTTAATAGAAATAACACTACCATGTTACTTTTAGTTTCATACTCTGTACTGCTTGATCATTAACTCAACAGGTTTTCGTAATTACGTTATTCTTTACTTTAGTCTCTGAAACTACGTTTTTCTTTTCATAACCTAAATAAGTCACTCGATGTTTTACTTATTTATGTAAAGTGTAGCTACAAATTGTAGCGTATATTAACATCAAAGCTCCATTGCAGTGCATATGTACACTCTTTGACAAAAAACCTGGCCGCCGGCCGGCCGCCGCTGAGCCTAAGTCCGAGCCGATCGCGACATGGGACAATAAAAGTGGCCACGCTGATTCGCTCAAAGTCCAACTATCTGCACAATCTGGCAACACTGCAGACTGCGGGAGTTCATACTGTGCTTCTTGTTTGCAGTTAGAAGACCACCGCGTCAGCTACCTCCGTGGGCTTGCGGTAAAGTGCGCGACTTGCATGTTCACTATTAGCGATCGAAACCGACTGTTGACAAAAATTTTAACTTCATGTCACTCGTGCATGCTGATGCCACATGTGTAAGGGGAGCATATGTGTAACGTATTTCATTCTTTGGTACACTGGTAATAACATTCCGGTAGAATAACATCGCCGCCTCTGGCCGCAGCACTTGGCAGAACTCTCCGCGGCCCACTCGCCGGCAGCAGCGGTGGCGGCGCTACACAGCGCTGCCTCGCCCTCTGCCCACAGCGCCTGCCGCCGCTCATCGCCCTGGATATGCTGTAGTGTTGCTAAGTGGTGATCCACAAAAAAGGTTGCGATTCGTATTTCACACAGGATATAACGAAGCAGACCACCTATTTTGAATGATGAGCATATAATACATTAGAGACGCAAAAAATTGTCATTGTCCAATCCAATGGCACTCTACGATGGTTAACACTTATTTGTGGTTTAAATCTCGATCCTTTTCCTTTCAGAAAAGCCTTTCATTCAATTTGTTGTTGTCATCAGTTCATATGTTTTCATCAAGACACAATATGTAACTCACTAAAATGTTTTAGTGTCGTTGTTTCATTCCTTACGGTAAATGTATGAGCTAAATTATGCGAATACGTTTCAGTGCACGTTCTAAAGCAACACAGACACACTGCAAGGTTCGTGTCTTCATGTCTCATTTCTACTGGAGATATTTCGCATCAATGGAGGTGAATTCGAATTTCTTCGAAGGCGTTTGTATGGTGAAGCAAAGAAGACATGTAATACCATTTCCATAATTTGAAGTCGACCTGTCTGAAAGACCTATTGTATAAAGCTTTTCTTATGATACCGTTAAAGAGTTTCTTCTGGCAATCTGCAGCGAATAAAGTAAAATGAAACAAAATAAAATGAAATTCCATCCCCAAACGCAATTTCTCCAACCAGGATTAGAACAGCCGCATCACACCAGGCTTGCATCGTAAGACACAAGCAGAACCACACAGCCAACCACACACTGCCGCCTCGTGCCCTCAGTCTCTCACATATTCAATGCTGAGCCTCTAACGCATCGCGAAAGATAACCTGAAAGTCACCTACACAAATAACTACATTCCTTGAGTGCAAAAGTTAAATTTCTGTCTCTCATTTCACGTGGGCATTACACATCATGAGTCATGAAAGTAGAAGAGGAATGTCAAGTGAACTTAGTGAGACAATTCAGTACCACTTGCGGAAGTAACTGCACTGTCACAATGTTGCCAAATATCAGCAACGATGTTGCCAGTTCTTAGCTGTACTAGGAAGACCTGTGTAGCGATAAGCGACGCGAAATCGCGCTCGTCTCATATGGGCTTCTAGAGGGGAGTCGCGCATTTTGGTTAATATGCGGCGCTCTCTCCTGATAGATTCCGTCGTCATATTTAGGATGCAAATATTTAATTCGTCCAATGAGGCCGAAACTAGCGTTTACATTTTTTGAGACTTTACTGCATTATGATATATTTTCAGCAAATGACTAGAGAAGTTAAAAATAAGGATATTGTGCTTGCAACATACGGCAGATCAAAGACTGAGATATATAAACTTCCATTACGGTTACAGTTTCATCTCCCCCCCCCCCCCAAAAAAAAAAGATACTAAAAGAATTGCTTTGTTATATTTCGACAAAAGCTAATTTTTTGATGGAAAGTTACTGGAAATCAATGATGCCCCATTCATCTCGAAAAACTTTGCAACTTGAAAGCGACTGCGTTTCAAAATGCAGCCTTACGACCAGAAACTAAACTGTATATGTGGGAAATGTGCAATTCTGAGGTTTTTCCTTTGTAAACATATACATATAATCTATAGACTACTAAGCAACTTTTTATTTCGTAGTGTTATAGTTTTGTTGGGCCAACAAATGATGATGAGAATCCGAACCCATGTGTGTGATGGATTTTTCGAGCGTTGCAACCTATGACTTGCATGTGTTGTTGCTTAGTATCTGTGGTCACGATGTTAAATCAACAGATATTGTTACAAACTTTTTACCTACTTTTTCCTATGGTCCTATTTTTCGTCAAACCACACATTCTTTCTGGTCTCTTGGCCACATGGGAAAGAACGCTTTTGGAACTGAATTAATGATATTAATGATGATAATAATGATAGTAATCAATGATGTTTACGGCATTACAGCAGAATGATAAAGCTTACAATAACAATAGAAAATGCCGATCTCTTGGCTGACAGACTGCAATGAGTTTTGGTATTTCGTTGCTGAATACCATTTAGGACATTTTTCAGAGGAGTAAAATAGACCTGAAGCCACACACATCATTAGTACAACGATACCTCACTAAGCAACTATGCTTGCTGTAGATCAGAAAACGAGAATGGCGCCACTGAGCTAAAATGAGATTACTCGTTCAGTTATCTGACATCTGTTTGCAGTTAACATACACAGTCCCGACATAAAACACAAAACTGTTTGCAATTTAAGCAGGGGTAG
This sequence comes from Locusta migratoria, assembly GCA_026315105.1. Lineage (NCBI taxonomy): Eukaryota > Metazoa > Arthropoda > Insecta > Orthoptera > Acrididae > Locusta > Locusta migratoria. The sequence continues at coordinate 373,378,718 of CM048745.1, forward strand.
ACCTTTCTGCGGTCGAAAATTTAATTCAGGATAACAGAGTCATTTAAATGCAATGACTAATCTCATATCCTCATGAATATTGGAAAATACCTCTAATTCTGGTACTAAGGGAACGATCAGAGTTGCCTATCATCGTAACCAATACTGCCAAGCTATAGGAAGAATTTCTTGGCCATTCCACAATATCCTCATTCCTACAAACAGCTTGCTTCAACTGGCTTTTATCCATGCTGCGCTGCCAAAGCCCATTCTAAGTAGGGCTTCAGTCCAAAAGCAGACAACATCATTGAAAATGCTGATGAATAGATGACTTACCTTCATCAACTTCCAGGGAGTGTTTCTTTTAAGGAAACGGATAAAGTGTGAAATGACTACTTTCTCCAAAATTCCTACGCATTTTTGTCCCAAATTGGACGAATATACGTTCAATCTTGTCATACGCGGCTCACAGTTCAGGAATATCACCAAAATGAGCATCTTGCGGGTACCGTCCTAGAGCAGCTATTACGCAAGTTTTTACCGATAATCATAAAATTGACCAGACGTCTTTTGCTGCAGAATTTAGTGATTTCTATTACATCCGCATACCCTTTCCCAATAAGAAACTGTTTTCTTCGTTTAGTGATGCCCCTGTTTAGGTGAATTATAATGTTAGTGTTTAATGTTGCTTCGGAAGTACTTTTTGTCTTAAATATTTTTATCTTTGCAGGTGATTCAAAGTAATTGTAATACTTCGTTTCCCTTCAAATTACTCCATTCATTCGATCAATTATTTGTAAAGTAATTGCAACCGCCAAAAGTGAAATTGTCCTATAAACCAAACCGTTTGGTTATTTCAGGTCTATCGTCCATGAGCAGAACGCTTTCATCTGAAATATCTCCACGAATGGCAGAGAAGCGGACGGTTCCGACCGCATTACATTTTCCGTTGTCTCTAGATGGATAATACTTTCTCTGCCGGTCCCAGATTTCACGTTGAAAGAAAACATGTGCTCCACATAATTCATTTTGCAGTAGGCGGTCGTATTTCCACCGTTGGTATATTTACTTGTACGAATATTGTTCGTAATCGTAAACAGTTTGCTCTTGCTGTTCATCTCCTTAATATTGTTAAACACATATTTTCCCTATAATTCTCCTCGTGAAGTGGTTGAACTTAATTTTTATAATAGCGGTAAAATTACAGCCTTGCGCATTCTACGGAACCTGTTAAAAATCAATGAATAAGAGATATGTCAATACTTTTATTTACTAACTTTTAACAAGCAACAGTGCAATTGCTTTCCCTAATGTTGTTTTAAACCATGGCACAATTCATCGATCAATTTGAATCGTTGTAACACGTGTTTATTAAGTTGCTTTATTGTCTTTTGTGTTTTTGTTACAAATTTTACAATTGATTTTGTACTAACGATAGCCCAGAAACTTAATTAACGTAACTCAGAATCGTGTGATAATGCAATATTTACTCGCAATCGTTTTTGCTACGGAGCGAGTTAGTGAAGTGGTAACACACTCGACTCATATTGGCTGCACGGCGCATCGAACTGGCCTTTGGACATTTGGATTTGAGTTTTCCATGATTTTCCTAAATCAGTCTAGGCAAATGCCGGAATGGTCCCTGCGGCAGGGCACAGCCGATTTCCTTCCACATCCTTATCATGACAATCCGAACTTCTTCTTCGCTCTAATGACCCCCTTGTCGAGGGGACGTTAAATCGTAATCTTCCTTCTTTCTTTCATGTCTCGTGTGCAATAGAGCTTACTTTGTTCATGTTTCCGTGTGTTGGTACAAATTTTGCAGTTCATTTCAAATCAACTTCCCTCTGAACAAGAGACCTTGAACTTTCAACTTAACTTAGAACTGGATGACACTGCTTCATTAACGCCATTTCTTAATTGGTGTGTGGTGGAGGGCACGTTTTATACAACTGCTGTTTCCGCCTGTTTCTCTTCCAGTCGTGAATGGTTCGCTGTTAAAACTATTTCTGGTAAGACTTAGTGTGAGTTCATATCGCCCTATCTTTTTTACCTTCACGATCTTTTCGTGACTAATACATAAGAGGGGTTAGGTGAAATAGAAATAAAACAAATGTATCAAATGTCTCTGTAGTATTCTCATAAAAATGTTTGAAATTGAATGAAAATTTCACACATACAAAATTTTAAAAGCGTAAAACAATCATTCAAATGGAAAATGCATATAAACGTGGTTTTAAAATACACTAAGACGTATAAAATACCTTTTGTCCACTCGATAATTGCTACCGCGTTAAGGATAGTTTCAATAAATTTTAGAATTTTTAAGAGCTATGTCAGACATTATAGTAACACTGCAACATAAAGTGTTCTTGCATCATGAGTAATGCTAACAGTAGCGTTTAGTGGTCACCAACTTGAAGGGTAATTTATTTCATTAATGTTCTGAAGTCGATAAGAGGTATGACGCGGTGGAGGCAGCCACGGTCGTTTTGGTAAATGCGGCACAACGAGCGAGCGAAGGCGTGCGCATTTGGAAACGGAGAAGGCGGAGCGCGCCTGCTGGAGGGAAAGGATAGTTGTCGCTCTGAATACACGAAGCCATCAAACAGAGTCTAACAGATGTTCGGTAGACCTCCCCGAACTTACGCGTTCATAGGAAATAAATGAAATTCACGAATTGCATTGAACATTGCAATGGTTAGTAAATTAATGTCGTCCGCTATATGCGACGACACCGATCGAATGATAATCTATCGACGTGAGATACCTGGCACCTAAAAGTCGCCATTAAGTTTGTACTTTGAAACCTATCACCGCACTGTAATGAACACACTGCAATTAAAACTATGTCTGCTTCGCATCCGGCCATGAGACTACGTAACATTTTATGAAATCAACGAGGCAGGCAACAAAGACAGGTCTGGAATCCATTGAGTACCTCATCAAGGATAGTGCTCAAAAAATTCAAATGGAACGCTATTTAACGTAGCAAGATGTTCTGTCAATAACAGGTCGCTTGTAATTTCCATATTTACCTGCGGACATTTTATTTTATCAGGAAGCAAACTCGAAGGAAACTGGACAAAATTTGAGTTTTTAGGAAGACTTTTCTGCGACAAATTGTGAGTCTTATTGTTAGTTAATGGAGTACAGTAAACATAACTATAAGTCCTGCTTATGAATCAACCATAAACCGAGAAACGAAACTGGTAATACACTCAATGAGGTATTCATTGATTTTTTTAAATAGCTGGCCATGTGACATATGTGCAATTTGGAGAGCACAGTATCTCGAGCCTGAGTGGAATTACGGATCCGGATCCTAACATGCAGGACGCCAGCTACAAAAACTCGTTCATCAGACAATCAATGTAATCAAGATTTTCCAACGTCGTAGTAGGGCCTATTGTTTCGCAACTTCGGCATCATGTAGATGTTAGTCTGATATGTAATTCTGCAGTCAGTTGACTTTTTCTTGTCACCTACATTAAATATTTTGAAAAATTAACATCATAATATGCTCACTGTCGTAGTTAACTGAATTTGTGTTCAAGAAGGTCGTTTCATACATTAACTTCTCCTACTCTCTTTCACGTTGCGAGCAATCTGCCTCAGCTGTGGGTAAATCAATGAGGTAGGGTTTACAGCAGTAATGTCTAGCTGTATAATAGCCACTTTCTGAAAACCTAGCCAATTTAGAAATCGGGTGCGTTTTGTCGCAAAAGCTGGATCTCATCATTTCGTTTCGTTACGTCTTAAATTTATCCGCTTACTGTCAAACAAAATCACCCTGCCAACTGTCTCCTGGAAACCTCATAGCAGATGCTGTAGCCACCTACTTCAAGAATATCAAGTGACATCACAAACAAAACGAAAGAACATTTTCTTAAATGAATTTATCAATTGTTCTAAAATGATGGTAAAATTTTAAATATAGATAGATATTTGGAAATCACTTCAATCATCCCATAAAGTAAATAATAATTTCTGAAGCCGCGTCAGCTGTTTATTATTATTATTATTATTATTATTATTATTATTATTAAGAACGTTGCTTTACAGGTCCACGACCGTTTTCACGTTTTTAAATACTCATCTTCAGGTGTTAATTTTTTTCATATGAAAATTCTTTAAAGAGACACAAGATTCTAATTGCTTTCATCTGTCATGGGAATAAAATTTCATGAATTAGGCTCCGATATATGGAACCAGACCAACAGAAATCATCACTGTCATTCAGAATAAAAACCAAAGATATTAAAATGTGGGACAAATAGTCGCGTAATTTTGATTACTGTATTTTCAATAAAACCAGTAGATCGCCGACGAAGTGAGGGAGTACAAACCAAAGAAGACTGCCCATAGAATCGACGAAACCAATAGATGATGGATTTGTACTTTGCTCATCTTGCATCAACTATTACTGCAAAGTAAGAAAACTTACGAATATGCACAACCACCCAGATTCTCTGTTTTGTTACAGCTTCATGAGGACTAAATTCGTTTAGGTAATATTCCTTGCCGTGGTTGGGAACCCACGTTAAACTGTAGGTCCCCCTATAACTGGCTGGGTAAGTCAGTTCAGTTCAAAGGTCGGAGGAAGGCAACGGCATACCACCTCCAAACAGGACCATGCCTAGTAAAGCACTGTGGTGTTCAAACCAATCTTCGGATTGTTGACTGCTTTACTTTTAATATTCCTTGAATGTGAGACGCGTTTGACAAGACTCAATGTAGATACAGTCCATCTTCGGACAACAGTGCCTAGTATCATTGGAGAAAATGATGGTATGCATTACTTTTTCGTTTTGTTACAAAAAGCTCTCACTGAAAGCTGATGAGGGTAAGTTACCAATTCATCAGCATTTCTTCTCAATGCATGGCTAAAAGCCAGTTGAGACCAGATGCTAGTAGGATTGAGAATATTGTGGGCTGTCGCTTTCAAGATGTGAAGTGTTTGATACGTTACTGTTTAGTGATGGATGATGCAACGTTCATTTTCAGTAACTCATTAAAAATAGCTTTTGTAGATATCTAAAAAAGTGATTGTTTTAGTCTTTTTGGGGGGGAGAGGGGGGTGAAACTGAAATCGTGATGGCATCATTGATTTCCAGTAACTTTCCATCAAAAAATTAGCTTTTGTCGAAATATAACAAAGCAATTCTTTTAGTATCTTTTTTTTTTTTTTTTTTTTTTTGGGGGGGGGGGAGATGAAACTGTAACCGTAATGGAAGTTTATATATCTCAGTCTTTGATCTGCCGTATGTTGCAAGCACAATATCCTTATTTTTAACTTCTCTAGTCATTTGCTGAAAATATATCATAATGCAGTTAAATCTCAAAAAATGTAAACGCTAGTTTCGACCTCATTGGACGAATTAAATATTTGCATCCTAAATGTGACTGGCAACATCGTTGCTGATATTTGGCAACATTGTGACAGTGCAGTTACTTCCGCAAGTGGTACTGAATTGTCTCACTAAGTTCACTTGACATTCCTCTTCTACTTTCATGACTCGTGATGTGTAATGCCCACGTGAAATGAGAGACAGAAATTTAACTTTTGCACTCAAGGAATGTAGTTATTTGTGTAGGTGACTTTCAGGTTATCTTACGCGATGCGTTAGAGGCTCAGCATTGAATATGTGAGAGACTGAGGGCACGAGGCGGCAGTGTGTGGTTGGCTGTGTGGTTCTGCTTGTGTCTTACGATGCAAGCCTGGTGTGAGGCGGCTGTTCTAATCCTGGTTGGAGAAATTGCGTTTGGGGATGGAATTTCATTTTATTTTGTTTCATTTTACTTTATTCGCTGCAGATTGCCAGAAGAAACTCTTTAACGGAATCATAAGAAAAGCTTTATACAATAGGTCTTTCAGACAGGTCGACTTCAAATTATGGAAATGGTATTACATGTCTTCTTTGCTTCACCATACAAACGCCTTCGAAGAAATTCGAATTCACCTCCATTGATGCGAAATATCTCCAGTAGAAATGAGACATGAAGACACGAACCTTGCAGTGTGTCTGTGTTGCTTTAGAACGTGCACTGAAACGTATTCGCATAATTTAGCTCATACATTTACCGTAAGGAATGAAACAACGACACTAAAACATTTTAGTGAGTTACATATTGTGTCTTGATGAAAACATATGAACTGATGACAACAACAAATTGAATGAAAGGCTTTTCTGAAAGGAAAAGGATCGAGATTTAAACCACAAATAAGTGTTAACCATCGTAGAGTGCCATTGGATTGGACAATGACAATTTTTTGCGTCTCTAATGTATTATATGCTCATCATTCAAAATAGGTGGTCTGCTTCGTTATATCCTGTGTGAAATACGAATCGCAACCTTTTTTGTGGATCGTGAAATACGAATCGCAACCTTTTTTTGTGGATCACCACTTAGCAACACTACAGCATATCCAGGGCGATGAGCGGCGGCAGGCGCTGTGGGCAGAGGGCGAGGCAGCGCTGTGTAGCGCCGCCACCGCTGCTGCCGGCGAGTGGGCCGCGGAGAGCTCTGCCAAGTGCTGCGGCCAGAGGCGGCGATGTTATTCTACCGGAATGTTATTACCAGTGTACCAAAGAATGAAATACGTTACACATATGCTCCCCTTACACATGTGGCATCAGCATGCACGAGTGACATGAAGTTAAAATTTTTGTCAACAGTCGGTTTCGATCGCTAATAGTGAACATGCAAGTCGCGCACTTTACCGCAAGACCACGGAGGTAGCTGACCCAGTGGTCTTCTAACTGCAAACAAGAAGCACAGTATGAACTCCCGCAGTCTGCAGTGTTGCCAGATTGTGCAGATAGTTGGACTTTGAGCGAATCAGCGTGGCCACTTTTATTGTCCCATGTCGCGATCGGCTCGGACTTAGGCTCAGCGGCGGCAGGCCGGCGGCCAGGTTTTTTGTCAAAGAGTGTACATATCATACTTTCACTTCATCATATTGTATAGCACTTGTTTATAAACATAGCAATCACATTATTCACATCAATCATAGATCCTAATCAAGACCAAAGATGGTCATAAACATAGCATAACTGTGTGCCCTATAATCTTTGCGCAATGAGATTTAATGTAAGCATGTTCGTTATCTTTGGTTTATAAAATAATTTTATTGCACGCTCATCAATGTATGCTTCAGTAATATCAATGATTAGAGCAATGACAACAAATACTTATATTACAATTTTGAATTTTTGTGTTACGACACGTTAAGCTATTAGCTAATCTCTGTAAGTATTTCACATGTAAGTTACTGTATTTTCTGTTAATGTTTTATATGGTTGACTAATGCTTTGATAACTTTCATCTACTTCAGGCTAACGCTTAATAGTGGTAAATTGGCCGAAACCGGTAGCACTGAGAAAAAATAAACAGCTATGGTCAATATGTCGTTCTGCAATCGTTTAGAAAACATATGCGCGCTTATGAGTATAAATTAAGGCCGTACAAGTAATACCAGCGTCTTTAGTGTCACAGCTCTCTGGGACGACGGGGCTGTGCTACACTGGTGTCCACATGCAGCTTCGACGCAGTGCCACAGTTTATGGTGGGGCCACAGTTCGATGCTCTCAGATCGCAAGGACTCTGGGCCAGCCAGCAGTGGGCCAACCCACGCCTTTCAGCAGAACGAGTGACTTCTGCCTACATGAAAACGCCTTCCGTCGTCTCGGGATGCGGGCTGTGCTACCCTCACCAAAGAACTGGCTGCTGAGGAAGGGCTGTAAGGGCTGGCACGGCCACGGCTGCGGGGCTGAAGCCCGTTTCACACGATCGACTTTCTTGTCTCATTTGACTACTCGAGACGAGCGGGCCGACTGCAGCACCCCTGCTGTGTTATCCCCGTTCTGAGTCTCGTCTGTTTCGAGTGATCGTTTTTGTTTAGAAGTCAGCACCAAAATTATACACCTGTGCGATTTTTACCCCATACACTTCCCTCCAATGCTAAATTTACGATTCCTCGATGTCTAAGAATCTAAATGAAGAAGAGAGGTTTTGAGGGCACTTTTTACGTACGATCAGGAAATGATAACGCAATGTATTAATGACTAATATGTACATAATGTTCTGGTCAAATATCATTTGGTACATTTTGTACACCAGCGTTTCCCAACCTCTTCGAATACGCGTCACCATTCGAATTAAAAAATTGGCACCTCCCGCCTCAACACCTCCCGGAAGCATAACACAACTATGTGTGTAATTTCAAGGGCAACGAATTTAATTTCGTTTTGTTGATAGAACTTGTACAGAACAATAAAAAAGTACAGGATAAATTTTCAGTCCATTTTCTGAATGGAACGCATCCTATTATTACTTAAATTGAGACAGAAAAAAGTATGTTGCAAAAATGTTCAAATGTTTGTAAATCTAGGGACTTAACTGCTTTGGCTATTAGTCCCAGGCTTACAAACTGCTTAACCTTCCGACAACACACACACCCATATCCCACGGAGGACTCCAACCTCGAACGGCGAGCAACCGCGCGCTCCGCAGCGTGGCGCCTTAGACACATACGTATAAAGTTTTGATTCATGTGTGCCTACGCATTCGTGGGGGGGCTAATTATTTTGGCCTGGTGAGCTTACTTTCCTGTAAACCATAGCATCGTCATTACCGTATTGACCATCTGACTCTACTGGAGAAATCAGTTGTCTGCAATTGGGACGTTAGCCGTCATTTTGTAATTCTTCAATCACCATTCACGCCTACATAAATATTTTGTAAGCCATCATATGGTACGTGGCGATAGGCACCTCGAACCATTACAAGTCATTTCCTTTTCTCTTTGATTTTTCTCGTACATACTTTATCTACAAGTGTGCAAGATGCACTTCGTGCGAAAACGTCTTTTGGTATGAATGGTGAAGTTTTTGTACTTTTATGGATCAGAAGATTGAAACCATGACCCGATAGCTGGTTGTTAATCATAATGAAGGAGGGGGGAGGGTGAGGGGCGGCATCTTAAAGGTATGGCAGCTTAAAGATACATTCTGATATGACAGTGACCTAATGGATAAGACCTGATCGGTTATTTAATCGTTATTGGAGTTGCTTCAGCGTGATTTTTGGATGCTCACCAACATTATTCATGAAGCATGGGCTTAGTTAGCATAAATTACAGTCATCCTTTACTAACTAATACATTTCCATTAGACGCTAATATGAGGCAGTCACCACCTTCGCTTTACACTTCTCATTATGATTACTCTCGACGCAGATCAATGTATGGAAAATATCGTCACATTTAGGTTCAACAATTTACCAGTATGACCAACACGGTAGACGTGAACCTGTATCAAATATATAATGTAGCGAATAGTCAATTTCTGGTAAAACACTGTCATTATATAGGTGTATTACATTAACTGACTATGCTGTGTGTCAACTCACGGCAATGGGGAACCATACTCAGCCGCTACAGGCCACGGACGACCTTCACGTTACGTCATCACAACACAGCCACGTCTGCTTACCTACTGCGAACAATAGCTCGCTGCGCTTAACTATCGATGCTTGACCTACATTCGACCTGTGCGACTGCAAAGCAATTGCTCGGATAAAATCTAAGTAGTATCGAAACTGGTCATCAAATTAAATAATTAGCAATCTTGGCAGGAAACCATTATAAAGTACAGTTTTTTCTTTCTTTCTTTTCGAAAAGAATGTAGCGTTCCGTCTGGGGATTGCCGAAGCATCTCTTGATCGAACCTGCCAGCAACCTAGCACGTCGTCTTTTGTATCTGCTTCATACAGACATGCGGATACCAAATTCTTATCAGTAGTCAAGTATATTTTTTATGTTGAATAAACTACCTAAAATTACTCAACTCCATATTTTTGTGACGCCGGCACAGCAACCTTCATAGATATTTTGGTTTAAAAAAAAAATAGCTTTGGTGCGCAAAATCGACGTTTCGCTTATTTACACCTGGCGCGTTTCGCCTTCTGGTCATCATCAGGCATTGAAGGGACACTTTACAATCTTGTCTAAAAGACAGTAGTTAACTAAAAGAATTTAAAACCTTCCCTACGCAAGAAATAGGGAAGGCGCAAGCTACATCTACGTCTACAAGCATACTCTGCAAGTGACACTGAAGTGCATGGCAGAGGGTTCTCTAATAGTTCACGGGATAAAGGAACACATAAATCTTTCTGTTTTCGATGTGATTTCTATTATTTTATTATGATTATCATGTCTCCCTACGGCAAGGGATGCTAATAATATACACTCCTGGCCATTAAAAATGCTACACCGCGAAGATGACGTGCTACAGACGCGAAATTTAACCGACAAGAAGAAGACGCTGTGATACGCAAATGATTATCTTTTCAGAGCATTCACACAAAGTTGGCGCTAGTGGCGACACCTACAACGTGCTGACATGAGGAAAGTTTCCAACAGATTTCTCATACACAAACAGCAATTGACCGGCGTTGCCCTGTGAAACGTTGTTGTGATGCCCCGTGTAAGGAGGAGAAATGCGTACCATCACGTTTCCAACTTTGAAAAAGTTTGGATCGTAGCCTATCGCGATTGCGGTTTATCGTATCGCGACATTGCAGCGCGCGTTGGTGGCGATCCAATAACTTACCAGAATAAGGAATCGGTGGGTTCAGGAGGGCAATACGGAACTCCGTACTGGATCCCAACGGCCTCGTATCACTAGCAGGAGAGATATGACAGGCATCTCTGTAACGGATCGTGAAGCCACGTCTCGATCCCTGAGTCAACAAATGGGGACGTTTGCAAGACAACAACCATCTGCACGAACAGTTTGACGACGTTCAAGCAGCCTGGACTATCAGCTCGGAGACCATGGCTGCGGTTACCATTGACGCTGCATCACAGAAAGGAGCGCCCGCGATGGTGTATGCAACGATGAACCTGGGTGCACGAATGGCAAAACGTCATTTTTTCGGATGAATCCAGGTTCTGTTTACAGCATCATTATGGTCACATCCGTTTTTGGCGACATCGCTGTGAACGCACATTGGAAGCGTGTATTCGTCACCGCCATACTGGCGTATCACTCGGCCGTTGGTTACGCGTCTCGGTCGCCTCTTGTTCGCATCGATGGTTCTTTGAACAGTGGCCGTTACATATCAGATGTGTTACGACCCGTGGCTCTACCCTTCCTGCGAAACCTCACATTTCAGCAGGATAATGAACGATCGCTTGTTGCAGGCCCTGTACCGGCCTTTCTGGATACGGAAAATGTTCGACTTCTGCCCTGTCCAACACTTTTTCCAGATCTCTCACCAACTGAAAACGTCTGGTGAATGGTGCCCGAGCAACTGGCTCGTTACAATACGCCAGTCACTACTCTTGATGAACTGTGGTATCGTGTTGAAGCTGCATGGGCATCTGTACCTGCACATGCCATCCAAGCTCTGATTGACTCGATACCCAAGCGTATCATGGCCGTTATTACGGCCAGGGGTACTGATTTCTCAGGATCTATACACCCAAATTGCGTGAAAGTGTAATCACATGTCAGTTCTAGTGTAATATATTTGTCCAATTAATACCCGTTTATCACCTGCATTTCTTCTTGGTGTAGCAATTTTAATGGCCAGTAGTGTATGTTTGCATTCAGAAGAGAAAATTGGTGAAAGAAATTTTGCAAATAGATCTCGCTGCAACAAATAACACCATTCTTTTAATTATTTACACCCCAACTCGTGTTTTATTTCCGTGACACTCTCTCCCGTATACCGCGATAATACAAAACGTGCTGCCCTTCTCTGAATTTTCTCTACATCCTATCAGTCCCACCTGGTGAGGAAATCACAATGTGCAGCAATACTCCAAAGTAAAACGTACACGTGTAGTGTAGGCAGTTTCTTTAGTGGAACTGCATCTTGTCTCTGCCCATAAAACTGCAGGCCACATGATCAAATTTGCATTTTGGTGAGAAGGGGGGGGGGGGGAGTGAAGGTTGAACTAATAAAATACCGCTGAAGAGTATGGTTCAACGAATAAAACTACTTAGTACTGATGTAGTAGGGCGTCATATTATTAAATTCAAATGGAACTTTTAGAATAGATGTGGCAACTGTTGCTTGAGAGTGGAGGGGGGGATAACGTAGTCAGTGGTAACTTAATCGCGCTAAGTTTATTTACTTACGTAAGAGCCGATCCCCGCCACGACTACGGCTTGCTTATGCGCTCGTTATCTTGCTAGCAACTGTTGAAGCCCGCGCCCCGGAGGTGCGCAAAAGGCTAATAGATGGAGAGCTATAGATGGAGAGCTCGTGTTCGAGAACAGCTACAGATTTGCATAACGCATTATTTCTAGAATTTCTTGCTTAGGGAAGACTTTATTTTTAGTTAACTACTGTCTTTTAAACAAGTTTGTGAATTTCGCCTTCAACGGACGTCTGATGGTGCCCAGAAAAGGCGAAACGCGTCATGTGTCAGTAAGTGAAACATCGCTTTTGTGCAACCAAGACTGTTTATTGCCAAAATATCTATTACGGTGGTGTGCCAGCGCCACAAATATATGTAGTGGTGTGATTTCAGATAGTCTATCCAACGGAAGAAATATACTTGAGTACTGATAACAGTACAACTGGTAACAGTGAAATATATTGAGTAACACTGGAGTTCTGAACCCACGTTAAACTTTAGTTCCCCCTATAAGTGGCTGGGTAAGTCAGTTACAAGGTCGGACGGAGGAAGGCAACGGCATACCACCTCCAAATACGACCATTCCTAATAAAGCACTGTGGTGTTCAATCTTCGAATTGTTGACTGCTTGACCTTTACTGGTAACAGTTTGGTTACCATCGAGTTCAAATATTTTAGATCCATGATAACATCTTCGAATGATTCCACCCTGGACACCCAGATGAAAGTGATTGCAGCACAGCTGAGATGGAGACAGGTCAGTGATGTTCTCTGTGACAAATAGATGCCTGTACATCTGAAAGCAAACATTTATAAGTCCGTAGTGCGTCCAGTATCCCTCTACAGGATAGAATACCGACCTTTGACGAGAAAACAGGATCAGGCTGTCCACACATTGCGCCGGGACGACACTGCAGCTACTCGTTTGTTCGACGAAATGTCAGTTTCAGATGTACCGTTTCGGGCTTCAGGATCCAGACGTCGTCCAAGCGTCAACAAAAAAAAAAAATTATTTAAATTGACTTTTGTATTTTTACTCAAATTTCAGTGTCAGGTTCTTGCACAGAGAAGAAGAACCCTTGAAAAACTGGCACTTTGGTAAAATATTTCAAAGTTCTGTTGCCAACAGAAATGATCTGTCAAAATTAAAATTCCGTAGCTATGTATGTTGTTCTCAACACAGATATTATAAGTTGCTCTCATTCGTAATCGATCTATATAAGAATCGATTTTCTGAAACTCTGTAAATTCTCAAGTGTCTTCTTCCCTTGTCGGAAGGTTAACTTTCACTAATATAAACATCTTCTCTCAAAATTGTAGAAAAACCTCGACGATGTTTCAAATAATATCACTGCAAATATATTTTGCAAATTTTGTAAAAGGTTGAAAGACTAATCTTCATTACACTATTAAAGTTCAAGGCGTTATAACATTTTTATTGCTCTCACAATATATAGGTGATCACTCGGCAAGAGATGAGCAAAGACTAATTATTAATTTATTCCAATTTTACAAATCATCTCGGTAAATAATTTAAGTAGAAATAACATTTTCGGCGGCAATCGTAGAGACCAGCATCTTCCTTCTTCTTGGCCGTCGATCCGCGACTTGAAGTGGCCTGATGTTTACTCCTTGAGCTCGGCGGTGAAGATGTTGCTCTCGTAGGTTGAATCGCCGTCACAGCACATAAGAAACACACAAAACTTTCTTAAGCATCACCTAACATAAAATATTAACATTTGAAATCATTAATCAACATAAACATTAGTATAATAACCTGCGAAACTGAGCTAACTTACGTAGCGGAGACAATAATCCGTCCTACTACAACACGGAGATGAAAATGCTGCGATGGTCCCTTGGACTGACTCGCAACGAACGTGCAACAAATAACTATGTCCGCCAAAGGCTTGGTGTAGTCTCAATCGTAGATAAGGCAAGACTGGTACGGCCACGTCATAAGAAAAGAGTGCGATTCTGTGGCCAAAATAGCACTCCAATTCGATCCACGAGGTCGCCTACTCCGTGGTAGACCGCATCAAGGACATGTGCGATGCGGATCTCAGGCCTGAAGTCCAAAACAGAGCTCTGTGAAGGAGACGTAGCAGAGGAGCAGACCCCAAGTAATGGAAAAAATGCTAAGTAAGAAGAGGCGTAAATTTCCCGTTCAACGTCTGATGATGCGCAGAAGAAAATTGAATACGAGGGTAAGTCAATTATTTAGTTATATTTTTGTTTATGTTGGTAGTACTGTCGTTTTACGTTAGTGACGCATGCTTTGTTTATTTGTTGTTATATTTTTGCAGTTTTCAAGCTGCTACGTTAGTTTCGTTGTCGCTGCCGTGCTGTTAACCATGGCTGCTCCGCTGTCTATTTGCACCAAAGAAGAGCAACGTTCAGTGATACGTTTTTTGTGGCCAGAAGTTGTATCAGGGGCCGAAATTCATAGAAGTCTGTCAGTACAGTACGGGAGCAGTGTTTTGCCACAACGAAGTGAGTAAGAGTGGATTGAAAAATTCCGAAATGGTCGCAGGAGTGTTAAGGACAATAAAGGAGCCGGACGACCTTTACCGTTTCCTGTCAGAAGGTAGTGTGTTGTTGCACGACAATTCCCGTCCACATACTGCTGTCCACACTGCTGAAACGCTCCAGAAACTCAGATTCGAAGTACTAGGTCATCCTCCATATTGTACCGATCTTGCACATTCTTATTATCACTTGTTTGGTCCACTCAAACAGGCATTAAGGGACCGTCGATTTGCCTCGGACGAAGCAGTGAAGGAAGTGGTGCATTCCTGGCTCTCAGCTCAACCGAAAACCTTCTTTTATGAGGGCATAAGGAAGCTTGGACGAAGTGTATTGGAAAGCAAGGAGACTATGTCGAAAAATGATGTTCTTGTAACTTTCGTATTTTAATACAAATAAACAATCCCAGAGACGGATTTACGTCTCAAATATGTCAAAGACATTATTGATAAATCCGAAGCATTGAATTAAAATTTGTGGTGCGGCCGGGAATCGAATCCGGACGTCCATGCTTACTAGGCAAACGTCTTAACCGTCTTTTTTTTTTTACGTAAACTTCATGGCTTTTATTTTAAATACAAATAGACAACAGAAGAAAGAAAAAGGCCCAACCTAACCGTTGGGTTTTGAAGTCTTACCGAATTCTTTGAGTTATAAATAAAATTAAAAAGATTTTTCCCCTTCTTCTTCTAGAACGTAAGGAAAGTATTTAACGAGACTCTCTGGACTGTCCTGAGCCTTGGCCATCTTCTCGTGGTGTGTTTATTACCGGTAAATTCGATCATAACTCTATTTTTTTTAATGAACCAGTTCATTTTCAGTTACTTTACGTAATATCTGCTCATGCCCGGCTTCAACGGACCACCAAGAAGTCATCAAACACCTTTAGAAGAAAGTTTGCGTAATTTTTCCGGTAGACGTCGTGTTCCGTTGTGCCTAATATATAGTGCACTGTCATTCCTTTCAGCCAGTTTGCTGCATTTCTCTTCGTATTCGGGTATGGAATCTCATCAGGATAGAGTAAGCTCGTCATCTGAATAGCATAAGGCGCAGTGCGTTGAATGAAGGCCAAACGGCGGCAGAGCAGATGCCAAATGTCCTTTGCCGTTCCGCAGACTAGTCGGTGTGTGTCCGTATCATGCACGTTGCACGTCTGGCACAGAGGCGTCGCCGTGAGGTGAATGCTGTGCAGACGTGACTGCGTGGGGTATTTTCCGTTCACGTAGTAGTACCTTGTAGTCCGTGCCGCTGTCGGCAAGTTAGGGGAGTGTACGTTACACCAGACTGCATTCCAGTCGACCGTTGGGTGTTTGCCTTCCACAACGTTCCGTCGTTGCCCCATCATGAGGGCCGCAGGTAGATCATCTATGCGTCTGAGGTAACTGTATTCCAGTAAAAATGTACTGCAACCGTTAGACTACCACACCACTAACGATTAAGGAGCCTTGGAATAGTCTATGCACGATTTCCCTCCACATCTTTGGAACACAGAAGCTGAATGAAAGTTTGTGATGTGGAGGGAAATCGTGCATAGACTATTCCAAGCCGCCTTAATCGTTAGTGGTGTGGTAGTCTAACGGTGGCAGTGCGCCCGGACAGGTGGGTAAACGCCCACTGTAATAAAAATGCTGAGCCAAAGAACACGTAGAACCAAAACGAGCAAACACGATCAACGTCCGCAAGGACAAGAACTACTACTAGAGCGAAAAAAAAAAAAAAAAAAAAAAAAAATTACTCAAACTTTCTCCTGAAGGTGTTTGATGACTTCTTGGTGGTCCGTTGAAGCCGGGCATGAGCAGATATTAAGTAAAGTAACTGAAAATGAACTGGTTCATTAAAAAAATTAGAGTTATGATCGATTTACTGGTAATAAACATACCACGAGAAGACGGCCAAGGCTCAGGACAGTCCAGAAAGTCTCGTTAAATACCTTCCTTACGTTCTCGAAGAAGAAGGGGAAAAAGTCTTTTTAATTTTATTTATAACTCAAAGAATTCGGTAAGACTTCAAAACACAACCGTTAGGATGGGCCTTTTTCATTCTTCTGTTGTCTATTTGTATTTAAATTAAAAGCCATGAAGATTACGTAAAAAAAAAAAAAAAAAAAAAAAAAAAAAAAAAAAAAAAAAAAAAAAAAAGACGTCTGCTTAGTAACCATGGAGGTCCGGGTTCGATTCTCGGCCGCACCGCAAATTTTAATTCAATACTTCAGATTTATCAATAATGTTTTCGTATTTTATTTCAATAAAATTTTATGACTACTTTGCGGATAATAATTGACTTACCCTCGTAGACAGAAAAATTCGCCGTCCAGTGCAGCTCACTGTCCGTATCTGACGTGAGCTGATACACCCCATTTGACTGTTGCCAGAGCAGCGGTTGGACGCCCCCAGTGACTCGGGGCCTTGCCCTGCTCGGCGCTGCCTCCGTTCCCAACGCCCCCTCCCCCCACCTCTTCACCGCAGGAGCCGCGAGCCCACGGCGATTGATTTGGGCGGCCCCCTGGGAGTCGTGCCCTGCTGGCTCCAGCCAGACAGCCGAGCCCGAGCGCCGGTTTTACCCTTCGAAAAGAACAGCCTTCCGAGACACGAAATAACGCTCACAGTCCCACACTCGCTGGCTACGGAGGGCTGTGAAACACGATCGGGACACAAAACGGCGATAAACTGCTGTTTAGACTCAATGCGTTGCCCCCTGCGAGTGTCTAACTGGTCTTCAAATTTCCTTTGCTTAGGCCGGTATTACACTATCAAATTATTGGACAAAGGATTGGACGAAAAACTTGGATGAAATATTGGTCATATTTTTGACAAAGAAATTGGATGAAACGCAAAAGGAGGTATTACACTATCATCCAATATTTTGTCAAATTTGCTTAAAAATGGCGGTGTAATGCTCATCTATTGTTTATACTACAGTTGCGTTGTGTCTGCATTTAGAAGAGAAGGAGGGAAAAAAGAAAAGGAAACGCACTTGGATGAAACCGTGGGTGTCAGAGCGAGATAAATAAAATTTGTTACGGAACCGGGAGGATTTTTCTTTTTTATTCCGTCAGCAGAACAGCCAGGCCGTTCACTGCTAATTATTTTGTCGCTCTTCATCCTTCACAGTTTGCAATAGAGTAACAAAAAGGCTGACTCAAACAGTGTATACGAATAAGATTGTTAAGTTGATAAAGCAAGTTTTATTAAATAAAGTTTTAAATGGAAAATGTGAGCACTGACAAAGAGGATAATCTAAATTGTTTATGTTATTAACAATGTAAGGGGGGGAAACATTGCTGATAAAGTAAATAGGCTCTATTTATTTCCTTACAAAAATTGGCTGACGTATTTATATGTTCATAGATTCACTTGCAAACAGATGTCGATGTTTTGAAAGTTGTTTCATTTCCCAGAACTTAGCATACCACATTACCAAAATCATACATTCTACAATCTGTTTCGGCTGTATTAAGATTTAGGGGTATTACTTAGATTCCGATAATATATAATGACTTTTTGACATCACGGATTGTAACTCAACCTCACTTTTGCCGCGGAGTATTGGGCTACGCGAATTGACGTGACGGACAGTGTGAATTGGCCTTGTCAACTGTTATACAACGCCCCATCTGATTTTTAAAATTTTGTTGTTGCTAGAAAACACTACACAAACATTCCACTACTAGCCATGTTTACGAATACGAACGTTATGTCCAAGTAATGTCAGATATTTAACCTCCAAATAAAACAGCTGTAGTGGTAAGGAAGCTGTATACTACTAGCGCTCCAAGCGGTCACATTTCTCACTGCAGGAAACAGAAGACGAGCGATTTCTTTGATCAAATCTAGGCCGAGGCCGAGATTGGATGAAATATTGGACGATGTTCGCATTACACTACGTCCAATTTTTCTTTGTCCAATTCTTTGACAAGTAATTTGATAGTGTAATACTGGCCTTACGCAGCTCGCGGCAGCGCACCGCGTCTGCCTTCGTAGACGTTAAGCCCCGTTTACACCGAAGCGAACACAATCGAACGAGCAGCAGCGAACGAGCATTCGCTCTGGTGTAAACGCTGTGCGCGCGCTGTTCGGTCACGTTCGGCTCGCATTCGCAAGTGTTCGCTGGTTTTCCGCTGGGTGTCGGTTTCAGGGCGAACCATCAAAGGAAGTTCGCGTCCTCTCCGCTTCAGCGCTAGCGTATCGACAAACTGTGTATGCTCGCCTTGCGGCAGTGTGCTGTTTTCTGTTCCGTTCGCTCCGGTGTAAACGCTTATTCGCAAGTACAAGCCAATGCGTGCGAGCACAGGCAAATTACTGGCGAATGCGCATTGGCCTGTGTTCGCTCGTGTTCGCTTCGGTGTAAACGGGGCTTTACCGGTCACGTTCGCAGTCTGCATTGAAACTGCTCGTGTCTGAACATGAACGCTTGTCGCTAGGAGAGGGGTGGGTTTCCTGTGGGGATCAAAGTCAAGGGGTGCCGCCCGACATATAAGGGCGACAAAATGTTCGTCCATCTAAGAAAACGTACACTAGTTGCGAAACAAACAGTACCGTTCCCACCGTAGCATTACGTGCTGTGTTGTGGGTAATAAAACAGGAATCCTGCTTCTGATGACGACGTCTGCAAATTATGTGACACCTACTGCTGTTATTTCACAGCGAAAGTGACGGCCGCGGTGGCCGAGCGTACTGCGACGCGTCAGTCACAGTCTGCACAGCCACTCCGGTCGGGGGTTCGAATCCCCCTCGGGCATGGATATTTGTGCCGTACTTAGTAGTAGCTAGTTCATAAGTAGTTTGTAAGTTTAGGGACTGATGACCCCATAGTTAAGTCCCATAAGCTCTACAAACATTTGAACATCACAGCGAATGTGTTATAAGGTACCGATATATGTACATATTGATATCCTTATTGCAAGCACGGTGAAGCTTTTCTAATGCCTAATGATACTTCAAACGCCTCTACTTATCCGACCATGAGAATACCATATCTACCTGCCGCAGTTCCGTCGACCCGACAGTAGGGGCGCATGATGAGTTGATTCTCTTTCGTTGGTGTTGTTATCAAGTTTAAAGTTAAGTACCACTGTTGAAATTTACCAAACTGGGGAATATTACTATGAATAATAATTTTTGAAGAGAGCTACAATGAGGGAAACATGAAAGATTTCGCCATCAGAATTTAGCGATAGTAGTGGTTAGCATAGAGACAACACCTGAAACCATCATTACAAAAGAAAGTGGCGGAATACTGTCTTTACCTGCCGGAAGAAATCAGGTTACATTGTTACAGCCATATCACTGTAGACGAACCTGTATGGAATAGTTTTTTCACTGTAAACTGATGCTTGGTTACATAAGTTTCGCTTGCTAAAGTTTCATGACCATGTTTAATTACAGTTACAATTAGTGGTTCAAATTGTAAAATTATCGGACTTTGTTTAACATAAACAAGAATTATTGCAGGCTTTGAAATAAAAAAAAATCATTACAAATTGTACGTTGCATCTGACATGTTCTTACACAATCGCGAAGCAATTCGTAACGATGGCCAAGCATCACTCTACGAATTGTGCGTCTTGCTTGGAAACAAATATTACAATTAGTGAAAATGGGGAAAGGCATTTTAAATGAAATAATTATCTAAATGAACTATGGTATTTATTACAATTAATAAATTATAAACTCACACTTACATAATCAATGTGGGGAGACAAAAAAGGAGATGTCCGATCTGTTAAACATTAAGAAGACGAAAGACGAAGAGCGATTCCGTTTTCCCTTGAGCCCGGTCAAAAACATTGAAAGTCTCCTTTAAAACAAAATACTGGCAGAGAGAACGGATGCTGGCGACAAGTGTCGCAGATATAATTTTAATAAAAGATATTAAATGTAATACTACAATGACCATTATCTAAAATTATCTACATAAAACATCTCGATTCTCTTTTTGCTCATGGAGTTGAGAAGTTGTACAACAGTAACCTAGACATTCTGAATTTGTGTTCCAGATTTCAGCATACAACCAGTATCCTAACACCCGCCAAAACGTCCTCCTACACTGAAGCATGTCATTATTCGTTGTGGTATACTGCCCACTTGGTCCAGATGCTCTCACTGCGCATCAGTGTTTCAGTGTAGCTCTCTCAGACTTGCTTACGAGTCGTCTCGTCCTAAGAGGGTTCTTTTGACTATATCCCAGGTATGTTCAACAGGGTTTCTTTCTGGGAAACATGCTGACAATTCATATCTTGTTATCAGTAATAACCTCTAGAATTTTCACCCATTAAGATTAATCCCTGACCGAAATGCTGCCGATATGGTTGAACTGAACATCGGAGAATGTCTTTCCTGTACCATATTGAATTCTACTATACCAGTGGCGTACGGTGGCCCCACAAAATGCCATCCCCAAACATCAGGGAACCTCCACCATGTTACACTCGCTGGTGTGTCTAAGACGTTCAGGATGACTAGACTGCCTCCAAATACATCTGCGACGATTGCCTGTTTCAAGGCAGATGTGAGTCTCATATGTGAATAGTACTTGATGCCAATTCTGACGAGTCCTTTGAGGAAAGCTATTGGGCCCATCTGTTGCGTGCTGTCAAAGTTGGATATCGCCATGGACGTCAGGAGTGACACTGTATGTCATCCACTGTATTACGTACAGTTTGGGGCGAAACATGACGTGCTACGGCTGATTCATTAGAGACGAGTGTATCGTCAGGCGTGCTCCAGGGGAGTGTGATAGGACCGCTATTATTTTCTATCTATATAAATGATCTGATGGACAGAGTAAGTTGTAATTTGCGGCTGTTTGTTGATGATGCTGTGGTGTATGGGAGGGTGTCTTCTGTAACTGACTGTTATAGCATACAGGTTGACTTAGAACAAAATTTCTAGTTGGTGCGAAGAATGGCAGCTAGCTCTCAATGTAGAAAAATGTAAGGTGATGCACATGAGTAGAAAAAACAATCCTATAATGTTCGAATACAGCATTAGTAGTGAGCTTCTTAATGCTGTCGCGTCATTCAAATATCTAGGCGTAACATTGCAGAGCGATATGAAATAGAACGAGCATGTAAGGACAGTTGTGAGTAAGGCAGACAGCCGACTTCGGTTTATTGGGAGAATTTTGGGAAGATGTACTTCACCTGTAAAGGAGACCGCGTATAAAACGCTTGTACGACCACGTCTTGAGTATTGCTCAAGTATTTGGGACCCGCAGCAGATCGGTTTGAAGGAAGACATAGAGGCGGTTCAGAGGCGAGCAGCTAGATTTGTTACCGGTAGGTTCGACTAATGCGCGAGTGTCACGGAAATGCTCCGGCAACTCAATTGGGGATCGCTGGAAGAAAGACGACGTTCTTTTCGTGAATTTCTGTTAAGTAAATTTAGAGGGCCGGAATTTGAAACTGAGTGTAGTACGATCTTGCTGCAGCCTACTTGCATTTCGCGTAAAGATCACAAAGACAAGATAAGAGAAATTAGGGCTCGTACGGAGGCATATAGGCATTCTTTTTTTTCCTCGTTCAATTTGGGATTGGAATAGGAAAGGAAATGCCTAGTAGTGGTACAGTGTACCCTCCGCCACGCACCTTACGGTGAATTGCGGAGTATGTATGTAGATGTAGATGTAGACCCTTGTGGCGTTCCTCTGTCCCTCAGTTGAAATCTGTAAGTAACGTTAATCGCCTGTTATGTTAGCCACTGAGCGGACAGAGCTCATCGGCAGTTTCTGCATCACTGTCTCCTCCATGTCTGAGACGTCTGGAATTTTCCCTTGATGAGAGTCCCTTCTGACGTGAAGTAACAAAGCGGATTCGATAAAGCTTTGTAATTGACCTTCTAGGCATGGCAGAACTGCAGTCGACATAGGCTGCGTTTTCCTAACTGGTGTTATCACTGAAACTGTTCGTTCGTCTTCCCCACTCCAGTGCTAATGTGTGTTTTGTTTACATCTGGGTGTGGTTCGAGTGACATTTCTGGACGATCTAAGGAATTGTGTTCTTCATGCTTTATACACATTTGTGCTATCGTAACACCTAGCGGTGCCACAGCTTGTTACAAATCCGTGCCACCAAATAGAGCACTCAGGCGCAGGATAAATTGGCCGGTTGATGCGCAAATGGCTGGGCAAGCGTGGGGAGAGAGGTAGTGGTGGGGGTAGTGGCCAGAGCAGTGGGGGAAGTGAGCAGCGCTGGAGGGGAAGTGAAAGCCGACCTAAACTGAAGCCTACGCTCCATTACCTGCCGGAGTTTTAAAAAATCTCTCTTCTCTATCCAACCATGCCATCAACAATATCATTGTCTAAATACTTAACTCGGTGTTATTAATATTTCATTATTTTATCATTTTATCAACATTACCTATCATACTTCGAACTACATGTAACTTCAAGTTTTAGTTATGTAACATTTCCAATACAGGATATGGACTAATTTGTTAGTATTACTGGTGTGCATGCATGAAGTATGGTGTATCTGTTTAAGATGCAAATAGAAAAGTTTTGCATTAGTCTTCAATCTACTGCATTCATCTGGATAGAGCTTAAACAATCAATCAGAAACAATACTAAATTAAACACCCACGCATTAGTAAAACCGATGGCATTGCTGTTGGTGCATTATAGAACGAGTTTAAATTTAAAAGGAATGCTCCCTTTCTCCTGTTCTACAGTTTTGTAGACCAGAAAATGTAAATGTTTCTTTTATAGTCTGCAGAACTACTCATCCTTGTCAGTTACTTTTGGCCGAGCGGTCTAAAGCACCTCGCTGCGGAGCGCGCGGCTGCTCGCTGTGGAGGTTCCAGTCCTCCCTGGGGCATAGGTGTGTGTTTTTTCCGTAGGTTAGTTTACCTAGGTTCAAGTAGTTTGCAAGCTACGGACTGATGACCACGCAGTTTGGTCCGATAGATTTACAGACTTTGGTACTACAATCAGAAGTTATCCTTTTGAGAGTGGCGCTTTTACTCCATTGCTTGATCCATTTGTCTACTCATTGGGCGTAGTATGACAACTGCGAATGTATGTTTCGTCGACATTTATGAGAGGTCAGCACTCTTCATGGTACTATTTAATTTAATTTAAATAATCGACTCATTTCTAAACGTTCCAAGGCACCTTCCTGTAAAATTGTTTTTTTTTTTTTTTTTTTTTTTTTGCACCACCTGATAAATATTAATCGTGTTAATTTCACAAAAAATAAAGCATTTAACTATTACATTAAAATTAAAAAAACTAATGTACCTGAAGCATCACTTTTGAAGAGGTACCCCAATGAAGAAATACTTCCCTTGAAAGACGTATTTCCTTATTATGGGGCGCTGTTTGTTTGTCACGTGGAAATTGTTTATCTGTCTCCACACAATTCTTTCATTAAAAAAAATCATCTAAATCTATGGCTTTTTTCTATTTATTTCGCTATTTCGCTTCTTTCCGCGCGCTATTCGATAATGGAATGGTAGATAAATAGTATAATTGTGGTTCGATGAACCCTCTGCCAAGCACTTAAATGTGATTTGCATAGTATCCCATGTAGATGTAAAGTAGAAAAACCTTCAGAACTAACGGCAACTAATTTTTCTCTTTCTCTTTTATTTATTTTTATTATTGTCCGAAGCAGAACACCAGTAGCAGCCAGCACTCTTTCAGCGACACTTTTAATGGGATTTTTATCCCCTCTGTTGCCTTTTCCGACATCAGTTTAATTACACTGAAAATAATCTCTGTCTGGCTCTTCCAGCACCTATATCGCTTGGAGACTGTGCTGCCACGCCGTTTATAGCGGAGCGCTCACTCGATGTGCACTGGTAGGCAGTGGACTGACTCGGCCTCCCCTTCCGAACGACGGAATGAACTCGCCCGGCGCACAGTGGTCTGGATCGGAAAAAAGGTGGCCAAAAATCGAAAAATGCGACTGTCAGCGAATAGGCTGGCTACCATAGAATCTTTTAGTAGAGGCTTTGGTGCATATTACTCTCAAAGGAAAGTGATATATCTTTCATACCTGAGATGCTACGTCAGTTCAAAGTTACTGTTTTCGGCATAGCGTTAACGACGTGCTGTCTCTCCGAAATACCACCACTACTAAAAGTGCGTGTAACTTTTTACTGGAGTGTCATAATTTATTTCTGTTTCATGGAAGGTACCAAAGACGGTATGTCGAATATTGGCATATATAATTTTTTCGTTAATTTATATTTCTTCATGTAGTAAATCATCGTCATATGTGTGTCTGCATATTGGTTATCCTTTCAGAATTATTTACCGAAAATTAGCAAAATAGTTGTGTATTCAGCGTTATTTAGGAATTTACGGCATATGGCATATAGCTTATGGTGTTTTGTAATGGAATGTGAGAGAAAATTCTACCCCGATCTGCCCCTGTACTTTTGAGGTTAAAAATAAACAGCACCGAGCACGTTGAGCAGCTTTCTTGATAGGCGAAGGTTGACCGCAACCATCACTGTTGCCTTTCTTTTTATAACTGTAATACACAAAACGGTTGTGTTACTGTAATATAGCATTAAAAATATATCACATGTGTAACTAACAATTCGAATCAAGGTTATGTTACAAATATGGAAGCGTGTTGACTACTCAAATGAGCCTTCGTTCTTCTGCCGCCTCTGCTGCTGCAAGTATTTTAAAAGAAATAACGACAAAGTTACCATCGCGAGCTAATAAATACAAAGCAGCGTTGAAATCCTCAGCAAATTCCCCAGTCATTAAAATGTCTGCCGATGAGACATTGTCTGATATGTTTGAAGAAAAATTATTTAAATTTCAGTATATGCTTATTAGGGATTCAATGAAAAGTCACAGTGCTCTTATCTATCCCGCTTACGAGAAACTTGTAGAGGCCAAAGCTCGGTGTTACCCACCTGATATAGGGATAACTGAGACCCGTGCTGAAGTCAGTGTACAAGCGCCTTTGAACCACACATCAGAAAGGATTTTACGTATTCAGGAGGACATTATCAAAACATTATCTCCAGAAACTTTAAAAAATGCGAAGTTGGTTATTAAATGGAGTTTTAATTGGTTCTTCGGGGCACAGTGAGTACAAACAAAAATCTTCTGATGCAAGTGATTCGGACACTAATGTTTTTATAACTACATGGTTCCACTGCAACTAGTAGCCACAGATAATTTATTACAAAAAGAAGTGATGATATGGAAAAATTCTTCATCGCCTCGTTTTTGTAGACCTTTAAGGCTACAGTTTTTGCATGAAAATGTAGAGTCTGCGTTAAACGAGAAGAAATACATTAACGAGCAAATTGCGTCTCTACTTCCTTTTAAGATCGTTTGGGACGGAAAAGAAATAATAATAGACTTTGAAATGGTTTTCACAATGACTGATGGAAAGGTCTGTAAACACTATCACTAATACTGCATCATCTATGCGCTGCTATGTGTGTGGAGCAACGTCAAAAAATTTAAGGATCTCAACTTTGTAAAAAATGTAGTGATTAATGTTTCTAATTTGCATTATGGATTACCAAACTTGCACGCATGGATTCGTTGCTTTGAGTATTTGCTTCACCTTGGATACAAACTTGAAAGTAAAACATGGCAGTTGCGATTACCGGAAGACAAAAAGAGTTTCTAGATTAGGAAAAAAACCATTCAAACGGCCTTTCAAACGCAGCTGGGGCTTCTTGTTGATCGGCCAAATCATCAGTTTCTGCACAAATCGTAGGGCTGCAGAAGATTTCATTCATCGATATCATGTTATCTTGTAGGTAATGTCATGTGGCTATAACATGAACATCGAAAAATTTCAAAAATATTGTCATGATACTGCGGAAATGTGCGTAGACAAGTTCCCTGGTATTACATGTCTACAACAGTTCATGAAATCTTAATGCACGGTGCTCAGATAATAGAAGCAGCGATATTGCCAATAGGTCAGTTATCTTAAGATGCTCAGGAAGCAAGAAAAAAATATATTAAGAAATATCGCGAAGGGTATTGCAGGAAAAGTTAGCGCGCAAATACAATGGAAGATGTATTTCATTGGCTCCTAGTATCTTCTGATCCACTTATTTCGAGTCTGAGAAAAATGAAACCTAGAAAAAGTAAAGATTTGTCAACGGAAGATCTAGAGCTATTGTTTTTTACTGATGAGCCCGAAAAAAAGGCCACGATGGAGTAGCCGAGCGGTCTAAGGCGCCTCGTTGCGGAGCGCGCGGTTGCTCGGAAGTACGAGTCCTCCCTGGGGCATATATATATATATATATATATATATATATATATATATATATATGTGTGTGTGTGTGTGTGTGTGTGTGTTGTCCTTAGGATAGTTTACCTTAGTTTAAGTAGTCTGTAAGCTACGGACTGATGACCAAGCAGTTTGGTCCGATAGATTTACAAACATTTGATATTTTCGAGTCCGAAAATTTTCTGGAAGTTTCTGATAAACATGATACTGACTTTGATTTCGAGAACTATAATTATCCCGATATTGACAGTGAGAGCGACTGATTTTTATTGTGTTTTCGTCGTTACAATTTTTTAAATTGTACATATTACTATCAACAGCTAATACTTCAAAAAATTCCAAAATAAAAACCAAAGATAAACAAACTAGTTTTCTTTTGTAATTGTTATATTATAATCGTGATTTACCACTTCTAAATTAGAAATCATTATATAGTATTCGTAATCAGAAACCTCAAAGATAATTATATACGGATTAAAAAAAATCCCAAAATTTTGAATGAAGAGGTCAGCCATATTAAATCTGATATTAGGAATTTTGAAATTTCAATACGAAATTCGTAGTCAGAGGCCTCAATAACCCCAATCTACCAATTTTCGTTCAAATCTAAAGTTTTTTTCTATTTTTGGCCAACTTTTGTGTGATCTATACCACTGTGCGGCGCTTCGAACGGAAACTCGTCTCTGCGCATCATCCACCTTATGATATGTGGCGCTGCTGCAGCGGTGCACGGCGAAGGAGGTGGATCACGAGGCGGAGAGGAAACAAGAGGAAGCGAGCTGTGGCAGTCTGAGAGGGAGCTGACAGCAAGCTGGTCTGGAGACTAGTAAGTAGACTTTCGCGTAATAATTCGCGATCGGGAGCTCTCACTTTAGTTCGCGGCTCTGCCGCGAAATAGTTCGTTCCTATCGTTCGTCCGCTTCCAGTACGGCTGAGCGGCGTGGTCTGCGCATGCAAGTGCAGGGAGAATTCCCCCACCTAGCTGCTTCATGCGCTTGCTGCTTGAGCCGCTAACGATATCACGCAAACCAAAAGAAACAGTTTGTGGATAATTTCTCGCTTTTAAGTTTAATCTCTATATCTTGGCATTATGGAATTTATTAGTCAGATATTGCAGAGTGCAGAATAC
This sequence comes from Locusta migratoria, assembly GCA_026315105.1. Lineage (NCBI taxonomy): Eukaryota > Metazoa > Arthropoda > Insecta > Orthoptera > Acrididae > Locusta > Locusta migratoria. Next base: position 373,406,723 of record CM048745.1, read on the forward strand.
TTCAAAACAGAAATTTTGTAGCACTGAACTATGTAATTTAGGAGGCAGACGCTCACCTCGAAATGGCTCTCATCAGCAGAAGGCAGATACGTGATTTTTAATTCTGCTGCTCGCCCTCTCGCTATTGCCCGTCGGTCTTCGGAAAAGAATCCAACGAACTAAGAAGCCACATACGTTTGGCATGATAGTTCGCGACCGGTAACGCATGTTTTAGTTCGCGACCAATCGCGCATATTGTAGTTCGCGACCAATCGCGCATATTTTAGTTCGCGACCGGTAGCTCTCCTTTCAGTTCGCAGCTCGGCCGCGAAGTAGGTCGCTCATTTTAGTTCGTCCGCTCTTTTTGGCTTTTGCTACCGCTACTAAAAGAGCTCTTTCTTTTGTTATGACAGCTTTTTCGTATAATGATCAGTGTTCTCCGACGTTATCCTCAACATTCTACCCCGCGAGCCGTCAACAGTATCATGAAGGCGAGAGAAAATGGTTGATGCATAATTTCTCGCATATAAATACAAACAATGTTAAGTTTTGATTTCTCTTTAGTTCTTTACACTATGGAATGTGTGTTATATTTAGACACTGCTGAATACCTTCAAAAATGTTCAAATGTTTGTTAAGCTTATGGGACTTAACTACGGGGTCATCAGTCCCTAAACTTACAAACTACTTATCAACTACCTTATACTAAAACGGCACAAATATCAATGCCCGAGGGGGGATTCGAACCCCCGACCGTAGTGGCAGTGCAGACCGTGACTGGAGCGCCTTAGTCTCCTCGGCCACCGCGGCCGGCTGAATACCTTAGGAAATTTGTGGCAGTGAACTATGAAACTACAGCTGAGCTGCATCTCAGCTCCAAATGACGGTAACCGGCAGAAGGGAATCACGCGATTCTGCGCGTTCTCTCGTCCTCTCGCTGTTCCCCGTCAGTCTTCGTAAAAGGCGCGGACGAACTAAGAGGCGAGGGATCTGCGAACTAGTTCGCGTAGTTCGCCTATGGGAGCGCTCTTCCGAACTAGTTCTTTCGCGAACTACACAAGACTACTAGCAAGTGGGAGCGGCCTTTTTGATTCAGCGGTACGCAGTAGGGTTGGCATCGGGCGGTCGCAACCAGGAAGAGCACGCTGACCGAGAACTGGTGACGGTCACGGGACTATGCTGGCTGCCTCAAGCCTTTGGCTCATGGAGCGTGTGTCTGAATGCAGTGGTGCTTTCAGGTATTGTTTAACTTCAACGATGAGCACCGCTATTCTTTAACGCCTACAACGATCCTTGCTCGACTCTGACATCTCTAAAGAAAAATTAATTCCTGCACGTATTCCGATATTTATTTAATTCCGTAAGCGGTATTTAATTCATATCTGTAAAACATCAAACCTAAAATTACGAAAGCAACACTTAGTCTGACGTGCCGCGATACACAAAACACGTTAGATAACTTTTACAAAAGGGAAGAGGGAAAAGAAGAATTCGTATGAAGAAGAGCTGCCCGCATGCGTAATTTAGAAGTATATACTTTGAGAGGATACTTAGGGATTTCAACAGATTTATACGTACATAAAAACCACAAAAAACAAATACGATGGGTAGAATTCGTCACACCATTCCAACAGGTTATTAACGATTTACTTAATTTTTCGATAGGATTCGCACCAGTTCAGTAAATGTTGAACACACAGGAACAGAATGCACACCACCACTACCACACATTCCACCACCAGACACCTTTAGAAGACAGAGTAAGACAAGAAGTCATGTTTGCACACCCCAAAAGTTGGAGGCACATTTTTTAATTTTCGATTTAACATGCATAGTATGACATAGTTATGAGATTTATAATGAAATGAGCAAAGAGATTTATCAGGAGAAGATAAAGAACAGTTACTGAAGAATATTGTATTAAGACTGTTATGATCAGATATTATGCATAAAACCTCAGACATTATATTTTAATGAAATTTTGTCATATTTGTTTTGATGTATATATAGTGATAAGTGAGTTTTTCTATTGACTGTTGAAAAACAAATACTTCACAAAAATTATAAAATTTACGAAGACAGTGAATATGTTTCCAAAAAAAAGTAACTGTTAAACAAGATTAGTAGAAAGCTTAGTGAGCACCTTCATCTCATTTTACTGATATTCTAGAAGTTGCGAGTCATTTCAGTCAGTGATATAGTGATATAGAAAGTAAGAAAGACTTGCAGACAAAAATAAATAATAACATGCAAATCTGTAACGCTAACTTTATTTGATACAAATTTTTTACGGCATCTACAGCGAAATCTAGTGAGTTGTATACTTCTTTTCGTTTCATTATTTTGGGGGTAAGGGGAGGGGGGAGGCGCCAGTTACAGAACGCTTCATAAACGCCCGAAATTACATGCAAACTTTTCATGTCCCTAACTACTTCCATTTTCTAATAATTGACGCATAAATCTGGATATTCTCACGGGTTGGCCTCTCATTATTTATGACGTCATATCTCCTGAGCTATGTGTTGTGCTATTTTGTTTTTGATTTAGGAACCTTCGTGGGCGTATGGTGAACAATTCACCAAAGTTTCATTGCAATCGAATGATTGTTTTATGAACACATAGAAGACATACAGACAAACATTCATTTTTATATGTACAGATAACACAAGTTTAAGGTTAAGAATGTATACTGTGTGTGGATTAAAGGGGAAATGTACATGGTTGAAGATACGGTATGATACCTGAGTTATGGTTGTAATATTATGATAGGTCAACTAGGCCAGATCATTCGAAATCCGTTTCAAGGAACATATGGCAGCACTAAAAAAAAAAAAAAAAAAAAAAAAAAAAAAAAAAAAAAAAAAAAAAAAAAAAAAAAAAAAAAAAAAAAACAACCAAACAAACATCAATCAGCAGTAGCCAATCTGCTATATGAAACAAAATATCATGCCAGCATTAAAAATCTCTGCGTTCTGTACATCGAATCCAAAGGCAGAAAACTGGACGTCCTTGATACACTTCAGATATGCATACACAAAGCTAACATCCTGAATCCATTTTAAGTGACTACATATACAACAGAATAATCTCTGTCTTCGAGAGCAGAAAACTTTATAAAAGACACCACACATCCATCCAAACATACACAACCATTGTCAGCCCAAAAAGTACATACTTATATTATTTTTAATGCGCATTGTATATTTGTCATCAGATCATAATCAATTCAAGCATAACCATTCATCTGTCTACACATTATGATATATATATATATATATATATATATATATATATATATATATATATATATATATATATATATATTTAAAGCTCTTACTGAGGGAATGATAATCTCTGTATAAAATTTTAAATTCTGCATTAACCCCCCAAATTGTGTGTATGTACATATATTAATTTATGGTGTGCATTGTATGCTCGTCTTCAGTTTATCACCATTTAAAGCATAATGTTAGAATCCATTTTGGTGCGTTATTTCTTTAGTGTAAGTTCTTTGCTTCAGTTAGAAGTACACAATGATGATGGCTGTGTTTTATTACACATAAGTGAGATCAAGTCAATGACCATTGGAGGTATGATATTTTAATTGTTTACATTTAATTTCATTTGAACAATTGTACAAAGTCACATAATGATGTACTGTTTTGTATTTTCTCTTGTAGACAGTGCAACAGGTCAACCTAACCTACATGTTAGCTTAATGCTATTCCACCTGATGATGGGGATTTAAACCTTCGAAACGTGATGTGGATACAATAAAAAAAGTGACTGGTACCAGTAATACCTTGTGTTTCAATCAGTTTCAGTCCTCTGTAGTACTCCAACAGCTCGATGTCGGTGACCATGATGCCCTTCTTAATAAGTAATGTGTTGCCCGGTGCGCCTCATATCGTGGTGATTAAAATAGTATCAAAACCCGTAATATTGAGCTGAAGTTCGCTGTCAACCTCTTGTAACACAGCGATATCAACTTCTGCGCTATAAACGTAATCTCGAAGGCTGTTGACTTTCAATGTTGTCGTTATTTATATTCTAGGTTGTAAGATTGCAACTGTGGCATCTACAAGGGGAGCACGTTCAAGTATGACCCTGTTGTAAGGGCAAAACCTTTTATTGTCGTACATAGCATGCGTTCCAGATGTTACGATACGCATTCATTCCCTGACGATGTTAGTTTTATAAGGTGATCTTGATGTACAACGTCGTACCTCATATCGAGGTAGACAACTTCGCATTTAATAAAAATCTAGATCCCCATCTTCCATTTCTCCTCAGAAACCCTCCTTTTCCTTAGTTTGACCTATATTAATTAGTTTCCCCTGCCTCATGCCAGAGCCACCTTTTATTTCGTCCTCTTCTTCCATTTCCTCTGGCTAATCTTTTGTATTATTGTCCACGTTTGTACGTATCTTTTCCGTTGCCGTGGTCACTGATTTTTTTATTCTTCTCTCTTGAATTTACTTTTTTTCCCATTTTCCGCAGGAGAAGAAGTTTCTACATTGTCTTTTGCACTGTCCGGCACTTCTTCTGTTCGGGATTTCTTGTGTGTCTTCGTATGCTGTTGGCGGTGTTCGGTCGTCTTACCGGCCATTCTCTGCCGAATTGGCACTACCCTTTCTCTCAAGGGCGGTACATGTTTTCCGCTTCTTCATGGGCGATTCTTCGTTTCTTCATATTCTGGTGAGATACCTCTTCAGGAGCTTCAGTCGTCTCCATCCTGTGGTGTCGCACAAGTCCAAAGTGCGCCGCGCCACCTACTTTCGCCTCGCGCCGCCATGCACGCACGGCGCGGCGTTCTTACGACGACAGCCACGAGCGCCCTCTGCTGCAACTCCGCTCGTGGCCACCACTGAACGACATCGTTCACTTGGGACTGAGATAGGAACCTGTTAACACTTCGGAATCAGATAGGCACCAGTGAAGACTTGGCTATCGGACAGGCACTAGGCAGGCCTCTAGCTCAACTATGTATCAGCATTCTGCAGTACTGAGCTATGTAAAAGTTAATTATTACTAAGTCTCTAAGAAATATATATCTCGTTCTAATTTACTCTATTGTTTCTAGTTTCTGCTGTCCCACTGGCTGCTCACCTTCGTACCTGCACGAGCGTGCATCCTTTATTCCCGTGTCGGTCTCTTTCCACTCGGCCACCGACACCTACGACGGAAACGAGACACAAAAGCGGCGACGAGGCTGGGACACAAAACATCCTGTCTGCAGTGCTCTTTGCACTTCATTATGGGATACATGGAAAACATCGGCGGACGAGCTGAGGTGCTCTTCTACGACCGGAGAACTTGGCTCTGCTGTTACGCTGTTGTTCGCAGCTGGCTCTGTTGCCTCGCTGGACTTCATCTGCACATCCTCCCCTGAGGTGATTTCAGTGTCGGGCGAGACCGCCGCTACAGTCGGTGTGCAGCCTAAGACCCCTTAAGCTACCGCCGCATACCTCAGTGTCAGTGTCGTCATACTGGCTGGCGCTTCCGCCTCGTCAATCGGAGTTTGTGCCACCGAGGCCAACGAGAAAGACAGGCCGCGGCGCGCACGTCATGTCACGTAAGCAAGCTAGTCCTAAGCCGGCGCGATCGCTAGTGTAGTGGCTGACAGCTATGAGGCAGTGGGCTGTGCCCCAGCGGCCGGCCAATCACGTAGCGATCGCTCTGGCTCAGGCCTGCCTTGCTTATGTGACATGACGTGCCCGCCGGGGCCTGTCTTTCTCGTTGGCCGCGTTGAATACACTGTGAGCGGACGTGACAGGTGGATCCACATGTTCCGCGCGTACGCGGCTACTCGTCATAGATTACTATCGCTCTGTGTCCACAGACACTAACATACGACGGTATACATTTATTCAAATCGATTTCAACTTATTCATTCCCACTCAGAATCGGAAATTTGTGGGCACTAGACAGTTTCTAGGCTATATTACTAAGGACAGTGCAGTAATTCTATAACACTGAATTGATTTCCTCAGCTGTAATTTCGAATGGCAATTCGAAAATTCTACCTGTCCTGATACTGACACCTGCATGTGTTACGAGTACCTCGCCGATATTCCCATTAGAACGTTCAAACTTAAGAGTCCTTCAGCATGATTCCATAATTTCATCACACTTGGCGGCATCTTCAGTTTCAGATAAACAGAAATGAATTCCAATGAGTTTGTGCCACCGCTGTTCACTGTCGCTGTTCACTTTCATAACATCTTCTACGAAACTTTCTGCTCCTTAGGATGTCGGTGGAACTAAAGTCTGATCGAATGTAAACTTCAAAGTAACTTTACACGTTCGTTGTATCATTATTTTCTAATTGGGAAATCGACATCATAAGCTAGCACGCGCAGCGGCGCAACACTCACCACAAACAGCACTCGTCCGGCAGCGACGAGTAAACAGCTCGGGTCCGCACAGCTCGCTCGCTGAAGGCAGACTGATTGTGAGACCAACGGGTCCAGCGCTAATAAAAAATGTTCAAATGTTTGTAAATCTATCGGACCAAACTGTGTGGTCATCAGTCCGTAGCCTACAAACTACTTAAACCTAGGTAAACTAACCTAAGGACAAACACACACACCCATGCCCCAGGGAGGACTCGAACCTCCCCGGCGAGCAACCGCGCGCTCCCCAGCGAGATGCTTTAGACAGCTCGGCTACTCCACCGCGGCCCAGCGATAACAAGTAATTATGAATGAGTGTGTGAACCACATTATGTAACCGGAATCTTATTATGAAACCGGAATCATCGCACGAGTTCAGGGTGGAGTGACGTAAGATGAATTTAGCACCGCGAGGAGCTCTGCTGCAGTGTTCTAGTAATTTCGGTTAATTAGAAACTAACTTATGCTTAGAAGTTGTTTAGCATGAAAAGTGGTAAATGCAAGTTTAAACAACGTATCTGGAAGTTTCTGAGAGTTTTAGAAGACGTCGTGAAATTATGTAGATGGGGGAAAAACATGTCGTGTGCTGTGCTATTACTGAAGAGCGACGCAGGAATGACTGTGTGTTCTGGAGAGCCACGTTGCGGATCGCGCCGCAGCTCGCGTCGGAAGTTCGAGTCTTGCCACGAGCATGGTTTGTGTATCTCGTCCTTCGTATGATTTATTTCAAGTAGTTTTTCAGTCTGGGAACTGATGACAACAGAAGTTTGATCCCTTAGGATTACAAACATTTACTTACTTTACTACTATTGAAGATATGAAGTTTTACAATACTGAATGTGGGTGAAATGTATAGTTCTTAGCGAACATACAAAACTGATAACAACTGAAATTTCCATTTGTGTAATGAGTGGTGAAACTCGTGTGTTTAGCCAGCAGCCTAAGAGCAACTATACATAAAACTTCAAATGCAAAATTTGGACTTGCTAGCTCGGAAGCTTTAGACAATGTCTTTTAATTTGTAACCTTAGTCAAACTGGTGAAGTTAGTTACTTTGAAGTTTTAGACAATATCTTTTAATTAGTAGCTCTAGTCAAATTTATGAAATTTAACACTAATTGTGGAGGAAAACAATTTTTAAATCGGAGGACCACCTCTTCAACACCTTGTCTAAACTGAACCATTTATCCTCCCAGTCAGGCAGGGGAGGTTGTGCTTCTAAGACACGCCCTAAGCTAAATGAAACTACTCCCCATTGCCGCAGTAACTTCGTAATGAGTGTAATGTAATATTAACTCGTCCTTCACAAGAGAATGTTACATTCTGTAACATCTTCCTTATTCAAAACATGAGATAATCTCCATTTTCACTGTCATAGACTTTGAAACATGATTAGGTAGTAATGCTGTGAAGCTTGTTAGGTCGCAAATTCTTTATTATAGGTCACACTTCATGTATAGCGTGCCTTCAAAAATGTCGCGTTTCGGCTTTACCATCATCAGATTAGCATCTCTTCCGTGCCATGTGCTCACGTGAACAGATGTAAGAAGTTGTTTGATACAGATACAAAAGCAGACAACTTCTTCCATCTGTTCACGTGTGCACATGACACGGAAGAGATGCTAATATGATGGTAAAGCTAAAACGCATTTATGAGTGCACGCTATACATGAAGTGTGTCATATAATAATAAAGAATTTGCGACCTAACCAGCTTCACAGCAGTAATACCTAATCATTTAATCTTGGTCGCCTGCCTCCTCAGCGACTTTATGTCGCATTTACAACTTTGAAACATACCTCATTAATTGAAAACCCTTCTTTCTTAAGGAAAAAAAAAGTTTGTTCCTTAACATCAATGTCGCCTAAGACATGAAATAAATTTCCATTGTCATGGTCTTTGAACTAAATCTGTCAGAAGGTAATTAAATGTCTACACAACATTCCAGTTCATTTACATTCTATTTATCCTCTTAAATATCTTTGCACATAATCACATTCTGATATCGTATTGGCAGGAAGAGACGCAGTTTAACAGAGTGGGACATACAGACGTAAATATAATATTTTATTTCGAGTCCGAAAAAGCAGTTACTTATCTGGGGGCACGGCAGTGCCCCCACCAAGTCGAGCGCACGGCCGAACCATCCTTTTCTAGAAGCAGTTCACGGCACTTTTGATCCCTCTGTATCCCAGTTGTGGGTAAAGGTAGAAGCCTGAATTTTTGGTTATCAAGAGAATCTACTATAACTAGCTATCTTATCAAATTATAGTATTGTACCCCTTATACTTTACGAAATATTAGCAGTCTAAAATAGCTAATTCTGTCACTCACTGATTCAGCTATCTTCAAAATTCTAAGGTACTTCTAGCAGACACACAAACATAAAATTTTCTATTTAGATAGTGTTTAGCCTATAATGGAAGAAAAAATTCCAAAATCTGTAAATATTAATTCCGTTCTCGAATACATTTTCGCTTGACGGGAATAGTATCTAGAATCATGGAGCTGTAATGATCGTATTGCTGGTGGTCTTGTTGGTAGCATGCTGAGTTCACGTCCGGGAGATCGCGGGTTCGATTCCTGGTGCCTGTAGCCGTCACCTTACAACTAAATGAAGAGTCATCAGAAATGACATGAGGCACCTGATTAGAGAATGAAGAGTAACTCGTACGATATAGCTTAAATTGTTGCAAATGGAAGCAGTACGAATGACACATCATTATATCTTGATTTCAGTTATAAATGGAAAATATGTTTTTCATAATGTCGAAACGTCCGTCACATGACGTGGGGCAAAAGAGCAAAATATTCAGACTACAAACTACAACAGGGCATAGAGACGCCATTGATCTGGGAGACGCGCAGTGATCTGTGTCATAGAGTAGAAACTCTATGGAGTTTCCTGAATTTTATGATAAAAGATCGAAATACAGGAACTGAAAAAACTTTATTGCTTTTAAGCAAACCGGAGAAACTAGAATACAACAGCTTGTAAGAACAGAGTACTAAAAACTCACAGAATAAATAAAACATTACTACTCGGCTGGTCGGCCAAAGAACAATATTATTCTTTTCCCACACATCCCCCCTGCGGTAGAGCGAAGCTCCTGGAATGTGTGGGTATTTGTGTCTCACTCGTCGTCCTGCTCTTGTATAGGTCACTGGCATAGTTACTCAAAGTGGGCCTGAGTCTCTTGTTGAGAATGATGATGTTGTTGGTTGGTCCTTCTCCATGACTGGTTGACTTGTGGTTGCTGGTGTAACATCTAAGGCAGCTTGTTGTTGTGTGGTAATGTCCGGCGGTAGCACACAAGCTGGTTTTACTCACTCCCATGATACCGTCAATGTCTTTTCATTGTACCTTATTTTCACTGTATGTTCTTCCCTCTGTAGCACTCGGAAAGAACCAGAGAATGGCTGCAGTGGACGGTGTGTTGCATCTGTCCTTAACATGACATGTGTACATGTCTGGAGGTCCTTGTGAACAAACGCAGCTTAGCTATCTGGCGCTTTACCTGCTGTAGCATAAATGGTAACTCAGGCTCTGTTTGAGAAAGTTGTACCGAAAAGAACTCTGAAGGCAGTCTCAGTGTCGAACCAGCTGTAGATGCTCCAATGTCTGGCTTATATGCTGTGCGAAGGCCTAGTAAAACCAGTGGTAGTGCGCTTGTCCAGCTGCTCTCATGACACATAAGCGCTGCTTTCAGCGTTCTATGAAACGGCTCTACCACCCTATTGCTTTCAGGATGGTAGCTGGTCGTATGATGATGGTGGAATCCGCACAGTCTAGACAGTTCGAGGAATATTTGCGATTCAGACTGACCTCCTTGATCTGTGGTTACATGAGCAGGGCAGCCAAAACGCGATATCCATGACTGCAAGAAAACTCTTGCTGAAATATCACTAATAGGTGTTACTTCTGCCCAACGTGTGTATCTGTCTATAGCAGTGAGTAAATAGCGGTACCCTTCTGATGGTTGAAGTGGGCCAACAATGTCCATATGAACATTAGTGAAACGACTTGATATCTCACGAAATTCTCCTATTGGCTTGTGAACATGTCTACCAACCTTGCAACGCTGGCATGCTATGCAGGCTTTTGACCACTGGCGGCAATCCTTCTTAATACTTTGCCACACAAATCTTTCTGTCAACAATCTAATGGTTGCCTTAGCATTGGGATGGGCAAGGTTGTGTACGCTGTCAAAAACTGCTCTTTGTAGTGTCTTGGTCACAAATGGTCTAGGTGAAACTCGAGACACATCACACCATATAAGGTCGTCTGTGCCTAGCAACTGCATCTGTCTGAGCCGAAGACCTGTTGATGTGTCATGCAAATATTCTTGCAGCTGCTCATCGGTGGCCTGTGCTGCTCTGATTGTAATCTATAGCAAAAGAAATTGTTCCTACTCTAGACAAGAAATCAGCCACTATGTTTTCTGCTCCTCGTACATGTCTTATGTCGGTTGTAAATTGTCCAATAAACTCTAGTTGCCGGAACTGCCGAGGCGAACATCATTCATTGAATTTAGAAAAAGCAAAAGTTAAAGGCTTGTGATCTGTATATACTGTAAACGGTCTAGCTTCAACATACGGCCGAATATGTCTTACGGCTTCATAGATGGCCAACAGTTCACGATCACAGGCACTCCACTTAGTTTTTATATCTGTCAGTTTTTGTGAGAAAAAACCTGAAGGCTGCCAACTATTCTTATCTTGCTGGTGAAGGGCTACACCTATAGCCTGTTGGCTAGCATCTACTACTACTGCTAATGGCGCATTATGTACTGGGTGGGATAACATAACTGCATTTTGTAAAGAAGTTCTTACATCTTCGAAGGCATGTTGCATTGCATGTGTCCATGGCAAGGGGCGTCTGCCTGTTGTGTTGCTGCCTGCTAGTGCGTCTGTCAGTGGCGCCTGTATCTCTGCTGCTCTTTGTATGTGGCGTCGGTAAAAACTTAAGGTCCCAAGAATCTTCTTAATTTCTGGTAGTCTGTCGGACGAGGAATGCTTTTAATGATTTCTATCTTGTCTTTAAGAGGATAGATACCTGCAGCTGAAACGGTGTGACCAAGAAATGTCACCTGTTTTTGATGTAGGATGCATTTGGCCTCATTTATTACTAGGCCATACTTATGTATCCTGTCAAACACAGCTTTAAGGTGCTTTGGCACCTTAAAGCTGTGTTTGACAGGATACATAAGTATGGCCTAGTAATAAATGAGGCCAAATGCATCCTACATCAAAAACAGCTGTCTGAAAATATCAAAATGTCGTCAAGGTAGACGAAACATAAATCCAGGCTCCTTATTACCTCGTCTACAAACTTCTGCCAAGACTGAGCTGCATTCTTCAAGCCAAAAGGCATGCGCAGGTATTCAAACAGACCAAAAGGTGTTATCACAGCTGTCTTGGAGATATCTTCTTCTGCTACTGGAATCTGGTTGTAAGCTTTTTTGCAGTCCACCACGCTGAAGATTTTAGCGTCAGCTAAAACGTTCGTGAAATCCCTTAGATTAGGTACTGGGTAGCGATCAGGTATAGTTCGTGCATTCCGTGCACGGCAATCCCCACAAGGTCTTCATGTGCCATCTTTCTTCTCAACCAGATGTAACTGTGGTGCCCACGCACTGTCAGACCTCCGTATTATGCCTGTTTTGACGGCCGCGGTGGCCGAGGGGACTGAGGTGCTCCAGTCACGGTCTGCACGGCCACTACGGTCGGGGGTTCGAATCCCCCCTCGGGCATGGATATTTGTGCCGTCCTTAGTATTAGCTAGTTCATAAGTAGTTTGTAAGTTTAGGGACTCATAGCCCCGTAGTTAAGTCCCATAAGCTAAACAAACATTTTTATGCCTGTTTTTAGCATCCCTTCAAATTTTTCTTTCGCTTCTGCGAATCGATCAAGTGCTAGCCTTCAAGACCGTTGGGAAACAGGTGGACCAGGTATCGTTTTAATGTGGTACATGGTGCACCGTGGTATGTAAAACTTTCTCTAATTGGGTGGGAACTTCATGTCCATCTTCTTGATAAATTAACTTGCAGGGTGAGGACACAGCATTATTTGTACCCCTCTCAAGGACACCCAGTATCACTTCATTGTCCATCTTAATCTCTGCTGAACTTAGTTTTATTTCCAGCCTATGTTTGTGTATGAAATCTGCACCTAATATTGGTTCACCAACGTCTGCCAGTTTGAACCTCCAAACGAATTTTGTTCTGAAACCTAGATCCACAATTTCTTCACACTTGCCATAGGTTGTGATGGGTAAGTTGTTAGCTGACATGAGAGGAAAATCTAAGTCCGTTGCTGCTGTCTTATTCTTCCTGAATGGTAGAGTACCAACGTCTGAACCTGAATCTATAAGATATCATCGATCTGCCTTCCTGTCTTGTATGTATAAACGTCGTGATAACGAGAGCAAACAAACTTGATTCGTTGCTTTTGCTTGCACAGCTGTTTTGTCGCCAAAAATCGTACCAATCTCGCGCGGTTGAAACTCGCAGGGAGACGTGCATCTTGTAGTCCGATCGCCAAAACGTCTGTGGTACCAACTCACTGGTCGATTCTGTTCTTGTGCGCTTTTCACGTCTACTTGGTTTTGTAGTCTGTATACATACTTCCCTTTACTTGACTTAGTGCTGACCTGTTTGCCTAATGTCAATTTCGACAAGTTTTGCTGTATCGCGTCCATCTGATGCTGTAAACTACGTAGCTGTTTGCTGACGTTCGTCCGTTGGCCACGACGTATAGCTGCGGTTTCACCGGTACTTACATCGCGTCACACCTATAGCGTGCGCCTTGTCTGCCACTGCAAGCACTGAATTAATGTCTCTTTTATCACACGCCACCACCGGTGCTTTCACTGAAACTTGTAGTTGCATTAGCCAAATGTGTTGCTTCCTCTTCTACTATGCTCCTCATGTGTCGCCAGAATTCTGATGGTGTTCTATTACCAATGCGCTCGTACTGAAGCACTCTTTGCATTCGTTGCCTTAACGATTTGCACATCCTATTAATTACAGTGTCTTTTAAGTGTAAGTACCGCTGCTGTGATGGGGGTTTCAATATAACATCAGACACAATTTCCACTGCCCGTGCGTCTAAACTGCTAACCGCTAATCACTGGTAATGTTGTCTTCCGTAAAGGCTAACTCCAGCATTGCAAACCACAATTCTGGGCAGGCCGCGGTGGCCGAGGGGACTGAGGCGCTTCAGTCACGGTCTGCACGGCCACTACGGTCGGGGGTTCGAATCCCCCCTCGGGCATGGATATTTGTGCCGTCCTTAGTTGTAGGTAGTTCATAAGTAGTTTGTAGTTTGATGACCCCTTAGTTAAGTCCCTTAAGCTTAACAAACATTCGAACATTTTGAACACAATTCTGGATTTTCCGGCGGAAACTTAGGTATTTGTGTTTTCATCTTCGTAGTGGAAACCGAATTTGAGTCCGTGGAAGATTTATCCGCCGTATTTGTTGTGTTTCGTAAAAAGCTATTATTTTGAGCGGAAATTCGTGTTTGTAGATCCTCGATCTGCTGCTGCAACTCATTTTGCATACGTAAAAACTCTTCTTCCATTCGTCTTTCCTGAATTTCGCGGCTCGAAAACACTTCCACGTTTTGCGTATTGCTTGTGATTACTGTCTCTTTTCGTTATTCAAGTGTCACCAATTTGTAGGGAGTTTCCTGCATTTTATAATAATAGATCGAAATACAGGAACTGAAAAAAAACTTTATTGCTTTTAAGCAAACCGGAAAAACTAGAATACATCAGCTTGTAAGAACAGAATACTAAAAACTCACAGCATAAATAAAACATTACTACTCGGCGGGTCAGCCAAAAATAATATAAATATTCAAGCACTGTATGAATTATTATTTTCCCACAGAGTGAGTCATAGAGTAGATATATTCTCTGTGTAGTGAGTATTGCGTTCTGTCTTCTCTAGGATGTGCTGGTTCTGCTCAGCAATATTCGGCTACGATTGTCACATGATATCATTATACAAATACGAGAAATTGAAAAAATGAAGTACCGATTTCCTTGGATAATTTTATCAGCAGGCCAATGAAACTTATATAATTCTAAAGGTGGTTTACTGTATATCTGCACAATACAATAATCATGAGCGTACTATATAGACATTAAGAGTGGTAAAACGGAGTAGACGTTTTCAAATCTATAGCTCGGATGAAGATTTAAAATCTCCAACTCTAATAGAAAGTGAAAGTCAAAAACTTAAGTGGACCCAAAAACTGTCCTCGTGATCACCGATATTAGTAAAAGTTCGATGGTAACGTCAATGTACAATTCAAATCGATGTATGAAGAGCATCGAAAGGAATACGTCATAGAATATCAGTGTTGTGGGTGCCGAAACAAAATCTTCGGCAGAACCACAGACACACATTACTAGACTGGCACTACCGAATACGGTATTATTGGTCTCCCAGTCACTTTAATCAATGTATCAACAATTACTTGTGTACGGGTATAACAATCGTAACAAATACGGATAAACTAATAAAATTTCGCCACATTTAGAGTATTGACGTAAAGGCTAAAGTTTACTTAAGGCGGTGGCATAGTGTGAAAATGTTGGCAATGAAATGTTCGCTTTATGAGGGATACATACAATAAGCTGACAGCTACAGAGCAGGAACAGAATTAATTATTTAGGCCTACTTCATGGTCAACACGAAAGACTATACCCCTCATTCTACGTGACTGGTTTTCCGAAGTGTCTCATTCTTCAGTCGCTGCCAACCTCAGCACACTACGCCATGACTGTCATAAGTAAAATTCTGTCGTGTACTAGACATACTGGTTGATATTTATGTAGTAATGCATTCATTTATCCGAAACTTCCATGTATTATGATGTTCACAAACTGATGCTAAATACAACACTGACTTGTTGCTATTTGTGTAGTGATTGCCGGCGGCGGTGGCCGAGGGGACTGAGGCGCTTCAGTCACGGTCTGCACGGTCACTACGGTCGGGGGTTGGAATCCCCCCTCGGGCATGGATATTTGTGTCGTCCTAGTTCGTAAGTAGTTCATAAGTGGTTTGTAAGTTTAGGGACTGATAACCCCGTAGTTAAGTCCCATAAGCTTTACAAACATTTGAACATTTTTTTTGTAGTGATCCACCACAGGTGGCAGTACTATAGATGATAAAAGGATTACACAATAACAATCTAATCGACTTTCCGGACTTCCCAAATACTGTTACATCAAACCAAACGAAATCAAACCAAACCAAAGAGACGGGGAATGGAGTTTAAGAATGTCCGTGGTTGATGTATAAAAAGGAATGATATTCCATCAAAAACATAAAATGTACAAAGATGTAAGTCTCGCGGCGAAATCCTTCTACCATAAAAAGTCGTGCGATCTCATGGGAAACTAAGTCGGTTATTTTAGTTAGTGTTCATGGAACCACATATTCAACATCTTTTCATACTTTTTTTTATCTAATTAGTTATCTACCAACATCTGTACTGACTATATCAAAATTATACATCGTTATTTCTATAATAAATTCAATTACTTGGCAATGTAAACTAATATTTAAAATACTTTATGCAAATGTGAGGTATTTCATTCCTACGTGATTTCGTTTGGTTACGTAGTGGAATATAAATTATTGTGGAATTGCCCGATCATTATATGTATTCTGATGTCATTACATTACGGTGCGATTGCAAAGTCATTATTTGTAGTATAGAACTAAATATGTATTATACTAATATAGTCGCTATAAATGTTGGTAAATAACATATAAGTGGTAGATAACAAATAAGTGGTTCTATGAACACTAACTAAAATAACAGACTTGGTTTCCCATGGCAACATACACTAATACTTAAAAACCTTTATGCAGATGTGAGTGTACTTCACTCTTATATGATTACGTTCGGTTACATAATGTAGTATAAAATGTTGTTATGTCATTATGACGATGTGAAATTTGCCAGATCATTAGATTTATTCTTATGCCATTATATTATACTGCGATTGCCAAGTCATTATATTTATTATAGAAATAAAGATGTATAATTTTGATATAGCCACTACAGATGTTGGTAATAACTAATTAGATAAAAAAATTGTGACTAGGTGTTGAATAGTTGGTTCCGTGAACACTAACCAAAATAACCGACTTTGTTTCCCATGGTATCGCACGACTTTTTATGGTGGAAGGAAATCGTCGCGAGACTTTCATTTTTGTACATTTTATGTTTTTGATGGGATTGACTTATGAACAATTAATTTATCTAGCCACAAGGGGCAGTTGTAGCGAAAATGCATCGTAGGCAAGGACCTGTGAAAGAAACACAGAAGTGTAGCCTCTTGGTACGGAATAACAAAAGATTATCAACTGCCACGATGTGTAATTGCAAACCAGTACCACATTCCAGTAGTTCCTAATGACATTGTAACTTTCGAAACGGTAGGTGAAGCAAGTCGAGTCTGCGAGTGTTTTTTGGAGAAATCCCACACGCTAACGATGGCGCCTCAGTGAAAATTAGCTTCAGTTTGCGCTGCGATGTTGGTATTGGAATTCTGCCGGTTCCCGGACGGTCGCATTGTATGGGTCTCGTTTTCTGCTTCAGCAAGCATCAACGGCCGTGGAAGAACAGCAAACAAACGCCTGATCTCCATAACTGGGGAAATAAAAATCTGGAAACAGGGAGTATTTTAAAATAAATTCACTGAATAAAACATCGCTACTCAGCTTACGAAATATCTCTCGTATGTCGAATGATTTCTGCTACAGATTAAGCGAAAGTAATAAGAAGGTATCAGAAAGTACTCACCAGAACACAGTTGGTTATTTTCACAAACAATATTTTGCGTAATAGTAGACGTTCGTCTTTCTAATTTACCGCAGAGTACTGGGCAATGTATACCGCTTTCCTAGGTAAGTCATACTTCTCATATTTTTCACTCTATATTATATTACGAATTTTGAATAAAAAGAAACAGAATTCCGGTGAGCTTCTGTCATTTCAAAGCAAGTCATTGTTTCTTCAAGTATATGGTCTCCTGTTTGTACTAATCCCCCCCCGCCGCGAGTAGTACAATTTCACCAACTCTACAAACAGCTGTCAGTGAAAGTGAGACGCTATGTAGTAGACTACTCGGGTAGTCATAAATATCTCTAGCGTATCAGATCGTTTAGTTGAACGTCGCAGAACTACATGAAATAATGTCTACTCCTGAGAGCAGTAGTATGGGAAGTGATATTTATATTATGGTGCTGTCAATATGTAAATGAAATCATATACAAAAATGTGACTCATTACACAGTACTTTCCATCGTCAGCAATCTGCAGTAGAACGACAGCACTCCTTATTCCAACGTCATAAGATCAGTAGACGAGAATGCAGACCGAGCATCAAGTCTGATCTGTAGGATTCATAGAAAGTGTGTCAGAGATACTAAGGAAACGTGTGTGGTTACTATTGAAGGAGCTTTAACCATTTATACATTTATTTTATTTATGTTTGTCGTAGCTTAGGGCAGATTCAAGAGTAAGTCAATACTGTAACATTACACCACTGTTGTTAATAGTATTTATGGATCACATGTTTAAAACAGTAGACTGGCAGAGCGGGATTAAAATGGGTGAAAACAAAATAAGCAGTCTTTCATATGCAGATGACTTAGTTTTGATGACAGATTGACAGTCGGTCCCTATATCCGTTACTATGACACAACAACCACTGTGGGATAATAACCACTTACGGCACATACCTCAGGATCGGTAACGTCAAATGAAAACAAAAAAACTGCCATATAACGATTCAACCTCCCACAGCTTCTAAACTAAGGACCTATTTCAGCCAAATAGTCACTGCTGGGGAACAAACCATTAGGAAAACATCAGTAGAAATGCCGTAAACTATAAGAAAAAAATTCTTAGCCATCATGCGTCACATGACAAAGGCATTGTTGATCCACTGTTTGAGAATAGAGCATTTGACTACTTGAAAAGAACTTTAGGCATAGTTACAAACCTTTAAGAAACATGTTCTCATTGACTGCACAAAACGATGAAATGTTTACCAATTACTACTCTTCCGACGTTCATGCAGTAAAACTCTGGCAGTCTACATTTATTACATCTGCACTACTAACTGTAATCATGAGACGTTTTACACACAACATACTGACATACCACTGAATGTTCTTCTTCGAAATTGTATCATAGTACGACACATACTTCATGATATGTGTGATCATAATTAGGTTTATGAAAAACCGTCACGCATCACTTTAGAGTTTTTTTTCTTTTCTTTTATTTATTTTTATTTATTTCTTTATTTATTTATTTATTTTTAAGCTTATGGGACTAAACTGCGGAGGCATCATTCCTTAAACTTACAAACTACTTGTGAACTAAATTACACTAAACACATCACAAACATCCATGCCAGAGGGGGAAGGATTCGAACCCCCGACGGGGAACGACCTCGAGCATCGGAGCATAGCGCCTCAATGCCCTTGGCCACTCCGCCGCGGCAGTTTAATTCCTTCATCACTACTAACTTTATTCGTGACATGTGTTACCATAATATTACACATAGGACAGTAGATGTGCGGTCAGAAACAATTATACGCTTGATAATCAGCCTCATCACGCGTGACGTTTGTAGTGAATTTTATCTGCTTCTACCGTTTTCGGAACTCTGAAAGTATGACGTTAACTCACCAGTCGCATAGATTTTGTTCAAAAATGTTCAAATGTTTGTTGAACTTACAAACTACTTATGAACTACCTTATACTAAATACGGCACAAACATCCATGCCCGAGGGGGGATTCAAACCCCGACTGTAGCGGCCGTGCAGACTGTGACTGGCGCACCGCAGACCGCTCGGCCACTGCGGCCGGCCATAGATTTTGCGCAGCAACTTAATCATTTGGTTATTACTTCCCCAGTGATTATAGAAACTGTGATGTAATATTATCTATGATTTCTGGTTTAATTTATTTCAAGTCTTCCAAACCTCGTTAAACTCTAACTCCACTAATACATCAATTCCAGTTTATTCTTTTGTTATGCTCTCAGAAAAATCCTCTCCTTTGTAGTGGACGTAACACTTCGCTTTTGAATCCATCAAAGGTTGTTTTGACTTGTCTGTGCGCTGAGTCGGTCATTTTTCTCAAACCATTTCACCTTAGCTCAACGGCATTTCTAACTTCTTTCATTCTTATTATGTCTGTATTGTTGTATTCCTATAGTCACCCTACATTTTTCTTTCCTTCTCACATGGCTCGTTTGAAGTATTTTCTCTGTCGCCCAATTTTCATTCGCAGTTACTTTTCTTTTACCTATGTTTGACTGACTTCCGTCCGTGATCGTCCTTTTCAGAGATGTCCTCGCGAACAGAACTGTCTATTGTATTACTGATCTTTTTATCTATATCTTTAGCAAACTTGAAACGCGTTTCAAACGCGTTTCATCATTCGTCTATACCTTAGTATCCAAAACTATGCCAAATTTGTCCCCTTGGATGATTCTCTTAGTATTCAGTCTAATTGTCGTAAATGCAGAATTGTGATCTGAATCTATACCTGCTCCTTGATGCGTTTTACAATCCAATATCTGATTTCGATGTTTGACAATGTCAAAATATAGCTTGAACCATCCTGTGTCCCCAGTCTTTTTCAATTATATCCGTCCTCTTCTGGTGCTTGAGTAAAGAATTCAATATTACCATCGGAAATTTTTGACAGAAAGTCTCTAGCATCTCTCATTCCTACTCCCCACATTCTCCCGCAACCAACCTTCTACTCCGTCACCTACAACCGCATTCCAGTGCAACATAATTACAACATTTTCTTCTACTATACATATAGAATGACCAGGTATGTAGAAGGGTCAGTGAAGTAACAGATGATAAGGATTTCCGGTCCAACGAGTATGGACTAATATCAACAGCAGCAAGAGATGCTTCAACGGAAGTGGGATTCGTTATCAACAGAGAAGTACGAAAGACAGTAGGCTGCTGTAAACAATTCAGTGACTGGAGTGGTCCTATCAGATTCGAGAGCAACACCGACAAGGATAGTCCAGGTATACATGTCGACGTCACAAGCAAAAGGTAAAGAGGTAGAGGAAGTATATGAGGACATAGAAAGGGCAATTCTGTATATAAAAAAAAAAAAAAAAAAAAAAAAAAAAATGAGACGAAAATGTTATAATCATGGGTGATTGGAGCTCGGTTGTAGGAATAGATGCTATGATACTATGATGTTATGGCCTTGGCATTAGGAATGATAAAGACTAATGGAGTGGTGTAATAAATTTAAGATGGTTATGGTGAATAATCTTGGTGCAGGTGTATTTCCTTCTATTGCAAATTAAATGAAAGGCGATTTCTGCGTCATACACGTTTCGCTTCTTTATTTGTGAACTATCATCAGTGGCCTTTAATACATGTTTTTTAAATAATATTTCATTGCAGTACAACTATAAACATTGTGATATGTTTCACAGTACAATTGTTTTAAATCTTTGCTGTGTTACAATTTCTCAAAATCTAACCTACTAGTTTAGAAACAACTTCTGTTGTACAAGTTTTTTCCAAAACTAATTTTATTTAATTTTAATTTTAATTTTTTTAATCCATATGTGTTTTCTTGTAACTGTATATACATGTATTTTCTGTGGCTCTTGCTGAACACACTTCACTGTGTACTTGTTTATGAGTGTTTACAGTGCGTAGTGTTGCCAACTGTCGCTTTTCATCTGCCTTTTGTTCGTGTGCCTTGTATCTGCTGTTTTTTTTATGTTGTTCTCTGTGTAGATGTGCGTGTGTTACTATTTTCGTCAGTTTTTTGCGAGTTGGGGTTGTTTTTTTTTTGGGAGGGGGGGTGAAGGAGGAGAGAAAGACAGCAAGAGGGAGAACTTTTCATGATGTATCACGTTTTTCACTGTTTTCTGGCAAGCTTGATCTGTCAGGTGTTTCTTATGTTGATGTAACTATTAATCACTTTATTCTTCAAATCCAGAGCTCTTTGTATGTGAAAGTTTTCCAGTCAGAAGTGTTCTGTCTCGATTATTCACTAATTTTCATGTCTTGTTCAATGTTGGAGTGTTCATGTCCATGTTTTATTAGGTGTTCTGGAAAGTAGAATGGTTATTTTCATATTTCCAGCTTCTTTTATGTTCTTTACATCTCTGTTTTGAAATTTCTGCCTGTCATTCCCAGATACACTTATTTACATTATCGGCATTCTAGCTGATATGTACTTGCCCCTTCATATTTGTATGGTTTGTGCATTGTTTGGAAATGTGACTGGAATTTGTTTGCTGTTCTGTAGGCAATTTGTGATCCTTATTTCGTTAGAAAGTTGGCTATTTCTTGTGTTGATTTGCGTTTCTATGTGAGAGTGTGCCATTTATTTTTGGTGTTTGTGTCGTTAGTGTTGCTGTTTTGTGTGTGTGTGTGCGTGCTGACTTTTCTGTGTTTGTGGACTCTTTTGGTGTTTTATGTTTATTATAATTTATCTTTAGTTGTATTTTTATTGTTTGCGTGTTTAATCATTGCTTTTAGCTATGAACTGTAATGTTTTTAATTATTTTTAATAATTCTCTTTGCTTAGTGGGACGTTCTTCAGTCTTTGTAACATGTGTCGTGGAGCTGCTAGTTTTTAGTTATGTAGGTGGTTAGATGTGTAATGTATGATTGCATCTGTTGCTGTTCGTTTTAAGATGTTAAATGTCTGCTTGTTATTGTCTCTGTTATTATGTGTCAAGAAGTGTATCTACGTGTTTCTTTTTCCTTTGTGAACTGACTTTTCTCTGTAATCTATTTATGACTGTGTGAAGGTGTTGTACTCGTATTGTCTCTGCTGCCTCTTGTTCTTATTATCATTCTGGAACAAATATTTTGATTTATTTATTTACTGTTAACTTGCGAAAGAACGTCGCAGCATTTCAGCGCATGCAATCCATTAAGTATTAATAAGATATTCCTTCTAGACATTTTTGTCGTTCCTCTTTGGATAAATCTATCTTTAACCCCTGCAGTGTTAAGGAAGTTCCTACATTATTTAAGCACAGGAACACAATTATTTATTTACGAGGTATCCAAGCCGCCTCGCGCTCCCTCTTCCTTGAATCCAGCGGTATACCTCCCCAGGGCGTTTCCTATCAGTAGCTGACAATACTAAAAGCGTAACACACATTTTTCGGTTTCTGGTCCCTATTTCGCGATTCAATGTACATAAACGCTAGGACCCGAGAGAGTAGTATTACAGCCAGTCCACCTAATGTCACTTCAGTTTTTGAGAGAGATATTGGTTCCTTACGTTTCGTAAATTGAATATCAAAACGGTGGTTCATCTACATCTACATGAGATACTCTGCAAATCACATTTAAGTGCCTGGCAGAGGGTTCGAACCACCGTTATACTATTTATTTCCAATTCCATTCTCGAATAGCGCGCGGGACGGAAGAACACCTGAATCTCTCCGTTCTCGTATTTCATTCTGATGAACATTTCCACCTATGTAAGTTGGAGTTAACAATATTTTTGCATTCGGAGGAGAATGTTGGCGATTGGAATTTCGTAGGTAGCCCTCGCCGCAGCGATAAGCGCCATTGTTGTAACGATTCCCATCCCAGAACCTGTATCATATCCGTAACGCTGTCTCCCCTGTATCGTGACAATACGAAACGAGCTGCTCTTCTTTGGACTCTTTCGATGTCCTCTGTCAAACCCACCTCATAAGGATCCCACACTGGGCAGCAATACTCCAAAAAAGGACGGACAAGAGTAGTGTATGAAGCCTCTTTAGTTAAGTGATTTTAGTTGCTTCACAACTCCGATGATATCTACTTCTACGTTACTCATTACGGCTTCTTTTCGTAATTCGAAATCTGGAATATAGGTTTTGTCTTCTTTAGTGAATGAGTTTTTAATAGCTATGTTTAATAACTCTGTTTTAGTAGCGCTTTCATCGGTAGGATCGCCATTACCATCACGTAGTGAGGGTATTGTTTGAGTTTCCCCTTAGTGATTAAAGGAACTAAACTACAAGGTCAACAGTCTTTCATACGTAATTTCCACAACAACTAGTGAAACATAAAATATTCTAAAGAACAAAATACAACGAAAGAGACAACAATAGTATATGTCAATATCATTTGCTATCCATGTATTATCACTACAAAAGAGACTCCTCATGTCCCCTCTTCCGAAAAGCAAGCGGGAACATAGGTTGAATTTTAACCCCTGTGCCCCCGGTGGAGGGAAAGGCTGAAGGGGGATAAGGAAGGTCAGAGACAGATACAGCATAGAAGTAGGTACCGCAACAGCTTGCGACGAGCGCTCGCCACGAACGTTCACGCAAGAGTCTTGAGCCCCCTGAGCGGTCCAAAAAGTTTACAACATGACGTCGGAGCAACAATGAAAAAGTTGACTTGTTTCATAAGCGTTGCATGTGCATTATGTGATTTAGTGCCGGCCGCGGTGGCCGAGGAGACTGAGGCGCTCCAGTCACGGTCTGCACGGCCACTACAGTCGGGGGTTCGAATCCCCCCTCGGGAATGGATATTTGTGCCGTCCTTAGTATAAGGTAGTTGATAAGTAGTTTGTAAGTTTAGGGACTGATGACCCCGTAGTTAAGTCCCACAAACTTAACAAACATTTGATTTTGATGTAGTGCCGCCATGTCACGTTAAGGTACTCCATGGAATTTAGAATTAAATAAGTAAATTAACACCACTTTTTCGGACACATCTATATAATCTATTGACTGGCGTATGTTGAGATATTGACCAATTACTGTCAAAATGATTTTCGAAATCGTCTTTCTCTCTCTGGCTTTCGCGTCCCTCGTTTGCTTTCTCTCGCCTCCTCCTGTTTTTTTCCCTCGCACTCTGCCTCCCTGTTTTTACCAGCGATTTCCACATCGGACTAGCTTCGCACTTCTATCGGTTAGGCAATCTCACGTCATGAATACTGTATTAGTTGTACACTGTGACATCCCGTCCTTCTCTGTGCCCATCTGTTATTCAGGACACCATTGTACGTGTTCTCATTGCTGATGCACTAACATTGGTTCGCATTTAACGTAGTATTAGCATGAGACGTGTTGGTCGCTTAACGTAAACTCGTATGCTGTCCTGCAGATGAGAATGTAAGCTGCTTGTAGGGGCGTGTTTAATCCTGACGTTACATTGTTGCAGGTATTCTATTTGATCAGTTCCTCCTAATACCAGCCGAGCAACATAACAGCGCTATCGCTTTCTCGCGTTACCGTTTATTCTCTATATTTCGTAAACATAATGGAATTTATTCTGTGTTTATTTTTCCTCGCAGTCAAAATACCTTTGTAGGTAACGGCTAATTTCAGGTACTTGGCCATCCCCATATTGTAAAGGTACAATTACAAACGTCAACACGTGCTACGAGTACCTGTGCACGTCTGATTTACATATAAAGCAGAGTATCTGTGTGTTTGTGTGTTTGTTTGTATGTACGTATTGCATCAAAATCTACAGTTTTGTTGCAATCTTTATGAACTTTTGTTCGCGTAAGCTTGAATCCATGAGGACGGTCGCTGAAAGTGTTTATGACGTCATATCTCGTGAACTATTTGCTGTACCTGCCTTGTTCCGAAATCATGAAAATATATTGATAGTGCGAAATAAAAACATGTGCAACATAGATTTGTGTTGCATCAAATAAATTTCTTTAAACTGTCGTATCCAACCCGTAATTGTGTTTTTATTCCTACGCAATAACGACGCAAAAGCTACTTTTTTCTGTTAGCAACATTAAGAATATTAAATCGCTGTGACATTCAAATCCGTAGTGGTGTGATCTGATCCAGTTTCACTCCAGCCGGTAGCTCCGAATAACGGCGAGCCCGATGCTCGCCACTTGGCAACCCCAGAGGTTACTGAGATCTTCTGGTGTGAGTTTGTCACTGGCGAGTATCGAACAAGTGACGTTTCGCATATTAATCAAAAACATCAACCCGCCAAACCACCCACACCTATGAATACATCATGCAGGAAGTAGACGTATGATCAATCACCTTGGAATGATGTCTGCGATCCTTTCTACGAAGCAGGCATTTGATACTGCGAATAGGAAAAGGAAGGAGACAGAGTAACTTGTAAAATTTCGAGCCGAAGAGTCGACTTTTGGTGTTTCTTCATCGTAGCAACACTTTACTGTGTGAAAATAAGGAGACAAATGAAGAAAAATTAGAGGAGTAAAAGATTCTAACGCTGATGTCTTAGATTTAGAAGCCGACGCCGCTAATCTGATATGAACTCTGATGTAGTGGGACAGCATTACGCACTGGTGGTTTTCAGTTATTATGCAGAATACAAAACCACGGTTTTCCTTCAAAAGCGTACGTAGTTTCCAGATAAGGTATGATACTTCTGAATAGCTAGTAAGCCTATGTTCTTGCAGAGGTTCGAAATACGGCTATGCTAAAGTATGTGTTGTGGCGCCAGCGGAAATGCGCTGATGCGTAAGACGGGGGCCTAGCATCGAGCTGATATCCGCAGCAAGTTTCTTTTTTAATATGCACACATTTGCACGAGTGCACGAGAAGACAAGTTGCAATCCGTATATTTCACATGCGTAACTTTTCTGGCCAGGAACAACTTTGGGCGAATATAGTATCAAAAAGTTTTAACTCTTCACTCAGCTAGTTCACATAATGACTTGTAGTAACATAGATAACTTTTGAATGACTGAAACAAATATATTTGCGTGCAGATGTTCTGTATAGATTATCACTGCCCCGGAAAAATGCAAAAGAGATCCTATAAGTCTTAGCGTAAATTTATTCAACAGACAGATAATTTTTTGATCATGTTTCTACGTAAAGAATTTCCTTAAATGTAGATTTCAATGGAAATATCGTATGCATTTATAAATATCAAACTTTACAGTAGCCACAGTTTATTAGCTGAAATAACTGCATACCGGAAAACGATGCCTTTATGTGGGTTCAAAACTTGGCAAGTAGATACCAAGATTGTAACAGCTACAACAATGCGATTGGCTCGACAGAGGCAGATAGTTGCCTCTTATGTGTCTTCGTGTTCAAAGTCGCGACAGTAGAGATCGCTGAATGGAGCTCACCTACTTGGCCCAAACTGTGCGAGAACAAACAGGAATATAAACCTCTTAAATCCTACAATGTCTCCCCTGTGCAGGACATAGCAAAAGAGAAAACGTTCGCCAAACTTTTCCATCTACAGGTAGGCGCATTGTCAGCTAATCTTAAAATGTTCAAATGTTTGTAGAACGTATGGGACTTAACTACGGGGTCATCAGTCCCTAAGCTTACAAACTACTTATGAACTAGCTAAGACTAAGAACGTTACAAATATCCATGACCAAGGGGGGATTCGAACACCCGACCGTAGTGGCCGTGCAGACCGTGACTGGAGCGCCTCAGCTAATCTTAAGGACGAGCATTGATGACATCAGTGTTGCGTAGTGGCTAAGCGCCTAGCTTTTGAATGAAACAGCACGCATTCGAAGTCCGCCCCTTCCAAATTATTTTTCTTATATTGTATTAGCCCTTGCAGTTTTCTACATCTACGTCTACAAGCTATACTCTGCAAATCACATTTAAGTGCCTGGTAGAAAGTTCATCGAACCACAATTATACGATTTATCTCCCATTCCATTCTCGAATAGCGCGCGGGAAGAATGAACACCTGAATCTCTCTGTTCGAGCTCTGATTTGTCGCATTTTATTCTGATGATCGTTTCTACCTATGTAAGTGGGAGTCAACAATATATTTTCGCATACGGAGGAGAATGTTGGCGATTGGAGTTTCGCAAGTAGCCCACGCCGCAGCGATAATCGTCGTTGTTGTAATGATTCCCATCCCAGATCCTGTATCATTTACGTAACACTGTCTCCCCTGTATCGTGACAATACGAAACGAGCTGCCCTTTTTTCGACTCTTTCGATGTCCTCCGTCAAACCCACCTGATAAAGATCCCACACTGTGCTGCAATACTCCATAAAAGGACGGACAAACGTAGTGTATGCATTTTCTTTAGTAGTTCTGTTGCATCTTTTAAGGGTTCTACCAATAAAACGCAGTATCTGGTTCGCCTTTA
Organism: Locusta migratoria; assembly: GCA_026315105.1. Lineage (NCBI taxonomy): Eukaryota > Metazoa > Arthropoda > Insecta > Orthoptera > Acrididae > Locusta > Locusta migratoria. The sequence goes on from CM048745.1 coordinate 373,434,230, forward strand.
GCACGACATTATCTACGTGTTCTTTCCAATTTAAGTCAGAAGTAATTGTAATTCCTAGGTATTTTTTGGAGTTTATGGCTTTCACATTTGATTGATTTATCATGTAAACAAAATTTAACGGATTTCTTTTCGTACTCATGTGGACGACTTCACACTTCTCATTATTTAGAGTCAACTGCCAATTTTTACACCATACTGATATCTTATTGAAATCGCTCTGCAGTTGGTTTTGATCTTCAGATGATTTTACTAGACGGTAAATGACGGCGTCATCTGCAAACAACCTAAGAGAGCTACTTATATTTTCCTCTAAATCGTTTATGTAAATAAGGAATAGCAGAGGACCTATAATACTACCCTGTGGAACGCCCGATATCACCTCTGTTTTAGTCGATGCCTTACCATCGATTACTACGTACTGTGTCCTCTCTGACAGGAAATCCCCTATCCAGTCGCAAATTTGGGGCGATATACTGTAACCACGCAAATTGATTAAAAGCCGTTTGTGAGGTACGAGTGTCAAAAGCCTTCTGGAAATCAAGGAATACGGAATCAATTTCCGAACCCTTGTCGAAAGCACCCATCACTTAGTGTGAGTAAAGAGCTAGTTGTGTTTCGCATGAATGATATTTTCCAAATCCGTGTTGACCTTGGGCCAATAGATCATTCTGTTCCAGATAATTCATAATATTTGAATACAGGATATGTTCCAAAATCCTGCTGCAAATTGAAGTCAATGAAATAGGCCTGTAGTTTAATTGGTTACTCCTACTGCCTTTCTCGAATACAGGTATGACCTGTGCAACTTTCCAATCTTTTGGAAGACTTGTTCTTTTTAAGTGATTTTAGTTGCTTCACTACTCCAATAGTATCTACTTCTACGTTACTCATTTCGGCCTCAGTTCGTAATTCGAAATCTGGGATATTAATTTCGTCTTCTTTGGTGAATGAGTTTCTAAAAGCTATGTTTAGTAACTCTGCTTTAGTAGCGCTGTCATCGGCAGGATCGCCATTACTATCAGTGAAGTTATTGTTTGTGTTTTGTACCTAATATATTTAACATATGACCAAAATCTTTTAGGGTTTTCAGTCAAATTTCGAGATAGATTTTTAACTATTAATTATGAAATTTCAGTGCATAATTAATATATTTCGTTTCGTTATAACTAATTTAATTAATTAATATACCTATTTAATTATTTAATATTCGTAATTTGGTGAAGTTTTAAATGAAAATATAATTTCCCAAAATTGTAGCAGGTATTTAAATGCCGAAGTTGCATTCCTTAAAGAATTTATCGTCAAAGAAACATAAACTTCGCACTATGCAGACTTTATTAAATTATATTAAGGAAGATATTTTATACGAAATGCTTCAGTGCAAAGCATACCTCATTCAAGTTTTAAGTAAATGAATTTTCACTATTGATTTCGCTGCATACGAAAGTGTATCGAATCATTGGGGTAGAAAAAGGGCACTGAACTGATGCTGTACGATTGACTGTGTTTTAATTGAGTCTCCACTTGACATCAACTTTCGCGGAACATTGAAATATTTAAGTACATTTAAATTTCATAATTAAAATGTTGACATTGCGAGGGGTAATATAAAAAGAACAAGAATTTAAGTAGTACCGAGAATCGAACCCGCGCCCCCAAATTTTCACTACTATTTTTGTCTACTACGCTACTCACACTTGTCGAAGACTGGGACTCGCACGGTTCGAACGAAATCGGTGAAACTCAACTCGCGAACCACTCTCTTCATTCATAAACATTATGCGGTATAAACTAAAGGAAGTCGAATCGTTGAGGGAAAGTTCGCACCCTCCTTGTGGGTAAAAATTCCAGGAGTAAGAATATCCTCGCCCCTTGTCCATGACGCGTTATGAATGCGAAATTCAGGGTCCTCTTACAGCCGCAGTCGTAAAAATTGTAGGAATAAAGTGAATGGAGTCGTTTGTGTCGTTATATTTATAAAGAAACTTTCCGCTGTAGCTACGAATGTCAATCAGCAACGAATTTAAATCATTAGTACGAACGTGTTTCTGGCGGTATTTTGACTCGTGAGTGTTCTGTAGTTGAAAGGCACATGCCGTAACAGGAGAGTAATTTTGCGAAAAATTTAGGGTAGAAAGTGTGGGATACGTATGTTGACCACTCACACTTCACATGCACGGTCTTGGTATATTGAGGTGTTCATTCTACTATCAATCGGTGTTGTATTTCCTCTGACTATATTGAAAACAGAACAGTTCTTTTTTTTTTTTTTTTTTAATAAATGAAGCGTGTCAAGTTACGAAAAATTGTCAGATATTATGACACGCTGAGTTATTATGTAATAGTTTCTTATTACTATTACCGTCACACCTAACGCAAGAATCGTTTTTGAAACGTCTGATAAAACTGAATAACATTTGGCAAGATTTAGCTGTAGTAGGTTGTCGTGTAAGAAACTTTGTTTATACGCGCTCGCCGTGCTGTGAAGTGCCCCGTTTACTTCCATGTAAACCTCTTGCGGCCCCAAGCATTGACTGGAGGACGAGACTTTCGCTTTCCTCAACTGATCACGGATGTGTTTTGACCTGTCTTTTCTTTTATGGACAGTTTGCCTTATGAGGCCTGGTTTCTTGATACCGAACTACTAATGGACTCTCTTCCTACTTCATATTATTTAGCACTGGATTAAAAATTGTGTTATTGGTTGGTTTCGGATAGCTCGCCTGTTAGTTGCGGTATTTACCGGTAATGCTTACAATGCTAAACAAAAAGTATATAATGCTTGGAACATTAACAAGTCGTGATGCGTTAAAAAGGTGTGTGTGGTCTACTAAAATTGTATTCTCTTGAATGTGTAACACATTAAACTCGAAGCAGGTTTCACATTACATCTTAACTAGAGGACCCGTGCGAATACTTCGCACCGTCAGTGAAATGATAAAAAAAAGTTGGGAAAAAATGGAAGTTCAATGTTTACGCATAGCTATCTTCAGAATCAATCAATGCAAGTGTTTAAAAGCGCAAAGGAAAGAGCTTGATCCACTGAGTGTTAGGTAAAAACGAATTGCGTGCCTTAATTCAAATGTTCAAATGTTTGTTAAGCTTATGGGACTTAACTACGAGGTCATCAGTCCCTAAACTTACAAACTACTTATCAACTACCTTATACTAAGGACGGCACAAATATCCATGCCCGAGGGAGGATTCGAACCCCCGACCGTAGTGGCCGTGCAGACCGTGACTGAAGCGCCTCAGTCCCCTCGGCCACCGCGGCCGATGTGCCTTAATTAGAACCGAAGATATTGTAAAACAAACCGATTAAAATAATCAGTGCAAGGACTTTAGGATATCGTGTTTGAATAAAAATAAAGGATAGAGAGACTTGATGACAAATCAGTGAATGAATACCTTGAGTTTAAAGCAAAAATGAAGGAAATCGGTCGGATAGAACGGCCTGACCGACTGACTTCAGTTTACAGCGAGGATAGTAGAATGAACACAATATACCAAACCTTGCATATGCGTGTTTAGATGTCTGAGTGATCAACATACATTTTTCGCAAAATGACTCTCCTTTTACCGCATGTGCCTTTCAACTATAGAACACTCAAGAGTCAGAATATTGTCAGAAACACGTTCGTATCAATGATTTAGATTCGTCGCTGTTTGGTAGATCTGGAATTCGTAGCTACAGCGGAAAGTTTCTTTATAAATATAAAGAGACAAACAACTCCATTCCAACAATTTTTACGACTGCTGTAAGAGGATCCTGAATTTCGCATTCATGACACGTCTCAGTCCGTGGACAAGGAGCGAGGATGTTCTGGAATTTTTACTCTCAAGGAGGGTGCGAACTTTCTCTCGACGATTCGACTTCATTCAGTTTGTACCGTATAATGTTTATGACTAGAGTAGATCGCCGGATGGGTTTCGCCGATTTGGTTGGAACCCTGCAAGAAGAAGGAAGCAGACTAACCTGTCAAATTCCCAAAATATATCTCGCCCTTATTGGCCAAAGGGAAAGCGAATGCGATCGCGAAAGTTTCCCACATAGGAATAGGTGGTATATAAGCTGCTTATTGAGTCTCAGTCTTAGACGAGTGTAAGTAGCGTAGTGGACAAGCGCTTGGATTGCGAATTTTGCGCCCCAAGGTCGATTACTGGTACTTATTAGATTCTTGTTAATTTTGTATTACCCCTCGCAATGTTAACATTTTAATTATGAAATTTAAATTTACTTCAACATTTCAGTGTTCCACGAAATTTGATGTCAAGTGGAGACTCAATTAAAACACATTCAGTCGTACAGCATCAGATCAGTGCCCTTTTCTCCACCCTAATGATTCGATACACTTGGTATGCACCAACATCAACATCACGAAGGCACTCGATTGATAGAATGGCGTTATACCGTAACGGAGAAACGATATTCTTTCACGATCACTGAAACACGTTAAATACGATGACCTTTTTAAGCTATGAAAATGTAGTTTACGGTAATTTATTGTAACAAATCGTGTCTAAAATTTTCCGACGCTTTAAAAAAGATTATATTCAATGCATCGTACACTGCAACAAAAGAAAGCACGAAATATAGAGTTCCGTTTGCAATATGGCAGCACAAAAGTTATGTTTGTCACGTGAAAACCAGGACGCTTCTCACTGGCCAAGTTTCACTCCGTGAAACAAAAATATGACATGTTAGATCATTTCACGATTCGCAGGTTACTGTAACGTGGTATTCCACGCTGCGACGTCACCACTTCCTCTCCACGTTCGTTCCACGTCCCGTGAGAGGACGGCATAAGGAAGTATATACCGCGATAAGGAATACAGCGGCTGACAGTTCAGTTCAAGATAATTGTACATCTCAAAATCTTCTCATTACAGCTCCACAAACAAACCGTAGGAAGGAAAAAACGAAGGAAGTGTTTAACGTCCCGTAGATATCGTGGTCATTGGCGCACACTCTCGATTGTTTTAATTTTTTATTTTTCTTATGGGACTTAACTGCGAGGTCATCATTCGCTAAATTTAGAAACTACTAATAAATTACACTAAAGTCAAGACAAACATTCATGCCCGAGGGAGGATTCGAACCCCCGACGGGGAACGGTCTCGCGCATCGGAGCATAGCGCCTCAATGCGCACGGTCGCTCCGCCGCTGTCTCTGAATTTGTTGTGCTAAGAACGGGGAAGGAAATCGGAACTACTTTTTGAAAGGAACCATCCCTGAATTTGCCTGAAGTGATTTATGGAAATCACGGAAATCTAGATCAGGACATAAGGAGGCATGTTTGAACAGCGTCCTCTGGTACGCGGGTCCATTGTTACCACCTAACTCGTTTTCCAGATGGAGTGCCGTGAGGGATGCGGAGCTGACAGTGTTTGGGGCACTACACCGACATTTCACTCCCAGATAGTTTCCAGTGCCTCTGTTTTTATTGTACAGAAATTGATTGACCTCTTGGTCGCATCGAAGCCACAACAAAATGAAAAATGTAGTATTTCGTAATGAGTTCACCTTCAACTTTTTGTACAGAACTGTCCCCATAGGCAGTTTATATTAGCCTAATTTCCTGGATAGCATTTGAGAGACAATTAGCAAAAGTGCTTAGCCCATCATGGTTAGTACACAAAATGTGGTTGTGTATATTCTACTTAACATCTATTTCCTTGTTATGAACGTTTTACAGCTTGATGAAAATGTTTCTTCTGACAGCTGAAGGTGTATTTTAGCTGGATAAAATTCGAAGCCACACATGATCTCCCCAGTTGTCGGGGAATTGCTGCGTCGGAGTAGCCACGCGGTATGAGGCGTCATGTTAAGGATTCCATGGCCGCTCTCGCCGGATATTCGAGTTTTCTCATAAATAGTCTGTAAGTCTAGTGATACCGTTAGCAGTTTTGTCAGTTAGGCTTACAAAGATTTGAACTTTCTTTTGAACGGTGCCTGTTTCGTGAACTGCGTGTCAGTGTGCCCTGCTGGTAGACAGATACTTCTAAATTACGACTAATATTTCCTATCGTATACTTTTGGAACGTGCTTGTCGCAATCCTACCAGATTACAACATTTTAATATCTGGAAGTTTGGAAAAAGTGATTCCAAATAGGGTAGTTTAGGATAATATATTGCGACTAAAGCAAGTGTCTCATAGACCTCGGTAGGAATTGCAGATAGGAACGGCGTTAAATTTATATCCCTGAGAAAAGATGAAGGAACTATGCATGTTGAGATTCGGTACGTTCTCTCGCATGAAAATTATCGTAAAGCAGCCGAACGACATCCTGCAATAGATGTCCCAACAATAAGTAGCTTCGTAATATCCGTATGCATAGTTAAGCACATCACCCCGGAATGTAACGGACACTGGTTACTTTACCCTACTCAAATACCAAATGTAGCCGCGAGCTGTAATTGATGCCCTAATATTACAAGGAAATACACACATAAGAAAAGTGTTGCGTCACCTTGGAAACAAGGTCTCTTGAACACTGACGTTGAATGCGTAGACTGCAACAAGAACACAGCTTGTTAATTTGTACGCAAGAAAATGTGAAGAACCACATGAGTAGTGCCAGTTGGACTGAGTGGTTAGTACTACTCATCAGAGCCAGTCACGACACCAGTAACTGCTTGTGATGACTGTAGTTCTGCGAGGCCTGTATCCGCATTATTACTTGCTGTCACAAGGAACACTCATCAAGGTAAATTTCGGAGTGAACCAAAGCTATGCTTTTCGGACATGGAGGAAGTACAGAAATACTGTAGATGACTACCCTCGGTCTGGCTGTAAAAAGGCTACGACAGCAACTGATGACCGCTACTTAGTGATTTCAGCTCGGAGGAAGCCTGAGAGGAACGCCACCATGCTGAATAATGATTTTCTTGCAGCCACGGGGTGTCATGAGATACAGCTTCACTCCTGACGCCCAAGACGAGAACCAGCTTTGACACCTGGACACCATGCAACAGGGTACAGAAAGACTCGTCGAGATGAGCATCAAGTGCTCTTCACAGATGCTTCTGTTTTCAACCAGGCACCGCGGGTCGGCCTGAACGCCTCACACACAGACCTCCAGCGAGTCTAATTATTCAGATTAATAACCAGGGAGAAAGCAGCATTGTTATTAAAAATTGTGTGCCGGAACCGGGACTCGAACCTGGGACCTTTGCCTTTCGCGGGCAAGCGCTCTACCGACTATACTATCCCGACACGACTCACGATGCCGCCTCACAACTTTACTTCCGCCAGTACCTCACCTCCTACTTTCCAAACTTCACAGAAGCTCTCCTGCGAACCATGCAAGACTAGCACTCCTGGAAGAAAGGATATGGTGGAGACATGGGTTAGCCACAGCCTAAGGGATGTTTCCAGAGTGAAAGGCAAAGGTCCCAGGTTCGAGACCCGGTTCCGGCACACAATTTTAATCCGCCAGGAAGTTTCATATCAGCGCACATTCCGCTGCAGAGTGAAAGTTTCATTCCAGCATTGTTATTGCTTTTATTGAAAAGCAAACTGATTTCAGCTACTTACTGATCAACCTAGTGCCAGGACGCCATTATCACTGCTAGTGTTGACCAAACATTGTATGTGACAAATACTATAAACTACGGGTCTATATTATTTAATAAAAAACACTGATGCAGTTTACAATGATTTTTGGTGGAAGTCTGCTAGCAGGGACTCAGTGACTTTTGTGAAGTGTTGCATAAGTTAATTATTAGAATGAATCTTGATCTGTATATTGAAGTGAGCAAAACAGCAACTTTGGTGAATAAATAAGGGTCTGAAACATGTAATATTTTACAAGGGCTATAAAATCCGTTTCACGCCTTAAGTGGAAACACGACAGTGAGGAACTGTTTACGAAATTCGTTTCTCGTCTTCCGGAAGATGTGTCGCAAGTGAACTTAGTGAGTGCTAACTCATTCAAAAAGTTGGAACTCTTCAGCAGGAATATGTACTCGTCCCTTGGGAATCGTTACACAATAAAATGATCCTTCACTGCTGACCTTAGAATTCAGCACCTACAGGGTCAAAATACAGGACAAACCTCCTAAGCACCACCTGATCGCCGGTGACGGCAATGAATTAATGGGTCTCACTACCATTACAACTCTTCAGTATCAACTTATGTCTTGATGCCACTGAACATAGTCATTGATGGTAGTGTACTTTTACTGCCAGTGTAATTCAGATTCCATCTAGATCCGTACAACGACGAAGATCCCGTCGACAATGTGATCATTAGTGATCGAACACAAACGCCAATTATTGTTTGCTAATGATCGGAAAGGAAATCAGCTGTTCACTCTTTAGAAGCCACCTCTTTATTTGGCTGTGGCGCTGTAGGGAAAAATGTAGGTGGGTGCTAACAACATATATTCGCATTTGGAAGAGAAAGTTAGTGCAAGAAGTTCCGCAAATAGATCTCATCGCAACAAATAATTTTTGTATTTATGGCTTCAAAATCGGTCTAATAGCAACATAGTTTCAAAAAACTTTACATACCTCATTTCACCCCCTTAATGGCTGTGTTTCCAAAAATATCGAAACACATATATTTTTAATTCCAACCACGAATCAAATACCAGTTTTTGTAGTTCTGACTTCAAAATTTGTTTAATAGTAATTTATGTATATAAGCTAAAATTCGCCCCTTTTTCACTCTCTTAACGGTTGAAAGTACAAAAATAATTAAACAAGTATTTTTTTAATTACAACCAATAATCAAAATACCAATTTTCGTGGTTTAGCTTCAAAATTGTCTCAATCCCAACGTATTTTCAAAAAGAAATTTTCATTTCCTTCTTCACCTCTGCATTCGATGAATTTTCAAAAATACCGTAACATGTATTTTTTTTTTAATTCTGACAAACACTCCAAATCCGAATTTTCGAAGTTCAAGCTTTAAAATTGCATTAGTAGCAGACTATTTTGAAAAGAAAATAATTTTTTGCTTTCCCTGTTTCACCCCCTTAATGGTTGATAATCCAAAAGTACCAAAACACGTATTTCTTTCTAACCAAAAGTAATTGCTAAAGTAGCATAATATTTTCAAAAAACCTATCGCTTCTTATTTAAACCCCTTAGGATCGCTTCTTAAACGATGTCTACAGTGTAAGACCTACACCCTCTGCAGACTTCAAGTTACTATTGACAGTGCTTTGGACTGGGCGATGAAGAGACAGACGTCAGTCAGTCAGGAAATTAGGACATTGCCTTTTATATATAAGCCCCCGAGATATGACAGACCGCATCATTGCACTTACTTGAAAAAAATTAGACAGTCTTGTTGCTGGTTAAATCTCTTCATTGTAGTGCCCTTGTGGTGATCCTTATTTGCGTTGACATTAGTACGGGGAAGAATTGTGCTGAATGTAGTCCTTTGTTTGACAAACGAAAAGTGTGGATAAAATTCATGACGGCTGTGTGGATCGTAGAAGGTCATATATAACAACGCCTGGCCAGAAAACTCTGCGCAAGCGATAGGTCGACATCCAAGCGTAAGAACCAATTCGACAACGCTATCTCTCAGAAAATGTCACGCGAAATGGAATGGAAACATCGTTTGATTCCAAACGATTGATCGGTGGCGATCGCAGGCGGAGGGAGCGTTTGAAATATGCGTAAGCCTGAAGCATAGGGAGGGCAGCCTGCCATCCGAAGGCTATTGCAGCCCTTACGAGCTTTTTTTTTTTTTTTTTTATCTCGGTGATGTATATCGGCATTCGAATTTTCCGTGCTGTTGTAATTGGAAAGATGCCACGTGAATAGAGGAAAAAGTTCCGTAATCCTTCAGAATCTAATGTATGGTCACGTTATTAGGCAACAGTACAAATAATCGATTGTGATTGTTGTTGCATAAAATGAAACCTGACACGTTTTTAGAAAATACTGTCAAACATTTAACTTGATTTGTGTCGCATAGAATTGAGCCGACAGGTTTTTGAAACGTGCAGTGACAGTGTTTGGAGACTTACAAACATCCTCTATGTCTGTAACTTCGAAGATTTCTCCGGAGTAATAAATGTTAGTCTTCTTCATGGGTTTGCAGACGGATTTCATCATTGTCCTGACAATATTTCAGCGATCCACTTTTCCGCCATTGTTAGGTGAGATTGTTGACGCGCAATGAGTCCGGAACCCAGAATACATCAAACACGGCGGCTCTTTCTCATCTCACGAACCGCCGTGTCTCGTATCTCGTGAGTCCCGGTACGAACTGCACCAACAACCTTACCTGAAGATGGCGGCAAGGTCGATAGATGAAACATCGCTTTAGGAGATCCGACTGCATGCCGTGAACTGGATCGTCAATTTGTCCACAAAATCATTAAGCCCGTTCTTGGATTTTAACATTATCACCTGTCATGGAGAAGTGTGCGTTCCTTCTTCCACAACGAACTGAAAAACAAAAAGGAGGCGTTTATGGACGTATGCTGGGTTTATCTGAAATGAATGTGGAAATTACATTACGTAGAGGGTAAAGAGAACACAATATTCGTTTAAGGAAACATTTGTAAAAGTAATCCATTAGCACTATGAAATAAATGTATTCTAAGGAAAGCTCTTTTCTTTTAATTTTCTGCTTTGAAAACAAAGTCTAGTGAACACGCACTGTAAAATGTATACATCCATGCCCATGAGCAGTTCTTTATATTCGATAAAGTGGTCAACCTCTCATAGGTCTTCAGGTATGCATTTTAGAGTTCATATTCACAATACAGTTTTTTTTCATACTACCTACTTCAAAATATGGAAACAAAGAGGTTGTTTTCACTTTGACAGAGATAAAGAAGTTCTCATAGCGTCACAAGATAACATTGTCGAACATGTGTCTTTTTGTGTCCCAGCCTCGTCGCCACTTTGGTGTCTCGTTTCCGCCGGTTGTCCTGGGTCTCGGTGGTCAAGTACAAAGAGACCGACACAGGAAAATAGGATGCACGCGTGTGCAGGTACGGAGGTGACCAGCCAGTGGGACAGCAGAAACTAGAAACACTAAGCTAGATTAGTATATGAGATATGTTTCAAAGAAATAATACATCACTTAACTTGGAGAGCAGCAGTTTAGATAGAGGCCTGCCTACTGATGATTCCTAGTGCCTATCCGATAACCAAGTCTTAACTGGTGCCTATCTGATTCCCAAGTGAACGATGCAATTCAGTGGTGGCCACGAGCGGAGTTGTAGCAGAGGGCGCTCGTGGCTGACGTCGTAAGAACGCCGCGCCGTGCGTGCATGGCGGCGCGCGGCGAAAGTACGTGGCACTTTCCATACGATAATCGCAACAAGTGTTGACACACGTATCTTCCGTTCTAAACACGAAAAAATAATAATATGGATGCTTTCTAGAAAGTACTCCAAACCAAGGCGTTAGCTTCATTCATATTCTTGATCTAGGAACCATTCCGCAAAAACTGACGACTTGAAGACTACAAGCAGAGCTGTTACCCGTCACACATACTCTTCCACACATAAGACTAACGATATATTTTTACTGTAATTGGATGAAATGTAAGGATATATAATTGACATTTCTTTCGCTTGTACGTTGCATCCAAAAAATCGGACTTCATAAATAGATAATTACATTTTATTAACTATTACCCAGTAACTGAAGATTTGTTATTGTATGATTATTTGTCTTTCAGAAATAAAAGGTACAAGCAAAGCAGCTCCGGCGTGACGCTACGCTTGGTGGACTAAGATACAAATTCTCAGGACATTTAGCGTAAGGATTAAGGAAAGACAACTGATACACAGAATGTACTGTAAGAAGACGGAGCAGTCAGAAATATACACGAAATATTAAATCGATATCGTTGCTCACACCTATCTCTCCTTTTGTCAAAACGATGTGATTTCGTTGTTGTATAACACATAAAATATTATTGTGTGTTCATACACGACTGTATGAGGTTTTAGTTCACTCGTTAAGCGTAATAAAAATCACACCGTGGAAGACAGTGCCGGCCGCGGTGGCCGAGGTGACTGAGGCGCTTCAGTCACGGTCTGCACGGCCACTACGGTGGCCCCCCTCGGGCATGGATATTTGTGCCGTCTTTAGTATAAGGTAGTTCATAAGTAGTTTGTAAGTTTAGGGACTGATGACCCCGTAGTTAAGTCCCATAAGCTTAACAAACATTTGACATTTTTGAAGACAGTGTACGGTATTGATATCTTCAAAAACGTTGCGAACGAAAATGCGATTCTTCAGGTGCTCATATCTCGGGTTACGTTGTTCAAAATGTTGAAATGTTTGTATAGTGTATGGGACTTAACTACGAGGTCATCAGTCCCTAAACTTACAAACTACTTATGAACTACTTACGAACTAGGACGGCACAAATATCCATGCCCGAGGGGGGATTCGAACCCCCGACCGTAGTGACCGTGCAGACCGTGACTGGAGCGCCTCAGTCTCCTCGGCCACCGCGGCCGGCGGGTTACGTTTACCACAAAGGTAAGAGATGCAGTGTTTTGGACAGAAGGGCGATTCTGTAGCTATTGTACAGTACAGGGTCAAACATGAACATTACACACTTCCTTCATCCCAGTCAACTTGAGCATTTCGTTGGAGTTAAGTGGTTCGATATTGTAGATCTCTTTGACGAGGAAGGCTTTTGGAACTGTTCAAAAGTATTACAATAGTCTGGAATTTCGACCGCCCATAACGCTGTTTTCCCCTTGCATTTAACCTACTTCACATTTTATCTTCTTTCACACAATCCAGGTGCTTGTCAGAATGATCTCATCTACATGTAAACGGGTTATTACAGTTCTTTTCTGGTATGAAATTTGATATTTCTTGTGCTTAAGGAGGTCCTCTCCCAACAGCACAGCGACATGTCACGGAATGCGCGGCCGTTCCCACAAAAGGTTTGTTTCCTCCCTCGGGTTTAGTGTGAGATTGTTGTCCTTAGTATAGGTTTATTTAAAGTAGCTTGTAGGTCTAGGGATCGAGGACCACAGTAGTTTGGTCCCGTAGGTTTATAAACATTTGACCCAAAGGCTCAGCCAAAACAGCTGATTCAGGGCAAGCAGAAGCTTACCAGTAATTTGAAGACCCATGTTCATGATGTAAGCCACCATCTATTCGCCTATAGTCTAAAGACTCTATTTTTTTGTTTAGGTTTATTTAGTGGTGTTATTGTTGTATTTATTTGTTCTCGGTAGGTTAAAAGTCTGTATATAATGCAGATATACGAGGGAGGAGCGTGAAATAACAACACAAATATTTCCTCTCCTAGTATTGCAACTGGGACATTTGAAAGTTTACGAATAACTAGAGCAGGGAGGAAGGAAGGGAGGGAGGAGGAAGGAAGGAAGGAAGGAAAGGTGAAAGAAGGAAGGTAGGAGGAAGGAAGGAAAGGTGAAAGAAGGAAGCAGATCAGTGTTTAGCGTCCCGTCTACAATATGGTCATTACGGACCCACGTTCGGATTTTTGGGTGACAATGAGGAAGGAAATCGACTGATTTCAAAGAAACCATCCCGATAGTTTCTTTGATTTATTTATGAAAATCAGCGAAAACCTAAATCTAGATGGCTGAAGGTGGATTTCAATCACAGTCGTCCCGAATGCAAATCCAGGGTGTTACCGCTACCCAACCTCTGTCGGTAAAATACCACGGGTGAAAATTATTATTGGTCGTCAGGTTTCGATCTCCCCCCCCCCCCCCCCCGCACAAGGTACATAGGATAGAGTGATTATACATGAAGACAGAGAGAAAGACCCTAGATTAGTATAGTAAACGGAAAGTGTTATAAAACAACGGGACAGAAATATTTAATTCAAACAACAATTAAAAAGAGAGATCAAGAGAGAGCACGAAAGTCTATAAACTACAAAAGGGAAAAAAATCTATATTGTGAACTAGATACCACTTGTTTTAGGGTAAGGTGGTACAAATTCGATGTAGGTACAATTTTGATCAACATAAATTTTCGCGCCATTTGTAAGTCTCGTAGTGTGGCATTGTAGCGTAGCAGGTTTCTACAGCTCCTACTGTGTTTTCCAAGAATACAACACTTTGTTCTACGGAGATATAAATTTTTTTCACGTTAGGAGATAAGTGAAGCTACTTAGTCTAACGAGCTCTTATAAATTTTCTATTTAAGAGTGACTAGATTCTCTACCCAAAATGCAATGTTTGGTACAACGAAGTATGCGTTGGTGCCTGAAAAAGTGCTTTTTACGTGGCAGATGCCCTTAGTCAAAATTCTACTAGGAAGTGATCACAATTGTACCTAATCTGGTACATTTTCGAAAGATTTTTTTCAGTTCTGTAACTTTTGTGTGTGTCTATACCGACATTTGTAATTGTCTAATATTTGTGTTACATATTAGTTAAACATCCAAGAACAAGTGCTATAATTAAAATTTCATCTTTTCTCAATATATTTCCAGTTACAATAACATTTGTCCGAAATGATCGAAATTGTACCACCTTACCCTATACGAAATATTACTTCTGGTCAAAATAAATTGTTTATTAGGATTTTCTTGCAGAATTTTTCTTCCAGAAGTGTAAGTATATTAATGTATTGCACCTCACACATTCGAAAATAGGAAGAAAGCTGTTGTCAACAAACAAAAAAATCTTCACTCGATTATAAATTTGGAGTTTTGATTTGTCATCTTTTTCTGAATTTGTGTAATTTTGTTAATTATTGTTCATGCTATGTCTATAAACTCAGGGAAAGAAAATTCGAGTAATATATCGATTTCAAAAGTAGTATAGTACGTGTACGTCACACTATTATCCCTTCCACAGCTCACACAAAAGCAAAGCTGGGCGTATTTACATGCCATTTGATTGGCTTCGCGAGGCTGTAAAGGAACACTCGTCAAAGCCAGGCTGCAGAAGCACGCCTGGCGGCGCGCCACGGCGTAGCTTTGCAAATCTGCTGAGTAGCGTCGTTTGCTGGCATCCGCTCATAGCGCGGATTCTCCATCGACCCGCCTAAATGAGAACGCAGCCTCTTAACGCA
Source organism: Locusta migratoria (assembly GCA_026315105.1). Classification (NCBI taxonomy): domain Eukaryota; kingdom Metazoa; phylum Arthropoda; class Insecta; order Orthoptera; family Acrididae; genus Locusta; species Locusta migratoria. The sequence continues at coordinate 373,449,230 of CM048745.1, forward strand.
AGCATTATTTCGCCAGCTACTTAACTGACTCCCTCTAGCCAACTCTACATTTGCGACTCCATCTCTGACGTAATCGTATGTAACGGATATAACTTCTCTGATTTCCCTAATGCTTCATGCCTTTCCTTTCCATTTCACTATTCTTAAACTGCAGGAAATCTGTGATGATTCACTGATTTTTCTCGTGCCAGTATTTTGCCTCCATTAAATAATTCAAATGTTTCTCTTATATCCTATACTAAATTTTTCTTCTCTTCTGACAGCCTTAAAACTATTTGAATGACAGCTATATTGTGATTTCCTTCCCTCATACATAGTTCTTCAGAAAGACATTTCGAAGTTACAAGATTTTTCTCTTCTTTTCCGTTTTACAAATTTTCATTGATTTTACAACGAGACAAGGAAAAAAAAAAAAAGAAAGAATGGAGATCAAGGTTTAACATCCCGTCAACATCGTGGTCATTATGTGAAACATTATTTATATAAATAGTTAATGAAAATTAGCAAGGAAGAACTGCAGTCAATATTAATAAACTTCAGAGAAACTTTAGAATTAACACATGTAAAAAAAAAAATACCGACAGTTTTCTGAATGTCTTCTTATTTTTGATTGCTTCATCGAATCTCAGGGTTCACTTTAGCCTAAGTAATAAACTAAGACGAAACTTTTCACACTTGAGAAAGATCTGTATTTTTCTAAAAACATTTACGTCACACTGAAAGCTTACAAAAAAAAAAAAAAAAAATAACGAGGCAGCTCATCACTTCTAACTACTCGAGAAGACAAGACAAGACTGACTGCTATTTAACAAGCAAAGGTACTGCTCTTCTACTTTTTTTCTTTTAGTTCCAAAAATGAATTTTTTTCTTCACAACATTAATTAATAATTGTCTATTATTATTATTATTATTATTATTATTTTCCTTTTTTTAATAATAAAAATGAAATTACATGAAATTAAAATAGAAACTCGCTTCTTACTGTTCTGGTACCCCAACACTCCATCCCTGGTAACAGCACAATTACAGGTGGAGGCACAGACGTAATAACCAGTCATGAACCATCAACGGTCATAGCTCTCAAGTTTTAACTTTAAAATAAATAAATAAATATAAGGAACTCATTATTGGAGCGATCTAGAATTGTTTAATAAGACGTTTGCAGCCAATATCGCTTTCTTCATTTAATTACATAGCCGGTTTCGGCGTGCTAGACGCAATCTTCAGACCTGTAGTAATTTTACATGAATTCACTGCTATTACAACAATTTTTTTACATAGCAAAAGGTGTACATCCACATTCATGTGTCATCAACATAATATTTACAAGTCAATAGTAAAACGTCTGAATCCATCTTTCTTATGGTCTTAACCAGAGGCACTTCAGAATCCATGTTCAATACTGAATGAAGACAAGTACAATACTTCAGTCAGTATTGAACATGGATTCTGAAGTGCCTCTGGTTAAGACCATAAGAAAGATGGGTTCAGACGTTTTATTATTGACTTGTAAATATTATGTTGATGACACATCAATTTGGATGTACACCGTTTTGCTATGTTAAAAATTGTTGTAATAGCAGTGAATTCATGTAAAATTACTACAGGTCTGAAGATGGCGTCTAGCACGAACGATACCGGTTATGTAATTAAATGAAGAAAGCGATCTTGGCTGCAAACCTCTTATTGAATCAATAAATAAAAACTACCAATACAAATGTGCTCCGTAACGTACTTTAAACGAGGTTCTTCCTATATCGTCGCATTTTAGGATCCAGTTGCTCGGTCGGTCAGAAAGAAATCCTAGGAAGATAACTGGAACAAACAATTCGTCTTCCGTTGCCAAAAACTTTTACATAAGACGGTTTATCGAAAGAAGCAACGAAATTTCCTGAAGAAAGGAAATACTCATGTGCTATGTAAACCGAATGTTGGATAGTGTTCGTAAAGATATGATTGCGGCGGTTTTTCTGTCAGTATAGAAAATACTGCTGTCACTGACTATGAGCAAAGTAAACTAACATCTCCATTTATTTTATCTTTAGTGTAGTAGCTGATTAACAGCACCATCTGTTAATTCTTCTGTTATCCCATACCACTCAGCAGAGCTAAACTTTAAATTACATATTTTCTTATTTGGTCCAGTTTTTATAAAATGAAGTCTATATCTCACCCAAGGTACGCTCCAGCTGCCGATGAAAATCCCATGAAAATTAGTCCCGTTGTTTCTCAGACTTAAATAAAGGTTCACATGGCAGTTATAGATAAAAATGGGTATTTTTGTTTTTATCCGATGATATTGTTGAAGTAAACCCTAAATTTTATCCTAAACTACGGTCAAGTCAACGTTCAGTTTTGCAGGTTTGTGTGTTCAAAAAGATAGTGACAGAAAAGATGGGTTTACAGTTTTATTGTAGTATAGAGATGCCTGAAACTTCATTTTACAACAATTTCGGAGTCATCATTAAAGAAACTCCAACCAATTCAGTGGCAGAATATTAAAATATGAAAATAAAAATCAGCCATTACAATGGGAGAATAGTAACGAACATTTAGTAGCAGTACAGGGCTTCCTCAAGCAAGGCAAACTGGTCCAGGTTAAACAAAATAAATAGTAATAAAGCAAGCCTCAAATGGTAAAATAATTAATAAAGTAATGTTTGCTTTAAAAGTGAGTGTGTTAATCTGCACTTGGAAAAGCTACTGAAGGCAGCATTTGAGGCCCCGAGAAGCATAAATGGCCAAATCAAGAGATTTGATGAAAACTGATAGTCTTGTAGGATTGAGTTGATTTTTAATCAAGTTACAGCATATCAGATTTTCTTTAAACGTATTGTTTCCAAATTCTGTTATGTATTTGTGAATTATTTAGAGTTATTATTATCATTAATGCTCGTATTAGTATAGAAAATATTCATACATGAGCTAGTGAAATAGTGACACTTTACAGTTGTGAAATTAGTAGTTAACATTAAATTAGTAAGTACAATAAAATTACGATGTAATCAAACACTGCATGGTTCGTATTATCGTCATCTTCATTAAGCGAAAATCGTAGCGAGGTATTCAGATAATATGCCGTTCTGCTTCTGAATACGTGCAAATGAGTACTGATTTGCAGCCCTCTGCGTCTAATAGTACGTGTATGACGTCTACACAAAAATATGTTTCTAGCATGATATACCGAGCAGTAAAATTCAGCAAGTGTATATATATATATATATATATATATATATATATATATATATATATATTACTTGGTGATCAAAAAGTCAATATAAATTTGAAAACTTAATAAATCACGGAACAATGTAGATAGGGAGCTAAAAATTGACACACATGCTTGGAATGACATGGGGTTTTATTAGAACAAAAAAAAGTATTGCTAGACGCCTGAACTTTTGCGCTTCGTTTGATGATGATCGTGTGCTCTGCCGCCACTTACGTCATGCCTGGTCTCCCCAGGTCCCCAGACCTCAGTCCGTGCGGTTATTGGCTTTGAGATTACCTGAAGTCGCAAGTGTATCGTGATCGGCCGACATCTCTAAGGATGCTGAAAGATAACATCCGACACCAATGCCTTACCATAACTCCGGACATGCTGTACAGTTCTGTTCACAACATTATTCCAAGAATACAGCTGTTGTTGAGAAATTATGGTTTACATATTGAGCATTTCTTGTAAAGAACATCATACTTGCTTTGTCTTAATTTGTTATGCTAATTGTTGCTTTTCTGACCATATCAAGTGCCATCTGTCGGACACTTTTTGAACTTTTTTTGTTGTTGTAATAAAACCCCATGTAATTCTAAGCATTTGTGTCAAATTTTACCTCTCTATCTAAATTATTCCGTGATTTATTAAGTTTTCAAATTTATACTGACTTTTTGATCACCCGGTATGCACACATACACACACACACACACACACACACACACACATACACACGAAGCTAGTACTAGAGTGCAGTCCCAGATAGCGTCGGAGACCTAGAGGAAGACCACCGGACAGATGGTACAAAGATATCAAAAAGGTCGCTGGTAGCACCTGACAGAGAACTGCTCAAGACCGTTCCACTTGGAGAGGACTGCTGAAAGCCTACCTGAATCTACTACTCGAAGAGGCCACATCATTTAATGATTGAAACGGCTGATGATTATGACAGCAAAGTTGCTCTTGTTAAACACGAACACAGATCCTGCAAAATTACAGAATAACGCTAAAACAGAATTATCACTTATCCTAATTTAGCAGAGTTTTATTAAATTGATGCACAAGGATCATTAACTGCAAATTTAATTACTAGAGGACAGCACCGAATGTACCGTCCGTCCACCTTTCGAGCAGCGCTGAGCCACCAAACAGCCGTCGGCTCTGCAAGTACTCCTTCGAGTAGGCCCAGTTTGTTGTTCCGTAGCTGCTTTTCCCCGAGACACAGCGCTCTTTCTTTCTGACTCTCGATGGCGAAACACTGGACTCGCATTCAGAAGGACGTCGGTTCAAACCCACCACCGGCCTTCCTGATTTCCCGTGGTTTCCCTACGTCACTCCAGGCAAATGCCCGGATGGTTCCTTTCAAAGAGCATAGCCGATTTCCTTCACCATTCTTAGGGAAACCGAGTATTTGCTCCGTCTGTAATGAGCACGACGTCAACAGTAGGTTAAGCCTAACGGGCCTTCATTCCTTCCTCTCGATGCCGCTGACCGCTCGCCGCTACCGCCAGCAGCGCCCTTCCATAATGGACAGGTCAGCTTCCGCATTGAAGCCAAACTGTAGCATCTCATGACTGCAGACTTTGTTATTAATCTTGAATCAGCTATGTCTGATGGAAACATACAGAACAAACTTCTAACCTCGAAAGCAATATTGGATGTTAGAGCAGTGAGCAAGAGGCCGTAAACTACTATGAGTTACCGGACTTACTGTGGGGGGGGGGGGGGCTACGACTATGCTGTTTCCTGGACACACACGGTTCTCTGATTCACAAATGAAAAGATTCACTCCACGGAGAGGAAATAACAACCTTGCTGTTTGTTGATTACATAGCAATTCTGTCAGACCTGGAAGAACAATTAAGTGAAACGGACAGTGTGTTGAAAACGAGATACAAAATGAACATTAACAAAAGTAAAACGAGGGTAATGGAATTGAATGTAGTCAGAAAATGAGGCGATGCTGAAGGAATTGGATTAGGTAATGAGACAATAAAAGTAGTAGATAAGTTTTGTTATTTGGGTAGTAAGATCTGATGGCAGAAGTAAAGAAGATATAAAACGCAGAATGGCTATGGGAAGAAAAGCGTTTCTGTAGAAAAGAAATCTGTTGACAGCCAATATTAGTTGAAATGTTAGAACGTCCCTTCTGGAAGCATTTGTTTAGAGTGTAGCATCATATGGGAGTGAAACGTGGACGATATGGAGGTCAGACAAAAACATGATAGAAGCTTTCTAAATGTGGTGCTACAGAATGATAAAAATTAGGTGGGTAAATCATGTAACTAATGAGGTGCTCAACAGGATTGGGGAGAAAAGAAGTTTCGCCATATCGTGACTAAGAGGACGGATAGGTTGGTGGGACACATTATGAGACATCAAGAAATCGTCAAGTTAGCATTAGAAAGAAGTGTGTGGAGTAAAAACCATAGAGGGAGACCAAGGGACGAATACAGTATGTAGATTCTAAAGGATGTAGGTTGCCGTTCGTATTATCAGTTGAAGAAGCTTCCACGGGGCAGGGTAGCCTGGAGAGCTGCATCAAACCAGTCTGCGGACTGAATACGACAACAACAGTGGTATCGAACTCCTCGAGTTAACCTCACCCATTCAGAGGATAGCACGCACTTCCAGAAGGTAAAACACAAGTTTTGTACTTCAAAAGCTATAAAACATTTCAAATAAGACTTAATCAATATTCTTCGTGTTCACATTTATTTCTCACCGTAATCACATATGTCCCCCAGTAAGCTATCATTTTGTTGATAACGTCTTTGTAGTATGCCTGTTTTTATTTACGAAAGTACACCCTCTGCTTCAAGCACTTCATATCGATCAGAGCAGAGAACAAGAAGATCTTCTTTCAATTTTGGAAACAGTGGCCATATTGGGACTGTATGGAGGATGATGGATGGCAAAATGTTCGAATGTTTGTTAAGCTTATGGGACTTAACTGCGGGGTCACCAGTCCCTAAACTTACAAACCACTCATGAACTAACTTATACTAAAGACAAAACAAACAGCCATGCCCGAGGGAAGATTCGAACCTTCGACGCGAGAGGTCGCGCGATCAGTGACGTAGCGCTCCAGACCTCTCGGCTACTCACGCGCGATGTTGGATGACAGTTGCAGCTGAAGGAGACGTGCTGTAAATGTTTTCGCTGTTTCTCACGTGTCGACGCAGTGACATACAACACCGCCCTGTTACATGATACTACTTGCAGCCCACTTGCAAGAGAGAATTGCAAATTGCGTTAGCGAAGCGCCAAAGGCGACAGAGTAAGATGCAAGGTAAATGGTGAACACTTAGGCTTTTCTGCATTGTGCACAGGGGGTTGATGTTTTATGCACCATGTAGAAATAACAATCGACTGCTTAATACGAGTAACAGCATCGGTGACGTATCTTTATCAAACTCTGACCCAAAGGCGCTGTCATACCGCATTTTTCTAGATAAAAATTACCTCGCAACAGTAGGGTGTGAGAGGTGGTGTAGGAGAGTTTTTATAACTTATCTGTCACGTTCAATGGCCTGTCAATTAAAAATGGCCCTGAATCCGTGTAAGCTTGCTACCAGCGATGATGTATATCTTTGTCCCTTTTGTTTTAACCAGTTCATCGAAATTTCACATTATAGTTTGAGGACTAATATAAGCACTGTCAGGAGCGCAGATTAAAATTGTGTTCCAGAGGCGAGATTCGAACTTGGGACCTGTGTCGTTCCCGGGCAAGCACTCAACCGTCTGAGCTATCCCGGCACACTTCACGGTTCGTCCTCATAACTTTATTTCCCCCAGTACCTCGCCTCCTACTTTCCAAACTACACAGCAATAGTACTCCTGGAAGAAAGAATAGCCGGCCGCGGTGGCCGAGGAGACTGAGGCGCTTCAGTCACGGTCTGCACGGCCACTACGGTCAGGGGTTCGAATCCCCCCTCGGGCACGGATATTTATGCCGTCTTTATTATAAGGTAGTTCATAAGTAGTTTGTAAGTTTAGGGACTGATGACCCCGTAGTTAAGTCCCATAAGCTTAACAAACATTTGAACATTTTTTAAGAAAGAATAATGTGGAAACATGGCTTAGCCACAGCCTAACAGGGAAATTTGTTAACATCGAATATTAACTTATGCGTAAGGAAGTCCTTTCTGAAGGCATGTGTGTGGAGTGTTGCCTTGTATGGGAGTGAAACTTGGACGATAAACAGTGCGGACAGGAAGAAGATAGAGGCTTTTGAAATGTGGTGCTACAGAAGACTGCTGAAGATTAGGTGGGTGGATCGCGTAACTAATGAGGAGGTACTGAACAGAATTGGGGAGAAAAGAAATTCCTGGCATACCTTGACTAAAAGACGGGATCGACTGATAGGACACATGTTTAGTTATAAATTAATTGTGAATTTTGCGTTGGAGGGAAGTGTGTGGGGTAAAAATCGCAGAGGGAGACGAGGAGATGAACACAGTAAGCGGATTGAAATGGACGTAGGTTGTAGGTCTTATGAAGAGATGAAGAGGCTTGCTCAGGATAGAGCAGGGTGGAGAGCTGCATCAAACCAGTCTACGGACTGAAGACCACAACAACAAGGGACTTTTTCAGATTCATATTTTCACTCTGCAGCGGAGTGTGTATTTTGTATTACTACAAATGATTTATTCAGACTGTTTTCGCACCGTTATTGAAATGATACACTGAGGTCACTAAATAATTTCCCTCCTGTCGTATTCGACTTTTATTTGCCTTGATCGCTTTTGCGTGTCTTATGATGATCAGTTTTTGCAAAAGTGTATTGCCATATTCAGATCCTATGTGATTTTTAAGAAGAACTCCCAAAAAACTTAATACATTGAGATCCATACCGAAGATGACAATGACAAATAATTACTTACTTTTTGTTGCACTATCTTAAAATGACCATTATTATACACTGCTCCAAATAGGTGATCAGATACTACACACTATAACATATGGAACATGTTTCATTCGGATATAGGTTACAATTGTAATTTGTATGTGACACAGTACGAGATTTTTCTGTCTCAGCCATTTACTTGAGCCTTACATTGCTTTAACTTAGAACGAAGTACTATGGGGCTGCCGTAATAGTAAAAAGTCATTCTCGTGCCCTCTAATAAGGTTTCTGATCACCTCGGCCGCCCAATACAGTTGCACAGTTATGCGTTGGTTTTCTTGGCATGATTAGTGCCTTCAGGCCCTACCATACATCTAACCACGCTTACTCAAGGTGAACAAGTTTAGTACATTAAGACTGAAAATGGATAATACAAGTATTAAAGTGAAAAATAGTACAGATTATCCTGTTGAGCACCTCCTCATTAGTTACATGATTTACCCATCTAATTTTTATAATACGTCTGTAGCACCATATTTCGAAAGCTTCTGTCATGTTTTTGTCTCAACTCCTTATAGTCCACGTTTCACTGCCATACAATGCTACACTCCACACAAATGCTTCCAGAAGGGACGTCCTTACATTTCTACTAATATTGGCTGTCAACAGATTTCTCTTCTTCAGAAACGATTTCTGTACCATAGCCATTCTGCATTTTATATATTCTTTATTTCGACCATTAGATCTTGCTAACCAAATAACAAAACTCATCTACTACTTTTATTGTCTCATTACCTAATCTAATACCTTCAGCGTCGCCTCAGTTTCTGACTACATTCAATTCCATTACCCTCGTTTTACTCTTGTTAATGTTCATTTTGTATCTTCCTTTCAACACACTGTCCGTTCCACTTAATTGTTCTTCCAGGTCCTTTACTGTCTCTGACAGAATTTCTATGTCATCAAGAAACAGCAAGGTTGTTATTTCCTCTCCGTGGAGTGATCTTTTTATTTGTGATCCAGAGAACCGCGTAAGTATGTCCAGGAAACAGCATCGTCGTAGTCCGTCCCCTCCCACAGTAAATCCGGAAACTCATAGTTTACACTCTCTTGCACACTGCTCTAACATACAATTGCTTTCGAGGTTAGAATATAAGTGTAACAATAATAGAATCAAAAATTAAAATAATAACAATAATGGTGACAATAAAAATAAAAATGACTTTGCAAAGGACAGTAAGCTTGTTTCTCGCCTCTATACCTCTGAGCATTGAAAGCGCCATTCTGAACGTCATAGAGGTTCGCATTTTCTCGAATACTGACTCCTGCCGTCCACGCCATTCGTGCATCGTCATGATAACGGTCATGTTTTCTGTTCATAACTGGGACTGTTCCACGTTCTTTCCAGATGAGGGAACGACGATTGTTCGGATGAACACAAATGTTAACTCATCTGTAAACAGAAGCCGGGCCATTCGTTACCGATCCAATCCCGATGTTCCTCCGCCCAGTTTCTGCGGACTAAACGGAGTCTCCGTGTGTGGAAGCCACATTCCAGAAGCCGACATCGGACCGTTTGTGTTGATATTGCGCGTCCTGTTGTTGTCAGGAGGGTGCTTGGCAGCTGCGTTGCATTCAGCCACCTTTATCGATAGGCTGTTAATAGTAGATAGCGGTCATCTCTTGCTGATGTTACCCGTGGACCACCTCGCCCTTGCCTTTTTTTAATAGTCCCTGTTTTTTGAAATCGCGTTCAGGTCTTAGAAATGGTGAGACTCCAATAGCTGCAGCTATCTCCCTCTGTGTCTTCCCGCCTCCAGCCTCCCTATAGCTCTCCATGCCGTAGTGGTAAGTGACGTTGTTGCGTTGCACTACCTGCTCACTACACTGCGTACTGCTTGTTGTGTGGCGCTGCAATCCATACGCAGTTTGTTTCCAGCTGAGAAGATAGTACAGCTCATTCATGACAGAATGTCCACTCTCCATCAGCGGGGGAAGCAAATGACATTCTGTTGGGTACCAGGACACGTCGGCATTCGTGGCAACGAAATGGCTGATCGGGCTGCCAAGGAGGCCTGCGAAGGCTGTGATATCACACATTGTGCCGTTCCCCTGCCAGACATCCTCTCTGTTGTGCGCCGGAAGTCCCTTCGTTTGTGGGAGGAGGCGTGGCAGGCAGTGACGAACAATAAACTGCGGTTGGTTAAGCCCGTTAAGCCCGTGGCGAACATCCTGTCAGTCACTGAGGCAGCATGAAGTGGCCTTGACACGTTTCCGAATCGGGCATTGTCCTCTGACACATGACCTTTTACTCCGTCGAGAGGATCCCCCGATTTGCGATGCTTGCGGTGTTCAAATCACTGTACGCCACATTTCACTGGAAAGTATTTCCTACCGTACTGCTAGGGCAGCGGTGGCTCTTTGTGGTGCCCTGCCCTCGGTTTTAGCTGATGACGAGGCGAGTGTGAAGAACGTTTTCAATTTCTGTGAACTTTCAGGACTCTGGCCTAAGCTTTTAGGGTGGAGGTTTTAGGACGTTAACGAATGGCTAGCCCACCACTCCTCTGGCGCGGCATTTTGAGTACGTCTAAGACTGTATATCTTCGGCGATCACCATCTATTACTATCTTGCCATGTTTGGTTGGATCTTTGCTCCGTTCTAATTATCGTTTGGCTAGTTTGGTTACATTCCTTTCATTTCCCTATTTGTGTTCATTTCACTTTCTTCAGGTCACATGTATCGCCTAATTATGTTGTACGGGCGCTAAAGACCTAGTTGTCGTGCGCCCATGACATCATATCCATCCATCCATCCTGCTTGTTTTGTAATTCGTTTAGTAAACAGAAGTCATTACCAAAACCAAATGTTCAAATGCTTGTAAATCTATCGGACCAAAGTGCGTGGTCATCAGTCCGTAGCTTACAAACTACTTAAACTTAGGTAAACTAGCCTAAGGACAACACACACACACACACACACACACACACACACCCATGCCCCAAGGAGGACTCGAACCTTCACGGCGAGCAACCGCGCGCTCCGCAGCGAGACGCTTCAGATCGCTCGGCTACTCCACCGCACCACCAAAACCCTCTGCAACAATTTTCTGTTATTATGTCGCCATTGCCGTACTGTTGTTGTCTCCGCTCCATAGAACTATATAAACACGTCGAACTATTTTAGTACCTTCTGTCTATGACAATGCTTCAGAACCTAGATATCTATTGCTCCGCTATTTGTTTTGACCTGGGTATAATGTTACGTTTTATATGTAAGTTACATAGAGCATTGCTTCGTTTGTGGTAGAGTGTTATTGTAAGTCTCGTTTCGGGCAGTTCTCACACGTTGGAGATCATAGGTGTCCGTTGCCTCAAGATGGTGCATAGAGCGAGAATTCGAGACGATGGTATGACTGTGCCAACGTGGCGACAGAAGTCGCTACACGGAAGAAATGCTGGCTGCCTTGAGCCTGCGGGCTTAGCCTCTCTCCCTGCTGCGTCCCCAAAATCCACCCCTCTCTCCCACACACGGAGCAACAGTGGCTGGCGCTATTACTCACGCTGTTCCGCTCCCGGGCTCTCGCTGAGGCCCCTGGCACGTAGGCAGCCGCGCGCGACGTCACGCAACCTCTGCACGCTAACAGCACACGCGAGGCCAGCCGCAACAGCCACCACTGCTTACTTTGTCCGGTAATAGCCACACTTTTTTATATCTACATTTACATTTACATGTACATCGAAATCTACAAGGGGACTCCGCTAATCGCACTTATGCACTGGGCAAAAGGTTCATCGAACCACTTTCAATTTATCTACACTCCTGGACATTAAAACTGCTACACCACGAAGATGACGTGCAACAGACGCGAAATTTAACCGAGAGGAAGAAGATGCTGTGATATGCAAAATTATTAGCTTTTCAGAGCATGCACACAAGGTTGCCGCCAGTGGTGACACCTACAACGTGCTGACATGGGGAAAGTTTCCAACCGATCTCTCAAACACAAACAACAGTTGACCGGAGTTGCCTTGTGAAACGGAGAAATGCGTACCATTACGTTTTCGACTTGATTAAAATCAGATTGTAGCCTATCGCGATTACGGTTTATCGTATCGCGCCGTTGCTCCTCGCGTTGGTCGCGATCCAATGACTGTTGCCAGAATATGGAATCGGTGGGTTCAGGAGGGAAATACGGAACGCAGTACTGGATCCCAATGGCCTCGTATCACTAGCAGCCGAGATAACAGGCATCTTATCCGCACGGCAGTAATGGATCCTGCAGCCACATCTCAATCCCTGAGTTAACAGATAGGGACGTTTGCAAGGCAACAACCATCTGCACGAACAGTTCGACGACGTTTGCAGCAGCATGGACTATCAGCTCGGAGACCACGGCTTCGGTTATTCTTGATGCTGCATCACAGACAGGAGCGCCTGCGATGGTGTACGCACAACGAACCTGGGTGCACGAATGGCAAAAAGTCATTTTTTACGATGAATCCAGGTTCTGTTTACAGCATCATGATGGTCGCGTCAGTGTTTGGCAACATCGCGGTGAACGCTCATTGGAAGTGTGTATTCGTCATCGCCATACTGGCGTATCACCCGACGTAGTGGTATGCGGTGCCATTGGTTACACGTCTTGGTCACCTCTTGTTGGCATCGTCGGCACTTTGAGCAGTGGCCGTTACATTTCAGATGTGTTACGACTCGTTGCTCGATCTTTCTTTCGATCCCCGCTAAACCCTACATTTCAGCAGGATAATGCACGACCGCATGTTGAAGGTCCTGTACGGGCCTTTCTGGATACGGATAATGTTCGACTGCTGCTGCCCTGGCCAGCACATTCTCCCCATCTCTCACCAATTGAAATCGTCTGATCCATGGTGGCTGACCACATGGCTCGTCACAATACGCCAGTCACTACTCTTGATGAAGTGTGGTATCGTTTTGAAGCTGCAAGGGCATCTGTGCCTGTACACGCCATCCAAGCTCTGTTTGATTCAATGCCCAGGCGTATCAAGGACGTTATTACGGCCAGAGGTGGTTGTTCTGGGTACTGATTTCTCAGGATCTATGCACCCAAATTGTGTGAAAATATTTGTCCAATGAATACCCGTTTATCATCTGCATTTATTCTTGGCGTAGCAATTTTAATGGCCAGTAGTGTACCATTCCATTCTGGATAGGCGCACAAGAAGAAAGGTCCCTTAAATCCTAAGGTCTGATCCTATCCTATGATCGAAATTTGCTAAATAGATCTCGCCGAAACGGAAAATGTTACGTTTTAATGATTCCCACGCCGAGTATGATTTCTGTGACATTCTCTCCCCTCTGACGCGATAGTACAAATCGTGCTGACCGAACGACGTGGTGCCTTGGTGACACACTGGTATCGCATTTGGGAAGATGGTGGTTCAAATCCACCGCCTGCCATCCAGATTTAGATTTTCCGCGATTTCCCTAAATCACTCGAGACAAATGTTGGGATGGTTCCTTTGAAAGGGTACAGTCAATTTCCTTCCAAATCCCTGCCCAAAACTCCGAGTGTAAAATTGCCGTCTAATGTCCAAACAATATTTAAATTTTTGTAAATCTATTGTACTTAACTGCTATTAGACCCTAGCTCACAAACTACTTAGACTAAGTTAAACTAACCTAAGGACAGCACAAACATCCATGCCCGAAGGAGGACACGTAACCCCGACGGCGAACGGCCGCGTGCACCGGAGCAGGTGCTTCAGTGCGCACGGCTATTCCGCTGCGGCGTCTAATGACCGCGCTGTCGACGGGCCATTAAATGCTATGCTTCCTTCCTACCTACAAATCGTGCTGTAATTCTTTGTACTTTTTAGATATGCGAACATGTATCGAAAAATTACGAAGGTTGGCAGCGCGTTTTGATTTTTCTATTCCTTGTCGTTTATGAGATATTGTGTTGTGAAACGTTTCCTCTCACAAGTTTGGACACTAGTTTGGAATCTACCCTTCGTAATTGGTAGGTACGATGTTGTTACGTTGCTTTCGTTATGCTCCTGTGGTCCTTGAGTTTGCAAATTGCTAGTTAGTGTGTGACAGTAGAAGCAGTAGCTTTTGAGTGAACGATAGGGTTTACCTATGTAGGAAATGTTGACATGTTCATTGTGTACAAAGAGTGTAGAAAGGAGGCAGTTCGTGCTTTTACCAGGTATGCTGAAACTATCACAACAGACTTCACATATCTCGTCAATTATTTATCAACCTTTTCAAACAGTTACGGGAACGTGGTAGTGTAGCACGGAGACAGCGAGACAAAAGGAAACAAGCGATGACAGAAATAGAATTAATCTTTCGACTACTGTTGCAGTTTTTCCGTACGTTATTTCCCGCGAAATCGCAGGAGGATATGACATGAGCCAGGCAAGTGTCCTACGCATTCTCCATCGACAATGGTTCCAACAGTATTAGATCTCTCTCTCTCTCTCTATCATGGGCTGTATGGGAAAGATTAAGAGAATAGTGTTACCTTCTGTACACGGGATGCTTCAAATGCATCATGAAATTTATGTAGTGATGAAGCCATATTTATCAAATGTTCAAATGTTTGTATAGCTTATGGGACTTAACTACGGGGTCATCAGTCCCTAAACTTACAAACTACTTATGAACTAGCTAATCCTAAGAACGGCACAAGTATCTATGCCAAGGGGGGATTCTAACCCCAACCGTAGTGGCCGTGCAGGCCATATTTATCAGTCACGGCTAAGTGAAGCATAGAAACATGCCTTATTGGTCTGTTGGCAATCCCGGTTGACTTCTTTAGGTGGAACGTCAGCATCTATGGAATATAAATGTGTGGTATATAATCGTTAACCATCAGATCATAAGCCCATTTCTCATAGATGGTACACTGAACATGCACTGGTATTGCATTCTCTATCTGCCACGGTTGCTAGCAGACGTTCCTCTAGAAGGAATCTAAGGTACCAACATGAATATCCAGCCCATAGTACCTGGATGAATACAGCAAGTATTCACCGATTGATTCTAAACCATTAGATTGTACGCACAGGACCTGTTCAAATGCGGTCACGTGTGCAGCAGTCTTTGCATACCAGTCTGGAGATAAGTGTTACCGCTACCGGAGTTCATTTTCGACACCGTCTCTTGTCTATTTAATGGTCGTTTTGTTCTTCATTGTCTGATACCACAGGTATTGTACAAGTGTTTCTGTGAAAGTCTCTACAGTACGGTATCTCACAAACTACTTGCTTTAGAGTTGTGCAGCAAGCTCCCCTGCCATTTTAATCTAGTCTACATTACTATCAATAGACATTGTTCCATTTAAACTTGTACACCTGCACAAATATACACTTTCTATGTATTACTAAAATCTACCAAACCATTCAGTGTAAACTGCATAAAACTAGCACTTTTCATTTCTGCAATATTTGTGGTGCACGTTTTAGCTGATTTACCCAATATACAGTGCGTCGCAATTATTTTTTCACCGAAACTATTGCAGGAACTATAACAGATATCGAAAAACGACTTTTACTTTCATGAACGTATGGCAGTGGTTTATGAAAGTAAGTATTATATGACAGTCTAAAACGTAAACGAATATTATATTCAATTCTAACTTACCTTTTTAATGGATAACCCATATTATTCCTTAATCCATAGCATTAAAAAATCCCAAAAGAGAATGGGGCTGGTTACATCGCAGTAACTCAAATATATCAGGAGGAAATGCGAAGCGAATTTGTAGTTTGAAATACATGAAGTAGGCACCTAGCGAGTTACCAGAGTCATCCGTGAGACTCGCTTTAGTCTCGGGACGGCCAGCTGCGCACATGTATTTCAAACGTCAACTAGCCTTTGCTTCGGATGTAATTGAGTTACTGTCATGCAACACCCAATGTAAGTAGAGTGAGACACTTCAAACAATTTCGAAAAATACGAATCGGATTTTAAAAAATCGCACTGACGTGTTTTATGGCCCACTTTAGATTTGTAGTTTTATAAGTTTTTACAAACAATTTGGACGAAAATAATAATATAAATAATAAAAAACTAATCAATAAGAATGTGTGAAACCCTTTTAGGGAAAAAAATAGGTAGGGGCGAGTGACGAACCAACTACCTTTAGCGTCATAGTCTAATGCCTTGCCCACTACGCTACGGCTATCAATCACCAAATAAGTTCTATAATCTCATGCTATTGATGGCCGTTGTTAACTGATACTAATATGATATTTGTAGACACTAGATTATCATTTATCGTACGAAGAACGATGTGTTTTCGTTAAATCTTCAGTGCACCATTGCTTTGAAATGACAACGTGTAAGTTACAATAAGAAAATCATCAAATACGCTACGCAAGAAGGCATATGCCAGAGAGAGTTCTGGACGAGGAATGTCACGTGACATCTCCGAACGGCTGGTTTTCATTAATTCAATGGAGGGTGTTAAGTCTCCGTTATTTTTGCAAATATGTCTCAAACCATATGAAAAAAACATAAGGAAGATAAGTTGTAGAGAATCTTCTCCTCTACCAATTAGGTTATTCAATTTTCGTGCAGATGAACGGTTCGTTTGCAATTACAATTATATTACAGCTTTTTTTTTTGGTATTACTACCGAATTTTTTGTCCGAAAAATTTGAAAGAGGGAGTTTCTGGTCTCTGGAGGCCTACAATCATGTCTATAAAATTTGGTGCTGATCGGTTGAACGGTTCGTCTTAAAAACAAGTAACACGTTACGGACAGACCAACAGAAGGACAGACAGACAGACAGACATCCCAAAATCGCCGTTATTTTTGCAAATATCTTTGAAACGATACGAGGTATGAAAAAAACATAAGAGAGAAACGTTGTAGAGAATTTTCTCCTCTACAAATTAGGTTATTCAATTTTTTGCGGGATGAATAATTACGCCGTTATTTTCATTTAAATTTCGAGCTGTCAAAAGACGATCGCAAAGGCCCACTTTTGGTGTTACTATCGTAACCTAAAGTGGGGCAAAAGTTGCAATAACATTTGTTCACATGTAAGATAGAGATCCATTAACATATAGCTCGTTCCCCCAGAACCACCCCTAAAGGCTCGAAGGGGGTCATTTTGAAATCTTAAATAGGAACCTTTATTTTTATTGCACATTTGGATTCTCCGTGGAAAAATAAGTTACTTCTGTATGAATCATTTAATTTTCATGATAAATGAATAATAAATTCTTCAAAAATAGTAATATCTCAGAGAAATACACATCAGATGAGGAAAATCAATATACAGATTTTTAGATTTTTAATAATGCTAGCAAGTGACACCTCACACAATCGAATGAATCAAATATCTTTATTATGCTGTCAGCCCGTGAATAGACTGTTCATTGAACTGCAGTGATTCAAGCTTTGCACATCTCTGCGCAATTGTTCCACGATGATAACGACTGCAGAAAAGGTAGGTATCATTTCCTCGTACGTTGAAAAATGTCGGAGAAGCTCGTCAACGGTATACTAATCTGTTCTCTGATAGTAAGGCCTTTTTAGCAGTATTGTCCAACAATTTCCTGAAACTAGAAGTGTTAAACTTAGAGAAGTACATTTAATCGATATATTATTGTCTTCCAACAATTTTCAACTATGTTTTTTATATATATATTTTTTTTTTTTTTTTTGACGCCTACAGTACCATCTATCACGAACAAGTTGCAAATTTTTGCACGAAGAATCCAAATCTTCAATCTATTTAAGATTTCAGCCACCTCCCCTATCATTTGGGGGTTGTACGGGGGTCGAGCTTTATGTTAATGGATTTACCTCTTCCAGGTGAAGAAATTTTATTGCATCTTTCTTTAATTGGATCTGGATATTCCAAAAAAAAAAAAAAAATAATAAAAAAAAATAATAAAATAAATAAATAAATAAATAAATAAATAAATAAATAAAAATAAAAAAACAGTTGTAAGTACCTCACCCTCGTCTCTCTCTGCGTCTCCTCCACCCCACTCTATCTGCCATTCTCCTCCTGTCCGATGTTTCATACTAGCACCCCCTCATCTCTCTGTACACCTGTTTCTCACATGTCTTATCCTACTCACTCTATGTTTGCCCACACCTCCTCCTCCCTATCTCTCATCTCTAACCTCTTGCTTTCCTTTTTATCAACCTCATCCCCCTCTTCCTCTCCATCCCCATCTCTTACATCCATATGTCTGTACATCATCTCTTTGTATCCATCTCTTCCTATCTTTTCTCTCATTTCATCTCCTAATCCTCTTGTTTGTTCATCTCATCACCACATATCCCTTCTTCTCTCTCCCCAACTCTTTCTGCCCCTCACTCCCTGACCATCATCTCTTTCACCCCAACCTCTTAGCTCATATATCTTCTCCTATCGCCTGACCCATTCTTCATTCTTTCAGTCCATCTTCTGCTGTCCCCTCTCTAACTCCTCCTGTCCTGGTCACCTCATCCTCCTTATTCTCTCTGTCCACTTCGTCCTCCACTTTTCTCACTGTTCCTAAACTGGCCTGGAGAACAAGTCGACAAGGTAGGTCGATAATACTGCCACACAACTCGGTACAGGGCAACAGGGGCTACAAAACACGTTTTTGCCATTATCTCCTCTATTACGGTGCTGACAGTCGTAAGCAGTATGTGTACCAAATTAGGATGAAATCTAGCCATATATATATACACGGTTACAAAATACCTATTGTCTCTGCCATGTTGGAAACAAGAGAGAAGTGATCAAAATATCCAAGGGTGTACTGCTGGTCTACAGTGTCCAACGGGCACAATATTTCGGCGATCATACATGTCGCCATCATCAGGTGAACTGACGGACTGAGCTCCTGAGAACGTGCCGGTACGGAGATCCGCACGCTACGGTGGCTTGAAGGGAACTGGATTCTAGCCCGGTGGCGGGCGATTTAAATACCCTTCGCCCGCTGAGTGCCCTCTCCGCGGTCCGCGCCCCGCGCCCCGGTCGCACAGTGGAACCGATTGTAACGCCGTCTAAGATGACGTCGATCTCAGGGCTCTGTCTGCTGTTGTCGTCACTATGTTACGTTTGCTAGATTTACTCTTAATTAACCCCATCGCTGGTTCCCAATCTTTTCTAAGATTATAGCCACAGTCACGGTTTATGAGGTCGTCACTAGTGCGAATTTCAATGGCCTCTCTAACGACGCAGTCCATCTCGACGTCTGTACCAGAATCCTAGTGCGTTCATACTCAATCGCGTTATTCTCCGACAGACAATGTTCAGCGAACGGTGACTTGTTCGGATACATCAGTCGTGTGTGCCTCTGCTGTTCAAGGCATCGATACTCGACGGTGTCCAATATATGACTTGCCACACTGACACGGAATCTGGTAAACGCTCGCCTTACTCAAACCGAGATCATCAAAAAATGTTCAAATGTCTGTAAATCTATAGCACTAAACTGCGTGGTAATCAGTCCGTAGCTTACAAACTAGTTAAACCTAGCCGGCCGCGGTGGCCGAGGGGACAGAGGCGCTCCAGTCACGGTCAGCACGGCCACTGCGGTCGGGGGTTCGAATCCCCCCTCGGGCATGGATATTTGTGCCGTGTTTAGTATAAGGTAGTTTGTAAGTTTAGGGACTGATGACCCCGTAGTTAAGTCCCATAAGCTATACAAACATTTGATTTTGAACTTAAACCTAGGTAAACAAACCTATGGACCACTGCCATCAGGGCATGTGTGGAAGAGAATTTGCGTAGGTGCTGCAAAGATCGTAGCATCTATATCTATTCAGACAGCCAGGCAGCCCTGAGATCACTGGCAGCTCCTGCAACAAGGTCTAAAATTGTTGCAGAATGTCACAGGGTTCTGGTGGAGCCAGGAGGAAGCAATAGAGTAAACCTATCGTGTGTCCCTGGCCACTCGGGGATCAGTGGCAACGAACATGCCGACAGATTAGCCAGGATAGGGGCAGAGACTCCAATTATTTGATCGGAACCCGTCCTGACAATCACCAAGGCAATGATCAAATTGGAACTACGTATCTGGCTCAGAAGACAGCACGTAGAATATTGGACCAAAGTCTATCAACAGAAACATGGCAAGCCAAAGCCATGATTTGAAAGATGCTCTGCAGTCCTGGGCCTGAACAGGAGAGAGATTAGACTCATGCTTGGATTGCTGACAGGCCATGGGAATTTCAAAAAACACCTACATACAATGGGACTAACAGAGGAGGACCCTATATGTAGGATCTGTGATGACGGTGATGAAACTGCATCACATCTAATCTTCGAATGCATTGCATTGGAGAGTAAAAGGCATAGAATATTTGGGACAACCAGACCTGAAGAAATTGTGTCTAATAAAGAACTGTTCAAGGGCACTGGTTGGCTTTACTAGATATACAGGGAGCGATACCGCACAATAAACTTAGTTTCGGTGCGGGCAGTGGCGGGTTGGACCAAGACTGTTTTGGCTTCCCTGGAAAAATGAAATCAAATCTACCTACGGACAAACACACACACCCATGCCCCAGGGAGGACTCGAACCTCCACGGCGAGCAACCGCGCACTCCGCAGCGAGGTGCTTTAGACCGCTCGGCTACTCCACCGCAGCCGGGATCATCTTTGGGGCGCCCCACCAGTGCACAAATTTTATTCGGCGGAAAAAAAGACAGTTCCAACCTGTTTATATATAACATGTCCCATTACAATAATATTACATGTTTGATGGTTTGATTCAGGCGGTTACATCAAATATTTTTACAAACACAAGTACAGTATATAAGTTGACAGGGTTTACAAAGGAACAAACAATTGTATACATTTGGAAATCTTAATTAATTACAAAAATTGTAAAGTTTTTATACATTAGGAAATCTTATTGAATTACAAAAATTGTAAAAGTCTGTTGTGTATTTATGTACTAAGTCATATTTACTGGCGGGCCATCCTCCTCCTTTGGCAGCTATTTTTTTCCTGAGATGGTCCCTCTCTTTCAATAAATTGCAGCAGTCAAAAAGCACGTCAATAGTTTGGACAGCACTGTTACATGTGCACGTTCCATCTTCAATTATTTTGAACCGCTGATAGTAGGCTTTCAGTTTCCCATGACCTGTTAACATAGCTGTAAAATTCGGAGATATTGGAAGTTTAATCATTAAACGTTGTTGGATCGTAGGAAAATACGGTTTAGTGCTTCCCCCGTTTTTTTTTTTTTTTGTTCTGTGCCACTCAATGTCCCATTTGTTCCTAAAGTCTTCTCGAAGTTTCTTCTTTACGGCACTTGTAGGTATTTTGTTATAGCGTGTTGACTGTGGTGATACAGCTGCTCTTTTAGCAAGATTGTCAGCTGGTTCAATACCCCATATTTCTTGATGTGCCTTAACCCATTCGAAATGCACCAGCCAGTCGTGTCTCCGCAACCTTCTGATTTTACTTCTTATTTCTTCAATAAACAAGTTGTTTCTTCAAAATGTGGGTGCCCTTCCCCGAGAGTGCGCCGGTATATGGAAAAAAAGCAGTGCCTACCCCAGTAGTGAAGTGGCACCGTAGATATTAATATCCTTTGAATTATTCTGCTTCTGTTACAAACGCTGTGACGTTTGTGGACACGACGAGCGTAATTCTGGCGTAGGAAGTGGAGCGGTGTCGACAGTGCGTCCGGAGCAATTATCGCCAGCGACGGTGGTAACGTGGAGCACCTGGCGGCGATGGCTGTGCTATCGACCGGAGGCCCTGCGCAGAGTCCGGCATGGGACGGCGCCATTATGAGTCGGTAATTGACTCGCCGTCCGACGCCGCAGCCGGCGGTAACGCGATTACCGCTGCTGGCGCTCTGCTCCACAAAGCTGCGACGACACCCCACACAGGCACTCCTGCTAGCCGCGGCGCGGAAACATGCAGAGCAGCCCAAGTAGAGGTCGAGAAATGGCGGTGCTCACTGTCAACTACTTGGAACTGCACCATACTCCTTTTCGGTACATTGATTTATACTGGATGAAAAATGTCGAGAAGATCCATAAAATTTTTCCGGGTTTGAGACCGCGGCGTCGTTTTATAAACTATACCGACGTTTCAGCCGCTCTTGCAGGCGGCCTTCATCAGGGTATGTGGCATCCGCAGCTGTTGTCAGTATCCATAAAATTCTTCCGTGTATGAGACCGCGTCGTCATTTCATACACTCTACTGACAATTCAGGGGGACTAAAGCGCTCCAGTCACGGTCTGCACGGCCACTACGGTCGGGGTTCGAATCCACCCTCGGGCATTGATATTTGTGCCGTCCTAGTTCGTAAGTAGTTCATAAGTAGTTTGTAAGTTTAGGGACTGATGACCCCGTAGTTAAGTCCCATAGACTATACAAACATTATAATTTGACTATTCAGGCGCTGTTGCAGGTGGCCTTCATCAGGGTCTGTCGCTTCTGCGGCTGTTGTCACTATCCATAAAATTCTTCCGGGTATGAGACCACATCGTCATTTTATAAACTCTTCCGACGTTTCGACCTCTGTTGCTGACGATCTTCATCAGGGACTGTGGCGGTTGTTGTCACTATCCTTGAAATTCTTCCGGATATGAGACCGCGTCGTCATTTTATAAACTCTACTGACGTTTCGGCCACTGTAGCAGGCGGCCTTCATCAGGGTCTGTGGCTTATGCGCCTGTTGTCACTACCCATAAAATTCTTCCGGGTATGAGACCGCGTCATAATTTATAAACCCTACCGATGTTTCGGCCACTGTTCCAGGCGGCCTTCATGAGGGTCTTTGGCTTGCGCGGCTACTGTCACTATCCATATAATTCTTGCGGGTATGAGACCGCGTCATCATTTTATAAACTCTACCGACGTTTCGGCCGCTGTAGCAGGCGGCCTTCATCAGGGTCTGTGTCTGACTGCTGAATGTACGATAGCTTGCGGTTTATACAGCAACAGATGAGGGAGAGGAAGCGGGACGTTGGTTTTCCTTTATTGGTGGTTACATTATTGCACGCCATTGGTCGAAAGGGACGTTGATGATTAGATTAGATTAATACTTGTTCCATAGGTCATGAATACGATACTTCGTAATGATGTGGAACGTGTTAGTTAAATGAAATGTATCTATACATAATATTACATGACACTCAATATATGAATCTTCTTTTATTTGTTTTGTTTTGTTTTTTATTTTTTCCCCCTAAAGTAATAAATTTTATATAGAAATTCATTTAATGTATAGAAGGAAGTGCCATTCAGAAATTCTCTTAATTTATTTTTAAATGCTAGTTGGCTATCTGTCAGAATTTTGATACTACTTGGTAAGTGACCAAAGACTTTTGTGGCATAGTGATTAACTCCTTTTTGTAACAGAGCTAAATTTAACCTTGAATAGTGTAGGACACTCTTTGTGCTAGTGTTGTAGCTATGCACACTGCTATTACATTGGAATTCAGTTTGATTGTTAATAACTAATTTCATAAGTGAATATATATATATATATATATATATATATATATATATATATATATATATATATATATATATATATAAGATTCCTAGATCCTTAAATAAATGTCTGCAGGATGATCTTGGGTGTGCTCCAGCATTTATTCTGGTGACCCGCTTTTGGGCAATGAATACTTTCTTACTAAATGATGAATTACTCCAGAATATGATGCCATAAGAAAGCAGAGAATGAAAATAGGCATAGAATGCTAGTTTACCGAGTTGAACATCATCAAATTTGAAATCACCCTAATAGCATAAGTAGCTGAGCTCAAACGTTTCAGCAGATCTTCAATGTGTTTCTTCCATTCAACCCCTCATCAATGCATAAACCTAAAAATTTTGAATATTCTACCTTACCTATAGATTTCTGGTTGAAGTCAATATTAATTAGTGGTGTGATGCCATTTATTGTGTGAAACTGAGTATACTGTGTTTTTTCAAAATTTTAAGAGAGTCCATTTACATAGAACCACCTAATAATTCTCTGATATACTTCATTTACAATATCATCAGTTATTTGCTGTGATTCCGGTGTGATAGCGATACTTATATCATTAGCAAAGAGAAGTAGCTTGGCATCTTTATGAATATAGAAAGGCAAATCATTAACATATATTAAGAACAGCAAAGGTCCCAGTACCGACCCTTGTGGCACCCAATGTTGGTGTTTTGATGCTTGCGAAAGGAAAACGATCTTTTTGACTAAGAATGGGGAAGAATGCAACCTCCAATCATATGAAAAACAAACCATTAAAACACCAATCATCAACGTCCCTTTCCATCAATGGCGTGCAATAATGTAACCACCAATAAAGGAAAACCGACGTCCCCCTTCCTCTCCCTCATCCGCTAATACATAAACCCCAAGCTATCCTACATCCAGCAGTCAGACACAGACCCTGATGAAGGCCGTTTGCAACTGCGGTCGAAACGTCGGTAGAGTTTATAAAATGACGACGCGGTCTCATACCCGGAAGAATTTTATTGATAGTGACAACAACGTTTGCATTTAATATCGAGAATAGTTTCTATGTCCACATGTGTGTACCAACCAACAACTAAGAACACGGTCAAGGTGTTAATTCTATTACAGATTTTTGGTGCATCACACCATGAAACGTTATCACTTATACTTTTCATGTATAGGCCTCCTGTATGTCAGTTTGTGTTATATCAATCGTTACACGGGAGGTTATATAGATGCATCGGGTCGCTGTATGGCATTGCCCCACGTTTGAAATACGCACGTCATCTTGAAGCGGTTCTGCAGTACGCTCCATTTAAGCCCGACGTGCTAGTTTCCTGGTAAATCACTCCACAATGACAGTTTTATGGACAAAAATTGCGAACTGTAACGCTGATTAACTTTATTGGCCAGTTACATCTGGAAGTACGTTGTTTCATTTATAATGTGATTGTCACAATTCCTTATTTCCTCTGATCCCCCGCCGTGAAAATGAGCGTGTGTGAATGTTTTTTGGAAAGGCTATTTTCCGTAATTACTAACCAAAGATACCAGAATGAAACTTTCACTCTGCAGCGGAGTGTGCGCTGATATGAAACTACCTGGCAGATTAAAATTGTGTGCCGGAACCGGGACTCGAAACTGGGACCTTTGCCTTTCGCGGGCAAGCGCTCTACCGACTGAGCTATTCCGACACGACTCACGAGGCCGCCTCACAACTTTACTTCCGCCAGTACCTAGCCTCCTACTTTTCAACTTCACAGAAGCTCTCCTGCGAACCTTGCAAGACTAGCACTCCTGGAAGAAACGAAGTTTCATATCAGTGCACACTCCGCTGTAGAGTGAGAGTTTCATTCTGGAAACATCCCTTAGGCTGTTGCTAAGCCATGTGTCCACCGTATCCTTTCTTCCAGGAGTGCTTGTCTTGCGTGTTTGCAGGAGAGCTTCTGTGAAGTTTGGAAAGCAGGAGACGAGGTACTGGCGGAAGTAAAGTTGTGAGGCGGTGTCGTGAGTCGTGTCGGGGTAGCACAGTCGGTAGTGCGCTTGCCCGCGAAAGGCAAAGGTCCCAGTTTCGAGTCCCGGTTCCGGCAGACAATTTTAATCTGCCAGGAAGTTTCATATCAGCGCACACTCCGCTGCAGAGTGAAGTTTCATTCTGGAAACATCCCTTAGGCTGTGGCTAAGCCATGGCTCCACCATATCCTTTGTTCCAGGAGTGCTAGTCTTGCGTGTTTGCAGGAGAACTTCTGTGAAGTTTGGAAAGTAGGAGGCGAGGTACTGGCGGAAGTAGTGAGGCGGCATCGTGAGTCGTGTCGGGATAGCTCAGTCGGCAGAGCGCTTACCCGCGAAAGGCAAAGGTCCCAGGTTCGAGTCCCGGTTCCGGCACACAATTTTAATCTGTCAGGAAGTTTCACTAACCAAAGATAGTTCTGAGGTGGTGGAGTAGTTGCGAAATCTGTGGATTTGGTGAGGTAAACAGGGAGGTAGGCAGTGGCCTTCTCGGGTGTCGCTTGTCTTGAGAGGGAGGCAGGGACCGGCCAATGGCAGGTTTCTTCCTCGCGTTTGAAAAAGTAGCGGTTCGTTGGGCTCAGGAGACGCCATGTTTGGCACTGCTAGTTTGGAGGTCCGAGAGGACGGACGTTCCGTGGTTGACTGCTGTAAATGTGATAAGCAAGTTTGTAAAAATGTGTCTTTTTATACTGAATCTGACTCGAAATGCAATAGTTGAGTCAAAATTTTCTTAATATGGCAGAAAGTTAAACGATTTGAATACATCCAATTAGTTGATGCCAACGGTAACGGTCAGGATTTAGTATCCGCTTGCTATCTCACCCTTTCAGATTACACTATGTTTGATTGTATTATTTAGTAGAGCTTTTAAAACCCTCACTTTAAATTTTGTGCGGAGAAAATCGTATGAGAATTTACTGAGTTTTCTTTGTATAATGGGACTTTTCGCGCCATTACAGAATAGGCCCATAGTCTGGTAATTTCAAAGTAGGAATGCACCTTGCGGATCGCGCGACTTCCCGCGTAGGAGGTTCGAATCCTCACTCGAGTATGAATGTTTGTGTTGTCTTTAGTATAAGTTAGTTCATAAGTAGTTTGTAAGTTCAGGGACTGATAACCCCGTAATTAAGTCCCATAAGCTTTACAAACATTTGAACATTTTTTGAAGAATGCTCCTTCAGTGGTCGATAGCAGCCACGGGAACAAGCAACATCTCTTTTTCTACTGCGGGTTGCCCGGTATTGCATTTATTTTGTAATTTTTTGTAATCGGACCAAGGCAGAATGAGCCGCGAAAGGCATGGTTGTAAATGAGCAGAGTGGCGTCTTATCGTACAAAATTAATCCAGGAACTTAGATGAAATTTAGAATATTATTAGTTTTTATTTTTGGAGAGTAATTTTGTGGAAATCTCGGAGCCATGTGCTTCCCACCGTATTTCTTGTTGCGTGGTTCAGTGTGATGAGGAAGGAGCAACAATTATGCTTATTGTGTGACTAAGCCCCACGTGTATGTTCCTTTTATAATAATTTTTATGTGGCGTGTGGGTTCGGTTTTTTGGGTTTCTGTGCGATTCTTAGCGGTAGATACCGTTGCGTGTCACATGTATTGCATTAAGATCAGCAGTTTAATAACGGCCACCCTCTTTGCTGAACCATTTTTATTCACCCGATAGTTTAAATAGCATGGTTAGTGCATGCAGAGTAAAAATGGTTGGTGTGCGAGTGCTTCTGCGAAGAGAGATTTCCTAACTCGCCTTCGGTGCTGTGTGGCGTGAAACGTGTTAAAATTTTATATGTTTAGGGGACCAGTAAGTCTACTAGTTAATTAATCTTAGAGCCTGTGACTCAAAATGTTTGTTGCTCTACAATGAGTGTTCACATTCCATTTTTTGTTCGTAAATTATAATTTGTCTAAGGGTACTGGTTTTATTTGGATACTTTTAGAAAGTAAAAATATTGTCTTTAATTAGTTAGACTTCATTATGAAGAGATTCTTCCCTCCTTTTAAATTTAACAGAGAAAACTGGAATGCTAATAAAGCAGAAAGTAAATAAAGTAACTAATATCAGGTGAGTGATTAGGATGCAAGTAAAAAGAAAATAATGGGCAGTTGTCATAGTTTACTCCACTCTGTATTGCAGGTTGTGACAATTGATTAGATACCCGGGGTCGTGTTATTCGTTGCGCAATTTACTTTGCCGGCCGCGGTGGCCGAGGAGACTGAGGCGCTTCAGTCACGGTCTGCACGGCCACTACGGTCGGGGGTTCGAATCCCCCCTCGGGCATGGATATTTGTGCCGTCCTAGTTCGTAAGTAGTTCATAAGTAGTTTGTAAGTTTAGGGACTGATGACCAGGTAGTTAAGTCCCATAAGCTTTACAAACATTTGAACATTTGCAATCTATTTCATAACATTTTTTTTCAGTATGAGGCTTTTTGATACCCGGCAGTCAGTTGTCACAGCTTTCAGTCAGACCATGAAACAGTTAGTTTTAATAGAAATGCCCACAATCGTGTTAATAGCTGGCAAATAACAAAAAGTAGCAGTAAATAATAGACAAAATTAAAATCATAAAAACGAGGGTAACTATGAGGTCTTCCGAAGTATTCTGCCCCTTTTGCGAGGGGCAGCATGTAAGTGGTCAACTGTCACCAGGACTTGACATGTCTAGGTTTATTCCAGCCCTCTCGTAATTTTAGGGACTATGGGTGATTGGGAGTAATAGAAACATTGTTTAAATTGATGAAGTTTAAATGTTCAAATGTTTGTTAAGTTTAAGGTACTTAACAGGGGATCATCTGTCCCTAAACTTACTACTTATGAACTACCTTATACTAAAAACGACACACACATCGATGCCCGAGGGGGGATTCGAACCCACCGTAGCGGCCGTGCAGACTGTGACTGGCGCGCCGCACCCGACTGCGGCCGGCCAATGTAGAATAATGTGCAGACAACTGCACTGCGTACAGAAGAGTATGTAATGACAAATGATTGATTATTGAAACGCAAATCCGCGGTGGAATGGCCGAGCGCTCTAAGCCGCCTTGCTGTGGAGCGCGCGGTTGCACCTCGTCGGACGTTCGCGTCCACTTCCTGGTATTGGCGTGTGTGTTCGCGCGCGCGCGCGCGCGCGCGTGTGTGTGTGTGTGTGTGTGTGTGTGTGTGTTTTGTCCTCAGTTTAAGTAGTTTGTAAGCCTAGGCACTGATGGTGATAATCGTCAGGCATATGTGACCGATAGATCCCAACTGGCATCATGACGCCACTTCGGCGAGTCTTCCATGTCGATGACGATTTAATGATGATCAGGACGACACAGCCCAGTCGACTACGGAGGTGGACACCACATTAGTTAAGTCCCATAGATTTACAAACATTTGAACATTTTACTTTGAAATACAAACACATTGTATGTAGATATTACCTGGGAATTCAATTCAAAGGAGGTACTGAGACAAATATAATCGAAAATTATAGCATTAAATAATATATAGACAGTGTCTTTCCTCTTGTTTTGAAGATTAGGTGAGCAAAGTTTAATCTCAATCGGATGAATGGACGGCAGCTTATAAAATACGAACAAAATGATGCGGCAGTTTCCCTCGCGTCTCAGTTTTTGGGACGTAATATTTCCTAAAGTCTTACAATGAAATAATTTTGTAGGTACGTTCATTGGCGTAAACGGATACTGTCTGCAAAATATGTTGCAAATACATTAAAGCAAAGCTGTAATAAATTGGAACGTCGTTCATATGGCGGCAGATTTTCACTCATCTCAGTGTTGATGACGTCATATCTCCCTAACTGTGTGTCGTGCAGTGTTGTAATTACGACTGCAACTTTCGTCAAGCTGCAAGCAATGTATTCTAAAAGTTTCAGAACAATCGGATGAACGTTATGTCAGCGCATAAAATACGAACAATCATACATTTTTCTGCGTACATTACGTTAGTTTTTACAGCTTTGCACATAATTTAAGTTGCAGCACAGATACCTAAATTCTATTTTAGCAATGGAAAAAGTATTAAATATGCTATGTAATCCACATATCATTAATAGCTCTACCAGAAATAATAAGGGTAACGCGAGAATATAGAATTATCACCCTTGCACTCATAACTTTCAAACGTGTAAACTTTTATTTTCAGGAAAAATACTCATCCTAGAAATTATTGTCATATATATCTCCAAGTGTAAAACGACTGTCAAACGACAGTAAAAAAAAAAAAAAAATAAAAAATAAAATAAAATAAAAAAATAAAAAAATAAAAAACAGTGAAAATAAAGAGTTCTGTATGTGAACAATTGGTGTTTCGACATAATCAAGTGACGTCACCTGGCATAGAGCAAAGATTCAAAAAATGGAGACAGTTTTCTAGTGAAAATGACCGAGTCTTTATAAGGTCTAACACTCGTTGCCAAGTTTTACGCGATATTAGGAGGTATCCCATGGCTTTTGTAACATAAGTGATTTTTAAATACAATGTATAGTGCCCACGTTTTTCGATATCGATATAATTGGCCTACAAACATCCATGCGTATCTGAAGGAACGGACACTGCGGTATCTACAGCTGCCAAATTAAATACTAGATGTATTCGAAAAAGCAAAAGTGACTCAGCGTAAGCTGTACTATCAAAATGGTAACTCGAACCCACATTTCCCATTTTTTGCGAGCGGTCACGTTAACCATTACGCTATCAACAAACTCCTACCGTAAAGGCAGAAGTGGTGTCCATTCATTGGTTTCATCGATAAACACGGACGCTGCACATCGTGTTTAAATAAGCCATAGAAAGCCTTGTGACGTAATAAAAGTCTCTCCCTGTGGAGACTTACACACTGGAATGTAAGAGCACTTATGGGGAGTAGGCAACGTGTGTACGTAGAAGCCTGTGCCATGTAATACCGGCAAGACGACGATCGCCAGCTGACTAGCTGGCCGCTGGCGCACAAATGTTAAAATGTTTGTTAAGCTTACGTGACTTAACTGCGAGATCATCAGTCCCTAAACCTACAAACTACTTATGAACTACCTTATACTAAAGACAGCACAAACATCCATGCCCGAGAGGGGGATTCAAACCCCGAAAGGGAGCAGCTACGCGCATCGTAGCATAGCGCCTCAATGCGCTCGGCTATCCCGCCGCGGCGCTGGGACACAGCCCACTGCTTCGTAGCGGCCAGCCAGTCAGCTGGTGTTCGCGCCGTGGTGTGTGTGACATGGCACGGGCTGTTGTCAGACCTTGTATCCAGATGGTGTTGGTTTGGTTCGGTGGGAGACGCGTGTGTGGTTAGCTTAATGGTTAACGCGCCCGCTCACGAAAAACGGGAAAATTCGAAATCGACTACCAGTCAGGCATGAATGTTCTTTTGTCACTAATTAAATTGTACTGATGATACTGATTCATATTCGCAGTTGCGAAGGCATTCCTAGTCTATCGCTGGATTCTGTCTTGGAAGACGCGGCATTAGCTTATGATCCGGCAGCGGCAGCGGCGGAGCGGCCGAGCGCATTGAGGCGCTATGCTACGATGCGCAACGCCGTTCCCCGTCGGTGGTTCGAATCCCCCCTCAGGTATGCTGTTTGTGTCGTCTGTAGTATAAGGTAGTTCATAAGTAGTTTGTAAGTTTAGGGACTGATGACCCCTCAGTTAAGTCCCTTAAGCTTGAAAACATTTGAACATTTGATCCGGCAGTAGCTGCATACCACACATACTTGGTAATTAATCCGACAAATCTCTTGATTATACAAGGGTTGGAAGTTAAATAGTGATAACACTGCTGTTGAGCACTATGCAATGGAATCTACCACATAGCACACGTTGTTGACATACCTACCTTACCTCGGAGCAAATGGACTCGCCCATCCCACGTCACCGGCGTCCGCACAATCGAGGAAAACCCAGTCACTTGTGAGCGAGCGGTCTAACGTGA
The DNA here is from genome assembly GCA_026315105.1 of Locusta migratoria. Classification (NCBI taxonomy): domain Eukaryota; kingdom Metazoa; phylum Arthropoda; class Insecta; order Orthoptera; family Acrididae; genus Locusta; species Locusta migratoria. The sequence goes on from CM048745.1 coordinate 373,480,672, forward strand.
CGCTATCACTATGTTTTCGAAACAGGAACAACGGAGTTGGATCAAGATTCAGTGTTGCAGAAGTCGTACAGAACGACAGTGTCATCAAGGGTTTCAAGAGGCGTCAGAGCCTCAGTGTGATGAAAGTTGTGATGAGTCTCGTGTACGACTGTGATCCTGTTATCCCAACGCATTACGTTCCTCTGCAGCAGACCGTCAATGCACATTATTTGTGTTCCCTTTTTGGAACATTACCTGCGACCAGCTTTGCGAAAGAAACACCAACATTTTCTGCGCAACCCACCCAACGTTTTGCACGACAATACGCTGGTGGATACAGCGCAAGCAGTGGCACCTCTCTTCCGTCGATGGGTCTGGAAAGTACTGTACCATCCATCATACGCCCCGGACGCAAGTTCGTGTGACTCTGATTTGATTCCGAAGATGAAGGAACCACTTCGTGGCATCCTTTTCACAACTGTTCCAGAGATTCTACAGGTAGTAGACCGCTGCATTCGCAGCATTAACAGAAAAGGTTCTGCTTTGACTTACAGATCGCTGGCAACGGCTTCTACACAGGGTTGGTGCCTACTTTGAAGGACATTGACAGGTGCAAACATGTAATGCGGCACAAATATCCATGCGCGAGGGGGCATTCGAATCCCCGACTTTAGTGGCCGTGCAGACCGTGACTGGAGCGCCTCAGTCCCCTCGGCCACCGCGGCCGGCAATGCGTTTGTACCGCTTGTAAATAAATAGTTACTACTATTTCAGCTCCAACACTCGCGTATGAAGGAGAATTTACGTGTGTTTGTGTGTCTGTAATGCATACAAATCTACAGTTTTGTTGCAATCTTGATGAAATTTTGCACAATTGACCTTAAAAGCAAGATAGGTCACTCTGGCACTAAGTATCATGTACAACGCATACTTCAGGAGAGATGATGTCATAACAACGAAAGTCGCGAAAAACTGCGTCACGCGCTGATGTCGCACATATCATCCTAAACCATGGTACTGATTTCTGCCACGTCTAGTGTACCTGTTCCTTGCCGTCAGGTAACGATGGCTGTAGGTGTAAGGATCACCTACGACACAAACGTTAGGAGAAAATAATGAGATATATGGTAATTCGCTCATGACGCAGAAGGTTTGTTTATATCTCTTACCGATCTACAGTTTTTACATCTACATGCATACTCTGCAAGTCGCATTGAAGAGCATGGCAGAGAGTTCATCGAACTATTTTTATGATATTTCTCTATAGTTCCATTCTCTAATAGCTCGAGGGAAAAAGGAAAATCTAAATCTTTCTGTTTTCGATCTGATTTGTCTTATTTTATTATGATGATCGTGTCCCTTATGTAAGGGGTGCTAACAATGTAACTTCGCATTCAGAAGAAAAAGTTGGTGCAGAAAATTTCGCAAATGGATCTCGGCGCAACAAATAACGCCTTTCTTTAAATGATTTCCACCCCAACTCTAGCATCATTTCCGTGACACTCTCTTTCATGTATCGCTATAATACAAAACGAGATGTCCTTTTCTTAACTTTCTCTAAGTCGTCCGTCAGTCCCACCTGGTGTTGATCCTACAATGCGCAACAATACTCCAGAGAAGGACACACAAGTCTAGTGTAGGCTGTTTCTTTGGTGGAACTCTTGTATCTTGTAAGTGTTCTGCAAATGGAACGTATCCTTTGGTTCGGCTTCCCTACTATATTTCTATGCATTCTTTCCAATTTAAGCTGTTCGTAATTGTTAGTACTAGGTATACAGGTATAGTACAATTGATGGCCTGTAGGTTTGACTGATTTATCGTGTAAATGAGGTTTAATGGATTTCTTTTAGTGGTCATATGGATGACATCACACTTATTATTAAGGGCCAAGTGCCAATTTTTGCACCATGCAGATATTTTGTCTAAATCATTTCCCAGATGCTTTTCATCTTCTTGTTACTTTACTAACCGATACGTGACAGCATCATCCGCGAACAGTCTAAGAGAGCTACTGAGATTGTCTCCTAAATCGTTTTATTCCGACCTTGAAGAAATTTTGCGCCCATGGTTTTCAAAAGTGAGGAAGGTCACTGTCTACATAATTGTACGGTTTGTGGCGGAGAGTGTTTTACAAAATATATTGTCACCGATCTACTGCTTTGCGCCAACGGTGATAACATTTTATATAATTGATTTTAAAATCACTATCAGATTTCGTAAGGTGCGTGGCAGAGGGTACGTTACAGCAGTCTGCAGGTTTATCCCGATATTTATTTAACTTTGCAGCCTATAGCTTCCAAAGTAGAGGAACACCGCTGTGTACTCAAAATTTCTTAACGTGCATAGTAGAGGATTCCTTCCAATAATTTTCGCCACTGTTTCACCGACCGGTATTAACATTCGTAGATACCTGTAATTCTTCGTAGTTACGGGTAGTAATGATGAATTGAGACAGGTGGAGATGGAAATAAACAAAAACAGCCTTAGAAAGGAGGGGGGCGGAAGAGGAAATGGATTAACAGAAGATTCAAACAAAGAAATATCCTTGCATCTCCGAGTTTTCAGCTTGGACTCAACAGGAAAGAACCGGCTGCGGATAAGTATGAAAACTGCGAAAATTGAATTAAAAACTGATATTATCCTTTTGAGTGCAGTGTAGGTGAATAGTAGAGATACTTCAGATGCTATAGTGTTTGTAGATAAGACAGGAGAGAGATAAATAAAGGGCCGGACGGCGGTATATCTGAGAGAACTCGGCCTCATCAAGCAAAGAGGCGTTCCCGGCAGCGCAGTGGGTAATGTTCAGACGCCAGAGGTCATTCCTGCAAAGTGAAAAGTGAAGCCGGCAGCGCGATTGCATGCGGTATCAGTTCATCACGCGGAGAGGCCGCGCAATCCCATCGCCCCCACCTCCGCAGTACTTTCATCTGTAAGCTTTAATCGAAGCAGAAAGCAATACACACGGCTCTCCATACGTCGTGTTTAATCAATTTAAATCGAAACATGGAACGGGACAGCTTCATCGTGAACAAGAGTACACTAAACCTTACAAAATACATGGATGTACTACTCCACTTGAATTGAAAGCGATAAAAAAGAAAAACTGAGGATTTTTACACCTCTCACTCGGCAAAATGTATTTGATAGGGTAGTTCAAGAAATGAATTACAGTTTTAATTTGTCGAAGTCTGAGTGTAACACCTCTGTAATTCTGTATGTCGTGATTTCGTAATATAATAAGAGATGGGTGAATTTGCACGTGGCGAGAACTATTACAGTATAACAAATATGTTCCGTTTCAAACAGAAATAATTTCTCTATTTGTAGAAGATTTTACCATTAGCATCTGGACTAATAAAACTAAAACTCGTGTTTTTAAATGTTACATATTATGAATCGTCTGTCAATTTGTTCTGCTGATTTTCGTAAGATGGATTATCGTTCTGTGACACTTGAAAATTTGTGTCGGTCCAGGACTCGAACCCTATTCTTTCATTGTACACTGCATGGTTTCAGACTCCATAGGAGCCTAAATTCATTATTTCATATAACTCTGTTGCTGGATAAATCCTGCTATAACCTTTCCAAGTTTAAAAGGTATGGTGTTTAAATCGTAAAATTAATATCTATTATCGCCAATGTAAGTATTACAAAAGTTCGAGTAATTAATGAGACTCAGGTTCGAGTAGCCATTTGGTACAATTTTCAAGTGTCATAGAACGACAGCCCATCATAAGTCGTAAGATTTAGAAATTTACGAATTTTCATGTGAATAAAATAAGATTTTGGAAGATCCTGAGAAGACGAGAAGAAATGCTTTACATGGCTTTGTGATTTATTGGAAATTGCCAAAACTGGATACTTATTTGTCGTTTATTGAAGTGTTTGTCTCATTAACCCCTTTCCCAAACTTTATATGCAATGGACATCGTTTTTCCACATTTTCAGCATTTTGAGAGTTCGTCTCTTCTAAATCCGTTCTATCCAATTGCTTCCACTAGGATAACGGCTAGAAGACTAGCCAGAAGTGAATGATAAAGTACGAAGCGGTGAGGTTTTGAATAAATGTAAGCGAAGCAAGGAAATACAGAACAAGAGAAAATTAGAGAGATGACTGCTAGAATGTGTGGAACACCGAATGAAGAAGGGACAGGTAAGTGAAACAATATCGTCACATTGAAAGCACGACGTGTTTCTTTCCTTAACTTAAAAACTAATATTGTTCTTACCAACAGAACGTATTTTTACTTTTCATTATTTGGCAGTCAAGAAAAATTCTGAAATAAAACTGTAACACCATTGACAATTAATATCATTGTTTACAGTGTTTTTCATAACGGTGAAGTTGTTAACATACAGTTTGAATAGGTGATAACCAATAATAAATCCTCTAAAGGATATCGTAAGTAGTAATTACGGAAATGATTAAACTAAGACCAATGCCAGAAGGATACTGTTGAAGTAAAGAAATATGCAGAAAATTAGCTCCGACACAGTTCGTATCAATACTTCAGTACATTAAACGAGAGTTCCACAAGGAATTTCAAGGCATGAAAATTTCCGAACAGTGAGAGATGAATTTAGTCACGATGAAATACTCAAGATGTTAAATTAAAAGGGCTAACTGAAAAACTAACGAAAGCTTAGAATTTACAAGTATTACAGTTCACAACGCAGCACTGCAAACACTTTCACTGAATGTTTGATTGTGTTCGATCTTTTCTGCAGATGGAAGAATGTACTGAAACTACTTAAAAAACTAACGAAAGTATAGAATTTACAAATATTACAGTTCACAACGCAGCACTGCAAACACTTTCACTGAATGTTTGCTTGTGTTCGGTCTTTCCTGCAGATGGAAGAATAAATGGTTGTAATTCTATCGGACCAAAAGTGCGTGGTCATCAGTCCGTAGCTTACAAACTACTTAAACCTAGGTAAACTAACCTAAGGACAAACATACACACCCATGCCCCAGGGAGGAGTCGAACCTCCACGGCGAGCAACCGCGCGCTCCGCAGCGAGACGCTTTAGACCGCTCGGCTACTCCACCGCGGCTGACAATTATTCTGGGCTGAAACTTTCCTCATCATGCATAAAAATGTTCAAAGGTTCGTTAAGCTCATGGTACTTAACTGCGGGAGTCATCAGTCCCTGAACATACAAACTACTTATAAACATACTAAAGACAGCACAAACATTCATACCCGAGGGAAGACTCGAACTCCCGATGGGGAACGGCCTCGCGCATCGGAGCATAGTGCCTCAATGCGCTCGGACACTCCGCCGCGGTGAGCCGACAAAATTCAGAATGTTTAATATTACACCGCGAACCGATTGGGCTATGGTATTTCTTCTGCAGCGCAAGTATCTCACGTCTCCATCCTGTTATCAATACAAGACTCTCTACATGATAGCTTTTTTAAAATAACACTTGTGAAAATATGTTCTATTTTTTCTTGTATGACTATTAATCCCGTAAAATGAAATCATAATTCAGATTTTTTATTTTTATTTTTTTATTTTTTTATTTTTTATTTTTTTTTTTTTTTTTTTTTTGCTGTAATCATTAGGAAAAACTCTTCTAAATGTGAGTCGAAATTCATGGGATGAGTCCATTACGACCTGTTTCTTATGTGCTTAAAATCTGATGAGACACTACAGTGTGAGAACAATAGAAATAACAAAATCAATTAACTGTTATCTGACTCCAAGTAGAAGGCAGTGAACAAGTTTTGATCACCACCGTGTTTCCTTTGATCTTCAGCTGACAGTGGATGAGGATACTTTGTGCTGGGACAAGCCCACCAAGAAGCACAAAACCAAACAAGAAACAAAGTGACACACGCTTCTCATCCTTTAGTTACCTGACCTGTTGTGTCTAAGGCTAAACTAAATCAGCGAATTTTTCTTTCAGTTACAATAAAGAAAATCTAAGTACCACTGAGACAAAGAAAATTGCTATCAGATGTTTCAGCAAAATATTCGTAGAAAAGCAATTTACTTCAGACAGCTTCTTAACAAAATAAATAAATAATAAAATTCTGAAACCTGTGTAGAGTTCTTTGAAAGTGGAGCTGAAATACAGTACAGCGTGTCCCACATAAAAACGGTATACGTCACGTATGCCAACACTTGCAACATTCCTTATAAGGAGGTAACTACATGTTTTTAATGTTGTTTTTATCTAATCTTTTTTACTTAGTTTGTTCTTAGTTTAATCTAGGGCGTGAGTGATACTGCTTGATGTGGGACAACCTGTATGCAATTATCTTTGTGGTACGACATTTCCCGAGAGCTGCAAAAGCGAGAATAAAAAAAGAAATAACTACATATGACTTGAGCGTATATGTAGCTATAAATTTCAGTATAATTTTGGGCTTCTTCGTTTTATCATTTCCAACTAGAAAGCCAATAAGTATAACGTCAGAGAATTTTATTTCAGTCCATCAACACCAAATCCGCAGTTAACATTAAATTATTATTATTATTATAGTTCCAAATACGAAATATATATATTCCATTAATTGTATAATGTGGACAAAAATCAGTTGTATGTCTCTTAAAAAGTACGATCTCATGTAAAACCAAAGCAGATAATTGTCAACTATGATCGGTTGCCATCCAAGGAAAAATAGTTTATATTGTTCTCTGGTTATGGATGATTAACACATGACGACACATGTGGCCAGCAATTCACTTTTTTCGGTGCTGCAGTGCTTCACACTAGAGTTGGCTCCTGATTTGATGTTTCGACGCAGTGAATCGACTCAATGAACCGTTCGAATGAGTCGAAACATAAATCGGCACTGTTTCGAAACAACGAATCTTGTGATTCATGTATCAGTCGCAAGGTACCATTAACATGCGTCTTGCTGTCCGTCTGCCTGGGTGAGTTCAACACAGCGCTCAGACGTCCAACGAGTTTAAAGTTTTACTGCTAGAGTGTTCGCCAGTCAGGTCACGTGGGGGCTTTTAGTAGTTATTTTGCCCTTTCAGCTAAGGTTGACAGCGCTTTTCAGATTTGTCAGTTGGTTTTTAGTGCGAAGAATACGTGCATGAAAGTGACTGTTGTCTGAAAATTGATAATTTGTAATGCAAATGTAATAAATAGAAGTTACTGCAAAGAGTAATATAGCTTACATGAAATCCTATACAGACGTATAACTACTCGATAATAGTCCAAATCCCGTTATTGACACTTACTAGTGATCAAACCAAATGAGAATTTTCAGCGGTTCTTTCTTCACTTAAGTACAAAGGGTATTGTTAAACAGTCGCCATCCCTGGCACTATTGCTATTCCATTCTTCCTGTAATCTAACCTTATGGAAAAATATACTTTTTTTGCGGTTTGAAGTGTTCTCGACAATTACACTGATATCATTGAGAAAAATAAAAAGAAATAATTAAGAAGCCTAGCTATAACTGACTGCGCTTAAGTTTCTTCACACATAAAAGAGTAAGATTTTTCTAAAAATACGTGGAAAGATGTGATATTAGTGTTTTATGGCATTTAACCACTATAATCTCTATATGACGTAAGGAAACGTGGAATCTTTGCTAGCTTTCGAAAATCTGAAGAGTTGGAACATCCTTTTATAGACGTCGTCTAATTCCTGTAATAGTCAAATCAGTCAGCTGATCAATCACTTCCGGAGTGTGCCATCAATGTGTGACACTCATTCAGCTAAAACCGTAACTTGGAGCAGTGGTGGACTAAGGCCGGTGGAGGCCCAAGGTGGTAAAACAAAATGAGGCTACGTTGGAAATAAATGTATGACTAAAATAAATAAATAAATAAATAAATGCCCCCCAGGACTTGCATTGGAGGTCCCCCTAGAATAACGAGGTCAAGGGCAACCAAAAAGCGTAATATACGCCAGAAAAGGGTCCTTTCTGAGGCATTTGTAAGCCCCCTAGACGAGAGGCCAGATGATTCGAGTGCCGAAGCAGGGAGCCGACTCATACGGTGCCTGCAGCTGTCGCGGTTCACGTGAATCAGGGAAGGTAGAGTGACGCAAGACACTGCGGCACGTCAGGTGTTTCGTGTGCCGAAACAGTGAGTCGACTCAGTAAACTCAGATGATCCGTATGTTTCGAAACAGTGAAATGATCGGAATTACCGGCCGCGGTGGCCGAGGGGACTGAGGCGCTCCAGTCACGGTCTGCACGGCCACTACGGTCGGGGGTTCGAATCCCCCCTCGGGCATGGATATTTGTGCCGTGCTAGTTCGTAAATAGTTCATAAGTAGTTTGTACGTTTAGGGACTGATGACCCCGTAGTTAAGTCCCATAAACTATACAAACATTTGATCCGAATTGCCCATCACCACTTCACACTACGCGCAACGTCTGCCAAGATCGAAGGCTTGCAGTCGCGGCATGGCGCCGCTCAGATAACTCGCTGTTACTCGTGAAAGGAGGTAGATGTCAGTGCGACTACCATTTCAAAAACTTTTCTGTACTTTTAGATCCATTTCACTCGCTGTAATGGTCTAAAATTCATAGAACAGTAAGCTGCCCGCTATCCAACTTTTTAAATACACGATTTGTAAATCAAGCACACGTAATTACCAGGTCCATAAGAATTATGAACAGGTGAATGACCGAGCACTATAAGTCGCCTTGCTGCGGAGCGTGTTGTTGCTCACCATCGGATGTTCGAGTCCTCCCTCGGGGATGAGTGTGAGTGTGTGTGTGTGTGCGTGTGTGTGTGTGTGTGTGTGTGTGTGTGTGTGCGTGTGTTTTGTCCTTAGGTTAGTTTTGGACATTTGATTTGAGTGTTTAGCGCTAATTGCGTTCTGTTGTTGGCCCTTTAGGCATTTAAGTAAACCAGCCTTTTTTTTCATGTTTTTTCTTCGCCCACGTACGGTTTGCGTGGAGAGAACTGCGAGGGACAATTTTGACGTTGGCTTGAATAATTCTCTTACTGTCATATTGTGATAAGTTCTTCCATTGGGTGGGTCGTAACTCCCGTGTTACTCCAACTGCCCGCTTGCTGTTCTTAGCGGCGTCGCTGCATGACGTCACGGACTGAGGGACTGCACGCACTTACGCCACGTAAGGAATAGGAAGCTCCTGACGAGGTAGGTCTCTCCCTTCCATAATCAATACGTTCTTGAACTAATATTTGGATTCATGCAGTATTATTGTTTTTGTTTAACCCTCTAGTATTATTTGAACAGAACCCGGTGTTTCTGGTGTTGTCAGAGGCTCGGCGAGAGACAACATTGTGAATAGAATGAAACTTTCACTCTGCAGCGGAGTGTCCGCTGATATGAAACTTCCTGGCAGATTACAATTGTGTGCCGGAACCGGGACTCGAACCTGGGACCTTTGCCTTTAGTGGGCAAGCGCACTACCATATCCTTTCTTCCAGGAGTGCTAGTCTTTCATGGTTCGCAGGAGAGCTTCTGTGAAGTTTGGAAAGTAGGAGGCGAGGTACTGGCGGAAGGAAAGTTTTGAGGCGGCATCGTGAGTCGTGTCGAGATAGCACAGCCGGTAGTGCGCTTGCCCGCGAAAGGCAAAGGTCCCAGGTTCGAGTCCCGGTTCCGGCACACAATTTTAATCTGCCAGGAAGTTTAACATTGTGAATGTCTCTAATGGTCCAATAAATTGTAACTTGCTCTTTGTGATTTTATTTAACTTCCCGGCGCTGGTGGCCTGTTATTTTGGTCTTTCCTTTTAATTCTTGCTTGTAATACGATGAACACCGGCATAATAGACGCGGTAACAAGAGGTGTTAACAACTTGTGCACTGAAGTTGATTGTAACATGGTAGTTGGTCGAGTGCCTATGAGAAACAATCTGTATAATTATTCATGTAATTAATCTCTTGAAATACACCCTCCTGTTAAATGTTTTAAATCCTTAAAGCAATTGAGTTGGGCTTGCTATTAAGAGTACATTCTGGTGTTTTTTTTTTTTTTTTTTTTTTTTTTTTGTTTTTTTTTTTTTTGTTTTTTTTTTCAGGCAACTGCTTGTTAGTAAAGATACTGAAATTCCAGAAATTTTAATCGGGCGTTTGTGTTGTGGCATGTTGTGCTCGGCGTGAGTCTTTTCATTACATAAATTCAATTCCATCATCAATTAATTTAAATGGATTGTTGTAATCTAATTTGTTAATCAGGTTTTGCAATTTAACTGGCGTTTGTATTGTTTGCTGATCTTGCCCGGCCTAAGTCCTTTCATTATTATATATGGAATTTCAACATTAACTCCTTAAATGAATGATTCTAAATTGACACTCTTAATATTATCTCACTAACAAAGCAACTGCTTTATGAAGTTATTGTAATTCAAGCAAATTATTGTATCTTTTACAAATGAAATGTAACTCTGAAAATTTGAAAGATCTTAGGTGTTTCTACCCAGCCCTTCCACTTCCATGTCGTTACATGTATTCTCACCTGTATCTCTCACCACCGATACGAAATTAACGAGGTTTCTGGTGGCTGACTTGATGAGCGTTCTCGCCTCTCGACACTGACTGAATAGGGCGGTACTACTGAGATGCTCAGCTATATTTTTATTAACGCCAGTGTGCAGCAGTTTAGTTAACAGTCACATCGTGTCTCACCAGGCACGAAGTATAGAGAGAAAAACCCAATTAAGGTCGTGAAATTCATTTAGGATGTTTTGTGGCGCCTTCTACCATTCCAAATTATCTTGTGGTTTCACTGGTGACCTCGACGGGAGGAACAGAACTGGACAAAGCATGCAAGAAGCAAGAGGGAACGGAAACACTGGAAAGATAGACGCCTTCGCGTTGGCGTACTACATGACATGATGCGCTTTCGATTATCCAGCGTCAAAAAAAAAAAAAGAAGAAAAAAAAAAAGAAAAAGAAAAAAAAAAGGATTAAGATGTGCACACTGACCGCAATTCAGTACCAAAAGTAAAATCTCTAACATACACCAATGATGTCACCATAATGGAATTTTTTATCATACGTTCAATCCTAACGGAATCAATAGGCTGATTTTATTTCATACCACATATAGTAGTGAAGCAACAGTCGGTAAAAATGGAAAATTTTAATTTACATGAATAGTTTCACTGCACTGTGAGGCCATTCTAAAATGTATAAACAGAAAAAAGTCGCGAATTTGGATATAATAAGTACTGACTGACATTGTCCTTTCGATATATTTTCAAAAGTATAGTTGATTCAATAAATTATATCTATATTGTTTCTGTAGGTTTTTAGCCTTAATTTGTGCGTATATTGTCAGTTAAAAGGTTAAGAATAAAATTCATACTATTGCTTATGTTTGTTCATAGACAGTGTATCCTAGAATATTGGTAAAGATTAGGTTCCGCTTATTGTGTTTAAATGGCATTAGATATATGATTTATTTCTACTATTGTAGAATAGAAGGAATAGGTATTTAGATGTAGATAAACTAATTATGCATTTGCTCTTTGGTAGTGGTGTGACCTTATCGGAAGCTATTAAACAGAATTACCATTGGCTTTATTTAAATGCCTAAAAAGGTCGAAATGTTTACATATTTCGAATTCTGTACAAGGTTCCACTGCTGTGTTTACCACTGTTTCCACAACACAGGCGCCTGCGCCTGCCTTAATACGCTAATTACACATACAATTCACAGAAATCTCTCATGCAAATTGTTACAAATTAACTAATTTAATAACGTGGAAATCGTCTTTAACATTCACATCTATTTAAACTTAACTGTTCCTTAATGCCTAAAAACTAGTAGAAATGTAATTTTAATGCAAGATCGTAAGTAACTGAAATGTCCCTGGTCACTATGAAATTACAAAAGCCTTTCATTATTTATATCGACCACCTCGAGGAAAACGAGGGGTTGCAAATCCCAGTTGCCTGTAATTGCTTAAAATTGCTGAAGATCTTTTGTATAATCTTCAAAAAGTGTTTACGGTGCAATTCAATCTTCCGTTAGTCCGACAAAGCTTACCCATATAGCAATTTATTATTATTATTATCAGATAAATTCACTTCCAATGAACTCAACGACCTCAAATCAGATTTGTCAGTAAAACACCGTGAACCATATGTCAGATGGTCCTACAGAAGTCTTGCTTATTTTTTCTTATAATGAAACTATTTCATTTCATTTTATGATCAGTTTCAGCATAACTAGCAACCATTTTAAGATGTTCTCACTTCATAAAACTGGGCTTCATCGTGGTCGTTGGGGTGGGAATGTGATCAGGTCATAAAATATATAACCATACCGGGTTCTCTGTTCCACCAATTATGCAATATGTATGAGACAAGGGAAATACCCTCACACTTCAAGAACAATATACTGATTCCGATTCCCAAGAAAGCAAGTGCAGACACATGTGAAAATTACAGATCATTTAATAAGTCATGGTTGCAAAATGATAACACGAATTATTTATGGACGAATGCAAAAGCTGGTGGAATCCGACCTTGGGAAAGATCATTTGGCTTTAGGAGAAATGTAGGACCACGCGGGCAATACTCACATTACGACTTATTTTAGAAGATAGATCGAGAAAGGGAAATCTACGTTTTCAGCAACTTGTGGAACTGGAGAAAGCTTTTGAGAATGTTGACTGGAATACATTTTTTTTTTCGGATTCTGAAGGTAGCAGGAGTGAAATACAGCTTATACAAAAACCAGCAATTATTAGAGTCGAAGGTCATGAAAGGGGCGCTGTGATTGGGAAGGGAGTAAGACTGGGTTGTAGCCTTTCCCCAATGTTGTTCAATCTATACATTGAACAAGCTGTGAAGGAATGCAAGGAGAAATTTGGAGAGCGAATTAAAGTCCAGAGAGAAGGATCAAAAACCTCGCGCTTTGCTGACGACACAGTAATTCTGTCAAAGACAGCAAAAGACCTGGAAGAACAATTAAACGTAAAGAACAATGTCTTAAAAGGAAGGTATAAGATGAAAATTAAAAAAAAAATAAAGGTAATTAAATGTAGGCGATGCTAAAGGAATCAGATTAGGTAGTGAGACAATAAAACTGTTAGATGACTTGTCATTTAGGTAGCAAGATAAGCGAAATTTGTTGATATGCAGTATTACTTTAAATATTAGGAATTCCTTTCTGAGAGCATTTGTCTGGAATGTAGTAATGTATGGCAGTGAAAAGTGAACAATAAGAAGTTCAGACAAAAAGATTATAGAAACTTTTGAAATGTGCTGCTACAGACGAACGATGAAGATTATATGCTACATCACGTAATTAATGAGGAGGTGCTCAAAAGAATTGGAGAGAAAAGGATTTTCCGGGATGTCCTGACGAGGCGAAGGGATAGGTTGGTGGGACACATTCTGGGACATCAATGAATCGTCAACTTAGCATTATAAGCAAGTGTGTGGAGTAAAAATCGGAGACCGATGGACGAATACAGTAAGCAGATTCAAAAGGATGTAGGTTGCCGTACGTATTCTCAGATGAAGAGGCTTGCACAGGACAGGGTAGCGTGGAGAGCTGCATCAAATCAGTCTGCGGACTAAAGACCACATTGGATCCTCTCAATAATAAAATGATTGAAATGAAAAAATAAATAATTCAAAGTTAAAGTCACGAGCGCAAATAGTCCCGTTCTTGTACGTATACTCTCAACGACGACTGGAGATGACTGATACTTGATCACAGTTAACAAAATACTGGGTTTAAATAAAAACGGACAAGATTCGTATACGTCTCGTTTTAATTGTGCACATACACATAATAAAATACAAAGAATAAATACATCTCTCTCACATGTAGTATGATTTACCCATTGATCTCTATACTAACTAGATATTGAACTTCAGCTGTATGAGCATGCTAAACGTAGATGATAATTTTTCGTTTCTTTCCAAATTCAGATATAGCTTTCGATTCCGCTCACTTATTGCCCTATTACATAGGGTATTGATATAACATCAAAACAAGAGGTAAGCAAACAATTCTTTGCCACGTAATACCTAATGGAAAATCGTTTACCAAATTTAAACATGTAGAACAATGCGAAAACGTGTGGAAGACATTTGAACAGCCACGCTATAGTTCTATGCTCAGAGACCACAGTTATACATTCAGTTTGTATAGTGATCACTGATTTTACCGCGCAGTATCTTCTTTGCAACAAGAGGTAATTGAACTATTCAATTAACAGTCTTCGTGAAATTAATGTCATCGTAAGACATTGCTCGCCAGGTCAGTTTGGTAGCTGGGATATTACACTTCAGTAGCAATGCTTCATTCGCCTGACTGTTCCCCTGACCTCTTGTCACTTTAAAAGGTCTGGTCAATGATTATGGAACGGTACATGGAAGAAGCGTGGATTGTTACACTGCAACAACGCATCCAGAACCTTTAATGCAATGCTGAGGCGTAGGGCAGCGGTTTTAGCCAGAAATTGTGGCCATATTTAATATCGATTTCATGACCTTCCTCGCAACACATGGGGCTGTTTTCCCCCAAAAGACATCAGAAAGGGTAAATACTATTAAACTTTAATAATCCTAGTTTTAATGACAGCAAGTGACGAGAGATCTAAATAATAACGAATTATCTGTGTAATAAATCGAGATTGAAAAATAAGATCTTGAATTTCTTACAGAAAAATAGAAAACATTATAAAAGCTGATTTCGTGGAGGAACTACTGGGTTCCGTAGAAATGTAACAACATATGTCCCTTCAATTCAAAGGTAAGCGGAGGAAAGGTAAAATGACGTTTGTAGAATTTTTAGATTCACAGAAAACTTCTGACAGTACTAATTGACGTGAGTCAGAAAGTTACAGGTTATCTGCAAACTGTACAAAACCCAGACGGCTGCTCTAAGAGTCGGAGGAAGTGAAAGCACTAGTTGGAAAGAACGTTACGCGAATTAGTACCCCACTCCCAGTGGTTTTTTTATTATTATTATTATTGTCATAATAATTAAACAGTAAATGACACAAGGAGAAACTTCGAAAGAAAATTAAATTTCAGGACAGACAATAACTTTGATATTGCCGAAGACACTCTAATCTTGTCAGAGATGGCTAAGAAGTAGTTAAATAGACTAGATAGGGACTAAATAACGTATGTGAAATAATGCTAATGGAAGATACTCAAATGAAATCAGTCGATGCGAAGACTGTTAGGAAATGTAAAACTGGAAACAGCAGATAGGGTTTGCTATTTTTGTTGATAAATAACAATTTAGGGTCGAAGTATAGAGGATAGAATATGATGACTAGATATCGCAAGGAGAGCAATTGTAAAAGAATGTTCTTAACATATATTACAAATTTGTCCATTAGCCTTGCAGGGATGTGAATCTTTTGAAATGTGGTTCTAAATTATAATCGAATAATTAATTATAGAGGCTACTTCCTGAGGCGTCAATAAATAGTAAATTAGGTTGTGGTAGGAACTGTGGAGGTTCAGTAAAGCACGTCCAAGTGGTTGTACGTTTCAGTCATGTAGCAATCAAGAGGTTTGCACAGGATATATTACCGTGGAAAGCTGCATCAGATTAGACATCAGGCTGAAGGTCGCAACAGAAACAACAGACAACGCCTTGATTTTAACTAAACAAAATCTGCCTATCACATTGAAGCGTTCTGCGTTTCATGATGGTGTTGTTACATGTATGTGAGAAGAGAATTTGTTTCATGACGTAAACCGTTATTTTTATGAATGAGATTGCGGATATTTATCAAGAATTTTGTTAAGTGTTTACTCATGCCAATATTTCATTAGACTGAAATTTAATTGTGGTAAAAATACCTCCTATTTTTAAAATATAACTGTTTCATGAAAAAATCACACTACCCTTAATGTTGTGTGAGGCACTATTCACGTTCCGATGTCATTAACACATCAGTCATGTTGGCATGAAAACCACTTCACCAATGTGAATCATTAACACTTTGCATTATTTATTTGGTCGTCTTTCATACTTCAGTTAGTTCTAGGAATCACTATAGAACAGACGGTATAAAGCCTTGGAAATGGTCGACGCCTAGAATCCTTTATAATACACAGGTAAATATGTTTAATGTTATTTCGAAAACAATGTATTACTCTTAAAACCAGTGAAGCCGGTTTTATTAACAGCAATAATAAAAAGTGTTTCTCGAGTATTTGATGGCGTTGCGAAATGATAAAGTGTTTCAGCTCAAGCGTCATTAATCACTTTAATTACCCCACAATAAAAATCCATTTCTGGTCTCGTAATAAATTACTCTAAATAGGTTTTAATTTAATGTGTAATTAATAATATTTCGCCGTATAATTCGGAAAACATTTAGTGATATCTCTGGGGTCTACTGCGATATATATACCAATCGTCATTCTGAGTCCATGTTACTCGTCGAAGTAGTATACATTTTTAAATGTGTTCAAAGATGAATTCAGGTGTTTGGGAAACATGAGCGAATTTTTCTTTAACTTCCTTGCTGTTTTAGATAACTGTACTTCTAAACATTTCAAGGTCGTATATCAGATAGAGGTGATACTGTTGTATGTACATATATGTAGGCTACGAGTACGGATAATTTGCTGCATGAGATAAAATCAGCGAACGGGAAGGAACAGGGTGCCAACGTACATAATAACTTCAAGTGTTTTCTGAGAAGGAAATGCGTAGTCTGTTGGTACCTTCATGTCACTACGCGCAGGTTAATCAATGTATTCGTTCTCACTTTAGTTATCGGATTTTCTTTATAATTATGAATTAACTACAAATATTACATAGCGAATGGTAATTTATTATTATTATTATTATAGTACCCCACTCAGCTGCTATATATAAAAGCTTCAGAAGATAAAATACCCGATAGAGTTATTATTTAACTACAAACAACCAAATAAATGAAAATTAACCGGCTTTGTTCAAATAATGCAGCACAAAAAAATTCCTTTGCGAAAAGCAAAACGTTAGTTTGAAATTCATATGTTCAAATGTTTGTAAATCTATCGAACTGCGTGGTTATTTGTCCGTAGCTTACAAACTACTTAAACTAAGGTAAACTAACCTAGAGAAAACACAAACACCCATGCCCGAGGGGGGACTCGAACCCCCGACGGCGCTCCAGTAAGCACGACTAATCCGCCGCGGCGGCAGCTTGAAGCTCGTAAAAATTAGACGAGAGGCGATTCTTACATACAAAGTATTTTGGAACCCCTTGGGCACTGTCAAATTCGACATTTTACTTGCAAAACTTTGCAGCCGATATTTACATCCAAGTGCAGTAGATTTATTCCGATCATATATTAGGTATTGTCTGTCCCATGCTATGAAGTCACAGTGGATTGAGGTAGCATTAGATGTACTGCAGGATTCAGTTTTAATTGGATTTAATTCCAGTCGAGCGTGAACTCCAAAGCGAACACCTTTAAGACGGTTACCGTGAATTCAAAATTTACTTGGGTACACCGTCAAAATTGGCAGAGAAATTGCAGTTAAAACTCTATCCATCCAGTACTCAAATTGCCCTGGTTGGTTTTTCCAGGCGTATTATACTGAAATATCTTGAATTTCTACCTTTACAAATGGAAGGAAGAAATAACAAATTCTCTCGCTCATTTAAGAGTCTATAATAATAGACGTAAAGCAAAATTTACATGGGTGTATAGCTTCAACATGCAACAAAAAAGGTCTTCCCTTTTACATGAAAAAAGTACACTTGTACAAGTGCTTCCACTCGCAGTTGTTGATTGTAGCCATGTCTTTGTCTGGATAGTAAACGTTTCCTGGAACTAATGAAAACACTCGAAATAAGTTTGACGTTTGACACTGGTTATATTTGAACATCCTATACCTAGCTGTCCTGCATAGGTGCGCAGATATTTCCATTCACTTGTCTTGTCTACTGCCTTACCAAGTCCTTTGTATCTCTCTTTGACCTTAACGCTCTTGTTTGAGCAACGCAATACACATTCCTTTCCAGCGAAAGAAATTTATTTCCCACTTTACTGCTCAGCCACTTTGTATAGCAGGGAAGCTATTCGGCTAGGAAAACTCTTAGTGAACGCTCGCTGTAGTGTAGTGGAATGCAAAGTGTCGCCATCTACTGGCGTCTGTTGTTTCTATGGAAGTGCCTACCGGAGTTTATGAATAGATTGAAGCATCATCTATCAGCTACATTCGTTACCACAGAATAGCTTCCCTGCTCTTAACAAATTACGCCCTTCCACGAACATTCTGTTATTCCACACAGTCCCATCATAGCTCGTAGTATACTGTATTACTTAAAATCCATTTTCCATTAACAGTCTACTATAGTAAATCTAAGGTTTCTTTCATGGAGCTGCATAGTTAGGTTAATATTACTACAAATTGTAAGAGTGCACAAAAATATATTTTATAACCTGTAGATGCTCCATCAACCATCTCCCCCTCCCACCCCCCCACCTTTTACTTAAAAAAATCATTCATTTTAGGAGCCTTGATTGTAAAGCATTCAATCAGTATAGCTTAAAACTCTTTTATTTCATGTTTTACAATAGAGGGATAACATGTGCAATACACTTATGGATGATGATATTTAACTACCCTAAGAGTTTATATTGTAGATATTGTTTCACATCAGCATTGCCTAAACTGTAATACTGTGCATAGTACTTCCTCATGTTACAAAAAATAACCGATTTAAATGGGTGTGACACTGCTTGACATATTTCATTGCTGTTGTTGCCAGCATTGTGGTTTGTACGAGGGGGGAGTGAGTGCTTGTACGGTGTGGAGGACACCGTGTCATTTTTTAAAAGGAATGTTTAGTTTCACTTTTAATAAGTTTTAAAAGATATGGTGAGTTTGATGATTGTGTTCTCATTCATGTTTTATCGAAATGTGTGATGAATATTAATTCCATTGTCTTGCGTAGCCTTCGATAATGACGCAACGTCTAAACGCGTAAGGCCTCAATAAATTTATATTAGTGGTCAAGACTCTAAAGTTTATTCAAGTGCATCGCTATGACCACGTCTCATAGATCTCTAATGGAGACAGCAAGGACTATTAAAACAATATCGATACGGCCACGGTAACAGTGACTGTTGGCACTATAAGTTCGCGCAGTCCCGGAAGAGGCCGCACGTTACGAGCAGTATCCCACGTGGGGAATCTATTTGGCCGAGTGTAGTTAAACAGTCGGCACGTACGGTAGGTAAGACAGGGTGAACATCGAACAACAAGTGTGCTTCTACCCAGCCGACAGTGTACTACGACTCAGGACGAAGTGGTACTCTTGCAATACATCAGGACTTATCTCTCTACTGACATATTGAAATTCTCGAAGACAGTAATGGAACTTTGAATTTTTCTCAAATGTCTGGACTTGTTATCAGTCTCATTAAAATTCTACAACACCAAAGATGGGTATTCTTTTAGTTCTAATAAATTTCACGCGTGCTACTTAAATTGTGGGATGTTTCTGCTAAGGTGTACCTGCTAACACCAAAAG
Source organism: Locusta migratoria (assembly GCA_026315105.1). NCBI lineage: Eukaryota > Metazoa > Arthropoda > Insecta > Orthoptera > Acrididae > Locusta > Locusta migratoria. The sequence goes on from CM048745.1 coordinate 373,500,069, forward strand.
CCGGACGCGTTGGCCGAGGGGACTGAGGCGCTCCAGTCACGGTCTGCACGGCCACTACGATAGGGGGTTCGAATCCCCCCTCGGGCATGGATATTTGTGCCGTCCTTAGTATAAGGTAGTTGATAAGTAGCTTGTAAGTTTAGGGACTGATGACCCCGTAGTTAAGTCCCATAAGCTTAACAAACATTTGAACATTTAAAACAAAAAAACCGCAGCACGAAAAAAAAAAAAAAAAAAAAAAAAAAAAAAAAAAAAAAAAAAAAACTAATGATACTACTACTGCTACTACTAGTGATACTAGGCTACTACTGACTACGACATCGAAATCACTGATTTACTTAGAACTTTTCCACTAAAACAACATAATTTATAAGTAGTAAGGTGTACTACTCTGAAAACTCCGAGAAAATCGCAAAGCTCTTGGCGTCAACTATGTAGCTTGTGTATGTAAGCATAGGTGGCAAAGTTATTAAAGAAGGAAAACAATGTGATTAAAGTTTCAGTTTTTTAAGACGAATGTGGGTAAGGCGATCAGATTTAATTTTTTATCTCTATTTTTATCGCCGTTCATACAATTTTTTATGATTTTTGACAGGTAAAATAGTCTTTTTAACCAGATGCATCTGCATGATGCTTTACTGAATTTCGTAAGTTAAAATTCAAATTTTTGTTTAGCTTATGGGATTTAACTGCGGGATCATCAGTCCCTAAACTTACAAACTAATTATGAACTAACTTATACTAAAGACAGCACAAACATCCAAGTCGGAGGGGGGATTCGAACCTCCGACGGGGAACGGCCTCGCACATCGTAGCATAGCGCTTCTATGTCCTCGGCCGCTCCGCCGCGGTTTCATATGTCATTTGATTATATTATCTAACAATAAAGTTTTGTGAATAGTCCTGCAACATTAACTTAGATAAACAACGAGCTACAGTAACCTTATTGCCCTTAGAAATTGTCGCCTCCCGCACCTATACACCGCTGAGCTCTGCTATACATGTCCCGGGAACTTTGCACGAAGTCTTCCTTTGGGATGGTGTCCACGAGCCTCGTCACGTTTCGTTGGAGGTAAGGAATATCGTAAAATGCCTGGATGGTGGATGTTCAAGTTTCATCCCCTCTCCCTTTTTCCATGAACTTGTTGAAAACATTGGCTGCGAGTAGGTGAGCGATGATAAAAATAAGAAAGGAATAAAATAAAACTTTTGAAGTATACTCATACATAATGCCGTCTATTAGTCAGCGTTCTCACAGCCATTAGTGTGAAACGTATCATATAAATTCTCAAAGCACAAATATTTTACACTATAATAGTGACGTTAATATGTTGTCCCTGAAAAACAAATCTGATTTATATCCATAAAGACAGGTCTATATCTATCGAATATTAATTTCTATGCGTACGGTTGAAACGTGTCCATAAAAAATAGTGGCACTTGTGGTTTAGCTCGCTTAGAGAGCGGTTGTGTTGTGTGTATGCCTCCGATGTAGAGCAGAGGCTGCTGTGCCAGCAAGTTGATTTGATTGTATTTGGAATATATATTGTATTTTTATTACTATGAAAACGTTGTACCACCGCTGCAATGAAGGTAATTGCATTTAATGTCATTATAAAAGATTGTATTATGTAGGTAATGTAATGGTGATTATTAGTAATAAGTAACAAAGTTGACCTTTCTTTCCTGTTTCATTTACGTAGTTATAAGAAGATTAACCTACTTCCTTCATTTTATAATCAGTTATTTGTGGATTTCAAGCGCAGTATTTATTTTGGTAATCTTGTTGAACAGATTTCGTATTGGTGCCATAGTAAATGATTGTCATTCAACACTACAGTTAATTGATTATGATACAAATGTCGATAATCAGGTACTGATCTGCATAAAATTCTCGCATTCAAACTTTAAGAAAGTGGTTTGTGTTTTTTTTAATATCTTTCTTGCAGTCATTTTTTTAGTATAGTCAGTATCTGTTTCATATGGTGACTTGCCACAGTTGTTTTGTTAAAAGATCCGTTGCGCACGTAATCAGTTTAATGCACTGTTTCTTATTAAACACTATATACATCAATATCAGGGCCATAATTAAACCAAATGTTAATGGACAATTTGTTGTCTGATTTAACGATAGGTTCAACATCAAACTACACGTACACAGCTTTTACGGTTAGTATAAAACATAATACAGGCGCGCACAATTGATTAAGGACCAAGGCTTCAATTGTAATAGCATTGAGAACGCGATTATCCATCATCAACTTTTGTGTTCCTTTTTTTCTTCAGAAAGTACTGTCTAGCAAAAGGAACAAGTTTATATTCAATATCTGATAAAAACCGTTCATCCACATGTCAGATACTCTCCTTGTAAGCCAATAAACGTTATTCACACCTTCGGACACCACAATGTTTTGATTTCATCTACCGCCAATATCATTAGCGTAGCAGTTCTGAAATCGTAGGTGGGCGGTGTGTGTGTGTGTGTGTGTGTGTGTGTGTGTGTGTGTGTGTGTGTTTTACTGCAAGCGATCCATTTAAACATGAAGCTCCGTAGGGTGCGATTTCACGAGATGTAGCTTCTTTCGAGCGTGCTTTCTGCCGTAGCATCTGATGGGCATGCAGGGCAGAATTCTGTAGCACTTAAATTTTCGATATTCATGTATTATAGCAGATTTTAATTCCTTATAGCAGATGTAACATCAGAATTATAGATATGAAAACCTTTACTTTCTTTTACCACTATTAACGGCTACCAACACGCATGATTTTTATTTTGTTCATATCTGTGGCAAAGCACCTTTCTACTTATGTACGATTCATTGACTTCAGAGTACAATTATTAGAAACCAGTGCTTCAAATTTCTTTTTCACGGAGGATTATAATTATTGAGAACATATTTTTTCCTCAGTAGATATGCTATATTCGTTTCCATCTCAATAGTTCATTATGTGGTATGAACTACAAAAGTACTAAGGTAAAGCGACTTATCCATTTTCTGTACTGTTTGTTAATCCTCTCTGGGGCTCCTTTGCCAATTGGATTAACGAGAAACTCCGGCGATACCGAGTAGCAACAGGTTTTAGCTGATTGTGTTTGCACAACCCTCAGCAAACTGCGTTTTGTTCCCGTTCCTGGGGAAAGCAATGAAATGTGGCACACAATACAGACGTTCTTCGGAAATTCTGAAGGAACTAAACTTAAAATAACACTGCATTTAATATCAAGAAATGGAATGGGTCTTTCCTAGTCTGCATACAAAGTAACTTCGTTTTTAATTACTCATGTGTTCCATAAATCATATTGACTCTTTCGATACATGCCGGCCGCAGTGGCCGAGCGGTCTGCGTCGCGCCCCGCTACGGTCGAGGGTTCGAATCCCCCCTCGGGCATAGATGTTTGTGTCGTCTTTAGTATAAGGTAGTTCATAAAAGGTTTGTAAGTTTAGGGACTGATGACCCCGCAGTTAAGTCTCTTAAGCTTAACAAACATTTGAACATTTGATTTCGATAAATATTGTAGCTTCTATAGGTCTGTGGTGCTTTTCCAGACTTATACTGCGGAGCTGAATTTCTTGAGATGAACTTATCAATGTGTCAGATTGCTGGTAATAATATTGATTCTACTGTATGTATCGATATGTGTACTTTGTGAAGTTTCATCTTTGGTAAAGAACATGTATTGCATAGCATTGTAGCTCGCGCAGAGAGAGTGGGACTTGTGGTTTAGCTCGCTTAGAGAGCGGTTGTGTTGTGTGTATGGCTCCGATGTAGAGCAGAGGCTGCTGTGCCAGCAAGTTGATTTGACCGTATTTGGAATATATATTGTACTTTTATTACTATGAAAACGTTGTACCACCGCTAGAATGAAGGTAATTGCATTTAATGGCATTATGAAAGATTGTATTATGTAGGTAATGTAATGGTGATTATTAATAATAAGTAACAAAGTTGACCTTTCTTTTCCTGTTTCATTTACGTATTTAGAAGATGAACTTACTTCCTTCATTTTATAATTAGTTATTTGTGGATTTAAATTGCAGTATTGATTTTGAGAATCTTATTGAACAGATTTCGTTATTTGTGCCATAGTAAATGACTGTTATGCAACACTGCAGTTAATTGATTATGATACTGAATTTTGATAATCAGTACTGATATGCATAAAATTTTCGCAGTCAAACATTAACAAAATTGGTTTGTGATTTTTTTAATATCTTTCTCGCAGTCAAATTTTTTGAGTATAGTCAGTATCTGTTTCATATGGTGACTTGCCACAGTTGTTCTGTTAAAAGATCCGTTGCACACATAATCAGTTTAATGCACTGTTTCTTATTTAAAAGTATATACATCAATGGCAGGGTCATAATTAAACAAAATTACAGTGTTAACGAACAATTTGTTGTCTGATTTAAGGATAGGTTGAACATCAAACTACACACACACACACACACACACACACACACCTTTTAATGTCAGTGAGCGTCGCAATGTTAGCTGAGTACTGGCGCTGCTCCTGGCTTTTGTGTACCGTACCAGGCCTACTAACAGTAAACTCCGTAATGCTCCAACAACACTAATGTAGTGGCCGTTCGTAGAGAACTGCAACCGGCCTGTATAAAATTCGCCCATTGTGATACGCTGTCATGTGCAAGTATAAATACCGATGATAGCGTGTAACTGGGTTACTAAATTGGTAACTGCGCTAATCGTAATTAATTTATTATGTATAATAACATATTTTGCATTCAGTAATTGAGACAATTTGGATAAAAGGATGATAAATATGCTTTGATTTGTATTTCTTTAAAGAAGCCAGTTATTTGTATAACAGCAATATGTGAAAGAAAATGGTAGAGTATGTCTACAACACGCTTCTCATCAGCGAATTATAACTACAGCTATTTAGAACTATCGGTCCGCTGAGTTATTTCTTGTTGATTCACTGCATTGAGGGGGTGTAATGTTTAACAGTAATTGTAACAGCAGATCCGAGTAAAACTTTATATTTTAAATAAGCTCTAAATCTGCCTTGTTAACGATATGAAACTGTTAATACAAGTAAAATATTACTTTGCGATGTCGACTTTAAGGAATTTAACCGTAGTATATCAAACTACGACATATCAATTATTGACAATGACGACAAGCATCTTTTGAGTTAAACAATCGGATAAAAAAGTTTTTCGAAAGTGTTTGCAGGCGTAGCGCTGATTAGTAGTAGAGCTTTCAGGTTTACTTCGTCACTTGAACTATACTTTAGAATGGACAAGGTATTTACATGAGTTGGATTTGACAACGTAAACTTATCCAGAATGAAACTTTCACACTGCAGCGGAGTGTGCGCTCATATGAAACTTCCTGGCAGATTAAAATTGTGCGCTGGAACCGGGACGCGAACCTGCGACCTTTGCCTTTCGCGGGCAAGAGCTCTACCAATGAGCTATCCCGACAGGACTCATGGTCCGTCCTCACAATTTCAATTCTGCCATTACCTCGCCTTCTACTTTGCAAACTTCACAGAAGTTCTCCTGCGAACCTTGCAAGACTAGCACTCCTGGAAGAAAGGGTATGTCGAGACATAGCTTAGCCACAGCCTAAGGGATGTTTCAAAAATGAAACTTTCACTCTTTTAACGTAAGTGTAATTTCAAAATATAACAAGTAAAGCCTGTTGGACAGGACAGCAGTTTCGATCAACCGGCGATTATCGTATTTCGAGCTTTCGACCTATGAAGAATGAACCACAAATGATTCTTAATTTACTTCCGCTTTCAGCAATAATCTACCATACGAAAAATTCATTAACATCACAACATTCCAACAAACAAGAGAAATTAGTTAAGAATGTAATCTGAAAACGATTGCAATGATTATTGTAAGCCTATGTATGCCTTAGAGACCAAGCCAAATTCACTCTCTTATGCACGGAGAAGCTTCATCCTCTAGAAAAATTTACACGGCATTTACATTCGTAAGTTCCACTATTGCTTCTATGAGATGCTTGTTGTCCTTGAATGTATTTTCCCACCGCCCTTATATCTTTGAGTCTCTTCCCTTTTCTCTTCGTATTTATAATGTAGCTTTTCTTTCAAGTGTCTACGAAATACCCATATTTCTTTCATTTGCTTCTGCCTTAACATACTCTAACTGCACTAGTTCGCTATTAGTAATTGCGAGAATACTTGGTTATAGTGACGTAAACGAGGAGAGGGAATAAACAGAATCTGTATACAAATGAATCATGTAAAGGACTAAAAGGCCAGTTTCATGTTTGTTAGTAAAGTATGTTGTCAGGATCTCAACACTTACAGGGTGTTTGACTAAGTGTGTTTGCCTCTGTAACTTATAAAATAATAGGTGACGGGAAATTTTAATGCGGTAGGTCAAAACAAGAAATGTTACACTTTCTGCGGAGCTATGAACATAGTTTATTGTATCATTTTTCAAAGAGTTACAGCACAAAGATATAATTTTTTAAATGGAACAATAGTTTTTTTTCTATCGTGCATTGTATTCGTTGAAACCAGCTTCGTCCAAATCAATTTAAACTACATTCCTATCACTGTTAGTTTGGGAGCTACAACCCTTCAAAGTTTCAGGGGCAGATACCACACGCTGTACATAATACATGGCTGTGTGGTGGGTGATGGATGTCATGGTGGTAGGAAGTTGATTTACATGAGATGTTAAATGTGTGTCCATGTTCCTCAATGCATAATGCAATGTGTCGTCGAAAGGATCTGCGGACGAGATGTAACATCGCCGGTGTGACGGAGCGACATGCGTCCTTGATGCGCCGTTTTAGATCATCTGGGGATGTGGGTTCAGTGACATAAACACGATCCTTTAGATATCCTCACAAAAAGAAATCTACCGGTGTTAAATCGGGCGATCTTGCGGGCCATGAATGAGGACCATGGTGCCCCAACCCCACCACACAGCCATGTATTATGTACAGCGTGTGGTATCTGCCCCTGAAACTTTGAAGGGTTGTAGCTCCCAAACTAACAGTGATAGGAATGTAGTTTAAATTGATCTGGACGCAGCTGGTTTCAACGAATACAATGCACGATAGAAAAAAACTATTATTCCATTTAAAAATTATATCTTTGTGCTGTAACTCTTTGGAAAATGATACAATAAACTATGTTCATAGATCCGCAGAAAGTGTAACATTTCTTGTGTTGACCTACCGCATTAAAATTTTCCGTCACCTATTATTTTATAAGTTACAGAGGCAAACACACTTAGGGAAACAGCCTGTATATGCATACCTTACTGTTAAAACGACTTTACACGTATCAATCACTGAACGAACTCTAATGCTTACCCGGCCGCGGTGGGCAAGGGGATTGAGGCGCTACAGTCACGGTCTGCACGGCCACTACGGTCGGGGGTTCGAATCCCCCCTCGGGCATGGATATTTTTGCCGTGTTAGCTAGTTCATAAGTAGTTTGTAAGTTTAGGGACTGATGACCCCGTAGTTAAGTCCCATAAGCTATACAAACATTTGAACATTTTTTCCTAATGCTTCCATATTTCAATCTACTATTGGTAGGAGCCGGACTTAAAATTTCAACACTTAACTGTATCTGAACACGCTACATTAATTCGTAAGTCTTATGACTTAATGGAATTTAGGTAGTGGTTCTCCTTCTTCAGTTTACACACGCACTCGGCTAGGTTTAACTTAAATTCCACGGTTTAATGATATGAATACTATAGCTTTCTCTAACACTTAAGCATATCCGACATACATTGTCCCCATAAATCCAAGAAAGTAGGAGACGTTAAGGAAATACTGTCTTTACATTCTCCATGGAGAAGAAGATAGGTTCTACCAAATCGTTGTTAACTGCAGAAACACGGTACTTGAATGATAGTGAAGAAGACTGAAATAACATTGTTAAACATGTTACTAAAAAGCAATGAATTTCTGTCAGGCGTAAAAACTGAATTTTGTCTTGTTTATTATATATTTGAATGCATGGAACAATATTACTTCCGAAGTATAGTTAGATATATACAAACATATAAGGAATGTTATGTTTTATATGGAGTTAGCAGTCATTGAGAAAACTATATTTGACCATATATCTCTTCATAATGCTTCTAATAGAAAAATTATACTAACTATTTCGTTAATAACGTACAAAATAATTATAAACGAACATCACTACTTCGGGAGCTTGCCGACCGCTAGGAGCGCTAGTGTCGTTGCAACTGTCAGTTGGTAACACTGTATTTGTTAGGCTGTGGAATAACGAAAGGAAGTGCCTACAGGTGCACGAAACTTCATTCGAGGGTCTCTGTGTGAGTAGAGTGAAGACAGCTGGTAATTTAATCGATACGCGGCCTGAGATAACGAGGCAGCTGGACGCGACCGTGGCGGAAACAGCGATGCTGGCCGGATATTGATGCGCTGTCGGCAGCGGCGGATTGGCCGTTCACGTTTCACCCAATAACACCGTCTGCCGAGGCCAGCTCGCTATGTAGAACGTAATATACCATAGTTTGGGGTGTAATCGATAACCGAGATCCTAAATGAATAGGCGCCTGTATGATGGTAGTATCATGTGACTCCATTGTTAAAAGATAAATGTAAGTCTACACATCACAATATCCTGAAGACTCACAGTTTTTACTTTTCTAAGTACTTCTACTCTTAAACGTACCTAGCTGTGTTTGCTGAGGGTACTTCTGGCACATCCATTCTCTTTCATTCATGAATCACCATTCATCAGTGACAATAAAACTGTATCTGACACTAATCTGTTTTTTTTTTTTTTTTTTTTTTTTTTTTTTTTTTTTTTTTTTTTTCTCGTTATCATTTTCCGAGACGTATGCAGGGGGGAAGTAACATGTTGCCCGACTCCTCGGGAAGGTACGATCCTGAAATTTTGACTGTCAACTTCTGTGATGCACAACGCCTCTCTTGCAGCGCCTGTCACTGGAATTTTATGCACCCCACCGACACTTCACACGAGTGTACGGTCACGAGGAGCCGCTCTTCATTATATTTTCTCTACTTCTTCAATTTGTCCTACTCGCTAATACTTTCAGGCCAACAGCATTCATGAATCTATCGAACGAGTAAATCACTTCTTCTGCCAAATTAGTCAAGCATTTGCTTCCCTTATTTTTTCCGTGGTCATTTCACTTTAGGCAGATCCGCATGGTTCGTCGTAGGTATTCTGAGGTTTCCAGTGACTTTTCACCATTACCGTGGTTTAACAATACTGGATCTCTTCGTCTATTTACGGGCTTGTTACATTTATGTACTGTTTCAGGTGATTACTCACACGGCGAATTAGAACAAGTTCCATTCTAGAGAAACGCGTGCTAGACAATAGCTTCAGAGAATGTCACATTACCGACGACGCTGATAAGAATGATGTGTCACGAGGGGATTATCGAGGAATATGTAGCAAGAAGATGCCGCGTCGTTCACAGTGATATAAGTAAGACAGTGGCAGTAACTGACAGAATTGTACCTCACTCCTCGACATAGTGACGTACAGTTAATGTCCAAAAGAAAAGACTCCACATTCCTAAAAATGTATTTCTGTCCCTCTTGAGCACACATCACGACAATAGTATTATAGTGTTGTTATGGTCTTCAGACCGGAGACTAGTTTGATGCAACTCGGCACTCACTCTACCCTGACTAAGCCTCTTCATCTCCTCATAAGGACGGCAACGCACATCTGTTTGAACCTGCTTGCTGTATTCGTATCTTGGTCTCCCTCTGCGATTTCTACCCCACAAACTTTCCTCCAATACTAAACTGAGTATTCTTTGCTGTCTAAGATTGTATCCTACCAATCGATCCTTTCTTTCAGTCAAGGTATGCCAGAAATTTCATTTCTCATCTCACCAATTCTGTTCAGTGCCTCCTTTACTCAAATGACCTGAAATCCTGTTCATCTTGCCAATGAACTTCGTTAATCCACACTATATCTGACTTCAATCGATCTATTTCCCTTTCTAAATTTTCTAACTTATCTATCCCATTTAAGACATAAAACATTCCACGCTCCGATCTGTAGAATGCTTGTTTGGTTTTTCATGGTGACATCATCCTTCTGTTTAATCACCATCCAGTGATCTGAATGGGAGACTATTTTACCTCCAGAATATTTTACCCAAGAGGACAACTTCACTCATTATCCATAGAGCTGCATGTCCTCCGGAGAAGGCTATCTGTATCATTGAGGCACACTAGACAGTCCACCTCTTTAATGTCCACGATTAATGGTCATGGCAGTAACAGAAAATTAAGATAAGTTGGAATTTAAAGTCGCCTCGATAGAAGATATAGTTTTTAAGTTATTTCTTGTGGGCTTAAAAAATAGGCAATAACTCGGCAACGCGAACAAAATTTCTATAGTTAGGACTTATACTGTCAGAAAATCTTAATAGATTTTCAAACAAAGACCGTACTGTGTTTTTCACGTCGAAATTATGGGCTTGAGCCATAAGAGTATATAAAACACTGTAAGTAGCAGTAGAATTACAATGTAGGTCTAGATAAGGAAGTATGCAGGTTCTTAGTTTCAGTTGTTTGTATTGTTACATAGTTTGTACCAAAATAAAAAGAGAATTTTTTTGACGATCTATTTAACGAAGAGAAAACCAGGCATGGTGTCAGAAACCTCGGGTCTTTTACGTATCATCTGATTTATGATACACATACAGGTATGTAACAGCGTAGTTTCAGGTGAGTTCTGGAAGATGGAAGTATGAGTATTTGTCTCACAACCATGAGAGAACTTCTGCAGCCGGTAGCAATCTCGCTGAAACCAGCAGCCGGCAACAGCAATTACCTATGGATCACATGCTGCTCACGCCTAGAGTTTGCCGGTATTATCTAACTTTTAAAAGCTAGACGAAATATTTCGCTTGTGCCATTGGCAAATTTTCTGAAATATGTTTTTCAGACTGAGAACTGTGAATATTTCATGTTAGGAAACTAAACTGAACTCTCCGGCTTTGCTATTGTTGTGGCCTTCAGTTCGGGGCCTGGTTTGATGCAGCTCTCCTTCCTATTCCATCGTGAGTAAGACGGGTATTACCGCAACACAGAGAAAACTATCGAAATTTAAAGTTGTTTTTACTAGTTGTTTTTGTCTGTTTGGGTACGATAATCCACAAAATTACGAAACGAATTTCCACGGAGTTTTTACGGGTAAATACAGTGGATCTGGTGGTAACGCAGTGGTTTTATTCATCAAAGTTTTGCATCGAGGAAAACAGGATACAGTAATATAAAATTTTATCAGCAAACGCCGGTCTCTTGGTCTAAGTCATCAAGCTAATCTGCTACCTTACTGGAGTAATTTGTATGGTGTTTTCACAAGGAGAAACATAAAGGCATTATTTGACGGAAATAAAAGGTATTGCAAATTACAATTTCAACTAAAACCGTCGAGATAGTTTAAAAACGGTTTTCTTTATAGCTACTGATCAAATTTTATATATTTTTCATAGGTAATTTGAGTTTATCCTGAGTCAGCATGTAGGCTTAATTCCAAATATAGGATTACAAAATTAAACTATGTCGTAATTTAAAGGTTTAGACGGTTTCTCTGCTTAGTAGTGCGTTAGAATATCGAAGAAACCAGTAGATGGTGTTAAGATCGTAGAAAATCAAAGCAGAAAATGTCACTTCTAGTTTCGTCAGCTCGCAATTAGTGACTATAGTATTTTCTGAAGTGACGCAAGTGACTCTTCGATGCGCACTCCATTCACGACGCAATTTACCCTCCACGTAAGTATAGTTCTTGAAGAAACTAGAGGGTAAAAAATGAACCAAAACAACTTGTCATTTTGACAATTATTTAACCGAGGTTAAAGTAATTGAAAATGAATTAACAGTATGTAGAAAATATGTTGATAAAAAAACCTTCAGTATGAACAAATTCTCATCTTCTGGTCATCAGAATCACAGGAAAAACACACGACGTTCTGACGAAAATGCTACTTGAAAACGTTTTTCCCCAACTGTTATACAATGTCCTTCTCCTGACATTTCTATGTTGTGATGGACGTGACACATTCCAGGCTTCTGCTGTAATGTCTGTTGTGAGATTACCGCCTAATAGAAATACCGGTAATCAATAGCATTTGATAATTAAACAGTATGAAGTTCGCTGCAAACATTGACCATGCCAATGCACTAAATGTTACACAATTTTAATCTTATTAATTATGGTAGCGATGTATGTACACAGTTGGGTGATAACATTTATAGTTAGGCCAAAGGTAGAATTTCTCCACGTTGAGATTTGCTGTGTGCTTGTAGCTGACGGGAGGCCAGCGAGCAGGCCGACGTTGGTGGCTTGTTCCAACTTAGGATTTTACAGTTCGTTTCCGGTGAGGGGAGAGAGGGACAATGGCGAGTGCCAGGCACAGTGCAGTGCACAAATATTGTAATACTACTGGCATTTGAAGTAATACGATGCAGTTAGGAACCTTTAAGGCCCTCATTACAAAATAGCCTGTTGATAAATAAACAATACATTAGCTGATATAGTCACATCTAACGTAATATGTTTAATTGACAATGAATAGTAATAAATTACCAATAAATACAAGACAGTTACACAACCTGCATGGCAATGTTTGTTTACAAAAATAATATATTAACTATTTCTCATTTTATTTTCAATTAATCTTGTGTATTTTACCTTGAAATATTCAGTTAAATCACTTATCTGTGATATAAGAAATTGCACGATTATAATAAATAGTACACAGGATGTTTATACTAATATAAAAACGTAAGAAAATATTTGTTAATGTGTAGTGTAATTATCTTGATTTTAAGTAAAGTCTTAGAAATGTATTGGCTGAGCGCTGTACGTTGGCAAATCGGTTACAACAGCTCACATGGGGAAGTTGATGACGTAGGGGAAACACCCCGGCAGTCGAGTTTTGGCGCGCGCGCACGCGCGAGGGCAGGAAGTGGAGGCGCGAGCATGTTGTGTAGCTGGCCGGGCGGCGTCGCTCTGCATCAGTCGGCATGTGGATCTCGAGGTGGTGACTTTAGATTTGTGTGTGGCAATCAGCACGTGTGGTTGCTCGTCGTAGACTGCACCAAGTTAAATCGAGTGCTACTGTGTGTTGTGAATATTTAGCCGGTGGAACAAGGTGTGCATCGCATTGAATTAAAGTGACTGTGATTTGTTAATGTAACACGTGTCGTAGCATATGCGTGAACATAAACGGTGTTTGAGACAGCCACGTGGTGTGAAAACAATTCGTGACAAATATTCATTTTGTCTGGGGGCTCACGAGCTATAACTTCATTTGGTAAATGTACCAACGTACAGACGTATCAGTCACAGGGTTCAAATATTGTGAAATAAACAACATAAAGTGAACTTTCACGTGTTTTCAAAAATAGTAGTTAGTACACCCTCTTCTCTCATGAACTTGATTTTATTATGAATTTGTTTTGTTAATCATATGCAGGGAAGGAAAGCTGCGAACGTGTGATATCATCCCCTAGAAATCGAGTCAAACATTCGCAATCGCAGTTCCAATGTTTTTGCATGTTTAAGAATTTGGTTCGCAGCTGGTGGATGTGAGTTTTACAAATTAATCTTTCCGTATTTTAAACTCTCACCCCGACCTTCACCCTCGCATTTGGGGGCTCGTCCGCGATAAGTTCACGTTGGACTTGCTCGGACGGAGAGATTAGGGTTTATATAGGACAGTGAACAGTTACGAACAGTTGCAAACAAGTGCGCGGACGCGACGGACAATTTCAAGTGTGTGTGGCGGCTGGCAGCAGAGAGCGTGATAAATTCACACTGGTCTTGCTCGGACAGAGAGGTAGGGTGTGCTTAGGACAGTGATAGTGGACAAAACAGCATAATTGGAAGATACGCAATAGCGTCGCGCGGTTAAATACGGTTGGTAACGCCGAGTTCGGGCGCGGGCATCCGTAACCGGCGATCGACGGCGCATCGGACCGGCAGCAGTGAGCGGCGTCGCGCGGGAGCCACGCACTCAAATTTCATCTTCTGCAACGGACGGCAGTGATCGTTGGGACTTTGCAAGTCGCCAACGGAGCGTCGGGGCCCAGTAGCTTCGATTCTACAAAGGATAAGGGATGCAGTGAGGACATATTCCAGCCACAGGTTCTGCAACAGACGGCAGCGAGCGTTGGAGACGTCGCAGCTCGTTGCAGCAACTTCTGGATTAAAAGATAAGTAAAGCAGCTGGCGCTATAAATTCTTGTGTGTTAATCAAGCTTTCTTGTGATAACGATAATGGATAGGGTTTTTAAAAACTCGCCAAGCGACGTAATTTCAGAGAGTAGCATACCAGAAAGTCCAGAGAGGGTAAATACTGGGGGAATGTCGTTGACACCGGAGATGGATGCAGCCATGTTAGCGAGTGTTAGCTCACATTTAGAATCAAAAATAGGATCAATAATAGAAAATTCATACTCAAATTTAGAATCAAAAATAGAATCAAAAAGAGAATGTTCAAACTCACATTTAGAATCAATAGTAGAAAATTCAAAATCACATTTAGAATCAAATTTAAGATCAGAAATAGGAACTGTAACATCAGAATTGAAAGCAGACTTTAAGGCAGACATTGGGGCACTACAAAATTCAATGTTTGCATTAAAGGCAGGAATAATCACAGACATTGACAAAAAGATAGGAAGTCTAACAGAACGGTTTGAAAATAGGGAAAAGGAGACACATGCCAGAATTGGTGCTATTGAGACTGAGGTAGGAGGCAAGTTGGATGAGGTGAAACAAATATGTGATCACAGGAATGAGGGCACTATGCAGGCGTTGGCTGAGGTTGACAAGAGGATGGTGGTAGGTATTGAGGAAACAAAAACTTTGTTGTCAGGAAAATTAGAGAATAGAGAATGTAACTTTAGGAAAAAGATAGAACAAGTAGTGACAGTAAACTATACTGAGATTGAGAAGGTGAACACTAGAATAAATAGTCTAGAATTGTGTACTGCATCAGGAAACACTAATTGGTCCATGGTGCAGATACCTAATGGCAGAAAGTTTTCAGGAGTGGGTAATTATCATCCAGTAGATTTTTTGGCTGCATGCAAGGACCAATTTGTGCCTGGTATGTCAGACCAGTGTAAAATGAAGTTAGCAAAGAGAATGCCTGACTGTTCTGCTCAAACTTGGGCAAATCAGTGTGCTGATAAATTTGTTAACTTTTGAGGCGTTTGAAAAGTTGTTTTTAAATAAGTATTGGGGGAGGGCCAAGAAAGCTAAGATACAAAATGAATTCTTGAACGAACCAAACTGTATGAAAGGGAACCCAGAATTTGAAGTAATCATTGAGGAGGAGCTGTTTATTCAAGATTTATTAGTCATAAAGGGACTTTGTTTAAATCTAATGTTAGGAAGTGATTTTTTGTGCAAATATGGGGCACAACTAGACTATAAGGATAAAGTGCTAGAATTAAGTCTGGAGGGATGCATGAAGAGGGTGAAATTCAAAAATTTTGTAAGTGATAAAGATTTAATGGCATGTTTACACAAGTAACTGCCATAAACCAGTGTAAATCATGAAGCATGAGATTCAATGCATTGTAGATAGTAGGTTAAGAATTTGTGTATATTTGTTCTGTGGTCTGTGTTAGTATCTACTTGTGTGTTTAGATTTAAGCATTGGGGTCAAGTTTACAAGTGTTCTTTGTAAATGTTTTTCTTTTGTTGTTTGTGTTAAAACATGTGCTTGTATCAGATTTGCAGTTCAACAGTGGTACATGAGGTAAATATGTATGTATGTATGCCAACACTAAAGGATAGAGGAAGTGGGAGTGTACTGTTTATGTGTGTGTATATGTGAGCAGGGCTGGATATGTGGTGTGAGTTGTGGGGTGACTTGGAGAATGAGAAAGTGGTGGACATTGATGCAAGCAGTGGGGTCTGTGGCTTAGATAAATTGTGATGAAAATGTCAGCTGACAGTGTTGCAGATGTGGGTGTGACTGACCATATGGGTCAGAAGTGAGGAATGTATGTTTGATGTGGCTGTTTTGGCTAAAGGTGGGTTGGATTGAGAAATGTTTCAATGAGAGAAAGTGTTTGCTCTTTAATGTCTGGCTCTTTGAGTGTTTGGTAGATAACGTGTCTAATATGGAATGCTCTGCATTGTTATATTAAACTGTTTCTGATAACACATTTTGGTTTCTTTAATGGTGCTCAACTGTTGACTGAATAATTTCTGCAACAACAGTTGATGAGAACTATTTTTCTGTCTAGCCTGAGTATCAATAGGGTTTGGTGATATTTTATTTGAAAAATGTAGATGTTTTGTGATAAACTAATTTAGAAATTAGACTTTAACCTTAGATATTTTATTGTGGGGAGTACTAGTGGAAAGCACATGAGACTGATGACAGGGATCCAAATTTAATCTCACACCAGCAAAAATAATTTTTTTTTGGTGCGAGGGGGTAGGATTTGTATTTATGCTTGTAGGTGTCATTATGATGGAAGAGAAAATTCTCTATGATGATATTCTTTTGGTAGTATTATTTGAGCCTTAAGATATATTTGACATAGGCAGGTTGTTTTTTTATTTGATGGAGTAATACTCCAAGTAGGCCACATATTCTCTTGTCTGTTTCATCTGAAGCTATGGCTGATGAGAGTGCAGGCATGGTGGTTTGGGTTAATCTGATAATGACTAACACCAGCCACTTTCAGTTCTTAATTCTGTTGATTTACATGTTACTGTACATGTCTCAATGCTTAGTTTCAATTGCACCAAGTCTGGATGGCAGGGGAGTGGGATACAAATCCAACCGAATCCTGGTGTCCAGACAAACTTTTGTCTATGTCGACTCATGAGTGCCTTCTGCTCTTCCTGTTCCATGTAGGGTGCATATGACGTGTGTGAACAAGAACGCTTGATCCAGTGCCATGAATCTAAGCTGCAACAGCATGTTGGTTGAAATGACGGAGACATAGGACCGTACACCATGGACCAGAGTTGCTGCAGCGATGACTCTGGGGTTCTCAGTGTCAAAGTGGTGAGAGATTTCCTTTAAACAAGTGGAGTGTACACCGTCAAAAGTTTTTATAGTGATAACTCTAGTTTTTCCATGTAGGACAAGGTTCTCTAAAGACTAAAGTTTAATAAAATTATAAATTTGGTGCCAATTCTGTATATAAACAACAGGCACACTTAAATTTCATGGATGTAATTAGTTATAAGGTTTCTTTTCTTAAATATATGCACACACTATAAGTGGTCTTAATGGTACAAATATTGGGAAATTATCTCACTGCCCTGTTTATTTTTTATTTATCTATTTAATTTTTTTTTTTTGTGTTAGTTGAGGTCATAATTGGCATAGTGTTTGAGCCAATCCGATTTAATAATTTTGTAATTTTAAATTTTGCTTATTTGAAAGTATTAATTTTGGTGCTACTTGCGCCATTCTGCACATGGTTTTGATGCCGCAAGTGGGGGTATTGTGAGATTACCGCCTAATAGAAATACCGGTAATCAATAGCATTTGATAATTAAACAGTATGAAGTTCACTGCAAACATTGACCATGCCAATGCACTAATGTGACACAATTTTAATCTTATTAATTATGGTAGCGATGTATGTACACAGTTGGGTGCCAACATTTATAGTTAGGCCAAAGGTAGAATTTCTCCACGTTGAGATTTGCTGTGTGCTTGTAGCTGACGGGAGGCCAGCGAGCAGGCCGACGTTGGTGGCTTGTTCCAACTTAGGATTTTACAGTTCGTTTCCGGTGAGGGGAGAGAGGGACAATGGCGAGTGCCAGGCACAGTGCAGTGCACAAATATTGTAATACTACTGGCATTTGAAGTAATACGATGCAGTTAGGAACCTTTAAGGCCCTCATTACAAAATAGCCTGTTGATAAATAAACAATACATTAGCTGATATAGTCACATCTAACGTAATATGTTTAATTGACAATGAATAGTAATAAATTACCAATAAATACAAGACAGTTACACAACCAGCATGGCAATGTTTGTTTACAAAAATAATATATTAACTATTTCTCATTTTATTTTCAATTAATCTTGTGTATTTTACCTTGAAATATTCAGTTAAATCACTTATCTGGGATATAAGAAATTGCACGATTATAATAAATAGTACACAGGATGTTTATACTAATATAAAAACGTAAGAAAATATTTGTTAATGTGTAGTGTAATTATCTTGATTTTAAGTAAAGTCTTAGAAATGTATTGGCTGAGCGCTGTACGTTGGCAAATCGGTTACAACAGCTCACATGGGGAAGTTGATGACGTAGGGGAAACACCCCGGCAGTCGAGTTTTGGCGCGCGCGCACGCGCGAGGGCAGGAAGTGGAGGCGCGAGCATGTTGTGTAGCTGGCCGGGCGGCGTCGCTCTGCATCAGTCGGCATGTTGATCTCGAGGTGGTGACTTTAGATTTGTGTGTGGCAATCGGCACGTGTGGTTGCTCGTCGTAGACTGCACCAAGTTAAATCGAGTGCTACTGTGTGTTGTGAATATTTAGCCGGTGGAACAAGGTGTGCATCGCATTGAATTAAAGTGACTGTGATTTGTTAATGTAACACGTGTCGTCACATAGGCATGAACATAAACGGTGTTTGAGACAGCCACACGGTGTGAAAACAATTCGTGACAAATATTCATTTTGTCTGGGGGCTCACGAGCTATAACTTTATTTGGTAAATGTGCCGACGTACAGACGTATCAGTCACAGGGTTCAAATATTGTGAAATAAACAACATAAAGTGAACTTTCACGTGTTTTCAAAAATAGTAGTTAGTACACCCTTTTCTCTCATGAACTTGATTTTATTATGAATTTGTTTTGTTAATCATATGCAGGGAAGGAAAGCTGCGAACGTGTGATATCATCCCCTAGAAATCGAGAAACATTCGCAATCACAGTTCCAGTGTTTTTGCATGTTTAGGAATTTGGTTCGCAGCTGGTGGTTGTGAGTTTTACAAATTAATCTTTCCCTATTTTAAACTCTCACCCCGACCTTCACCCTCGCACTGTACAATCGCAAGATGGAGAGTAGTTGGTAGCCTATACTACGTCTTTAACCAATTCATCTTTTGGTATGACCTACAAAGCCGTCTACCATGTTTTCATTGGTAAACAGATGAAATCCTTCTAAATGCATAAGTAAACTTCTATCATTCGCATTCGAATTGTTGTCGGACTCATTACATGTCAACTCATTTTCAGATATTTCAGGTTCCCTTACATTATCAGTATCACTGGGAATAAATATACACATAAACAACTAACTAAAAGCGTAAATAAGAATGTTGTTGTTGTGATTTTCAGTTCGCAGACTGGTTTGATACATCTCTCCACGCTACCCTGTCCTGTAGAAGCCTGTTCATCTGAGAATAGGAACGGCAACCTACAGCCTTTTGAATCTGTTTACTGTATTCGTCCCTCTGTCCTTCTCTACGATTTTTACCCCACACACTTCCCTCTATTGCAAAGTTGATTCCTGGATGCCTCAGAATGTGTCCCACTAATGTATCTCTTCTCTTAATTGGGATATGCCAGAAACTCCTTTTCTCCTGAATTCGTTTAAGCGCCTCCTCATTAGTTACGTGATATACTCATCTAATTTTCATCATTTGTCTGTAGCACTACATTTCAAAAGCATCTATCATCTGTCTGAACTCCTTATCGTCCACGTTTCACTCCCATACACTGATATACTTCAGGCATATGTTTTCAGAAAGTTCTTCCCAACATAAATAAATATTGAAAATATGTGTAGAAAATTGTTACCAAAAAGGTTGAACACATATTTACATGATATGGTGCGTGTCGACAAACACACCGCAGAGACTGATGGCGATTAAGCAATGCTGTGCAACTAAACAATAGCCACGTCTGGTTTCAAACTAGGCGGGACACATTGCATCTGTGATGGATATCGAATGCTAGGAATGCTAGATTACATGACAGCAGACTGCTAGCACCAGTTTTTGGGCACTCAATAAACTGAAAGTGACGGTTTGTATGCCGTGGCGCGCACAAGAGGGTTAAGCTTTAGTGTTATCTTTGAGAATACAATCTACACTTCGAACGCACTCTGTCAACACAAACTGATTTAATGTTTAGCTTTGTGTATTAAAAATTAATGTACTTCTTAGCATTTTTAGATAGGTATTATTTATATATGATTCATAAGCTAGGACAAATGAATATATAGACGATGTGACCCTAATAAACAAAAATTTTAAGAAAAAAACGACTTCAAAAAAACTATTCCAAAACAAATTAATATGCACTAAGAAGTAAAAAAAAAAGTAACTGCGTATTCTTCTCCAAGTTAATAATCAACTTATTTTTTCTACTTATTAATATGTAGGTACGATCTATGTGTTTACCACGCAATAAAATAGGTAGCTACCCACCCACTTTAAATCTAACTCAACACATACCTATAAATAACAGAAAATGATCAAAATAATTTGTAGAGTTCTAAGTAAAATGAAATGAAAAATATTGAACTACTTAAAAGTCAGTCAAGTTATTACGATAATATAGTTACCATTATTATTATTTATGGAGTCAGTGTCAGCTAAGGATGCATCCGATCCGACTTTGGTCTCAATATTCTCGTATTATTTTTTGCTAGGTATATTGTAGTATTTTCTTTTGCTGTCACCGACTCTAAAAATAATAATTGTAACTACATTATATACATTGTAACTTGATTCAGTTTTAAGTAGTCTAATATTTTTCATTTCATTTTACTTAGGAGAACTGTGAAAAACATATTTATCATCGTTTGTTATTCATACTGTATATGTTGAGTTAAAGTGGCTAGGTACCTACCTATCATTTTTGTGGTAAACAAATCGTACCTTCATATTGAAAAATGTTCAAATGTTTGTAATTCTATCGGACCAAACTGCGTGGTCATCAGTCCGTAGCTTACAAACTATTTAAACCTAGGTAAACTAAACTAAGGACAAACACACACACCCATGCCCCAGGGAGGACTCGAACCTCCACCGCGAGCAACCGCGCGCTCCGCAACGAGACGCTTTAGACCGCTCGGCTACTCCGCCGTGGCTATCTTCATATTGATGAGTAGTAAAAGTAAGTTGATTATTAATTTGTAGAAGAATACGCTTTTTTATTTTTTATTATTTATTTTGTGCAGATCAATTTGTTTTGGAATAATTTTTGTTTTTCTTCCAAGTATTTCTTTTGCTAAAATATTTGTTTACTTTTTCATTTTAGCGTATCTGAAGTAGGTACACTATTTTTTTCTGAATATGGGTAGGCCTACTAAACGTGCTGCTCATATGAGACAACGCCGTTCAAATGAAAGAAACCAAGTGAGGGAGAAAAAGTCTGTGTCAACAAAGGACAATTTCAAAAGAGACTTGCGAAGAGTGCAAAAATAGACTTTCAAAAATGCGGCTCTAGATGAATAAAAGTTATGAACGGGGAATTAAATGACCATAACGACGATACGGTAGGTGACTCAAATATCCGGACAGCCTATAAAAGATTCGGCCACTTTTCGTTAATTTGCTCCTAAGAACTGAGGAGTTCCGTTACTTCGCCATTGATCCCATATTCAGAACCTAACCAAACTCTGATCAAACTACCCTTGAAGTACATCCTTTCCAATAAAAAACAATCTTCGAAATCAGTTGATATTGAATTATTCGACCATCTGTCGCAAATTTAAGAGTTATATGGTTTTCTGGTGGATTTCATTGTCAGAACTGAACCAAATTAAAATGCGACCACCCATCAAATAAAAAAAAAAAAAAGAGAATTATCAAAATCGGTTGACAAAGTTGAAAGTTCTGAGGTAACAAACATTTTTTTTAAAAATACAGTCGAATTAAGAACCTCCTCCTTTTTTTGAAGTCGACTAAAAACGGGTTCCTTTTTTACCGACTGATATACTCTATCTTAACGTCGACAGTATGTGAAGGACCTGCGAAGCACGGGGGAACAGGTTGTAAAGTGTGGCCGTATAAACTGCAGGAAATAAAAGCTTATTGTATGACGACTCCATACTGAGTTGTGAACGCAATATTATAATATTAATTAAAAAACTCCGCTTGGTTGTATAATATAAAATATTTATTTTAAAAAATAACGCATATCGATTTCATTCATTGAATGAAGATTTCGTGAAATTTCGAGTCCCGTAGAACCATGTACACCGCATAACAAATTTTTTAAAGTTAAAATATACAGAAAGATCTGTCAGGTGTGCGTTACATTTTTCAACTCAACAGTGTCGAGCGTGACACCTGACAGGCCTTTTCATGCATTTTAAATGTAAAAAATTTATTTAAAAAACTAAAAAATATGCGGTGCACATAAGTTCTCGTGACTCGAAACTGCACTGAAGTTAATTCAATGAATGAAATTCATTCTGATAATTTTAATAAAATATTTTATATCATACAACTAAGCGGAAATTTTTTTTATTACTGTAACAAAAGCACACGACAAATGCATTAAATAGACTGAGGCGAAGGCTATATGTAATTTAGGGTAGCTGTCTAACGGATTAACGTTGCCTGGCGCACAATTGCTTCGGCACTGCTTCATTAAAACCAGTTGTTCCAGTTGGAAAAAGCGTGATTTCTGCTGCCGTCACTTACGCCTCTTCATTATCTGCATTGTTTCCAGAAGGACACAGTCATTTCAGTCTCTGAATTTGTCAGCATTTTCTGTCTCGACTTCGCTGCCATCCAGTCTGTAGCTAATATTTACAGCGTGCACTGTGTCCCTACGCTACTGAAATACTTTCCTATTTCAAACAACTTACTCTTTAACCCGTGCAAAATTCTAAGTGTTCCGCTTTCAGGATTTATATTTGGAAATAGTGCTTCACTTTTGGAGAACCTCGTGCAGTGGCGGCTGGTGATAATGTGCTAATGTGCTGCAGCACACTGTAAATATATTACTAAAATTATGCCATTTCTCTTCGAGTGCAAGCGAGAAATCGCTATAAAATTACATCCTTTCTCTTGGAATACGAGCCAGATATCACAATAACATTATGCCAATTCCTTTCCAATGCGTACTAGAATGCTAGTTATAAGGATGAAAACGCATTTTGGAGCGCTCTCGCCGCGATAGCAGGAAACCAGCTCCGTGTGCTGAAGTGGGATTCAGCCGCGCTGGTACGTGCGCAGCAAGGCTGCGCAGTCCTCTGTTCCCTAGTGCGCATGCGCAGACGTGACGTCAGGCCTGACAACTGACGTGTGCTGAGACCGACTGCAGAGCCAGATCAATATTTCTCTTCGTGCTACGTGTAACGGCTGCGGAAGAATAGTATATGACGAATATTGCGGCATACAGAGTCAAATAGCGCGCTGGCTCAGGCATCTTGCACATTGTCTCTCAAACCTACTTGTGTGAGGCTCGTAGTCAAATACCTCTGAGTCTAAATTTTTAACTTCTGTAAATAAAATTAATATTTTTTAAACATTATATTTAATTAAAGGCAATCATACAAAGGATGACTTTTTATTTTAGTGTATTTTGTTTCCCGTGTATTTTTGTAATATTGTAGCACACTGGTCAAATTTTGTACGAACCGCCACTGACTTCGTGTAATGTTGAGGTGTACATCTGTAAATGAATTACTGTAAATTCCTGAACTGTCGTGGAAATGCTCCAACTTAACCGAATGTAATACCTAGTATTATTATCTGCAGGGGAGCCAGAGATTTTGAACGTGGAAGCTCGGTCCTGGGCTTGGTTGTCGCGAGTGTAAAAGCCTGTTCGTGAAATCGCGAGTAGACCGTGCCAAGACCGTCTCTTTGTGCTCAAGCGTCGGCGCCAGCCGCTGCAGCAAAGATCGCTGGCTTCCTTTGGGGTAACAGCCTTTCTGCCGAAATAGCTGCTGGTTTCATTTTCACGCTCTGGTCTCTATCCCAGTGCACCTCTCTCCACTCGTATCTTCATCCGTTTCCGTCGCCCTGCGATATAGAGTAGGCAGTGAGAGAGAAGAAAAACCTTCACAAAGCGACTTTGCCTCCACGTCCGCTTCTTGTTTTCACGCTCCCTGAGTAAAAAATGTAAGATGCAGTAAAATGAGAGCTCATAGCCGAAGTCAGTTTTACTAATTGCGTAGTGATTATTTTACTTGTTAGTTAAATTTTTTGCTTAACTTCTTCCACGAACGAAATATTTGCCTGCAGCTTATTGATGAAACATATTATGTTGAAAAATAATAAAATGAAAGATTTTTCACTTATCACTGGGTAGACTCAGTATGTAATAATTTTAAGCATAAGAATTGCCAATTTGTATTATAATTGTTGTTAACTCCAGATCTGACCACGCCACAATACAGAAAAAAACACTTTTATGAAACCCTTCAGTTTGATTCGTACATCTACTTATATAAATTTAATTAAGATCTGAGTCATTACAATTTATTCCACCGCCGTCCAGGATCGTCGTCCAAGCTGAAAAACAATTATTGAAAACCCTATTTTATTTCAACACTCCTTCCTGATTCATTTAATAATAATTTACTTGAATTAACTATGAACTGTCGACCGATATTGAAGATGCTGCAACTGGAGCTGAAAATCCTAAAAATGCTTGAAATGTTTGTACGATATACTGTTTAACATGTCTATTGAACATCAGATCTGACATTTTAAAATCATTTAACACACCTTGATTACTATTGTTGTGAAAAAAATCTAACAGCTACACTTGCAAAATTATGATAATATCGTCCTTTCAAATCACGAGACGACACTTACAGAAACAAGACAAGTTAAAAAGGATTACACATTGTACTATTGTTTAAATAGTACTCGAACACAGAGCTGAGATAAAATTCACGACGATATTAAAATTTCTTTGTTGTAAAACAGTTCATTGACGTCCTTTGTACACTTTATCTCTGACATCACTGCACTTATGTTTTTGATTAGAATTCAATACGAGGTCACTATTAAAATCGTTTCTCCAGGGGACGCTACACTAGGTACTCCGGAGAGAAAAGAGCGCGTGGCATAATCAGGTAATCAGAAACTATGTCCTCAGTGTACAGGCCAATAACATGTATTAATACGAGAGTTGGAACGTAAACAATTGCAACTCTTTATTCACAACCGGTACAAAATCGTTACATGTTTGCACCTGTTACTGTCCTTACTAGTCACCAGCATTGTGTATAACCCGTTGCCAGCGATGTAGAAGGCGTAGTATATCGTTGACGAGCCTGTTCTGTTGATGGTGCGGATGGAGCGGTCTACTGCCTGTCGAATCTCTGAAATAGTTCTGAAGCGAATGCCATGAAGTTGTTCCTTTATCTTCCGAATCAAATCAAAGTCACAAGGAGCTAAGTCCGGAGAGTACAGTGGATGGTACAGTAATTCCCAGTTCCATCGACCGAACAGAACATCCAATGCTAGCGCTTTGTATGCCCACGCATTTTCGAGCAAAATGATGGGTGCGTTGCGCAGAAAGTATTGCCGCTTCTTTCGCAAAGCTGGTCGCAGGTGATCCTCCAAAATCGAACAGTAATACAGTACATTGACGGTCGGCTGTGGAGGAACTTAATGCGTTAGGATAACACCATCACAGTCGAACACGAGAATAATCATAATTTTCAGCATACTGAGGCACTGACGCACTGCGTTCCAGTCCTCCATAAAGATTATGCAACCATTTCTGTTTTCTTTCTCAATAAGTTCTTGAATCATCTCATAATATTCTTCAGCCTCCTCATATCTGTGTTGGCTGTTTGAACACGATGAGCTACAAAACTACTAGGGAAGTTTTCATAGAGATTTTTGCTCATAACTTGAGCTTGCATTATTTTCTCAACTTCACTTAGTGTGTATAAAACGTGCCTCTCAGTTTATCTGTTGGAGATCTAATCTCCGAAATTGCATGATGAACTTTCCCTGTATTTGAACTGCGAGAGAGAGAGGGAGGAGGGGGGGGGTATAAAAATTGGCAAAATTGGCGCAAACTTACACGGTTTAAAGTACACGATAACAGAAGAAAAAATATCTCAGTAAGCAGGGGTCCCTAAATGAGCCGTATACGGGATATTTACGGATGTATGGTTCCAAACCGCCACTGACGTCATTGTCAACATCGTCATAGTTAGTACACATTAATTTAAAATTTAGACTTTACTATTAGGTTTTACATCGCATTTAGTTCTATTTTCACGTATCGGTTACCTGTAAAAGGAGTTGTTCCAAGTGTCTTCCTTGTATCTGGATGCAATACTGTACTCGTCTCTGCAATGAATTTCGGATTCTTTCGAAAATCTCTGGATTATTTCGAAATTCTTGACAAGCGTGTACAACTCTCCGCTACAGTTCCTCGTGTTAACGGAAGTGCTGTACACTTCGCTTTTGAGGTGACCCCAGACACAAAAATCCAAAGAATATAGATGAGGTGATCTTCGAGGCCAAGGTACAGGTCCGGCTCGATCTACCCATGTTTGGCCGTATTTGCGCGTTATATACCGTCTCACCGCAGCAGTAAAATGTGCCGGAGCTCCATCTAACTAATTAGAACGATGTTTAAATAAATTCAGTGAAATGAAATTAAATGCGATTTAACCGTAATAGTAAAGTGTAAATTTTAAATTAATGTGTACTAACTAGGACGATGTTTACAGTGAAGTCAATGGCGGCTTGAAACCTTACATTCCTAATTATCTCGCAAACGGCTTGTTTGCGGTCACATGTTTACTGGTCATTTTTGTTTCTATTATCGTCTACTTTCAACCGTGTAAGTATAAGAAAGGATGGCGCTTGTAAACGGTATAATCCCTCAAATTATATAGATGGAATTTAAATAATTCTCAGTGTCTGTTGCAGTATTCGATATTACTCCTATTTACGCGTTTCGCGCGGTTAGCGCATCATCAGACTGGAAACAGACAAATATTTTATTACAGTCCATGTACCTGGCGGGCAGCCAATCTAATGTGGCTAAGGTGAGTAAATTTTGAAAAGTCAGACTTACTTGGGCGTAGATGGAGCCACAGAACTATCTAAAGCTGTGGTGGAGGTAGCTTAACAATTTTTCTGTCATTGGGCCCCTGCAAAGAGGTAAACGTACAAAGTACGTAACGGCTATTTGAAGTAGAATAACTAGGAACTAAAGGGGTACAGCATGGAAATTAATAGAATCATATAAAAAGCATTCTATTAATTTCCATACTGTACCGCTTTAGTCCCTATTTATTCTACTGCTAATAGCCGTTAGTACTTTGTACGATTACCTCTTTGCAGGGGCCCAATGACAACACAAACTATTAAGCTACCTCCATCACAGCTTTAGATAGTTCTGTGACTCCATCACCGCCCTACTATTCAAAATTTACTCACCTTAGCCACATTAGACTCGCTGCCTGCCAGGTACACTGACTGTAATAAAACATTTGTCTGTTTCCAGTCTGATGATGCGCTAACAGCGCGAAACGCGTAATTGGAGCAATAAAGAATACTGCAACAGAGACTGAGAATTATTTAATTATTCACCACTGTTGCTGCACCAGCCACCATCATGGAATGGAATGAAATATATAGATGGTACATCTCGGTGTACTTGGCAAAAAAAAGTCCAGTAATATGTTTGCGTATTTGCTATGGCTATCCCAGAAAAAGACAGTTAGTCTCAGGATAATGTTTTTATAAAAATAGACACTTGGCAGTGTACGAACGTAAGCAGTCGGTCTACGGCAAGTATTTACATCGCGAGCGTGAATCGAAACACATAGGCGTCTATCGCCAGAGTGGCTGTGTCCATTGTAATACACCGAGTGACGACAGTCTTCGAGTAACCTGTGCAGACGTTACTTCAACTCTGCTAACTGTTGGGATGGTAGGGAGTTTTCTATTGCTGAACTATGCGATATTCATTTAATTTATGGCGAGGCAAAACGTGTTGCGAGAGCAGCTGTACGAATTTATTGTGAACGGTTCCGACAAAGGCGACTTCCTGCACGAGAGACATTTACTGCTGTTCACCAAGGTTTGTGTCATTGTAATTCTCTACTTGTGCATAATTATTTTGCACTTAGTTCTTTCGGTATCTCTTTCAAATGTTCAAATGTTTGTAAAGTCTATGGGACTTAACTACGGGGTCATCAGTCCCTAAACTTACAAACTACTTATGAACTACTTACAAACAGGACGGCACAAATATCCATGCCCGAGGGGGGATTCGAACCACCGACCGTAGTGGCCGTGCAGACCGTGACTGGAGCGCGGTAGCTCTTTAGAGGTGATATAAAAACCTGACACTATCTGATCTACACAACATTGATTTATTGACAGATGAGAAGGGCACTGAAAAACTTCTTACAACAAGCCACAATCTTCCAACAAAACAATAAAAAAACCTCGGTGGGAGGAGAGCTGCCATCGTGTTACGCTGCGCCGCCCTAAATAGTCGCTGCGCAGTGATTTGGCAGTCTCACAAGGACACCACATGAGTATCGGATTTTAGAATTTTTTGATATTTTTGGTAAGTGAAATTCAGAATTCAAATAACAATCAGCCAAAGCCATTCGACGCAAGTCTCAAAACTTTTCCAGAAAATCGACTCTAAAGTTTTGTAAGTACATGTAAGTACCAATAATTAATAGTCCCAGTCGCTGTCGCTGTAGTGCATGCAAGAGGTAGCGATCTTGCGTTTCAATCCTAGGGTCGGTGGTTCGAATCCTGCTGTGAAAATTTTTTTTCGTTCTATTCGAATACTTTCACAATATGTTAGTTGTATTTCTTTGTGAGACTTTTTATCAGCTTTTCTGTTTGTACCTTCAAGTGAGGTGGCATCTTACAATATATTCCCCATAATATAATTTTTTTAAATTGATCCCCCAAAGAGATAATGGTAAGGTGACCTTTTTTCTTATCGGAAAAGCAGTTAATCAACCTGGTCTGCCACCATGTTTCACAATGCATGGAAATTAGAAATTATTGACCACTTATGATGTGGTCTTAGGTATCTTTAAAACAAATAAAATTATCAATTCCTACTCAGTTTGAGCTGTACCAAGAGAGATATTATTTCAATATTAATTGGTACAAGCTGAAGTTAACTCTTCCAAAATAGTGAGAAAGGATGTTTTAAAGGAAAGAAGATCTGCCCAAAATCTACTTTATTGCAACCAAAAATCGAACATCCTAACTCATCGAAGACCTAAAAAAACATTTTACAGCTCTGAACTTTATAGTATAGTATGCACAAGCAATGAAATATTTTTATATGGATTTCACAATTTTCGTAAGATAAAGAAAATGACTTTCTGAGTCAAGGGATTGGGAAACTCAACAGACAGGATATTAACAGATTAGCTACAGAGAAATCTGAAGTTATCTATATTCCCAGAAAAATAATTTTAAAAACCTAAATAAATTAATACTTTAAGAAAGACTATCGACAGATGAATTACACAAGTCCTGGTGATGGTGCTCGCAGTACTTCACCCAATCCAAATTACAGGTGATAGCACCGTAGCAGGCTCGGCAGCAAGAAGCGATGGCAACAGGTGAGCTACCGTATTCTCAGTGCGAGCTGTTAGACAGAATCGGCATGTAACTGAACGGTCAAGAGGTCCGTGTGGTACGGAAGCTTCCACCGAATTCCCGTCTTCCTCACTACTCCTGGCCACGGCCAGTGCTCCAGCGAGCGCGCCTTCACACATAATGCGCACCAATCTGCAGAACGGCTAATTGCCTACCCAATGGGATGGCGTAGCACTGTTGACAAATTAACTTCTGGCGAATCAGAACGCGTTTTTCGCGGCCACCAAGAGGATCCGCCCACACCAGCAATGTTCCCACAGAATTTACCGTCGCCAAAGCGATTGTCCGCTAAAAACAGTTAGGACGCTCTCACTCTTGCTGCCCCAACCAAAACTTTACGCCATTTACTGCCTCTGGAGCCACCTCCCGCTGTCCAAGACAGATGGAAGGCGTCCAGAACGTTCCGACATTCATTACACTAAAAGGTTTCCTGCCGGCCGCGGTGGCCGAGGTGACTGAGGCGCTCCAGTCACGGTCAGCACGGCCACTACGGTTGGGGGTTCGAATCCCCCCTCGGGCATGGATATTTGTGCCGTCCTAGTTCGTAAGTAGTTCGTAAGTAGTTCATAAGTAGTTTGTAAGTTTAGGGACTGATGACCCCGTAGTTAAGTCCCATAAGAAAAAAAAAAAAAAAAAAAAAAAAGGTTTCCTGCTCTGCTGCCTTCGGAGAAAATCTGCAGATAAGAGCCAGCACATTCGTCACCATAAATGACCCGGCGACCAGACGACCCTGCTATTGTCGTTTGTCGGCAATTTTTCTCTGAGGAATGGCCGATTGTCTCGAAAGCAGCGCTGGGTTCGCGTCCACCAGAGCCCGTCTACGAGGCATTGTGTGGCTCATCCCGCACGTTCCCGAAAAACTTTCACAGGTAAAAAGCCACCTGCATCCAGTCGACCACCTCACACCACTTCCATGAGCTACAGGCTGCCGGCACAGACAAAACTATACAGACGGGAAACCGCAAGGGCCCGGTCACACGCTCAGGGGTGAGGGGAAGGAAGGTTCCGTAAGATGGCGCTGCGGTCAGAAGCAGCCCTTTAAACTGGCCATATCAGGCGGCAAGTAGCGGCTGCCCCCACCACCACCTCCCCTCAAACGCCGGACACAGCCGTGGCCTCGTGGCAGGCGGCACGAGCTCTCCCCTCAGCCTCCCCTCCACGCTACCCTCAGAAGCGCCTCTGGTGTGGTCTACCGGTACTAAGCCAGGGAACCACCTGACATCTGCTGGCATCTTACGGAACTACTAGGGGAGCGTAGGACAGAGGATTCGGGTGGCTTCTTCTCTTTGTATGTTACTCTTTGCTGCCGGCCTGCCATCTAACTGGACATGCTGGCTTCTGAGAATTGTGGCCGAGGGTATGAGGGACCGCCAGCAAAGCTTTCTGCTGTCCTGCGTGTCCACCGCTGTGTTTCGCTCTCCAGCGATTCCAGGTAAGCACAGACCGTACTAACAAAATAGTAAACATACCCAGAAAAAAATTTAAAAATAAAAGTACTGCAATTCCAGGAAAATACCTCCCCTGATACATTTACAAATGCACAGAAATCAAAATAAACTCATAAAATTAAGAGAAGAATAGTAAATAAATTGAGAATTAGCCCATAGAGAAAGGTACAGTACATAAAAGTCAGAATAAAGTAGTAACTATGTCCCCAATCTTACAAATTTTAATATATAATGGTAATTCTTACGAAAATACACGTTAAAGCCTAGTTTTCTATATTTTATAAAAGATTGTTAATAATGATCGTTTCAATCAAAAAGTATATACATTGTTTACAGTATTGGCTTCACTATTAATTGACGATGGTTGTCTTTGATTGTTCAGTTTGTGAAGAGCTATGAAGGTGTTTTTCGAAGGTTATCTCCATGGCTTTCCAAGCAGCTAACCTGTTCAACCGTCGTTTCAGGTGACGATAAGCTCATATACATAAACAAAAACTGACACAACACGTGGGATTAAAGACCTCAAAACATTTTATGTAACGGAATTTGAAATAGTGTAAATTTGTTCACATCTTCCATAAAGTTACTCTTGGCTCACGAATTAAATTGCTTGGTTGACTGCACGTTTAAATCATCATTGACAACCTTTTATAAAATATAGAAAATCACGAATAAATAAAAATAGGTGCATTGCTCATAAAAATTACCATTAGGTATCAAAATGCTGTAAGTATTGAAAACAACGATAAAAACGATAAAAACCGGTCACGGCGGGATTCGAACACCGACCCTAAAGTTGTAACGCCATTCTGCTACGAGCTGAGCTACATCGACAGATAATGCGACTCTTTTCATTTTTGGTACGTACAAGTACTTGAAGAAATTCAAAGTCGATTTTCTCGAGAATTTTCGAGAGTTTTGTCGAATTGCTTTAGCTGATTTTTATTTGAGTTCTGTACTTCATGTAGTTTTCTGTACATTTTTAAATTGTCGTCCGTGTGCGAAACTTTTCTTTTGATAAACTTTCATTTTTTGTTACACCATGACAAAATAGAACTTACGAGTACGTATTTAATTTCCTCACACTGAGTGCCCATGGGAGAAAGCTGAGTCCCACAATGCGCCTATCGTACATTGGAAGCTGAGGAAAGAATTCTGGACCGCATCCAGGAGGATCCTACTCAGAGTACTACAGGTATCGCCCGCCAAGTGGATGTTTTGCACCTCATTCATCACTCTGAAAGAGGAGCGTCTGCGCCATACCAAATTCCACGCGTACATGTTGTTAGAAGATCAAGATTTCCCTCCACGAAGTGAATTCGAAAAGTGGTTTTTGTTACATGCTGCATAGCATGATTTTGCAACAAAATACTCGTACTGATGAAGCGTGTTTCATTCGCGACGGAATAACTACTGTCCATAATCCTAATATAGATATCCAAGTTTGGTGCTAACAATATTCATTCAGCTTGTGCAAATTTACTCCACTACAAGCTTGTTTCTGCTCATGCCATTTTCAAGTGGACCTCGTGATGTATAATAAAATAATTTCCTACGTTTACAATATACAGTTTTGTATAAAAAATTAAAAAGAAAATTCATTATATATTCACTTAGTTTTAAGTTGGATTGGCGTCCATAAAGCATATTAGAGTTAGTGTCTTTTTATGACAAGATGGTGTAGCCACGTTTTATCTCATTATTTTTTTTATTTGACTGTTAATCTGTTGATGCTTTATTTTTACAGTAAAATATATCTGTGCTAGTCAGAGGGTGTACTCGTGTCTCATAGATAATATAATATTAGAGAAAAACATCGTTTCTTTTTCTTGTGTGAATTTTTATCGCCGGTCGCGGTGGCCGAGGGGACTGAGGCGCTCCAGTCACGGCCTGCACGGCCACTACGGTCGGGGGTTCGAATCCCCCCTCGGGCATGGATATTTGTGCTGTCCTTAGTGTTAGCTAATTCATAAGTAGTTTGTAAGTTTAGGGACTGGTGACCCCGTAGTTAAGTCCTATAAGCTAAACAAACATTTGATTTTTGAATTTTTATCCGTTTTCCTTTTCCAAAATTTCAATAAAATTCTCTAAATAATTTTTAGCTTTTAAATCTGTTTGTTCGTTGAGAATATCAAGTGGGTATTTTTTCGCGTGTGTGATAATTTTTAGTTGTTCCAGAATATTTAGAATATGGCCTTTGGGAACTGTGTGTAGAATTTTTAAAAGAGTTTCGATGTTTTCAGCTGTGTGATTTTGGCTTTTTAGGTGTAAGTAACAGTTAGAATGATTGCTTTGACAGTTTCTTGTGTGTTCCTTAAATCGAATTTTAAAGTTTCTTCCTGTTTGCCCAATATAAAACTTAGTGCAATCATTACAAGAAATTTTGTAAACGCCAGGGTAGGAATAAATGTAGGTTTTCTTTCTTTCCTGATCTTAATTGTCACCTTAAGGTATTGTTTGTGCGAAATGCTAGTTTCATGTTCGTTTTCTTAAATACTTCGTTAATTTTGTTCCATATGTTGCCCTGGCGTTTACAACATTTCGTGTAATGATTGCACTAAGTTTTATATTGGGCCAACAGGAAGAAACTTTAAAGTTTAATTAACACTCAAGAGACTGTGAAAGCAACCAGTCGAACTTTTACTTACACCTAAAAAGCCAAAATCACACAGCTGAAAACATCGAAACTGTTTTAAAAATTCTACACACACTTCCTAAAGGCCATATTCTAAATATTCTAGAACAACTAGAAATTTTTACACACACGGAAAAATACCCACTTGATATTCTCAACGAACAAACAGATTTAAAAGCTAAAAATTGTTTAGGAACTATATTGAAATTTTGGAAAAGGAAAACGGATAAAAATTCACACAACAAAAAGAAACGATGTTTTTCTCTAATACTATATTATCTATGACAAATGAGTACACCCTCTGACTAGCACAGATATATTTTACTGTAAACATAAAGCATCAATAGAGTAAACAGTGTCTATATCTGACAAATAAAAAAATTAACGAGATAAAACGTGAGTATACCATCTTCTCACAAAAAGACACTAACTCTAATACGCTTTATGGACGTCAGTTCAACTTAAACATAAGTGAATTTGTAATGAATATTTTTTTTAATTTTTTATACATAACTGTATATTGTAAACGTAGGTAATTACTTTATTATACATCACGAGGTCCACTTGAAAATTGCATAAGCTTAAACAAGCTTGTAGTGGAGTAAATTTGCACAAGCTGAATAAATATTGTTAACAGCAAACTTGGATATCTATATTACGATAATGTTATATTTTGACCTTGTATATGCTGCGGACCCAGTAGAAAAGATACTTTCCATAACGTTCACACGAGCAGTGTACACAATATCCTTGCCATGTAGTGCAACACATTTTCAGCGACGATGTGTGGGTGCATATGCTCGATGATTACGTTGTTGGGCCTTCTGTTTTACCAATACGTTTGATTGGTAACTATTACCGAACGTTTCTAGAGGTAACATTGCTGCCAACGTTGTTCGGAGACATTCCGTATAACATGTGGTTCCTTCATTATGGTTGTCCACCCCACATTGTTCGAAGAGTGTACAGATTTTTGGATAGACGATTTCGAGGACGATAGATTTGGCTTCGGGTCCACATCGATGGCCAGCTCGCAGCTCTGATTTATAACCACAGGATTTTTACTTCTGGCACCAATGAAGGAAATTGTTTATGCTGAATGTGCACGAACCTACGCAGAGGATTTCGCTGCTGCCAATACCATAAGGAAAGTATGCATGTGTGTGAACGATTGCGAGGAAACTGTGTTAGCTGTCTGAAGCACGTGCAGGATCGAACGGTATTTGTGTACAAAAAATGCACTGCGTGCTCATCAGTCCCTAAACTTACAAACAACTTATGAACTACCTTAAAGTAAAGACGGTATAAACATCCATGCCCGAGGGGGGATTCGAACTCCCGACCGTAGCGGCCGTGCTGACTGTGACTGGCGCGTCGCAGAACGCTCGGCCATCGCGGCCGACTATTTCTGTACGAGGGAGAAAAATAATCCGGGCTTCATTTTCGTTACTGTTGTATAAAAGGAAAATAAACTAATTTTTGAAACGGCTGTGTTGTAAAAAGAGGAAATGGTTGATTGTAAGTAATGCACAATTACTAGGCAACTGATTGATTTTGTACTAAGGCAAACACCTTTTCTTTGATATTAACTTTTCTTTACTACCAGGACCTTCACAATGGTACTGTAAAAGAGAAGGGTCTGGTTGTACGTAATATGTGTATATGAAAAATGTATTACACATTGTTGACAACCCATTGGCTGTTCAAACTGCTTGTTTCAGCAGCACCTAGCAGCCGTAACGGGTCATTGTACACGTCCGATGTTTACATTTCTCGTGACGTAGTGCATTCGAATGCTTTCTCTCGCACCCTAAAGCGTGTGCTGGCAGCGCGGATACACCACGCGGTTACAAGGCCTTCCCTTGTATTTTCAGTCGACAATGTAAATAGAAATCGCCTATCATCAGTCCTACAAATACTGGCTTTTACGAGTAATCTCCACTCCATTAGGGCCGGCTAGTAAAGCAAACAATTAGATTGTTTATTAATAAAAGACAGTCGTGTTTGCAACTTATTTATTAATTTTTAACGCGTTTCACCCTTGTGGGGCATCCTCAGAAAGTCTGGAAAATAAATTAAATGGGGGCATAAAACTTAAAATCCAATCTTAGCGTTCACAATCCCACTAAAAAATTAATAGTGTTAACAGACCTCAAAATATCAGGTCACATTCACATGCCTGTCATGTCACAATCGTGGCCCCCGCTGCAGATCTGTTTTAGGTGAATTCGTTTTTTTCTGCGCTTTTCTCAGTTTTCGCTGCTTCATATTCCGCTTCTTTTTCTTTGCTTTCGATGCCTAAAATCAATAACTCTATTGAAGATTTCTAACTTATCTTTATAACGATCGTGCAGTATAGGACCGCATCTTAATGTCTTCTGTATTTCTTATATTACTTATAGGATTCTGAAGGGTTTTGTCGACCGTATCCTAGTTAAATGATTTGACGCTGCCAGAATGTGGCTACCGAGGATTTTAGTTCATGTGATGTGATATTTCAAGGCCAGTTAACATTGTATTAATTTTTAGTGGGATTGTGAACGCTAAGATAGGACTTTTAAGTTTTAAGCGCCCCCCCCCCCCCCATTTCATTTATTTTCCAGACTTTCTGAAGATGCCCGTAAGAGTGAAACGTGTTAAGAAACTAATGAGAAATATATGCATGTGGCGTCTATTCCGAAAGGACAGGCGTCACTTCTGATCCTGCAGTTGTTATTCTTTCATATTCACAGAATATATGACATCAACAGCGCTTGGGCAAAGCTGAAAATGTATACCTAGCCGGGATTCGAATCTGGGTCTCCCGCTTTCTAGGCAGTTGCTCTGACCACTACACATCTGGGGACACTGTGATCAGCGCACCTGCAAGGACTACCTAAGCACGCCTACCGTCAGACACAAACTATGAAAGAATAACAACTGCAGGATCAGAAGTGACGTCTGTTCTTACGGAATAGACGCCACATGTATACATATAATATGCCAGTTATGATCCTTTTGTTAGTGGGGAGGGAGGGGCACGTTTGGAGCTCTTGCGCTTACGGTAATTGGTACATGGTGACTACGAGTTTGAGTACTGTGGGCAGGGCAGAGCTGGAAGTTTGTGCCCGACGGGAGGCGTGCTTAGGTAGTCCTTGCAGGTGCGGTGATCACTGTGTCCCCAGAGGTGTAGTGGTCAGAGCAACTGCCTAGAAAGCGGGAGACCCGGATTTTGAATACCGTCTGGGTACACATTTTCATCTTTGCCCATCCGCAGTTAATGTCATATTCATTAGACTTTTTTGTCAAGCATACGGAGATGTACCGTCTGTATAATATTGGCGGTTTATACCATATACATCTTGAGTAAAGGTCCATGCTTTGAGAGTTGGTATATGCTTTGGGTACTGAACAAAAGTCTTCTGATAAACAATGTGAGATTACCGCCCATTAGAAATATTGGTAATTAATAGCATTTGTAATTAAACAGTATGAAGTTCACTGCAAACATTGACCATGCCAATGCACCAAATGTTACACAATTGTAATCTTAATAATTATAGTAGCAATGTATGTACACAGTTGGGTGACAACATTTATAGTTAGGCCATAGGCAGAAATTCTCCACGTTGAGATTTGCTGTGTGCTTGTAGCTGACGGAGGCCAGCGAGCAGGCCGACGTTAGTGGCTTGTTCCAGCTTAGGATTTTCCAGGTTCGTTTCCGGTGAGAGGAGAGAGGGACAATGGCGAGTGCCAGGCGGAGTGCAGTGCACAGCGTGAAATAAATTATTCTAATACTACTTGCATTTGAAGTAAAACGATGCACTTAGGACCCTTTAAGGCCATCATTACAAAATAGCCTGATATACATTAGCTGATATAGTCACATCTGGCGTAATATGTTTAATTGACAATGAAAAGTAATAAATTACCAATGAATACAAGACAGTTACACAACTAGCATGGCAATGTTTTTTTATAAAAATAATATATTAACTATTTCTCATTTTATTTTCAATTAATCTTGTGTATTTTATTTTGAAGTATTCAGTTAAATCACTTATCTGTGATATAAGATATGATAAATAGTACAAAGGATGTTTATACCAATATAAAAACGTAAGAAGACATTTATTTAATGTGTAGTGTAATTATTTTGATTTTAAGTAAAGCTTTAGAAATGTATTGGCTGAGCGCTGTACGTTGGAAGTCGGTTAGAACAGCTCACATGTGGAAGTTGATGACGTAGGGGAAAAAACCCGGCGGTTGAGCTTTTGGCGCGTGTGCGCGCACGAGGGCAGGAAGTGACGAGGCGGGAGCAAGTGTTGTAGCTGGGAGGGCGGCGTCGCTCTGCATCAGTCGGCATGTGTATCTCGAGGTGGAGACTTTAGATTTGTGTGTGGCAATCGCCACGTGTGGTTGCTCGTCGTAGACTGCACCAAGCTGAATCGAGTGCAACTGTGTGTTGGTGAATATTTAGCCGGTGGAACAAGGTGTGCATCGCATTGAATTAAAGTGATTGTGATTTGTTAATGTAACACGTGTCGTCGCATAGGCATGAACATAAACGGTGTTTGAGACAGCCACGTGGTGTGAAAACAATTCGCGACAAATATTCATTTTGTCTGGGGGCTCACGAGCTATAACTTTATTTGATAAATGTGCCGACATACAGACGTATCA
Organism: Locusta migratoria; assembly: GCA_026315105.1. Lineage (NCBI taxonomy): Eukaryota > Metazoa > Arthropoda > Insecta > Orthoptera > Acrididae > Locusta > Locusta migratoria. The sequence goes on from CM048745.1 coordinate 373,538,404, forward strand.
GCCACAGGGTTCTAAGATTGTGAAATAAACAACATAAAGTGAACTTTCACGTGTTTTCAAAAATAGTAGTTAGTACACCCTTTTCTCACATGAACTTACTTTATTATGAATTTTTTTGTTAATCATATGCAGGGAAGGAAAGCTGCGAACGTGTGATATCATCCCCTAGAAAACGAGTTACAGTAGCAATCACAGTTCCAGTGTTTTTGCATGTTTAGGAATATGGTTCGCAGTTGGTGGTGTGAGTTTTAAAAATTAGACTTTACCTATTTAAACTCTCACCCCGATCATCACCCTCGCAACATATTCACCATTTCTTAACCGTTTCTGACTAAAGCAGAGAAAACAACTACAAACGGGAAAAATGCAGGTGAGCAAATTTAGATACTGTTTTGGTTTAACTGTGTAACTTACTAGCCCTTACTGGCCTTAGTACACATTATCGCCCGGGTTTTTGTTTTAATCTTCAGTCCACTTCCCCATCCCTCTTTCTCTCTGTGTTCATCTCGTAATCACTTATACCTCTCTTTTCCACTCGTCCTCACTCGACCCATCCCTTCCTTCACCGTCAACATTCGTGTTCTGCCTTACCCCCTGTTTATCCTCCTCCCCTTCTGATGGCCCACCTCTCCTTGCTGTGGCTCTCTCTCTTCACCTGCTCCGGTCACCTCGCCATTATTTCCTCGCCCCGCTCTCCGTCACTTTCCCTCTATCGGCCCGCCTCTCCCCTCTCTCTCCGCCCACCTTTTCTGTCAATTTCCTCCTCAGCCTCTGTCAGTCCTTCTCCTGCTATGTCGATGAACAGTGTCAACGTTTACTGCAAGCTATCGCCGTCAAGCACCGAAGTGTGACTTCCAGGATATAAAAAAGCCTTCTCGACTGACGTACATGTGAGAACTTCCACGGTGATCGGCCAAACGACGTCGTTGTCTGAACCTTTAACCGTGCACTGTATGAAGTACAGCTGTAGACTTGTGTACAATTCCGCAAGAAAAATTATCCTAAGCATAGCGAGGTATGGAGTTGTAGTAGGCAGTGATCGTCCTCTTGTTATCAAAGTCAACGTTGAAAAATTTCATCAAAATTGGAGTAAAAATGTAGATTTTTTATAGAAGTACAAATAAACAAACGAACGGATGTCCTTTTCACGACATTTTTTTTTAAATAATATACATCACACATAGATTAAATTAATTGCGTTAAATTACTGTTATCTTAACATAAATTTGGGAAACAAGTAATGTGAAATAAATTGTAACATCAAGGTAAGCTTTCTATTCAAAATTATTAAAAATTTTCGGGCTATTATACCGTGGTCTTATGGATTTATTATGGAAACCCAATGTTTCGTCACCGACTGCGGACGACATTTTCAGGGAGATGGTGGCACTTTTGAATGTCCGATGCACGCTCTGGCTCGCTACTGACTGAAGCCAAACTCCGTTTACGATGGCCCGCGCGAGAGGTGTGACGTCAGATGTTTTTGATATGCGCGCGCAATTTGTCGTTGCCGATTGCAGTAGTCCGTTAATATCATCCCATGGTGGAAGACTGTTACATTTCATTTTCAAAACCGGAATCCAGATTTCATTTAGTTTCATGCCCTCCTCCATCCTATACAAATTATAGCCTCTCTGTACAATCTCTCATGGTATCCATTTGTGGCTGCTAAAACCTGAGTCTTATTAAATTGAAGGGGTTCCCTGGTTGAAAAACATGTTCAGCAACAGCTGATAGGAATTTATAGGATTCCTTGTAGCAGAGGAGACGTATACGTAGGTACCACAAAAATATCAGTCAAAAAACGACTAGATGAGCACAAGGGGAACTGTAGAAAGGGAGGGATTGACAGATCACCTGTTGCTGAACATGTTTTTCAACCGAGGGACCACCTTATTCAATTTGATAAGACTCAGGCTTTAGCAGCCACAAATGGATACCATGAAAGACTCTACAGAGAGGCTATAGAAATTGTAAAACACCCCAATAATTTCAATAGGATGGAAGAGGGCGTGAAACTAAATGAAATCTGGATTCCGGTTTTGAAGAAGAAATGTAACAGTTTTCCACCATGGGACGATATTAACGGACGGAGCCAACCGGCAACGACGAATTGCGCGCGCATGTCAAAAACATCTGACGTCACACCTCTGCGCGCGAGCCCTCGTAAACGGAGTTTGGCTTAGTCAGTAGCGAGCCAGGGTGTGTATCGGACATTCAAAGTGCCACGATCCCCCTTGAAAATGTCCTCCGCAATCGGGAACGAAACTTTGGGTTTCCATAATAAATCCATAAGACCATGGCATAATAGCCCGAAAATTTTTAGTTTTTTTTTACCATTTCGACCGTGAAAGTTTACATTTTACAACGTTCCAATTGTATTGCAAGAAATAATTTCTCGTGGGTCAGTGGCCTGGTGCAAGTCTTTCAATTGAACGCCACTTAGACAATTTGCTTATCTCTAACCTACCCCAGTTATCCAACTGGGGAAAGGTGGCCCGCAGTTTAACGTGGAATCCGAATCACGTGTCGTTTCTAGCGACTCCTCACGTCGTTGAGAGGTAAAGGCTAGGTTGAAACCAGGGGCGGCGCGTGCTGTGTGTTCACTGGTTTAGTGAACCCCCAGAAGAAAGCTCATCGAGAAGAAAATAATAAAATAAAAAATGATTTTCAACTATCATTTCCCGTTTCATTACTCTAACAGATCATTCATACGCACGTTCAAAGTATTTTTATCGTATGAGAAACGTTTTACGTCGCGGAGACAGCACGTACACGAGTCGTTGCGCGGCCGCGTAACACAGGCGGCAGTTGTAATGCGCATGCGCGGATGAGGTTCAAATTCTCAAATTCTCTGCCCTGGAGGCAGCATATGGGCGCTCCCGCGGCACGAAGGGGCGAGGGAAAACGCCTCTTTTAACATTACAGTTGATATAGAAGCCAGCTCCTGGCGACTCGAGCTCTGGCGGTTACGCACGAAAGGTCCCAAAGCAAGACAATAAACCTACTGCGCACCTTGCTTTGCGCATGCACAAATCCTCAAATATTCAAATGTTTGTTAAGCTTATGGGATACAAATCCTCCATGAAGGCAACATCCGCCCTCCATATTTGTTTTTGCCGCATTGAAGATTTATAAAAAAAAACGTCATTTTTAATAAAATATCTTATAAGTAACAATTAAAGAATCATCAAAGTAAAAGCTTTCAGAAGATCCGATCGTGAACAATAATAGAGCACTACTCTCTATCTAGCAAGAGTAGTCGTGTGGTTAGCGGTATTGTGCTGGTGAAAGGTAATGGGTTCGCGTGTGACTACAAGCAATTTTTATAAATCCATCCTTCTTTTTAACAGATACGGGAACAATAATGTCATTTGGATTGTTACTTGCCACATAACTTTGGACGTATCATCTGCATTTCTTCCTGGCGTAGCAGTTTTAATGGCCAGCCAATAGTGTGTTTTTCGTTGTGCTACAGTTTCAACGGCTAGTAATGTAGAATATCACTAAAATGCTACGACGTTATCGCACAGGAAAGTCTCCCATCTGGGCCCGTACGGAAAATATTTATCGTATTTCCAGTCGGCCGGAATGCGAAGAGAAGGTAGGTTAGGGGGTGGACTTGGGCAGTGGGTTAGCGCTATCCGATCGGGAGGAGGGACGTCGAGGAGGTCTGCGGCTGGCGCTTATCTGCGGCTGCGGCAACTTTGTATCGGCGGCTGGGATGTTTATGTGGCCGCGACATCTGCCGGGCCCCCGGGAGTCGCTTATCGCCGCTGCGGCCCAACTCCGCGCGCTACGTCAGTCCGCTGCCCCCTGCTGCCTGCTCTGTGGGCCGCTGGTCGCCAGGGGCGGACTCCAAGTTCACTGCAGCGACAACTTCTTGCCACCTAGGTGACGCTCGCGTCGGACTACGATATTTGTTGATCCCAACTAACCTGGACCTCGAGCTCGTCACTCCGTTCCAACTGTAAGGTAACCCTTACATTATAACGAGGAATGAGCTTCATTTTGATACATATTATTCGTTTCAACCTGTTAATAGTGTACTAGCTGAAAACCCGGCTTTGCCCGGGTGTTTATTTATTTATTTATTCGAACCTTGAGTTAGTACTTTTCCTATCCACTCTCTCTGTCCATCTCCTTTTTTCTAAAAACACGTTACATTTATCAGAAGGAAGGAAAAAGGAAGCTTGGAGTTTAACGTCCCGTCGACACCGTGGTCATTAGAGACGGAGTTTACGCTCGGAATGTTTGGGTGAGGATGGGGGAAGGAAATCGGCCGTGCCCTTTCAAAGGAACCATCCCGGCATTTGCCTGGAGGGATTTAGGGAAGTCACGGAAAATCTAAATCTGGATGCCGGAGGTGGATTTGAACCACTATCCTTCCGAATGCGAGGCCAGTGTGTTACCACTGCGCCACCTCGCTCGGTACATTTATCAGAGAATATATAAGTAACCACAGGTAAAAATGCACTCGTTTCGAAGAATCCAATCACGAAATTAAACAATAATGATTGTAATAATATCACAGATAGATCACTTGATGTAATGCGCGAAATTACAGAAAAAGTGCTGAAGACATTGCAGCACGTATAGACCAAAGATATGGTCTGTACCATCACTTTTCACTGTACGTAACCTCCTTGCTATAGAGTTGCAAACGTCATCGCTGCCCTTCAGTTCGAACTTTTTTTATAATTTCACGACTTTCAATCACCATATCTTCCACCCCTTTATAGCTGTCGGCATGGAACTGCTGTTGTGTACAACATGAGACTTCGGACAATTACACACACACCATTCGTTTGCGTTCTGTCAGGCACTTAAATGTGATTTGCAGAGTATCAGATGTAGATGTAGTTTTCGCTGCTGAGCACACACACACACACACACACACACACACACACACAGAATTTTAAATACGCCGATAACTTTCCATCCCAATAAACTCAACCCTTTTATCATTATCAACCCTCACGCAACAATGCAACCAATAAAACCATTTTCAAAGAATAAATATAATTTTCAAAGAATCATTATTGTTACGCATTTCGCGTTATATTCTTCAAATTACTAAATATCTATCAGATCGCTATAAAAGTGTGCCTAAAAATCTTCCTCAGGTATAAATTAGTTACTGTACAAATATTTAAGTCTCTGCGTCTTGTCGTTTCGGCGTGATAAGCGTACATCGAACAGACATTCACATTAATATATATATATATATAAATAGCTATCCGATCGCAATAAAACCGCACCTAAAGCCTTCCCCGGGTAAACATTAGTAACTGTACAAATTTTTAGTTCTTTATGTATTGTGGTTCAGACTTGATAAACGTACACCACATTTATAGATATAGATTTGTAGTAATTAAGTTCTTATGTGACTTAATTAATTATCGTGATGCACAATGTATGTAGGCAACTTAACTGTGAACATTTTCTGTCATTTATTTATTATCTGTATTGTCATTGTTTATGTATATATTATTTTATTTTATTTGTACTTTGTACGTTTTCTATATGACTGTGATTACTTGTTATGTTTAATTTGTCAATGTAAAATATTTCTCTGTAAACGAGATGAAATATCGATCTGAACAGTTATCGATATGGCTCCTCAGGCAGAGACTTTATTGTACAGCAGCGCTCGCCTGTGGGAGAGCAGGCAAGCAGCAGTATCTGCCGCCCCGTGACGTACATCAGACGTTCGTACGCAGTCCGCCGAGTGCTCAAACGATATAAGTAATAAAGTTAAAACAAAGTGTATGTTATAATTTGTGATAAGTGCAACAATATGAAAGTTTATGTGAAACCAGTGAATATAAGTGAAGTAAGAATTGATCTTAATGAAACATTTATTCGTTCGTTCTGCTGAGGCAGAAATACGTTACGTGTTAGGTAACCGTCCCAGACGTCCGAAACGCGGTAGCGTCATCGCGGACGCTAACGGTCGTGATTAATTACGCGATTCGCGAAGCATCACGGCGAACTGCTAGCAAGCTGCCTAAGGAGGAGCCACTATCAACACAATTTCTATGTGAACTTTTGTAACAATTGTGCAGAGTACCACATCGCTGGACTGATAAATATGATAAGTTATATGCTATTGGCAGTAATTTACTGTGAATGTATGTTATAGTTTTGTTAAAATACAAGAACATTAGAGTGTACTTTTTGCTTTTCTTATTTGAACAACTAATTAATCACTCTTGAATCAGTATGACAATCCTCAATAACGCATGAGTAATATTTCAAGACAATTCACTAACTAAATGAGTGTAATCAATTATTAGAGACAGTGTTAATTAATCATTTGAGACAATTTTGCTAAAATTATGAACAGTAATTGATTATCATCATATTAATTACAGCAGATTAATGAATAATTTTTCTATTTTATTTTCACTGAGTTCAACAATAATATCCACTGCCACATCTATCATATAAAGAACCAAACTCGTACCATTGCCGTATGCATAGCATATTTGTTTGACAGAATTAATTTTATCAGATACTGACTTTAGTGGTTGGACTGCACCAACTTGCCAACCACTTGATGTTAAATATCCTACTTTCATAATTTTATAAATTATCATTACCATTGGCGTACTAATTGAGCCGTACGCATTACACACACGGAGTAGTTTAATTTCTGCTTCCTGTGTGTGCTCAGTCTCCGTAGGAGATTTTGTAAGGGAAGGAAAAGTGAGTGATCTTTTGAAAAGTTTGTCAGATAGTGCCATAGTTTTTGTTAATTACACTGTCTTACTATTTATTTTCAAAATTTAAATTACACCACTTGCATTAATCACGAGTTTAACGTAACTAACCATGATATTAAGGTTAGGTTTGTTATGTTGCTCAAACAACAGCCATCACAGTTAATAACAAGTAACTAAAAATTCAGCTCTCTCTTCCACTCACACATTTCATTCTTCAATAAAATAAAAACAGCTTTCACCCAATATCCCCAACAAATATTTTCTTTCCTTACACAACGACATACTGTAGAGACGTTTGTCGACGGATCTATAGAATCGTCAAGTAAAGCAATAGTGCATAGTGCAGATCACTTTTTTTTACGGTAGCCATTTACGGCAGGTTATATTGCCGTCATCGGAACTGTCTGCAACATATGATAAATCACGCGGAAAACTGAATACACATATAAAAAAATATTTGCTTCACTATGATTCTACTGGTTCGTGACAATTTCTATAAAAATTGAATAGAAATACACGAGTGGGAAGATAAGTTTTCCCAATCGACTTTGGTCAGAGATCCGAATGAAAGAAAAAATAGAATGAGACAATTACGATAAGACACATCTTTATTTTTCTACATAAGTACATTGACGCACTTGCCATACCGCTTTTTAAGCTTCAAAAAGCCTTCCAGGAAAAAATCAGGGCGTTGAATCCGGAACAAGCGTTGAACGGCTTGTTTGACGTCACCATTGCATCCAAAGTGCCTTTAGGCGAGAGTCTTCTTCAATTGTGGAAACAGATGGAAGTCACTTGGTGCGAGACCAGGACTACATGGTGGATGGTGTAGGTGCTCCCAACCAAGAGTTGCAATAAGAACTGCAAAAAGTCCAGCTACAAAACTCCTTAGGCGTCCCAGAAAACCGTGAGTAGTAGTTTACCTGCAGACAGAGTGCTATTGAAGTTCTTTCGAACAAGTGACGACGGATGTTTCCACTCCATGGATGCGACCTTCGATTCAAGCGTGTAGTGGTGGACACACGTTTCATCCCCCGTCACAACTAGAAACAAAGTCATTCTTAAATTCACGGTCGACCTTTACCAAATGGTGTGTCGTTGTCTTGCGTGCACGTTCACCCGTAGCCGTTCAACGCTTCTTCCGTATGCAACGCCCTGATTTTTTTTCCTGGCTGCGTTTTTGGAGCTTATGAAGCGGTTTGACAGATGTCTTAATGTACTTGAAAATTAAGTAGAAAAATAAAGATATTTCTTATCTTTAATGTCTCATTCTATTTTTGCCCCTTTCATATACAACTCTGCCCACAGTCGACAGGGAGAACTTATTTTCCAACTCCTCACGTACAAAAAAACAGCATTTATGTTCTCTTTACTGCTCACGAAAACATAAATTGTCAAGTTGTATGACACTAACCTAGACATTGTAAATTTGTGTTCCAGATTGCAGCATACACCAGCACCCCTAAAACCGATAGAACGTCCTCCGGCACTGATGCGTGCCTGTATTTGTCGTGGCAAAGTATCCAGTAGATCATCAAGGTGTCGAGGGTCCAGATTGTCCCACTCCTCAACGGCCATTCACCCTAGGTCTCTGACTGGTAGCTCATCTCGTCCAAAATCAGACCTTTCCAATGTATCTCAGGTATGTGCGATAGAATTCATCTATGTGGAACATGGTTGACACACTAATCTTGCGATGTCATTGTCATGAAAGAACGCATTCATCAGATCTACATCTACATGGGATATTCTCCAACTCACATTTAAGTGCCTAGCAGAGGGTTCATCGAACCACCTTTATACTATTTATCTCCCATGCCATTCGCGAATAGCGCACTGAAAGAAAGAACACCTGAATCTCTCCGTTCGAGCTCTGATTTCTCGAATGTTATTCTGATGTTCTTTTCTACTTATGTAAGTGGCAGTCAACAATGTATTTTCGCATTCCAAGGTAATAATAATTTCGTGTGGCTCATTGACCTGGTGCAAGTCTTTCAATTGAACGCCACTTCGGCGACTTGCGTGTCCTTAGCCTACCCCAGTTATCCAACGAATGTTTGCGATTGGAATTTCGTAAGTAGCCCACGCCGCAGCGATAAGTGCCGTTGTTGTAATGATTCCCATCCCAGATCCCGTATCATTTCCGTAACGCTGTCTCCCCTGTATCGTGACGATACGAAACAAGCTGCCCTTCTTTGGACTCTTTCGATGTCCTCCGTCAAACCCACCTGATAAGGATCCCACACTGGGCAGCAATACTCCATAAAAGGACGGACAAGCGTAGTGTATGCAGTCTCTTTAGTAGTTATGTTGCAACTTTTAAGGGTTCTGCCAATAATACGCAGTCTCTGGTTCGCCTTTCCCAAGACATTATCTACGTGTTCTTTCTAATTTAAGTCAGAAGTAATTGTAATTCCCACGTATTTTGTGGAGTTTACGGCCTTCACATTTGATTGATTTATCGTGTACAAAAAGTTTAACGGATTTCTTTTCGTAGTCATGTGGACGACTTAACACTTCTCATTATTTAGAGTCAACTGCCAATTTTTACACCATACTGATATCTTATTCAAATCGTTCTGCAGTTGGTTTTGATCTTCAGATGATTTTACTAGACGGTAAATGACGGCGCCACCTGCTAACAACCTAAGAGAGCTACTTAGATTTTCCCCTAAATCGTTTATGTAAATAAGGAACAGCAGAGGACCATAACACTGCCCTGTGGAACGCCCGATATCACCTCCGTTTTAGTCGATGCCTTACTATCGATTACTACGAACTGTGTCCTCTTTAACAGGGAATCCCTTATCCAGTCGCAAACTTGGGGCGATATACCATAACCATGCAATTTGATTAAAAGCCGTTTGTGAGATACTATGTCAAAAGCCTTTTGGAAATCAAGAAATACTAAATCACTTTGAGAACCGTTATCGATAGCCCTCATCACTTCGTGTGAGTAAAGAGCTAGTTGTTTCGCATGAACGATATTTTATAAATCCGTGTTTACCCTGGGTCAATAGATCATTGTGTTCGAGATAATTCGTAATATTTGAATACAGGATATGTTCCAAAACCCTGCCGCAAACTGACGACAATGAAATAGGCTTGTAGTTTAGTGGGTGACTCCTACTGCCTTTCTTGAATATAGGCGTGACCTGTCCAACTTTCAAATCTTTTGGTACAGATCCTTCTTTGGGAGAGCGGTTGTATATGGCTGATAAGTAAGGAGCTATAACTTCAGCATAATCAGATACAAATTTAATGGGTACGCAGTCCGCACCATAAGACTTGTTCTTGTTAAGTGATTTTAGTTGCTGCAGTACTCCGAGGATATCTACTTCAACGTTACTCATTTTGGCCTCTGTTTGTAATTGAAAATCTGAAATATTCGTTTCGTCTTCTTTGGTGAATGAGTAGCTAAGAGCTACGTTTAGTAACTCTGCTTTAGTAGCGCTATCATCGGCAGGATCCCTTTTTCTGTCACGTAGGGTATTGTTTGTGTTTTGACCCTAGTATAGTTAACATATGACCAAAATCTCTTAGGGTTTTCAGTCAAATTTCTAGAAAGAGTTTCGTTGTGAAAAGTATTGTAGGGATCTCGCATTGAACAACGGCGCTAAATTTTGAGCTTCTGTGTAGGATCACCAATCCTGGGGTATTTGTGTTCGTTTAAATTTAGCATGCCTTTTTCCGCTTGCTTTTGAACAGTGCCCTGACCTGTTTTGTGTACCAAAGGGGATCACCTACTTCATTAATTTATCTGTATATATTAAAATGAATTGCTGTTCGTTAGTCTCGCAAAAAATTGAGAACGCCGGACCGATTTGGCTAATTTTAGTCTTGAAATATTCGTGTAATCCAGGGAAGGTTTAAACGGTAATAAAATATGGAAAAGTTGTCCGGAAAAGAGGAAAATCTGGAAAAACTGAAACAGCTCTTTCCAGTGAGCTATCAGTACCGTTCGTCCAATTGCGATAAAATTTTGTACATTTCATGTTGAAAGCATGATGAAGATTCGCATCAAATAAAAATTTGGAAAAGTCGCCCGGAAAGTAGTAAAATTTAGAAAAAAACGAAAGTGATTTTTTTCTATGAAAAAAACCAATTGCCATATGGTTGTAAGAGCATCACTTGAGTACGGCTTGACAGGACAAGGTTTGTATGAAATAAATTTGGAGGAAAACTGAATGTGCGTGTTTTTGATTGAATTCAGCACTATAATTGACTGTTCGCACGACGGAGTGGAGTAATGGTTTCCCTTTTTTTTTTTAATTATGGTTTTGGGAAATTTTTCAGTATAAAAATAGGAACAGTTCAAGAGGAAAGTCGCAAAATTCGAACCAAGTTCTCTTTTCAACGTGTTTCTAAATGTACTCAACACTATAAGTTAAGAACCGTTCATCCGATTGCGATAAAAATTTGATCATTTGACATTCAACGTAAGATGAACGTTCTTATAAAAATTTAGGAAAGTTACCCGGAAAATTTGAAAATTCGCGAGAAACTGAAAGAGCTTTTTTCAATGGGATATCAATACCATTCATCTGATAGCGATAAAATATTTCAAATTAGACGTTCAAAGCGAGAGGAAGGTTTTAGTGAAGTACAAGGTTGGAATAGTTGGCCAGAAAATAGGAAAATTTGGCGAAAACTGAAAGAGCTGTTTTCTGTGGGATATCAATATCATTCGTACGACTGCGGTAAAATTTTGCTCATTTGACGTTCACCGATATTTAGAGTATCTGATGATGCCTTTATAAAGCTGCTGGGTCTAAAATATATATGATTTAATATGGTTTATATTAAGAGGTAAGTGATAAGAAATTCACCAGGACATCTAGTTTGATATAAAACTGTCAATTACTGTCGATATCACTTCATTGAGCCACATCTGGTCTACACTTACGTTTAGTGTTAAAGACAAATGGAAACTGTCTTTCAAGAAGCAAAATATTGTATTTGTATCTGCTTTCCTGAAAAAATATACTTTTCGTCTATTTTTGGTAACTTTGGGACTTTCAGTATTCAATCTGGCTATGACAGTTCTGTGTTCACTAATACCTGTATCCGTTTTGATGCTCGTTATGAGCTCAGGATTACTTATTACTAAGAGTTCAAGCGTGTTTTGACATCCATTTACAATTCTAGTTGGTTCTTGAATAATTGTTCGAAGTAATTCTCAGATAATGTGTTGAGTATAATTTCGCACGGTCTTTAATCGTACCTCTTGATTTGAGAATATAATTTCGCCAACGGATTGAGGGTAAATTAAAACCACTGCCCAGTTTGCAATTAGACTCAGGTTTTCTATGAAACTTTCTGCTACTTTATCGTCAGAGTCGGGAGGCCAGTAAAAGGAACCAATTACTAACTTCTTACGATTTTTAGGTACAACCTCACAGCAACTATCAACTTCAACTTCACTACACGATAGACTACTTTTGACGGCGACAAACACCAAAATCTATCCTTTCTGAACACAGATCTTTTGCAAAAACTTCTGCTGAACTTATTTCCGGCTTGAGCCAACTTTCAAATGTTCAAATGTTTGTACAGCTTATGGGACTTAACTACGGGGTCATTAGTCCCTAAACTTACTAACTACTTACTAACTAGCTAATCCTAAGGACGGCACAAATATCCATGCCCGAGGGGGGATTCGAACCCCCAACCGCAGTGGCCGTGCAGACCGTGACTGACGCGCCGCAGTACCCTCGGCCACCGCGGCTGGCTTCCCGATACAGCTACGACAATTTACAAATAAAATAAATCGCAATTGCGATCATTTATGGCTTCACTGTACTAGGTTTCGATGTAATACCAATATGAGGCAAATGAAAATTGTGCCCGGCAGGGTTTTGAACCCGGGATCTCCTGCTTACTAGTACAAATGTTCAAACGTTTGTAAATCTATCTGACCAAACTGCGTGGTCATCAGCCCGTAGCTTACAAACTACATAAACCTAGGTAAACTAACCTAAGGACAAACACATACACCCATGCCCGAGGTAGGACTCGAACTTCCACGGCGAGCAACCGCGCGCTCCGCAGCGAGACGCTTTAGACCGCTCGGCTACTCCACCGCGGCTAACTAGTGTAGCCATAAGTGATCGAAAATTGCGATTTATTTCATTAAAAATGAACGCTGTAACGTCGTCAAAAATATATAATGGTTATACTGATAGTTCCTAGATCTACATTTCTCCTGTGATCCACCTGCACCCTTTGAGACTGCCCTTTTTGTTTTTCCCCGTTGCCCTCTATCCTAAAAAACCGCCCAGTCCACGCCACACAGCCCCCGCTACCCGTGTAGCCGCACGACGAGCGCGAGAATTGTCGACGATTAAGGCGAATCCCCCAGCGCCATATGGTTGCACTATACGTGGCAGGATGTCATCCCTGTACCGAACAGCCGAGTGCAGCACTGGCCACTTGGGCTTTTTGTAATTCCGAAGATGACCTACATCAGGTTGAAACCGGTTAATTGAAACTGTTAATTTCTGCGATCAAGACTGTTTTTTTGTATATTGATCATACCAAATAGATCGCTGTTTTCCTCCTATGACAATGTTGTCAAAATTAACATCACGGAACTACCACGTTGCTGCACTAGCTGGACGGTGTGTCTAAGAAGTTCAGGCTGGGCAGGGTGCCTCCAAAATCGTTCACGGCCTCTGGTTGAAGGCGGATGCGAAACGTATATCTGGAAAGGATGCCGATTCCGACTAGTGCGTACAGCATGCTGTTTGATCCACCAGTGCAGCCCTGCATTGCGTCTAGCTGTCAAAGCTGGAGCTCGCCGCGGATGCCGGGAGTAAAGTTGCATGTCGTGCAGCCTATTACACAAAGCTTGGGTCGAAACAAGACGTCTTGTGGCTGCACCAAAATAATAACTCCTCATGGTGACGTTGCTTTCAGGGTTCCTCGGGGCTGAAATCCGCAAATAGCGGTCAGCAACTGCTGCGGCAGCCCTTATGTGGGTAGAGGTAAGTCATCGACAGTTTCTGGATATCCTCCATGTTCGAACAGTATCGCTATGGTTCACTCCGAGACGGGCTCTTAAAGCGCTCGACTGGAATCCGAAGGGTCGCGGGTTCGAAACCCGGTCAGAACTAGGAATTTTTCAGTCTGCGTTTTAACCAATCCTTCACCTCTCAACGATGTGAGGAGTCGCCAGAAACGACACGTGGTTCCGATTCCACGTTAAGCTGTAGGTTCCCTTTCCCCGGTTGGTTAACTGGGGTAGGCTAGGGATACGCAAGTCGCCGAAGTGGCGTCCAGTTGAAAGACTTGCACCAGGCCAATGAGCCACACTTTATTATTATTCAGGCATGGAGAACTACGGCAGCATAAGAATTCAAATGTTCAATCTATCGGACTCAACTGCTTGGTCATTAGTCCGTAGCTTACAAACTACTTAAACTAACTTAAACTAATCTAAGGACAACACAAACACCCACACCCGAGGGGAGACTCGAACCCGCGACGGTGAACTGCCGTGCGCACCGCAGCACGGCGCCCTAGTGCACACGGCTAATCCGCCGCGGAACATAAGAATTACCATATAAATTATTCCTGCTGTTATTGAACGACAACTCCGGTTATAGCTCATGTTGGGATTCATTAATTAGATAAACAAGTAGTTCATTAATTACACAAAAAAAGATCAATGTTTGACACGTATGATGCCGAAAATAAATGTGATCATGGTTGGAGTAGTAGACAATTCCTAACAGCGACTGATAGCACCAGTATAACACTTACGGATATAGCACAGTGGAAAGGTTAAAGTTGACAATTATGTATACGCTAATTATTTAAAGATCCCAGTTTAGATTACAAATATAAAACAGGCATCTGCTGCCATCTTCGCAATAAATGTTGTGTACACTGACACCGTCTGAGAACGAGACTTAATTTCATTAACAAACTAATTATTGTGCTGTCAGCAAGTGGTGTAATTAATATTTGCGTAAGAAGCGATTTTCACGATAGGCACGAAATACTGGTAGCTACCTGACAAACTAGTCGATTACGATTTCTGTATAGGAAATGTAAGAGTATAACAAACTGGGGTACTAAGTACGTGAAAAATGTTTAACAGACACACAACAGTCCGTTTCCCTATTCGGAATGCGAATCATAAATAAATTTAAATTCACTCACCTTTTTCTGTTGATAGCAGGAATTATAATTAGTATAATCAAAATTTTCTATGTCCCCTATCGCTGCTGTTAAAGCTCACAGCCTAAAATTGCTTGCTAATAATGCTGAGTAAATTAATTATGCCGTTCGTGAATAACATAAAAGAATTTACAGAACTTCTGAAAATGCTTAATATGTAAAAATACTTCACTAACACTGTCGCCTATTTGAATGCAACAATTCCAATAATCACTTTCTGCCAATTCAGAAAGGAAATGGAACTATCATCTAAAATATTATCAGTATACAGAAAAGAGTCTTGATCGCAGAAATTAACAGTTTTAATTAACCAGTTTCAACCTGATGTAGGTCATCTTCAGAATTATAAACAGCCCATGTGGCCAGTGCTGTGCTCGGCTGGGCTGGGCTGTCCTGGGCTGTTCTGCTGCCAGTAGGTCATTGTCCTGTGACAATGTTGTCAAAATTAAATCTAAAACATTGACTAAAAAGAAATTAACTTGAGTGGTAAAAATAAAAAGACAGAAATTGCACATTATTATTAATTTTTTAACTGAATCAGTAACAAACGCTAATACAGTAAAAAAAAAAAAACAGTTACCAATTGCTAAGAACCAACCGCCATTGTTGACTACACACACACTGCCCACTCCCTACTGCTGGCCCCGCCGTCTCACAGTGCACGGCAATAGACATCTCTGGGTCGTCAGCGATAATAAAATAAATGTGTTGCTACGTTTTACTCAAATGTTCAAATGTTTGTTAAGGTTATGGGACTTAACTACGGGGTCATCAGTCCCTAAACTTACAAACTACTTATGAACTACTTACGAACTAGGACGGCACAAATATCCATGCCCGAGGGGGGATTCGAACCCCCGACCGCAGTGGCCGTGCAGACCGTGACTGAAGCGCCTCAGTCCTCTCGGCCACCGCAGCCGGCGCTACGTTTTACTATTAATGGAAACAATGGGCAGTCTTACCCACTCCGCCGCTCTGCTCATGTGTGGTTGTTCACATCTTTGTGGGTACTGAGTGACATCTATGGATAAACTAAGGAACTTTGGAACTACTGTGATGGAACACTTTATTTATGTCTGTAAAAGTACTTTTCCGCCAACGCTATCATTGGTATATCCTTATACAAATAACATGTTTCCCACATATCTCCACTATTTGATGACAGGGTGCTAGTGAAACCAAAGCAAACATTTAAATAATTCTCAGGAGTTCGGCCGTGTCACGTTGTAATTTCCCCACGATATTTCGGCAAATCGACAGGTTGACATCTTCAGGCGATTTCTGATGAATGCTGTGCTACTCCCATCGGAGTATATATACGAGTTACCACTCCACCGCGCTGGTGGATAGCACGGCTGTCGGCCAGCGGCGATGGCCGTGGTGTTGGGGGGGGGGGGGGGGGGATGGCTCCAGTGCTCTCTTGTCCAGCATCTGCGCTGCCGCCATCGGGTGCGGAGGGCACTGGCCGGAAACGCTTCTTCCTTACTACGTCCAGAGCAGGATTCAAAATGTTCAAATGTTTGGAAATCTATCGGACCAAACTGCGTGGTCATCAGTCCGTAGCTTACAAACTACTTAAACCTAGGTAAACTAACCTAAGGACAAACACACACACCCATGCCCCAGGGAGGACTCGAACCTCCACGGCGAGCAACCGCGCGCTCCGCAGCGAGACGCCTTAGACCGCTCGGCTACTCCACCGCGGCAGAGCAGGATTCCCTGCGTGACTTAGCTGTAGGCCACTGTTCAGAATGTTCAAATGTTTGTTAAGCTTAAGGTCATCAATCCCTAAACTTACGAACTACTTATGAACTAATTTATACTAAAGACAGCACAAACATCCATGCCCGAGGGAAGATTCGAACCTCCGACGCGAGAGGTCGCGCGATCCGCAACGTGGTGCTCCGCTCGGCTCCTCCCACGCAGCTAGGCCACTGTCTTTATTAATTGAATTATCTTGTACTCTGATTTCGCTGGGCTCTTTGATTACGCAATCCCAGCAGGAGGATGACTGCCTAATTATTCTGGTGTTCCCATAATACATAGTATGGCAAGTGCTTATACAATGGTCGATCAGGGCTGATTTCGTGTTCTGGCGTTGTTCTGTACGGCACCTCTTCTACCATGCGTACTGTTTCCCCAATGTGTGACTTGCCGCATTGGCCAATCCTCTGGACGTAAGAAACGTTCTCGTCCAGTGCCCTCCGCACCCGGTGGCGGCAGCGCAGATGCTGGACAAGAGAGCACTGCAGGGGCCTTCTCCACACAGCTGCACTAAGCGCCAGCGCAGCATTAATCAGGAAGATGTCAACCTGTCGGTTTGACGGAATATCGTAGAAAAATTACGACGAGACACCGCCGAACACCTGAGAATTCTTTAATTTAGAAATACGCGGGGAAAAACATCAGATCAGATGCCCGAAAACAAATAATTGCTTTAGTAGAGTCGAAATAGAACTGTTACCATTTGACGAAAGTCAAAGGCATGGGTGTGTGTGTTGTACTTATAGTAAGTTAAAGTAGGTCTGTAAGTCTAGGGACCCATGGCCTAAGCAGTTCTGTCCATGTGTCCTATATTCTCTCCCTGTCCATCTCCTCCCTGTGCATGCACCTCCTTTCCTCCTCCAACACCACCACCACCACCATCACCCTGCTCTCAGAACCAAGCCGCCCAGCTCTACCACACTGAATTCGCGTTGGGGAAGACGGCATTTCAAACCCTCCTCCAACCGCCTTCAATTAAGTATCGTGATTTCTATAAATCACTCTAGGGAAATTCTTTTAAAAGGATACTTTTTATTCAAATTTAATAAATTTTGTCACAATATTTGGCTAAAACAGCAATAAATTAAAGAGAAAATTTCCAAATAATTATTGGACTGGGATTTTAACGACGCTTTACAGTGTTTCCATAGATTTACAGATCAACAATACAAAATTAAAAACAATGTTGTCTACCGCCTTCTGACTGCCCAATCAAATCCCTACACAGAACATCCACCTTCTACATCCAACGTAAGGTCCGTGGCGGAGGGTACACTGTACCACTAGCAGACATTTCCTTTCCTATTCCACTCCCAAATAGAACACGAGTAAAAAGGGCGACTATATGCCTCCGTACGGGCCCTAATTTCTCTTGCCTTTGTGATCATTACGCGAAATTTACGTAGGCGGCAGGAAGGTCGTTCTACACTCCGCCTCAAATTCCGGCCCTCTAAATTTCCTCAAGAAAGTTTGTCGAAAAGAACGTCATCTTTCCTCCAGCGATCCCTATTAGAGTACCCGGAGCATTTCCGTGACACTCGCGCATTGGTCGAACCTACCAGTAACGAATCAGGCTGCTCGCCTCTGAACTGCTTCTATGTCTTCCTTTAAACTGATCTGCTACGGGTCGCAAACACTTGAGCAATACTCGTGTTAGTACAAGCGTTTTATACACGATCTCCTTTACAGATGAAGCACATCTTCCCAAAATTGTCCCAATAAACCGACGTCGGCTGTCCGCCTAACAACAGTCCTTACACGTTTATTGCATTTGATATCGCTCTGCAATGTTATGCCCAGATATTTGAACGACGCGACTGCATCAAGAAGCCCACTACTAATGCACCAGTCGGTATTCGAGCATTATGGAATTGCTTTTTGCCGCGCGTATTGGAGCGCCGTGATGCGATGCACGCGGCCGTCCGCCGTCGGGAGTTCGAGTCCCCCGTCGGGCATGGGTGTTCGTGTTTGTCCTTAGGTTAGTTTACCTTAGTTTAAGTAGTTTGTAAGCTAGGGACTAATTACCAAGCAGTTGAATCATATAGACTTACAAACATTTGAACATTTGGATTGGTTTTCCTATTCATGCGCACCACCTTACAGTTTTCTACATTTTGAGCTAGCTGCCATTCTTCACACACACAGGATGAGTTAGACAACATTTCTAGTTGGTGCCAAGAATGGCAGCTAGCTCTCCACGTAGAGAAATGTAAGGTGATGCACACGAGTAGGAAAAACAATCCTATATTGTTCGAATACAGCGTTAGTAGTGAGCTTCTTGATGCTGTCGCGTCGTTCAAATATCTAGGCGTAACATTTCAGAGCGATATGAAATGGTACGAGCATGTAAGGACAGTTGTGAGTAAGGCGGACAGCCGACCTCGGTTTATTGGGAGAATTTTGGGAAGATGTACTTCACCTGTAAAGGAGACCGCGTATAAAACACTTGTACGATCACGTCTTGAGTATTGCTCAAGTATTTGGGACCCTCAGCAGATCAGTTTAACGGAAGACATAGAGGCGGTTCAGAGGCGAGCAGCTAGATTTGTTACCGGTAGTTTCGACCAATGCGCGAGTGTCACGGAAATGTTCCGGCAACTCAATTGGGGATCGCTGGAAGAAAGACGACGTTCTTTTCGTGAATTTCTGTTGAGTAAATTTAGAGGGCCGGAATTTGAAGCTGAGTGTAGTACGATCTTGCTGCCGCCTACTTACATTTTGCGTAAAGATCACAAAGACAAGATAAGAGAGATTAGGGCTCGTACGTAGGCATATAGGCATTCTTTTTTTCCTCGTTCCATTTGGGAGTGGAATAGGAAATACCTAGTAGTGGTACAGTGTACCCTCCGCCACGCACCTTATGGTGAATTGCGGAGTATGTATGTAGCTGTAGATGTAAAGTAAAGCTTTACGTCGTGCAGTCAGCAGGGGTACACGAGAGGGCCTTGGGCTTGGGCTCCGAAAGCCATTTTGATAATATTTCGTTGAATACTTCGCACATTAACACTTGTTGATGGCTTAAATCATGTGTAGTTTGCGGAAAGGTTACTCTTCTGTCACGTTCAACGATTCTCTTCAGTCGTCGTTGGCCCCGATTCTCCAAGAACGATGTCGCAGATTTGACGTCGGTGATTTACTGTTTTACAGAATTGATATCTACGGTGCAGTCGCGAAATGGTCGAACGTTCCAAGCGGGAGTGGCCGTGCAATCTAGGGCGCCTCGGAATAAGCGTCTGCTCCCCGTTGGAAGTTCTCCCTCTGGAGGAGGTGAGTGTATCGTCCTTAGCATACGTTTAAGTAGCTTTAAGTCTAGCGTCGACCACTGCAATTTGATCCCATTGCTTTACAAACATTTGAACATTTAAAACGGCCGTACGGAAAAGTCACCAACTCAAGGCCACCTCGGTGATGATGTGATACGTCTCTCGCGCGCCGACTATAACGCCATGTTTAAACTCACTTAACTCGTTATAACCTGCGGCTGTAGCAGCAATAATCTACGTAATGCCTGCGCCAGAAACCCGGTGTCTCATGGATTCTTTGCCGACCGCAGTAACAGTCTGTGTCTTTACATTTATCTCTGTTTACTTACTCAACAAGGCAACACTCCACTCAAATGCCTAAAGAAAATTGATCACCTTACAGTTTTCTACAATTAGAGCCAGCTGCCATTCTTCACACTAACTGGAAATTTTGTCTAAGTCAACCTGTACAGCTATTACAGTCGCCATTAAAGACGACACCCTCCCATACACCACAGGATCATCATCAACAAACAGGCGCAACAACATGCAACGATAGACAACGCGGACGTGATATACACTTCGTGAAAAGAATCACATGAATAATCAAACAAAAAGTGTGTTTGGCAGTGCAGCCGAACCTCGCAGGCAGCTTGATTGGAGTGGCAGCGAGTGTAGATATGGTCGACCACACCTGCTGTCGCCGCGCCCCTGCCACCGCGATAGCGCGAGCGGGCGCACACAGATACATTCAATTAACGGCGACAAATTACACTTCTAATTGACTGCTATGACCACAGCGCTACAAAACGCGCCGTTCATCAGTCCGCCCGACCCCAACTTCTACGCGGGCCCCGACATTCAAAGAACGGCGCGTATGTGAATAGATTTCATTAAGCCGGCTCTTTCAGTTCATTTAAGAGCTTCCTGTGTCATATAATATAAAGCCTGTTGCCGAAAGAACTTCAAAGGCCTTCCGGGGACACATTATGTGGCGTAAACAGCATATTTGTTGACATCCGCAGTTTGAGTTCGCACTAGCTTCGATTATGCAAACGGCCAGAGACTGAACCACATAGCTGACTTCAAAGCTTTGAAATTGTTGGGCGGTATATGGAAACTTTCCTGTTTACATGAATTAATAACACTGTACCCGCAGTGAACCGTGTTTCATACAATGGAAATTGATAATACAAGGAACTCATTTTGCAACAAAATTCTGTTTAGAGAGCATTGCTATCACGCCACTCTGAATAAGATCATTTCAATCCTGATGCTCCTGACGCTATAAAAACTGCAATGTGCGTCGTAACATCAATAGATTTTATCAGTTTGCTGCATCATACAAATTGATTGACGGGGTGTGATAACTCAAAGTTTCCAACCCTCTGCCTCCTTTCCCATCATCGATAAAAAAATAATACCTCTACTCTATTTACAGACATTTGTTACCGTCTAAAATTAAACGTTTCGGATTAACACGCTTCCTTTCACCACAACACAACTGAACATGTTAATAACACAAATTGTCTTTCGTTTTTCTTTATATATATATATATATATATATATATATATATATATATATATATATATATCATAGCATCTGTTGTTGCCTAATGTTTGCTGCTGCGCTGTATGCACACAAAATCTCAATTCGTTATTTGCAGAACGTATGTGGTGTTGTGGTCTTCACTTCGGAGACTGGTTTGATGAAGCAGTGGCGGAATGGCCAAGGGCATTTGGGCATTGGAAAGTTTATTATTTTTTTAAAAATATAACATTTATTATTTTTTTAAATTATTTTAAAAAATATAATATACACCGGTTGAAAATGTTAAAATTCACGTGCATTACTACAAGATCCAATCGGATTCATGGACACCATAAAACCTATTTAAAGAGCCTGCCAAATCCTGAATTACTCAGGACGTGTGTGCGTGGTCAGACTCAAAATCCTAACGAGTCGTTCAATAATGTTGTATGGACTCTCTTACCCAAAACAGTTTTTGTTGGGATGAAGACAGTGAATTGGGGTGGGGGTGAGGGGTTTATGAGCAATGCTGGTGTTATTGCTTCTAACGATGGTAACATTGGTAAGGTTAAAGTGCTACAGCATTTGGGAATTAGCCCTGGAACAAACTGCATCAGAAACCGTGAGTATATGGACAAGGTACACACTGATAAAGCAGAGTATGCAGCACTGTTGGCCACTAAGGAGTCGAGAAAGAATAAAGTAAGGAAAAGGCTTGGAAAAGGATCAACCGGATGACATACAGTACAATGCAGGATGCTTCTGAGTGGCTAAAAATATTAAACATGTATTAAATGAGTTAAAGTCTTTTGAAATTTTAGAAGCCGTTCCTGAACATTTAAATTTCCTGTTGCATTTTCCCCTTAAGGTAACTTGCCTGTGAGCGCCTGGAAAAATGCAACAAATTTTCATAAAGTTTACACAGCTGTAACTTAAAACCCGCAACTCTTAATAGAATAAAATTCCAGGCCATGTTTCATCTCTCTTTCTGAACAATTCGATATACTGGTAGTTTCACTAACTCACATATTGAATGTTTTAGAATATTTTTTGTCAAGGCCTGTAAATGATTTTCTTTATATGCCGGTTCATACTATGATTCTATGCACTGACTAACTTCCCTACTTAGACACTTGAAGCTTTAGGTACATATAAGGAACATGTGTATATAGAAAGTAGACTACAATTAAGTAATTTCATTCACAAGTTTTAATTCTAGAAATATTTACATTTCATGTTCAAAACAAATGCTACATTTTTTAAATTAATCAGTAGATATTTTTGCACCTGTTGATAGTAGGTTAGTGCCTGAAGTCTACTTTTCTCCAAGTAGTATTCTCAAATATTCCCAAAAAAAAAAAAAAAAAAAAAAAAAAAAAAAAAAAAAAAAAAAAAAAAAAAAAACAGATCTCTGGCTCAAATAGTTTATTTTTGCATAAAATAAACGTGTCAGAAAATGTATTTGTCGGAAAATTACATGTAAAGTATATATTTTATCTATAACTCACTTGTGTTGGTCCTAATCCATTCCAGGTCAATATTCGTCTTGGTTCATATGTTCCTAATCTCCTCTCTTTCTTTTATTGCTTCTCCTTGCTGTCGTGGATTCTTTAGTTGCCTTAAGAACCACCTTTTCAGCTTCGACCACACCCAACTTCTCAGTTGCCACCAGTGATTGTTTCATATTGAACCCAGAAGATATTTCTGGCAACTTTAAACTTCACATCTGCTTACTGCCCCATCATTAAAACAAATTACAGCGTCTAACACACCTAATCTCAAGGCGTTGAACTCAAGAAACACTGTTTTTGGCAGGCGTTCCCATATCAATGGTCGAAGCATTCGTTCACGTTTTGTGTTTTTTCATGTAAGCATCGTGACAAGAGTTTTTCGTCACTTAGGTCCCTGTATATGAGCTTAATTGCCTCCAATACTGCAAACGGTAGGGAGTGTTGGTGTACATAAACTTCATCATTTTCGAGTGCTTTTTTGTAGCTACACCGTGAGCCTACACGTGTCACAAAGCGCATGCTGTTGATTGTCATCAGTAGAGGCTTTATTGAAGAAGGTATCCCAAACTGATTGCCGTAAAACACGTTTTCCAGAACGAAAACCCTTTTTAGCAGGCATATCAACTTTCGAGAAAGTCGAGGTATTACTAAATGAAACTACGGAAACGTTAATAAACAACGCTCGATAACCAAAGACATACGAGAGAAAACATAAGAGAATCGAAATGTGTTCAAATGTTTCAATTGTTTGTGTAGCTTATGGGACTTAACTACGGGGTCATCAGTCCCTAAACTTACAAACTACTTATGAACTAGCTTACACTAAAGACGGCACAAATATCCATGCCCGAGGGGGGATTCGAACCCCCGGCCGTAGTGGCCGTGCAGACCGTGACTGGAGCGCCTCAGTCCCCTCGACCACCACGGCCGGCTCGAAATGTGTCTTCCAAAAGTGTTGCCAACATGAAAAACAATTGTTCTTATGTTTTTGGGACGTGTGGATGGCTGCACACAGAGCAATCTTTGAATTGATATTCAAACAACTTCCCGCAATCCAATTTAAATATTTTAACCACCATTGTGTTCAGAATAGTATAAACTTAAATTCAAGATAGAAACGAAATATCGATTTTTTAAGATGATTCACGAGCAAGTTACCTTAATCTAAGAACAACTTCGAGTAGAGTATTAAAATTTTCAGGGAGCAATAACATATATATCCAGAGTCTACTGAACTAAAAGAAAATCATGTTATGTATAATTAACCCCTTCAGTCCTGAACTATTTTAAAAATAGAACATATTCTTGCACTTTTTCATGTCTGTAAGAGCCTACCTGTTATACATTCGAGGAAAAATTTAAAAAATTATATTTCGTTTCCAAAATAAAAAAGAAAAGCAAATAAAATGGACGCTGGGTCTGAAAGGCAGTTAAGGGTGTGAAATAAGAATTCAACAGTTACACATGCCACTTCTCATTTACTGTGGAACAAATATTCAAAGTGGAAGTTGTGCAAAATTCATAAATTGATGCATTAAAAAATGTTCAAATGTTTGTAAAGGTTATGGGACTTAACTGCAGGCTCATCAGTTCCTAAACTTACCAACTACTTATGAACAACCTTATACTAAAGACAGCAGAAACATCCATACCCGAGGGGGGATTCCAACCCCCGACGGGGAACAGCCTCGCGCATCGGAACATAGCGCTTGAATGAGCTCGGCCGCTCCGCCGCGGCAATTAATACATAAAATCATTTCCAACACTGATATCATGTATGACACGCTGCGAAATGGATCCGCTATGTTCACTGTTTTTCATTGTAGCACGCCATTCTGGTGACAGATAGCAACAAGAAGCACGGAACAAAAAGCTACGCCGGCCGCGATGGCCGAGGGGACTGCGGCGCGCCAGTCACGGTCTGCACGGCCACTACGGTCAGGGGTTCGCATCCCCTCTCGGGCAAGGATATTTGTGCCTTCCTTAATGTTAGCTAGTTCATAAGTAGTTTGTAAGTTTAGAGACTAATGACCCCGTAGTTAAGTCCCACAAGCTCTACAAACATTTGAACATTTCTAAAACCTACAGATGTGCAGTAAATAGGCCACTGGGTCTCAAAGTAAAGCGAAATCGTATAGTGTTTTAAAATTAATAAAACTTCGGTGTCCAATATACTAGATGCCAGGGCTGAAAGGGTCAAAATTATTTAGGATAACGTACAAAAACGTACATAAAAGTTTAACCATGTAGTTGAAAAAATTGTATTTCCGAAAGCACTGGTAAAACTTCAATTATTGTAGTTTAGTGAATGAGTTCATACAGTTTAATGTCCTGTAATAGTTTCATGTTAGTGGCTACAATGGTTCCTGAGAAATACAGGGAAGCCTAGTCACTAAATTTAACGTTGTCGGGATAGGGCGTTCAAATTCCCTTAAGGGAAATTGAGTAATCCCCATTCCAGAGAGTGCAGGCGTTTGCAGGTGTGAAAATTACAGAACCAGCAGTTTAATAAGTCGTGGTTTCAAAATGTTTACACGAATTATTTCCAAAGGATGGAAAGTCTGATAGATGCTGACCTCGGGGAAGATCAATTTGGATTTAGGAGAAATGTAGAATACGTGAGGCAATACTTACTTTACGACTTATGTAGGAAAACATCAAGGAGTGGCAAACCTATATGTCCAGCTTTCGTAGATTTGTTGAAAGCTTTTGACAATCTTAATTGGAATAAAGTCTTTGAAATTCTGAACTCAGCATATGCAAAATATAGGGAAGAGTCGAAAGGCATGAAAGGAAAACACTGGTTGGGAGGAAGTACATCTACATATATACTCCGCAATCCACCGCAAGGTGTGTGGCGGAGGGTACACTGTACCACTACTAGACATGTCCTTTCCTATTCCACTCCCAAATGCCTATAAGCCTCCGCACCAGCCCTAATTTCTCTCATCTTGTTATTGTGATCTCTACACGAAATGTAAGTAGGTGGCAGCAAGATCGTACTACACTCAGATTCAAATCCCGGCCCTCTAAATTTCCTCAACAGAAATTCACGAAAAGAACGTCGTCTTTCCTCCAGCGATTCCCAGTTTATTTGCCGGAGCATTTCCATGACACTCGCGCATTGGTTGAACCACCAGTAACAAACCTAGCTGCTCGCCTCTGAACTGCTTCTATGTCTTCCTTTAAAATGATCTGCAGCGGGTCCCAAACACTTGAGCAATACTCAAGACTTGGTCGTACAAGCGTTTTATACGCGGTCTCCTTTACAATTGAAGACATCTTCGCCGGCCGCGGTGGCCGAGGGGACTGAGGCGCTTCAGTCACGGTCTGCACGGCCACCACGGTCTGTGGTTCGAATCCCCCCTCGGGCATGGATATTTGTGCCGTCCTAGTTCGTAAGTAGTTCATAAGTAGTTCGTAAGTTTAGGGACTGATGACCCCGTAGGTAAGTCCCATAAGCTTTACAAATATTTGAACTTTTTATTTATTTATTTATTTATTTTTATTTTTTTTATTTTATTTATTTATTTTTTTTTTTTGAAGACATCTTTCACTCCCCCTTTTTCCTTGGGTATAGAGCCATAAATGTCAAGTGCACATAGATCCCACATGCCTTCTGGTATTATAGAGAACAAAGTAACTGCTCCACTGCACCTGAGCTCTTTTTCTCTTTGACATAATAAACATGCCCTAATTGGGCTTTCACTATTCTACCTAAATTCATGAAAGAGAAGAACTTATTCAGTACCATTAACAATTACGAATCCTAAAATGTCCATACCTACAATGGATATAATCAATTCTTTATTAAGTGTTGAGGTATACTCATTGTCCACCAATTACTCTCAACATCACTCCCCCAATAGAAAATATCACCACATATTAACCAATGTCTACTTTCCTTAGCTATCTCCCTGTGTTTCTTATATCTTGTCTTATCCTATGTAGGTCTGCATCCTGTTCTTGCAAAATTGCTTTCGCTATTGATACTATGTTGATTTATTTCGTTTCCATAAAGTAAATATAAAAAAATGTCCCTCCCTTTCGACACTGCTGATAGTTTTCATCCCTACAGATAAACGAGATAATGAATCAGCAATAATGTTTCTTTTTCCTCCTGTATAAAGTAATTCAAAATTAAATTCCTACAGAAATGGCACCCAACACTTCAATCGATCCTGTAATGACTTACTGTTTATTAGTAAAGAAAGTGCTTTATGGTCTGTGTATAATATTGTTTTGCTTCCAGCTAATAGATAACGAAATCGTTTAAACCCCCACAGCACTGCAAGAGCCTCTTTTTCTCTAACTGTGTAATTACATTCATGTTGGCTTAACACCCTAATAGCAAAGGCAATGCTTTTGTGGTTCTCAGGATCTCGGAATTCTCCTTGGAATATTTCACATGCGATGTCATAATATGAGGGATCATAGGACATTTTCAATATTTCCGTAAGGATCAAATATTAGCGATTATCAATGTTCTCTTTATATTATCTAATGTTTCCTTTTCTGCTTCACCCCGTGTCCACTTGGTTTTCTGTTTTAACAGTCTCACTATGTCAGGATGTATTAAACTAAATACCGGTAAACAGCGCCTTTAGTAATCCTACAGTTCTTATAAAAGTCCTCAGTTGTTTTTGAGAACTTGGGTATAGGCATATTACTATGGCTTCTATACGATTTGGATCAGGTTTTATTCCACCATTATTTATTATATACTCTAAATATTTCACTTCTGATTCCCCAAATAAGGTCTTACTCAATTTTATTGTTATTCCCTTTCTCTGGTATCTCTGCAAAACTTTTATTAAAATCGCCTTGTTTGCAAGAATAATTACATCATCTACATACAGTAAGACCTTTAGTAATAAATTAGGCCCCAATGCTCAATCTAATGCCCTCATAAATAGGCTTACTGGTACATTTAACCCAAGGGGCATAACAGCGAAATGGTAAAACCGACCATAAAAATGAAACCCTCTTACTGGCCTGGAATCTGTATGGAGGGGAACATGAAGGTAACCTGCCATCAAGTCTATGCAATTACTGGATTTTATTCCCTCTAGTTTAACTAAAATAAAATTTCTTGATTGCTACTGACCGGTCTCCTTCCATTTCTGTATACAGCTTCAGTTTACGTGCATCACGCACTAATCTTACATTGCCACATTTTTTTTCTAATAACCAGCAATGTGTTACTGTATGGACTGTTGGATCTTTCTATAATCACTTGTGTCAACATATTCGCAATGTTTTTATTCGCAGACTCTTTGAGAGCCAAATGTATAGGATATGGCTTTACAAAGAAAGGATTCGTTTCCATTTAATTTACATTCATACTCTTTAATCTTTCCGGTTTGTCTGAAGATACTTTTTCGTATCTATTTAATATTTCTAACAATTCTTTCTTTTCAGAAATGGTAGGGTAGGTCTAGAGGTGCTGCTGCAAATTACCTGCCTCGGTCACCTGATTTGACGCCGCTGGATTTCTACCTGTTGGGGACAGTAAATAATTAAGTGAATCGAGAGAAACAAAAATCAGCCAACGTTTTACGTGACCAAATTGTTACATCATGTGCTGCAACTCACCCTGGCAGCAGTAGTTTGGTCTAGACATGGGTAGCTTCGGCACTGTATACAAGTTGTTGGGGGTCATTTAAAACATGACATAGCTTTTCCATTTCGTTTCAGAATACACACATTATACACCATTGGGTATATTTTTTGAAAACCCCTTTATGTTACTCTAAATATTTCTGGGTTCTTATGATGTGAGACTTGTATCGCTTGCCTCCAAATACTCGGGAGTGGTCGAAGATATGATGTGGCTTTATAGCAAATTAACTAAACAGGAATCTTTCTCTATTTTCAATTGTGCGCCGCCGCAGCTACAATATCTAATATTAAAATGACTTTCAAACGGGAATGCAAATGATGGCGTATAACTGAGAAACCTTTGCCTTTAAAAATCATATTTTTAAATAAACTTTAGAAAATTACATTTATTTCGATCCGTTCACAAAGCAGTATCGTAACGAGAAGTGAAATTTATGTAACAATATTTTGGTTACTTTCAGATTGAGTATATAAAAACATCGTTGTTCAATACTGCCAAGTAATGCAAGCTCATCACCAACAGGGAACCACTTCAAACTTTAAAATTTACTTTTCCAAAATTCAGTTGCCATGATATTCCATGTACTACAAATGAAAACTTTATCTGTTAGGCTTTATTATGGGCTGCTATTGATACTGAAAGAAGCAACAAGGTTTACTGTTACAAGCACAGTTAATTTTACTTGTATTGCGTATGACATGTTCGTTGATAATTTTTAGTTTATTTCTCTGACGCATTTTCAGTAATCTAGGCAAATATAGCTACAGTGCAATTGAAACCCTGAACGCCAGAGCCAAAATGTGATTTAATGACATACAACAGTTTGAATTATTAGGACCAGAAGTCATGCCATAAATTATTCCTGGACTTGGCAAAACATTTTTCTTTTTTCTAGTGTCCTACCTACAATTAAAATAATTTTTTTTTTTCGTGATTTCTCAGCAGTTTATCGAAGTATATTTATAAATTGGCAGTCTAACATAAACGACTTTATTTAAAACCAAATCAGCAGTTAGCTTTAGATCATCATCATCATCATTAGAGATTGATTATGCCTTTCAACGTTCAATCTGCAGCAAAGCGCCTCTAATAAAATTCCTCCATGATCCCCTATTCAATGCTAACATTTATGCCTAGTATGATGTTAAGCCTTGTACTTCAAAATCATTCTTCACCGAATCTAAGTACTTTCTTCTTGGTCTACCTCGACTCGCCTTACACTCCGCTGCTCTTAGGTAACCTTGCTTCTCCCATGTATGTAACATGACCCCGCAATCACCCTGTTCGCTCTGCTTCATCTATGGTGTTCATTCCCAGTTTTTCTTTGATTTCCTCATTATGGACACTCTGCTTCCATTGTTCCAATTTAATAGTACCTGCAATCATTCTTGCTACTTTCATATCTGTAACCTCTACCTTATGAATAAGGTAACCTGTATCCATCCAAGTTTCACTCCCATTCAACAAAGTTGGTCGAAAGATAGAGTGGTGAACTACTAACTTAGTCTTCTTGCAGAAGAGAGTAGATCTTAACTCAGCACTCACTGTGCCGGCCGCGGTGGCCGAGGGGTCTGCGGCGCTTCAGTCACCGTCTGCACGGTCACTACGGTCGGGGGTTCTAATCCCCCCTCGGGCATGGATATTTGTGCCGTCCTTAGTTGTAGCTAGTTCATAAGTAGTTTGTAAGTTTAGGGACTGATGACCCCGTAGTTAAGTCCCATAAGCTCTACAAACATTTGAATTTGAAGCACTCACTGCATTAGCTTTGCTACATCTCGATTCCAGTTATTTCACTGTGTTGCCATCCTGTGAGAAAATAGATCCTAGGTACTTGAAACTATCTACCTGTTCTAACTTTGTACCTCCTATTTGGCACTCAGTCTGTTTAAATCTCTTTCCCACAGACATTACTTTTGTTTTGTAAATGTTGATCTTCATATCATAACCCTTACACCTCTGATCGAGCACTGAAATATTAATTTCAATCAAATCTGCCATTACAATTAAGTCATCCGCATATGCGATACTGCTTATTTTGTTTTCACCTATTTTAATGCCGCCCTGCCAGTTTACTGTTTTCAACATGGGATCCATGAATAGTATGAACGACAGTGGTGACAGGTTACAGCTTTGTCTTACCCCCTGACACTACCCTGAAACATGAGCTTAATTTGCCATCTACTCTATCTGCTGTCTGACTGTCTATGTAAAAACCTTTAATTGCCTGCAGAAATTTGCCTCCAATTCCATAATCTGGTAGAACTGGCAATAACGTCCTCCTAGGAATACGGTCATAAGCCTTTTCTAGATCTATAAAACATAAATACAATTCCCTGTTCCACTCATAGCATTTCTCCATTGTCTGCCGTAAGCTCAATATCTGGTCCTGACAGCCTCTAAGAGATTTAAACCCACATTTATTTTCATCTAACTTGTTCTCAACTAATACTCCCACTCTTCTTTCAATAATACCTGTGAATATTATGCCTACAACGCTAATTAAAGGGATACCTCGATAGTTGTTACAATATTTTCTGTTTCGTTCTTTGAAAATAGGCTTGATTACCGCTTTCTTCCAGTTGAACCTGTCCCGATTCCTACGACTTCTCAATTATAAGGTGTATTTGAGACCTAACATTCCACTGTTTTTGATCAGTTCCGGCTCAATTTCATCCACCCCAGCCGCTTTACTGCACTGCAGTCTTTTGACCAGTTTCTCTACTTCCTCAAATATGATCAGGTTTCCATGATCATTCCCATCCCATTCTACCTCAAAATTTGTCACATCATTGAACGTTTCACCTACATTGATTAATTCTTCAAAATATCCCTCCATCTGCTCAAGGGATCCACAGGATTGACTAGCAGCTTTCCTGACCTGTCCAAAACACTTGTTAATTCCTTCTTCCCTCTCTTTAGAAGACTGCTAATTACGCTTCAGAATGGTTTTCCCATGGCTTGGCCCAGAGTTTCTAGCTTGTTTCCAAAGTCTTCCCATGATTTCTGCTTCGAGTCCGCAATTGTTTGGCTTTGTTTCTTTCTTCAACATAACTTTCTCTGTGTGCCTCATTTCTATATGGAGCCATTTTTGAAATGGCTTCTGTTTTCTTTTACAGGCTGCCTTGACTGTGTCATTCCTCCAAGCTGTCTGCATCTTCTTGCTTTTACACACGACTGTTCCAAGACATTCTCTAGCTATTTCTAGTAGTGTGTCCTTGTACCTTGTCCATTTCTCTTATAGTGGCTGTAAATGACTACATTCAACTAACTGGTACCTTTCTGAGATCATTGTTATGTATTTTTCCCTAATTTCCTTGTCTTGAAGCTTCTACATATGGACCAGCCTTTCTGCTCTTTTAGACACACAAAACCAATGACACTGCAGATTAAATAATGATCAGTGTCATCAAAGAACCCCTGAAAACATGTGTGTCCTTGACTGCCTTCCTGAATTCCTAGTCTGTTATTATATAGTCATCGACAGATCTGGTTTTCCTTCCCTCCCAAGTATATCGGTCAATGTCCTTGTGCTTAAAAAAGGAGTTTGTGATAACTAAACCCATACTGGACCAGAAATCCAAGAGTTGTTTTCCATTTCTGTTGACCTCCATATCCTCTCCAAACTTACCCATAACCGTTTCATACCAATCTGTTCGATTTCCTATCTTGACGTTGGAGTCACCCATGAACAAGACACTATCCTTGTTCTTCACTCTAACAACTAGATCACTAAGTGCGTTGTAAAATCTGCCCATCTGATCTTGATCTGCCCTGTCACAGGGCGAATACACTGACACAATCATGTTTTTCTTGCTGGAGATGTCCAAATCTATCCACATGTCGTCCATTTACATACCTTATTGTAATTATGCTGGATTCGATTGTTTTCCAGATGTAAAGCCGTACACCCCACTGGACTCTTCCTGCTTTGACTCCTGATAGGTAGCCTTGTATTCTTTCCCCTTAAACGTCACTAATAGCTAAAATATCTAAGCCCCATCTTATTTGAAGCCTCTGCCAGCTCTACTTTCCTCCCAGTGAAATCCCCATTGATATTAATAGCTCCGCATCTCATTCCAGATCGTTTCCCAAATCGTGTCTGAGGAGTGCCCGATCTGTCAATTTAGAGGTGGAACTCCGTCACCTCCAAAGGTCCGAGGCATTTTGCTCTGACTGTTGCCAGCATCATACTGATGTACCTGGGAAGATGGCTGCTAGTCTTACTTGCCCAAGGCTCCACTGGGTTTTACCCCTAACGGTTGAGGGACTAACCAGTGGATTTGGTAGTCTGAGCACAGAGGTGGCCACGTCTCATAATATGTCTGAGATGCCCAACCTTATTCCAGAGTAACTGGTATCCCAACTGTTGGACCACTTACTTGCCCACTCATACGTTGCCCGTCCTTCATGAACTAGAACATGACTACAGAAACCCACAGAACCCATGAATTACAGTGATCATTGTGGTATAAAATGAAAGGCATTAATATTAATTTTCTTTCACGGGCAACAATCATCTGCCAACAGATATCATTTATTTAAGTACATTCAATGTAAAGTCTGAGCCAATTTTAATTATGTAGGTTTTATCTTACTTATTCATTGTTATTTCGTCTATAATTCAACACAGTAAATAAATGCTGGGTAATTTGTAAGTTTATATTCAACATTGAACGAATAGTGGAGTTACTAAGGGAAATAAATGAATAAACACGTTTTCGACAGATGAAATTTTAAAAATGTTTCATATTACACTAAGTGGAAACTGTAATTGGGAATTTAATTAAATCGAACTGGGAGAGATTTGGTTAGACGGATGTATGGTACGTGGAATAACGTCCTTCTTTGCTCAATTAGAACAGACAATAATAAACAATCTTCTACTCTAAGGGCTCAAAAATCGAATTAGAACATTTTGTAGGAATTTGTTGTATAGTTTCATCTTATGTAAACTAGTTAAAGCCAGTCATGCTTCGATGTGACTCATTTGTCAGTTCGATATTACGTGAATTTCGAAGTAAATGCAGAAATGTTGCAAACATAGAGGCAGCGAGCAAATAAATCAGTGAAACCACTATACTGCTTTGTGCTGCTGTAGCTATGTGGATTGAAAGGAAAGTCAGAAAAAAATAAGTGTCCCCAGAAAAAACCAGTAGAATTAGTAGTTTCTTTGTTTGGCCGGTTTTGCATAAACATAGGATGGTTTACCGACTGTGGAGCATGCGACGTACAGAATGATTTTCATTGAGAAGAACACCGTTGGCGGCATTCTGTCCAACTTTTACCCATACACTCTCTTTATCCGGCTCCTCCACCTTGTGTATCCACCTCCTCCCTCTTTTCTTAAAAAATGTTCAAAAGTTTGTAAAACATGGCTTTATGTCAGTGTGTGTGTGTGTGTGTGTGTGTGTGTGTGTGTGTGTGTGTGTTTTCGATGTGATTGCACAGACAACTGCACCAAATACTGATGTATTAATTTATTTACTTATTTAATGACTCATATATATATATATATATATATATATATATATATATATATATATATACAGAGAGAGAGAGAGAGTAAGTAAGAGAGATAGAAACAGAGTTACAGACAGAGAGGGAGATAGAGACAATCTCTGTCTGTCTCTATCTTCCTGTCTCTCTGTGTGTCTAACTCTATCTCTCTTACTCTATATCTCTCCCTCTCTCTCTCTCTCTCTCTCTCTCTCTCTCTCTCTCTCTATATATATATATATATATATATATATATATATATATATATATAATCAGGAGTCATTAAATAAGTAAATAAATCAATACATCAGTATTTGGTGCAGTTGTCTGTGCAATCACATCGAAAACACACCCACCCACATACACACACACTCTGACATAAAGCAAAGATAGGACAAACACATACTCAACAGTTGGCGACACCAAAACAAAAACACAACACAAACAAAATGGCATGTGCCTAGTGGTGCTAGCTGTGAAGTGCTGGAATAACAAAAAACCGCAAAATGAACATAACTGAAGCAGAACAGCAGGAAGCCACCAATGAGCACTAGAAAAATGTTCAAATGTTTGTAACACTTATGGGACTTAACTACGGGGTCATCAGTCCCTAAGCTTACAAATTACTTACGAACTAGCTAAGACTAAGGACGGCACAAACATCCATGGCCGAGGGGGGATTCGAACCCCCGACCGCAGTGGCCGTGCAGACCGTGACTGGAGCGCCTCAGCCCCCTCGGCCACCGCGGCCGGCTGAGCGCTAGATGTAAAGCAATATCCACGAAATATTGTAACAACACCCAAATGTCGGTAACTACTTAAGTAGCGCACCAGAACTGTTTATAACCTAAAATACTAAGAAACATAAATATGAAATATTGTAAAACATAATAATGTATATATTATAGGCAACTGATGATACCTTCAAACAAAGGCGAAATGGATATGGCAGACGGATAATCTAAATATCTACACTATAATAATAAAACTAACTAACCTAAGGACAACACACACACACACTCTCCCCTCACCCCCCCCCACACACACAGGTACCCATGCCCGAAGGAGGACTTGAATCTCCCACCGGCTATCCAGATTTAGGTTTTCCGTGATTTCCCAGCCAAATTCCGAGATGGTTCGTTTGAAAGATCACGGCTGATTTTTTCCGGCATCCTCATCCAAACAATGTGAGCCTGAGCTGCGCCTCTGATGACCACGCCGTCCACGCCGCGTTTCACCCGAATCTTCCTTCCTTCTTGTTCCAGCTGCTTTCTGCAACCCCCATCACTGTCCATATCCCATTCCCTTCCGTCCTCCTCCTTCCTATCTGTGGCTACCTCCTTGTCCTTTCTCTTTCCTGCGTCCTATTCACAACTGGAAGTGACAATAGCTACTGAAAAGTAAGCGAAACAACGAAACCAAGAAACAACGTTACTTACAGGCGTCGTTACTGCGATGCTTTGATTTCCAGTATCTAAAAGTTGTTGGATTTTAGTTGCCTAGATCCGCGTTTGTTTCAAGTTAACCGTTTAAACATAAGCGTCCCTATAATGATGTTTCACGAAATGTTACTTCGGTTTTTCTACCACAGCACCTGATCAGTACGCATGTCGAAAGTTGTATGTCGGAAGTTGTCAGTACTTCTATTTTCGTTCATCGCGTATTTTACTCGAGATTTCAGAATTTAAAAAATCGTTACCATGAGAACAAATTATTGAAACTAAAATAGAAAGACCTAATGCACCCCCACAAACAGAAAACAAAAAAATAATAATCAGAATCAAATTCAACAGGGAAAATAACAATTAATATAAATAAGGAATTCACAGTTACATATATGAAAGCTTATACCGTATTGCAAGTTACTAATAGATTAGTACACTCATTCTTTTTTGTGCATTTCTGTCAAAGTACCTTTCAAGTTATATAACACAGACCCTTTCTATAATTAATGTAAAAAATTAGTAATATTATTACAGAAGTTGTTTTGTATTAATAGATAAAAAGTTGAATCCCCTTTTATCTTTAAAAACGTATGGCGATCTTGCTTAAAAAACTGGACAAATATATGTGATTAGTATACATGAAATGAACCGTACAAAAAACCGTTTTGTATCCTAGTAAATTCCAAACAGCAGCCCAGTGAGGAAAATCAGTGCCACTGTGTTACATGAGGTACGGTATCCGATTTTGTACTCCACATGACGAGTACGATGTGGTTAGCAATTAAACGAAAGCCGATGAGCCAGGAAACAGATCATTAAACTGAGTAGCCGGTCCATTGTAACTGTGTTTGTCACCGCCTGCATCAGGCGCTTAACACGGGATATAACAGCGGCCGCTCTTGTTTCGCTTGTGCTCGAAACCGAGCGAAACGATTTACATGTACTCACATTTCGCTCACAAGCAGGGACATTGACAGCTAGTTAACACGAAAGCTGCTTTCATTACGTCACTTTATGCTTACATGCGTGATACAGCCACCTCCTAACTCCTTGTTAGGGGGAAGTCGGGAAGGAGTACACAATGAGTATCTAAGTCCTTATTTCTAGTAGACTGGCTTAAACCCGCGGCTCTGCTATTGTGTTGGTTGATTATGATAGATAACCTATCTCTCAGTAGTGTGCTATGAGACTGGTTTTGAAGAATGAAATGACATACAATACTTTCTTTAGAAACAAATATTTTTAATCAACATTCAAATTAAAAAAAAAATGCGAAGTTCTTAATGATTTACAATAAATAATAGATACATTATTCCTTATAGACCGTGTTGCGATATCTCAACACGTATGGTGAGAGTAATGTCCAAATTCATTTTAATTTCATTTTAAGGCATTCTGGTAAACTACGTTATTTGTAGTATTGTACTTGATCTAATGCGCGAAACGTCGAATCGATTTTTTTAAAGAGATGTATTAAAAGAAATTTCCTTATTCGTACGCTTATCCTCACAGAGAAAGAGCTGAAGACATTGTAGCACGCATAGACCAAAGATATGGTTTGTGGCATCACGTTACGCTGTATGTAACCTCCTTGTCATAGAATCGCAAACGTCATCGCTGGCCTTCAGTCTGAATTTTTTAATAATTTGACAACTTTCATCCACCATATCTTCAACCCCGTTATAGCTATCGGCATGGAACTGCTATGGTGTACAACGGGAGACTTCGGACAACAATTACACAAAGATCATTCGTTTGCGTTCTGCGCTACAGAGCGAAATATTAACACACACACACAGACACGTAGAATTTTATATACACCGATAACTTTCCATTCCAATATACTCCACTTTATCATTATTAACGCTCAAGCAACAATGCAACCAATAAAACCATTTTTAAAGAGTAAATATAATTTTCAAATAGTAATTATTGTCCCGCATTTCGCGTTATATTCTTCAAATTACTAAATACCTATCAGATCGCTATAAAACCGTGCCTAAAACCTGTCGTTCGGACGTGATAAGCGTACACCGAACGGACATTGACATTAATATATATATATATATATATATATATATATATATATATATATATATATATAGATAGCGATCCTATCGCCATAAAACCGTGACTAAAACCTTCCTCGGGTAGACATTAGTAACTGTACAAATTTTTAGCTCTTTATGTCTTGTGGTTCAGACGTGATAAACGTACACCGAACAGACATTCACATTTATAGATATAGAGGAGAAGGTTAAATTTTTATACCAAATTATTGCTGCTTTATTGATTACCAATATATATCAGCTACAGATGTCAACTATATATCACAAATCTTAAATATTAACAAATATAAAAGTCAGCTCATTCGTACTCCTAGCCGCAAGGTCGGAAAAGAATACCCAAAGTGTGTTCGAAGAGTACGCACTAACATAAATCACAAGAAAACTTGTCATGTCCTTCGTAAGCCGTGCATTCTCCATGCCACCATTTCGAGCAGTTGTCACACTTTATCCAGTCTCCTACGATAGGCTCCTTGTACACTTCACTACATCCTGGGCAGCACAACACATGAGACTCATTCTTGCACTTGGAGCTGATTATTCCTGAAGTTGATGGGACGGATACATCCATATTAGACTTAGAGATTCTGTTTTTCCCTTTAGTTGTAGTTTGTCTCTTTTCTATTCTGTCTGACTTAGACAGTTTTTTTAATAACGCATTTTTGTACCGAGATGCAGACAAAATCTCGGATATCTTTGCCATTTTTTTTTTCGTAGTTCTGGATCGATCATATTTTGGAAATGGATATATTTCGTATAGTCCTAAGCCTAAACGCGCCTGTACATCAGAACTCGTTTCGTTTCACGTTCCTGGTGTTTTTCTGATGAATGCAAGTGTACATCAGCAACATTCCCCATTGGTGTCCTGTTGAGCTGCTTAGTCTTCTTCAGTTTTCGGACATTCGGCCCTCTCACTGATTTCTGATGGGACAAAATCTTCTGAACTGGAAATTCCCATTAGGGCATGTTAGAAACACAGAGGGGGCTCGCGCACTCTTTCCGCTCCCATGTGGCGTACTCTTAATCGATGCATCAAATAGTGCAAAAAACAACAACAGATGGCATTGACTGCTCGGTTTTGCAGTTTGTCGTACCATGGTTTGTACCTCCCAGAACGATTATTCTTATGGCAAATATTGTTATTTTCTAATATATTATAATGCTTATTGCTTGTAATATGCAACTTATATATTACATCATTTGAAATGAAGACTTATATTTCCCTGCTATAAACAAGAAACTTGTCGAAGTTCTTCACTATTGCATGTGATGGCGTCGGTATAGAAACAACAACTGAATGTAGAATATTCAAATGTTTGTAAAGCTTATGGGACTTAACTGCTGAGTAATCAGTCCGTAAACAATCAAACTACTTATGATCTAACTTATACTAAAGACAGCACAAACATTCATGCCCGAGGGGGGATTTGAACCCCGACACGGAACGGCCTCGCGCTTCGGAATTTGACGCCTCAATGCGCTCGGCCGCTCCGCCGCGGAAATTGAATGTAGTTTTCCATCGTCGCTTAGGGATGGGAAAAACCGACCGGTTAAAACCGACACCGGTATTTTAGTTTTGAATAACCGGTTTTTTTCGGTATTTATTTGGTGTCGGTTGTAACCGATTTTTTTAGTAACTACCAAGAAACGGGTAAAAAACTGGTACGACTACTTCCAGTAGTAGGGGTTCAAAACATAATTTTAAAAAATTAAAACTGGTAGACCCTAACATTTAGGGCTATTCCTAAAATTTCCACTGCTGTGAAATGTTAGGTCATCGCAGTAACTGAGAACAGCGATCAGTGATAATTTAAGAACAATACCGGCAGTTAGAAACGCGCAACAAATGCGTGGCATAAGAACTTAGGAACTGGTGCAGCTATTGAGTCATCGATGTACCTGTTGCCGTGTGGCGTGGCCTATTAGACGACGCGCGTGCACGGCGAGTGTACAAGACTTGCCTCCGTCTCGTCATGCGGCAGTTTCTTGCTGTCGTCGCCAGACATGGCTTGTGTCTTAAATGGCACCATCCCGAGTGTGGAAGTACTTCACGAAGTATGGTAACAGTGAGGTACAATGCTCCATTTGCTTTAAAAATGTGAAACGGGTGGAGGTACTACAAAAGCATCCAAAATGTTTCTTGGAAGAGAAGGTAAATTCGATTCATATACCTATTATGTAAGCTTAGAATAATAACTTTTAATGTATTATATTGTTATGTATACAAGTTTTATTAATGTGATTCCTTGAAAGCGAGGGGCTTTTTTAATAAGCAATATGGGTTTAGGTAAATTGATCATGTGGTGCCTCGCGAGGTAGCCGTGCGGTCTGAGGTTCCTTGTTACGGACT
Organism: Locusta migratoria; assembly: GCA_026315105.1. Lineage (NCBI taxonomy): Eukaryota > Metazoa > Arthropoda > Insecta > Orthoptera > Acrididae > Locusta > Locusta migratoria. The sequence continues at coordinate 373,578,344 of CM048745.1, forward strand.
GAGCGGCAGCTCCAGTCGGAGGTTCGAGCCCTCCCTCCTTCTTCGGTCATGGGTGTGTATGTTGTCCTTAGCGTAAGTTAGTTTAAGTTAGATTAAGTTGTTTTTAAGTCTAGGGACTGATGACCTAAGCAGTTAGGTCCCATATGAACTTATACCCATTTGAACATACTTTGATCAAGTGGTACACAGCTTTCCTAGTTCAATTTGCATAAATTTACACTGACAACAATCATACTGTTAGTCGAAACTTTGACTTTACTTTTCTAAATACTTCTGCAGCACTGATTGAAGTTAATTTACTGACTATATATATATATATATATATATATATATATATATATATATATATATATATATATATATATTGTGTATATAACAAGATATTCGTATGCGCTGGCTCACAAGTCCAACTTACCGAGTGGTTGGCCCAATATTCGCAACTGCTGGATGGAAATACTAGGCCAGTAAATCTGTATGCTTCGTATATCGTCTTCTACGGACTCCTGGCTTGGCTTACACACACTCAAGATGGCGTAGTATTGGGAGCCGGCCGCGGTGGCCGAGCGGACTGAGGCGCTCCAGTCACGGTCTGCACGGCCACTACATTCGGGAGTTCGAATCCCACCCTCGGGCATGGATATTTGTGCCGTCATTAGTCTTAGCTAGTTCATAAGTAGTTTGTAAGCTTAGGGACTGATGACCCCGTAGTTAAGTCCCATAAGTTCTACAAACATTTGAACATTTGAACATTTAGTATTGGGAGGGGATGTTGCAAAATATGGAAAGACTAGTGATTTGTTGTATAACGTAAATTTACCTAAATTTTAACTAAATTTCGTAAGTCTCGGTTTCGGCCGAAACTAGAAGAACCGAAAATCCGATTACGGTTTCTGTTTCGGTCGCAAAATATGTTTCGGTCGAACTCTACTGGAAATAATAGCAATAAAAAACCGAAAACCGGTTATTTAAAAAACCGGTTATCTTGAACAATTTTTACAGTGCGGCTAAACTGGAGATGAAAAGAACCGGTATAACCGAAAACCGGTTGTTTCAGCAATAACCGCCATCCCTATCGTCGCTCAGTGCTGCCAATGTAAAGAAAATGGCACTGCGTACTTAGAGGCGTACTCTTACCTGACGTAACCCTACTACATAATAGTAAACTGGGCTTACACCTATATATACAGGCTTAGTCCCAAGCCACCGTATGGTGCGTGGTGGAGGACAGCTTGTTTCTTGTTCCATTCTCAAATAGAGAGCGGGAAAAAGCCGACTGCATAGGTGCCTCCGTTATAACATTAAACTTTATTATCTTCCTGATCGTTGTACGAACTGTACGTTGGCAGCAGTAGAATCTTTCTGCAGTGAGCTTGAAATGCAGGTCCTCTAAAAGGAAGTCACTGTTCCTCTACTCTAGGTATTTGCCTTTGAGTTACCGAAATATTTCTCTAACGTTAGCGTGTGAACCGAACAACCATTAACAAATTGAGCCGTCCGGCTGTGAATTGCTTCACCTTTAACGCGACCAAGGGTGTATCCCAAACATACGAGCAGTACACAAGACTAGGTTTTGCGACTATCTACTTGTGTTACTGCATTCTAGATTATTTAGACTGTAATAGAATATTAAAGAAGGTGCACAACAGAAACTATCCTTAGTTCTCTGATGTATTAGGGTGCATGAAACTACATTTTTTTCTTAATAGAGCAACGTCTGCAAATGCGTTGTTTTGAACTTACATTGACATGAAAGAAGCTCTATAGTATAAAAATTTGCTCAGATGACACCATTGTAAAAGAAGTATGAAATTCAGAGGTAGATCTTAGTCTGGTACACCACGAAAGTGTGCTACAGACTGTTTTCTTTCTAAGACATAATTATACTTAAATATATTGAAGATTGCAGACATATCTACAAAAGTTACTTCAATCTCTAGCAAATGCTGTCTGCTGTAATTCTAAGTGCAAATCTGTGGGGAAGTAAGTTGTGTGAATGCTGAAAATATTCTCGTTAAAAAATTAAAAAATTACACCTGCAAACAGGAAATTTAACTTGCCGTGTAAGTTATATAACTAGTAAGTATATCTTTACGCACTTTCGCAGAATACAATTGTAATCTATTTTAACACCAGCAACAAATTTTACAGAAGATATTCTGTGAATCATAACATACTACCTATGGTAGTTCATTGTTTCTGTTTCTACGAGAAGAGGAAGAGTTGAAACACGTCTGAAATATTAAAGCTGCCTTTGTTCAGCAAATGAAGCACCTACAGATAAAGTATTATAGAAAGTAATCTTTATTTTCGTTTGTCCATGCAAACAGAAAGTAAGGAACAGGTACTATGCAGCGCGGGATGTTCGTGTGGTCTAAGGCACGGACTGGGCAGTCACTCCCGCAGTAGGTTCGAGTTCTCCTTCGGGCATGAGTGTGTGTGGTGGTGTGCTTACTGTAAGTTTAAAAAGTTTGTAAGTCTAGGGACTGATGACCTTAGCAGTTTAGCCCAATAGGTTTACAATCATTTGAACGGTTATTCTGATACACCACTGTATTATAAAATTAGTGTAATGCGTCGAGATATTGCGCGTTTTCTTCGGCGGCTTCTGCCTTTTAAATAAAAAGCAATGACTTCACAATTTCCGTAATTTCCTCGAATGTGTACAGGCTCTGTAATGCAGAACATCACTGCATCCGACATACATTCTAAGTTAGTGCTATTAACAATAAATCAACAATACACATGTGTACGCTACGAGGCTGAGTATATAATCAACTGTGCCATAAATAATAGTTAATATGCTCGATTTCAACCGGCAGTTTCAGGTGCAACGTATAACTTTGATTTGCGAACATATCTTTTTTATACTTTACATTCCAATCTAATGAGTATTTTTGTGGATTTCCAATATTTGCCGCTTTACGTGACGTTTAAAACATGTCAGACCTCCTTGAAAATAGAAGTTAACTTGGCTTTGTATGTTTGGAGATGGCGGCCAATAACACACCCAGCCTCCCACGCAGCGTATGTCATTTAAAGTATTGTTTTTAATGTACGTATTCTGGTGCAGAAGATTATTGCTTGTTTAGAGTTTTTGTGAGATTAACACATAAATTAACTCTGAACTTCCTGTAGCCTTTTTTCCTATTTCGTCTCAACTCTGTCTCTTAAAGTAGACTTTGGGTCCTTGAGAAATATGTTCATATCATTAGTAGATATTGTTTCCTTTTTTAACCGCACTCTTGGAAGATTTTCTAGCCGTAAACTGGAATGAACACCTCGCCCATTACAATAAATATCGACCGCAGTGCTTAATGGAGGCAAAAACTAATAGGTCTATACAAAATTGAAAAAAAAAATAAGAATAAATTATGTCACACAAGTAAGCAACATTTTGAAGAAAGTACAGTGAAACGATTATCTTATGTATCAGAGCGGGAAATAAATACAATAGCAACACTGTGCACTGATGTGATACAACAGAGTCATAGGGAGCTGCAAAAGACGTTTGCCAACGAACAGTCCGTTCATTGACAGGGCCATGAAATTGATCCGCAAGACCACAAAAAAACGGCGAAATTAAATAAAAGCAGGCATTTGACAGCAGCAGAATTGAAAAGCGATGAAACGAATGTTAAACACTGGGTAAGCGAAAACAGGAAAAAAATGAATGATGTATCGTGTCAGAGATTGACAGGACACGGAATGAACATCTCACAAAAGACTGCAAACAAAACAACGCGTCCTAAAGCGCCAGGCCTATGGAACAATTGAATGACACAAGCGCATCGTACTCTCAAGCTTAAAAAAATGTGTGAACAATCAAGGCTGGACATTTATTATTTCTTCCACAGTAACGTGCGTGTGCGGAAGAGAAATACCCAATCAGTGGCAGAGCGACCAATTCACTGAGACGGACAGGAAGCTAAGATACAGATGCCGCCCGTGTCAATACCGAGCAGTTATTTCTGGAATCGCTTATGTGTTTTGAAAATGAGATATAAACTTTCCATTCGTTCGTGAGTACATACGAATTTAAAGCACCGGTAAGCAATGTTTGTGTTTGGCTATTATAAATGTTTTCTCTTTATTTTGGAAAATAAATCGTTTCCACCGTCAAAGATACAATCATAACCTTAATAATTTTCAAACAAATGCCGAGAACAAACATGGCCTTCCACTGCAATTTTCTTTACGTGCGGACACTGTTAACAATAATGTTCGATGCCACCGGTCTACGTCTATTTCATTGCATTAAGCTGCTAATTACCAAACAACTGATACTGAATTTTGTTTTACAATTATCTGCAAATGTGAACTATGGAGTATGTATGCAGTTCGTACTCAGTGAGCACATACTAAGTATTGTTCAGACTCCCACATGTTCCATTAGTCTGGAAATGCAGTCAAGTTTCCACTACACACAGTGAGCTGGATTATCAGTCAGGAGCGGATAGCTGTAACCCTCGTTGATCCATATGGAATTTTCTTGTGATGGTATGCTTGTGCAGTCACTTTAGATAAATGAAGGGAAGGGACAAGATCGCTTCCTTCTCTAGCCTCGACCATTCAGTATTTATCTTTGTCGTGGATATTGAAGTAGCATTTTCCTTTCATTTTCAGCAAACGTCATGTAGTATTAACCTGTAATTCTGTAAGTAATTCCAGAAAGAAACTGTAATGACAGTATTCAAACTTTTTGGCAGACAGGCCAATATTCATCCTTTAAACTACACAGTCTAAAACGTCATATTGTTTTTAATTGTGTCCTAAATTGTAAGCCTGTGATAATAAACTAAAAATAATGTTTCTAAATAACTAAACGAACGTGTGTAAATCCTTTCAAAAAGCTTATTTGTAAGTAGTTCATCAAATGTACTCATAGAAGACACAGAGATAGTGTTGCACAGAAGAACCACGACACATCTTACCGACTGGTTTTGCCCATCATCAGAAATAGTAGATTACACCGACTTGTTATATATATATATTGAAATTTCAATACTTAGTCACGAAATTAATACAGTAAATCAACAAAAAGCAGTTTATTCAACTTACCCAAAATAGCAAAGAACACTTCGGCAACTAAAAGGAATTGGCCTAACGCATATTTGAATCCTTCTAAAGCAGAAGAGTGATCCACTAATACAACTAACCTAGATGAAGTGTCTGTGGTATCATGAAACATTGTTGAAAAGTAACAGTCTACTCGATGAGTAGGTATATGATATTTTGCCGGGTCTACCTGGGTACACCTGATACTACGCACAAAAAATCGTCATAAAAGTAATATATTTAATATTTTTAAGCATGTGGTAAATTATTTATGTATTTAAATATATATTTTGAAAGATCAAAATTTCATAATTATACCAATAAAGAACTAATTGTATGGTTGAGAGAAATCAAAAAGTATTTTAAAATTTTATTGTTTCATTGAAAAAATTGACAGTAAAAAAGTCGATTAAAAATAGTGACATGAATACGTACGTTTTATTAATTTTCGCCTTCAATGTCACTGCTATCTGACTCCTCGTCATAACTTTATTCGTTACTATCGAACTAGTCTTCACCTTCACATCTAATCCACATATCTGCAAGAAAAAATCATTAGTAATTGACAATCAATATAATAATACGAAATAATTTCTAAATACTGACTAGTTCTGTTAGAAGAGTCATTTTCGCTTTGATAGCATCTAGAACGGGTTGCCGTACAGATCACCATCGAACAACGTGAAATCATGTTATTCATTTTGTAATATCCATCCATTATCAGCTGGTATTAAATTTTTTGGAATGACCAAGTGAGTCTTGCGCCAAATACTAGTAATGTATTGCGTAAGTAAAATCTGATGGTGTAATTCTGGTGTAAAGGGCGGTAAATTCGAGGCATCATATTTTTTGTATTAACTTTTGGCATGGTTAATCGGTATTTTTCATTTACATCTGGAGCGAAACTTTTGTAAACAAGCATTATTTACATCCGTGCAGTTTTTGTAATCATGAAACTCACAGACAAAGTTTTGAAGGACTGCAAATGTTTCATATAGGAGTCCAGGTACATCACTGGTAAGATCCGTCAGATCCTTTTGATAATCCGCTCTATTTTTGATAATTTGAAACCACCTTTTTCTACTCTTTTTAAAGAATGATGGTTTATAACCGCATACTTTTATAGCGTGAAGCAATCTTGTACAAAATATAACCCTAATCCGTAGATGAACATTTGAGTTCTATCTGAGGAGCCAGTCCACTTCATGTAAACATTTTGGAACCACCGTCAGCTTGATGGTGCCTTCTTGGTAACTCGTGGTACCTCGGCCACACCAAAACCTTACCATCAGTTCTTAAAACTGAAATCGGGACTCGTCTGATCGAAACACAGTTTTTCAGATGTTTGGGACCCAACCAATATGGCAAGGACAGGCGATGTCATGCTTTAGCAAAGGCGCTGCACTCGATTATCTGCTGCCATGGACAATTAATGCCAAATTATGTTGTATGTTCTGAAGGAGATTTGCGTCGTATGACGCACATTGATTTCTTCGGTTATACGACGCAGTGTTAATTGACAGTTATCACCGCGTGCTGTTTCTTTTCGAGACGCCAAGGTCGTTTGTTCCCTGTGTCCCCTGAGGTCCGAAGGTCATGGCGGCGCTGGCTGTCCCGGTTAAATAATTGTCCGGTTAGGACATTATCTCGGCAAGCACCCACGACAGTTAGAGGTTGCCCCACAAACGTTTTCATTTTAGAGCGCCACGCAGTGACACTTTAGTTTTGTAATGTATATATAGGGAAGGCAAGGGAATCAGAATTAATGGAAGAAGGCTTACCAACGTGAGATTTGCTGATGATATTGCCTTACTGGCCAATGACTTCACAGAGCTCCAAAACTTAGTTACGGATCTTGCTTCGGAATGTCAGTTAGTTGGCTTGAATTTGAACCTCTCCAAAACAAAAGTAATGTCAAACAAATTGGTCCCAGCTGGTGATGTGAAAGTCAAGGAAAGTCAAGGTCAAGGTCAGTGAATATATCTACCTTGGCCAGATTATAAACATGAAGGGAGATGTAAGGCCCGAAATCTATCGGCGCATCAAGCTTGGCTGGCAAGCATTTGGGAGGAATTCTACAATATTCAGATCAAAAATGCCTGTAAATCTGAAGAAAACAGTGTTTGAGCGATGCATTCTTCCTGTGCTGACGTATGGCTGCGAGACATGGATACCGAACTCATTTACAAAAGGGAAACTTAGGACAGCACAGAGACCCATGGAAAGAGCAATGCTGGGCTATACAAGAAAGGATAGGAAAAGGGCAGATGACATCCGATCTGTGACCAAGGTTAAGGACATCTTAGAGACCGTAGGCTCCTTGAAATGGCAGTGGGCCGGCCACATCACGAGAAGAAAAGACAATAGATGGACGAAGATAGTTTTGTGTCCCAGCCTCGTCGCCACTTTTGTGTCCCAGCCTCGTCACCGTCGTAGGGGTCGGTGGTCGAGTAGACAGACCGACACTGGAATAAAGGACGCACGCTTGTGCAGGTACGAATGTGAGCAGCCAGTGGGACACCAGAAACTAGAAACACTAGAGTAAATTAGAACGAGATATATATTGCACAGAATTTATACAATACTTAACTTTTACATAGTTCAGTACTGCAGAATGCTGACCCATAGTTGAGCTAGAGGCCTGCCTAGTGCCTGTCCGATAGCCAAGTCTTCTCTGGTGCCTATCTGATTCCGAAGTGTTAACTGGTTCCTATCTCAGTCCCAAGTGAACGATGTCGTTCAGTCGTGGCCACGAGCGGAGTTGTAGCAGAGGCCGCTCGTGGCTGACGTCGTATGAACGCCGCGCCGTGCGTGCATGGCGGCGCGCGGCCTTAGTAGGTGGCGCGCACTTTGGACCTGTGCGCCACCACAGATAGTACTGGAGTGGAGTCCGAGAGAGCACCAGAGGCCTAGAGGAAGACCACCGGACAGATGGGACAAAGACATCAGGAAGATCGCTGGTAGCACCTGACAGAAAACTGCTCAAGACCGTTCCTCTTGGAGAAGACTGCTGAAAGCCTACCTAATCCACGACTCGAAGAGGCCACATCATTAAATGATTGAAATGGGTGATGATGATGATGATATAGGGTGTCCCAGTTATCTCGTTCAACCAAAATATCTCTTCAACAACAACGGCTATTGTAAAACGACTTTCACCTGTATCAATGAAAGGCAGGGGCTCATGAATGTAGATATTGCGAAACATTCTAAAACGAAAGCATATGTCTTTTTTAACATAAATTTGTCTTTTTAAATGGATACCCTATATCATTTCATCAGAAATCTATAGCACGATGTATCACATATACATTGGCGTTGATTGCATCGCAATACGCCAAATACATCCCCAGGTATTGCGAAGGAAAATTGATGCATGAAATACGAAAAAGCGCGGCTGGCGCAGGTCCTAAGACACAGGCGAGAATTCCATGCTGCTCAGGACGTGCGCAAGCTCCGCGTGTCGCGTATTTCAAGCGTCAACTACGCATCGCAATTCCTCGCGATGTAACTGGCGTATTGCGATGCAATCAACGCTATTGTTTATGTGATTTCTCAAACTATAGATTGCTGATGAAATAATATGGGGTATCCATTTAAAAGGACACAAGTTTGTGTTAAAAACACACACGCTTTCATTTCAGAATGTTTCATAATATTTACATTCATGAGCGCCTGCTTTACATTGATACTGGTGAAGATCAATGTTGTTGTTGTTCCAGAGATATTTTGGGTGAGCAAGATAACTGGGATATTCTGTATAAAAGCGAAAACTAGTAAACTTTATTTAGTCAGCACAGTGTCGTGGGTGAATCAGCATTTAAGCACGCGACAACACGGTGCAATACAGTACGAAGGAACAACTTTATATCCAGGACCAGTGAACGATATTGAAATGACGGAAAGAGGAAACACTTTTAATGTGAATAGAAGCAATAGTATAAGGACCTTTGCTAGACAAGATGCTGCAAATGAAATTATGTATGGCGAAAAACCAGCACATGATGATTTAGATGAAGTAGTTGTTGAATCTGAATTGTAGCCAATGCCAACAGAACAAATAAATACTGGATTCTGCCAGCGCTGTCCGTATCATTACGGCGAGTAAGGTCACACAGCAATACGGATGAAAATATTCCACTTTTATCTACCATAGCAGAAACAGCTGTAGACGGTGCGACCTTCAGCATCTCTTTATCAACAGCGCAGATAGTTCGTGCAGCTGGTGATACTGCTTTAGCGGGTACTGGAATAGCATACGGCACGAAAAAATAAATCGGCCGAATAAACGATAAATGGTTAAAGTTACCAGGTAGCGAGTAGCGATCATTTTGGGCCTGGAAACCCTATAAATATAGACGCACGAAGTGGAGCAGATGTCATTGCTAGGGAACACGACGTAAGATATGATACTCTTCTGAAAGAAGCTCGACAACGCGCACTTACAGAAGAAGAATTTAAGACAAGAGTATAGAATTAGACGCAAAATCTATAATTTATTTTTCTTTAGACTGGAAAGAAACAGGCAACTGACATTCATTTGTTGGAAAGTATGGTTTAAAAATTAAGCATACGGTTGAGAAAACATTAGATAAAGTGTTACATCCGAAAAAACTGATGCCAAACAAGAAGGTATGTATATTTGTATGTTTTATAAATTAATATTGTATATTCAGATAGTGATGACGTTTCTTGCCTTCACAATTACGATTGGCCTCCTTTCGAATGTTCAAATTGGAATTAAATGCACGAAGGCCACAAACGGTATGCATATGAACAATGGCTAATGTCACATGTACGTCGAGGTTTGCCTATAGATCGCGATCGCCCATCAACTTCTGGCAGTACATCAACAGCATCAACGGGAGAAACTGTGCCTGAACACGAGGGCAACTTCTTTAAAGACGACATCAAGCTTTACCAAGACGAATCAGACGATCACAACCCAGTTGTACCATTAGTTCCATATTCTGACTCTGACACAAATATGAGTGCTATGGAAGTAGTTTCAGCGAAACGTGCAGGACGATCGCAAAAGCCAAACGGTGCAAAAATAGCTTAAAAAACCACTTCCGTGTACTGCAGCCCCATCAGCTAATGGAATGGGTGATTCTGCTAATACACGTGATGTACCGTTACCTGCACCGTCCACATTAGATACCGGAAACATCACAAGGCATAGAAAAGTACACAGACTCTTTTTACATATGGTTTAGCATATAAAATAACTACTATGCAAATGCTGTATTTATGATTACTCCTTTGTTTGAAATTCCGATTGATAGGCCATTTCTCTAAATGACACCATCCGAATTTGATTTACTGCCATATGGTAGTAGAATTGTTCATTGTTCTGCAAAAGTAAATTACCAAATCCTAGCTAATTCAAGTGATTCAGAACTTGCAACGTTAAATCAAAATAAAGATCTGATTACTAGTTTAGCTATTAATTTGAAAATACCTGATTCAGAACTTGCAACGTTAAATCAAAATAAAGATCTGATTACTAGTTTAGCTATTAATTTGAAAATACCTGATGTTAATGTAAAACCTACTGGATTTGCTACGTCTGCTCCTGTGGAAACAACTAGTACAGACCAGAAAAGTGATTTATCTCCAATTTGGAAATCATGATACGGATATACAGTCCCCTCACATCAATTTGGACAACCTATTAATTTGAAATACTATTATACAAAATAAAAAGGTTTACATAATTGGCGGTGTAAGTGTGTACAATCCTGTATTTCTGAAGTAGACGGATATGCTCGTACCGGAAGTATTATTGTTAACTGCGAATATAAACCTACGTTAGGTTTCCTTAAAATTCCAAAACCATCTAATACTGATATTTTTTATGTTACGTCTAATGCTTAAGGTGTAACTCAACGTTACACAATCAATGGTGATAAGCACTGCTATCCTTTTATGACATGTGATAATTTTTATGGAACGCCTTTAGAACCATCACAAATTCAGGAACAATTAGTAGGAGCTATTAGTCCAGTAACAAATGGAGATTCATCTGGATATAATAATGTAATAGAAAAAGCTGATATTGCTTCTGCTGGTACAATATTAGACTTCATTACACAAATTTTCAGCCAAGTCTTCATGTAGGCATAAATCATACATATGCTTTAAGTACAAGTAGTTTAAATAGTGAGGTTGCAAAATATACAGCTACCCAAATGTTGTTTGAAGTTATTGCTGAATGTTCTATATATTAACATGGTTTAGAAACTCATTGCCCTAGAGAAAATGTACCGAATGTTAAAATATCTCATACGATTTATATATCTAATGTGACAAAGAGTGAAGAATCATCAATGTATAAGGGACAACATGAAATAAAACAAACATAATATTTTTGTTACATGTATTGTAAAAACATCTGTATGTGTACAACAATAACAATAAAAGTATTATTTTACATTTTGTTTTATTTAATATTCTACACCATACATCTGAAGCAATTTAAAAAATGTGAAAGAATATGTCTTCTTGGTTGCCTCTTTTAATTTCGTATTTCTTCCACCTGATAGTTTTAAATCTTATATCTCTAAAATCAGGATGATCACAAACAACAGGCCGAGTATTGGAAATTAAAATGACAGGAGTACGTCGGAAAATTGCATCTCCTTTGTACTAAGACGTATATTGCAAGCAATACCCTCACAAACTTATTTAAAATCTTCAGAGGCTCCGTCATCAATGGAAATTGCCTTGCCAATTATAAACCTTCTGTTAATAGAATCTTGTAAAACAAACTGCTTGGTTTTATTGTTACAACGTCTAATGTGTCCAACATTTAAAGTAAGAGAAATAATACAGTCAAAAAACCAATTCTTACCAGAATCAGGAGGTACAATTATACATGAAGTATTAAATTTTTTTGCTTTTAGTATATACATTAGCATCGTTAACATTTTGCCGTTGATAAAGGCCATCTTTGTTGAACCAAGATACAGTATTTGTGAACAATTCAGTTGCTTGGTCAATGTCCCCATTACATTGGTACAACAATAACTTGTTTAGCCATCCCAAAGTATCTGAAAGAGTATAATAATAATTCTACATGGTACTAGTAGAACTATACAAGATATTGTCTTCTGATCCAGAACACAATAAATTTTCAATGCCTTTAAGTCAAGATCATTTACAGGTTTTTTTCATAAAGTTCTAAGCCCATTTCAAAAGAAAGTTTAAATTTTGGACCTATCAAGTTTAAGAAATATGAATGGGTAATAGGAATAACATTAGTAATATTTTCCGGTGGTATGCAGTTTTTCATCATCAATAGGGAATGAACGTTTTCCGCGACCTTTGTTGGGTCGCACCCTTTTCCCGTATATATTCGAATGAGCGTGTTTACTTGTCCCATCAGTTGTGTTCCCCTGTCCAAATTTATCATTACATCCACTGTTTTGCCCTTCCAGCACTGCGATGGATCTCGCGACGCTATTTCCCATCGTATAATTTAAGACTGAGAAGGCAGTCGCTTACTCGCAACTCTAACGCAAATTTGTTCTTTGACACAAATACGTATAGCAAAATACTGAGCCAGTCGATGTCTGACATGACTGCAGTAGCTCGCGTTCTTCTTGTGAATTTCCGAAGTCGGCCGGAAATAAATGGATCAAATCGAATGCGGCATCTGCAGCGCCTGGAAGAGTAAATGCAGTCGTGGATGTGGAAGTGGTCTCCATCCTCTCTCCACTCGACAATTTGTCCAGGGTGTCGCGATGTCAATTCAACCAATCTTCTATGTATATCATCAGCTTCTGTTTTTGTTCTACTGACAAACACACCACTATAAAACAATCTTTCAGAGATCTCGGATAATTTAATAAATTGTCCAAAACATACAAACATGATGAGGAACTCATTTCGCATTGTATCAAAAAGTTCAGAATCTGCGTTAAGTATTTGTTTAAAGGTCCATCTCCGTCGTCCAGTAAACACTGTACATTCGTAATTAGATAGTCATATGTTTCAACGATGGATTCTTCACCGCCGACTGGAGCATCGTGAAGAGTGTTGAGAGGAGACTCCGCAGTTCTTCCATATTCACCAATCTGCGAGTAACAATTCGGCAGCATCAATATCTTCCTCAGAATACGATACATCAACTACTGATCTATTGTACTGTAAACTTCGGAACAATGGCTATCTAGCACAAAAATAGCACCAATATTAAAATTTATTTCTGAGTGGAGGTGCTATTCCACATGTAATATGTACTGTTTGACGAAATACTAGCTTTGTAATATAGACAACAAACATAGTGTACATTTGTTCGAGTCTTCCATTTAAACACTCATGAAACATCTTTTTGAAACAGATTTTGTACATAATATTCTCAGATTTCAATGGAATTTCCTAAAACCAAACCTTCACTCTGAATCTATTTTTTATTATCCATTCTGGTGAAGTATGACACTTAGTCATAAAAACACATATCATGCCAGGACTTATGATAATCAATTTTAAATTTTTTCTCGTATTCTATAGTATCAAGCAACATTTGTCTTATATTAGTTACAATTTGACTTTCAGGATAGTATACCGTCTATACTTCATAACTATACAATTCATATTTAATTTTGTCCTTACGGCATCTAACAATCAAATCTGTCTTTAGTGTTGTTGGAATTTCCAAATGCGTAACATCTAATGGATTGTCCAAGTTCCCAAATACAGCACATCGAGATATTTCATACAAAGACAATATTTGCGCCATAATTCCAAAGTGTACTCACAGGAAATGCAGCAGATGATGTAGAAGATACAGAAGGTGTCGCTTCGGAAGACGCTGTGCTCTACACTGAAAATCCGAGTCCTTATATACTAAAACGTCGCCGCTGATGGTGGTTTTTTGCGGTCGTCAATCTCTAACTGTCGTGGGTGCTTGCCGAGATAATGTCCTAACCGGACAATTATTAAACCGGGACAGCCAGAGCTGCTGATTTCTACATGGAAGCCGTCGGTCACTGCGTTGTCGTTAGTGAGAGATAATGCTGAAGTCTGATAATCTCGCCACGCTTTATACTGTGGATTTCGGAATATCGAAGTCACCAACGATTTCTGGAAAATAATGTCTCGTGTGTCTATCTCCAACTAGCACTTTGCGTTCAACGTCTGTCGATTCCATTTGCGCAGCCATACTCACGTGGAAAAACTTCTCACATGGATTACCAGATACAAATGATACCTCTGCCAATACAGCACTGTTTTATACTTTATGTACGCGACACAACAGCCATATTTCATCTATGCATACCGCTCTCCTAGGACTTGATACCGTAGTGTATCTCACCCATTAGAATCATTTCATTGATGGTGAAGGTAATTTTTAATATAAATAAACAATTTTTATTAACGAAACATCTGTTCGCACGTTGAATACAGAGACCGTTCAAAAACTAAATATTTTATTATTATGTAAGATGAGTTATTATGGAGCAAGTCCTTCTTTGTTTGTATTATTGTATTTACGGAATTGCATGCGGGATCCGTGGCATACCGAGGGCATTAAAGCTGTGCTTGGAATGAAGACGTCCAAGGTAATCATAGCCGGCAACTAGTCTTCTGCGTATTTCATGTATGGAATACCAACAACCGTAAGAGTTATTTAATCAGAAATGTTTTCCATACGTTTTGAGAGCTGTGTATAAACAAGATTTTATTTTGCTTTAATTAACCTATAATTGCAATTCGTAAGAAAAGGCATAATAAAATTCCTCATTGTAAATCTGAGTTGAGTCGTTGGTTTAGTAGATGCCAAGCCACAATAAAATGACTCACTATAAAGCCGAGTCGCGTCCTTCGTTAAGTAGAGGCTCTTCTACAGACGGAAAAAGATTTATTATTGCGAGTCGGGGGTTCGCAGAATCCTCGGTGAAAAAATGTTTACCTCGGCTGGCGGTGGTTTCTTATTTCTCCACTCCGGTACATACCTGATCTATTACATAACTAGGACTGTTTCTCAGCAATTTAAAGCTGAAAATAAAACTAGCAGCACCACAACTAATTAAATGCAGTAACTAAAAGCTTGAGAAGATATTAAACTATAGATTTTGCACGAAGTAGCGTTGTTATTTCCACGCGTTGGTTACGCATTGATTGCCAAGACCATACTATTATGAGGTTACAGTTCCTACACCCACACACCTTTACACTTCTCCTCAGCAGCCCGTGATATAGAACCAAATGCGTTACCAGAAAAGTTATTTAGGTTTATCGGTGACAGAAGGATCGCTCATTTACTCATAAGTTTTATCGCTTTGAATGTTCTGCTCTGAATAATAACTTGAACGGCATGTCACGCATAATTTAGCTATTCAAAAGTTACAATTTGAACAAACAAACCCGCAGTTTCACACTTCCGTCTTTCTTAATTATTAATATACACTTTTCGCCATTCCGTAACCTTTAGCATACGCAAATTTGTTATCACTATTCAAACTTTACAATTTTTTTTTGTTTTCAAAAATATAACCGTATCTTCTATTCAACTCAAATTAAGAAATTCACAACTTTTTACAATTAGATCACTATGCACACCTTTTACTTTTCAACGTTTTAAACTATTTTATCTACTTTCTAGTTGCCGATTGGCGTCTTAAGGTTTTCTCACAACGTGGTGTTTTCTGCACCTTTTCCTGTGTATCACATTAGTATGTCATAGTCGATCCATTCCTCCCTTATAGCCATACCCCACAAGTGCTCGTTTCGTTGAATTATTTTTCTCGCAGCGTAACAGCACCTTTGTTGTATGACGTCCATAACACTCCACCTTCCTTCTACCTATAGTCCAGGTTCTAGTTAGAGGCAGATTTACCCTCACAACTTGCCAATATATTCAACTTGCTGTAGAAGTCTGGAACATATTCTCAGTCCTAATATAGTAAATTTCCTTAAATGGAAAAGCTTCTCTCCATGCATCAGTACGGCTATAGGAAGCATCGATCGTGCGAAACTCAGCTTGCTCTTTTTTTCTCTTGACCTTGCATGCTGCATATTTCACGATTTTTGGAAAGCGTTTGGGACGGTGCCGCACTACGGACTGCTAACGAAGGTACGAGCATACGGAATAGGTACCCAAATATGTGGTTGGCTCGAGGACTACTTAAGGTGTGTCTGAAAAGTTCAGTGAACAGTTCCAATTTTATAAACCGCGCTGTTGAGGAGCAGATGTCCGTGCATACACAGTGCAAAGTACAGCAATGAAGCAATGGTGCTAACAGCTAACAGTGTCACCTGTTTAAATTTGGTACACATATTCGTTTCATGATGTAACAAGTAACGTAGTCAATAATATGGTTGAAAACATGTGGCATCATGCGACATGCGAATAGGACTCTTTATTCATCCAAAAATCTTCATGAAATTTTGGATACTTGACCTTCAAACCAAGAGGAAGGTCACTTTCACGTAAAATTTTGGGTGGTGCATGACGGAGAATACTTTACATATGGACTTTGTCAGATTCTGTAATTTATTCCGATCCTCATTAACTTTTTAATTATGATTGAACAATTCAGTTTATCAGTGCAGTATTAATATATTCAGATTACCTACAATCACGTCAGTTAATTAACGTGACTTAGCAGTTAATTTTCAGATTTTGGCGAAGTTTCGAATAAAATAAAATTTCCAGAAGTTAGGTCACATTTTTCAGGGTGATAGTCATCAAAGAAACATTTAAAACATAAATATTGTTCATACCATGTGAATTTTATGTAAGCAGTTTCAAGTAAGAATTTTTTTAAATATGCTCTAGTGTAAAGCATACTTCATTCAGATTTTTAAATGACGCTTTTCTGGCTGTCATCTTTGATGCATACCAAGCGTACCGAATCATTGGGTTGAAAACCACCTGCAGAAGGAATTTGTTGTTACCAAAGTATGGCCGGCCACGGTGGCCGAGGGGACTAAGGCGCTCCAGTCACGGTCTGCACGGCCACTACGGTCGGGGGTTCGAATCCCCCCTCGGGTATGGATATTTGTGCCGTCCTAGTTCGTAAGTAGTTCATAAGTAGTTTGTAAGTTTAGGGACTGATGACCCCGTAGTTAAGTCCCATAGACTATACAAACATTTGAACATTTTTGAACCAACGTATGGTTTTAATGCGAATTTGAAAATAAGTACATAAATCTGATATATAAATATAAATGTTTGTTTGTTTTTACGTATTTTATGCACGCCCATAACTTACATCCGATTGAATTGTCTACTCACTGCTTGCACTCATGCGAAGATTATAGGTATACTAAAATTAAGTTCGTATGGTTCATGTCGAAGGGTGCTTTACAGTTAATTCGTTTATTATGCCTTCACGTTGAAATGTTTGGACGGATATGACTGAAATTGGGAACAGAGGTAGCGTATACCCAAATTAATACACGCGATACCTTCCGTATGGTTGCAATAGGTTATTATGTTTGCTACTCCTTCATGCTGAAAGTAATGGACAGATTTGAATGAAATTTCGGAAGGAGGTACCTTACATCCCGAATTAATATATGGGCAACCTTTCGTAAGCCACCGTACGGTGCGTGGCGGAGGGTACCTTACAGTGTGTTAACATGTTTGTTTTCTCGCTGAAACGGCTGGACGCAAATGAATGAAATTTGGAATGAAGATATCTTATACCCCGAATTAATACATGGGCTACCTTTCGTAAGCTTCCGTAGGCTCATGGCAGAGAGCACGTTACAACAAACATCCAAATTGTTTGACTGGTCACCATGAAAGTCAGCACATAAATGTATGTTTTCATGAAGGAGATTTTTAGAATCTGCAAGTCAGTAAATTTAGCATGGCGGATGGTACCTTGCGACTTTGACACCATTTGACTATTCACCATGAACCTTGGCGCATATATGTATTGAAACGAGACTTATTTCGTTTCATTACTCTGCTGTCTCATTATGTCAACCTAACGAATGAAATTTGAATTGATTCACTTGAGAATGGCCATCCACACTTCATGTTAGGTGTTGCAGACTATAAAAACAATTGTAGAAACAGCGATGGCGAAGGTGTACACTTTATTTTGTATCTTTCTTGTTGTAAGTCACTCTCCTATTTCCCCCATGGAGTGCGAGTTGAACGCAATAATATTTCTTTGGGTGTTGGTAACATGAGCAATATTGTAATCTTCGGTTATGGCAATGTAGTTAGTGGCGGCAAGGACTGCTTAGCAACAAAGGTTTTGTTTCAGCTTTGAAGTAGAGGGTCGATCTGGTCAAGCCAGGGGTTTGTGAAGGCGGTGGAGTAACGAACACTCGGTGTCCAGCCAATCAGGTCGCTCCGCCCCCGCGAATTTGAAGAGGGGACGGTTGGCCCTGGTGGCGCCTAACGAGAGAAAGAGATCGATTCCTGGCCTGATGGAGTGCGGACGTGAAGAAAGCTACTCGCTGGTGTCGCGGAGATTTTGGTAACGATTTGGTGAGAATCTTCAGCGATGTTGCTCATGGTGACACTTTTACCACTGGTTGTTAGGGGAGGTAATCAATAAGTATCAATTTAAACTTTTTCTCATCTTTTCTTTTTTTTTCTTTTTTTATTTCGCGTAATAGGACCGGACTGAGATGGTGTGTGTGCTTTGTCGTGGGTCAAAGTTGCTGCTAAGTCGGTTGTTTGTTGAATTATCATGGGGAGTATTAGCTCATTAAACGGATTTTTGTAGTTGTTACTGGAAAATATTCATTTTGAGGGGTTTTATTCAAGGTGCAATGGTAGTCTTTTATTAGTCATCATTTCTTCCTCGTGTGTTTTCGATTTGTTTAATGCATAAATGTGGAGGATTAATCTCGGAAGTATGACGGTTTTCTTTGTGCAATGTGACCAGGGTGTACGTTGTGCCACGTAGTGGTCAGTGCAATAGTAAGTCTGGTAGCAGAGGGTCTGTTGCAATTTCTTATCCTGTTCATGCAATAGTGTTATAGGAATAACGTACAATTTAGTGCTAACTGGCAGATTTTCCTAAATTTTGGCAGGTTTGATTTGTAATGATTGTGTACTATGATGATAGGCCCATGGGTTAGTAATAATGTTGCCAGGCGTGATGTTGTTGTTGTTGTTGAGGGTTTTAAAGGGGGGCTAAACGACTGGGTTATCAGTCCCCCGTTCCTATCGAAGAGTGCACTAAGTATGGTTTTCCATTGGAAAGACGAGTAGTTCATAGCTCATTTTACAGGATGAAGTGACAAGAAACGCTAAAATGGCAACATAAAAAGGGGAAAACCATAGAAGTTGATGCTCAAATAAGCAACGTTGTTAAAACAGCACAACAGAAGATTGAGGCTGACTGATCACTAGGTTAATAATGGATGAGCCAGCCATTCTGCACGTATTAAAACTGCCTATTAAAAAGGATTAGCGAGACGAAAGTGATAACATATTAAAACTGTTTGAATGGTGGGCGCCTGAAAGATCGAGCTTCAGGTGCCACCATTAAATCATGTGATAAAATCCAGCTGCGCGAATAAAACCTAAAACACGTTTAACCATGAAGGCATCATCGTCGGCTAAAATCGAAGAAAGCGCAGAAGGAAGTAAAAAAGACTGCCGCAATGCAGCTAAAAGCGGACGGTAGGACAAGATGTGGACCACCGTGAGCAGCGCGCCACAACGGCAGTCCGGTGGGTCCTCACGTCGTAAGAGGTAGCCGTGCGTTAGCCATGTATGGCCTATACGCAGGCGACACAGGACAACCGAGTCTCTTCGAGAAGGCAAGAAGGAGGTCTTCCAAGCTGCAGTTGACTGTTTAACTGTATGGAGCTTATTTGGCGTTGTCACCGTTGACCATTCCCGGTCCCAGGCCATGGAGATTTTGTGGTGTAGACCCAACCGGATATCCCTTTCTGGGGTACCGATCTCCAGGCGCTGGCAGTCGATTGCCTGCTTGGCCAGCTGATCAGCACGTTCGTTCCCCTGAATGCCAATGTGGCCTGGGGTCCAGATGAAGGCCACAGATCAGCCGGACTTACCAAGAGTGAAAACGGAGTCCTGGATGGACCGCACCAGGTGGTGTTTGGAAAAACACTGGTCAAGGGCTCGTAAGCCACTCAGGGAGTCACTGCATATGACATACGACTTCCTGGGGCATGTACGGAGATGGTAGAGGGCTCTAAGTATTGCGACCAGCTCTGCCAGGTGGCAGCGAGCGTTGTTCACAGTGGTCGCCATGAACAAGGCGTAACCCACTCTGCCATCTACCTGGGAGCCATCAGTATATATTACTTCCGCATCACCGAACGCGCCTGGTATGTCCTGAAACTGTAATCAATTCCTTAGAAGTAAGAGTAGATTCAGCGTGGTGGTAATTATTTAAAATTCAATTTCAGTGACTTGGTTTTGTTTTGGGCCACGCTGATCGCGTATGTTCACCATTTCGACGGGCATTCTAATATTTTGTGATCCTCTGACATGACCCCGTAATAATCAGTAGGTCGGTAATTCAAATCCCACTCTCGAGTAATTTTTTGTGTCCGTTCACACCACTTTGTTGCCCCTGGCTCGCAACGGCCGCGCTGATTCAAATTAGTTGGCTCGCGTAGTAATTCTTCCTTTGCATGCCTGGTGTGAATGTGATAAATCATAGCTGGGAAACTGAAAATACTCCTTGGTTCCATATCATTGTGAGTGACGAGATTAACCCTTTTTAATACTAAAAATTTGCATTTAAATTAACATGATATGGTATTTATTTTAAAGGATTTGTTAATAAATAATGACTTTATCCCACACGCGTCTCGAAGCAATTTATAAATGTTCATATGACCCTATTTCAGCACTAGTAAACGCTTTCTTAAAGTCCTTGTTGTGGTCTGCAGTGGTGCACTGGAGCATAAATATCAGAGTAATGTATCCGTTCCAATTGAGTACATTTATTGGATGCGATTAATTAGTTCAGATGCGTTTGTAATGTTATTCGTGGCGCGGGTCAATCTTATGACTCTTAAAATAATTGATGTTGTCCGGCGTGCTTATTTAGCACGTGGCGGGAACCCATATGTGTACTCAAACTGGATAAAGCCTGCGTAGACAAGTCATTCCTCATACAAACATGTGGGGGCCATATTGCATTGCAATAGCTTGCGGTAGGCACCTTCAGTGCACAATTTACCCGGCAAATAGGCAAATAGAATGGTAAATACACAGTCCAGAGACGAGGTTCTATATATAAAAAAAAGGACGACTGGTACGTTGCAGTATGTTTTCACACATATTCAGGGAGAAAAGAAGGTGGAGGAGGAGATGGACAGAAAGGGGAGGGAGGAGACGGATAGGGAGAGGGGAGAGGAGAAAAATGAGGGAGGGGAGATGGTGACAGGTGAAAGGAGATAGAGGGGACGAGGAAATGCAGTTATAGAGGGGTAAATGGACAGAGAGAAAAGGATAGAGATAGTGCACAGACAAATGGAAGAGAGGGAGAGATGGCCTAACTTTGGAGTAAATAAGTACCCGAACGCCGGGTTTCCAGCTAGTACGTAAATTAAATCCAAAACCATAAGATTATTTACAATCTTCTGCATATTCTCTGTTTCACTCTTTCTCAGACATTGTGACTAGTTTAAATACTAGCACCTTCGTCATATATTTCTTTATTTCACTAGTAGCTTGAAACCTGGCGTTAGCGGGTATTCACTCATTCGACACTCTTGTTAGTCGGTCTCCTGTCCCTTCCTCTGCCGCCCCCCTCCCCCTCCTCTTCATGCCGCCCTCTGCCCGTCTCTTCTTCCTGCCTCTGTTCGCCACTGCCTCCTCAGTTCAGCTCCTCCCCTTTTCTCGTGCCTTTTACCGTTCGGGTGGCCAGATGCACTTCCTGTATCACCTCTTCCTCTGCCTCTCTATGAAAAGTCACATGTATCTGTCAGCTTTCTTGGTGAACAGGGAAACTTGTAAAATCTATTACAACGTACTCTCTGGCCTGCAGCGTTCGATAGCTTACTCAAGGTAAAGTGTAAGCCGCGGCGGAGCGGCCGAGCGCATTGAGGCGCTGTGCTACAACCCGTGAGGCCATTCCCCGTTGGGGGTTCGAATCCCCCTCGGGCATGGATGCTTGTACCGTCTTTAGTATAAGGTAGTTCATAAGTAGTTTGTAAGTTTAGGGACTGATGACCCCGCAGTTAAGTCCCATAAGCTTTAAAAAAAATTGAATTGAAATTGGTAAATTGTAAACAATTTCATAAACACTGGAATGAAATGTTAATTTTTCACGAAGTTCGTGTATTTACTGACTTTCGTTTTCTATGAAGGTAAGGTACGCAAAATTTTAAAGATCGGAATAAAACTGTAGATTTGGTTGAGGTCCGTAGATAAAGTACCCTACGCCACACACTATTCGTGACATACCTCCATACTATGTGTCCCAATTGGTTCTTACCTCTACAGCAATTGTTACGTGTTCTTAAGGAAAATGTGCACAAAATATTGGTCCAGCGGTTTAGGAGGAGAAGTACACAATTGTCTCGTGTTGCAACAGTTTTTCGAGCATTCCATTGTTTATGACATCACAACTCGCGATCCTTACTACGACTTTCCTCTTGGTTTGAAGGTAAAGTGTGCAAGTGTTCATGCTGACTTTCATGGCGACCAGTCAAATAGTTATTAACGTACCTTCCACCACGCACCTACGGACGCTTACGAAAGGTATCCCATGTATTAATCATGGTATTAGCCACCTCTGCTCCAAATTTCATTCATATATGTCCAGCCATTTCACAGTGAAAGCGTAAGAAACGAATTAAGTAATTGTAAAGCACACTCGGCCATACACCATGCTAACGTAATTCTAGTATGCCTACAAACTTCGCGCGAGTGCAAGGAATGTGTTGAAAAGCGTTTTATTGCAGTCGCATGTAAGATATGGCCATGCATAAAATATGGACAAAAAGACAAACAAATATTAATTTTTATATGACCACAAAGGTTTTCCAGCGTAATAACTGTAATCTACTCGGGTTTACAGCCGGATACTAAAGTCAACTTGACACAATATTTCAGCGGCGCAACTGCCCGCCATCCTCAGGTGAGCTTGCTGATACACAATCTCGCCGGAACTGAGTTCCCAGTGCAATCGGCGGCTCCATTATACATCGCGTGCGCAAGAAGTGACAGTAACTGCCCTCTGGCGCACAAGACATACAGCGCTCCGGTGGTAGAATCCGGCGAAATCGATAATCGATGCTAAAGAAAATTATTATTCAGATTTCTGAAGTACCAACCATTGTTTCTTAACATCTGATATCACAGGGTTCCAGGATTTACCAAGAAGGTAGCCTTTGTCTCTGTTAATCAGATTGTCAGATAATCGAATCTCTATGGATTCCTTTAAGACACAATCCCAGTAACGAGATGCTGAAGCAACCACGTGAGTTTCGTTATACAACATTTCATGTCCCTCATCGAGACAATGCTCAGCTACCGCCGACTTCTCGGGCTGGAGAAAACGTGTGTGGCGTTGATGTTCAACACATCTGTCATGAATGGTACGGATAGTCTGACCAATATACGTTTTCCCACATTGACAGGGAATCTTATATACCCCGGGCTTCCTCAGACCCAAATCATCCTTCACAGATCTGAGAAGTGCTCTCGTCTTTACTGGCGGACGAAAAACACTCTTAATGTCATGCATTTTTAAATTCTTCCTATCTTTGATGAAATACTCCTGGCAAAAGGTAAGAAAGCAACTGATTTGTGGGTCTCATTTAATAGTTCAGGTGAAGGACCAAACTGAAAAGCACAGCGGATCTTCTTATCTGTGTAGCCATTCTGTTTAAACACAACTTTAAGATGATCTACTTCTCAAACGTTCTGCAACAGAAATGGCGTAAGCTCATCTAGCTAATCTCCGAAGAACGCCAGTACGTTGGACCGGAGGTTGACAACTCGAGGCATGCAGATAGCGGTCCGTGTGCGTAGGTTTCCGATAAACACTATGTCCCAGTTTCCCATGATCTCTTCTGTAAATCAGAACATCAAGAAAAAGAAGCTTCCCCTCCTTCTCCACTTTGTGAACCTGATGTTAGGATGCATGCAGTTAAAATGGTCCAAAAGGCGGTTGAGAGCCACACCATAAAAGTATCATCGACGTACCTCCAAGTTGGCTTAAAAGTCGCCGTCTTCAATGCCATGTCTTCGAAGTCCTCCATAAAAAGATTGGCTACTATGGGGGGTTATGGACTCCCCACAGCAATACCGTCAGTTTGTTCATAAAATTTGTCATTAAATAAAAAGTACGTCGATGTAAGTACATGGCGACAAAGCTCAGCTGTATCTTGTCCATCTATTCACCGATCAATTGCAGAAATTCTTCCAGAGGAACCCGACAGTACATCAAAACTTACGAGCAAATCAGAAGGACTAAGGCGTGATGATTTTAAACGTTGTATAAAATCCATAAGAGTTCAGAATGTGATGTTCACATTTCGGATGTCCGAAAGAACAGACACCACACCAATACAATAACGATAAAATGTTGTCATAAAGTTTCTAATTGCCCAATACCTTCTCCCAGAAAACGTTAGCTGTGTGTCAACCATTTGTTATAATTTCTACTTTCCAATTAGAACAGCAGGTATACCTGCTGGAATGACAAAAAAAAGAAAAAAAAAACTGGACGCATCCCTGCAATTACTCGAGAGACATTTCGATGAAGAGACCATCAAACTCTTAATGTACTGACTACCATCTATTTCAAGTGTGGTGTGAAATTCTAAATAGAAAGGGTTACCATTAGTCTTCCATTAGCGCCAGCTATTACTTAGCATTGCATAGAGCGCCTTTCTAGATGAAGCCATGAATATAGAGTGCCTAAAACCAAAGGCATTTTACAGGTACGTAGAAGAGACGCTTGCGGTGTGGACACATGGCAGGCAAATCCTACAAGAGTTCCTGCATCATCTTACTGGCATACAAGACACCATCAAGCACACCATGGAGATGGAGAAGAAGTCTACCCTTCTGAGATATTGTGATCAGGAGAAATCTGGACATCACTTTTACATCCGGACATCATTTTTAGGAAAATCGGTACACGGGAAGAAGAAGCACACGGGTCTATACCTTAATGCTCAGAGTTTCCAGCAGCCTGCACAACACAGTTCACAGAGATAGATTCAAATAATAATTTAAAAATATTTTTAAAAAAATAAAGAAAGCTTTCACAAAACGGGGAGGACAAATTAAAAAAAAGTAAGTTTCTCATCCTGCAGCCATTATCATTCCACACACAAGGACTGCCGAGTGCTACAGATCAGAACTAGGGCGCCCATTGCGAGAAGTTTTGCTGAAATCTACGTAGCAGCTGCGAGTAATTGTTTGTGTGTGGGTGTTTGGTTCCTTAAATAAAAGAGTAACTCTAAACTCGATATGAAAGAGCAAAAAAATTTTAATCCACCTTTACCACAATAAATTTTCAAATACAACGGGACTTTTGTCATTCCGTACAGCTTGAAGAAATATATTTGCTAATAACATTACACACATCTTTATTGTGAATTCCGAATTACAGTCGTGTGGAAGTTATTAAAAAATCCACGCCCGCGCTGATATTTGCTGAGCTTTCCAATAAATTTTTAATCGCATGATACTGGGCCGCATCATATTGGAACACAGACTGTTCAAAGTTTACACACTGGTGTGGTCCCCGTAGCAAACCGCAGTGATATAGGCAGCCGTGAGGCACTTCTATTGCGTCAGTAATCAATGCTAAGAGCTGCGAGAAGTTTTGCTGAAATCAACTCAGTATCAAACACATGGCTGTGTTTCGAGCCGGAATTTTAAAATAGGCCATAACATACCGTCGCTTTTTAGTGTTCCGAACTTCAGTCTATTATCGGTAAAAACAATGTCGGTTTTGATTTCATGTCCGTAGTTCATAGCACCAATGTCAGTGCATCCGCCCGTGGTACTAAGGTACATTCGTGAAGGGTCTCGGGTCATGGACCCCATGTTTGGTACGTACACATAGCCGATGCATTAGATGGCAATAACGCACATTTTAGCTGCCCGTGCTGACTGCTGGATAACAGACGGTTATTTGCAGGTAATATGTGCGTGCTGCAGTATGGTGCCTCGGCAGAGCTTGTGAAGTATATTCTTACTGATGTATTCGTTTGCGTGTGATATAGTGGACTGGAGGTGGACATCCCCTCCCATGAACCACAGACATTGCCAGGGTTAGGTGTATTGCGTGCCTCAACGATACAGATAGCCGTGCCATAGGTGCAACCACAGCGGAGAGGCCAGAAAAAAGTATGGTTCCTGAAGAGGACAACAGTATGGATGATTCAGCTGGCCTTGTAACCAGTGGCGTAACTATGGGGGGGGGGGGGAGAATGAGGGGGATAGAACCCCCTCCCAGACCACGTGACAAAAAAAAAAAAAATCTTATAACAGCAATCTGGTAAAGGTAAAGATTGGAAACTCCATAAGCTTTCATTGGATGGGAGTGAATTAGTTTCTTCAACGGGTATGGTAGATGGTAGTCTGTCTGGAAACTGACTAAAATTTTGCTCGTCAAGCAGATCTACCCCCCCCCCCCCCCCAAAGCCAAGTCCTAGTTACGCCACTGCTTGTAACATCAGCTAACCGTGGCTTTGTCAAGAAGCTACTGCTTACAACTGAAAGCTAGGGGTAACTATATTCTTTACTTTGTAAATGGTGAAGTTTTACTAACGAAGATGAAGCAATAATGGTTGCTGCCCGTCGCCTTTCCCCACAGACAGGAAGTTATACTCACCTGCTGATCAGCTGTCCTTCGACTGTAAAAGCGTAGGACTTCTTCTCTTGGCAGGTGTTTCGGCGCCCTAATTAAGATTCATTAATTGAAAAGAGGACAGTAGGGAAGTTACAGAACAAATAGAACTGTGGTGAAATCTGTATTCATAAAGATATGACGAATTTGAAGTAGCCCTGTTGCATGTTTAATATTATGTCACAAATCAGACTATTTTGCCACGAAACCACCTTGCTGTAGGACAAGGAATTACTAATAATAGTCAAGAATTAAGCACATTTTATACAGATGCATTTGCAGTCCCTAGAGAGAGCGGAGAGTGGTTGAATCAGAGAGAATGTTGCTAGCCATTTGGTCGTAATGCTATAACCAGAGCAGGGGCCAAACGGCCACGCTTACCTTACTATAAACTGTATAGTAAGTGTACCGGATGCTTCCAGTCGCCCTTCATTGTAACAGGCGCGGACGGTCCTCAAAGTCACACTTTACTAATACGGCGGTAACTTCCGCCCTAGACTGTCCTTGAAGCTCTGCAACGGAATGGCGGTGCGTGGCTGTTCGCCGGGCACGGCACCAAAGTGTGCTTCCGCTGTTCTAAAGTAGTCCATGTAGCCAACCTTACAGGTAGAGGAGAGAAACCGTTCGGGAAGCATAGCCCTTGCGGACGGCACTGTGTCTCGGGAACTCAGGTTGGGGCACCTGTTTGGAGCGCGGGACAAAGCTGGTATACATACCTCCGCCACAGCGTGGCTTCCGCTTGATTCTAAATTTAACGGCCACAGGAAGTTCTCCATTTTTAGCAATTTTTACATTAACCAAACGAATAATGTAGAAATTACTCTGTCCTTTCCACTCGACTGTGCTCTAAGTAAGCAATCATACTATGCTTCTAATTGGTTGGTGAAAATTAATAAACCGTCCTAAATTAATTGATTTAATTTTACTACTTTTTAATTAAGGACCCGTCCGGTCTGTCATTTGTATTCGGGAGGTCGTAATTGTACTGGCAAATCGAATCTGTGTTCGGAATAACATAATTAATTTTATTTTGCTCTGTTTCTTGGTTATGGCACAGCCGTTGTGGCCGAAATTTTTTGTGTGCCCTCGAAAGTCTGTGCGTTACAATTTTTCCCAAGGACATGCAGTTCTAATGCTCTAATATTCCGGAGGTAAAATAGTCCCCCATTCGGATCTCCGGTCGGGGACTACTCAGGAGGTGTTGAAATAAACATTTCTGAAAAAGATAAATTTGTTGACGACCAAAATTAATATAATTGTTAGGAAGTCCTTTCTGAAGGCATTTGTCTGTAGTGGAGCATTGTTCGGGAGTGAAACGTGAAAGATGAAGAGTTCGGACAAAAAGATAAGAGAAGCATTTGAAATAACAGTCCAGTCTGCTGCAATAGACGTCGAATGGTACGGATGTACGGTGTTAGTTGCGCATCAGACCGAACTTGTTGTGATCTGGTTCGACATGTGGTCGAAGGACCTGTCAACACGTCTGCATTCAGCAATTACATTTGCCATTCGCAGTTGCTTAGTTACGTTCGACATGATCAGTGATTTCTCTGAAGGATAATTCGAAATCCCTAAAGGGAACTATTCTTACTCGGTCGAACTGCGAAACGACAAACGTGACTCGTTCCTCTACAAGACATACTGAGGCCTGCCATACGGAAAACAATAGCATGAAAGAACAATTCCAACACGTCCACGCTGGCGTCTGTTGCTCCTTTATAGCCGGTGTTCCATTGTGATTTATACCGGCCAGTATCTATGGTGCGCTACAAGTCTGCAAAAAGGTATCTAGTAAAAGTTGTGAGGTTTGAAGAGGTTCATGGAATGGTTATCTCTAAATGGCATTGAAAACTGTTTTAAAAGTCTTATACAGGTCAAGATCACTTTTTAAATTGGTAACCCCTATATTAACTCCATATTCGAATTATACATGAAAAATACGCAACTTTTGGGGATTTGTTTTTCTTTTTTCGGGACCCCAATGGTTTGTCGCCAATTTTCTTGTAAGTTTCCCGGGTTAAAAGTATCTCGAGAACGAAGGGAGATGGAAAGAATTTTCAGTGAAAATCTTGTATGGTTTCTGCACTCACCGGTGAAAAGGGTGCAGAAACCATAAAAATTTAAGTGAAAATATTTCCTAATCTTCTTCGAATTAGACTTCAGAAACCATACAATATTTCCATAGAAAGTTTCCATAGAAATTTTTTTCCCGATCTCTCTTCATTCTCGAGATACTGGTAACCTGCGAAACTTAACAATGAAGTGCCTCCTGGCGATGTCACTTGTTTTTCGAAAAAATGGTTTCTTACAAAAATTGCATATTTTTTCACGTAGAATACGAACATGGAATAAAAATTAGCGGTTACAATTTAAAGAAACTGAACTTACCTTCGGTTGGACCTTGCAAAAAGGGTACAAGGCCATTTCGAGGTACCATTCCATGACTTATTAGATTTACTAGAGACGCTTATTGCACAATTGTGCTGGATTAAAATGGGTCAACCTGAATAGAGCTTTCAGGTGGAGGAACTCGCCCCCGCGATTTGCGCCAGCGCATGCCTCGTCGCCGCAAACGCATTTTGCAGAATTCGACTGATTTCGATGCTTCCTTCAGGGTGCTGCATTTTGAGTGTACAGTTATCATTCTCTTGGCTGTCGGAATGTTTGTTATGCGTAGATTATTAGGAGGTTTAATAATTGCTTAGGCCCGTAACTAGTTATCAAGTAATGTAGAAAATGTTTTCAACATAGGCGATTCTCTATATTTTATTACATAATTTGGTTGACAAAATGTTGAGATTATGCCTTCCAGAATTCAATTAATTATAAAATTCTATGTGTTTTCTTTCGGGATGCGATTTTCTTAAATACGGTGTATATGTTGCCACAAGATTTGTTCCATTTAATGTGAAAATCTCATGAAAATTCAAGGAGCTATTTTGGAGATAAATTGTTCAAAAGGACTGAGATGACGATGTTAGGTTAAAAATAAATTACGATAAAAAACTTTTTCGTGGGTAAATTTTGAATAAATTAAGTCTACAAGACTCCCCAAGAAGCGCTAAAGATACCCCATGAAGATCCCATATAGATACATATGATTGCCAAACCTATTTGTTGCCCATAGCTACGCCCAAGTTATTGTGAAAATCCGATGAAAATTCATCTGGTAGTTACGGGGATTAGCGAAATCAGACAAACAGACAAGTGGGTTTTAGATAATATTATTGAAAATAGGGCCAGAAGGATAGAAAAGCAATTGAAATCAAAGAAAGGCCGCTGGACCTGACGGGATTCCAATGCGACTTTACACGAAGTATGCCAAGAAACTTCTCCTCCTAGCAGCAGTGTACCGAAGGTCTCTAGATCAGCGAAGTGTTCCTAAGGATTCAGAGAAAGCACGCAGATCATTCCCGTTTACAAGAAGGGTCGTCGATCAGAGACACAAAGTCTTAGGTCTGTATCTCTGACATCGGTCAGTTGCAGAATTTTGGAATCTCAATTGTAGGAATTTTTGCGTCTCGTTGCTGCCGGTTGTCCTAGGTGTCGGTGGTCGAGTAGAGAGAGGCCGACACAGGGAAATAGGAAGCACGCGTGTGCAGGTACAGAGTCTGAGGTGACCAGCCAGTGGGACAGCAGAAACTAGAGACACTAAGCTAGATTAGTACAAGATATATATTTCGTATAGTACAAAACTTTGTTAACTGAAGACTAGTGGAATACAGATACATAGTCTAACTCGATAGAGGCCTGCCGATGAGAGACCTAGTGCCTATCCGATAACCAAGTGACCGATGCAGTTCAGTGGTGGCCACGAGCGGGGTTGCAGCAGAGGACGCTCATGGCCGACAACGTAAGAACTGCATCGTAACGGCGCGCGGCGAAAGTACGTGGCGCGCACTTGAGACTTGTGCGACACCACAGGAATCAACATGGTTTTCGAAAGCAACGATCATTTGAAATACAACTCGCAGTATTCATCCAGGAGAGCCAGAGAGCGGAAGACACAGGGTCTCAGGTAGATGACGAGTTTTGCTTCACTTCCTCAAGGCCATGGATACGTTCCGTCCCATCGCCTGATGAACGAAGTGCGAGCATATGGAATATCAATCTGTGTTGAAAGACGTCTGTCTGCCGTCTTCCCTAGGTTTTATTGTAATTTATCTAAGTTCACTAGACAGGCCTTTTCTTTCTTTGCTAAACGAGAACCCCATGCGTTCGGAGGCATGAGGAATAGCATTTCTTAACCCTTTCACTCCGGCGCCGTGCGCTGTGGACGAGCGCCAATCGCGCCCGGCCGTGCCCGCTGTACGGCGCATTTTCCGCACTCCCCACTGCGCTACTCTGTCCTGCTATCACACTCTCAGAGTTATCGCGATTATTGGACTTTATACCATATATTTATTAGGGAAAATTCATTTGGAATAGAAACAGTTTTCTTCCTTCTTTTAGATAATTCGCGTTATTTTTTTCGTAAATTCTAAAAGATCCAAGTTTTGGATTCAGTTCTGGTGGGATGTGGACGTTATTATTATAAACGCATATTTCGCTTGTTAAATAATATTTATTTACAATTGCTTTACGTTACATTTCAGTACCATTACATTACGACGCATGACGCGAGGCGGAACTGCTACAGCAGTCCACCGGCTCGGCGGCACAGGCAGCACTCGACTGCTGCAGCAGTCCATCGGCTGTGGAGCACCTTCGCTCCCGACTTCTGCAGAAGTTCACCGTAGCGATAGGGTTAAATGTTAGTTTCTGTAATACTGCGTTAATATTTCTGGGATTTTATTATGCTAATAAATTATCATTGTGTCTATGGATGTCTCAATATGAACGGTTTCTCCGTGACGCCACTGTCCCTGTGAGAATGTGTACTTGCTTTACTCTGTATGTGCGTGTATGAGCATCTTATAGCAAAGCAGTCTGAGTGTATGTATAAGAATTTTCGTCGTCGGCTGCTGGCTGCTCGCTTTGAATGTTTATCTGGCTTCATGTCGATAGGTAGTCGTTACCAACTTCTGCTTTTGATGCTACCAAAGAGGTTCCTCCACCCTTTGGTTTCAAGTTGAGTTGGCAATCCCCGGTAGCGAGCCTCGGTAGGACGTGCGAGTCTAGGCTCGCCCCACCACCTCGGTTTTCTGTTGTTTGTTTTTTTTTTTTTTTTTTTTTTTTTTTTTTTTTTGCCGGTTTCCGGTGCTGGGCTTCGACCTGGTGAGATGTTCTGATTTTCTTTCCTCCCTTGAGATGGTAGCGATTCATTGTCTGGTTTGTTCAAGTTAGACTTCAGAACTTAGGTTCATTTTTTTGAATAACTTTCTCGATCATGTACGGAAGTGTATTCAATTTCATTTTGCGTAGGTAAACGCGGTGAATATACAACTAATTCGGTTTGATAACGGCTGGGAATCGATAACCTTTGTGAGACTAACTGGCGGTGTACGAACTCTGTTTAATTTCTTTCTAGCTTTGTGGGGCGAGACTAATATGCGGGAATATTCTTATTCTGTGTAGTGCATATGAAATATTCCTTTCCGTTTTCTCCTTCCGCGAGTGATATGTACTCCACATGGTGTGTTCTTAGAACAAAGCCTTCAGCTACCCCTGTGTCTATGCCCTTCAGGCAAGAAATTATGCATGTATCTTTCTGATTTCCCTTAGTACATCGTGATCTCCTCTCCGTCTAATTTAAAATGCTGTTTCGTTTCCAAACTTGTACTGTGCATTCAGACTCCGTCAGTAAATTCTCTTCTAGCCTTGTACGACCCCCTTTATTAGCTTGCTTATGAAATACTACGTATTTCTAGGGGCTGCATGCCGTATTTCTTAATTGATTTACTTTGACTTTGATTTACTCTGATTTTTGTAGACTGGACTTAGTCCATCCGTGTAAAACCTTCAAATCGCGTCTAACTGTATTTCTTTAGCTTCCTTATGATATCCTACGTATTTCTAAGGGTTGCATGTCGTAGCTAATTTTCTTTATTTTTTCGAAAATTGAATTTTTGTATTTTTACTAGTTTTCGGAACTCCGACTTCAAGGGTTTATAGCAAGTCACTTCTCGCCACTGCCTACACACCAGTGCCTTACTGTTGTGTATTCTTGATTCGTAATCTATGAGTCCGTTTATTTTTGTTGAAATGAATACGATCTTTAAGCACTTCGCCTTCATTGGGGTCCGAATATGTAATGTAGTAGACACATGCCATGTGTCTCAGTAAGTCTGCATGCTGACAGTTTGAATTAAATGGAAATTAATCGCGCTATTATCGCATACCATCTCAAGTAAAGAAAGACAGACCGGAGCCACCTACGAAGTTTATTTTCCTTGTGTTGTGTGATACAGCCCGGTTTGCTGAATTTTGCCTACTATAGCGGCGCCTGCTTCTGCTTCGTATCAGTACGCTGATTGGGTGAGTTTCGATTTGATTCGCGCGTGTGAAAGCCTGAATGCTTGTTGATTGTAAATCCCTCCCCCGACGATGTTCAGTCCAGAACACGTTAGGTTAATTTTCAATTTGATGCATTTTTATTGTTTAACAAAGTTGGTTCCTTCATTTGCGCATGTTCGAACTGAGTAAATAATTTATTGGCAGTGAAATTTTATCCTACTTATGAATATTAGTTAATGAAAACCCTCCCCTTTTTATTTAATGTTGTTTTTCACCAGTGCGAAGAACAAATTCAGACGCAAATTAACATGTTTCAATTCTGCTGCGCCATAAATGTTCTCTCAGCCACCTTCATGATATGGTTTAGTTTGCGGTGGCTTGTATATTAATGATTCTGTGCAATTCTCGTGATCTACGACATGTGTCGGCCACCGTCTCTTTGTCTTCCTGCTGCTAAAGTTAATTTTGACTCAGTTCTAAATTTTGGGCCGGGGAACAAGATTCTGTTGCAGGAAGTAGTCAGTATTTCACGTGAAGCCTTTAACTGGTTTTCATGGCCAGAATTATATGTTTAAAGTAAGTTTTTAACTGGCTCCTTTCAGTTAGAATTAATTTTACAAATTACGGTGGTCTTACAGTGTGACTGGATTGAGGTATTTGTAGTTAACAGAACGCAGAATGTCATTCTCAACGGAGAGAAGACTTTAAAGTAATCTCAGTCGTTACCCAGTGGATTGATACAGGACCGTTGCTTTTCACAATATATACAAATTACATCGATTATAATATCGGAATTTAAGTGCCGCTTCTTGCGAATATTGTTGTAGTTCATCGAGAAGTCCCAACGCTGATAAATGATAGTAAAATACGGTAGGATCTGCAGTGAATTGACACATGGTGTAGGGGATGGGAATTGAATATTAAAACAAACAAGTGTCAAGTGCTGAGTTTACATAGCAAGAAAGATCCGTCATTATGTAACTACACAATAGCGGGACAAACAATGGAAGCAGTTACTTCCTTAAAACATATGGGAGTAACATAAGGGGCGGTTTGATATGGAACAACCATATAGAATCAATCGCGTGTAAGGCAGATGCCAGAATGAGATTCATTTGAATAAATCTCAGGAAGCGTAGTCCGTCAAGGAAGGAAGCGCTTGAGTATTTTTCATCAGTGTGAGATCCGTACCAGGTAGGGTTAATATAAGACATAGAGAAGATCCAAAGGAGAGCACCATGCTTACGAAATAAGCGCGAAAGCGTCACAATGATGATCAGGAAATCCAGTGGCAGACTCTAGAAGAGATACGCCCGGTGTCGCGGTAAGGGCATCTCTCAAGTTCCGAAAGCGTACGTGTCATAAAGAGGCAACCAATATATTGCTTCCTCCCAAGTAGATCTCACAAAGCGACCACTAGGATAAGATTACAGATATTAGAGCCCACAGAGGTTATTATTTTTCCCGCGAACCATACGCGACTGGAATAGGAGGAGGTGACAGAGGTAAGGCCGGTATTACACGGTCAAATTTTTTATCAATATCATCAAAAATTAGTAATATTTTTTTGATGTAAATCTTTGACGTGACGAGAAAAAGGGGTATTACACTATCGTCATATTTTTATCATATTTCAAGATGGCTGACAGTAAACACATGTTATCATGCGCTGTCATATTGCTACTACGAAAACTGCATTTTGAAGAAATAAGAGGGGCTTACTTGGGGAAACTCTGGAAATCATTCCGTGTTGCGGGAGCTGCAAGCTGAGGGCACTAATTAGTGTAAATTACCGGAGAATGGATGCTACAACGCATCGGTAAAGTGGCAGCAAACAGTAAAAATCAGTATTCACACGTCAGAAGACAATATTGACAGGTTTCTTGCTACTGGGGGTAAATTTTACTTACGGCACGGCGGCGTAACGTGCTCATGTTGACAATGAAATGTTTGCTATACGAGAAGGATTAACTTACTTGCCGGACAAGAGCGCATACAAGAACCTGTCGACAACAGAGCAGGAACAGCGTCGATTATTATTAGTTTGAGAAAAGTGGAGAGCTTATAAAAATCTCTTTATATATTCCTATTAATTTTGTGGTTGATGTAATACACGAGGCCATTAATCTTCTTCTTACACACTCAGGCCGAATTTCTCCGTTGAGTACCTCCGACAATCTCTTGTACCTTTCGAGTCTCCTTAATCTGTTCTTATTCAGGGTGTCTGGTATTATACAGTGCTTCGTCTGCTCAGAAAGTTCGATTAATGTTCTCGAAGAAGGTATACACCAAATAAACTTCGACGTCATGTTTTCAAACAAGGACGTTTGTTTTCAAATAAGCGCGGACAAAGAGCTGCAGCGATGCTAGCGCTCCAAGGGTTACATTTCGCATTGCAGTGAACAGTAGACAAACGATTTTTATGATCAAATCTACTGCGAGGCACAAGATATGATCAAATTTTTGACGAAGGCAGAAATATGTCAAAGTTCCCTATTACACTATCAAACTTTTATGATGTAAATAAATGATGTACATTTTTGACAAAGAAATATGACCGTGTAATACCGGCCTTCGCCTCGTACCCTCCACCACACAATATGAGGTGGCTTTCATAGTATTGATGCTGATGCAGGAACATCAAATTGTCCTTTTCATTTTTGTTTATTTGCCTTGAAATGATTTTTATGGCTCAAGCTTGCTGTACATTAAATGTACAAACAGATAGGCGTGTGTGACAGTATTACGTTGCATGTACGAAGATTCAAGTACCTGTCGAGTCTACAGCCGACAACGCCTTGGACAACTGCTGGTATTTCGACATGTGCATACACAACCATTTTTAGTGCACAGATGCTTTTCCGGAAATCACACACAGACACACACACACATTGCAAACACTAGCGTCATCACTCAACCAAAGATGATCGACTTAGACAGGCAGTCAATGGCGCATATTGGTAGTCAAATGTGTCCCCCCCCCCTTTTTTTTCTTATTGACAAGCCACAGAAACTTTAATTTCTATTCCCAACGTCTCTTTATAAAGATGTTCAAATGTTTGTAAATCTATCTGACTCAACTACTGGGTTATTAGTCCGTAGCTTACAAACTATTTAAACTAAGTTAAACTAACGTAAGGACAACACAGACACCCATTCCCGAGGAGGGACTCGAAGCCCCGACAGTAACCGCGCACGGCTAATCCTCCGCGGCCGTTTCTTTCTAATTTAATTTAAACTGCTCCCTTCATGCCACTATATTAATATCTGGAGATGCATGCCGGAACCTCCTGGTTGTCATATTGATATTCCATAGGATGGTTGGTATCGAGATAATGTCCTGCTATAACAAATTTGCAAGGCTATTGTAAGCGCGTGTCCTCCACTTTCCTGACAGCGGGGCCAACGTACGAAATATAGTATCTGCAAGGACTATGACGAACTCCAGAACGGATACCAAAAACACCCTAACCTTAGACTGTAGTCTAAAAGCACATTTCATATCACCTTTTTGGCAAAATAAGTCCCATCCTACTGGAAATGTTCTCTCCATGAGACAAACAGGGCGTACACTTCCACGTCAGTATAGTCATAATTCACCCGTTGCACGACAGTGCAACGAAAGTCTAACCTTTCGCTATAGACATCCTGACTCGTGCAGTTCGATAGACCTCTCGATTGTTTGGCTGATCGCGGCGCTGCCATCCGAGAAGGACGCATGCGGTTAGTACTTGGAAGGACGGCATCGAACAGCAAAGGGTCTGAGAGAAGACGCGGTGTTACCCGAGAGCGGCAGCAACGTCGCAGTAGGTGTCGCCACGTCTTTCTGAAGCCAAGTTCTGTTGCACCAGGAGCATATTTTGGCTAAGTCGAGTCATATGAATCAAAGCTACACGTTGGGCAGAGATGCGTTTCTACTATGTGTGTCAGGTAAAATATGTCTTGGGAAGCATGTTGATCCGTCTGGGCTCCCTGCTTTGTATTACGCGGGTCATCGTTGCGTTTTGTTGCCTATGGTTCGGCCTCGCTGATTAACTTGATCGGGAGATGGCGCTCGGTGTGCGGCGAAATCTCCACGGCGCGGCGCGGCGGCAGGGGGCGTTGGGTACGTGTGGAGAGGGCGAGCCGGCCTTGCGAAGCGCCCCGGAGTTGTTGTCGCAGAGGAGTCACGCGATGGCCACTGGAGGGTGGCTGCCTGTCGGGCGGTGCAGCTAAAGGGGGACGTGAGCGGAAGACGCCGGTGGTTACGACGCCGAAGGCAAGTGTCGTGCACGCGGTTTCGTGTGTACTGAGTTCACGCCCCTTTCCCTCCTATTGCTGCCTTACAGCGTCACGTACGAGTAGAGGGTTTTCAGTGGGTCAGAATGATACCGGGGCAGCTTCGCCAACGGCTCAGAATGTGTTTAATTGTAGTCACCCTAATGTAATTATTTATCAAGAGGTTAGCACCACAGAGTGTGTGTTGAACTTGGTGTAATTGAATTGAGTGTAAAATTTTCTGATATTGGCCCCTGTGGACTTGTGAGGCCACGCAGTTAAATGTTTAATGTAATTATTTGTCCAGAGGTTAGCCCCCACAGAGTGTATATGTAAGTGTTGCTTCTGTAATGTAGATATATATGTGAAAAGGCAAGACGGTTAGTTGGCCTTTACCCTTCCACTCCCTTACCTTACCAATCCCTAATTTCCCGATATCAACTGTTAGCCACAGAGCGTGGTTGTCCTTTGTGATTCTGGGTCGTCTTGCTTTTCACCTTTGTTAGGCTTAGTTATTTATTTTTAGAAATTTTATTCGGCCTTGTGTACTGTGTAAGTTGTAATTGTTTCAGTGTGCCGCACGCTACACCTATGGAGCCACGTCGGTGCCCCGGGATTGATTTTCTGTGTAGGGAGCACTTATTAAATGAGTTGATGGTCCGGGGGCTGCCGAGTGAGGGAGCTGTACCTGAAGGCAAGATTAAGCGCCGGCATCAATCAACCGGTCCAGATCTCTCAGGAGATTATAGGTGAGCCAGTGGCAGCCGCCAACCATATTACCACCGTCTTGGGGGATTTAGATAGGGCCGTCAGCTTTTTGGAAACAGTGCAACCTACTGTAAGGCAGCGGGACAGGGTTAACGCGCATTTGCTACATTTGCTTAATCGGTTGGGAGATCTGAAGCGGTTG
Source organism: Locusta migratoria (assembly GCA_026315105.1). Taxonomy (NCBI): domain Eukaryota; kingdom Metazoa; phylum Arthropoda; class Insecta; order Orthoptera; family Acrididae; genus Locusta; species Locusta migratoria. The sequence continues at coordinate 373,616,738 of CM048745.1, forward strand.
CAGCTCCAGCCAGCCGTCACTGATAGGTTGCTACAGTGCGCTGTTAAATTTCAGGGGAGAGCTGCCGTTATGGCTTTAGATTGTTCGGAAGGTCAGGGCGAGGGGCATGAGGTTAGTCTATCTAGTTCAGATTCTCATCCTCCTGGCGTTGTTCATGTGGTCGAGAGCTTCGCCAAGTTGCCCAACCCTTTGGTTATGTTGTTGAAGGATGTCTCCAGTTTGTCAATTGAGACGTTAGATCAATCTTCTGTGGATTCTTGTCCATTTTGAAAACATGTAACTGCCGTGCAGGTGTCCGACTCGGTAGTTCTTTCATTATTATATCCTTTAGCAGTAGGTGAATTGAATTCTCTTGTTTCTCGAGCTTTAATCGAGCAATTATCGTTGGAGGAATCTAGGAAGAGCCTAGTTTTGAGTAGGCTGTCGTCCAGGATGCGTAAAGAGTTGGCGAGTAGATATTTTTGGAAGGTTCAGGGACTGGAGAGTCCTTAGCGAGTTATGTACATCGGGTTAGGACCGCGGCGGTTGCCTTAAACATACAGCTCCCTGAGTGTGATGTTGTGTCTAATATTGAAGGGATGCGGCCTAGCGATCGGTCACGATTGGCGTTCGTAGAGCGCCCGTCTACCTTCGCCGGGTTATCTCGCATGGTGGAATCTATTGAAGCCTTTGTCTTTGCGGATGGGCAGCGCGAAGCAGCTGATAATAAACATCCCCAGCCCCTTACAGCTAAGGAGAATTCGGTGCCGCGGTTCCGCTTATCCAATCATGAACATAGTAGGTTACGGTGTTGTTATCGTTGATTCCACCGATCATCTGGTGCGCCAATGTCCTCAGTTGCGTTTAGATCGCTCGCAGAAATGACGGTACGGGAGGGGCCGACGTCGCTCTCGCCATCAGGGAGGTCTGCTTTGCGGCAAGGTAAAGGTCGGTCCAACGAATTTCTTACCCTTCGTTTGCGCGCAGGTAGGAGAGGAACCTATTTGTGCCCTGTTGGACTCTGGGAGGTCATTATCCGTGATGCATTATTCCTAGTTCATGGAGATTCGCCATTTATCTAAATTGCAGCCAGTAGCGGGGCACTTACAGGGATGTCGTTTAGCCAATGGGGCGTTGTTGCCTCTGAAGGGGTACGTTACCGGTAAATTGTCTATAGGACCCTGTTCCTAGCCCTTTCAGTGGGCATTGGTCGAAAACCTACATACCTCCATGATATTGGGCTCCAATTTTATTTTGAAGTGTCAGCTTCTCTTGGATATTTCTGGGAGAAGTTTTTTCTTTAAGTTGCCCCAGCTGCGAAATTTGGGCTTTGTCAGTGCGCGCGTAAATTAAGGGGTAATCATGTGAACAGAGTATTGGGGCTAGTTTGGTTAGTCATCTAGAGAATAGGCGGAGTCAGAAGATGAGTGCCCTCTTGGACCATTTTCCCCATTTATTGTCTGATAAATTAGGTGTCACTAATGTGTTGGAATATCGCATTCAGCTCACTGATAATGTGCCGATAAGACAGTCGCCTTACCGACTTTCTCCCCCAGGCATGAAAATTTTGCATATAAAGATACAAGCCATGCTTGAGCAAGGAGTCGTGTCGTCTGTGTCGGCGTACGCTTCACCGGTCTTTCTAGTACACAAGGACCAGGGGCGGGATTATCGACCAATCATTGGTTATCGGAGATTGAATAACAAGGTGGTTTTGGAGTCCGTACAGTTGCCTGATTTACATAACTCCTGTACGTGGTTTGCTGGTGCTAGTTGGTTTTCTGTACTTGATCTTAATCAAGCCTATTATCAGATCCCATTAACCGAAGACTGCAAACACGTAACTGCCTTTTGTACGGACTGGAACCTTTTTGAGTTCAATAGAGTCCCCTTTGGCTTGGCCACCGGGGCATCCTTTCTTTCGCGTCTGTTGGATCATGTGCTTGGAGATCTTAAGCTGTCATGCGTTTTTAATTATTTAGACGACCTTGTCGTTTATAGTCGGACGTTAGATCACCTGGATCATCTGCGCCTAGTTTTTGAAAGGTTGCCTGTGGCCGGGCTTGTATACAACAGGTTTAGATTTTCCGTTAATTCGCTAAATCACTCCAGGCAAATACCGGGATCGTTCCTTTCAAAGGACACGGCAGATCTCCTTCCTCATATCTGGGCATATGCTCCTTCTCTGATGACAACGATATCGACTGGACGTTAAACCCTCATCTTCCTTTTTTCCTTCTGTTACTATTCCCTGTCAGTAGCGAGAGACCAATTCCTGTTATTAAGATTTTGATAAGCAATATCAACTCTGTTTCACGATGCTTTGCAGTGGACTCGCTGTCTAACGTTTGCTTCAGTGCATTAATACTAATTCGCTTCAGTTTTTATATACCGTATATTAGTTCTTGCATTTGTTACTTTGTGCTTAATGATTGCGTTTCTGGCCACAAAGCGTCCCATCAGAATTTGTTTAGAATTGAATGTATATTTGAGCTGAAACTAGGTCATATTTTCACATTCTCGTTGAAATTGTTATCCTCATGTTGAACCTAAGTCTGAAACTAGCTAGTGGATAAATTTCGCAGTGAGCTAGAAAACTTAAATTACTTTTCCGCATTATTGTTCTGCTACACCAATGTAGGCCGTAGTTTCCGTGTCGTCGTGGCTGTCCTTAATAATTTAGGATCTCATGATATTACTTTTGGATTATTCTTTTATGGCTAACTCTGTAAGTTTCCGTAAGTATTATTTCGAACACTTGTTAGTTACTTCATGAGTGTGAGTGCAATACGATCTTAATTGTAATTGTGTTCCGAAGTTAAAATTACTACTCCTAGTATTTGGCCTCGGTGGAATGGCTGAGCGTTTTAAGGCGCCTTGCTACAGAGCGCGCGGTTGCTCTCCGTCGGAGGTACGAATCCTCCCTCGGGCATGGGTGTTTACGTTGTCGTTAAGTTTGTTTAAGTAACTTCTATGACTTGATACTGATAACTGCAGCAGTTCAGTTCCATAGGTTTACTAAGATTTGAACTTTTTTTAGTATTTGTTTTGGTGCTGTTGTGGTCTCGTCGCCTCTTTTGTTTCATTCTTTCTGCCATTAGTTGACTACTCATCCCGCCTCGTTGTCAGGAAGGTACTGGTACAGGATTCGATGTCAACTGTAACAGTGCAACGGTTATTTATTTGCAGACGCTATTATTCTTTATCTTAGTAGTAGTGGCATCCTGAAATTCCTTTCATACCGTAATAATTTGGCTATATTTTGTGAAACGTTTAAAGGGGCAATTTAAACTTATGACTTACGTGTTATAAAATAATCTGTGAGTTTTACTGCCGGCCGCGGTGGCCGAGGGGACTGAGGCGCTTCAGTCACGGTCTGCACGGCCACTACGGTCGGGGGTTCGAATCCCCCGTCGGGCATGGATATTTGTGCCGTCCTTAGTTGTAGGTAGTTCATAAATAGTACGTTTAGGAACTGATGACCCCGTAGTTAAGTCCCTTAAGCTTAACAAAAATATGAAGGTTTTTTTTTTTTTAGTTAATAAATTGACAGAAAGTAAAAGATTTTCATATATATAATTTTTCATATATATAATACTGAAGGAATATATAAGTATCAAGAAAGCCATCGTAAGAACTGGCCTTTCTCATTCGCGGTTCCTAACTTTTACTACCATGTGTTTCTTAAGTGACATTACTTTCTGTTTATATATTGGTTTGTATGTTATATGTCCAGTAGGTGTGGAACCTAATTGTACATTTAGTTTCTTATAAATTTCTGTAGTGCTGTGTCTGTCAAGGCGACTTTTAACTTGTTTTGTTGGCCATGCGCAGCCATTGGTCCTCGATATTTCATGCGTCTGACTGAATGACAAAAGCTGCTGTTCTACCAAGCTCAGATCTGTATAGATTAATCAGCTGATTAAAGCAGTAATCTATTCACTTCACACTTCTTTGTTTTAAATTGAAATTATTCTTTAATCAAACCTTTAAGTTATAAGTGTTCGAATTATTATATTAGTTTTTTAACAAGTTTGTTTGTGTAGCCCTCTTCCGAACAAGTAAAGAAATTTGTGCTTTCCGCAATGAAGGCCGGCCGCGGTGGCCGAGGGGACTGAGGCGCTCCAGTCACGGTCTGCACGGCCACTGTGGTCGGGGGTTCGAATCCCGCCTCGGGCATGGATATTTGTGCCGTCCTTAGTGTTAGTTAGTTCATAAACAGTTTGTAAGTTTAGGAACTGATAACTCCGTAGTTAAGTCCCATAAGCTTTACAAACATTTGAACATTTTCGGCAATGAAGCAGCCGTTTTCCTGTTGCAATTCTTTTATTTCTTCCAGACGCTTTTCGCCATTTATTTTAGGGTATCAGCAGGGGATTTTATAATTCGAAATTAAATGTTTGCCTCCTGATGAGGCGTCAACAGATTACAAACAATTCACTTTGTTTTACTCTAAATAAGGACTGCTCACGTTTCATGCTCTCTTTATTTTCTTGGTGTTCTTCCCCACCTGGTCACAGGCTGAATTCACACAGCTTCGCCATAATTTGCGTATTTTCTTCTTCATTTTAGCACTCACTTTTTCAGTGTTTACAGTTTCCAAGGACTTTAAGGAGTATCTAGTTTAGGAATTCGTTTGTTTCCATCGTATGTTGCCAACTCAACTGAGTATGTGTAGAGGGTGTCTGTGTTTCGTGTATGTACGAAAAAGATGGTATTTTCCCACTGTATCTCCCATCACTTAAGGCAAGCAAGCAGAACGTTTGATATTATAGAACAGATTAGAGCCTGAAGTATGGAACAAAGCATTTCACATTTACTGAACTTCTAACAACACAAAACCACAAACAAATATCCAGAGAAGTATAAACAACAGAAAGCACTTTCTAACACTACAAGAAAAATACCACATAAAAACAAAGAAGCTGTTGAATGACAAAGTACGCATATCAAACAACTACTGTTCACATTAATAAATGAAACTGAAAAATGTAGTCTCTCTTGGACCTGCAGCACTATGAATGGCATTTAAAGACATCGTGCAATGAAATTCCAAATGCTGCTTTACATACAAGTATATTTATTATACAATAGGCCTATTACGGCTTTAGGGCCTGAAACTGAAAAAGGTCCAGTACCTTCACTTTCCCATTATATTCCTCCACAAAACATGAAATCAATGCTCAGATCTTCAAAACCCAACAATTCCTGTTACTGTCTGAAATTACGCACAGTCACACGCACACATCCACCCACCCACCCACCCACCCACCCACCCACCCACCCACACACACACACACACACACACACACACACACACACACACACAAACCAACCATCGTTTTCATACACACACAAAACACAGACTCCCATACATATGCTCAGATAAGTTAGCAACACATGATGTAAACAAACGAATACACCGAAATAGTGAGTGATAAAATGAAAAAGAAATTGTGCAAATTGCGGCGAAGCTGTGTGAATGCAGCCAGTGACCAGTTGGGAACAACACCGTGAAAATCGAGAGACTATATTGTTTGGAGTTAAAAAAAAGAGAACTGTTTTGAAGCCAAATCAGTAAGCAAAAATTTAATTTCCAGATATAGCGCCACTACTCCCTTATCTAATCCTACACTACAACATCGTTCTTGCTCTGATATGAAAGACCTTCCTTACGAAATTTTAGGCCATACAACCTGCGTGGTATCTAACGGTGTAATTTTAATCTGTTAGTCGTCTGTTGAGCTAATGAGGTGGAAACTACACCTTTCGTTGTACACGTCCTGTCGGATCGTAATCGATTTTCCTGTATCGGTTCTTGTTAAATTTTTTAATTATTACTTATTACTCCCTTCAGTATCCGTATGTCAGGAAGCAGTCGGAAATTTATAATGCAGCCGTTTCTGCAGATGCAATATGTCGTTTAAGCTAGTCAATTTCATTTCTCCCTTATTCTGTTCAGTACCTCCACATTATTTACGCGATCAACCAATCTAATCTACATCATCCTCCTGTGGCACCACATTTAAAAAGCTGCTATCACCTGAACTCCTTATCCTCTACGTTTCACTCTCGTACAAGGGAGAATCCATTGCAGTATGATACAACAATTATGACTAGACCAATATCTCTCTGCGTTTCCATCATTAAAGGCTCGGCAAAATCCGTGTGACGGAAAATCCGCTGAACTGTTACATAATGCATGCAACTCAATAATTTTCATTATTTGTTGTTATTGAAGACGACATACGACGCTGAAGGTAACGGTGAGTGGCAACCTGTATTTCACAACTCCATCAGTGAGGCCGGTGCCTGCCGGGCAGTGGGACGGTTCGTCATCGCTAACTTAGTATTGACATCAAGGTATACCCCATAACGAAACAGTAGACCGTCTTGCCAAGAGAAGTATTACGGAAGGACAACACTGCCCCTCGCCGATTCCATATACAGACTTCCGAACGACGCAACGATTCGAAAAGCTGCCTATCGCACTTGGGACCACGAATGACACCTCTCTCAAGCGTTTAAGGGAGGACACCTGGCAGCTATACAACCAAATGTCTCCTCACGACCATGGTTTTCATCGATGACGCTTAGTAGACGTCATGCAACGTCCATCATTCGGATGAGACTGGGACATGGATGTTACCCTGCCCGCCTACACCGTTTGAAAATCATCACTTCTCGGCATTGCGACAAAGATGCAACGGAAGTGGCGGATCTCAACCACATCATACTGGCATGCACCAAGTACACGGCCGCACAAAGTGTATTCTACCGCACGCTGGTTGCGAGGGGTTACCCCCTCCCCACAAGTGTCACTGTCCTCTTTCATGGATTCGACAAGTTTAAGTACAGTTTACTGAAGGACTACCTCAAAGTCACCGGTATACAGCTATAATTTTAGAGCTAGTGTGTCTAACTTGAACATGCACAGCGTGAAACTGCATAAGTAATTTTATATCATATTTTGACTTTTATTTGTCTTTTCACCTCTCATATGGTCCTATGCTGTTTGCACTTTCGTTGTATTAGATGTCACTCGTACTTTTAAATATGTATTGTTTTATGTCTTGTAGATATGATTTTTCTACTTTTATTCTAAGGCTGTATGATGTGAGATACTTATTACTATTGTGCTATACATTGTAAGAGTATCAATTCTATTGTAATGTTGTCACTGTAATAACCGCTGGCTGTATGGTCACTGTAACCAAAGGCCATAATAAAGAAAAAAAAAGAAAAAAAAAGAAAAAGAAAAAAAACTTACTGTGTGGAATGCATACAGCACGCGGTTGAAGCCTTTGATGACTCTCCGAAGGACTGGAAACTGCATAGTCCAAATATCATGGAGTGCAATTAATGACTGAGACCGTCTGTATATCCAATTTTTTTTTATTATTTATTTTGATACGTACCATTCCTTTTCACAGATTGCTTTTTGTTCACGCTGAAATAGAACGTGTATGAACTATTGTGAAGGAAATAATTTACAATCAAGGTATACTTCTATTCTGGCGCATCAAACGCACACACACCAGTCTCTAGTTCGTAAATTTTTGCCAAAACAGCCACAAAAGTCTTAATTCAGATGGCTGTGAGTAAATAACTGCTATTCCAAGGAAAAGTTATTATTTACTTCAATATAGGTCATATCTTTTTTAGAACAATATAAAGGGTTAATCTAACTTCACGCACTCGGGCTTCGCAGCGCGATTCCTCACATGCTAGCAATAAAAATATGTCTCTCACAAAATTTCGTCCTGCGTATATTTCCGGCGAAGATTGAGATGGGTGTGTGTCCCATACGTCAGTTTCGGAACTACACTACTACACCAACAAACGTCTAGCGATGTGGGAGGTGTCTTGAGGAACAAAGTAGCATAGAAACCCATGCCCGGAAACATCATCCAAAAACGCTACAGAGCGTCAAAGTTGGTGGAGGGGATGTCTAGCGGCAGGAGCTGGTGCCTGTAACTTGGACTCTCCGTAGCGTCGTTGAAAGGCATTTCCCGGCATGGGTTTCCATGCTCATTTTGTTCCTCAAGACACCTCCCACATCCCTTACAAGTTTGTTGGTACATTTATGAAACACACTGACTTATGGAACATCCAGCCATCTCAGTCATTGACGTCCATTTACTGGCGGAAATATGCGCAGGATGAAATTTTGTGTGAGACATTTTTTTATTGTTTGCAGGTGAGGAAGCCCGCTGCGAAGCCCGAGTGCGCGAGTTTAGATTCGCCCTGTATATCTAGTAGGTTTCAAATCAAATGTTCAAATGTTTGTAAAGTCTATGGGACTTAACTACGGGGCTATCAGTCCCTAACCTTACAAACTACTTATGAACTACTTAAGAACTAGGACGGCACAAATATCCATGCCCGAGGGGGGATTCGAACCCCCGACCGTAGTGACCGTGCGGACCGTGACTGGAGCGCCTTAGTCCCCTCAGCCACCGCGGCCGGCAGGTTTCAAATGAACGCGACTCAGCAAAACCGTGATTGCTAGTTAAATGAGATCCAAACACCAGAATACGCGAGGCACGATAGCGTCTGACAATGCAATGAATCACAATCGCCAAAGAACGTAGCTTTGAAAAGTTTTGTATGTGTAACTTTTTTTTATGTTCTCTATATGAAGTTGAAAGCCAAAGACTGCATCGGCTTACATCACTTTCCATTTTGAACTACGATGCTGATTTGATCTCATTGGCGCTCTCTGCACTTTCAGAACACATTGCGGTGAAATTACATTGACTTTATGCAGCTCATGGTCTATTTTGGAAACTTTCTTTATTTTCAGGGTATAAGAAGTGTTTTAAGTTCCCACACAATAAAACAAATTCTAGCTAGTGAATATGAAGCAACATTTTATTTCTCTCTTGAGTGTGGAATACTTTTTACAATCGTTATATGAAGTTTCCACAGTTACTACAAAATGTTCACATATTTGTCAAACTTAAGGGTCGCGCATCTGAGCATAGCCGCGGCAGTTTCTACAATGTCATAAATTTTACACTGTATTGCTGGAACTTACGAGCTTTTTATTCGCAAAAGCGCCATCCGATTTGATTTTATACTCGTGCATAAGCATACTTGGTATACTTTAACCGTTAGTTTAAACGTACCCTCCACTGAACGCAAGACAAACAACTAGACGAGCGTAAACATCGTTTCACGTTTCTAGCGCAAATGTGTGCAGTTACTGCGCTTACCGCCGTTACTATAAGACGTCGTAGTTCGCCCAGAACTTGATGGGAGCGGACGGAATTCATCTACAAACCCTTGCAGAAACCAGTGCCGCGGTGTAAGGACCACACCACGTGTTGGTGTGACTCATTCTCGATTCCAGTTATGCCACTCGAGTAACTGAACTGCAGTTGATGAAACTGGGAACGCAAAATGCCTTCTTTTGGGTACATTATCGTCACCTCGGTTTCACAGACCTAAATTAAAGACCGAACGTGCGAGGTAGCTGTGTCAGGACAATTTAATCGGAAACCCCGAAAGCCTTCAATTAACAACTATGGCCAATATAAAGTTATTGTTTAGATACCTAAGTTAAAATTCACTCTGATACAGTCTTCTGAAATTAGACGCATCTTTGGAACATTTTTATTATGCTGTTTATGCCACGAGCAGTAGATGCAGGAAACGACGACCTCTGCGAACTCTATAGGCCGGCGACATATACAACCATACCTATATCCAAAAACCACCTCGTGGAATTGTTTTTTCAGACGCCAAAGGTAAGCGGGATTAAGAAATGTCGATAAATTTTGTATACTGGTTATTTTACCGAGTGTAATGTAATCATTTTCTTTATTAGTCTCCTGCCAGAATTTCAGCAATGTATGCGGCACTATAGATAACGGTTGAAATTCAGAAGCAATCGCCACTACAGGATCAGGTTCAGCATATAGTCATTAGTTACAGAAAACTGCGAAACGCCCCCCACTCAAACACCGCTAATAGACACTTAAGATCGATTATAAATCCGGGTCATTGGCTTAGTGCATAATTTGTCCAATGCCTAGCAATAGCCCCTAATACAAATTTAACGTATTACAAATACATAGAAAGAAATAATCTGCAACTGTGGAATAATCACTGATAGCAGGTACTTGCATAAAACACCTGGGAGTAGCATACAGAGTCATCTGAAGTGCCACGACCATGTAAAATTAATCGCGTGTCAGGCAGTAAATGTTCAAATGTTTGTTAAGCTTAAGAGACTTAACTACGGGGTCATCAGTCCCTAAACTTACAAACTACTTACGAACTACCTTATACTAAAGACGACACAAACACCCATGCTCGAGGGGGGATTCGAACCCCCGACCGTAGCGGCCGTGCAGACTGTGACTGGCGCGCCGCAGACCGCTCGCCCACTGCGGCCGGCTTGTCAGGCAGATACCAGACTGAGATTTACTGGAGGAATAGCACAAAGAAGAGTTGCAGCAGATCTAGGGAATAGCCAAATATTATTATCAACAAACGAAATTAAAGAAATTAGATATTGCGAGGCCAGTGGCAGAATTCTCAGGCTGCTAAACACAGGTCGACGAGAAGCACGCGAGCTTACCCCACATGCTGCTCGAACCACCCGTCTCTGCGTAATAAATAGCCTTTTTAATCAGAGGTATTACCCCCAAAAAATAACAACACACGTCACAAGCGAATGAAAGTAAAGTAGTCTACTTTTCGTATTGAACTATCACTTATTTCAGAAACGGTTCTAATGGATGACAACGCAGCATTTAGTTTCTGCGCATGGGCTTTCCGCGACAGTTTGCTATCTATCTGAACGATTAGAAATTTTAACTGCTGAGTCTCACGTGTCGTGTGCCCATTCTGTGTAATTGAAATGTCAGTTTTTGTTGAATTTTGTGGCAGAAAATATAAAATTTCTTACTATAATTTAGCATCCATTTATTTTCTACAAACTAAAACCTATTTCTTTAACTGCATTATTTGATACTGCATCAATATTGCGAACAACATTATTCACTATCAAGGGTGCGCACTACCGCGCGTAGCTGCGGTGCGCGCGGTCGTTCGTCGTCGGAGGTTCAAGTCCTCCGTCGGGCGTGTGTGTGTGTGTGTGTGTGTGTGTGTGTGTGTGTGTGTGTGTGTGTGTGTGTGTGTGTGTGTGTGTGTGCGCGCGTTTTGTTCTTAAGATAAGGTAGTGTACGTTGTTTGTAACTATACAAACATTTGAACACTACCAAGGTAGTGATTCAGCAAAGAGAAATATCTTAACATTTCCTGTTATAGTAGGAGGCATATGATTTATATTAATAAGGAGTAACAGTGGCCCTAGAAAAGAATCTTAGGGCACCTCCCACTTAACTGCACCCCATTGTGAGTGCACAATCAAATGCTTTTCGTTAAATCAAAGATTTTAGTTAATCCATCAAGTTCATCAGAGAGTAAAGTCTATTTTCGATCGTTAAATCACTTTTTAAACCAAACTGTACATTTGACAGCAAATAATGAGAACTTAAATGATCAGTTAACCCCGAATAATGGCATTTTGAAAACTGATTTTTCTTTACTATCCCTTCGTCCTTTTTTTATAATGTGGTTTCACTACTGAGTACTTTAATCTGTCATGAAACTGACCATTCCGAAAAAATATTACAAATATGGCTAAGTACTGGACTAAGAGATGCGTAACAATATTTAAGTATTCTGCTAGATACACATATCCGTAGCAATCTTTAGTGATTTATTGACTCAATTTCTGCCCTGTCAGTTTCACGGAGGACTACTTTAGGTAAAAGTCTCTGAATGCTATTTTCTAAGGTTCCGTTTAATTCGCCTGTTATATAAGAAAGTGCTTATTAAGAACTGTACATTATCTGACATATTAACAACAGGTTTCTGTTAGGCACTGAATTAAAAGCCTCAATTTTGTGCTGCTGATCATACGGTTTTAATTAAATTCTGAGATTTTTATTGCATACCACATACTGTTTGCCTTCTTAATGACATTAATCAGAATATTACAACATTGTTTGTAATGGGCTACTGCAGCTTAACTCTGGCCGCGTTTAATGTTTTGATGTAATTCTAGCTTTGTTCGATATGATATTCTTATCCCTCTTGTCAGCGGAATAGGCTGCCTGTTAGCGGTAGTACTCTGTTTCGATCGTTGTAGTGGAAAGCAGTTTTCGAAGATCATGAGAAATATGTTTAGGAAAGCATCATAATTATCGTCTATATTATCAGCATAATGAACACCCTGCCAATATTGTTCCTTAATTAGGTTTCAAAAGACTTCTTTTGCAACTGGATTCACTTTTCTACTATTGTTTATATTTAACAGATTTTTCAGCACAAGACTCTTTTCAAGTTAAAATTTCTTTATCATGGTCTAAAAGACCATTCAGTATTCTGATAACACAATTCCCCTCTAATTAAAAAGAATTATACTCATGTTGGAAAGAATACTATTTGCAGTGTCGGACAGCAGTGTATTATGTATAATTAGTAGTATATATGCTGAGTCGAAGTAAATAAATAAACTTCCAACACTTTAATGAGTTAAACTATTCATTTTATGTAACGTGTTTAACAGAAAAAAAGAATGATACCGACTGAATCATGGTCCGCAAGAACACAAAAATGTGAATACGTTTCCGTTTTTTAAAGACTGCCAGAAAAAGGTCGAACCAGTTGACTAAGTCCTAATTCCGCCTTTCTCGCCAATAATTTTGCCATATGAACATACTCTACCTTTTTTGTGGTAAAAAATGAGTAGCAAAGAGGAAATATAAAGAGGAGACAGTGATGGTAGAAGAGACAGTGACAGTAAATGAGATGCAGTTTCAGAGGGAGGAAAAGAGGGAGAAGACAGTGGAAACTACACATTACATTGTGGGATCTTCACTATCAGACAGCGTCCAGCAAAATGAAAACATTTTGTCCATTTTCCGCCATCCTCTATACCAAAGTGTTCATGTTTCCTGTTCTGCGAGTCGAAATCCCGAGTTAACCATGCCAATGTGTAAACAACGGTGGTCGAAGAGAGACAGCAGACTGCAAGAATATAAGAGATATCGGAAATGGGAGAGAAAAATAGTGGGACAAAGATAATGGGAGTGGGACTTTGAGACAGTGGAAGGAACAGAGAAGGTGGTAAAGAAGAAATGGATGAATAATGGATGAAGGCAGTGACAGTGCAAGGGACAGATGGGAGAAATTCCAAGGAGAGAAAAAGGAAGAGACGTATGTTGACAGTGGTAGTGATACGGAGAGGCTTCACCGCAAAAGGAGTTAGGGTGAAAGGATATAGCTTATTCTGTGTCATAAGAACATGAATTTATTCATTAATGAAATCTTCTCGGGTTACAAACCGCGTCATGTGGTTTACTGCCCACGAGCTTTCGACAGAGAACTCCTCTGCCATTGTCAAGTCATCCACTTGACAATGGCAGAGGAGTTCTCTGTCGAAAGCTCGTGGGCAGTAAACCACATGACGCCGCTTGTAACCCGAGAAGATTTCATTAATGGATATCGCCGCGAAAACATGTACTCATATATGAATTTATTCGCTAGCAAATTGTTTTGTGGTAAAGTTGGAATGAAAATTATGGCAACAGATTCGACACTTTTCTGCAAGTCTTTTAAACAGGAACTTGTTCGTCTGTTTTAGTGCTGCGGTGTGAGCATATGTCTGCTGAGAGGATGATGGGGAAACCCTGTCAGGCTCCATTATTTGCGTTATCAGACAATAACACTGATGGTCCTGTAGTGCTGATAAGAAAACTGTTTTGGTTCCATTACCACGCGACAAGGAAATTCGTTCGTCCTATAGTGTGTCTCAGATATTATTGCTGTACTAGGCGCGGTGATTTTCAAACAGTACAGAAAAAATTGAATTAGGTAATCTGGTAGACTAATTTGTTTAACAGGAAACTCCATCTGAAGATATGACATTTCTCTGTGTGCGTATTGTGAGCGCAGTCAAGAGACAAAACCGATGATACGAGAGCGAAAGTGGAAAGCAAGGAGGAGGCTGTGGGTCCCCCGCAGTGTCCACACACTGAGAGCCCGTCCCATCTCGTCCAGCCTGCGGCCTGCGGGCGTCACGTATGTAAACACACGACGCAGGTCCTTCGCTCGGCTGAGCACCGCATTTCCGTCTGCTGTTGTCTCAATCTCCTCCTGAGCCGCCGCCTGGCTATACAGCCCTCTGTTATCCCGGCACACCTGTTGCACTGGACTCGCCGGATGAAACCTTCCCGAGGTAAGCAGGCTTTCTCGTTCTTTGTGGTCGCTATACTGGTATGACTTACCGACATCAAGCATACTAGAGACAGAAAAAATCTTCAACTTTTAAAATTTAATCTATGCTTGAGCATCTACAGCTACATTACGTGACCATCTCAAGTACTGGACATCTAAAACAGGGATCTTAATACTTTACTACGCGGTAGACTTGAGTGCGAAAGTAGAGTTCTAGGAAAAAGCAGTCTGTTTACAAAGGAAATTACAAAATCTGCGTATCGTAAGGAGCTACTGAAGACCCATATTAAGTCAGAGTGACAGGTGGAGGGCATTTGCGGTGTGGGCTTTTCAAAAGATGGCGAAAGATGACGATTGGTTTAGTAACGTGTTGTGGACAGACGAAGCTCATTTCAAGCTCCAAGGGTCTGCAACGCGCGCAACTGCAAAATTTGGGCTACCGAAAATCCTAGAACTGTCGTGGAAACTCCATTGCACGACGAGAAAGTCACGGTATGGGTTGGATTTACCACATCTACCATTATCGGGCCTTTTTTCTACGAGGAACTGCGTGATTCTGGTTTTGTAACTGCTACCGTGACGGGTGAGAGGTTCGCCGATATGTTACAGAATCGCATCATCTCCAGCCTGGCTGATAAACACCTGCTGGAACGTGCGATTTTTATGCAAGATGGCGCTCCACCCCATATTGCTAGACGCGTGAAAGATCTCTTGCGTGCGTCGTTTGGTGATGATCGTGTGCTCAGCCGCCACTTTTGTCATGCTTGGCCTCCCAGGTCCCCAGACCTCAGTCAGAGCGATTATTGGCTGAAGTCGCAAGTGTATCGTGATCGACCGACATCTCTAGGGATGCTGAAATACAACATCCGACGCCAATGCCTCACCATAACTGCGGACATGCTTTACAGTGCTGTTTATAACATTAATCCTCGGCTACAGGTATTGTTGAGGAATGATGGTGAACATATTGAGCATTTCCTCCAAAGAACATCATATTTCCTTTGTCTTAATTTGTTATGCTAATTATTGCTTTTCTGATCAGATAAACCTTTTCTTTTTTCTTTTGTTCTAATAAAACCCCATGTCATTCCAAGCATGTGTGTTAATTCTTACCTCTCTATCTACATTATTCCGTGATTTATTAAGTTTTCAAATTTATACTGACTTTTTGATCACCCGATACTTCCACTCTATATATATAACCACAAGCCGTGGACAATCAGGCGCTTCAACACCGACCCAGTTGTGCCGAGAATGCGACTTTGACACTTAGAGGAAGCTTGGGATTTAACGTCACAAGAAAGTGCGGAATCCAAGGCATACGTGGACGCCTCTCATGCATCAACTAGTAGGGACCGCCGAGACATCTATAGCTTAGTTACAACACACGCAGGCATATAAGCAATAGTATTCGCTATTTACATACGTAAATAATAGGGGGTGGGGAGAAAGCTAATTGTGTACTTGAGTGGGAAGGGGAAGTACTGTCTTCCTTATACTACAGAGTAGAATTTATGGAACGGATGTGCGTGTTGGCACATGTGTAAATATGTTGCTCCCGTAATTATTTCATTGACAATGAATCAAGCACTAAAATAGCAGATTCAAATCGTGTAAAAATATATTTCATGAATTTAGCAACTGACAATATTGTACTATGAAAGAAGCTGTATTCAACTACTTTTGGTACGATGCCCCGTAACGCACTGCAAACCGCTGCCGGCCTCGAGCAACACCACCTAGCTACAAGGTCGTACTGACCAGGCTGCGACCGCTGGCTGTATGGCTGGCCGCTGGGACACGCCCATGGCCTTGTAGCGGCCAGCCAGTAAGCTGACGACCGCGGCCTGGTCATTATGACGTAGCACGGGCTGTTGTGAGGCCTCTCTAGGTGGTGTTGCCTCGTGCAACACCGCCTAGAAGACAAGGCCTCATAAATGGCCGTGCCTACATCACAGCAAGAGGCCAAGAACGTAAGCTGACTTGCCGGCCGGTACGGGGCGGTGGGCGTGCCCCAGCGGCCCGCCAGTCAGCTTACGTTCTTGGCCTCTTGCTGTGATGTAGGCACGGCCATTTATGAGGCCTTGTCTTCTAGGCGGTGTTGCCACTGCTACTGCAACCCCCTAGCTGCCAGTTCGGCTCATACCTGCAGCAGCAGCGACTCCAGCCCTCATAGCGGCGCCTTGTAACATGCGCGACAGTGACGTCTAACTCCCTGGCCAGAAGCAGTTCCCTGCGCTTCCCTACATGGAACCGCCCTGCAGAGGACATTTCTTCGCATGCTTCCCCAGCACTCTTCCTTCTTGGACATGTGGAATAGAACTTCTATACGTTATGTTCTTGGATATATCACATTGCCACCCAAAACTGACAGATCATAAGTCGTAATATTTTTTTTTTTTTTTTATTCACTATTAACCTACTACATGAATTTTCATAATTATCCGGTGCTGCTAGCCTAGCAGAGTTTATAAAACCCATGGAAGAAAATGTTTGTTCAGCTTCAGGGACTTAACTGCAAGCTCATCAGTCCCTAAACTTACAAACTAATTACGAACTACCTTATACTAAATGTCCATGCCCGAGGGGGGGATTCGAACCCCCGACCGTAGCATCCGTGCGGATGTGACTAGCCCGCCGCAGTCCCCTCGACCACCGTGGCCAGCCCCAGGGAAGGCGTTCAGCAAGTGCTGTAAACTGTTGAAGATAATTTTCACAATTTCCATGACATCAGTCGAAGCAGAAAGGTGCTATTCAACTTTGTAAAGAATAAAAATCATTCTTACGCAACTCTAAGCTCCAGGAAAGATTGTCGGCCAAGGCAGTGCTTCCCACTGAAATTGATCTTGTGGTAGAGTTCGCACACTTTAACCAGCAGGTAACCGATAAATTTGCGTCTGTAGAAAAGATCCCAAATATGATGTAAGAATAAGTGTACTTTTCAGCTTTAATGTAAAATATGTCTATTATTTCCAGTGTTTTAAGTGACTAATAAAATTCATTTCGACTATGAATGTAGCTCATTGCGAAATGATTATTGATAAATTGTAGCATGCACTTTGCCAAAGATATTTTTTGTCACTGAGTTTGCAAAAATTGATTTTTGTGACTTTCAAACAGCACGAATTCTAGGGATGTTCATTTCATGACGAATGTCAAGAAGCCAGAAGCTGAGATCAAGAATTTTCTCCCCTGTAAGCGTCTCATATAAAATGTAGACTAACATTGAAACTTGGGTGCAATACCCAGCTTCAGGTACCACCCTTTGTTATTTTTATTGTAATATTGTGTTGGTCTCGCATATTATCTATTATAGAGTCGACGTACAAGTCTTTTTCCTTGATCTGATTTTCATGTAACGAAGCCTGTTTGTTCCATTAAGGTACGCTCAAGTGCAGTCGCGGCATGTCCCATTTCAGTAAACCCCCGTAAAAAGCTCGACGAGAAAAAGAGTATATATGTAAATAAAATAAATGAAAAGTGTTTTTAAATATTATTCTTCGTTTCGTTCTTCTATGATATCAAAGTATTTTTATCGATGAGGAACGTTTTAAGTCGCGGAGACAGCAGCGAGTCGCAGCGCGGCCGTTTAATTGAGGCAGCAGTGGCCGCCGCGTTGCAATGCGCATGCGCGGCTGAGCTTCAAATTCTCTTCTGAACCCCCTGGAGGCAGCATATGGGCACTTCCGCGGCAGTGAGGGCGCGGGGAAACGCTGCTTTTAACATTAGCGTTGGAGCTGGTACAGACGCCAGCTCCTGGCTACTCGAGTTCTGGCGGTTACGCACGAATGGTCCCCAAGCAAGACAATGGAGCTACTGCGCACCTCGCCTTGCGCATGGGAAAATCTTCCATCAAGGCAACGTCCGCACTTCATACTTGCTTTTGTGCGAATGGGAAGTTTATCAAAAACAAGTCGTATTTGGTAAATTATCTTATTACTGTCAATTAAAGACACATCAACTGTACAAGCCTTCAGAAGATCCGATCATGACTAATAATAAAGTCAGTACTCTACACCTAGCAAGAATAGCCACGTGGTTAGCGGCATCGCGCTGCGCTGTCGGGGGTAGTGGGCTCGAGCCTGAGTCTGCGCAACTTTTTAAACCTGTTATGTACACAAGGTGGACGATGGTCGGCCAGGTCAACTCAAGGGCACGACTCATGTAACAGAAATTAGTACCACCACTCTTAAACACATTTATTATGTTCGAACACGACAATAACAAAGATAAATACAACTTAACTTTCTTTGCTCGTAGTTTCTGAGCAAGCAATGTCCAATGCCTCGAAGCAGTCTTCTGTAAATACAATACAGTCACTATTCCATAGTCCACAAACCTACGCCAATGTCACTATTTAATACTGACTGTCCCATACAGACGTGGATAACGAACACGGACTAACTATCGAGGACGTGCGAAAACTGTCTGGTTTACGGGCACGCTGAGACTCCGACTTCCGACTGTAGACTCCGTAGACTGCCGGCGTCGGATTGGCGCCCGCCTATATCGCGGACAGCGGAGGGATCTCACATCCATCGTTGGATGCGCGGAATCCGATTGTCCTCGTCTTGATTGGCTGCCTCGCGCGGAAGCATAAAGTGGTGCGGCGGCAGTGGCACCCTCTGTTGCACCCGCGTCGCTGCACTGCCCCGTGAGCGCTCTCTAGCGGGAACGCGCACTCTTCGAGGACGGACACAAGAAAACCCAATCTTCTTTTTACCAGATACGGTAACAACACTGATTTTTGTATTGTTACTTGCATCATATCTTTAAATGCTTGTTGCGAATGTTTCGCGATTTTGATGGTAAATGTTGCGCCAAATTGTGTCTTTGGACGCCGAGTGGATCGCCGAAACATCGACGTGCCGAAGAGGGGAAGAGGGTTGTCACTAACAATTTTCGGCCCCGGATCGGAATTATCGTAGATCCTACACTGTTTGAAGTAAACCTCCAGTCATCTTAAGTACCAGCCGCCACTGCTGAAGTGCCCTTTGAAACCTCTTGTATACTCATGATTTTGGAGAAAAGAGGTTTCAAACACATCGGTAGACAGTAGAGGTCTGCATTTCGCTCGAGCGTTTCCCATTTCCTGCCGCTGCTCGACTTCTGGGGCAGGCCCACGCTACGACACGGCTGCGGCCGTCTAATGCCCCACGTGGCCGGTCGCCCTCCAGCTCTCGGTTACCGGCCAAAGTATCGAGCACTGCTGGGCGCTCGAGCGCTCTCGTAGTCTCGGCCGGTGACAGTACGACCGACGCGCGCTCAACCCTGTGGAATCGCATTAGAAACCGACCTGGCTTTGAGCAACGCAGATAGAGTTATGGAAGTATAGGGGCGTAAATGCTCAATTAATGAAACGAAGTATTATCGAGAGAATTAGGAGCGGTTCGTTAGTCCTGAAGAAGAAAGTCATGTCGAAACAGGAGGCGAAAAGTGAAGCTTGGAAATAGTTTGCACTTGTAGTGGATCGTGTCAAGCAGGCTTCTGCCGGTTTTGTGCAATGTACCACATGTAATACTATAGTTTCGTACCAGTCAAGCACAACAGGTATGATTCGACACTGCAAAAGTAAATGCGGAGCAGGATTCCAACAACCACTTGTCGTTCCAAGTAAATAAAAAAACAAAATTTCGTGAATATTACTTCTAACTTCGTCATTCCTTCCCGATCCCGCATTCAATATTAGTACAACGTATAGGCGTAGCCAGGATTTCGGGAAGTGTTGTCAATGATTGAAGATTGTAATAACGTGAACTCTTAATAAAATCGCAAACGGCACTAATAGTGTATACGTTATATTTCATTCCAAAGGACTGTAGAGAGTCATCATACTATAGACACAAAATTAGGAACAAGGCAAATTAATTAATGAAGATAGGAAAAAGATGATCGAAACACGGACGGCAATCGGAAAAGCAGCTTGACGTAAAAGCGCTCCAATTTTTGCAGTACGTGTAGGCTATCAGTGACAAGAAAGATGTCTGTAGATACGCTTTGACTAGACGGGAACCTAGAGTCGTTTACATAAGAACATGAAGAAATATTGCTGACTGACGTTCTAATATATTACTGAAATTTTAATAACCGATAGTAAAACTGTTTATTTTTTCAGTAGTGATCATAACTCACCCACTGTGAGACATGACGGTCAATTCCTCCGTGCACAGATGTTTGCCGTTAGTTACAGAACCATGTTTTTTACCCAGGTGTACACATGTTTACCAGAAACATACCGATGGCTATGAATGTCTTTTTTCAGGGTTCAAAAACATATGGGAATCACATGGGGAGAAATCGAGACTGTATGGAGCACGTTTAACTGTTTCCCACACTTGACAAAATGTATCCGGACTTCATCCTGATACACAATGATGCCAATTATTGTTAGCTTTGTCAACATTTCGGGAGGGTTTTGAAGCCCAGAAACCACCACCCCGGACTACGCGCATGGTACAACGTATACGAGGCCGAGTTTGTAGATACGCTACACATAGCCCACGATTGGACTACTGTGTTCCCGTTTGTCTACCGAACGGAACAAAATACTATATACAGACATCACAGTTTAAACGATACAATCACTAGAATACAAGATCACCTCAAAGACGAAACTCCAGTAGTCTGCATCATATTAACAAACATCAAATGTAACATATGCAATTGTAATATCACTATCAGTTCAATTGTAATATTAATATCAGTTTTATAGAACTGATAGTAAACAACGAGAGACATTTGTAAAAGAAATAAGTGAGTGGTTAATGTGAAGCGGTGGCCTCTGACCTCAAGGATTGGGACGAAGCGCAGCTCGCCGTCACTGAGTGCGCCGGTTACTGGCGACCGACCGAGCGCTCGGCGCGCTCGGCCGAGCGCTGGCAATCGGTTGCCCACAACCGGCGGAAGAGGACGCTCGGCCGCGTACTCCCGAGAGACAGAGAGGCGAGCGGGACTAGCCGGTAAAAATCGGAGATAATGCAGACCTCTAGTAGACAGACGACAGTTACTGAAAACGCGGCGCGGCGAAGTGGCCGGGTGCATTGAGCCGCTATGCTCATATGCGCGAGGCCGCTCCCCGTCGGGGGTTCGATTCCTCCCTCGCGTATGGATGTTTCTGCTGCCTTTACTAAAAAAAGGTAAACCAGTCAGCAATCCGAAGATTGGTTTGAACACCACAGTGCTTTACTAGGCATGGTCCTGTTTGTAGGTGATATGCCGTTGCCTTCGAACTGACTTACCCAGCCAGATATAGGGGGACCTACAGTTTAACGTGGGTTCCGAACCACGGTGCTACTCGGTATTTTCCACATGAGCAATACTGCCAGAGGTGAAAGAAGTGGACCTAGGACCTAGAACCCGCGACCTTTATATTTGTAGGCTGGCAACCGAGGCGCACATCGGTCTTTACTATAAGTTAGTTTATAAGTAGTTTGTAAGTTTAGGAACTGATGACCCATAAGGTTAACAAACATTTAAACATTTTTTACTGACAACGCACATACTATATTTTTTTCCGTTATCCGATTTTGATGAAATGATGCTTACATGTTGATCCAACCTTCGCTCAAGTTTACTATGAAAACCGCATGAAAACTCGTGTATAGTTTAGAAGATTGAAGGATACAACAACAAACATATACATTCCGGGCCATTAAAATTGCTGCACCACGAAGATTACGTGCTAACAGACGCGAAATTTAACCGACAGGAAGAAGATGCTGTGATATGCAAATGATTAGCTTTTCAGAGCATTCACACAAGGATGGCGCCGGTGGCGACACCTAAAATTTGCTGACACGAGGAAAGTTTCCAACCGATTTCTCATACACAAAGGACAGTTGACCGGTGTTGCCTGGTGAAACGTTGTTGTGACGCCTCGCGTAAGGGGGATAAATGCGTACAATCACGTTTCCGACATTGATAAAGGTCGGATTGCAGCCTATCGCGATTGCGGTTTACCGTATCGCGACATTGCTGCTCGCGTTGGTCGCGATCCAATGACTGATAGCAGTATATGGAATCAGTGGGTTCAGGAGGGCAATACAGAACGCCGTGCTGGATCTCAACAGCCTCGTATCACTAACAGTCGAGATGGCAGGCATCTTATCCGCACGGCTGTAACGGATCGTGCATCCATGTCTCGATCCTTGAGTCAACAGATGGAGACGTTTGAAAGACAACAACTATCTGCACGAACAGTTGGACGACGTATGCAGCAGCATGGACTATCAGCTCGGAGACCGTAGCTGCGGTTACCCTTGACGCTGCATTACAGACAGGAGTGCCTGTGATGGTGTACGCAACGACGAACCTGGCTGCACGAATGACAAAACGTCATTTTTTGGAATGAAACCAGGTTCTGTTTACAGCGTCATTATGGTCGCATCCGTGTTTGGCGACATCGCGGTGAACGCACATTGGAAGCGTGTATTCGTCATCGCCATACTGGCGTATCACCCGGCGTGATGGTCTCGGTCACCTCTTGTTCGCATCGACGGCACTTTGAACAGTGGCCGTTACATTTTTTATGTGTTACGACCCGTGGCTCTACCCTTCATTCGATCCCTGCGAAACCCTACATTTCAGCAGGATAATGCAAGAGCGCATGTTGCAGGTCCTATTCGGGCCTAACTGGATACGCATAATGTTCGACTGCTGCCCTGGCCAGCACATTCTCCATATCTCTCAACAACTGAAAACGTCTGGTCAACGGTGGCCGAGCAACTGGCTTCTCACAATACGCCAGTCACTACTCTTGATGAACTGAGGTATCGTGTTGAAGCTGCATGGGGATCTGTACCTGTACACGCCATCCTAGCTCTATTTCATTCAATTACCCAGTCGTACCAAGGCCGTTATTACGACCAGAGGTGGTTGTTCTGGGTACTAATTTCTCAGTATCTATGCACCCAAACTGACTGAAAGTGTAATCACATGTCATTTCTAGTATATTTGTGCAATGAATATCCATTTATCATCTGCATTTCCTCTTGGTGTAGCAATTTTAACGGTCAGTCATTATTAGGATAGATCAATTAAAGAAGAAGATATGTAGGCCAGAAGTGCTAACAAAGGTACGATTCACTGTAGAGATATTAACGTATAGATAAACAGGAGAAAAGAAGAAAATGAGTTGGCCACAAGTCCTAACAAAGCTGCGACACACTGTGCAGATATTTAAGAGTAAAAAGATGGACGGTAAAAAAAAAAAAAAAAAAAAAAAAAAAAAAAAATCTTAAAAGAAAGATATGTTTTTTTCGTGATCCGATTTATTTGTAACGGAGCCTAAATGTTGCACTAAGATACGCTCCAGTTTCCTGTGAAAACCGCATGTAAATTCATGAAGTACAGTTTTGAAGATAAGAAAACAGAAAACAGTTGACCAGATAAAATGGCGGACTGCGATCGAAGTAAAACTTACATGGTTCCCCCAGTAGGAGGCAGGAGGCAGGCAGGAGCAGCCTCCCCCCTCCCCTGGCAGCAGTGGCCGTGCCGCAGGTGCGTGTCTGTAGTTACGACAAGTGCGGCTGTGGCGCCTCCGAGTATCCAGGCGCAAACTTTTTGCCGCTCTAATCAAATTCCGCTACCGGGGGAAACGACAGTCCTCTTGAAAAATGTGCCGCACAGCGGCCGAGCCTGGCGGGATAATAATTACTGCCGGCTTTACTGCGGAAACTCGGGGAGGCCGGAGAAGACGCCACGGGACGTAACCTTATCACCTTCCCGCAGCGTCTGACAGGCGGCAGTGCCACTGGAGGCAGCGTCCATGATTCAGCGCAGCGTCGCCTTTTCCTTGTTCTCATTGGTATTTTCTTACACAGAAGAGTTTGTCCGAATGCGTATTCCTTACTTCCTCAGTATTTTTTATACTTCTAAAAAAAAATGTTAAACGCCAGTCACAAATTTCCCTGATTAAGAAGGAAGGAATCTTAGGGTTTAACGTCCCGTCGCCACCGTGGTCATTAGAGACGGAGTTTTGGGTAAGGATGGGGGAAGGAAATCGGCCGTGCCCTTTGAAAGGAACCATCCCGGCATTTACCTGGAGTGATTTAGGGAAATCACGGAAAAGCTAAATCTGGATGGCCGGAGGTGGATTTGAACCACCATCCTTCCGAATACGAATCCTGATTAATAGATCTTAAATGCAAATACACCTACGTTCATATTCACTCCTACCTTAGCCTCGCTTACCGCATCCGCCTCCCTTCCTCCAAGCGGAATCTCTATGATTTCATTCATTTTCCTCACATTCTAAAGATCCTTGAACATACCTGGATCCTCTACCCCACCCCCAAAATAGAATACCGTCACCCTCTGGTCTCTACCCTTCTCAACCCGATACCAGAATACCCCTCGCTCACACTTCAAGATGTTCAAATGTTTGTAAATCTATCAGACTCAACTTCGTGGTTATCAGTTCGTAGCTTACAAACTACTTAAACCAAGGTAAACTAACCTAAGGACAACACAAATACCCATGCCAGGGGCGAGGGGGGGGGGGGGGCTCGAAACCGCGACGGCGAACGGCCGCGCGCACCACAGCACGGCGCCCCAGTGCGCACGGATAATCCGCCGTGGCCTCTCTCACACTCTCTATATCCCATGGTACTTCCGCCACCTCCCTGTCCCAGATGACGCCCTCCGTCTCGATATTTACCCATCCTATCAGCCCTATCCCTCCCCTTCCCATAGATTACGTTTCCGTTCCCCTCCACTCCAACCCCTCCTTTCCCTCCCCCACTTGGACTCCCTTCCCCTCCTTCCGCACTCCCCCACCCCTCTCCTTACCAGCCCTTCGTGCCATCCTTACTTCCCCTCTCCCCCTCGGGGGCAAGGTGCTTTATTTTTAACATTGCATAGTGCTAAATTGTTGTTTTTGCAAATTATTATTAAAGGAGAGGAAGGAAGAAGGATTAGAATAAAAAAAGGAATGACAGTGGCTACATTAGGGTACTGAAATGAAACAACAGCGAGAAGTGAAATTGTGATCCGGGCCGGGAATCGAACCGTGTCTCCCGCTTCGGGCCAGCGGTCGCCTTGACCACTTGGCTACCCGTATGCGTTCATACGTTCGACCTCGCACGGGAAGCGAGTGTTTGCCGAGTGTAACACCCCTTTACATGGGCTCCCAAAACCGGATTTCGTAAACCGATTTCCCAATTCCGCTTTTGGTTGGTCATGTAAACACTCCAAAATCGATTCTGTAAATCCACTTCTCTAAAGCGGTTTTCCAGTTCCATAATCGATTTTCGTGCCCATGTAAACGCAACCGTTTTTGAAGCGTTCTTGACTTGTCAGATTGTGCTGTTTTGGTAAGAATTTTCAGCACTTATGGACAGAGTGATATTTTCAAATGTGAAATAAAAGTATGAATATTAGAGTGAGCATAAATCTGTGTATTTAAGTAAAGCTCGCTGCGGAGCGCGCGGTTGCTCGCCGTGGAGGTTCGAGTCCTTCCTGGGGCATGGGTGTGTGTGTTGTCCTTAGGTTAGTTTACCTTAGTTTAAGTAGTTTTTGCCGGCCGCGGTGGCCGAGGTGACTGAGGCGCTCCAGTCACCGTCAGCACGGCCACTACGGTCGGAGGCGGGCATGGATATTTGTGCCGTCCTAGTTCGTAAGTAGTTCATAAGTAACATTGCGTGCCGGAACCGGGACTCGAACCTGGGACCTTTGCCTTTCGCGGGCAAGCGCAATACCGACTGTGCTATCCCGACACGACTCACGATGCCGCCTCACAACTTCACTTCTGCCAGTACCTCGCCTCCTACTTTCCAAACTTCACAGAAGCTCTCCTGCAAACACGCCAGACTAGCACTCCTGGAAGAAAGGATATGGTGGAGACATGGCTTAGCCACAGCCTAAGGGATGTTTCCAGAATGAAACTTTACTCTGCAGCGGAGTGTGCGCTGATATGAAACTTTCTGGCAGATTAAAATTGCGTACCGGAACCGGGACTCGAACCTGGGACCTTTGCCTTTCGCGGGCAAGCGCACTACCAAGCGGGCAAGCGCAAGCGGTAGTGCGCTTGCCCGCGAAAGGCAAAGGTCCCAGGTTCCAGTGCCGGTTCCGGCACGCAATTTTAATCTGCCAGGAAGTTTCATATCAGCGCACACTCCGCTGCAGAGTGAAGTTTCATTCTGGAAACATCCCTTAGGCTGTGGCTAAGCCATGTCTCCATCATATCCTTTCTTCCAGGAGTGCTAGTCTTGCGTGTTTGCAGGAGAGCTTCTGTGAAGTTTGGAAAGTAGGAGGCGAGGTACTGGCGGAAGTAAAGTTGTGAAGCGGCATCGTGAGTCGTGTCGGGATAGCACAGTCGGTTGTGCGCTTGCCCGCGAAAGGCAAAGGTCCCAGGTTCGAGTCCCGGTTCCGGCACGCAATTTTAATCTGCCAGGAAGTTTCATATCAGCGCACACTCCGCTGCAGAGTGAAGTTTCATTCTGAGTTCATAAGTAGTTTGTAAGTTTAGGGACTGATGACCCCGTAGTTAAGTCCAAAATCAAAATGTTCAAATGTTTGTTAAGCTTATGGGACTTAACTACGGGGTTATCAGTCCCTAAACTTACAAAGTACTTATGAACTTTTTACAAACTAGGACGGCACATCCATGCCCGAGGGGGGATTCGAACCCCCGACCGTAGTGGCCGTGCTGACCGTGACTGGAGCGCCTCAGTAACCTCGGCCACCGCGGACGGCTAGTTAAGTCCCATAAGCTTAACAAACATTTGAACATTTTCAAGTAGTTTGTAAGCTACGGACTGATGACCACGCAGTTTGGTCCGATAGAATTACAAACATTTGACCATTTTTTAGGTAAAGAAAAATAGCGATTGTGCTGACTAAATCAGGAACTGAATCAGCTGTTTTCCAGCGGCCATCTTAAGTGTATTAGGAAATCCGATTCAGGCTGTGCCATGTAAACACGACAGTGAAAAACGGTTTACGGAAATCGGTTTTCGTCTTCCGGAAGATGTGTTACATTGTGTAAGATGGCATGAACGATAGGGGCGCTACAGCCATAGCGAGCGACTTGTGAAAATTTGAGACGAACGGGAGGCGAGCAAAGGTAGCCAAGCGGCTAGTTCCGCTTTGTGCACCGATCGAGGAGGTTGTTTACTTCTCCGCGCCGTCGCACGTGTTTGGGACTTCGTAACTTCAGTGGGGTTTGTGCTTTCGTGTATGTGACATCGTCGTTGTCTAGTCCTTCGTTGGTTGTGTGTCTGACAGCGTCTTAGTCCGTTTCTGTTTGTTTATCATGGCATCCAAGATTGTTCCACGTAAAGGTACTGTGAGTTTTTCGTTTGACAAGTCAACGCGTAATGTACAGCTCGGATCTTTGGAAATCCACAACTGGTTAGTTGATACGTTTCATGTCACCTCGGACCAAGTGCATACTACCTATTTTGATACCGACACTAACGTGTTCTTTCTGACATTTGTGGATCCACTGCAAGTAGACAGGTTTCTATTAAAACATGGTAATCAGGTTCCTTTCCGGCATAGAGATGGTTAGGTTAGTAATGTACTCCTTGCAAATACGGACATTGAATATACGAGGCGCGTCCAGAAAGTAAGTTCCGTTTGGTAATAAAATGAAATTGTACACAGAAAAAGAAGAAATTTTTATTGCACAGAATTCTACAACTCTTAAACTACTTTTCAAAATAACTGCCGAAATTTTGCAGGCATTTGTCATAGCGTGGCACCAGGTTTTGTATACCTTCTTCATAGAAATCTGCCGCCTGTGTCCTTAACCAGTTGGAAATAGTGAAATTTGGGGGAAGGCCATAGCGAGAGCACTAATTGTAAACCTACGGTTTTCCTGGGTCTAGTCATCAATCGCGTGAACCAGTTCTTCTGTAACCAAAGGTGGACGCCCACTTCGTTCTTCATCGTGCGCTTCACTAAGCCCGCCATTGAACTGTCGGACCCATCTTCTCATCATCGAACCACTCGTCGCATTTGGTCCGTAAACATCGCAAATTTGCCGATAAATTTCAATTGGTTTCACTTTCCTCGCATTCAGAAACCGAATCACCGACCTGATTTCACAGGCGGCAGGATTTTCAATCAACGCCGACATTTCAAACAAGCACAACAAAGCGTACGTAACTGACAGCGATCTCCAAATGGCGCACGTTCTCCTCCTTGATACACATCGTCTATAGCGCATGTGCGGAACTGCAATCGCAGCGCTGCAGCAGAGATAAATTGAAACGGAACTTACTTTCTGGACGCGCCTCGTATTAATGTTCGCATATACAACCTTCCTCCGGAAGTAGAGGGTTTTGATCTTAAGGAAATTTTGGCTCAATTCGGTGAAGTAAGAGGCATTCGCCGTGAACGGTGGTCGAGTCAACACAAGCTTCAATGTTATACTGGAATACGTTCCATTGAAATGCACATCAACGTTTTCATTTCATTGCTTTTAATTCGCCTATTTTATCTCGTTTATTGTTAAATTCAACATTCTTTTTCTCCTGTTTTAAAATATCATTACCGACTGTCAAACTCGTATGTACTCTAGGCTGAAGAGCAGCTTACGAGGCTGCTGCCAGCATGCCCCGCTCGGGGCATTGAAATACAATGAAGAGGGGAAAAAATCTCCTACCTTACTATACGGGATTTCGTTTATTGTAGTATTAGGAGCGTTCAAATGAAGTTAAATGATGGTATGGCATTTTTTGGCCGGGAGATCCGGTCTGGGACTGTTCGGCCGCGTATGGCGAGCCTTTTTACTTGACGTCACTTCGAAGACTCGCTTGTCAATGACGATGAGGACAACACAGAACACCCAGTCCCCTGTCGGAGGTCGAACCCGGGCCTCCTGCGTGTTAGTCAGCGATACTGCCGTCTGAGCTACGGGGGCGGACTGAAAAGATGCGAAACGTCTTAACAACCAAACCGGTTGAAATTTGAATATGCTGCTTTGGGATAAAGTAGTGCGACATCTAGGAACGTCGCGTCGTCACGTCCCACGAAATATTCAAGACTGTGCCGTCAGCAGGCAACTAGATGCTCGCCGTCTTTTCCGATGTCTGAGGTCCGATACTCGTCGAATTCCTGGAGCATGGAAAAAACATTAAGAGTGACGTGTACTGCGAGACACTCCGTAACTACGTAATTCCATCAATAGCTGCTCACGGAGAAAGCGACTCTGCTCCGTGATAACACGCGTCCACACTCTTCCAGGTTCACAAAGAATTTACCGGCCAAGTTCAAGAGGCAGCAGCTTGAGCATCCGCCCTATAGCCTGGACCTGGACACGTCGCCCTGTGAGTTCCAACTTCTTGGTCCAAAAAAAAAAAAAAAAAAAAAAAAAAAAAAAAAAAAAAAAAAAAACGCCCTGACGTGTTTTACCGCCCACATTAGATTTGTAGTTTTTGCAAACATTTTGGACCAAAATAATCATCTAAATAATAAAAATTAATAAGAGTGTCTGAAACCCTTTTAGGAAAAAATAATTTAGGTAATGGCGGGTTCCGAACCACCGACCTTTAGCGTCATAGTCCATCGCCTTGCCCACTATACTACGACTATCAATCAAAAGATGAGTTCTTTATTCTCATACTATTAATGGCTGTTGTTAACTGATGCTAATATGGCATTTGTAGACACTACATTATCATTTATCGTACGAAGAACGATGTGTTTTTTGTTGTTCAAATGTTTGTATAGTTTATGGGACTTAACTACGGGGTCATCAGTCCCTAAACTTACAAACTACTTATGAACTACTTACAAACTAGGACGGCACAAATATCCATGCCCGAGGTGAGATTCCAACCCCCCGACCGTAGTGGCCGTGCAGACCGTGACTAGAGCGCCTCAGTCTCCTCGGCCACCGCGGCCGGCGATGTGTTTTTGTTAATTCTTCAGTGCACCATTGCTTTGAAATGACAACATGTAAGTTACAATATGAAATCATCAAATACGCAACGCAAGATGGCGTGTGCCAGAGTGTTCTGGGCGAGGAATGTCACGTGACATCTCCGAATGACTGGTTTTCGTTAATTCAATGGAGAGTGTAAAAAAATCTGTTATTTTTGCAGATATGTCTCAAACGATACATGAAAAAAAAACATAATGGAGCTAAGTTGTAGAGAATTTTCTCCTCTACAAATTCGGTTATTCAGTTTTCGTGTCAGATGAATAGTTAAGCCGATATTTTCATTTAAATTTCGAGCTGTCAAAAGACGATCGCAAAGGCCCACTTTTAGTGTTGCTACCGTAACCTAAAGTGGGCCAAAATCCTAGAGGGAAGCGCTTCAACTCACACGACGAAGTGAATGACACAGTAAAGATCTGGCTGGCTATTCTCCCAGCCACAGGAATTCTGGGATAGTTGTGCTCTGGCCTCTGATGATTACTCTTGAATAAAGATAGTCTTGTTTCGTAAGTTTCTATTTGAACACCCCTCGTGTCTTGTCACTCCCAACAATACGTACTTTCGTGAGTTTTAATAGCTGTAAGGTCATACTGGACAATTGAGATTTATGTGAGACATTATAAGTAAGATGATCGCTAGATCGCGTCTCTTTCGCACCCAATACTTCTGAGTAAGATATTGCTAATAATTGTCAATAAAAGTTGAATTACCTGCCCGGTGACCACCAATCCTTCCACCTATATAAACGATAATTATATCGAACAAATGTAAGAAAAAGATCAATTCGTCTAAAATGCTTTTAATGTAGAATTTTGAATACATAGTTTCCTTTTATTATACACTATCAAATTGTTTTGAAAGTAATGTTTAGGTGAATTAATGTTCATTTATACGCAACATTAAAAATGCGGTACGTTGCGTGTATTAAAAAAAGTGAAGCAGTATGTGCGCTTGGCGAAGTGCTATAAGAAAAGGAAGACTAATGGTATGTTTCAATGATTGTGAATGCCGACAAATTATGTTAATTTTAAAGAAAACTCCTGAAAACATGTTCTTAGACCAAAACAGAATAATTTGACACTCGAATCATTAAACATTCATTTTTTTTTTTTTTAACACGATCACATTATCATATACAACAGTATTTAAACTTCCGCTCTTATCGCTTATCATGTTTCTCCTCCTTTCCTGATCTACCGTCGCGGAGATAGATTAAGCTAAACGACTGAGAGAGAAGCTACTCCCCGACTTCTTTAATTGAGAAATATGGCATCTTTAATTGAGAAACATTTTTCTTCTGAGCACCTAATGTTGATGTGGGGCACGGGAGCAGGAACATCACAACAATAGCAGAGTGTAGCACAAGCTTAACATTTGTGTATCGTTTTCCTTTTCGTGAAATCATGACTTACAATCAAAATAATGACTCAATGGTTAGGCGAGACAGTTAAATTTGGAAGTCCTGCTCATTTATTTGTTGGGTGTATTTCCGTACAGTCTTCATCACGGGAGTTATTCCCTGCTGTCTTAACTCATGTCCTATCATCTCAGTCTTCGCTTGTCAGCATTTACCATATGGTTTCTTCATTGATTTTGCAGAAAATATGTTCCTTCCTTAAACCAGTGAATTGGGGTTCATCTTTCTAAAGGACATCGTATGAAACATTTCGACTCCTACCTTTTCTACTTTATTGCTATATATGATTCACTAATGTACAATATTGTGATTCCAACTTATATTCTCACGTTTATTCAAATTAATGTAAATTTTAGATATAAGAAGACTTCCTGCTTCATCCACATTAAGTAATTTTGCCCCCAATTAATAGGATAAATTAATTGTTTTTATAAAGATCCATAATAATACAGAAGTATTACTAAATATTATTCCCATTTCTGATATAGTTGCGTTTAGTAATTTTATTTCTCGTGTCTAGTTTCAGGCTAATCATTCTAAAACCAACGTATTTCTAAAAGTGGTTTACACAATTTGTATTTGACATTATTGAATCTTGCATAAACATGTTATGTTTTATATAAGTGTGTACTGGTAGAAATCTAAATTAGCACTTGTACTGAACCTTGGAATTGACGACAAAATTATTGAAAGAAAGTGTGACAAAACAAGGATTTTTATTATTTTTGTTTATGGACATAACGCCGTCTTCCGAAGCATATTTTCTGCCTAATGTTTCGTCCTACAATACTGGAAAGCCGCACGAATTGGCCGCGTGGTCTAAGGCGCCATGCTGCGGACTGGGCGGTCGTTCCCGCCGGAGGTTCGCGTCGTCCCTCGGGAATGTGTGTGTGTGTGTGTGTGTGTGTGTGTGTGTGTGTGGTGTTCTTAGTGTAAGTGGGGACTGATGACCATATTAATCTGTCAACAGTTTCGATCAGCGTCGGCTTTTCTTTCAATAGTGACCTTTATAAATGTGCTGTTTGTCATGAATACAACGTGTCTTGGCGCAGAGGAGTGGCAGAGCGGTCTAAGTTGCATTGCTGCGAAGCGCGTGGTTGCTCGTCGTCGGAGTTTCGAGTCCTCCCTGGTGCATGTGTGTGTGTGTTTGTGTGTGTGTGTGTGTGTGTGTGTGTGCGCGCGCGCGCGTTCGCGCGCATTGTCCTTAGGTTAGTTCAAGTACGTTTAAGTAGTTTTTAAGCCTAGGGACTAATAACCAAAGACGTCTCATAGATTTACACACATTTCAATTTGAACAACGTGTTTTTACTCTGAGCTTTTTCCGATACCTATACCTACAGTCTGCTTCAACAATACATAACATGTTCTAATCATAGTATGTGTCAAATTCAGTTACTACGGATTGCTCAATGTCAAAGCATGTTTAAAGCAACTTGTAAATCTTACAATGTCGTTTTATGTTAGAAGATCGTAGTAGTACTACACGGAAACTTTCTGACGTGAGGTAATGAAAGTTGTCGGCTTCACGCTTCAGTGACAGAGGCTACTTTGCCAGTCTAGTTACATGTCTGTGGTCGGCGCTGTCGTCAGTGTCAAAGATTGTCAAGAACATTGTTACGCTTCTCAAAACTGGTTTCCTTGATGGCGAAATCTTTGGATACGTACGCCGCTAAGGCAACTAGTTGTCTGAATCATCGTTCAGGAAGAGATCAACTTTGTGCAGTACCACCTTTTTGCATCATTAAAGAGGGTGGGGGTAAAGATTCCTCTGAATTTCAGAGCTGAATATCGCAATGAAAGAAAATAGCAGGTTTTTAAAAAAGTTACCCTTTATCATTTTATTGTGCGAGGTAGTATTCATAATTTTCATTATAGGGGAGAGCGGGGCAAGACGGGGTACTTAAGCACTTAACAATTTTTTGTAGGCTTACAAAATGCTCTAGTAAAATGCCAGATATTCCACCTTAAACTTCAGTATTTCTAAAGTTTATATAAAAATAGGACCAAAATTGTTAGTATTTACTATTTTAAAAAAAATTATTTTCACAGGGTTTACCAAGTACCCCATCTAGCCCTACAGTGACGGCAAGATGGGGTACGTAGGTGGGGCAAGATGGGTTACCTCAATACTGTATGAGGCAAAGGTAATTAAATTATTTAATGAACACAGGTATACAAATTTATAAAAGAATTAATCTAATATCTAAATAAAATGCATGAACTAAACGTTATGTGAGTGCACGAATGGCAAAACGTCATTTTTTTTTTTTTTTCAAATGAATCCAGTTTCTGTTTACAGCATCATGATGGTCGCATCCGTGTTTGGCGACATCGCGATGAACGCACATTGGAAGCATGTATTTGTCATCGCTATACTAGTATATCACCCGGCGTGATGGTATGGGGTGCATTGGTTACACGTCTCGGTCACCTCCTGTTCGCATCGAAGGCACTTTGAACATTGGCCGTTACATTTGAGATGTGTTACGACCCGTGGCTCTATCCTTCATTCCATCCCTGCGAAACTCTACATTTCAGCAGGATAATGCACGACTTCATGTTGCAGGGCCTTTCTGGATACGGAAAATGTTATGGAGGGCAATATGGAACGCCGTGCTAGATCCCAATGGTCTCGTATCACTAGCAGTCGAGATGACAGGCATCTTATCCGCATGGCTGTAACGGATCGTGCAGCCATGTCTCGATCCCTGACTCAACAGATGGGGACGTTTGCAAGACAATCATCTGCAAGAACATTTCGACGACTTTTGCAACAGCATGGACTATCAGCTCGGAGACCATGGCTGCGGTAACCCTTGACGCTGCATCACAGACAGGAGCGCCTGCGATGGTGAACGCAACGACGAACCTTGGTGCACGAATCGCAAAACGTCATTTTTTTCGGATGAATCCAGGTCCTGTTTACAGCATCATGATAGTCGCATCCGTGTTTGGCGACATCGGGGTGAACGCACATTGGAAGCGTGTATTTGTCATTGCCATACTGGCGTATCACCCGACATGATGGTATAGGCTGCCATTTGTTACACGTCTCGGTCACCTCTTGTTCGCATCGACGGCACTTTGAACATTGGTCGTTACATTTCAGATGTGTTATGACCCGTGACTCCACCATTCATTCGGTCCATGCGAAACCCCACATTTCAGCAGGATAATGCACGACCGCATGTTGCAGGTCCTGTGCGGGCGTTTCTGGATACGGAAAAGGTTCGACTGCTGACCTCGCCAGCACATTCTCCAGATCTCTCACCAACTGAAAACGTCTGGTCAGTGGTGGCCGAGCAACTGGCTCGTCACAATACGCCAGTCACTACTCTTGATGAACTGTGGTATCCTATTGAAGCGGCATGGGCATCTGTACCTGTACACGCCATCCAAACCCTGTTTGACTCAATACCCAGGTGTATGAAGGCCGTTGTCAAGGCCAGAGGTGGTTGTTGTGGGTACTGATTTCTCAGGATCTATGCTCCCAAATTGCGTGCAAATGGAATCACATATCAGTTCTAGTATATCTGTCCAATTAATACCCCTTTATCAGATGCATTTCTTCTTGGTGTAGCAATTTTAATGGCCAGTAGTGTAGTTTCGACAAGGATGGGGAAGGAAATCGACCGTGGCCTTCCGAAACAACAATCGGCATTTCCATGTAGCAATTTAGGGAAGTCAAGGAGACGGATTTAAATTACCGCTCTCCCGAATGCTACTTGTGTGATAATGGAGGATTGAGTACTCGTCGTTTGAAAACGTGAAAACAAACAGTCGCATTCGTATTTATGATGTCAACTAGGTTTTAAACAAGCGGTTTGAATCGCATATTTGTTGGCATTGGAAACGCTTGACACAAACGGGGCGACACTGAGCTGATGTGGAGTGAGGACGAGTGTGTGGCGTCCCCGAGGCCCGCTTAGCCGCCGTCTCCCCCTGCTTTAGGGGACGGGCGCGGCGCGGCGTTTAAATTGAGCAATTAGCGGCTTGGCGCGGCCACGCGGGCTGCGAGTAATCATTATTTACCGAGCAAACGCGCCCGCCTGCCGCACGCACCGCCACCGGCGACCGCCGCAACGTTTGCCCCGCACGGTTGCCGCTCTCCTCACATCCGTCTCCGGCGCTGGCCGTCTTAACCACTTAATGCCTGAATTAATTTCTACTGCAAGAAAAAAAAAATCATATATTGTGCTCAATATTGGGGTCTTAGACCATTTGTAACATCAAATATAAGAAATGTTATATATAAAACTTTCTGGCAGATTAAAATTGTGTGCCGGAACCGGGACTCGAACCTGGGACCTTTGCCTTTCACGGGCAAGCGCACTACCGTCTGTGCTATCCCGACACGACTCACGATGCCGCCTCACAACTTCACTTCTGCCAGTACCTCGCCTCCTACTTTCCAAACTTCACAGAAGCTCTCCTGCGAACCGTGCAAGACTAGCACTCCTGGAAGAAAGGATATGGTGGAGACATGGCTTAGCCACAGCCTAAGGGATGTTTTCAGAATGAAATTTTCACTCTGCAGCGGAGTGTGCGCTGATATGAAACTTCCTGGCAGATTAAAATTGTGTCCCGGAACCGGGACTCGAACCTGGGACCTTTGCCTTTCGCGGGCAAGCGCACTAACAATGTTATATATAGTTGGTATAATTAGGTATGTGTCAAATTTGCGACAACAGGCATTTGAGAAATAAAACGCTTACAACTCTTTATTGAGGGAATTTTTTTATTGTTCTCATAAGATTTAATGAAAAAAAAATGAACATACGTTTGAATTACAATTATGGTTACTTATAAGTCTAATTCAGAGGATCAACATTTCTTTACTGATGAAATTGCCTAAAACAATTGGAATTTTTGTTTAGGCAAAGGTGAAATTTGCATTTCGCACACATAATGCCTGTCTGCCCTTTACAGCTGGGTCTTTTGCATCTTTACATTCCTGTTACACAAGACCAATGACCTACTCCATCGGTACGGGTAGATTTATCAGGAACTGGTTTCATTGGACGCCGACGCTTCTTAGGATGAATTTCCGTTTCCATAATACTACCTCACTAAGCGCTAAATACGAATGGAAATTATCGTCCTTTCCTCGTTTTATTTTATCACTTGCATTTGCCCATATCGGTGCCCAAGTGCCTGAAGATGCATATTTTACACAAACCGTATTTACCTGTTCACTGAAAGTTTTATCCGCTTTATCACATCTAAACATGATATAAAATACTTAAAAGATATTAGAAAAACAAAATATATTTTTCAAAATAAAACTTACCTCTGTATTTAGCTGTATTTCACGGAACAATGAACACAAACACAGGTCTTGGTTAGCAACACGCACACAATGCACAAATGTTGTCATAGAAAGACAGTCAGTGCTCGGTAGCTGGTAGCACATGTCACTCGCACTGCGCCGGTCCCTGTAGAATCTGATACAACCGGCGCTGGGGTCTGAAAACACTTATTCTTCTATATATATATATGGGTCACAACGGTATGAGGCGAATTTGCGACAACCGGCATTAAGTGGTTAACTGGCTGCGTGTGTACGCCATCACGGGGACATTTTCTTGCCAGTACGGCTACCAGTGGCACGTGACACATGTCCGTGTCGTACGAGCGAATTAGGCACCCTACTAATAATGGTGTTTTGATACACTGTTGACATGTTCAAATTCAAATGAGAGATTAGGTTTGCTGGAGCGGTGGGTAGTTGCTCTGCAGTAGGCAATCAGATATTTGACGCACTATTATTATTATTATTATTATTATTGAGTCTACAGTTGTCTAATGTTCTTGGTAGCGAGATATTTACAAGATATGAGAAAATGCCAATATCGAAACAAAAGCCTGTAAATCTATCGGACCAAACTGCGTGGTCATCAGTCCGTAGCTTACGAACTACTTAAACCTAGGTAAACTAACCTACGGACAAACACACACACCCATGCCCCAGGGAGGACTCGAACCTCCACGGCGAGCAACCGCGCGCTCCGCAGCGAGGTGCTTTAGACCGCTCGGCTACTCCACCGCGGCGCCAATATCGACTACGACGCAGTATGTACGTTAATGATCAGTTGCGAGATATTACGCTGCTGCTAGACTCACCAACGCAGCCACGGGCGTGTTGCGACGGCTTCTGAAGGCCCACTCTGGAACTGTTAGTCACCAGTCGATGGTATCCCAGCTAATTAGTGTACCAGCACAAGTTATTGCTGGTGTGTACGCACCTACGGCCGTCGGCGTCGATCCGGGTTGTTTGAAACTCGACGCTTGACGTTGCGCCGTCAAATTAGATGGGGAGTCTCGCCCACACACCGCTGCCAGACTGCCGATCACTGCGTCACAGAGGCAAATGCGGTTACCATTAAACCAGTGGTCGGCAAAAATCACGTTACTGTCAAGTCGCCCCCATTGCGAGCCTCCTTGCATAGTACCGCCATATTGAATGACGTCCATTACGGACGCTTTTGCGTGTCTCTATTAATGCCTCGCTGAAATGATGCCTGCCCCAGGTAACTTCATTGTTAGTGAGAACTAATACCTGTAGAAAACAGCTAAAACACGAGCAAGAGCCAACAGCTTTCTATTCCTATAGATGGAAATTGTTGGTAACATACTTTACGCCAGACTGACTGTCGTTATTCAGCCGTCGACTACGAATTAACGTTCAGAAATATTTACAAAATAAACTTATGAATATAAAATATTTGAAGTACTTTCATTATGTACTTAATTCTATAAAGTAAGGGTATGGATGTGGTGACCGCTATTGGTAATTCAATTTTTTCCCCGCTTACCTAGCCGTTAGTACATGATATTACACATTAAATAACATGCACAACTGCACTCGCACACATAAAAGTACTGTTTACACCAGTGATTCCCACAGAGCCTTGGTGAAGTGAAAGCCTAGGTTCTTCGTAGTAAATGGAAGTACAATACTGCATGTTTGACTTATATTTATTATCTTGAAAATCGTAAATTGCATCGGTAAACAAGAAATAGAGACAGAGCCAAACCAAGACTGAGCCGAACTAATGACTGACAGTGATTCGTCGCACTCGTATTTATGGACGACGCTAGATTCTAGAAATTTCCAGGAAAAAGTTGGTATAATTACATTCCTGAATTATGCTTCCATACTTAATTTATGCGACCTTCACAAATAAGATATACATCTGATTAATTAGCACAAACAGTAGACAATTTCATAAATATTTATAGATCGGATAAAATTATGTATTCTATAACATATATGCAAAATTAGTGCAGTAATTGAAATAGTTAAACAATAAAACAGCCATATAGTTTGTTACGAACTGATTATATCAAAATGGTTAGGATACATAACTTCAGGATACGTTGTTAGTGATTGTATTCTTGTAGTAATAGGAATAATTACAACGGGTTACAAGACAACAATATTAGGCTATCATTATTACAAGATTTTTATAAAACATAATTAAGCGAAAGTAATTTGAGAGAGAATGGTCAAAATGGTGAAGTGGCAAAGTATTTTTATAACATTATTTACATTACGATATAATTACGAGATGTCAAAAGACTTTCGATTCTGATCAATGCATTTCGAAATTTTACTCTATTCATATTGCCAAAACTAATCTGGTTAATTACTGAATTAGTATTTACGTTTACTCCATTAATATTGCGAAATTTAGTATGCTTAATTAATGTATTAGTATTTAAATTTCTGGCAAATTTTGAATAAAAATAAAATACTAATAGATAAAGGATTGTATAAATAATTATGGTATACACAAAATTATAGTATTTGAGTATCTGTAGCCTATGGATTTCGACAATCAGTATACAATGGTGGCCCTTCTACTTTTACATACTCAGACAAAGGCTATCGAATACTTCATTAACCAAAACAAAAGAGTTCCCAAGGGCTAAATCCATCGCAAGCTCTAGGCATAAACTGAATGAAATTAGGGGAAAGTAGCACAGTTAAAAATGAATGGGTAGCTTTGACACATTACATGAGGGGAGCAGAAGACCAAATAGGTAGAAACACAAGGCCTAGAAAAAGTCCTTGAATATCAGAGGAAATACTAAATTCAATTGATGAAAGAAGAAAACATAAAAATGTCGTAAATGAAAGAGGTAGAATGTAGTTCATACGACTAAAAATGAGATTGATAGAAAGTACGAAATGGCTAGAGTGGCTAGAAGACAAATGCAAATCTGTTGGAGAATGTATAATTATGGAAAAGATAGATACCGACTACAGGAAAAATGTAAGAAACGTTCGGAGACAAGAAAGCAGGTGCATCAATATCAAGAGCTCGATGGAAAACCAATACTAAACAAAGAAGTAAAAACTGAAAGTTGGAATGAATATGTCTACAGTGTGGCTCTACAAAGGAAATACATTTCTAAACAGTATTATACTAAGGTAAGAGGAAGTAGATGAAGATGAATTAAATGTTTGTAATACTAAGGGAACAAATTTCCGGTTATTGAATCCTAGGCTTACAAACAATATAAAGTAACTTATACTAAGGACAAAAAGCACCCCCATGCCCGAAGGAAGATTCGACCCTCCGACGGGAATGGCTGCGCGATCCTAACTCGACGCCCCAGACCGCACAGCCTTTCCGACCGGTAGATGAAGATTAGGAGATATTAAAACGAAGGAAGAATTATAAAGAGCACTGAGAGACCTAGTTGAAACAAGGACCCTGGAGTAGACATTTCCTCAAGTCTGCTGAAGAAACTGGGAGAGCCGTCCATGATGAAACTATTCTACCTGGTGTGCAAGGTGTATGATAAAGGAAAATACCTTCGTAGATCAAGAAAATTGTAACACTTCCAATTCCAAAAAAAGCAGGCGAACATAAGTGTGACAATTACATAAACATCGGTTTAATAAGTCATAGTTGCAACATTCTAACACGAATTATTTACAGAAGAATGGAGAAACATATAGAAGCCGAACTCAGGGAAGATCAGGTTGGATTTAGGAGAAATGTAGGAACATGTGAGACAATACTCACCTTCTACATCTACATAAATACTCTGCAAGCCACATGATGTGCATAGCAGAGGGTTCGTCGAACCGCTTTTCTGGTGTTTCTCTACGGTTCCACTCTCTAAAAGCTCGCTGGAAAAAGGAACACCTAAATTTTTCCTTTTTCGATATTTCTTTTATTTTATTTTCACGATCATGTCTTGCTATGTAAGTGGGTGCTAACAATATATGTTCTCATTCCGAAGAGAAAGTTGGTGAAAGAAATTTCGCAAATAGATCTAGTACAAAAAATAACGCCTATCCTTTGATGATTTCCACCTCAACTCGTGCATCATTTCTGTGACAATCTCTCCCCTGTATCGCGATAGTACAAGGTGAGCTTACCTTCTCTGTTCTTTCTCTAAATCGTCTCTCAGTCCCACTTGGTGGGGATCCCACAATGCGCAGCAATGCTCCAAAATAGAAAGCACAAGTGTAGTGTTGGCAGTTCCTTTAGTAGAACTGTTGAATCTTCTAAGTGTTCTGCCAACGAAACGTAGTCTTTGGTTCGCTTTCCCTACAATATTTTCCAATTTAAGTATGTTTGTAATTGTTGCTCCTACGTATTTAGTTGAATTTACGGCCTTTACGTTTGACTGGTTTATCATGTAAATGAAGTTTAACGCGTTTCCTTTATTGGTCATATGGATGACTTCACACTTCTCATTATTAAGGGTCAATTAAAATTTTTGGAACCATGCAGATACCTTATCCAAATTATTTTGCGATTGCTTTTCATCTTCTGGTGACTTTACTAACCGATAAGTGACAGCATCATCCATGAATAACCTAAGAGAGCTACTCAGATTCTCATAAATCGACTATAAAA
This sequence comes from Locusta migratoria, assembly GCA_026315105.1. NCBI lineage: Eukaryota > Metazoa > Arthropoda > Insecta > Orthoptera > Acrididae > Locusta > Locusta migratoria. The sequence continues at coordinate 373,658,157 of CM048745.1, forward strand.
GTAAGGAACAGTATGGGCCCTATAACAGTTCCCTGTGGAAGGCCAGATGTCAGTCGATTACTTTCCGTCAATTACAACGTACTGTGTCCTGTCTGACAGGACGTATCTTAGAAGATAGATTAAGGAAGACCTACCTTCAATTATAGGTTTTGTATGTTTGGATAAATCTTTTGACAAAGTTAATTGGAATGTACTATTTTAATTCTGAGTCATCAGGTGTGAAATATAGAGAATGGAAGATTATTTACGATTTGTACACATACCAGACAGCAAAGTCGAACATGAAAGGGAAGCACTGGTTTGGAAGGCAATAAGTCTGGGTTGTAGCCTTTCCCCAATGTTATTTAATGTGAATACTGAGCCAGCTGTCAAAGATATCGAGGAGAAATTTGGAGAATAAATTAATGCTCACAGTGAAGAAATAAAAACTTTGCGGTTTGCCAAAAAAAATGTTTGTTAAGCTTAAGGGACTTAACTACGGGGTCATCAGTCCCTAAACTTACAAACTACTTATGAACTACTTACAAACTAGGACGGCACAAATATCCATGCCCGAGGGGGGATTCGAACCCCCGAGCGCAGTGGCCGTGCTGACCGTGACTGGAGCGCCTCAGTCACCTCGGCCACCGCGGTCGGAGTCGGAGTCGGAGTCGGAGTCGGAGTCGGAGTCTAGCATAGTATGGAGTGAAACGTGGCCGATAAGGAGTTCAGACAAAGAGATGAAAGAAGCTTTCGAAATGTGGTGCTATAGACGAATGATGAAAATTAGATGGGTAGATCACGTAACAAATGAGGTGCTTAACCGAATTGGGGAGAAAAGAAGTTTCTGGCATATCCTAAGACAAGCAATAGACTGGTGGGACACATTCTGAGACATCAAGGAATCGTCAACTTAGCATTAGAAGGAAGTGTGTGGGGTAAAAATCGCAGAGGGAGACCCAGGGACGAATACAGTAAGCAGATTGAAAAGGATGTAGGTTGCCGAACGTATTCTCAGGTGAAGAGACTTGCACAGGACAGGGTAGCGTGGAGAGCTGCATCAAATCAATCTGCGGACTGGAGACCACAACAACAACAACTTATTTGGGTACAGATTACATAAAATGGAGAAGGGAGAACGGGAACGTAGAAGCATTTATGAAGAATATAAATTTGTTAATATCGAACATTAATTCAAATGATGGGTCTTTACTGAAGACATTGGTGTGGAGTGTTCTTCTATGGGAGTGAAGACAAAAATAGGGTAGAAGCTTTTGAAATCTGGTGCTACAGAAGAATGCTAAAGATTAGGTGGATGGATTTCATAACGAATGAGGAGTTACTGAACATAATTGGGAAGAAAAGTATTTTCTAGCATAGCTTGAGTAATAGAAGGGACAGATTGGTAGAACACATTCTTAGAGATGATGAATTGTCAGTTTGACATTCGAGGGAACTGTGTGGGGGTAAAAATTGCAGAGGGAGACGAAGAGACGAATGCAGTAAGCAGGTTCAAATGGTTGTTAACTGCCATTCTTATGAACATGTGAAGAGGTTTTTTCAGGATAGAGAAGGGTGGAAAGCTGCAGGAACCCAGCCTCTGGACTGAAGACCACAGCAACAAATTTCATCAATATGTCATCTATTTTTGTTAATAAAATTATTTCTGTAAGCATTCCTTTGTCAATATTCGTATATTCTTTTTGAACATCTTTGTAAGTAGCACATTTTGTCTGTTTCTGCAGCATTCAGTTGTTAGTCACCTGATTACGGCCGAGGAAGCCGAAAACCGGTTAGTGGCAGGATAAATAAATAAATACTATTTTCAGAAATTTTGTTTCCTGGGTAATGAGATGAAATATGTGTGGATCACCTTACGAATCAACGTTGAGTAACTCTACAACTTTGACGGTGTCTCAAAAAGAATGACACGATATTAAATAGAATTATTTATTAGGTAGAAGGGCTTACCACCAACAAATTGCATCCTAAATTACTGAAAAAAGACTGATGTTTATAAAAATAAATTATAAATGTTTAATACGTCCCCCAATGGCTGCACAGACGACATCTAGCCGATAGTCTAATTCATCCCAAACTGGCCGTAAGGTGTCTTCTGACACTGAAGCTACAGCAGCTGATATTCTGGTTTTTAGTTCATTGTCACGAGGTAAGGGAGGAACGTAAACACATTGTTTAACATATCCCCCAGGAAGAAATGACGTGGTGTTAAGTGAGGGGACCTAGGAGGCCAACAGTGTAAAGCTTGGTCTCGCGGTCCTGTACGCCCTACCCAACGTTGAGGCACTTTGTTTTGAGGATGCACACTCCAGCGCTCGTAGCGACATCTAGTGGATTTTTTCTGAAGCTCTAGACCATGCCGATTACAACTAGCGCTGTTCAGCTGTCCTAGCCACTTTTTGTCTCAATATTATTACAAGTAAAAATCGGGTCATTCTTTTTGGTACACCCTGTGTTTTCCCTAACAAGTGTTAACAGTTATTACGTCCCAAATAGATTGTGTCCCTCATTAGATCTTACAATTAGTGGGGCATGCATAAAACTGCTGTTGGTTATTCCTGTATTTGCATGTTTACCATTGTGCATTCGCCTGGATGTCATGAAAGGCTATCTTTCTGCTTACGAGCTTTTTCTCTTGTATAGGCCGTGCAGAAAGTCGTGGCCCGTGCGCAGAAACGCATTCTCGAGTTGTGTACAGGGAACTGCATTCCTTTGTTTCTAAGGGGCGGCCGGCTCAGTTGCACGTTGCATGCTGGGCCTTCGTCTGTTAAGCCACCACCACCTAGACCCATACAATTACAGGCCAATATCGTTGACATCGGTTTCATGTAGAATTTTGGAGCATATTCTCAGTTCGAATATAGTAAATTTCCTTGAAACGGAAAAGCTTCTTTCCATGAATCAGCACGGGTTTAGGAAACATCGTTCATGTGAAACTCAGCTTGCCCTTTTCTCACATGACATCTTGCGAGCCATGGACGAAGGGCAACAGGCGAATTGTGTTTTTCTCGACTTCAAAAAGGCGTTCGACACGGTGCCACACTGCAGACTGCTAACGAAGATACGAGCTTATGGAATAGGTTCACAGATTTGTGACTGGCTGGAAGACTTCCTAAGTAAGGAAGACGAGTGTATCGTCAGGCGTGCCCCAGGGGAGTGTGATAGGACCGCTATTATTTTCTATCTATATAAATGATCTGATGGACAGAGTAAGTTGTAATTTGCGGCTGTTTGCTGATGATGCTGTGGTGTATGGGAGGGTGTCGTCTGTAACTGACTGTAATAGCATACAGGTTGACTTAGACAAAATTTCTAGTTGGTGCGAAGAATGGCAGCTAGCTCTCAATGTAGAAAAATGTAAGGTGATGCGCATGAGTAGAAAAAACAATCCTATAATGTTCGAATACAGCATCAGTAGTGAGCTTCTTGATGCGGTCCCGTCGTTCAAATATCTAGGCGTAAGATTGCAGAGCGATATAAAATCGAACGAGCATGTAAGGACAGTTGTGAGTAAGGCAGACAGCCGACTTCGGTTTATTGGGAGAATTTTGGGAAGATGTACTTCACCTGTAAAGGAGACCGCGTATAAAACGCTTGTACGACCACGTCTTGAGTATTGCTCAAGTATTTGGGACCCGCAGCAGATCGGTTTGTAGGAAGACATAGAGGCGGTTCAGAGGCGAGCAGCTAGATTTGTTACCGGTAGGTTCGACCAATGCGCGAGTGTCACGGAAATGCTCCGGCAACTCAATTGGGGATCGCTGGAAGAAAGACGACGTTCTTTTCGTGAATTTCTGTTAAGTAAATTTAGAGGGTCGGAATTTGAAGCTGAGTGTAGTACGATCTTGCTGCCGCCTACTTACATTTCGCGTAAAGATCACAAAGACAAGATAAGAGAAATTAGGGCTCGTACGGAGGCATATAGGCATTCTTTTTTTCCTCGTTCAATTTGGGAGTGGAATAGGAAAGGAAATGCCTAGTGTACCCTCCGCCACGCACCTTACGGTGAATTGCGGTGTATGTATGTAGATGTAGATGTAGACAGAAGGCCGTGGCGCTTTCTTATGACGTCAGGCAGAGTAGGTCGCGCGCGCATAGCTGACTGGCTCACTGCTGCGGCATAGTGGGCCGTGTCCCAGCGGCTTCCCAGTCAGCTATGCGCGCGCGACCTACTCTGCCTGACGTCACACGAGAGCGCCGCGGCCTTCTCTCTAGGTGGTGTTGGTTAAGTCGGCAGTCTACTGCGCCCCGCGACCGGTAATCAACACGCAACTGAGGTGTCCGCCCCTCAGAAACAAAGGAATGGACTCGCCCAGCGCCCAGATTGACAAGGCAAGGGCCACGACTTCTTGCACTAGCTATACAAACAGTTAATTTGGTCCTCGTTATATCAATATGGAGCAGAATATTATTAATAATTTCATCAAAACAATCCAGATATTAATTTATATTGTCCAATTCTTTGTTCGCCAAATTCATCTTTTGCTTTATGACAGGAATCACGGGATAAGAACAAAGACTAATGATACTTAAAATTTTACTCGAGGCAATTTTACTCTCCAATCCAACAGTTTCGGTCAGTCGCATGAAGAAAAGCGAAGGTCATTATCTTTTTTACTTATTTCATTTTACAAATCGCCATAATATGAGCATAATCACTGCCTCATATATCTTACGTGTTGTGTAACAGTGCAACCTGTTTTGTACTCACGTATTATTATTTTCTGGAGTCAAGTGACAAGAACAGCATAAAAAATGGATTTGTAGAACTCATCTCACTTTGTTAGTCCATAAGCCACTAACCGGCAGAGAATACAGCGACAAAATGTTCAAATGTTTGTGAAACTATCGGACCAAACTGCGTGGTCATCAGTCCGTAGCTTACAAACTACTTAAACCTAGGTACACTAACCTACGGACAAACGCACACACCCATGGCCCAGGAAGGACTCGAACCTCCACGGCGAGCAACCGCGCGCTCCGCAGCGAGACGCTTTAGACGCTACTCCACCGCGGCATACAGCGACATCTACGTTAATATTGAGGTCTTCAGTTTACGCCAAACCTTGTCCTTGTAGACTTAGTGACCAAGAGCTTCTATTATACACTACCATCTTTGAGATCAAGTAGAAAAGTTCCTAACAGAAATATCACTAGGTGTCAATAGTAAGAAAGCATCAGATTTAATAGTAGCTTCGGGCTTCGCCACGAAAATTGTATGCGGTTCTGTCTGTTCACGTCATACCGAAACCAGGTGAAAATTGCTCCTATTGCAGAACAAAAAAGTTAGATCTGTGGAAAAAAAATTGTGAAGCAGCTGCTTTAGTCCTCATTCCATCGTCCTAGCCAAACATTTTCGCGTGCGAACAAATTCGCATTCTTATATCACAGAATCCTTTTACCCAGTCTCTCATCGTGGTGAAGTTTTCATATTCTGTCAGAGACTGTCACACTCATTTATTTCTCACTAGATGACTCGGTGAATGTCGTATCACTTACCTCTTAATATAAACCATATTAATTTAAATCATATGTATTTTAGACCCAGTAGCTTTATAAAGGCATCATCAGATCGATAGTGGGGGGGAAAGAGGGTTAAATCTGTGTTGTCGCACAAGTCCAAAGTGCGCGCCACCTACTTTCGCCGCGCGCCGCCATGCACGCACGGCGCGGCGTTCTTATGACGACAGCCACGAGCGCCCTCTGCTGCAACTCCGCTCGTGGCCACCACTGAACGACATCGTTCACTTGGGACTGAGATAGGAACCAGTTAAGACCTTCGGAATCAGATAGGCACCTGTGAAGACTTTGCTATCAGACAGGCACTAGGTAGGCCTCTAGCTCAACTATGTATCAGCCTTCTGCAGTACTATGTAAAAGTTAAGTATTGTATAAATTCTGTTCAATATATATCTCGTTCTAATTTACTCTAGTGTTTCTAGTTTCTGGCTGCTACCCTCCGTACCTGCACCAGCGTGCTATCTTTATTCCTGTGTCGGTCTCATTCTACTCGGCCACCGACACCTACGACGGAAACGAGACACAAAAGCGGCGACGAGGCTGGGACACAAAAGTGGCGACGAGGAGGGGATCCAAAAGTGGCGACGAGGAGTGATAGACGAACCGTGGACCAGCCAGCTTGCAGCAGCCAGACAGCAGCAGTCGGAGCACACAGAAATTGCTCCCGCCCACCCACCCTTATTATAAGACTTTTGAGGGAACATATTTGGTTACGTGTTTTGTGGACTTTTTTTGTTGCAGTGCGTCCTCATTTACCTTGCATTTGTATTTTGTTATAATTTACTTGTATGCGCGGCGCCTAATCGGTCAGCACGGCCACTACCCCGAACCCAAACTTAATGGAAATTATTCAGTTACAGACGGCGCAAATCACTCAACTCCTGCAGGCTGTGTCCCACTTAACAGCGCAAGCAGCTAACCAACAACAACAGCCGCCGCTTCAGCAGCCCACACCTGCCGCCGCAACGCTTCCTACGTTTCGCCAGTACAACGAACGTGAGGAAGAATGGAGCGACTATTTCGCACAGTTTCAAAAACTCGTCGCGGCTCATCAACTTACAGGTCAGACTGTTAAGCATCTTATATTGTCCGTGGTGGGCCCCAAAACCTTCCTATTACTGCAGAAACTATTCCCCAATGCATCTCCTTGTGATGTAGACTTTGAACAAATTGTAGATGCACTGAATGCTGCGGCACGGTACCGATTTTTTAGACTTAAAAAATTACCGCAGCAGTCACACCAAGAGTGGATTACGGAATTGAAGGGCTTAACCCGCAAATGTAAATTTACTTGCTCTTGTGGACTTTCGTATAGCGACGTTATGTTGAGGGATGCGATTACGCAGAACATTCAGGACCCTAGAATTAGGGCAGCAATTCTAAAACAGTCCGACCCTTCATTAGACAGTGTACTGCAGCTTATAGAAGCGCATGATACTTTTGACTTAGCAGATGTAGAAATGCAAAGCCACAGTGTTAATTCAGTGCGCCGCAACGGACGCTTTCGTAGTCACAGTTCTCAGTATAGCACTCGTGATTTTTTAAATTCTACCGGCCGTGCTGAACAGACAGTGAACAGTAGCCAGTGTAAAAGTGCGACACAAAGGTCGCCCCGTCGTGTTGGAAACAGTAATTTGAATAACGGGCGCCAACGCTCATTTCAGAAAAATGTTCGTAAGTCTTGCCTCCCAGTGTGTCTCTCGCCACAAACGTGCGCATTGCCCTAGTCGTAACGCAACCTGTTATCAATGTGGCAAATCAGGACACGTACAAACAGTGTGTATGCAAAACAAACATTCAAAGAACGGTGCCGTTAGAAACAGTACTTCACAGAGTGCAAGAACAGTTCATGCAGTAAATGTCATAGACGCTGTGGAATTGGACAGTGCTTTCCTTGATTCTCAAATGCAAGAACGTTTTTCTGCGCCTACTGCAAAACTATGTAGTGAGCCATGTCGCAAGCGCCGACGAGCGCGTAAAATTGTGCAACGGAAACGGGTTCGGGACAAGCAAAATGACTATGTACAGTGCAATCCTGTAGTGAACGTAGTGCCTTCTGCAACTTCTCCCAGTACTGTGTAGATAGAGACAGTAGACTAGATGTAACTACTCAAAAGTTTAGTGCAGTTGTATCGCATCCTATTGGAAGTCGCGATCGTCCTATTGCCTTTGCATCCAAGCTACTGACGCCAACGCAACAGAATTACAGTCAGATAGAAAAGGAGGCCTTAGCAATAATTTACGGCGTCACAAAGTTTCATCATTATCTCTGTGGCAGAAAATTCTATTTGTTGACAGACCACAAGCCTCTCACGTCATTGTTCTCATCCACAAAGCCAATTCCGCCACGAACGGCGCAAAAGCTTCAGAGATGGTCCTTAATACTGTCTAATTATCAGTATGAGATTTTGTACCGACCTACCACTAAACACGCCAACGCGGACACACTTTCCCGACTTCCGGTTGGCCAGGATGTGTCGTTTGATTCTTCGGAAATGGCATGTTGTCAGATAGACTCCAGAGATGCTACCGCTGTCGCAGATTTCCCTTTGAACTCTCGTCGGGTTGCACAGGAAACAGCTGCGGATGCAGACTTAAGTGTGCTAGCACGTTTTGTTCGCTCAGGGTGGCCTGCCCGAGCCAACGACATTGATCGGCCGCTGGTTCGACGTTATTTTGCACAACGTCATGCATTATCTTTAAGTCAGGGTGTTCTGTTGTTACATACGGACAACGACCAAACATGATCGTTCCTCGTTCCCTACAACGTGAAATCTTACGCCTCCTGCATCAAGGACATTGGGGTATTGTTAGGAAAGCAATTGGCCAGACGTCATTGTACCTGGGTTGGTATGGACGCCCAGATAGAGAACATGACGTCACAGTGTACGGTTTGTGCGGAGCATCAGGCGGCTCCTCCGCAACGTTTCTCAGACTGGCCACACCCCAAGGGACCATGGCAACGTTTACATATTGACTTTGCCGGACCTTTCTGGAATACGCGCTGGTTAATTGTTGTAGACGCTTTCATCAAGTTTCCTTTCGTGATTGCCATGAACTCAACGACAGCGTCTAGTACAATCAGTGCCCTAACATCAGTGTTTTGCATCGAAGGTTTGCCTGAAACTATCGTCAGTGACAATGGACCTCAGTTTGTTAGTGCGGAATTTCAACAGTTTTGTCGTGTGAATGGCATTCAGCATATCACCACCGCACCTTTTCACCCTCAGTCTGAACATTCAAGTCTCACATGGAGAAGATGAAAGGTCAGCACTCCAGGCAGCAAGCTCTTCAAATTTTCCTGTCTACGTATCGGTGCATGCCACGTGACGGCCCGTCTCCTGCCGAGCTGCTACACGGCCGCCGTCAACGCACTCTCCTTCACCTGCTGCAGCCTTCCACGCACCGAGTCGGTTCGTATGGCGCTTCACGTTTTCAGGTTTCTACGCCGGTGATGTACAGGGTGTTTGCTGGTATGAAGAAACGATGGATGCCGGGCACCATTCAGCGCGTGCTCGGTCGCAATATCTATGTTGTACGTTCTTCCACAGGATCGGAGCTGCGGCGCCACGCAAACCAATTGCGCTTGCACAGGCCGCGCGATCCTGTCTCCGGTTTCTTGATTCCAGACCCAGTTCACCGCCAGGGAGCACAGCCACAGCGTTCGTCCCCGGACTACGAGATCCCTATGGACGTCGACTCACCTCCGACGCAGTCGCCGCCGCCGTTATCGACGCCGCAGATGACTGCGTCACCGAGAGGGACTCCGGGACCGTGCGCCCCCCCCCCCCCCCCCGCCCCAGCTTGGGCCACGCACCTCAGAAGAAGATGACCTGCTCCCTCTGGGCGGGGGTGTGCGACCTTCCTCAGGTTTCGGCGGGTTTCCTGGAGGATCGCAAGGCGAATGCCGGGGCGCGGACGGCGTCTCGATCCCAGCCTCACTACGACGCCCGTCCCACCAGTAACGCCCCCGCCCAGGCCCTCCTCCCAGTGCCGTCGCCGTGGCCCTCAGCCCTACGCCACGACGGCGCGGCGGTTTGGGGGGGAGGGGTGTGGTGTCGCACAAGTCCAAAGTGCGCGCCACCTACTTTCGCCGCGCGCCGCCATGCACGCACGGCGCGGCGTTCTTATGACGACAGCCACGAGCGCCCTCTGCTGCAACTCCGCTCGTGGCCACCACTGAACGACATCGTTCACTTGGGACTGAGATAGGAACCAGTTAAGACCTTCGGAATCAGATAGGCATCTGTGAAGACTTTGCTATCAGACAGGCACTAGGCAGGCCTCTAGCTCAACTATGTATCAGCCTTCTGCAGTACTATGTAAAAGTTAAGTATTGTATAAATTCTGTTCAATATATATCTTGTTCTAATTTACTCTAGTGTTTCTAGTTTCTGGCTGCTCCCCTCCGTACCTGCACCAGCGTGCTATCTTTATTCCTGTGTCGGTCTCATTCCACTCGGCCACCGACACCTACGATGGAAACGAGACACAAAAGCGGCGACGAGGCTGGGACACAAAAAAATCGCGCAAACATGTCAAGGATAATGTTCATGTCACATTCGTGGAAGTTCCGGGAGGAAAAAATGGCGAGGATAATTTAAAATTTAAAACATGTAAAATAATGACTTGGTTGTTGTGTTGGGTGCGTTCTGAAATATAGTTTGAAAGCGTAAAGTTCGCTTTACACGATCTGACCCGTATATGAACTTTTGTTCTGCCCTTCTGTCCACTTTTTACAAAAGGGACAATGCATTTTTAAAAGTTAATTATAACCTCTGAAAATAGTTAAAAAGTCAAAGAGTAAATAGCTTTACCAGAGAGTAATTATTATTCGATATTTCGCTTTATATACTTCAAATCAAAAAATATCTTGAATTACACACTTTCTAAAGTATCGTATCCGGTACTTCAGCGCTCAAGTTATCTCCACACCAAATTTCATCACAATAGATTCAGTGTTTTATGTAATGACATATAGCTAAATCACTTCAGCCATTCTCCAGTCTTAGCGAGAATAACGAACAGGAATTCATTTTTATCTTTGAAAGTTCATATACGGGTTCATATCGAGTAAAGCGAATTTTACTCTTTTATTGTATATTTCTGAACGCATCCAACTCAACAACCAAGTCATTTCTTTACATGTTTTAAATCTAAATTTTCCTCGCAATTTTTCCATATTTTATCGCCGTTTAAACCTTCCCTGAACTTCCACGAGTGTGACATGAACATTATATTGAGCTTGTGTGCGTGATTTTCCCACTCTTTCCGCCCTCTATCGACTTTCCCCTTTTCCGGACAACTTTTCCGAATTTTATCACCATTTAAACCTTCCCGGGACTAACACGAATATTTCAAGACTAAAATTAGCCAAATCTGTTCAGCCATTCTCGAGTTTTAGCGAGACTAACGAACAGCTATTCATTATATATATATATATATATATATATATATATATATATATATATATATATATATAAAGTTTGTCTCACTGGCACTTCCTTCAGTCTCTCCCATTCACATTACCTTCAACCACTTTTCTTGATCTTCCGTACAACATTCTTCTCTTCTGTACAACATTCTCCTTCTCCGGCTCTTTCACTGACTCTATTCCATTGTCGTTGTCCCAGTCTGTTCTCTCACATTTCCACTGTCTCTTTATTTCTCACAGTCTACAGGCTGCTCAGTCACCATTGTCTGATACATATCCCTGCGGATGGTTTGGTCTGGCTTGTAACCTCTTTATCTCTAAACTTTAACATGTCGGTGTACGGTAAGCGAGAAAATGGACGCAGTTTTCGTTGTTAACATTCGTAGTCTTAGGAGATCCAGACAGTCATAGCTTGAGGCCTCCACCCATTTCTATTGAATTTGGGCTTTCTCTTCTTTTGCTCTCACTGATTATGTCTCCATCCATTTACCTTTCTGTATTGCCACTGTGCTTCTGCCACTATGACAATGCGCTCTCTCACTTTCTCTCTCTTCCCACCATGACTAACTGCTCTCTCTTTCTCTCCGACTGGCACTGGCTTCTATATCTTCTATTAATCTCTTTCAGCACTAAAACGCGCGAATATTTCCGCAAGCAGAAATGTTTGGCGAGTAAGGTTGAAAAGAGTACATAATATAATTTCCATTTCAATTTTACTTGTCATACGGCCTTGAGCATATTTTGTTATAGAAACTTAAGCTATAATTCTGTAGAAAACAAATTCATGTAATTTTTTGTACAATTTTTATTAATAGATATAATATGCTGAAGTCATTTGCATATCTCTGCTGTAAACCAAAGACTATGTTGCATCTTTAGAGTGTGTCTTGCACTCGCAGTTGTTGCCTTAAGGGAGTCGTTATATGACTGTCGTAGTAGAGCAACCCCCGGCTCCGACTAAGGTTTTCGGGAGGTTTTCCTTGGTTGTAAGGCGTATGCCGGAGCTGGTAAGCCCCTCCCACTTATTCCCAATTGGGATCCCCCTTTGCCCCACTATCAGCTTGTCTGATATTGGCTGAATAGAACCGCGACTCTTTATGGGCCGGATCTCAAACAGCCCGCTCCACTCCTCGGAGTGGAGAATGAAAAGAGATAAGTTTTTTTTTTTTTTTGTTTTTTTTTTTTTTTTTTGTTTTTTTTTCAGTCGATGGGTAGGAGCAGGTAGGAGTCGTTGTGGAACTGTCGGGTAAGTCAGTTGGTGTGTAAGACTCGAAGAGTAAAAATCGGAAAGTTTAAGGCTTTAGCCGTTTTGAAGAGCCGCAGCAAAAACTGCTGATTGCAATTTTTGTAAGGGAGCTGATATTAATGATTATCGTCACGAATAATGTAAATATTGTATATTTCGGTTGTTATGAATGGTAGCTTGTACTTGAAGTATTCTAGTTGGAGTTTTAGATAATGAATACTGTTAAGTGCAGACAAATCACGAGTTTAATTACAGTTGATTTATTAACTACTGTACACTTTAAAGTGTTATCCATTGCGCATGAAACAGAACTACATACACGTAAGATTACTGCTTTCCAAGTCCGTTGTAATTTATTCTAATAGGGCTAAGGAAGGTACTAAGTCTCATTGCTTAGTCAAGTTATTTTGTAGTCAAAACCTAAACAGAAAATTTTTTGTGAATTTTATCGGGCACTGTCACATAACACAATTAGTGACACGATTGTTCCGACACACACACACACACACACACACACACACACACACACACACACACACACACACTACTTTTATCTACAAAACACACACAACACTTTTAAGGTCCAAATCAATGAGGCCTGAAACAGGTAGTTTCCCACTTTTCTGTCCGAGATTTTAAACAGAAAAGCATATGCCTCTTTTGTGCTGTAAGTGCAGTATTTTTCAGCTATTTTTCTTCTTATTACAGCAGTGTGTCCCAGTTTTTCTATAGTCCAGTAAAGATATGGCAATTTCTTTATATGCTTCGAAATATTTGTATATGGTGTATGACGAATAAAAAAAGAAATGCAGAAATTTATCCAGAGTTTATCCACAGAATAGTTCTCTTAAAATGGAATGATGATAATTTTGCAACGCCTGTTAGGTCCTCTTGGGCAGAAGTGGGTGGATTGCACGACTTTGTCGGCCAGATTTAATGCCATATCTCGAGAACCCAGTGATGTATTGTTGTGGTCTCGATTAAAAAAAAAAAAAGTTCGAAGTCTCCTAAATTTCACACGATGCTATGCATTAGCTGCATTCAACCAAACGCAAAGTCTACACAACGTGTTTTACCTCGGCAAGGTCTTTAAAATTTGTTAAAATACTTCATTTGATATCAAGCTGTTTACTAACAATGACAAAAAAGGAAAATCAATTCAAAACTCCATAAAGAAAATATATCAAGGTGTAAGATGTTCGAAAATCAAATATTTTCGCCGAGCAGATATACTGGTCAAAACAATTAGGGAATCATTTGAGATATCTAGTTTCTTACGTGTTGTCAACGGCAGAATGAACTAAAATGGTTCGACGACTGGAGTGGAGATAAGAACATTACGGCAACCGAGATAGTGGTAATAACTGAAAGCTGCAGCACAGTGGATTGGTGTTCACTTTGTAACGTTCCCACCCCACACTATCGGCGATGTACTGAACAATTAATTAAATCCATGTGCCTGAAAAAAAGGGAAAAGTTTGGAAAATAACTCAAAATTAATAATAACTAAGGGAATTAATGACTGCCAGATGACTAACAACTCACTAAACCACAAAATTCTGTTAGCGGGAGGACATGAAACACATACAACTAAGAACAACGAGGCAAGGCAGGAAAAGACACTCAGGTATAAAGCAACAAAATTGCATATGAAAGGTTGACTAGCAAATTGGTGGCAAGCAACAATTACCAAAGCGCGGTAGCAAATGCAACTCACGTACTTATCAAAGTGCAAATGCTAACCTTATAGCTTTTGGTCGTTGATTGATACATTAACTTCATGAACAGTAATTATTAAACCTGTTTTAAGTAGTTGCAATGGTCTAAGTGTTTCACTACGTGGTTAAGAACAAATTAACGCTAGCAAAGATCATTAAGACTCGAACCACAGTTTTGATTTAATATTACTAATAACTAACCTTTTATTGTGATAGTTTGATGTCTCTGATAAAATTTTAACTGAACTTCCGTTATGCAACAAAGAAAGCCTACAATTATTCCATTGTTAAACTTTGCATAACTCGTAAAATATTTACTGGTCACTAACAGTTGGAATTTAACTATGTTCAATAACGTCGAAGTACACAAATATTTAACTGAATAAACATTGTTGCTGCACTCTTTATGAGTTTATAGAAGCAATCATGCAGTCTGTAATTAAACAGGGTTTGTATCGGAATAATATTGAATAGGACAAGGATCCTGCCTGGTTGATGAGCTGGGAGAGTGATTTGGACGACACCAAGTATTTTGTAAGAACAGTTTTCGCTATTGAAGTTCATCACTAATGCGCGGGCTGGTCGTACGTGCTAATTAATCATTTGCTGGCTCTATCTTACTTCGGATGAAGTCGATGTGGCGTGGTGCGGGCATTGTTGACATACAACAGCTTTCCTCGTGACTGTTACAATTTACTGGGCAAATACTGTGCCCGTATTATTTGCAAATTGCCCAATCACCGTAACATTTGTACCAAATCAATATATTCCTCAATAAGCCCCACATACTGTAGCCACACCGACCAACACCGACCGGCCGCATTGAGCAACACTCTCCAACTTACTCTTTCGCCGCGCGCCCTTGCGCTGTGCGAGCGTGAAGGTCGGGGTGAGAGTTTAAAATAGGGAAAGATTAATTTTTAAAACTCACAACCACCAACTGCGAACCAAATTCCTAAACATGCAAAAACACTGGAACTGTGATTGCGACAGTTTCACTCGTTTTCTAGGGGATGATATCACACGTTCGCAGCTTTCCTTCCCTGCATATGATTAACAAAACAAATTCATAATAAAATCAAGTTCATGAGAGAAAAGGGTGTACTAACTACTATTTTTGAAAACACTTGAAAGTTCACTTTATGTTGTTTATTTCACAATCTTAGAACCCTGTGGCTAATACGTTTGTACGTCGGCACATTTATCAAATAAAGTTATAGCTCGTGAGCCCCCAGACAAAATGAATATTTGTCGCGAATTGTTTTCACACCACGTGGCTGTCTCAAACACCGTTTATGTTCATGCCTATGCGACGACACGTGTTACATTAACAAATCACAGTCACTTTAATTCAATGCGATGCACACCTTGTTCCACCAGCTAAATATTCACAAACACACAGTAGCACTCGATTTAACTTGGTGCAATCTACGACGAGCAACCACACGTGGCGATTGCCACACACAAATCTAAAGTCACCACCTCGAGATCCACATGCCGACTGATGCAGAGCGACGCCGCCTGGCCAGCCACCCCACGTGCTCTCGAGTCCTCACTTCCTCCCTTGCACGCGCGCGCGCCAAAAGCTCAACTGCCGGGGTTTTTCCCCTACGTCATCAACTTCCCCATGTGAGCTGTTCTAACCGATTTGCCAACGTACAGCGCTCAGCCAATACATTTCTAAAACTTTTCTTAAAATCAAAATAATTACACTACACATTAAATAAATTGTCTTCTTAGGTTTTTATATTGGTATAAACATCCTTTGTACTATTTATCATAATCATGCAATTTCTTATGTCACAGATAAGTGATTTAACTGAATACTTTAAGATAAAATACAAAAGATTGATTGAAAATAAAATGAAAAATAGTTAATATATTATTTTTATAAACAAACATTGCCATGCTAGTTGTGTAACTGTCTTGCATTTATTGGTAATTTATTACTTTTCATTGTCAATTAAACATATTACGTCAGATGTGACTATATCAGCTAATGTATTGTTTATTTGTCAACAGGCTATTTTGTAATGAGGGCCTTAAAGGTTCCTAACTGCATCGTATTACTTCAAATGCCAGTAGTATTACAATATTTGTGCATTGCACTGTGCCTGGCACTCGCCATTGTCCCTCTCCCCCCTCACCGGAAACGAACTGTAAAATCCTAAGTTGGAACAAGCCACCAACGTCGGCCTGCTCGCTGGCCTCCCGTCAGCTACAAGCACACAGCAAATCTCAACGTGGAGAATTTCTACCTATGGCCTAACTATAAATGTTGTCACCCAACTGTGTACATACATTGTTACCATAATTATTAAGATTAAAATTGTGTAACATTTAGTGCATTGGCATGGTCAATGTTTGCAGTGAACTTCATACTGTTTGATTATCAAAAGCTATTAATTACCAGTATTTCTATTGGGCGGTAATCTTACAGCTGCCAGCGAGCTACCTACTACAAAGATGACTGTACAGTCTATACACAGACATACATTACTGGGTGATTCTATTTACACTTCGGTAAAATCAGACGTGACGTCATTATGACGTATCCACACTATCGAAGACGACTGGAGCCATGATCGACTTGTGTGGTCGTTCCAGACGCAAAACTGCGGTTGCAATTGTAGCAGACGAATTAAAGGAGTAGCTGATAATATCTTCAGTTGATAATGGTATATTCATTACAGTTTCGGAAGCTATAACTTTGCTTTCTTTTTTTTTTTTTTTTTTTTTGAAAGTAAGAAGCTATAAACTTTCCGGTAAAGGGCCTCCACTGTGAGCTCTGAAACGTTATTCAGCCAAATCTGATGTTGTCATCGTGGCCCATTTGTGAAGGTTGTGTTTAAAACTAATGGAAACTTTTTCTCTAACCGAAAAATGCTACCGAGTTGCATTGTAGTACGGAGTCTACGTTAAACTAAGAGCACAAAATACGGTTAACAGGCTATAAGCGACAATGTGTACTTGGACATGTCAGAATATGCGACATTCAAAAACAACATATAGTCGCTTTAGGTATATGTATGTTTTCGCCGAAACTATAAATCAAATGAGCTGGATATTAATACAGTCATTTGTTTACAGAGGCTCTACGAACATCACGTAAAACATTTCGTAAAACTGGGTACTCAACTTTGTCCAAGTTGCTGCAACATGCTAGTTCTTTTCTTTGAAAATGTGTGAAGTTGACGTTCTCTAAGGCTCGGTCTGCGTTATTTCTGACATAATTTTCAATTTACATTTACTGAAATTTCCGTCAGTGCTTTCTAAAACATGATACCAATATTAAGTAAGACCTAGTTTTGTCACTAAACTACGAAGGAAAAAAGTATGCAGTTCAGAAAGAATGTCGAATTAAGCATGTTGTCCCACCCAAAACCAGCGTCTCGAACTATTGCAAAAGTCGATGCGCCGCTCTTCTGGACGTCGATCTTGTGGATACGTCATAATGACATCACGTCTGATTTTACCGAAGTGTAAATAGAATCACCCTACATTACTATACTGGCAATGCCGTATACAGATCTTTGGTGTCAGTGAAGTCTCGCCGCCATATTTCTATACTATAACGTGCGAGCAGTCGTGTGAGTTATTAGAGAAAACAGTCGTAAAAATACGAATGAACTGACGTAATTATGCTGTCCTTAGAGTTTTGACATGTAGGAAATTCGTGTTTTGTATATGGCTGACATTTTTAAAGCTTGATTAAGCTTCAACATATACAGTAATGAGTTGCATTGATTTGCTGCTATTATTAATCTGTTACCAATTTCATTCTACCTCGGATTTTCTTTCAGTAGTATGGTCACAATGAAGTGTACCCTTATTCTTTTGAGAGTTGTTACGAAATCTACAGTCTGCTTTGACGCACACACTAATGAGTCGTGTTTCCTGTTTTTATTAACCTGTTTCCAGTTTCGATCAACTTCGGTTTTTCTTTTAATAGTATGACCGTTATAAATGTGTTATTGGTCGTGGATAATATATAGCTTTATTCTTGTCTTTCAGACAACTACTTCTGCTTTAACTGTACGTAACGGTAAAATTTTACCTATCATCCCGCCGACCTCTCATGATTATGTTGGCAACACAACAAAATGGTAGAACGTCTTTGCCTAGATGTTAATTTTAATGTTTAACTGTACATAACATGTTCCACTCATAACACGATTCGAAAATGCGGAAGTGTTAGCTCAAACGCAAATCATGTTCAAACCAAACAGTAAAGCTTACGACATCATATCGTGTCAGAAGATCATAGTAGTACCGTACGGAAACCTTTTGACGTTAGGTGAGGCAAGATGGCGGCATAAAACTTCAGTCACAGAGGCTAGTTTGCCAGTCTAGTAATGTATGTCTGTGAGTCTATACAATAGCAACGACCCTGACTAGCCCTGCGTGTCTACTACATTCAGCGTACAATATTTGATTTTGTATTCATATTAAATACATAAATCACGACATCACAGACCCGTCTGGGCTCCCTGCTTTGTATTACGCGGGTCTTCGTTGCGTTTTGTTTCCTATGGTTCGGCCTCGCTTATTAACTTGACCAGGAGATGGCGCTCGGTGTGCGGCGAATTCTCCGCGCGCGGGCTGCGGCGTCATGGAGCGTTGCGCGCGTGTGGAGAGAAGGCGAGCCGGCCTTGCGAAGCGCCACGGAGTTGTCGCAGAGGAGTGGTGGCCACTGGAGCGTGGCTGCCTGTCGAGAGGGGGACTTGAGCGGAAGGCGCCGGTGGTTACGGCGCCGAAGGCAAGTGTCGTGCACGGGGTTTCGTGTGTACTGAGTTCACGCCCCTTTCCCTCCTATTGCTGCCTTACAGCGTCACATACGAGTAGAGGGTTTTAAGTGGGTCAGAATGATACTGGGCAGCTTCGTCAACGGCTTAGGGTGTGTTTAATAGTAGTCACCCTAATGTAATTATTTATCCAGAGGTTAGCACCACAGAGTGCGTATTAAATTTGTTGTTGTAACAGAATTTGTACATTGAGCAAGCTATAAAGGAAAGCAAGGAGAAATTTGGAGAAGGAATTAAAGTTCAGGGTGAATAATTCTAAACAATGCGTTTTGCCGACGACATAGTAATTCTGTCAGATACAGCAAAGGACCTAGAAGAGCAATTGAACGGAATGGACAGTGTGCTGAAAGGTGCATATAAAATAAAGATTAACAAGAGCAAGTGCAGTGTAAGAAAATCAGGTGATGCTGAAGGAATTAGGTTCGGAAACAAAGCAATAAAGGAGGTAGATGAGTTTTGTTACTGGGGCAGTAAAATAACAAATAATGGTCGCAGTACAGAGGATATAAAATGCAGAATGGCAATGGGTAGAAAAGCGTCCTTGAAAAAGAGAAATTCGTTAACATCGAATATTGATTTAAGCATAAGAAAGTCCTTTCTGAAGGCATTTGTATGGAGTGTTGCCTTGAATGGGAGTGAGACATGGACGATAAACAGTGCGGACAGGAAGAGGATTGAGGCTTTTGAAATATGGTGCTACAGAAGAATGCTGAAGATTAGGTGGGTGGATCGCGTAACTAATGAGGAGGTACTGAACAGAATTGGGGAGAAAAGAAATTTCTGGCATACCTTTACTAAAGGAAGGGATAGATTGGTAGGACACATTCTTAGACATCAAGGAATTGTGAATTTAGCGTTGGAGGGAAGTGTGTGAGGTAAGAGGAAGACCAAGAGATGGATACAGTAAGCAGATTCAGACAGATGTGGGTTGCCGTTCTTATGTGGAGATGAAGAGGCTTGCTCAAGATAGGGTATTGTGGAGACCTGCATCAAACCAGTCTCCGGACTGAAGACCACAACAACAACAATTGAATTGAGTGTAAAATTTTCTGATACTGGCCCCTGTTAGCAAGGACTTGAGTGGCCACGTAGTTACATGTTAATTGTAATTATTTATCCAGAGGTTAGCACCACAGAGTGCGTATTAAATTTGTCGTTGTAATTCAATTGAGTGTAAAATTTTCTGATACTGGCCCCTGTTAGCAAGGATTTGAAAGGCCACGTCGTTAAATGTTTTGTGTAACTATTTGTCCAGAGGTTAACCCCAGAGAGTGCATATGTAAGTGGGAATAAAGGATGCACGCATGTGCAGGTACGGAGGTGAGCAGCCAGTGGGACAGCAGAAACTAGAAACACTAGAGTAAATTAGAACGAGATATATATTTCTTAGAGACTTAGTAATACTTAACTTTTACATAGCTCAGTACTGCAGAATGCTGATACATAGTTTAGTTAGAGGCCTGCCTAATGCCTATCCGATAGCCAAGTCTTCATTGGTGCCTATCTGATTCCGAAGTCTTAACTGGTTCCTATCTCAGTCCCAAGTGAACGATGTCGTTCAGTCGGTGGCCACGAGCGGAGTTGCAGCAGAGGGCGCTCGTGGCTGACGTCGTAAGAACGCCGCGCCGTGCGTGCATCGCGGCGCGCGCCGAAAGTAGGTGGCGCGCACTTTAGACTTGTGCGACACCACATTACCAATCCCTAATTTCCCGATATCAATCACCTCATTCCACATCTCAATTACCGACACAAATAAACATATAAGTGACAGTTAAATAACGTATGACAATAAGTAATCAAACCAATAATATTTATGCCTGAGAAACACGTAGATGATTTACACTTAGCGTAAGTAGGTAGTGGTCAACTTGTGTTAACTATGCCAAACAAATGTCACAAGCAGCTGTATTCAGATAGTGTAGTAAGCAGGTAGTGCAATGCAACAAAACGTGACTTACCCGAAGCGGTGGCAAGGAAAGTCATAGGAAGGTTGGAAGCGGGACAGAGGCAGAGGGAGGTGCTTGCAGCTATTGGAGTGCATCAAAGTGTAATTTCCAGGACATGGATGCGATTTCAGACGACAGGAAACGTTAAAAGAAGGCACGGGCAAGGTCTTCCGCGGATAATATCAGCAAGAATGACCGCTATCTCCGGTTAACAGCCCGTCGAGGTAGGTGGCTGAATGCAACTCAGCTGCAACGCACTCTCCAGGCAGCATCGGGACGCGCGATATCGACACAAACAGTCCGAAATCACCTTCGAGACTGTGCCTTCTACGCACGGTGCCATATGGTGGTGCGTCTAGTTAAAACGACGATACCGTTTAGACCGCAGAAACTGGGAGGAGGAACATCACGATTGGAGTCGTAACAAGTGGTAACGGGTTCTGTTCACAGTTGAGTCCAGATTTTGTGGTCAGTGGGACAGTCGTCGTTCCCTCATCCAGAGAGAACGAGGAAGTTGCTTGTGCAGGAAACATCACCATATCATGGTGTGGACGAATGGTGTGGGCAGGAGTCGGTTTCGACGGAGGTACATCTACATCTACATGGGATACTCTGCAAATCACATTTAAGTGCCTGGCCGAGGGTTCTTCGAAACACAATTATACTATTTATCTCCCATTCCATTCTCGAATAGCGCGCGGGAGAAAGAACACCTTAATCTCTTTGTTAGAGCTCTGATTTCTCGTATTTTATTCTGATGAGCATTTCTACCTATGTAAGTGGGAGTCAACAATATATTTTCCCATTCGGAGGAGAACGTTGGTGATTCGAGTTTCGCAAGTAGCCCACGCCGCAGCGATAAGAGCCGTTGTTGTAGTGATTCCCATCCCAGATCCTGTATCATTTCCGTTACACTGTCTCCCCTATATCGTGACAATACGAAACTAGCTGCCCTTCTTTGGACTCTTTCGATGTCCTCCGTCAAACCCAACTGATAAGGATCCCACACTGGGCTGCAATACTCCAAAAATGGACGGACAAGCGCAGTGTATGCAGTTTCTTTAGTAGTTCTGTTGCATCTTTTAAGGGTTCTGCCAATAAAACGTAGTCTCTGGTTCGCCTTTCCCACGATATTATCTACGTGTTCTTTCCAGTTTAGGTCTGAAGTAATAGTAATTCCTAGGTATTTTGTGGAGTTTACGGCTTTCACATTTGATTGATTTATGTTGTAAACAAAGTTTAACGGATTTCTTTTCGTATTCATGTGGACGACTTCACACTTCTCATTATTTAGAGCCAATTGCCAATTTTTACACCATACTGATATCTTATTCAGATCGTTCTGCAGCTGGTTTTGATCTTCAGATGATTTTACTAGACGGTAAATGACGGCGTCATCTGCAAACAACCTAAGAGAGCTACTTAGATTTTCCCCTAAATCGTTTATGTAAATAAGGAGTAGCAGAGGACCAATAACACTACCCTGAGGTACGGACTTCTATGTCATTCAGAATGGTGCTTTTACTGCTCTGAGGTATAGAGACGAGATTCTGCGACCTTTGTTGTGCCCTACGCTGGTGCCATAGGGGATGGGTTCCTTCTGTTGGGCTATAACGCTCATCCCCGCAGAACTGCACTGGTGAACAACATGCTTGATGCTGAGGTAATTGCACTTGACAGACATTTTGTAGCCAGACCAGCAGACTTGGATATTGCACTCATGGAAGAATGACCAAAATCTCTCAAGAGCTGACTGATAATTCCAACTGTCCATGCCACGCAGGTGTGCAACTTTACTGGCCGTACGAGGTGACCTCACACCATATTAGAGGGCAACGAGAATGACTATTTCACTGTTATGGTAGCCCTTCACTCTAAGTAAACGCCGTGTAATCCTCAAGAGTTGAGACAGCAAAATATTGTACTATATCACACACAAAATACAATTGTAAACAACTGAATAAAATACGTTACCATAAGTATATTGTGTATGATATCTTACTTGATTCGCTAATTGTTTTGAGCAGACTGTTTAAGAATAGGAAATATTCTTTTATCGACGAAAGATATCAGATTTTACGATATACAATGGAAATAGTATAAGTGTGAGATAAAGTATGGAAACACACAAAAATGAAAGAAGTATAAGTATTATTCTATGAAAACTCTGTCACTTGTTGAGCCTGAAAGCTGACTGTTGTGAGCAACTGTCACTGATAGTTTAAAATAAAGAACAGCGTCACGAAATGCGCTAATATACAGCATAAAGTTAGTAAAACGCGACACTATTCTTCTCAAATACTAACAAGCAAGAAATTTTAAGAATTACTCTTAGGAATAAACATAAAAGACAAAATGAGGGTTCCGTCTTTCCTGGTGACTTCCCCTGCGGCTCTTCTAGTGCGTCACCAGGGTAATGGCTGCAGCGAGTGACTTATTTCGATGTGCGGATTGTGTGGCGCGCCATGTTAAATGTAACGTGAACAATTCTCGTGACGCAAGCGCCAGCCATGCGGAAGTGGATATTAGCTGCGATAATTTTCATTTCGGTGGCGCATACGTTCAACGACGAATATCTGGTTTCCATTAAAGAATATGATGGAATAAATCAGGTTTAACGTCCAGCAACGCACCTGTCACAATTCACACGCGGCTTTACCTGTGTTTTCTGTTATTTGTGTAAATTAGCGCAACTTGTAACTCGTGGAATTATGAATTACAAATATATTGCCTTAATTTTAAAAACTCTGACTTTAGAAACTTTATTAATCAGATTTCTGCAAAATATTTGACATACATGCGTGAGGATAGCACCGTTTTTTTATCGAATCGGTTTCGTTCCTGACATGTGATCAAAACATACTTGCAAACAATTCAAGAGGGTTTAAATGCAGGAGTTTGACAATTTTTCCAAACAAATTATTGAGTTTCTTACTTGTCCAAATAAGAGTTGGAACAATAAATAAAGTTTCCTATGACCTTGTTCACCGTAGAAAAACTCTTACAACATTAAGGTGATTTGAAAGTTTGATTTCTATTAGATTTAAACATAAAAATATTCTCAACAACGTACTGCTTTTTATGAAACGATTTGATTGGACCTTTGAACTGTAAAAATTTCCTAATAATATTTCATACTGTGACAATGGAGGAGTCGTAAAGTTAAAAGAATTAGTAGGCGTTGTAAGAATCGTCGTTATTTTTCAGTGAATTCTGGGATTGATTTGATTCATTGATTGATTTTCTCAGGAAAGCCAAAACAGTCTTGGTCCAACACGCCACTGCCCGCACCGAAACTAAGTTTATTGTGCGGTATCGCTCCCTGTATATCTAGTAAAGCCAACCAATGCCCTTGAACAGTGCAAGGAGTCCCTTTACCAGTTCTTAATTCGACACAATTTATTCGGGTCTGGTTGTCCCAAATGTTCTGTGCCTTTCATTCTCCAATAATCTCCATTCGAAGACTAGATGTGATGCAGTTTCATCACCGACATCACAGATCCTACATTTAGGGTCCACTTCTGTTATTCCCATTGTATGTAGATGTTTTCTGAAATTCCCATGGCCTGTCAGCAATCCAACCATGAGTCTAATCTCTCTCCTGTTCAGGCCCAGGATTGCAGAGCTTCTTTTAAAACATGGCTTTGGCATCATTACCTTGCCATGTTTTTGTTGATAGACTTTGGACCAATATTCAAAAATTCAAATGTTTGTAGATCTATCGGACCAAACTGCGTGGTCATCAGTCCGTAGCTTACAAACTACTTAAACCTAGGTAAACTAACCTAAGGACAAACACACACACCCATGCCCCAGGGAGGACTCGAACCTCCACGGCGAGCAACCGCGCGCTCCGCAGCGAGAAGCCTCGGCTACTCCACCGCGGCGTCCAATATTCTACGTGCTGTCTTCTGAGCCAGTTACGTAGCTCCAATTTGATCATTGCCTTGGTGATTGTCAGGACAGGTTCCGGTCTAATAAATGGAGTCTCTGCCCCCATCCTGGCTAATCTGTCGGCATGTTCGTTGCCACTGATCCCCGAGTGGCCAGGGACCCACAATTGATTTACCCTATTGCTTTCCCCTAGCTCCACCAGAACCCTGTGACATTCTGCAACAATTTTAGATCTTGTTGCAGGAGCTGCCAGTAATCTCAGGGCTGCCTGGCTGCCTGAATAGATATAGATGCTACGGTCTTTGTAGCACCTATGCAAATTCTCCTCCAGACACGCCCCGATGGCAGTGATTTCGGCCTGGAATACTGAGGGCAGTTTCCTTAGAGAGATGACGCCCTTCAGTCTTGGCTGCAACCCGTATACCCCGGCCCCAACGCCTTGGTCTGATTTCGACTCGTCAGTGAACCAGACAATATCCACCGTACGGTGTCGATCTATTTTCTCCCCCTGCTCCCTACTTCCAATTGTTATATTGAAAGGCTTGTTGAAGCAGTATGGGGTTATAATATAGTCGCCTGGCATTTCCCCAACCTTTCGTATATTTACCTCACTCACTATTTTAGTGTGTGACTCTTGATATCCCAAAGAGTTCCAGTTGTTGCCAGATTTGAGTCTGTATGCACCAGCCGCTGCCTCCATCTTGACCCAATGGTGTATAGGGGGCATATCCAACATGGTTTCCATCCCAGCAGTTGGTGTGCTGCTAATTCCGCCTGTTATGGCTAAGCAGGCTAATCTCTGCACCTTACCAAACTCCTTAGCAGCAACCTGCTGTTCTACCTTCTTCCACCACACGAACGCCCCATAGGTGATCCTGGGTCTAATCACCGTGCTGTATATCTAGCGCATACCCTTGGGGCTCAGGCCTCAATTTTTGCCAAAAGCTCTCCTGGTATTTACCAGAGTACCTTTTGCCTTGCAGCAAATTTTCGTAATGTGAGGGGTCCATGTCAGTTTCTCATCTAAGGTAATCCCTAGATATTTCACTGTCCCTTTCACAGGTAGCGCTTCATTGAAAAGCTTTAGATTCCAACTTGAATATTGGATATGCTTCTTTGTGAATGGTACAACAACAGTCTTCTTCGGACTAACCTCCAGATCCTGTTTTCTGCACCAGTCTTGCACAATGTCCAACGCACCTTGTGCCATATTCTTGACTGTGTCAGCAAATTTGCCAAGTATTACTATGACAAGATCATCTGCGTATCCTTGGCAAAAGTACTGCCTAGAGTTTAATTCTCCAATGAGATCATTCACCACTAGTTTCCACAATAAAGCGGAAAGAACTCCTCCTTGCGGGCAAGCCCTAGTGGTGTTGATTACCATTTTTTTCATTCATCATGGTAGCTTCTACCTTTCTTCCACCTACATATAGTCGTCCCTAGGTTATGCACCTCTGCTGCCCTAACCATGGAATCGAAGGTCATGTTGCTAAAAGCCCCCTGGATGTACAGGAAGATACAGTGGACTATTTCCTGAAAGTGTAGTACTTTCTCCGCCTTCCCAACGAGTTGGTGGAGAGCTGTCTCACATGACTTACCAGGCTGATATGCATGTTGGTTTGAATGTAGAGGAGCCCTACTTAACCTGTCTCCAACATGCACATTAACCAGCTTTTCCAATGTCTTAAGAATGAAGGAGGACATGCTGATTGGCCTTGGTATGATCAATTCTCCCTGGTTTTGGAATGGAGACAACCTTCACTGCCCTCCAGGCATTGGGAATGATTCCTTCTGCTAGGCTAACCCTGAATAACATGCATAGGAATCTAATAAGATTTTCTCCCGCTTGTTGCAGGAGAGCTGGAAAGATTCCATTGGGGCCAGGTGACTTGAACGGTTGAAATGTTCCCACAGCCCATCGGACCTTACTGAAATCGACACACTCCTTGGCCAATTACCAGTCCTCTTTACAATTACCTCAGAACCGTTGTCTCTCAGGAATCGCATTCTGGTCTTAGTTATCCCACAAAGTATATTGAGGAAAATGAGTCTTGCGGAGCAGTTCCAGCGTTTCATGTGTTGTCTTTTTATACTCCCCATCCTCCTTCCTCATTGTGCCTCCTGGATTAGTTGATACCCTAGTGAGGATTTTATGAAGTCTCGCTTGAGCAGCCGTGCCCTCCACTTCCTCACAGAATACCTTCCAGGATGCCTCCTTTGCCCGTCTGATGGCAAGGTTGTAATTCACAAGGGCCTCACGATAGTTTGCCCATTGTCCCTTGCGCCTCGTAAGGTTAAACAGTCTTCGTACCTGTTTCCTTTGCATTTCCATGTTATTATTCCACCAAGCCACACTTCTATTTGTGCACTTCTTGGTGATTGAGCAGTTGTCCTAGTATGAGGTCACTATAGCAGAGGTTACGGCCTCTGCTACTTCCTCAAACTCTGCTGGATTCCTTATCGAGGTTTTAATTTCCGATGCACTGAAGTCAAGGGCCTCACGATAGTTTGCCCATTGTCCCTTGCCCCTCGTAAGGTTAAACAGTCTTCGTACCTGTTTCCTTTGCATTTCCATGTTATTATTCCACCAAGGCACACTTCTATTTGTGCACTTCTTGGTGATTGAGCAGTTGTCCTAGTATGAGGTCACTATAGCAGAGGTTACGGCCTCTGCTACTTCCTCAAACTCTGCTGGATTCCTTATCGAGGTTTTAATTTCCGATGCACTGAAGTCAAGGTCTCTCCTATATGTCTCTCTGTCCGTTTTACTAGGATTCCTATAGGCCGTGGTCTATCTGGTTCCCATTTCAATCTTGAATTTAATATACATATGATCTGATGTGGATGGCTCTAGGACCACATGCCACTGTTTGACGTAACTGCCCATCATCATGGAATCAAAAGTTATGTCAAGTACTTCTTCCCTTCTACTATTCCTGAATGTAGGTTCATCACCCCTATTCAGGATCTCCAAATTGTTAGATAGGGAAAAATTCAAGAAGGTGCTCACCTCTACTGTTGGTGTCCTTGCTGCCCCACGATAGATTGTGGGCATTGGCATCACATCCCAACAACAGTTCGTCTCCTTGCCAATGGCAGGCTTCCGTCAGTCTCCTGACTTCCAAAGAAGGAGGAGAGCTGTCTTCGTAAGGAAGGTATGCTGAGGCCAAAACAATTTCCCTCGTGGTACATTCCTCACATTGCTGCATCCTGATGGTCACCAGGTCCCTGGAACAAAAATCCATCATTGGTATGTAAGGGATTCCATTTCTAACATAAATGCATGTTCTGGAGTTTTTTAGATTTCTAGCATAAATTAGCTTACCTCCAGTACCACCGGGGCCTGATGCACCCCGTTTGTATAAATAGGGTTCTTGTATCAGGGCCACGTCCACCTCCTGTTTCCCCAGGTGACGGCTCAGGGCAGCAGAGGCCCCTTTACTATGCTGCAGGTTTATCTGCAGCACTTCCAGTCCCCATCTTGCTGCCATTATTGCCTTTAAGGTCTTTGATTACCCTGACGGCGACCTGCGAAACCCCTAAAAACAGTTTCAGGCCTTGCTCTCGCATTGCCTTCAGGGACTTCTCTCCGACCTCCACCACCAGGGTTCGTCCTTCCGGAACGACCTTTTAGTTAATTACCCTCCAATCCTCTGTCGAGACTTTTGGGTTCTGAACTGTTATTTTCTCGTATAGAGACTTTGGAGAGACATCTTGAAGGATCTTTGGTACCCATATTGACACCTTTGCGGTCTTCAGGAGTTCAGCTATTGTCTTGACCAGCAGCTTCGCATCCTCCCATGGGGATATCATGGGCACCTTGTCCTTAAGCCATTCTGCTGAGTGCTTCCCCTCACAGACAAAAATGAGGGCACCACGATCTAGATAGACCCTCCTGAATTTGGGTCTTGGACCAGCGTCCCCCCAATCTCTTCAAAGAGGGGCATTTGCATGAGCTCCTCCTGCTGCGAGATGATGCTCACCAGTGGGTATCCTTCTTAGACAACCGCCATTCTAAAGACCGAGACTGTAGTACTATAGGTCTATTTCCCTATTTCCTGCCTCAGCCTTTTAGGGTCACGTCTGTCCAGAGAGGAAGGAATCTTAGATTCCTCCCTAACCCTCTTGCCACCTGTCTTTGACGTCGAGGGGGGTCTGTGTATCCCCTTTGCCCTGACGCAGTTTCTTTTCGGGGGTCTTGGGCTCAAGCCCTTTTGATTCCCTCCACTTATGCTTAGGAAGCCATTCTTTTCCTTCCTTTAGCTTCTGGTCCTTCAGAAGTTTTCTCCCCTGAGCCCCAGACAAGCCCTTAATCCTAATCTGGTCCAACTTCTCTGTTACAGTTTCCACTTCTTGCTCAGGTCTAGACCCTGATTCAGGAGTGCACTCCATCGGTCCTGATCCCGATGTCTGAGTATCTGAGGTCTCAGATTGCCCCTCAGGTTCTTTTAAAGTACTTTCTTTCTCTGTGTTCATCTTAATGCCACGAGATTTGAGGATTTATATGGTCCACACCACGATAACCCCACGCGGTGCAAGGCTACTTACTCAGGGAGGTCGCCCAGTATCCCTGAGTCTCCTTTAGAGACACATCCACCCATGTGCCAGGCACCCCTTGGCATGGATTACATCACACCTTGGGTTGGGAAAAGAATTGGGAAAGGACTGGGGGAGGATAAGGAAGACGGGACGTTATGGGACACTCTTAGTCTGATCCATCAGCTGAGGCCTTTCCGGCAGTAGGTTCTCTACCATCGGTATAGCCCTCAGCTTCCCACGGATGCGCAAGCCTCCCAACCCATACGGACAGTGCTTCGTCAAGGTGATGTCCCCCGGAGAGGGAATTCTGAGAAGTTCGAATGTAATTGCAAACAGCTCATTAAAAGTTGACATAAATTTTGACCCTTTCGTTTCTGTGTTCCTAGTGTCCTCGTGCGATCCACGGTAATGTAATGAATCCCGAAATTCTGAAGTTCTCTGTTCGTCAGTTTAGTTCTTTCAGTGATCACTCGAAGGATCCAACGTTTTACCTTGTTAGTGGCCAAAAAGGTTTAGATGGTTCTATGCAACAAACGAAAATTTCTTTAAGTTTTAGGCTAACGACTATAGTATGAATTAACAGTACATCGCGAAGAGGACTAGAATAGTGAAATTATACAACCTGTTGTATCGTCATCCGCAAGGGATACTGTCTTACTTTAATTTCCTGTACTGTTCGATAATAGTGCAAGTGAACAGAGACCTTCAGTAAACCATCATATACATTTCCTGGGTTTTACTGACAAGGTAGTTTCACCAAATTATGTAACAGGAAGAATAAAATTTACTTTACTCGTTTTGGAACATACTCATTGAGAATTTAAATAATAAAAATGTCATTGATAGTAATTAGTTCGGAAGTATCGTCTGTCAACTGAGATTATCTCGATGATAAGTACCGCATCTTTTTAGAATCTTATCTGCTATATTTATTATAACACTTAAATCCTAGAAACTGTCCATTGTGTAGGCGTGCACTATACGCAGGAAGCGGCTACTACGGTACCAGAGTAGGTGTGGTATTTACATGCTTAGTGAACAATCCCATCACACCAAATAAAGGCACATCGTCAGACCGCTGTGAGTATCATACACACAACATAACGCAGAAATAAATATTAATTTAGTAATAATTATCTGCAATGATGGCTTTGGAAAGGTTTCTGAACATGTACATAATTGCTCTGAAAATGATATTTAACAGAAATGAGCAATGACTGTGGTAAATTACAGACTTTGTATGGTTGTTTATGCCGTCGTCAATGGGCCAATGCAGCTTGTACCTAACTCACTGCGACAGTTATGAAGCGCATGACATATGTAAGCCATTTCTGTAGTTCAAATGAAAGACTTTTTATGTTAATCTATTTTTTTCCTTCGTGAAATTACCCGTATACATTCATCTTACTCTTTTGTGAGTAAGATGAAGAGTTTGACATGATTTGAAAAAAGGCAAAGTAATCACCATAAACGTTACAGTTCGAAAAACTATGAAATCTGTAGTTGGACACAAAACAGTAATAGTTCTTTGTCGTATTCATGTAGGCGTGAGGTCGAAAATAAGGAGATAAACATTTCGGTAGCTTACTGTCCATATCTTACTCTCCTTGCCCCTCTTCAAAACTATCGAGATATCGTATACGTCGTCTATGCTACTCACAATAACTACAATATCTCGACTCAAGACATCGTATACGTCGACTGCAAATGCAACGTTTCTGCGTCAGTCTCGTGATTGGTACTAAAAACTTTTACAGCTACTCGTAAAAACAAAATTTTTAGCCTGACATTCAAATAAGTATCAAAAAGTCGGACATGTCCGGAAAAAGCCTGATAGTTGGTAATCCTAGATGTGATTCATGTCGGGCGATTTGGGTGACTAAATTATTTACTGGAATTGCCCAGAATGTTCTTGAAACCAATCGCGAACAATTATGGCGCGTTGCCATTTACAAAAATTCCGTTGTTATTTGGGAATGTGAATGGCTGCGAATGGTCTCCAAGTACCCGAACCATTTTCGCTCAATAATCGCTTCAGTTGCGCCAGATGAGGCAGAAACAGCACACAGCAGCCACCATGACTTGCACAACACCTTGTTGACTGTTTCTGTCCGCGGCTTTGCGGTGTCTGCACCACCCTCGACCCCTACCAACCAGGTCGTGCTGATAGTAAAGGCATTCGAGTCGTTCGTCTGCTGCCATAGCCCATAACCGCCGAATTTCGCCGCTGTCCTAATGGATGCGATCGTCGTACATCCCAAATGATTTTTGCGTTTATTCATGCAGTGTTGATTGTCTGTTAGCAATGGTAACCCAAATGGGCGAATACGTACAGGCCGTCAGTCATTGTGTTATCCTTGGTGAGATGTAACACATGAATTCTGGGACTCTCGGAATACACTTGAAACCGCGAAATGGAATGTCTCATGCGTCTAATTCCAACTAACATTCAGCTTTCAGAGTCAGTTAATTCCCGTCCTGCGACCGTAATGAAATGTTCAAATGAAACATACTGCCAGTAAGTTTCATATCAGCCCACACTCCGCTGCAAAGTTTCATTCTGGAAATGTTCAAATGTTTGTAGAGTTTATGGGACTTAACTACGTGGTCATCAGTCCCTAAACTTACAAACTAGTTATTAACTAAGGACGGCACAAATATCCATGCCCGAGGGGGGATTCGAACCCCCAACCGTAGTGGCCGTGCAGACTCTGACTGACGCGTCGCAGAACGCTCGGCCACCTCGGCCGACCGGCCGTAATCGTGTAGGAAGCATCAACACATGAATCACACATGAACTCTCCCAGTGTTCCACTTTTTTATAGTTTGTGTACGCGATAATACTTCCATCACTATCTGTGGAGTTCGCTGTCACAATACTTTTGTCGTGTCCGTTGTAACCAAGGAGGTTAGAATACATGGAGACACCATTACGCTGAAAAAGTGAAGACTGCCTCAGCCATATTGCGGTTTTAATTCTGCCGCGACCAGGTTTGATGCTGCCGCTTTTGTTACTGCTATGCTGAAGTTTCGAGCCGATTGTCCGAATGCGGCGATCCGCTGTTTAGCAAGTCAGCAGCGTTACCGAGTGGAATCTTATAAAAACAATAGTGTTAGTTTAGTTCAAGTTTTACACACAGAGTCTCAAGTTAATTAAACTGTAAAGAGCTTTCTCTTTGACTAGCATCATAGAAGCTGCTTAATTATTTTACGAGATGACTATACAGGGTAAATCTAAATTCGCGCACTTAGGCTTTGCAGCGCGATTCCTCCCATGCCAGCAATAAAAAAAAAGTCTCTCAGAAAATTTCGCCTTGCTTTCTGGTAGTAAATGAACGTCAAAGACAGATGGCTGTGTGTTCCATGCGTCAGAGTGTTTCAGAATTGCACCAATAAACTTCTAGTGGACGTAGAAGGCGTCTTGAGGAACAAAGTGAGCATTGAAACCCATGCCCGGAAACGCCATTCAACGACGCTATGGAGAGTCCTAGTTAGAGGCACCGGCTGCTGCCGCTAGGCATCCCTCCAGCAACTTCGACGCTCTGTTGCGTCGTTGGATAACGTTTCCGGGCATGGGTTTCTGTGCTCACTTTGTTCCTCAAGACGCCTTCTACAGCCCCCACAAGTCTGTAGGTGTAATTGTGTGAAACACACAGACGTATGCCACACACACTCATCTCAGTCTTCGAAATCCATTTACTGCCGGAAATATGCGCAGGACGAAATTTTGCGGGAAATTTTTTCATTGCTGGCAGGTGAGGAATCGCGCTACGAAGCCCGAGTGCGCAAATTTAGATTCACCCTGTATACACTCCATTTCCACCACCTTGATCCTCTTCCACTTTCAAACTAATGCGAGCCTACTCATTTAATTGTTTTGGTAGCAGAGTTACCCAAAGGGGGGGGGGGAGGGGTGGTCATGACGCAAACTGTGTCATTGAAATTTCTGGGGGGTGGGGGGGATTAGTACTTTTTGCCAGCCTGGCGAGGCTTCATAAAACAATTTACAAAACATGAAATAGGGTATTTAATTTCAATATTAAATGGCAAAACAGGACCTAATATCTCGGGTGTGGGTGGGTGGGAAGGGGGGGTAGGTCGCAGTTGGAGGGTGCGTCATTGACCAAGGGGTCAAGGGGGGGGGGAATCTCTGCTCCGTAGTACAATTGGTTAAATTATAAAAAGTGTGATAATAAGTCATAGATTAATAATTTCAATAGGCTTTACTTTTTTTTTAAATCCCCCCCCCCCCCCCCCCCCCCCCGACTCTCAGAACCAAATCCTGGCTGCGCCACTTTGTACTGACAGTCAATTCAATGCATTAACAGTAAGAGGGTAAACTTAACGCATAGTTGTAATGGAGAAATAGCTTACCAAAACTCTCAAAGAAGGCGGACAGGCGTCAACCACAGTCACTGCGACAGCTGCGCTCCAAGCGGTCCGAAAGCTACATTTCTGAATAAGATATTAGATGCGTACGAATAGAATCGTTTATATTAATTTTAACTTACCTTTTTACGTTAAGAAAGTATGTAGCGCCATAAAAAATACCCACTAGCGTAATAATAGCTCCACATTTGCCTTTCTTAGGTTTCCTACACTCCCTTACAAGGTATGTCGCTCTTCTACTGAAGAACGAAAATGTTTATTCATTACAGTTCCAGTAAAATCAGTGAGGGTGGATAATCGGAAACGTATATAGATTGCGGTAACTACGGTATTTAATGTACCAAATCAGCCACCACAGCTGTAGCCGAAGGAAAAACGTCAGATACGTGGCAATAAAACGGAAAAAGCAATGAAACTGTTTTCCAACAAAGAAGATCCCAATACCACAATCGTTGCTACAGCTGAACAACAAACGGCAAGAATATTAAAAAATGTCTTTTTAAGCTAATGTAATTACACTCAAAAGAATGTGCATCTATAAGAAAGGCGATGAGGTGTAAAATGTGCGAATTATTAGACTCCACATCGATCTGATACGCGGGAAAAAAGGCTTCTCATTGTAAGAACAAATTATAATATAAAAATATGGTCCTCCTATGTTTATATTCTACTTACTTTTAGCCGAATAAGCTGCAAATATAAACATATTCGTAAGTATTTATTCATGACGAAAAAGTTCTGTATACCACTGAATCAGTTAAATTCGGCTGTTTTTACATTAATTTCCGTATTATGCATGTCTCTTGGTGTTTCGCTAATGCTTGTAACGCAAAAAATATAGTAACTGTTTCGTTAATAATGTACAAAAACAATCACAATCAAACGTCACTACCTCGGCGGCTTGCCCACCGCTAGGAGCGCTAGTGTCGTTGCAGCTGTCGGTTGGTAACAACTTTCACAGCACTGAGTGTCGCGACTGTATATGTTAGACTATGCTTCAACAGTCGTATGTGCTCGGCAAAGATAACGCCATCTCCCTTTGTTTTAACAAAAAAATGTTCAAATGTTTGTAGAGCTTATGGGACTTGACTACAGGGTCATCAGTCCCTAAACTTACAAACTACTTATGAACTACTTAATCCTAAGGACGGCACAAATATCCATGCCAGAGGGGGGATTCGAACCCCCGACCGCAGTGGCCGTGCAGACCGTGACGCGCGCCTCAGTCAGCTCGGCCACCGCGTCCGGCCTTTGTTTTAACCTCCTTCGTTGTAACAGCCAGAGGGTGTGTCATTTAATGAATTGTCTGATTCCTATCTACCCAGTAGGCAGCACTAAAGCATACAGTACTGGTTTCATTATGACATCCTGTGTAGTATGCTGCATAGTATCTACAGGCTTTTCTCAGTCGTTTATTTGCATATCCCAATTATATAACAAAAAAGAGAATTGATCGAAACACATAACCATAAATTAAACAAACATCTAACAATAATTCTTTATCATTATGCAACAGTTACATTACAGAATATTTTACTCTTTATTGCAAGATACGCTAATTTTATTTCAATTATCAGAATTTGACTAAATGCATTTTAATTTCAGCTATGTTATTTAGGAATTACGATTCTAAACAATCAAATGTTTGTAAATCTATGTGACATAACCCCTACCCAAGATACTTTAGGTTCATTTTAGATCGGGCTCTTACAGTTAAGAGCCACCTAGAGCAAGTAGCGAAGAGAAGTGAACACCCGAATCGACGTTGTCAGAAAACTGGCTGAGTAAGGATGGGACGCAAATGTAGATACTCTTCGTACTGCTACACTGACATTAGTTTATTTCATGGCAGACTACTGTGTTCCGCCGCGGTGGAGTAGCCGAACGATCTAAAGCGTCTCGCTGCGGAGCGCGCGGTTGCTCGCCGTGGAGATTCCAGTCCTTCCTGGGGCATGGGTGTGTGTGTTTGTCCTTAAGTTAGTTTGCCTAGGTTTAAGTAGTTTGTAAGCTACGGACTGATGGCCACGCAGTTTGGTCCGATAGATTTAGAAACATTTGAACATTTGTACTGTGCTCCAGTATGGAAAAATAATGTACATGTGCGTTAAGTCGTCGTAAAATCATCAAGCAATGACAATCAGTGGTAGTAACAAGTGTACACCACCGTCATGGCTGCCTGTATTCTGTAACATTCCACTTCCATTAATAAGGTAAGAAGCAGCAGCGATAAGAGAAAGAAAGTTCCACAAGAGCTCCATTCATCAGAACTCACTTCTATACGATCAACTTCAGGAAGTACCAACCAGCAGAATCAAATCCACAAAACCAGCAAGACCACCAATATCAGACGGGTCCCTTGTGTATGATGTCTGTCAAGAATAGAAAGAGGTTTGGCAAAAGTTTCCTCCGGCTCTCATTTTATAACTGAGCCTAACAAACTCGTGAATGGTTTCGGTCTTCTCAAAAAACTATTCAACCGATTCCGCACGGGGAATGGAAGATGTAATGCCTCCTTGTATGAATGGGGATACAAAGATGCTCCAGCATGTGACTGCGGTGATCCTGTACAAACTATGCACCACCAGATTCAAAAGTGTACATTTAGAAAATTTCCTGGTGGACTCAGTGAGCTTCATTTGGTGACAAGAGCAGCTATAGAGTGGTTAAGTAACACTAATGAACCACAGACATTGCGGAGGTGGGTTGGCTTGCGAGCCTCAGCGGTACAGATAGCCGTACCGTAGGTGCAACCACAGCGGAGGGGTATCTGTGGAGAGGCCAGACAAACGTGAGGTTCATGAAGAGGGGCAGCACCCTTCTAAGTATTTACAGGGGCAACAGTCTGGATGACTGACTGAGCTGGCCTTGCAACATCAACTAACATGGCTTTGCCATGCAGTTACTGCGAAAGGCTGAAAGCAAGGGGAAGCTACGGTCGTTAATCTCACCATCGACATGCAGCTCCACTTTATGAATATATAATGATGCCATCCACTCGGGTAAAATATTCCGAAGGTAAAACAGTCCCTCATTCTGATCTCTGGGCGGGGACTACTCAGGAGGATGTCGTCATCAAGAAGAACAAAACAGGCATTCTACGGATCGGAGTGTGAAATGTTCTATCACTCAATCGGGTAGGTAAGCTGGAAAATTTGAAAAGAGAAATGGATGGGTTAAAGTTAGATAAGGTGTGAATTAGTGAAGTTCGGTGGCAGGATAAAAAGGATTTTTGGTGAGGTGAGTACACGGTTATAAATACAAAATCAGTTGGTGGTAACGCAGGAGTAGGTCTGATAATAAATAATAGGAATGCTGGTAACTTACTATGAAAAGCACAGTGAACTCATTATCGGCACAAAGATAGACACGAAGCCAACACCGATCACAGTAGTAGAAGTTTATATGCCAACTAGCTCTGCCGATGATGAGATCGAAGAAATGTATGAGGTGATAATATAGATTATTCAGACCGTTAAAGGAGAAGAAAACTTAGTAGTGATAGGGGATTGAAACTCGGTAGTAGGATAGGGAAGAGAAGGAAATGTAGTAGGTGAATATAAACTGAGGAAAAGAAATGAAAGAGGAGACCGCCTGGTGGAATTTTGTGCAGAACACAGTTTAATAATCACAAACAACTGGTTTAATCATCATGCTTGGAAGAAACCAGAAGACACTGGGAGATACCAGATTGACTTTATAATGGTAAGGCAAGGTTTAAACCTGGTTTGCC
The DNA here is from genome assembly GCA_026315105.1 of Locusta migratoria. NCBI lineage: Eukaryota > Metazoa > Arthropoda > Insecta > Orthoptera > Acrididae > Locusta > Locusta migratoria. Next base: position 373,695,381 of record CM048745.1, read on the forward strand.
GCGGTGGAGTAGCCGAGCGGTCTAAAGCGTCTCGCTGCGGAGCGCGCCGTTTCTCGCCGTTGAGGTTCGAGTCCTCCCTGGGGCATGGGTGTGTGTGTGTTGTCATTACGTTAGTTTACCTAGGTTTAAGTAGTTTGTAAGCTATGGACTGATGACGACGCAGTTTGGTCCGATAGATTTACAAACAAACCTGGTTTTAAGCTGCTAGACATATCCAGGATCAGATATACATTCTGACCATAACTTATTGGTTATGAACTGTAGGTTAAAACTTGATAGACTGCAAAAAGATAGAAAATTAAAGAGATGGAATCTGGACAAATTGAAAGAATCAGAGGTGGTTGAAGGTTTTAGAGGGAGAATTAGGCAAGGATTGTCTGGAACGGGGGAAAGTAATACAGTAAAAGAAGAATGGGTAGCTCTGAGAGATAGCGTAGTGAAGGCCGTAGAGGATCATATAGGCAGAACGACAAGGCATAACACAAATCCTTGGATAATACAGGAGATACTGAGCTTATTGATGAAAGGAGAAAATATAAAAATGCTTAAAGTGAAACAGGCAAAAGAGAGAACAAACGTCTGAAAAATGAGGTTGACAGGAAATGCAGATTGGCTAAGCAGGAGTGGCTTGAAGAGATATGCAAGACCGTAGAAGAATGTATAACAAGGGAAATATAGGTACCGCATACAGGAAAATAAAAGAGACATTTGGAGACAAGAAGCAACGGTATGAATGTAAAGAACTCAGATGGAAAACCAGTATTAAACAAACAAGGTAAGGCTGAAAAGTGGAAGGAATGTGTAGAGGGCCTACACAAAGGAAATAAATTTGAAGGCAGCAATCAAGAAGTGGAAGACAAAGTACAGGAATATTAGATAGGAGATACGGTACTACGAGAAGAATTTGACAGAGCCCTAAAAGATTTGAATAGAAAGAAGGCCCCTGGAGTGCTATTATCGTTAGGAGATCCAGTCATGAAGAAATTATTTCACCTGGTATGAAAAAGTATGAGGTAGGGGAAATAGACTTCAAGAAGAATATAGTAATTCCAATTCCGAAGAAAGTAACAGCTGAAAAATGTGAAAGCTATGGAACTATCAGTTTAGCAAATTATGGTTGGAAAATACTAGAATTATTTACAGACGAATGGGCAACTGGTTGAATCCGACCTTGGGGAAGATCAATTTGGATTTAGGAGAAATGTAGGAACACGGAAGGCAATACTCACATTACGACTTATCTTAGAAGATAGGTTAAGGAAAGGGAAACCTTCGATTTTAGCATTTGTGGATCTGGAGATAGCTTTTGACAATGTTGACTGGAATACAATCTTGCAAATTCTGGAGGTAGCAGGGTTAAAATATAGAGAGCGAAGAGATATATTCAACTTTTACAATTGTTAGAGCAATATTAGAGTCGAAGGTCATGAAAGGGTCGCAGTAGTTTGGAATGGAGTAAGATAGCGTTGTAGCCTTTGCCTAATGTTATTCAACCTGTACATTGAGCAAGTTGTGAAGGAATGGAGGGAGAAATTTAGAGAGGGATTTAAATTCCAGGGCAAGGGAATAAAAAGCTTGCGGTTGCCTGATGACATATTAATTCTGTCAGACACAGCAAAGGACCTCGATGAGCAATTACATGGAATGGACAATGTCTTGAAAGGAAGATATGAGATATGTCAGAAAATCAGGCGAATCAAATGTTCAAATGTTTGTAATGCTTATAGGACTTAACTGCGGGGTCATCAGTCCCTAAAATTACAAACTACTTATGAACTAACTTATACCATAGACAACACAAACATCCATGCCCAAAGGAGGCCGCGCTGTTCAACTTGGCGCTCCAGATCGCTGGGCTACTCCCGCGCGGCAGATCAGGCGATGCTGAAGGAATCAGATTAGGTAATGAGACAATGAAAGTAGTAGATGAGTTTTGTTACTTGATAGCAAGAAAACTTCTGATGGCCAAAATAAGAATATATAAAATACAGAATGGCTATGGGAAGAAAATCGTTTCTAAAGAAGCGAAATTTGTTGACATCCAATATTAGTTTAAAGCATTTGTCTGAAGGTAGCATTGCATGGCGGTGAAAAGTGGACGATAAGGAGTTCAGACAAAAATATGATAGAAGCTTTCAACGTGTGGTGCTACAGACGAATGATGAAGATTAGATAGGTAGATGTCGTAACTAATGAGGAGATGCTCAACAGAATTGGGGAGAAAAGGAGTTTCTGGCTTATCCTGACTAAGAGAAAGGATAGGTTGGTGGGACACATTCAGAGACATCAAGGATGGCCAACTTAGCATTAGAAGGAATCGTCTGAGGTAAAAATCGTAGAGGGAGACCGAGGGACGAATACGGTAAGCAGATTCAAAAGGATATAGGTTGCCGTTCGTATTCTCAGATGAAGAGGCTTGCTCAGAATAGAGTAGCATGGAAAGCTGCATCAAACCAGTCTGCGGACTGGAGACCACAATAACATATTCAGTTACAGTATTTTCTCTGGTTTGCTTGTTTTCTTGTTTTATTATGCGTATTTGTATATAGTTTGTATACGACATCCTTATACATGACATTTTTTAAATAAGACTGTAACATGACCACGTAAGCCATACGAATCAATAAATAAAATTTTAGTTAATAAACCTAGGGACTGTGGTTATCAGCCTCTCGGCTTACAAACTACTTAAACTAACATAGGGACAGCGCACACACCCATGCCCGAAGTATGACTCGAACATCTGACGGGGAGCAACCATCGAGGCGCCTTAGAGCGCTCGGCCATTCGGCTGTAGGATCCTGTTCGTAATGGAAATAGTAGGAACGCTCATTATAAGCATTGCTGAAATAAAGCTAATAATCAACCATCAATAATACAGCAATAGTAAAATAAATGAGAACCAGGAAAATGCTGTTTTAGCGCAACATACCGATTCCATATAACAAAATCATCTTTGAACTATTCCGAAATATACGTCTAAATAATCATTTTGTAGTTAATTTTATGTCAATTGCGCGATTACGCAACGTAATTGCAAAGACGCTAATTATCATGTAATTGAAATCCATTGAAAAGTATTTCGAATTTTAACTTCATCGATATAATACCATCAGAACTAATGTAACTTTTAAATTTGTAATCGAGCAGATACTCTGATGTACAAATTTAATTGTAACTAGTTTAAACCCGCGGCTTCGCTCGCGTGTTGGTTGATGATGATAGGTAAGCTCTCTTTCAGTAGTGTGTTATGAGACTGGTTTTGCAGGATGAAATGATATACCTTCTTTAGAAACGAACTGAAAACTATTCCTATCAGATTGCAGAAGTCTATGCACTTACCGTTTATCAGGAAAGTAAGTAGTGTAGATCAAATCACATGTAAAAATGCACTCGTTTCGAAGAATCCAACACGAAATTTAACAATACTGTAATGATTGTAATAATATCACAGATCGATCACTTGATGTAATGCGCGAAACGTGAAATCGATTTTTTTTAAAGAGATGTATTAAAATAAATTTCTGTTTTACTGCTTTGTTTATTTATTCTTATATTTCCTTGTTGGTATCCTTATCCTTACAGAGAAAGATCTGAAGACATCGTAGCACGCATAGACCAAAGATAAGGTCTGTGGCATCACGTTTAGCTGCATGTAACCTCCTTGCTATAGAGTCGTAAACGTCATCGCTGGCCTTCATTCAGAATTTTTTTATAATTTGACGACTTTCAATCACCATATCTTCCACCCCCTTATAGCTATCGGCATGGAACTGCTATGGTGTACAACGGGAGACGTCGGACAACAATTCCACACAGACCATTCGTTTGCGTTCTGTAGTTTTTGCTGCAGAGCGAAATATTAACACACACACGCGTAGAATTTTATACACACTGATAACTTTCCATCTCAATATACTCCACCCTTTTATCATTATCAACTGTCAACCAACAATGCAACCAATAAAACCATTTTCAAAGAGTAAATATAATTTTCAAAGAGTAATTGTTATTTCGCGTTATAGTCTTCAAATTACTAAACATCTATCAGATCGCTATAATACCGTGCCTAAAACCTTCCCCAGGTATAAATTACTAACTGTACAAGTATTGAAGTCTCTGCGTCTTGTAGTTCGGACGTAGTGAGCGTACACCAAACAGACATTTACATTAATATATATACATAAATAGCTATCCGATCGCCATAAAACCGTGTCTAAAGCCTTCCCGGGCAGACATTAGTAACTGTACAAATTTTTGGCTCTTTATGTGTTGTGGTGTGCGCCTCGGTTGCACAGTGGTAGAGTGCCAGACTACAAATCCAAAGGTCGCGGGTTCGATTCCCGTCATCTCCTAGGATTTTTATCTGTCACTTTCCACTTCTTTCATCTCTGGCAGTATTGCTCATGTGAAAAATACCGAGTAGCACCGTGGTTCGGAACCCACGTTAAACTGTAGATCCCCCTATAACTGGCTGGGTAAGTCAGTTCGAAGGTCGGAGGAAGGCAACGGCATACCACCTCCAAACAGGACCATGCCTAGTAAAGCACTGTGGTGTTCAAACCAATCTTCGGGTTGTTGACTGCTTTACCTTTGCTTTATGTCTTGTGATTCAGATGTGATAAACGTACACCGAACAGATATTCACAAAGATTACGTAAAATGAGTCATGTATAACAATCCGCAATTATAGCCATTGTAATTAAGTTTTGAAGTAATTTTTTAGAAATCAGCCGTAAATATTAATTTATTCAGATTCCACTTTTGGAATAAATCAATATTTACGACTGATTGCTGAAAAATTTCTACAAATAAAATAAACAGTCGTCGAGCACAAGTGCCACCATGGAATCAAGCCTGATTGTAATTAAGGTGTATACATGACGTGCAGAAGAGAGGCGAGTCATTCGGTCAGTTAGTACAGTGCAGACGGTGCAATCAGACAGTTCAGTTGAACAAGTACAGGCCAGACATTTAAATGTGATATGCAGAGTATCTATGTAGATGTAGGTAGATACAGTACAGTTGAGTAGTTGTGTGCAGTTCAGTGTTTGTTCTGTCATACTGTTTGGAATATAAATCACATATATCAAAATTAACCATCGAGTGATTAATTTATTTAATAGTTCGAAACATTCGCAGATAAAGGCACAACACCGCAACAGCAGTACAGCAACCAACAGATGACTATTATACGTATTCTGTAGAACTTTATAGCAATTATAGCTTCACAAGTTCTTGTACACGGCTGTTGGTATCGCAGACTGTGAAAGAAGATTGCTTATTAATTTTTTAAGGTCAAGCGTTTGTTTGATCATTGAATCTGTATTTGCTTTACCCATGTAAATTCTGAATATCTACCCTAACGTAATAGGGAAAAAGATAAAAAATTTTATCTTGTGGCGTTATCCTGGTTAGCAGCATCAGTGATCTAGGATAAACCAAACAAAATTCAATGTCTTTTATAAATGAGAAAAAGAAAATAATCATCGATTTTTCATATGAATAATTCATTTATTCTAATTCAGAGTAAACACTAGTTTACTACTGTATATAAAATATCTCTGTCTGAGTGACAGCAATATCTTAGCCTTCTAATTGCCGCTATTCACGCGGATGGTGTCATTCTGAATTAATAGGGCCCATATCCGAAACGGGAAAGAGAAAAAATACAGAATTAATATAGCTTCCACGAAAATAATAATGGAAATTAAACATATATTTTATTTTGATGACTCGTATAGGTAGTCACAAAAAGGTTTTAGCGATATACGACGAAGCTACGAAGTGAGACAAAGAAGATTTTACGTAATAATAATTGTTCCTTGCCGCAACCAGTGATCCTCTTGTAACGCGTCGTCTACTTGTCATCTGCTCCACAGGAGCTACAAGGTAGATACCTGTTAATATAAAAACTTGTAATATCTTTAATGTTGTAATATAGATCAAAGACAAGTATAAGGAAAACTTTGATGTTACACGAATGAAAATCACCTTTTGGTAATAACAGTATTGGCCATGCCTTGGTAACGATTACATAGCAACCGAACCTGAACATCTTCTCTGCGCTGTATTCCTGCGCCGTTATCAAAGGATTGGTATAGTTAAACGACATTTTTTCTGCTTCGTAAAGGCGACAGGGCCTTCGCTCTTTTAGTGAATTCAACTAGGCTACAAAGAATAATATTTACTCTGAATATCATAGAGCTAATATATTTATTTTTTTCAAAATGATACCCACATAGGGTTACAGTCCGATTTGTGTACGAGAAGTTAGTTTCGACAGTATACTGCATTATTTCGTGCTTAAGATCGATCTTGTCCGGTTACTAAATAGTGTGGTTGACTTAGCCCTTACTCTGGAGTTCTGGTGGCTTTGTCTGCTTATTGAATTAATTCGAAGCTTAGTAGCAGAAAAAGTAGTTAGACAAAACATATAAAGGAATTAGAAATTAAATCCTCAGGCTTTCATTTGTGCTCGGTTATTAGGACAGAGACTTTGCCAAGTTGCTCTCTGTATTATATTTTCAATTTGGTTTGTGTTTAATGTGAGAAAGGAGGTGATGAAGGAAACACAAAAATACTTCTTCATAAATCTGCGCCGCGAGTCATTGCAATTCATCTCCTAGAATATAACTGGCAAGATATTACTTAATTGTGATTTAAACAGCCGTAAATCTATAATGTTATATTTCAGCAACCGGTTTCGATATCACTGTAGTATCATCTTTAGGCCATGTAAATACCATCCATCAATTCACGTGAATAGTCACAATGGCGGTATATATATATTTTCCCAGCTCATGAACAGACATGTGTGTGAGGGGAAACATGTCTGTTCAGGAGCTGGGAGAAATATTAAAAAAACAGAATATATGGCCATTTTGACTATTTAAGCGAATGGATAGATGGTATTGACATGGCCTGAAGATGATACTACAGTGACATCAAAACAGGTCGCGTAGATAAAACAACATATATTTACGGCTGTTGGTGGATACATAAATACTTTGAGTCAAAACTCGACAAACAGCAGTCCCAATCTCCGTTACAATATGGAGGTACAGCGATTACTTGTTTGTAAAGTGACTGTGTCTATTAGGAAATGCCGGAACTGGCAAGTCAGTCCCACTTATTCCCAATTGTAATCTCCTTTGTCCCACTATCTGCTTGTCTGATAATTGGCTGAATAGAATCGCGATTCTTTATGGGCCGGATCTTAAACAAGACGCTCCACTCCTCGGAGCGGGGAATCAAAGTTTTTTTATCTATATAAATATAAAAGTGTCAATACTTATAAACGTATTGTGTATCTTGGGACAAGTTGTCTATCCAGGAGCAGTTTTAAAATCATCAAAAATAAAATTATCCTTGACGAGTCGCCGAAATACGCAAGAAAAAAAAGGTCGTATGAAGTCTGAAATTGTGATTGTCGTTAGGTAGGCAACCTGTAAATGGAGCCGAGTAAGCAAATCCCTGGGTAGCCGTTAAGAAATATAGATAGGGGAATACGAGCAGTGTCCAAATGGACGCAAAAATACTCGTTTTATGTAACTGAAGTATAAGCCTATAAAAGGCACCTTATTTGCTGGTCTCCACCTACTTGTGATTCAGTCTGCCGAGTAGTGGCGCTTCTTTTACGGTCGAGATAAGGAGCGTCAAGATGTCTCTCTGGACTTCTCCATCCGTTTCATTCCCTATGTTGCTCCTGGACAACAACGTATTAAAAGTTGATTTATGCCGTATTTTGTGCATCAATCCTTAAAGTTGCATTTTTGTTGGTGAACAACATGCTTCTAGTACGACATTTTGCCGCTTGGTGCGGCGTGTAGCCGCTTCTGATGCATTAATTTGTCCATCTCGGAGGTTGTGTTGCGTTGCCGTCTGTGCGTGGCTGAGAGTGTGGTTCCTTTTATTCCAGCAGTGAATTGTCTTGTCTTTGGTGCTGTGGCGAAGATTATGCTAGCATTATTGACATGGCAGTGTTAACTATCAACAGAGTAACGTCTCAAGTAATAAAACACCTCGATAAAAACGTCTGTGTTGCGCATGAAATACATGACATAAAAATCAGTAGTTCGACAAAAAAATTTTAAAACACATATTTTATGTTTATTGTATATACTAGCGTAAACCAGCGGCTCCACACGCGTGTTGGTAGATCAAATCACACTTAAAAATGCACTCGTTTGGAAGAATCCAATCACGAAATTCAACAATAATGATTTTAATAATATCACAAATCGATCACATCATTATCAACCCTCAAGCAACAATGCAGCCAATAAAACCATTTTCAAAGAATAATTATTTTCCGCATTTCGCGTTATATCCTTCAAATTACTAAATATCTGTCAGATCGCTATAAAACCGTGCCTAAAACCTTCCTCAGGTATAAATTAGTAACTGTACAAATATTTAAGTCTCTGCAGCTTTTCGTTCGGACGTGTTAAGCGTACACCGAACAGACATTCACATTATATATATGATCGCCATAAAACTGTGCCTAAAGCCTTCCCCGGGTAAACATTAGTAACTGTACAAATTTTTAACTCTTTATGTCTTGTGGTTCAGACGTGATAAACGTACACCGAACAGGCATTCACATTTATAGATATAGATTAATACGGAAAACACTGAATTTTAATTTTTCCAAAGCTGAAATCATAATGTGGGACTGAAAGGGTTAACTGGTTTATGATTCCACTACCGTCCCACCCATTCGATATAAAAACAGCTTTCCTACTCAGATGGAGGGTGGCATTTAGAAAAGTGACGAGAAAGAGGGCGTCAAAAACAGGAGGAAAAAGAGAAAGGGCAGTATTATCTCCTGAAGTAAATGGAGAACGGAAGATTGGTGCGATGTCGCGACGTGTATTGGCAGTGTGAGAAGTTCCGGGAGACGGTCTTGGTGACCTGTGCTCGGAGCGTTGTGGCGCGCTGCAGATGCCCCCCTTACCTCTAGGACGGCGCGCGGCAGGCAGGCATGACGCGGCTCCGCTGGTTAGCCGCGCCGTGCAAGAGTCAGGCGCTGACAAATAATTTAATTAGACGCGGCCAAATTACTCGGAATAGTTCCGGCGCTCATTTGCATAGCTGGGCCCTGCCGCTCAGCCCCTCCTGTCGTGTTTACCACTCGCCGCAAGTGCAGCCTCCGCCGCAGAGGGACTCACACCGCAGCGGTGGCGCAAAAAACTTACTACCTGCATGCACTCTATAAATTAGGGACGTTCGTAATTATTAAGCTCTAATTTCCGGTCAGCAGCGTGTTCGTTAGAGACGGAGATGACGCTTAAGCTTTTAGATTAAGAATGGAGAAAAATATCGACCGTGCCCTTTCGGAGGAATCATCCCGACATTTTCGTAGAGTGACTTAAACAAAACATAAATTTGGAGGTCTGAAAGTGAATTTGAATCCCCATCCTCCCATACTGTGAGTCCAGGGTGTTACCACTGCACCACATCGCTCGGTGGTGTGTATAAAGTAACAGGTTACTTGAGCGTTAGCACAACGACATTAGTTACAGTTTATGCAGAAGTTACAACAGTTCCTATAATACACAGCTCAGAACAATTAGGGGATCATGTGAGATATACAATATACATATGGTAACGTATTTTATTCAGATATTGGTTACAATTTTGTAATTTGATACAGTACGATATTTTCCTGTCCCCACTCTTTTACTTAAGTTTACATGGCGTTTACTTGGTGCTACGCACCATAGGGCTACCATAATAATTAAGTCATTCTCGCCGACCGAGGTGGCCGAGGGGATTGCGGCGCGCCAGTCACGGTCTGCACCGCCACTACGGTCGGGGGTTCGAATCTCCCCTCGGGCATGGATATTTGTGCCGTCCTTAGTGTTAGCTAGTTCATAAGTACTTTGTAAGTTTAGGGACTGATGACCCCGTAGTTAAGTTCCATAAACTATACAAACATTTGAACATTTTTTGAACAAGTCATTCTCGTTGCCCTTAAATATGGTGTGAGGTCACCTCGGACGGCCAGTACAGTTGCACACCTGCGTGGCTTGTACATGACACATCTGCGTGGCATGGACATTATGAGGTTATCAATCAGCTCTTGAGGGATATTTGCACATTATTCCACGAGTGCAATATTCAGCTCTGCAACGGCTGTGGCAGGTGTTAGTCCGGCTGCAAAGCGTCCATCCAGTACATCCCAGACATGCTTAATCGAGTCCGGTGAACAAGCAGGCCACTACATTCGTTCAGTTCCTTCAGCTTGAAGCACGTTGTCCACCTGTACAACTCTGTGGAGTCGAGCGTTATCTTCCACCAGAAGGATCCCATCTCCTTTGGCACCAGTGTAGTCACAACAAAATGTCGAACGATCACGTCTTTATACCTCTGAGCAGTCAAAGCGCCATTCTGAACCATATAGATGTCCTTACGTCCACCAATACTGACTCCTGACTCGTCCACCACCATGGTGATGTTTTCTGCCATAAGCAGAATTGTTCAGAGTTCCATGATCAATCCAGATGAGGGAACGTCGATTTTGTCTGGCTTAACATAAAATCTTATCTCATCTGTGAACGAATTCGGCGCAATTCATTACAACTCCAATCCTGATGTTCCTCCGCCCAGTTACAGTGAGCTAAACTGCGTAACGATTTGAATAGGACATACACCTCAGGTCTCACTGCGTAGAGGCCACATTCCCAAAGGCGATTTCAAACTGTTTGTGTTCATTTGTACGTACTGTTGCTGCCTGGAGGATGCGTTGAAGCTGAATTTCGTTCAGACTCCTGTCTCGACAGGAAATAACGGACGGCCTTCTTTTAACGGTTCCTGTAGTCTGAAATCGCGTCCAGGTCCTGGAAATTACACTTTGTGACTTTGCAATTGTTGCAGACACCTCCCTCTGTGTCTGTCCCATTTCGAACCTTCCTGTGGCTCTCCATACCATAGTTTCGGGTAACTCACTTTCTTGCTTCATTGCACTACCTGCTTACTTCACTATCTCAACCCAACCGTTTGTGTAATTCGTTTGGTAATCACAATTCAACACCATCCTATTGTGCAGTAACTTGGTTGCCGTAACGTTCTTGTCTTTACTCCGAAGAACCAACACCAAGACGTCGAATCTTTCTAGTTCATCCTACCTACTTCAGAACCTATATATCTCAACTGATTGCCTAATTTTTTGACCAGTGTAGTTATAGCCAGTACAGTAGCATAACTTATTGAAAATATCTAAAAATTATATATGCTCCTAAGTGTGCCAGATTTTCCCCAATGATAAAATGAAGATGTTTACCGAGCGAAAATGGCTTACTAGATGACACACTGGACTCGCATTCGGGAGGTCCACGGTTCGAATCAGGATCCAATCATCCAGATTCAGGTTTCCTGTTATTTTTGTAAATAGCTGTACCATGTACTGTGCCCATACTTAAATTGAGACTGGCTAACTTCCTTTCTTTCCTTGAAATATTCGAGTTTGGGCTCCGTCTTTAATGACGTCTGAAACGATGAAACGTTAAACCTTAATCTTCGCACCTTCCAGATATTCTGAGGTAGCCGCAAACCGAAGGCCACCAGTATAATTCTATTTAGCTGGAGATCCTGAAAGAATACATTTATCGATTAATTGTTTTATTAGATATTCGTTTTTCTCTATACTCTTACTGTTAAGGCATACTAAATAAATACACGCTGTACTATTATATTATTACAAATATGACAATATGAAGCGTATATCGAACTACACGAGTTGTTTTAGTTTCACGACGACAGACTTCAGTAGGTTATGAAGTTATTTATTTATTTAGTTTGTGTAGTTCAGCACTCAAGCTGATATTTTGAATACCCTTATTGAAATACAACTACACTGAATTGCTATTTTGTGTTTCAGCATTACAGTTTTAGACATTATATATAAATAAAAAAAGGTTCAAATGTTTGTAGAACTTATGAAACTTAACTGCGGGGTCATCAGTCCCTAAGCTTACAAACTGCTTATGAACTAGCTAAGACTAAGGACAGCACAAATATTCATGCCCGAGGGGGGAGATTGGATATTACATTCATGGAAGAATGGGAAAATATCCCTCAAGAGCTGATTGATAACCTCATACTGTCCATGCCACGCATATGTGCAACTGTACTGGCCATCTGAGGTGATCACACATATTTCAGGGCAACGAGAATGACTTATCCCATGAAGGCTTTCACGGCCGGCGTCTTCATCAGTAAACACTTCCGGGCTGAGTTGCCGTGGTCGATCTATAAAACTTCCTCTCCCTGACGTTTCGTTCTCGACTACAGAGAACATCTTCCGAGGTTGATGCAGGTTTAGTAGTTGACTATCTGATATCGCCAGTCCTCGGCGTGTCTTTGTTCACTATGGTTCCAGTTGATGAAGCTCTCTCACATTTAGTTGATATGTTCCCCTCTGATATAGTGACTTTATTCAAGCATTGTCTATCCTCAACGTATTTTCAGTATAATGGTGAATTTTATGCACAGACCGATGGGGTAGCCATGGGAAGCCCCCTAAGCCCCGTAATTGCGAATTTTTTCATTGAATATTTTGAACATCAAGCACTGCAGTTGGCCAATAAAAGACCCTCAAAGTGGTATCGATATGTCGATGATACCTTCGTAATATGGAATCACGAGGAAGAGGATCTGAATGATTTCATGGTGCATCTAAATAGCATCAACCCAAAGATCAAATTCACCATGGAGAAAGAGAATAATGGACAACTCAACTTTCTGGATGTTTCAGTTATTAAACGGGCGGATGGGACCTTAGGCCATAAGATCTGTAGGAAAGCCACGCATACTGATCGCTACCTCCATAAGAACTCAAACCACCACCCTAGGCAAAAGAGGGGGGTCATAAAAACACTAGTGGATAGGGCCAATAACATTTGTGAACCAGGCTACTTACAGGAAGAACTAAATCACTTGCGACAGGCCTTTGCGAAAAATGGTTACACAAATAGCGAGATTAACCGAGTACTTCACCCAAGTAGTAAAATGCACAAAATCAGGAGACAGCAACAACCATCAGCTGGAAAAGTATTTCTTCCGTTCATTCATAACATCACGGATCGCATTGGAAAAGTACTGGCCAAGTTTCGGGTGGAGACTATTTTCAGACCTACTAAGAAAATTAGTGAATGCCTTAGATCAACAAAAGATGCTCGTCTCCCCTGGCCACACCAGGGGAATATAAAATTCCGTGTAGTTGTGGCAAAGTTTACATAGGAACCACAAAAAGAAGCATTAATACACGTTTGACAGAGCATAAAAGAAATTGTCGCTTGCGACAGATCGACAAATCGGCAGTGGCGGAACATGTTTTCACGGAAGGAGATCACGAGATAAAATTTGGTGAGACAAGTGTGCTGGCGAGGACGTCACACTATTATATACGTATGTATAGGGAAGCAATTGAAATCCACAGACATCAATACAATTTTAATCGTAAAGAAGAAGGATTAAAATTGGACAAGATATGGCGATCGACGTTGCATAAATCACATGACAATCGATTGCTCGCAATCGAGAGAACAGGCGATAGCCACAGACAACCACACATCGACGCCATGTGACGTGAGGTGGCGCCCTCTACGATATTATATAAGGAGCGGCCTCAGCCCCCAGAAGTCAGTCGTCGACGCAACCTCGGAAGATGTTCTCCATAGTCGACAACGAAACGTCAGGGAGAGGAAGTTTTATAGATCGACCACGGCAACTCAGCCTGGAAGTGTTTGCTGATGAAGACGCCGGCCGTGAAAGCCTTCATGGGATGATTCGACGCCTCTACGGGGAGGAAATGTCTGTTAAGGTACGACGACTGGAGAACTTACGCAAGAAGAAAGGTCAGCAACTTTGCTCACTTACTTTTCTGCTACGCTGCCGTGATACTGGTATAGTTCCCAAGTTTTTAAAAGTGAGAAGAATGTTTAATTCGGCACAAGCTAACCGTATTTACACTCGTATGGAACTGACATTACTACGTGAGCGGATACATCAGACACTCCGAGGACTGGCGATATCAGATAGTCAACTACTAAACCTGCATCTATCTATTAGTAATACAATGCAGTTCGGTCATTGGACCATAGTGGACAGTTTAACATTTAGATCCATGGATATTAGTACAGAAGTGTCCTCCAATAGGCAGAAGAAGAAGTTTGATCGTCTGCAAGAGGGTCGACAAGAAACACCGATTCCAAACAATTCCCAAACGGTTATTATCGGATAAAGAATTGTCTAAGGAAGAACTTTCCGTTCTGGCTAAAGGAGGGAATTTTGCAATTACTCCGTCCAAGGTTCCTATAGAGGACATTATTGCGAGTATAGAGGCAGGAATTCGTCAGTTACCATCACATTCTGCCGAAGAAATTAGAATGGAAACCACCAGGATATTACGGAAAGCTAAGCCACCCAGCAGCAACCTGTCTCAAGGGGAAAGGAAAGCATTGCGGGAGATCAGTGCTGACAAGAATGTTATTATAGTTGCCGCTGACAAGGGAAATGCTACTGTTTTATTGAATACTGAGGACTATCACAAAAAGATCAGTGATCTTCTGGAATCCGGCACATGCAAGAAGTTGAAAAAGGATCCCACTACGAATGTGCTAATTGTCACCAATCGTCTGATAAAACAGTCTTCTATTCCTACAGAAGTTAAAAAGTATCTTTGTAAAACGGAGGCTTACCCTCCGAGATTATATGGTTTACCAAAGATACATAAGGTAGATGTTCCTTTGAGACCGATAGCGCAATTGGAGCTCCTACTCAAGAACTGGCCAGACACCTTGCCTCTTTGTTACAACCTTACATAGGCAAAACTGAGAGTCATATTAAAAACTCACTACATTTCATTGAGAAATTGAAGGAAATTACTGTCAGTCCTAACGACATTCTTGTCACTTTTGATATAGTGTCTTTGTTCACTATGGTTCCAGTTGATGAAGCTCTCTCACATATAGTTGATATGTTCCCGTCTGATATAGTGACTTTGTTCAAGCATTGTCTATCCTCGACGTATTTTCAGTATAATGGTGAATTTTATGCACAGACCGATGGGGTAGCCATGGGAAGCCCCCTAAGCCCCGTAATTGCGAATTTTTTCATTGAATGTTTTGAATATCAAGCACTGCAGTTGGCCAATAAAAGACCCTCAAAGTGGTATCGATATGTCGATGATACCTTCGTAATATGGAACCACGAGGAAGAGGATCTGAATGATTTCATGGTGCATCTAAATAGCATCAACCCAAAGATCAAATTCACCATGGAGAAAGAGAATAATGGACAACTCAACTTCCTGGATGTTTCAGTTATTAAACGGGCGGATGGGACCTTAGGCCATAAGATCTGTAGGAAAGCCACGCATACTGATCGCTACCTCCATAAGAACTCAAACCACCACCTTAGGCGAAAGAGGGGGGTCATAAAAACACTAGTGGATAGGGCCAATAACATTTGTGAACCAGGCTACTTACAGGAAGAACTAAACCACTTGCGACAGGCCTTTGCGAAAAATGGTTACACAAATAGCGAGATTAACCGGGTACTTCACCCAAGTAGTAAAATGCACAAAATCAGGAGACAGCAACAACCATCAGCTGGAAAAGTATTTCTTCCGTTCATTCATAACATCACGGATCGCATTGGAAAAGTACTGGCCAAGTTTCGGGTGGAGACTATTTTCAGACCTACTAAGAAAATTAGTGAATGCCTTAGATCAACAAAAGATGCTCGTCATCCCCTGGCCACACCAGGGGTATATAAAATTCCATGTAGTTGTGGCAAAGTTTACATGTTGTTGTTATGGTCTTCAGTCCGGAGACTGGTTTGATGCAGCTCTCCACCCTACTCTATTCTGAGCAAGCCTTTTCATCTCCTCATAAGAACGGCAACCCACATCCACTTGAATCTGCTTACTATATGCGTCTCTTGGTCTTCCTCTGCGATTTTTACCCCACACGCTTCCCTCCAATGTTAAATTTACGATTCCCCGATGTCTAAGAATGTGTCCTACCAAGCGATCCCTTCTTTTAGTCAGGGTATGCCAAAAAATTCTTTTCTCACCAATTCTGTTCAGTACCTCTTCATTAGTTATGCGATCTACCCACCTAATCTTCAACATTCTTCTGTAGCACCACATTTCAAAAGCCTCTATTCTCTTCCTGTCCGCAATGCTTATCGTCCATGTTTCGCTCCCGTACAAGGCAACACTCCACACAAATGCCTTCAGAAAAGACTTCCTTACACTTAAATCAATATTCGATGTTAGCAAATTTCTCTTTTTCAAAAATGCTTTTCTTCCCATTGCCATTCTGCATTTTATATCCTCTGTACTGCGACCATCACATGTTATTTTACTACCCAAGTAACAAAACTCATCTACCACCTTCATTGTTTTGTTACCTAATCTAATTCCTTCAGCATCGCCTGATTTTCTAAGACCGCATTCCATAATTTTTGTTTTGCTCTTGTTAATGTTCATTTTATACGCGCTCTTCAACACACTGTCCATTCCATTCAACTGCTCTTGCAGATCCTTTGCTGTCTCTGACAGAATTACAATGTCATCAGCAAAACGCAATGTTTTTATTTCTTCCCCCTGAACTTTAATCCCTATTCCAAATTTTTCCTTGCTTTCCTTCACCACCTGCTCAATGTACAAATTGAATAACATCGGAGAAAGGCTACAACCCTGTCTTACTCCCTTCCCAACTGATGCTTCCCTTTCATGCCCTTCAAGTCTAATAACTGCGGTCTGGCTTTTGTACAAGTTGTAAATAACTCTCCTTTCCCTGTATTTTACCCTTGCTGACTTCAGAATTTGAAAGAGTGTATTCCAGTCAACATTGTCAAACGCTTTCCTCAAATCTACAAAAGCTAAAAATGTAGGTTTTCCTTTCCTTAATCTGTCTTCTAAGATAAGACGTAAAGTGAGTATTGCCTCTCGGGTTCCTACGTTCCTCCTGAATCCAAACTGATCTTCCCCGAGGTCAGCTTCTACCAGCTTTTCCATTCTCCTGTAGATAATTCGTGTTAAAATTTTGCAACCATGACTTATCAAACTGATGGTTCTGTAATTTTCACACCTGTCTGCGCCTGATTTCTTTGGAATAGGGATTATTACATTTTTCTTAAAGTCTGAGGGCATTTCGCCTGTCTCATACATCCTACACACCAGTTCAAATAGTTTTGTCATGGCTGGCTCTCCCAGAGACTTTAGTAGCTCTGAGGGTATGTCATCTACTCCTGGGGCCTTGTTCCGACCTAGGTCTTTCAAGGCTCTGTCAAATTCATCTCTCAGTATAGTATCTCCTATTTCATCTTGATCTACTTCCTCTTCCCTTCCTACAACATCGTCTCTAAGTTCATTTCCTTTGTAGAGCTGCTCTATGTACTCTTTCCACCTTTCAGCTTTCCCTTCTTTGCTGAGAACTGGTATCCCATCTGAGTTCTTGATATTCGTAGAGTTGCTTTTTTTGTCCCCAAATGTATCTTTTATTTTCCTGTAGGCGGTATCTACTTTTCCCCTTCTTATACATTCTTCTACAGATTTGCATTTGGCTTCTAGCCACTCCTGCTTAGCCATTTTGCACTTCCTGTCAATCTCATTTTTTAGTCGTCTGTACTCCATTTTGCCTGTTTCATTTACTGCATTTTTATATTTTCTCCTTTCATCAATTAAATTTAATATTTCCTGTGATATCCAAGGATTTTTTGTAGGTCTTGCCTTTCTACCTATTTTGTCCTCTGCTGCCATCACTATTTCATCTCTCAATGATACCCATTCCTCTTCTACTGTTTTATTTCCCCCTGTTTCTGTCAATTGATGCCGAAATTACCCTCTGAAATTCTCCAGAACTTCACTTTCCTTCAATTTATCTAAGTCCCATCTCCTTATTTTCCTACCTTTCTGCAGTTTTTTCAGCTTCAGCCTACAGTTCATGACTAACAAGTTATGGTCAGAGTCTATATCTGCCCCTGGGTAAGTCTTGAAGCTTATAACCTGGTTCCGGAATCTATGTCGTACCATTATAAAATCTATTTGATACCTTCCGGTGTCTCCTGGTCTCTTCCACGTATACAACCTTCTATTGTGATTCTTAAACCACGTGTTTGTTACGATTAAATCATGTTCCGTGCAAAATTCTACCAGGCGACTTCCTCTTTCATTCCTCCTGCCCAATCCATATTCACCTACTATTTTTCCTTCTCTTCCTTTTCCTACTATCGAATTCCAGTCTCCCATCACAATTAAGTTTTCCTCTCCCTTAACTGTCTGAATAATTTCCTTCAGCTCCTCATATATTTCTTCGATCTCTTCATCATCGGCAGAGCTAGTTGGCATATAAACCTGTACTACTGTTGTCGGTGTTGGCTTCGTATCTATCTTGACAATGATAATGCGATCACTGTGCTGCTCATAGTAGTTTACCCGCATTCCTATTTTCTTATTCATTATCAGTCCTACTCCTGTGATACCCCCAACTGATCTTGTATTTATAATCCTGTACTCGCCTGACCAGAAATCCTGTTCATCCTGCCACCGGACTTCACTAATTCCCACTATATCTAACTTCAACCTATCCATTTCCCTTTTTAAATTTTCTAATTTTCCTACCCGATTAAGGGATCTGACATTCCACGCTCCAACCCGTAGAATGCCAGTATTGTGTTTCCTGATGACAACATCCTCCTGAGTAGTCCCCGCCCGGAGATCCGAATGGGGGACTATTTTACCTCCGGAATATTTTACCCGAGAGGATGCCATCATCATATGTTCATACAGTAGAGCTGCATGTCCTCGGGAAAGATAACGGCTGTAGTTACCTCTTGCTTTCAGCCGTTCGCAGTAGCTGTGTGGCAAAGCCACATTAGCTGATGTTACAAGGTCAGCTCAGTCAATCATCCAGACTGTTGCCCCTGTAACTACTGAAAAGGCTGCTGCCCCTCTTCAGGAACCACACGTTTGTCTGGCCTCTCCACAGATACCCCTCCGCTGTGGTTGCACCTACGGTACGGCTATCTGCATCGTTGAGGCACGCAAGCCACCCCACCTCGGCAATGTCTGTGGTTCATGGGGGTGGAAAGTTTACATAGGAACCACAAAAAGAAGCATTAATACACGTTTGACAGAGCATAAAAGAAATTGTCGCTTGCGACAGATCGACAAATCGGCAGTGGCGGAACATGTTTTCACGGAAGGAGATCACGAGATAAAATTTGGTGAGACAAGTGTGCTGGCGAGGACGTCACACTATTATACACGTATGTATAGGGAAGCAATTGAAATCCACAAACATCAATACAATTTTAATCGTAAAGAAGAAGGATTAAAATTGGACAAGATATGGCCATCGACGTTGCATAAATCACGTGACAATCGATTGCTCGCAATCGAGAGAACATTCGATAGCCAGAGACAAGCCACACATCGACGCCATGTGACGTGAGGTGGCGCCCTCTACGATATTATATAAGGAGCGGCCTCAGCCCCCAGAAGCCAGTCGTCGACTCAACCTCGGAAGATGTTCTCCGTAGTCGAGAACGAAACGTCAGGGAGAGGAAGTTTTATAGATCGACCATGGCAACTCAGCCCGGAAGTGTTTACTGATGGAAAATGACTTAATTATTATGGTTGCCCCATGGTGCCTAGCTCCAAGTAAACGCCATGTAAACCTCACTTAAATAGTAGAGACAGCAAAATATCTTAATGTATCAAATTACAAAAGTGTAACCAATATCTGAATAAAATACGTTACAAGTTGTGTACATGTCGTTTAAAGTTGAACCTATCGCTTAATCGAACAACAAAGTAGTTTATTTTAAAATTACTCATTCAAAACCTAACCTGGTATTAGTTGCTGTCCAAATAGTTGTCATATATTGATATTTAACAGTCAAGATTACAAAGGCATCAGATTACTTCATCAAAATTTAACTGAACACGTACATTGTTCATTAACACAGTAATATGGTTTAATTAAGGCCCTGATATTGATGCATATACTGTTAAATAAGAAACAGTCCATTAAACTGATTATGTGCGCAAAACAACTGTGACAAGTGACCTGCATGAAACACACACTGACTATACTCAAAAAATTTGACTGCGAAAAAGAAGTGTTTAAATCTAATCCTCATTCCATAGTGTAAAGAAGTAGCAAAAGCCGAAAAGAGTGGACGAACTAAAAAGAGCAACCAACTTCGCGGCCGAGCTGCGAACTAAAAGGAGAGCTACCGGTTGCGAACTAAAATATGCGCAATCAGTCGCGAACTAAAATATGCATGATCGGCGGCGAACTAAAATATGTGCAATCAGTCGCGAACTAAAACATGCGTTACCGGTCACGAACTATTAAACCAAACGTATCTCGCTTCTTAGTTCGTTGGATTCTTTTCCGAAGACCGATGGGCAATAGTGAGAGGGCGCGCATCAAAATTAAAAATCACGTGTTTGCCTTCTGCTGATGAGAGCCATTTCGAGGTGAGCGTCTGCCTGTTAGATTACAAAATTTCTGTTTTGAAGTATTCTGCACTCTGTAATATCTGACTAATAAATTCCATAATGCCAAGATATAGAGATAACTAACTTAAACGCGAGAAATTATCTACAAACTGTTTCTTTTGTTTTGCGTGACATAGCGGCTCAAGCAGCAAGAGTATGATGCAGCTAGGTGGGGGAACTTCTCCCTCTACCTGCATGCGCAGACCACGCCGCTCAGCCGTCACTGGGAGCGGACGAACTAAAAGAACGAACTAGTTCGCTAAAGTGAGCGCTCCCCATAGCGATCTATTATGTGCAAATCTATTCTTTGCACAACGTATTATCTACAAAATGAATTTTATTCTGGTGTGTTCGGTCGGTGTTGGTGCAGAATTTTGGATGGCCAGTGGTGTATTACACCTGATACTGATTAAACTGGACACCTGCAGATACTCTCAAAATTGTTCACACGAAAGTTATGACGAATTTCATTGCAGTATTTGTCCAGTTTAATGGGATCTTTGTAAATAGTTTGCACTCTTTTCAAAATTTATTCTATTGAAGAGGTTCCACGTCACTACAAGAGAACTTATTTCTAACGTTTTTTTTTTATTTTTTTTATTACTCCGACATTTAATTTAGTTGCTTAAGACGTCTAAGCTTGCAAGGAATCATGAAAAGAACTAAATATATTGGGCTGTTTATGCTCGTTATTTCCTCCCTGTAACCCCCTTGAAACGTCTTCTTAAAGGTTGGGATCTGGCAAGGGCACGATGCCTCACGAAGAGAGAATAAATAATTTCCTGCCGCGGTGGAGTGGCCGAGCGTTCCAATGCGCCTAGCTGCGGAGCGCGCCGCTGCTCGCCGTCGGAGGTTCGAGTCCTCTCTTGGGTATTGGTGTATTTCTTGTCCTTAGCGTACGTTACTTTAAGTAGTTTGTAAGCTTATGGACTGCTGACCAGAGTAGTTAAGTCCCATAGATTTACAAACATTTTTGAATAATTTCCTTGTATTTGCATTAAATTAGGTGTGACTGATTGGTTAACAATGAACAAAAATCTGTTTATGTTTACATATTCATTGCTTACTTGAGGATCTGTTGCTTTTTATTATAAACGAGGTCGTACAATTCAACATTTTACATGTTGTTTCATACATTATAGCGTATTACTTGTCCTTAACAATAACTATAATAATTATGGTAGTAGTAATAATAATGCAGAGATAATTTTAATTCATTACAATTAAATAGGGTAGAGGATATGGTAGATGTGAATTGTACAATATTGATATTTTATGAAGGAGAAAATGAAAAAGTATTCAAGGGATTAAGATTGGAGAATTATAGTAATTGTAGTTCTCAACTATTTCAAATCAGAGGTTCTCATTAATGCTTCAAGCCTGTTACATCTAATAGCTGCCATTCGTATCGTACTAATAGTAGGCACTTTGTGTGTGTGTGCTAACTTACTTCTGCTATTATGTGTCCCACGTTTTAAGACCGGTCACGGCACAGAGTGATTACACTATTTGTGAGTGCTTGTACTACAATCTGTGTAGTGTCTTGTGCTGTTTCTTATGGGCTGTAATATCACTGTTGCGGTATTGTCGCATATGTTACAATTTGCGTGTTACAATGTCGTGTCTATAGTTTACAACATCCTACTTTACATGGAGAATATGTTACCACAAATATATTTCAATGCTATAACATGAGTTTCAACATTAACTCCTGAGCTACAATAAGTGTATTACAGAACAATGTCTGTGTCATATCGGAAGACGAATCTCTGAATCAGTTCCTCAAATGTTCAAATGTTTGTAAACCTGTTGGACTAAATTTCTATGGTCATCAGTCCCTAGACTTACAAACTAATTAAACTAATTTACACGAAGGACAACACACAAACACACACATGCACGCGCGCACTATGAAAAACTCGAAACTCCGGCGGGAATTTACCGAGCTTGTTTCCAGAGATGATACTTTTACTAATTCTCATCATAATATGTCTGTGTGATAGTATGATTTTCTGGCTTTTCTTGTGTGCAATATTCGTTTTTTGTGACCCTACTTCTTTGCTTTGTTATGTAGAGCTGATTCCGATTTACGCTTTGGTTCTCTGTTTGCATGGTGTGTTCTTCATCTGTACCTCTGTCTATCGTATATCCACATACTGTGTCTGCAAGCTGTTTATTGTGTTCTATTCTTGTGGATTCATAAACTTTCCTTTAATACCATCGCTGACTGTTTATGGCCGTACGTGTAGGTGAGCATATTATGATCTATAACTTACTATTTCCGCATAATCGTGCTCACGTGTACGCAGTCCCGTGCGTTTTAAGTATGTTTTATATGGGCCTTGATTGCTTAGAAAGTCCACTGTGCCACGGCTTGGTTCCAAGTATTTGACATGTAGTCGTTTGCGTAGGCCTATGTCAAGGAAGAAAGAGAAGACGTGGCGTCACTTCCCAGATGCCTCCAACTCTCGTTGCTATGTAGTGATTTTCCACGAGTGCAGTTTTAGCTGTTATATTTACTCCAGTGATTTGTAGTATCTTGTCGCTTCTACCCTTTTGACCCATTAGGATGGACCAGTGTGGCTTACGGTGATATCAATGGGACACGTTCTCGTCACAATACATAGAGCCTCTACAGATGTAGTGCTGAAGGCCCCTGTCATTCTTAAGAGCCTCTCCTTTGTCCACGCTTTACAAGGGTTTTCTTGGTTTCCGGTAATACTCGGTGTGCCAAGAAACTTGCAGCGAAACATGCAATTGACTCGAAAATTGTACTGTGGTTCTTTTTTCGTAGTGTACTCTATAATCAGTGGTATTAGGTCCGACTAATTTATACCTTACTTTTGTTACACTGTCAATTAACAGCTTTATGTGTTCAGAGAATGGGAGTCGCTCGTCGATGTAGAGTTTTAGGCATCTTTCAGTTGTTTTCGGTTAACGTTAGTACCGCCCAACTTTCTTGGTTTCCTTATAAGAGAGGCTTTAAGTTATAGGCATACTGTTTTCCTTGCTGCAATACTATACTTTTACTGCACCAGTTAGTTTAGATTAGATTAGATTAATACTTGTTCCATAGATCATGAATACGACACTTCGTAATGATGTGGAACGTGTCGGTTAAATGAAGTGTGTATATACATAATATTACATGACACTCAATATTTGAATTTTTTTTTATTTTTTATTTTTTTATTTTTTTTTTTTAAGTTTTTCCTAAAGTACTAACTTTTATCTAGAAATTCATCTAATGTGTAGAAGGAATTGCCATTCAGAAATTCTCTTAATTTATTTTTAAATGCTAGTTGGCTATCTGTCAGAATTTTGATACTACTAGGTAAGTGACCAAAGACTTTTGTGGCAGAATAATTAACCCCTTTCTGTGACAGAGCTAAATTTAACCTTGAATAGTGTATGTCACCCTTTCTCCTAGTGTTGTAGCTATGCACACTGCTGTTACATTTGAATTCAGTTGGATTGTTAATAACAAATTTCATAAGTGAATATATATATTGTGAAGCTACTGTGAAGATTCCTAGATCCTTAAACAAATGTCTGCAGGATGATCTTGGGTGGGCTCCAGCAATTATTCTGATGACCCGCTTTTGGGCAATGAATACTTTCTTACTAAATGATGAATTGCCCCAGAATATGATGCCATAAGAAAGCAGAGAATGAAAATAGGCATAGTATGCTAGTTTACTGAGTTGTACATCACCAAAGTTTGCAATCACCCTAATAGCATAAGTAGCTGAGCTCAAACGTTTCAGCAGATCTTCAATGTGTTTCTTCCAATTCAACCCCTCATCAATGCATAAACCAAAAAATGTTGAATATTCTACCTTAGTTATAGATTTCTGGTTGAAGTCAATATTAATTAATGGTGTGATGCCATTTATTGTGTGAAACTGAATATACTGTGTTTTTTCAAAATTTAAAGATAGTCCATTTACAGAGAACCACCTAATAATTCTCTGAAATACTTCATTGACAATTTCATCAGTTAATTCCTGTGATTCGGGTGTGATAGCGATACTTGTATCATCAGCAAAGAGAACTAGCTTGGCATCTTTATGAATATAGAAAGGCAAATCATTTATATATATTAAGAACAGCAAAGGTCCCAGTACCGAACCCTGTGGCACCCCATGCTTGATAGTTCCCCAGTTTGAGGACTCGGCTGTTTTTTGTATATTATGTGAATTACTTATATAAACTTTCTGAACTCTTCCAGTTAGGTATGATTTAAACCATTTGTGCACTTTCCCACTCATACCAAAGTACTTAAGCTTATCTAGAAGAATTCCATGGTTAACACAATCAAGGGCCTTTGATAGATCACAAAAAATCCCAACGGGTGATTACGGTTATCCAGAGCATTTAATATTTCATTAGTGAAAATGTGTATTGCATTTTCTGTTGAAAAGCCTTTCTGGAAACCAAACTGACATTTTATTAGAACTTTATTTTTATTAATATATGAAGTTACTCTGGAATACATTACTTTTTCAAGAATTTTTGATAGAGCAGTCAGAAGTGAGATTGGGCGGTAGTTGTTGACATCCAATGTATCACCTTTTTTATGAAGTGGTTTGACAATAGCATATTTCAGTCTATCAGGGAAAATACCCTGCTCCAGTGAGCTATTAAAAATGTGGCTGAGAATCCTACATATTTCTTGGAAACAAGCTTTTAATACCCTGCTGGATATGCCATCAGTGCCATGAGAGATTTTACTCTTGAGAGAGTTTATTAATTTCCTAATTTCAGATTGAGAGGTGGGTGGGATTTCCATTGTATCAAACTGTCTAGGTACGCCCTGTTCCATTAATTGCCTAGCTTCTTCTAATGAACATTTTGATCCTTTATTCTCCACAACATTTAAAAAATAATTATTAAAAGTGTTTTCAACTTCTGACTTTTTGTTTGTAATTTTTTCATTCACTTTGATGGTAATGCTGTCTTCCTGTGTTCTTGGTTGCCCTGTCTCCCTTGTTATAATATTCCAGATTGTTTTAATTTTATTATTTGATGTACTTATCTCAGACATGATGCACATGCTTTTGGATTTTTTAATAACTTTCCTTAATACAGAACAGTAGTTTTTATGATAGTTGAGTATTTCTGGGTCACTACTCTCTCTTGCTGTCAGATACAGTTCCCTTTTCCGGTTACAAGATATTTTTATACCTTCGGTGAGCCATGGTTTTTTGCTTGGTTCCTTACAATTAAATTTGACTAATTTCTTGGGGAAACAGTTATCAGAAACAGTGCTCAGCTTGTAAGCACTCATATTTTCCACGACTGTTCGTGAATTACCTGACACAATGACTAATAATGGAATTTGTGCCGTCTTTAGTATAAGATAGTTCATAAGTAGTTTGTAAGTTTAGGGACTGATGACACCGTACTTAAGTCCCATAAGCTCTACAAACATTTGAATATTTTGAACTAATAAGTCGTCGGCATCACCCCTGTCACGGATGTCGAGCAAAGGCTCAAAACCGATATCCCAGAAAAAGTTTCCGCTGCGGACACCCCTTTGTTATTCTCTTTTCGGATCCAGCTTTCCATTCCGATTCTCTATTTCATCTAGGATATTTCTGTCAGAGTAGTCGGCAGCTGCATTTCTCTTACTCTGGAGACGAAAGGCGGCCACCATAGATTGTAGAATGCACCAATTACGTAGCAGTTACTTATATTCTGCATCTGATCTATCGACTTTACTCTCTGAACGCGTATTGGTGTGGTGCGTCGCCGAAGAGGAGCCTGTGTGATTGTAATCAGGTGGAACAGAGCACAATAATAAAATGTTACTAGGAATTTGTTTATGAAACTGATTTTTGCAGAATTTTTGACTGTATAAATACGAGTATGTGTAAATAAAATGATTGACGCCTGCATTATTACTTTTATTATTTCCTCTATATCACTGTAATAGTCTTTTTAATTGAATCGTTTAACGGGCTCTCTCCCGTTTACAGTTTTAACCTATAGGTTAACTACATATACATAGTTTCTCAAGAAACACACAGCCGCGGTGGAGTAGCCGAGCGGTCGAAGGCGCCTCGCTGCGGAGTGCGCGGTTGCTCGTGTGTTGTCCTTAGGTTAGTTTACCTTAGTTTAAGTAGTTTGTATGCTACGGACTGATGACCACGCAGTTTGGTCCTTTAGATTTACAAACATTATTTAGAAATACACGCGGTATTTATTCACAAATTTATTGCAGAACTGAAAAGGGATGATGTGAGAAAATTGAATTTTATTTACATTCATGCCGTATGAATTAAATAAGTTAGGATGTTCTTCTTTGCATCTAAGGTTGTCATCAGAAACGTAAATATTTCAGCAAAATATCAAGTTGAAATTCAACTATTTACGTACCTTGCCTGGGTTTTAAGTTTGTCAAATTTGATGTTTTTTTCGGAAGGAGTCGACTCTAAGTGAATTTCACAACTATTGATTGCAATGTGAGTTGCTTTTCTCATTATTTATACTTAATACTAGGACTACAGAGCTACAGGACACAAAGTGAAGTACCTACTGATCCCCTGTATGTAGTTATGCTCTTAAAAATTCATAAATTTGAAACATAGCCTGAAAAAAGGCTCTTTCAAAACTTTTAATAAAATGTAAATGGCACAAACTATTTTTAATTCATTATATCAACTTTTAGGGCAACCTTCTAAATGCATAAAAATTGAGTTATTTAGGTCAACACACTACTAAGTGGCATATGTCTTTACCAACAAGTACGCTCCCGTCAGCCTTAAAATGAGAATTTATCAGAAATAGTTAGAGGAAGGAGAGTGATATTTGTCAGTTTTACTATTGAGACATGTCGGTATCTACGTGATGGATATGACCAAAATCTGAAAGGGTCCTGAACTGTGGCTACAATGTTAGATAAATTGGACGGTTTGTTTTAGGGTAGATTGGTTCTCTATCGTCTGACTTCTTAACAATCAGTACTTTTACTGTATTCGAAGTGAAGAGAAGTTTACCAAGTTGAAATGCTTCAATGAGTATGGTAGTAAGTAGAGGAGTAATTTGTGTAATTGTGTTTTTCGGTGTCTTTGAGTGAATTCTGTCAGCTCCTGGTGATTTCTTGTTTATGAGCTTACTTATTGTGAGTGCTACTGATTCTTGGGGTAAGAAAGTTATGACGCCACCATTTTAGTATATTCATTTGATGTTGTAAGTCTGTGTTGTGCCGGTTGTCATATGTTCGGTCACTGTCTGGCTGGTATTCTGCCGAACACCTCCAAACTTTTGCCATACTCTCACTATTTGTTTTAAGTTTGATAGACTGTCAGGCCACACACACTGCCAAGGTATTGTGGCTTCCGTGCCTCAATAATACAGATAGCCGTACCGTATGTGCAACCACAGCAGAGGGGTATCTGTGTAGAGTATAGACAAACGTGTGGTTCCTGAAGAGGGGTAGCAGCCTTTTCGGTAGTAACAGGGGCAACATTATGGATGATTCACTGAGCTGGCCTTGTAACATCAGCAAACGTGTTTTGCGATGAAGTTTCTGCGAAAGACTGAAAGTAAGGGGAAACTACAGTCGTTACTGTTCCCGGGGGCATGCAGGAAGCTTTTGAAATGTGGTGCTACAGAAAAATCATGAAGATTAGATGGGTAGATCAAGCAACTAATAAAGAGGTGCTGAACTGAATTAGGGAAAAAAGGAGTTTCTGGCATATCCTGGCCAAGTGAAGGGATAGGGTGGTGGGGCACATTCTGAGACATCAAGGAATCATCAACTTAGCATTAGAAGGAAGTATGTGGAGTAAAAATCGTAGAGGGAGACCGAGAGATGGATAAAGTAAGCAGATTCAAAAGGATGCAAGTTGCCGCTCTTACTCGCAGATGAAGAGACTTGCACAGAGCAGGGTAGCACGCAGAGCTGCATCAAACAGTCTGCGACCTGATGACCGAAACAGCAGACTGTCAGAGTCCTGTTCTGTCGAGACTGTATTTTAAAAGATTGCCTCAATACGTCGTTTTGTAGTTGTGTTTTGACGAACTGATTCCAACAGTCTTGTTAATTGTACTCTTGTATTGTTCGTATTTGTACTTCTGTCTTGCTCCAAGATAAAGGTGTAGTTTGATCTGTCGTTCATGCGCAGTCTCGTGAGTCTTTTCTCGTGATAGTGACAATTAGTTGATCACATTCCTACATCTGTCGGTTTATTTATTTCGGCAATTGAATTAGGCGCTCTGAATCACAGTTCGGTTTGGTCGAAAACCGGCTTGGTATTCCTGTATGTTGTTGTCTATGAATGGTTGCAATTTTCTGAGTATGATGTTAGACAGCACCTTATATATTAGATTCAACAGGCTGATTGATACCTCTACAGTTGCCACAATCCACTTTGCTTCCTTTCTTGTATATTGGGCATATTATAACACAATAGACCACATTTTCACTCTAAGACAGGGGTGGGCACGAGAGCTGCGCGCGAGCAGCGAGAGCCGCGAGGGCAGCGCTGAGCGGCCTTGAGAGCCAGCAGTGCGGGGAGCAGGGCTGTGCGCTGTGGCTGGGGCAACTGTGCAGCTGTCAGGCTGAGGAAGGACAAGCTGAAATACTTACTGCACGTACAAAACACATGACGTCGTTTCACGCTGATGCGGCTTCCGTGAAAAGGGCTCCGGTGCAATCATATCTGCCACAGCATGTTTGAGTGGGAAGTAAGTTTTAATAGTGCTTACCCGAAAATTGTGTATTCTTTACCATGCAACGGTTGCTCATGTAAGGATGAAACACAGTTTCGAACCACTGTAAAGCCTACTTTCGTAGCCACAAATAGGACATAGACATAAAGAATTAAGAAAAGACTCTTTTATTCTAAATTTTACGTTATATTTTCACAGAATTGTGTAGATTTTTTTGTTTAACAAAATGTAACAAAACTGAACTTTCTGCAACTAAAAACCTGCTTCATTACAATGACGAGAAACTGGGTGGTCGATCAGAAGGTAACAATTATTAAGGTTCATTACAGCCTTAGGAAAGGATGAAAACTGACACCATTCTGAAGGGGAAAAAAATTCCAGAACCCAAGACCTGAGAGCAATGGAAAAAGTTCCCTGCCTATGTCAGTGGTACCAGAACGAAGTTGTCGTGGTACGATAAAGAACTTCTCAAAAATAACCAAATAAGTACATGGTAAAATTTGTAAGCTAAAGGAAAATAAAATATCCCTGCTGCGGGAAGCAAAAACCTAGGAACTATTAAGATAATTATAATATTTTAAGTGTAAAACAAAAACCTTCTCCCTAGAGGAAGTACAAGGGATAACTAAACTTAACTCATATGACATATAGAAAACATAAAGGGGAAGAAACTCTATGATCGCAAAGCCTATCAGTTTCCTGTCAAGATAAACAACAAGGTGACGTACACATAAAAGAATTGTCATTTCAGAGGAGAGGTACTACGAACAAAAAAGAAATAAGCATTAATTTACATAATTCTGGATTTATTTAAAATTATTTTGAACCAACATCTCGAAGTTATCGAGAACAAGTGGTTCTGCGTGGTGTAGTGAGGTGCGCGGCTAGTCGAGTATAAGTGGGGGGCACTGCTGGCTGGCGGAGTGGGGGGAGCCGCGAGCAGGCCGTGTCAGCCGCTGAGAGCGCGAGCATTTGCCCAGTCCTGCTCTAAGACAACTGTGTGAATAGCACTGGCCATATCACAAACATATATACAGTCTGATTGTGGATTTTCAACGGGCATATGACAGCATCCACAGGAATAGCCTGTACAATGCAATGCGGGACCTCAGAATACCTGAAAAGCTAGTGAGAATGGTTCAAACCTGTATCGAAGAGTCAGAGGCAGCAGTACGTTTCCGAGGAGATACATCAGAAACATTCGAGATAGAAACAGGTCTCAGACAAGGGGACGCGCTCTCATGTGTTTTGTTCAATGTCATCTTAGAGAAAGTAATATGAGAGTATAGGTAACAGGAGTGGGCTGGGGAGTACAGATGGATGGCAATTTCAACTGTCTCGCATATGCAGATGACATAGTCCTGCTAAGTGAATCTAAGCACGAGTTGAAAGGAATGTACCAACAAATGGACAGCTGTGCACAGAAGGTTGGGCTTAAAGTAAACCAGGGCAAAACAGAGTTCATGCAATCAGGAAGAAGACAAGAGCAAGAAGAACTTTTAGAGACAAATGGCATGAGATTCAAGAGAGTACACCAATTCCAATACTTGGGATCTTGGTTTACCACAGACAACAGAATAGAAATGGACTATTAATATTTGAAAGAAAAGTAATGAGGAAGATATGGGGACCAATTTTAGATAACAGAGAATGGAGGAGGAGAACGAATGAGGAAATATACCTTCTCATGCGACAGCCAAATATTTTACAGAAGATAAAGAGCAAGGGACTACAGTGGGTGGGCCATGTAGCCCGTATGCCAGAAGGAAGACTGGCGAAAATGGCACTTGAAGGCAAACCAAACACCAAACGCCCCTTCGGACGACCAAGACAGCGCTGGATGGACGACCTGGCCAAGGACCTGGCAGCCCTGGGGATTGAAGACACCTGGAGGAACCGGTTGCAAAACAGGAGGGAATGGAGGCAGTTCGTGGAAGCAGCGCGTGGTCTGCAGGGCCTGTGATCGCTGGATTTGTTGTTTGTTGTTGTTGTCGTTGAATCGCAGTTAATTCCAGGAATATCGAATACAGGCTTACTAACGTCTTGTCTACTTGCTGCACTGTGACCTGTATTTTCACAGAGCTCGAGGTCTCGACGCTGCGTGAAACTCTTAAAAAGCCTCACACATTTTTAACGCACGTTGTCATTCAGGTACCTGGACACAGGCTTTTTGGCGCCCGGGGCAAGATGTCATTTGGCGCCCCCCCCCCCTCTCTCTCTCGCTGCTTCGTCGTCCCAGTGACGAAGTATGAGATTTAATAAAAACAACAATAGCTGGGTTTATATTGAGTACCTTTATTCACAAACAGCAGAAAATGTACGGTATGATGAAGTCATAAATGAATAAAGATAAATATTAAATAAAAATTAATTTAAACATTTGAGGCCTAGACCTAACTTAAGAAAAATTTTACCAAGAGATGTTCACAAACAATGTAAAATATTTAGTATTAAATAAAACATAAATGCAGATTAAAAAGTCAAATTATCGAAGTATAATAGGTGATAGAATAAAATCTTGAAATATTTACTGAAAAAAAAATGAATCAGTATTAACAAGAACTGTGCAAATGTTTGATAGCTATGGGATTTAACTATTATGTTTATCAGTTAATAGGCTTACAAACTACCTAAACGAACTTATGCTAAGGACAACAAATACACGTATGCCCGAGGGAGGACTCGAACCTCCGACGGCGAGCAGCGGTGCTCTCCGCAGCTAGGCGCCCTCGGAACGCTCGGCCATTCCACCACGGGAACAAGAACTGTAAGCTGTAATTTTTATTCCACTTTATAATGGCTGCCTGGGGAGGCAACATTGGGTAAATAATTTAAATTGTGAGCAGTCTCAAATTTGTAACTGATCGTGATGTCCAATTACGCGTTTCGTCATGTTGAAAGGCTGTATTCACAGTGACACCGATAGACCGTCGTCAGACGCCGTCGACCGAGTTCGACTGAAAACATCGACCGACGGCGTGGTCACACTGCATCCGATATAGTCTATCACTCTGTCTCGTTAGAAGAGAAAGTTAGGTTAGGTTTGAGTGTATTCTGAGTCTGAAGTAAATTTGATTTCAATTCATGGGGGTGCAATGGATTCCACCGACATTTTTACGCTTCGAAATTAGTGCTACACTGCAGCTTTTGATATTAATAAAGACTTTGAAGGCATACGAATGAGCTACAACTCTGGAAAAAAGAAAGTGGCGAGGATTGTGTACTGTCCTCAGTTATTACTACTCACAGACAATCTTTACGAATGTGTGAGGTACCGGTAAAAGCAGAAATTTCTATTACATACTTGTGATATTTCGTGTTGTCATTGGAAAGCAATAAAACAGTTTTGCTGAATTTATTTGAAGTTGTGCAGACATACACCAGTTCCATGCTTTACATAATGGAAAACTACACCAGTTAGGGAAGTTTATCGCTTATCACAACGAATTTCGAGGATTTATTCGCATCTTCTATAGTTTACATAAGTACGGTACTTTTTCGACGTTTCAGTGTGTGATTTCTTGACACACTTGCACTGCAGTTGTCTCTTTTAGGTTAGCTACTAAAGTTCGGAAAATCGGCTAGAATAAATATTGAGGTGTGTGTTTTATCCTAATGTTAGAAATCATAACTTTTTCTGTCTGCTTGAAGGTATTGTGCCTCTTCCATTACTGAGAATATCAACATAATAATCGTGACTTAGGCCTACCTGTGTACAAAAACCAGTGTGCCGATTTTTGTGTTGCGATTTCCAGTTTAATGGAGCAGACATAATACCTGCAAGTATAGGCAGGCGTACTATTTAGTATGTAAAAACGTTCCTATATTTTATTATGTATGCTACGATTTCCCTCATTAAAGTAACCTCAAAAAGACTACACCTGTGCAAGAGCTGCATAAAACCACACTTGGAAAATCCCAATGTATCTATGCAAACATATGCACTAAACGCGAGAAAAATTCTGGAAATGCGTTAAGGTAAGCATAAGAATACATAATGGATGCAGTTTCTCAGTATTTAAATTCATGAAGAACACAGTTATAGGCCACCCAGAAACATCCGATTATGATGAACGAAATGAAGTTAACTTCAATGACTGTCATTCAATATATTTGTGAAAGACAAGTGTGAAATTAAGAATAATTTTGAACACAGAAACCACTGAAAAGCGGAAGCACCCGTAGGCCTGCAACACATTTGGAGGCCATTTCATAGAACAGACTAATCACCTTGTTAAAGAACGCCAGAACCAGTAAGAATAATTTGTGGACACCTAATACCCGATTATCACAGTGCAAAACACTGTAAGAGAGCTACTACAATAACATTAAGATAAGGCACAATCCCTGATTGAACACATGTTGAGATCATAATTTACGCCTAAAATTTCTCATTAAGGATTTAACCAACTTGGGGTTTCCAACAAACTGTCATATCAGACCATATAGTCCTAATTATATCCCGATTGTGATATTTCTACTCTTCTGAGTGCTACAATCTCGCTCTTTCTTTCACTAAGCATATCAATTACTCACTGTCCATATCTACCATGTGAGAACGTCTGTCGATTTGACCGAAGAAGACAAACTGATTTGAATTTCACCGACTGTCGTCCGATCTCTGTACGTTCGGGCGATGAGATGGACTACACTGTGACCGTGCCCATAGTGGAGCACTGATTTGAAACGATCGGCCGTTTCCCGCGGACGTCTGTCGTCGGTAAAACCCACCGATATCGGAGCCACTGTGACCACAGCCTTAGCGTAATCTGAGTGTTAAATGTTGCAGGGCTTCGGATGCTAAGTCAAGCAGCGGTGGAAGCAGTTTTAGCAATTTTATAAAAGTCATCGTTAAGGTCCCCATATCTGATTGAAAAGATTGTGCCACTGTAGGTCCAGCGTGAAGTTTGTAATGACTTCACTGAACATTCATGACTAATATAAGTCGTGAACAAGTGTTTTTTTTTTTTTTTTAAGTTACATTTACGACGAAAATCAACAAAACGGAGATGTAGTGTGCCTGTAGCTTTATGAGAAATGGATTTTTGCAGAAATGTTTTATTCGTAATACATTCCGAACTGTAAATACAACTACTGCATTTCAGATATATTTGTGAAAAGTGTCATCACTTCACGACTATATAAAAAAAACTGGAATTGAAGCAACATGATTCTGGCTTAACTAAAAATTATATACATAATAACTCACCTTTCACATTTCCTGTCAACCAAGTTGACATTAACGAAGAAAATTTCTGAGCTTCCCCTTCTTTTTCTCTGGCTTTCCTCCTGAATGCTGCTCCAGATAGTTTTTTTGGCATCTTCCCACACTTAACACCTAAGTAGTAAGCTAATACTTCATACTTCAGAGTTACATCAGTCAGAACTCTTTCAGTCTAAAAAATTCAAATGCATCCGTCAAAAGTAGAACATAGAAGGGACAACAAAGAGAACATTGACAGGATTACAGCAAAGAAAGTCGCAGTTCGTGTTTCTGCCACTGCAGCGCGGGTGACGGAATACTACTGAATAAGCGTATTGAATGGTCCGTGGTCAGCACATTCAGGATAACTTGGGTAATACTTCTGTAATCGAAATAGGACGGGTACAGGGGAGGCAGAGACATTACTAGTTTAATAGTTGCAAACGCCCAAAAATGCCAATAAAAGTACCTATTGCTAATGTAACGAAATTCATACTATAGCTTACAGTAAAACAGTGGCGGCTGGCGATAATGTGCTAATGTGCTGCAGCACACTGTCAATATATTACTAAAATTATGCCATTTCGCTTCGAATGCAAGCGAGAAATCGTTGTAAAATTACATCCTTTCTCTTGGAATATGAGCCAAATATCACAATAAAACTATGCCAATTCCTTTCCAATACGTATTACAATGCTAGTAATAATGATGAAAACGCATTTCGGAGCGCTCTCGCCGCGATAGCTGCAAACCAGCTCCGTGTGCTGAAGTGGGATTCAGCCGCGCTGCTGCGTGCGCAGAGAGGCGGCGCAGTCGTCTGTTCGCGAGTGCGCATGCGCAGACGTGAAGTCAGGCCTGGCGACCCGTGTGTGCTGAGACCGACTGCAGCACCAGATCAATATTTCTCTTCGTGCTGCGTGTAACGGTTGCGGAAGAATAGAATATGACGAATATTGCGGCATACAGAGTCAAATAGCGCGCTGGCTCAGGCGTCTTGCCGGCCGCGGTGGCCGAGGTGACTGAGGCGCTCCAGTCACGGTCAGCACGGCCACTACGGTCGGGGGTTCGAATCCCCCCTCGGGCATGGATATTTGTGCCGTCCTAGTTCGTAAGTAGTTCCTAAGTAGTTTGTAAGTTTAGGGACTGATGACCCCGTAGTTAAGTCCCATAAGCTTAACAAACATTTGAACATTTTTTTTTCAGGCGTCTTGCGCGTTGTCTCTGAAACCTACCTGTGAGAGGCTCGTATTGAAATACCTCTGAGTCTAAATTTTTAATTTCTGTAAATAAAATTAATATGTTTTAAACGTTATATTTACTATCTGCAGTGAATACATACAGTTGGCAGCGCTGTTATAGATTCCCCTGAAGGTCTTACTGTCAGTACAGTATTAATTGATATTTAATTAAAGGCAATCATACAAAGGTTGACTTTTTATTTTAGTATATTTTGTTTCCTGTTTATTTTTGTAATATTGTAGCACACTGGCCAAATTTTGTACGAGCCGCCACTGCAGTGAAATTGATTTAATTCATGTAATTATAGTAAAGCTTTTGCCCATTTTGGCGCCCCCTGAACTCTGCGCCCGAGGCAGCTTGCCCCCTTTGCCCCCCCTCCCCCCCCCCCCCTTAGATCCGTCACTGCCTGGACATTAGCCGTATCTTGCGTCCTCAGAGTGGGAGCAGCGGTAGCAGCGTGTAGCGGTGTCTGTGGCGGCAGATGTACGCGCTGACTTGCGCGTCAGCGGCAGGCGTCAGCTGGCTGACTGCCCGTCAACAACAGACGGCACGCTGGGCTGAGTGGCCGCCGCAACTTGGCCAACTGCGAGCCAGCAGGCCTGCCCACCGCTACCACGCACTCCCTACTCCCGCTGCAGCTCATCTGCCCCTGACAACCGACTCTCCTCCACACAGGCCCAGCCCTACATTTCATTTTATGTAGCCAACTAACGCAGACTACTGATACGTCAGTCATGACAATCATCCGTCATTTATTACAGTCATGGGTTTTTAAGGTCTACAGCAGAGTAAAAACGATCCAAACAACATATAAAGTGAATTTAACAGATTGCAGATTACAAAAATTTGCAAAAGGTACATATTATAAAAGAGAAAAAAAAGAAGAAAAAACACCAGTCAGTCACAATCCCAGTATAGGATACATTTTCTGTAGATGGCGGTCCAAAGCTGCCGGTCCCCAGCCTCATCTTCTACCGCTGTCGGCTCCACTTGTTTGAGGACTATCAGAACCCAGGGCCGAGGAGAGGGGGTGAGGACAGGGGCGACAAAATCCCCTGGGCCCGGGCCTTGGAGAGAGGGGGGGGGGGCGGTTGTGAGGGCCCAGGCTTCTGAAATGGCGAATATCTGACAGCTGTTGTAAAATAAATTTCGTAACGTACTGAGTTTTAAGCAAAACTAGGGTAATGCAGTGCAGTGTAAGAAAATCAAGTGATGCTGAAGGAATTAGATTGGGAAACGAAGCAATAAAGGAGGTAGATGAGTTTTGTTACTTGGGCAGTAAAATAACAAATGATGGTCGCAGTACAGAGGATATAAAGTGCAGAATGGCAATGGATAGAAAACCGTTCTTGAAAAAGAGAAATTTGTTAACCTCAAATATTGATGTAAGCCTAAGGAAGTCCTTTCTGAAGGCATAAGTGTGGAGTGTTGCCTTGTATGGGAGTGAGACATGGACGATAAACAGTGCGAACAGGAAGAGGATAGAGGCTTTTGAAATATGGTGCTACCGAAGAATGCTGAAGATTAGGTGGGTAGATCGCATAACTAATGAAGAGGTACTGAACAGAATTGGGGAGAAAAGAAATTTCTGGCATACCTTGACTAAAAGAAGGAATAGACTGGTAGGACACATTCTTAGACATCAAGGAATTGTGAATTTAGCGTTGGAGGGAAATGTGTGGGGAAAAAATCGCAGAGGAAGACCAAGAGATGGATACGGTAAGCAGATTCAGACAGATGTAGGTTGCCGTTCTTATGTGGAGATGAAGAGACTTGCTCAGGATAGGGTATTGTGGAGAGCTGCATCAAACCAGTCTCCGGACTGAAGACCACAACAACAACAACACAGATGGGAACATTTATCACTTATTTGAAGATGACAAATGACTGTGTTGTGAAGTAAGCGATATTGTATGATATCCCCACTAACATAAAGTTCCACGTGGCAGTTCAGTTTTAGATTGGGTGTTCTACGAATGAATAAAACAACGTGTGAACTGAACGGGCTTTCCAACTGCATGAACGCTGCAAGGTGACAGATACGGTACATAACGGTATTAGCAAAATAATGCTCACTGTTTTTAGCGTCATGTGACTATTGGTCGGTGGTCAGGGACACTGCTTTTTGCGGTCAGCAGCTCATCCGTATATCGAGTTCTTCGCGAACATAAAGCAAAGTAAGAAGAGGAAATCATTTCCTGATGAAGGCATGAATGAAATAACAGTTTTGAATTCAGATCTCTTCAAGGTAAATGTTTCTAATGTCATTATTGACAATTTAGTCGCCAACTTAACAACACGATAAGAAGTAGTAAAGCTGTTAGATGACACATTTGGAATTTTGTGGAAATATGCAAAGATGATTGATGATAAGATCGCTGACGCTTGCAATTTATTCATCACTGAATATCATAATGATGTTACAATAGATTTAAAATAAGAAATGAAATATTTAAAAACAGTGCATACTTCGAAGGCACTTCTTTGAAACCATTCGAACTCTCGCATAAGAGCGTAGCTCTGTGCATCTTTTGCTCTCTTCCAGTGACTGTCGCTCTGGGAGAGAGATCATTTAGCACTCTGGCTCGTGTCAAAAACTGTCTGCGATCAACCATGCATCAACAACGTCTCACAGATTTGGGGACCTTGGCTATTGAATCTGATTTGGCAAGGCAGCCAGACTTCGATAATGTAATTCAAACGTTTGCTGAACGGAAGGCTCGGAAAGCACCACTGACAGAGTTACAGGCAAAAAGCTTGTAATATATGACATGCTGCATGACTCATTGTGATTTACATGCAACTGTGTATGTATTACTGAAATGTTTCAGTCACCGACTGAGCAGTGTAATACTTGCCTGGCTGTTTAAAAGTGAAATGCAAACAAATTTTCTAAACAGAATTAAATGAAGCGAACAAACAATAATAAAAATAAATCGTTACTGAGTAGCATCTGAAATCTAATTTGTAAGTGGTATCACTTAACAACACTTAGCTGTCGTTGTCTTCGCTTCCTGAAATCTCTATCACAACTCTCCTAACCAATATTTATTACTGTATCTGTGTATTGGTTTTTAATGAGTCTCTTTGAAATGTTTACCTAATTGTGATGTGTTGAAACCATGTCAAACCTTCTTAAAAAAATTTAAGATGTTTAGTAAAAAAAATAGATTTTATAGTTATATTATTTTATAGTGAGTATTTTTGGGTATTTGCTACGTTTCCCAATGATGGTGTGTTAACCCCTTTAGTGCCTGAATTAATTTCTACTGCAACAAAAATATAATAAACCGTCTTCTTGTGCTTAGTATTGGGATGTTAGCCGATCAACCTTCAGTCCGTACGCCCCCTTGCGGTATACAAAGCGTACACTCGGTATTTAACACCGATGTGTCGTTTCTTTCAGTTTCTTTCGGCACTTTTAACATCTAATTATCTTAAAATCTTTTTAGTGCACCATTCGTTCTCCCCCTTTCCCATCCTACACCTCCCAGCAGTGTTCTTTTCTCCCAATTTTACAGTCTTGTAGTTGACTGTGAAAGGATAGAAACACAACTCTTAGGGTACACGAGGTACATTGGTCCGGGCAACAAAAAAAAAAAAAAAAAAAAAAAAAAAAAAAAATCAGTATACACCTAGTTCTTTTTTGACCGGAAGCGGAGAGCACAATTCGTTGTTTACGGTACTTCAGACACATGCACAACGAAGAAAATACTTACTTCGACTTCCTCTTCAACGGCCTTGAGGCTAGTGTGGAGGGCAGATTGCTGATACGCGCTCAGCGAGAAGTGGAGGGGAGTGAACGGGGAGCGCGCCGGTCCAAAAGACCGGTGTACGGGCTAAAGGTTAATAATATCAAATATAAAACATATGATATATAGTTGGTATTATTAGATACCTCTTAAATTTGTGACAACCTGTATTTGAGAAATAAGACTTACAACTCTTCGTTGAGGAAAATTTTTATTGAACTTTCTTATAAGAATAGAAAAAATAGCGTATGTTTGAATTACATGTGTGTTTATGTCGAAACCTAATGCATGGAATAAAAGTTACTTTGCTCATGAAATCTCTTGAAACATTTTGAGTATTTGTTTCCAAGGGCGAGGCTGCATTCTGTATACATAAGGACTGTCTGCCCTTTACAGCTGGATCTTTTGCAGCTTTGCCTTCCTGTTACACAGGACCAATGACCTACTCCATCAGTAAGGGAAGCCTTACCTGGGGCTGGTTTAGTTTTAGCCCGACGCTTCTTGTATTGAAAACTGTAAAAAAGTCAGTCACAAGTACAATCTGGCAATGAATTATTATGTTAGCACCAAAGACGAATGGAAGTTACCGTACTTTCTGCTTTTTATTTTATCTCTTGCATGTGCCTATAAATATGCCTAAGTGCTTGATGATAGTATTTTACATAAACATTACTTTCGTGTCCACTGAAAGTTTTATCTACTTTATCACATCTAAAAGTGAATTGCAACACCTAACAAAACAAACTATTTTCAGATTGAAACTTCCCTAAGCATTTAGCTTTATCCCATAAAGAATGAACACAAACTCGGCTCTTTCTTCTCAACACGAGCACGATAAACGAGGGTCGTCGTACAAGTGCAGTCAACGTTCAGTTATTAACAGCACAGTCACACGCACTGGGGCTGTTTGTGTAGAATCTGCTTTAGTCGGCATTGGCTCTCGAACATATTTATTCTTCTACATTTAAAGGTTACAACGGTCTGATGCAATTTGCGACAATCGGAAATAAAGGGTTAACAACAAAGTAAAACCTTCTTTTACAAATTTGACGGCTGTATTTGGAGTTGGGGCCCGATCTTGCTTCCTGCCCGGCGCTCGCTCCCAGCGGCCCTGCCAGAACCCGATCCTTCCATCGCGTCCTCGCTCGTCCCTTTGGGCGTCTTCCAGCAGGTTCGGAACGGAGAACACTGTTGCGGAGGGATCCACCGGCTCGGAAGATTTGGCCAAACCAATGTAGCCTCTTCTGCCACACCACTGGGCCGATGTGTGTCTTTCCATACCGCTGGCAAAGGTCTTTTTTGTTCTTCGTTTCCCATTTACTGTCCATAGTATTGTAGACGTGTCCATATGTCTTACAAAGTACCTTCCTCTCGAAAGCACAAATAGCTTCTTCAGTTATTGCTGAAGTTGCCCTCGTTTCCAACCGTATAAAAGTACTGGCCGTACTAATGTCACGTACAGCCGAATCTTGTGTTTGAGCGGTTTTACTCGGGATTTCAATTGATTGTTTACTCTGAAGAAAACGCGATTAGCGTTTATTATTCATTGCAACATCCCAGGTATTTGAATTCTGCTACTCGTTCAAACGCATGTCCATCATTAATAATGGAAGGGAGAGGAGCTTGATTTCGCAAGACATTACCACCCCTATTTGTTTCGAGTTGCGGAGGAATCGTGAAGTGTTAACATTTACTTGCTACCGGGTGTCTCTAAGAATCAGAACATCGTCAGCAAATGCCAGGATTGTGTCGGTTCCCACCATCTCCATTTCTCTGATTCAACCGTTGTTGCGACTTATTCTTTCCAAGGCGAACTTGAATAATAATATAATAATTGCAGCAGTCTACATCGCAATATGAAACAGTATTGATTTTATTTTATTATGATGTCCGGTTTCGATCAATGAAGATCATCCTCACAAGGACATGATCAAGAGCATATCTTTATTGATCGATACCAATCATCGTCATAAAATAAAATAAATAATGTTCCATATTGCGATCTAGACTGCTGCAATTATTGTATTATTCAGAATTTTGTATCGCAGTTTGTTTTCCGTGTGAACAATGTTCCATAAAAATACCAACTTGAATAGTATTGGCGCCAATGGATTTCCTAGTCGGAATCCATTTTGAACACCGAATGGTGATGACAGTTGGCTGCCGAACGACCGTACTTGGCAAGTTGATTTGGAGTAGCAAGCTAATGTTAGTTGGATGTATTTATGACACATAAACAGCCACAAAAGGTGAATGTCCACTTACATGAGAGCGATCTGAGAAGTTCAGGAGGGGCTGTTTCACATAATGTTGTTACTGGTAATAGACCAACGGAGCTCTTCGACCAACCCCACTGTGTGGCATCCTTCGCCACTCCCAACCATGTTTGCACTTGGCGATATGTGCGGTAGGAATGGAAGGAAGCAGCTTCCTTGGTCGGGGGCAAACTTTCCAGGTCCACCTTCGCATTGGCTTCTGACTTGACGAAAAGGCGGAATCGAAGGCCGTGTAGGTTGTCGAAGGATGTGTCCCATCCATACAGAGCGATAAGACACTTCTCTCCAACATCAGCTATAGTTTCATGGCTAGTATCTGGCAATACAAACACAGCCGCCAGGTCAATCAGGTACTTGTACCTTTGAAACACTCAACAATTTTGTTTTTCCTTGCCAGAAAAGAGCGGAAGTTGTTTCACATCCGCTAAATGCATCTAGGAAGAGTTCAAATCCGGGGGGGGGGAGGGGGGGGCGCAATTCTATTTCTCCTCGACAGAAAGAAGTAGTAGCCGGCCGCGGTGGCCGAGGGGACTGAGGCGCTTCAGTCACGGTCTGCACGGTCACTACGGTCGGGGGTTCGAGTCCCCCCTAGGGCATGGATATTTGTGCCGTCCTAGTT
The DNA here is from genome assembly GCA_026315105.1 of Locusta migratoria. NCBI lineage: Eukaryota > Metazoa > Arthropoda > Insecta > Orthoptera > Acrididae > Locusta > Locusta migratoria. Next base: position 373,737,673 of record CM048745.1, read on the forward strand.
CGTAAGTAGTTCATAAGTAGTTTGTAAGTTTAGGGACTGATGACCCCGTAGTTAAGCCCCATAAGCTTAACAAACATTTGAACATTTTGAAGAAGTAGTAGAAAAGTGAGTACCACTTGACTCGCCTCTATTGTTTTTTCTGAAAATAAACATTTCGGACGGTAGAGCCCAAGTCGCAAAGGAGAACGAGTAAGTCCACATCCTCCCCAACGAAGATCACGTTCTCGTAGGATACGCTTTTATCGAGGGCAGTGCAGATAATGTCACGGTCTGCGTCTTCTGTTGCTCTCTTAGTTTCAATGCCCTCGAGTTCAAACGCAGAGCACAGTTGGTCAATGAGACGTCTTTTGTTTGAGTCGTTGGCTAACACTTTCTCCTGGGGCATTTTGATGATACGATCTCATTGCAAGGAAGGGCAGCGCAGCGGCGCAATCGTTCTGCAGTTTTAGTACTCCTGAGGGCTCCATCTTCAGGATATCCATCAAATACCACTGCGACGTTCCTACCAAAGTTGTTTAAAGTGTAGGTAATGTAGGTAGCAACTATAGCCTTCCTTGAGTCGTTTCTCTGCCAGATAGCCTTGTGAAGAAGGTATCCCCATCGACCACTACAAATGTCCTGGTTCCAAGAGAAATGTTTTGTGAAAGTGGTGCGAAAGCGGTATAAAAAGATGACTTCGCTCCCTTACGCATCCCCTCTTCGTTGAACAATGCCAATGGATAAGGGTCCAGTTCGAACTTTAAATGCTCTTTCAGTTCACTGTCCGACTATTTTGTGACACACATCCTTTGAAAAATGGTGAGTGGATTAACGTCGACACGCTTCTTGTGTACTTTAATGGAGTTCGTAATTGTCGACAAAGTTACCACTTTGTCTTATCTTTTGAAAGTTACTTTGACAAACTAGCTGTCAGTTATTTTCTTGACCCCTTCAATTCCTTTTTCCTGAGTTAGATGGCAATTTATTTCAGCACCTTCCACGATTCCGTTGCTGATGGATAGTATTTTGTCTGTAGATGGAAATGGTTGATGGATCCTAAACTGTTTATTAAGTTTTTCCAATTCAGAAGTGTCTCATATCATCTGTGCTGACCTCATGTCAATGTCTTGTTCTGATGTTACAGAAGAAATGTCCCAAAAACGTTCCAGCTTTTCGTACAGGTTCAACATGTACATCATTCCTCCTGTCCACAGCGAAAGTAAACCGCGAAACCGTGAATTAATCCTCCCTTGCTCTTCATTGATCTCATTAGAACCTCTTCGATAGTTAAATCTGTCCACAGCCCTGACCAAAATTTATGAGATCTGCGAATCGTGAAATCTCCTGTAGTGAAAACAGTAAATTCCTATGGAACCATTCGGTGTTGTAGGTTACAACAATATAAACAGGCGAAGACTGAAGTTGTACATTTTATGTGGGTCCACAGGTCATTGCATTTTTTATAATACACGAGTTTCATGTAAACATACAATCGAACCTTTCGCTGAATGCCCACAATTTGTCATTAGTGTTTAGGCTCATTTCTTAAAAAATTTCAGTTTCCTGACTTTCTGTTTTTGTACAATTTGAAGAGAACTACTCGCTCTAGAGAGTTCATCTTGTGCTTATTTTAAAGATAATAAAATTTACTACAACTTCAATTCTCATGTCTATTCTCGCAGGATGAGCGGTTATGCCAATATTCAGCTCGAAATCAGAGAAAAACTTAAAATTTTCATTTTTGGTAAAAATAAGCCCATTTTTGACGCTTCATATCTAGAAAACTATTGGACGTATAATGCTGCGGTTAGGCTTAAATTGTTACATATTCTATGTACCTTGGAAATGGTAAAAACTAATAACATCGTAAAACTCATAGTTTATATGTTAGAAGGCAAAATCTAAAAAAAGTCCGAAAATTTCGGAGTTTTTCACTTATAACTTGGGAAGCACAGGGTTTTAGAAGCTGCAAACTTGGTTTCATACTACTCTAACAGGTCCTAACAACATATCAAAAAATTAGAACTACATCACGATTTGCGTTTTTAGCCCCCTTTTTTTGTACGATTTGACTGGCCTAATATCTAAATCTAAATAAGTAAGTAAAATGAATCTCTTACAGTCTAAAATAATTGATGATTTCCCGTGTCTTACACTGTATACAGTGTCGTTTCAAACAGTAACTATGTTTACTAAGTTGACAATGACTGAATCAGTTTACATCAGTGATAAACCTGAGCTGCGCGGGAGTAGCCGAGCGGTCTGGAGCACCACGGTGCGGATCGCTCAGCCTCCCGCATCGGAGGTTCGAATCCTCCCTCGGGCATGGATGTTTGTGTTGTCTTTAGCATAAGTTAGTTCATAAGTAGTTTGTAAGTTTCGGGACTGATAACCCCGCCGTTAAGTCCCATAAGCTTTACAAACATTTGAACATTTTTGATAAACCTACTTCTCTCGCCTATGGGCGACATGGTTTGCCCTATCCGTTCATGTAAACCATTTCGTTTAATACTTTATCGTGATACATTCGGATACTGCACATTATTTCACACTGATAAATATTCTGTCAACTCGTATTAACTGAACATGTACGCAATCATTAAATCAGTATGTAATGTGTTTCTCACTTAGTATAATTACTTTCACTGGATGTACCTTCTAGCATTAACAACAATCATGAATGTAACAATATCCATAAATAGTTTACTTATAGCAGCTTTACTATGTTGCCATTTAGAAATATATTGCGTAACTGCTTTTTGAGATCTCACGGTCATTTACTTGTTCTACAGCACTTTCGTCATAACCACAGTTTTCGTCGAGTTTGATACACCTTACGCATTTCTACGTTACGCCATTTTCAAAAGTATATAAGACAACATACGCCGAAACGCGTAAAATTGTAATTAAGTGAATAAGAGTGGTAAATGACAAAAGTGTTAACTTGCTTGTCATCCAATACACAAGACCAAGAAGTGCCAGTGATATCACAGCCAAATTGAGAGATAACACGTTGTACAAAGATCACATGATGCAAAATACAGCTACATGTGAAGTGAACAAAATTATGAGACAAGTATCGCTGACGTTATTGACTATAATCGCTGTTAAACTCCTTGACATTGGATGAGAGAGGCTCTCGATCTCTTGTTGGGTATACCAGACCATGTTGATTCCGTATAGTGGTGCTCTACATTGTTCAAAACAATTGGGGAACAGGTGAGATATCATACACAATATACATATGGTAACGTATTTTATTCAGATATTGGTTACAATTGTAATTTCTGTGCGATACAATACGGTATTTTTCTGTCTCAACTTATTACCTGAGGTTTGCAGGCGTTCTCTTAGAGCGAGACACCTTGGGGCTACCATAACAGTGAAAAAGTCATTCTCGTTGCCCTCTAATATGGACGGCCACTAGAGTTGCAACCCAGCGTGGCATGGATAACATAAGGTAATCAATCAAGTCCTGAGGGATATTCCAACTCTGCAACCGTTGTAGGAGGTGCTGGTCTGGCTACAATGCCTCTGACAAGTGCATCCTAGATATGCTCAATCGGATATAAGTACGGTGAACAACCTGGACATTCCGTTAGTTAAATTCGCTCAGTTTCAAGCACGTTGTCTACCAGTGCAGTTCTTTGGGGACGAGCGTTATAGTCCACCAGAAGGAATCCATCTCCAATGGCACCAGTGTGGGACACAACAAAAGGTCGAATGATCTCGTCTCTATGCCTCAGAGCAGTCAAAGCGCCATTCTGAACGACATAGACGTCCGTACGTCCGCCAAAACTGACTCCTGCGCAGACCACCAAAGGGAACGACGACTCTCCGGCTGAACACAAATCTTACCTACTTTGTGAACAGAACCCAGCGCCATTTGTTAAGACTCCAATCCTGATGTTCCCCCGCCCAGTTTCTGCGGGCTAAACAGTGGAACACACACCATTGACCTTCTTTCACAGAGGCCACATTCCCGAAGGCGACTTTTAACTGCTTGTGTTGTTATTGAGCGTCCTGTTTCCGCCTGGAGGGTACGTTGCAGCTGAGTTGCATTCAGCCTCCTCTCTTGACAGGCTGTTAGCCGAAGATAACGGTCATCTCTTGCTGATGTTAATCCTGGACGACCTTGGCCTTGCCTTCTTTTAACAGTTGCTGTTGTCTGAAATTGCGTCCAGTCCTGGAAATTACACTTTGGGACACTCCAATAGCTACGACCCCCTTCTGTGGCTGTCGCGATTCCAACCTTCCTACGCCATAGCTTCGGGTAAGTCACGTGGTTGTTGCATTGCACTACCTGCTGCGTACACTTTCTGAACCAAACTGCTTGTGTAATTCGTTTGGTAAACACAGGTCAACACCAACTGTCTCTGCTGGAACGTTCTGTTATTAGTACTATCTCGGCTGCCGTAATGTTATCGTCTCCACTCTGTAGAACCAACAGAAAGGCGTCAAACCATTTTAGTTCATTCTTTTGATGATAATAATTTAGAAGCTAGATTTGTCAACTGATCCCCTAATTGTTTTGACCAGTGTAGATCTGTTATAAGTGCGGCAGTATTCCAGACCAGCCGTTTTCGGTAGATAACACACCGGTAGAACAGGACGCCGTTAATGCAATACGATGGGCAACAAAAGAAGACTTGAACATTGCGTGTCATTTATAGTTGCGAATTACCCTGTTGCAATGTGACCTAATGGAAGGAACACCGCCTCAACACATCAGAGATACAGCGCTGGATTATTAGAGTACCGCCAATGCGTACTATAAGAAAAGCGCGAGTGTAATCAAACATTATCAAGTGCAGGACCATCATGGCAATGTGTGAGGCAATAGTTTATGACTGACAATGGTGTCTCCAGACTAATGCAGCCAGCGTGTTGCTGCAGGTAGAATGAGCTTTGGAACGCAATAGCTTTTACAGAGGAATCCCGATTCTGTTTACACCAGCATGATGGTAGAATAACAGTTCGAAGATACTATAGCGAGATACTGCTGAACTGCTGCCTGTAGCCGGTATTCTACGAGGGTGTTCAAATGAAAAGGTAGGAAACGTCTTAACGACCAAACCAGTGGAATTTGGAATATGCTACTTTGGGACATCGTAGTGCGACATCTAGATATGCGAAGCAAGTGTCATCACTTCAACTCAGTAGGCAAATTGATGCTCACCGTCTTTTTCGACGTCCGAATTCTTCTAGTAAGGAAAAACTATCAAAGTGACGTGTACTGTGAGACACTTCATAGCCAACTTCTATCAAGACCAAACGGCCTAAGCTGTTCACGGAGCGAGTGATTTTCTCCTTGTTAACGCGCGTCCACACATTCCAGTGTCACACGAAGTTCAAAAGTTTGGTAAGCTTATGGGATTAACTGATCAGTCTCTAAACTTACAAACTACTTATGAATTAAGTTTTACTAAAGACAACACAAACATCCATGTCCGAGGGACGATTCGAACGCTCGAAGGGGAACGGTCCCGCGCATCGGAGCATAGCGCCTCAATGCGTTCGGCCACTTCACCGCGAGGGGTCACACGAAATGTACGGACCTAGTTCAAGTGATAGCAGCTTCATCGTCCTCCCTATAGCCCGGACATGTCGTCCTGTTCCGCTAAAAATACATCTCAAAGGGATTATATTAGTACTTGTTCCATAGATCATGAATACGACACTTGGTAATGATGTGGAACGTGTCAGGTTAATGAAAGGTGTCTTTACAAATTTTACTTTGTACTAAATATTACATGACACAATTTTTTATTATTATTAGTTTTTTACATTAAAAAATTATTTTTATTTTTTTTATTTATTTATTTATATCTAAAAATTCATCTGTAGTGTAGAAGGAGTTGCCATGCAGAAAGTCTTTTAATTTATTTTTGAATGCTTGTTGGTTATTTGTCAGGCTTGTGGCAGCATAATTCATCCCTTTCTGTGCCAAAGCTAGATTTAACCTTGAATAGTGAAGATCATTCTTTCTCCTAGTGTTGTAGTTATGTACACTATTATTGATTTTAAATTCGGTGGGATTGGTAATAACAAATTTCATAAGTGAATATATACACTAATAAGCTACAGTGAAGATCCCTAGCTCTTTAAATAAGTGTCTACAGGATGATCTTGGATGGGCTCCGGCAATTATTCTGATCACACGTTTTTGTGCAATGAATACTTTTTTACTCAATGATGAATTACCCCAGAAATTGAAGCCATACGAAAGCAGAGAATGAAAATAAGCATAGTAAGCTAATTTACTGAGACGTATATCACCAAAATTTGCAATTACCCTAATAGCATAAGTTGCTGAACTCAAACGTTTCAACAGATCTTCAATCTGTTTTTTCCACTTCAACCCCTCATCAATGCTTACACCTAAAAATTTTGAGTATTCAACATTTGCTACAGATTTCTGACCAAAGTCTGTATTTATTGATGGTGTCATTCCATTTACTGTGTGGAATTGTATGTAGTGTGATTTATCAAAATTTAATGATATTCCATTTGCTGAGAATCACTTAATGATTTTCTGAAAGACGTCGTTTACAATTTCATCAGTTAGTTCTTGTCTGTCAGGTGTGATAACTATATTTGTACCATCAGTAGCTTCAACGCGGTCGACGAACTGAAGGACACAGTAGAGGACTGACTCCTTCACAGCCACCGGACTTTTGGGAATAGAGAGTCCTTCGGCTGGTTAAACAGTGGGATAGTTGTGCTCAGGCCTCTAGTGATTACGTTTGAATAAAGACTTCAATTATACTCACAGTTCCGTTTCCTACCTTTCCATTTGAACACCCCTCGTAGTTTGAGGTGATACTGGATGTTTAAATGTTTGTAAATCTAAGGGACTTAACTACGTTGATCATCAATCCCTAGGCTTACGAACTACATAAACTAAGTAAAGAAACTTTTGCTAAGGACAACATAATTATCTGTTCCCGAGGGAGGACTCGAACACCCGACGGCGAACAACAGCGCGCTCCGCACCAAGGCGCCTTAGAACGCTCGTCAAGTCCACCGCGGAATACTGGATTCCGTTCTGCAACCCCATAATAGGCAATGCCGCTAGACTACAGACAGCTTTACATACATCTCGTGTTAGAGCCTAATGCGATACAGTACTTCTGAAGAGTGCTAAGAATCACATTGCAATAGGATAAAGCGCGACCATACTTTGGCACCCAATATTGAAATATTTTTCGTCACCCATCGTGATCTGTTGTCCTGGCGTCCGTGTTCTCGCAAAATATCGCCTATCGAAAGCGTCTTGTTGATGATTGCGGAACTACTGGGCTGGGATACATCGCCCTCTAGTACCTTGAATAGTGAAGATCATTCTTTCTCCTAGTGTTGTAGTTATGTACACTATTATTGATTTTAAATTCGGTGGGATTGGTAATAACAAGTTTCATAAGTGAATATATATACTAATAAGCTACAGTGAAGATCCCTAGCTCTTTAAATAAGTGTCTACAGGATGATCTTGGATGGGCTCCGGCAATTATTCTGATCACACGTTTTTGTGCAATGAATACTTTTTTACTCAATGATGAATTACCCCAGAAATTGAAGCCATACGAAAGCAGAGAATGAAAATAAGCATAGTAAGCTAATTTACTGAGACGTATATCACCAAAATTTGCAATTACCCTAATAGCATAAGTTGCTGAACTCAAACGTTTCAACAGATCTTCAATCTGTTTTTTTCCAGTTCAACCCCTCATCAATGCTTACACCTAAAAATTTTGAGTATTCTACATTTGCTACAGATTTCTGACCAAAGTCTATATTTATTGATGGTGTCATTCCAGACTGTAGAAGCAGCAGGGACTGCTATACCCAAAAAATATACACCCGATACATGTTTGATTCAGTGCGGAAGAGTGTAGTTGCAGTTACAGCTAGCAATGGCGGTAACACACAATACTTTTCGGCCGAAAACTCCCACGCAGAATCTCCCGAACAAGAATGCCATACGATCATTTCATTTCATCATCTTCGTCATGGAGCTGTATTTTCAATCAGTACTTGTGGTGTGTGTTTTTTCCATAATAAACTGGGCCGTGATATGTTCGGTCTCTCTTGCTGTTGCATTTCAGATGCACAGCAGTGTATTCTATTTGTTATATCATTAAGGAATTAGAAACTATGCCATTGTTGCTTCATACCGCATGAAGCAAGCGACATCCCATACTTCTGAAATTATTTGATATATCCCTCTTCCTCTTGAGTGAACTGACTTTTTAACTTAAAGACCACTGTATATGAATAACTATGTACATGCTAAAAGCATGGATACCTTTTTTCATATAAGCACAAATGTGTAAACGTAAATCATTATTCTTTTTCCATTTTATGACAGTGAACGCTAAAGTTCTTATAACACACATAATGTGCTGCTGCGTTAAGTATAAATATGGGGTTATGCGGTTGCTCTTCCTATGTAATAATAAAAACGAGCTAAGAACTTATCGATAAACGTATAACAACCACTAACAAGGAAAGTACATGGGCTCGGACAAATATATCTGTATGAACGTTTGCTTACAGGATCTCTACGTACACATCAATGTGCTGGTGGGTGTCGTTTTTCTGCAAAGCTCTGCAACTATGCTCTAGATAGCACTGTAGATGTAACTGTAGACGCCATACATAAAGCAGATATCTTACCTATAATTTATGTAATAATCATCGTACATTATCTCTAGCGAATTGTCATCAAAAGCCGTGATGATAGTTGCAACTTTAACCTTCTTTCCGAAAGACTATTGGTATTCACTGCCACTGCTTCCATCGCCTCTTCCCGCACTTACCGTAGCACAACCGCTTGCAATGAAGCTGTTCGTCACTATCATCCCTATTATCATTATTATGAGTTTGTAACAACAGTATCTAACTTACGCTCATATTTATGTACCATAAAGCATGTAAATGATTCATCTTCTACACTAATACCATCTTCACGAAGAAGGGTTCTTCGTAACTTCATCTCAACCAATCGCAATACATTAGCAGGATTGATTAGCAATCGCCGCCCCATCTGACGCTTCACCACATAAATAACATCACAAAACGCTACTTCGGAGGCACACTGCACCGTCCCTACTGGCGAACCGACAGGTCAAAGTGCAATGCGGCAAGACACACGCAGAGGCCTCTAACGGACGACTGCAGAGTTTTGCAGATGCGGGAGTATCACAAGTGCAATAAGGGATCTTTACATTATCTCTCATACGATTTTGGTGTACATGTATTTGTTCGAGCCCAAGTACTTTCCTTGTAAGTAGCGAACATAAAAACGCGTTCTTCACGAAGAACAAAAAAAGTTGTAAGGTCTCAGATTTTGAATCCATAAGTCCCAGGTTCCATTACCGACCAATCCTATTATTTGTATCTGTCATCTATTACTTCTTTCGCCTCTGGCGATGTAGGTGACATGAAAAATACCGAGTTGTACCGTGGTTCAATATCCACGTTAAACTGTATGGCTGGGTAAGTCAATTCTAAGATTGGAGAAAAGCAATGGCATACCTCCTCCGCGAAGACTATGCATAGTAAAGCACTGTGGTGTTCAAAACATTCTTTTGCGGAGCATGTATATACAGGGTGTTTCACTAATTGTGTTTCCCTCTGTAACTTATAAAATAATAGGTGACGGGAAATTTTAATGTGGTAGGTCAACAAAAGAAATATTACACTTTCTGCGGAGCTATGAACATAGTTTATTGTATAATTTTTCAAAGAGTTACAGCACAAAGATATAATTTTTAAATGGAACAATAGTTTTTTTTTCTATCGTGCATTGGATTCGTTAAAACCATCTGCGTCCAAATCAATTTAAACTACATTCCTATCACTGTTAGTTTGGGAGCTACAACCCTTCAAAGTTTCAGGGGCAGATGCCACACGCCGTACATAATACATGGCTGTGTGGTGGGTGATGAATGTTATGGCGGTGGGAAGTTGATTTACATGAGATGTTCAAATTTGTGTCCATGTTCCTCAATTCATAATGCAATGTGCCGTCGAAAGGATCTGCGGACGAGATGTAACATAGCCGGTGTGACGGAGCGACATGTGTCCTCGATGCGCCGTTTTGGATCATCTGGGGATTACATAAACACGATCCTTTAGATATACCCACAAAAAAAAAAAAAAAAAAAAAAAAAAAAAAAAAAAAAAAAAAAAAAAAAAAAAAAAAATCTACTGGTGTTAAATCGGGCGACCTTGCGGGCCATGAATGAGGACCATGGCGCCCCAACCCCACCACACAGCCATGTGTTATGAACAGCGTGTGGTATCTGCCACTGAAACTTTGAAGGTTCAAAAATGTTCAAATGTTTGTAAAGCTTATGGGACTTAACTACGGGGTCATCAGTCCCTAAACTTACAAACTACTTATCAACTAGCTTATCCTAAGGACGGCACAAATATCCATGCCCGAGGGGGGATTCGAACCCCCGACCGTAGTGACCGTGCAGACCGTGACTGGAGCGCATCAGTCCCCTCGGCCACCGCCAAACTTTGAAGGGTTGTAGCTCCCAAACTCACAGTGATAGGAATGTAGTGTAAATTGATTTGGACGCAGATGGTTTCAACGAATCCAATGCACGATAGAAAAAACTATTGTTCCAATTAAAAAATTATCTCTTTGTGCTGTAACTCTTTGTTAAATAATACAATAAACTATGTTCATAGCTCCGCAGAAAGTGTAACATTTCTTGTGTTGACCTACCGCATTAACCGCATTACCGTCACATATTATTTTATAGGTTACAGAGGCAAACACACTTAGTGATACACCCTGTAGATGTAGATTTACCTTCAGGATGCAAAAGAAATAGATCATAGGCTCAGGTTGAAATACGCAAATTTATTTTGCACATCCATCAAAGAGAAACAATAAGATTATGCATAACATCATTTTTATTAGTACATCGCATAGGTTTACAGTTACGTGTACATGTAACTAAGCAGTGTTATCTAATACTCTGACGTGAATCAATTGTGTATAGTGTATAGTGATCACGGAGGAAGCGTTTAGCTGGTAAACCTTATGGCGACGTCCTGAACCCTCATGTTTGGAGTGAGGAAGTCCTTGAGGGTTTCGACTCCTTTGCGTGGCATCCGGTCGAAAGGGTAGCCCATGGACTGGCGGTCCGGGTAGCGGCGGCCGCGCCATCCGCAGTAGGCGGGCGGCTGCACGCAGCCTGATGGCGGCGCCTGCTCCACCTGCGGGCATAGACAACACAACCGCCTGAGAAACTACACCAAACACCTAGGTAGCAGCGCCAGCTGCCATGTAGCGGTACGTCAACACCATAATTTCTGAAATCTCTAGCTATATAAAAGCGAAAGGACACTCACTCACTGACTAAACACGAAATCTCGAAAACTACTTCACCTATGAAGCTGAAATTTGGCAGGAATGTAGTTCATCGGTAGTAGACGTCAACTAAGAAAGGATATTGCGATAGGGCCGAAGCGGGGAAATCGGGTTCGAATCTCGGTCCAGCACGAATTTCCAGCTTTGTTGTTGAATTTATTTCAACCCCCGAAATGGTCGAAATGTTTCAATATTTCGGTTTCGTAATTGCTCAAGCCTTGAGGTTACTTATTACTAGCTGAAAACTCTACGTTGCCCGGGTATTCATTTATTCCAGTCTTGAGTTAATACTTCTCTTCTGTCTCTCCCTGTCAGTCTCCTCTGCCCTGTTCGTCTCCGCCACCGAAAACGTTTAAGATATCGTAATTCTGTTTTCGTCCAAATGAATTGTAAGAAAGATCTCATTAAACGACTTCATAGCTATTTTAAATAGACCTATGGCAATACAGTTCAATGCCAAGTCCTGAAACACTGACGTACATGTTCCATGAACTACAGTTATCTTACTGGCCTTCGAAATCGTCACTTACCATAACTATGCACCGCTGAGCTCTGCTATACATGTCCTGACCCTTTACACGAAGTCTTCCTTTGGGACCGTCTTCAAGAACTTCAAAAAATGTTCAAATGTTTGTACAACTTAGGGACTTAACTACGGGGTCATCAGTCCCTAAGCTTACAAACTACTTATGAACTAGCTAAGACTAAAGACGGCACAAATATCCATGCCCGAGGGGGGATTCGAACCCCCGACCGTAGTGGCCGTGCTGACCGTGATTGAATCGCCTCAGTCACCTCGGCCACCGCGGCCGGCTCAAGAACTTCGTCACATTTCGTTGGATGCCAATATCGCCAATTCTCTTCCCTTTCAAAGAGAGTTTGTCTCAAAGGACTAGGACGATGTCTAGAGATTTAGATCGGATGAGTATGGTGGATGTTCAAGATGCTTGACAATGCTCGCCTACACGTAGTCAAAATCATCAAACAGTTCTTCCGGAAAAGGGGGTGTTGCAACTTGAACATCCAGCGTACTTCAAATGTTAAGTGTTTGTAAATCTAAGGAACTTAACTGCTGCGGTATTCAGTCTCTAGGCTTACAAATTAGTTAAACTAACTTATGCTAAGGACAACGCACCCACCCATGCCCTAGCTAGGACTCGAACCTCCGACAGCGAGCAATCGCGCGCTCCGCATCAAGGCGCCTTTGAGCGCTCGGCCACTCCACCACGGCATCCACCATATTCGCTGGATCTAAATACTCCAGACAACTTGTTATTCCCTGGAGTCATACTCGCTCTGAAATGAAAGGTATTTGACGATATTCTTGACATCCAGTGAAACACGACTAGGGTTTTGAACACCACCCAAAGGAAGAATTGGTAAAAATTTTGGAGGACATGTTTTACAGAGCTCAGCGGTTCATAGTTATGGAGGTGACTATTTCGAAGGACAGTAAGGTAACTATAGTTGACAGTACATCTACGTTAAAGTTAGATGGCTATTCACCGAACTTTATTGTCAGAGGTCGTAGGCCCTACATAGATAACGATATCAAATTAGTTTCTTCAAATGTAACTATAGTATTTTTTGCTGCTAGTATTGTACATCTAAAGAGACGAATTCAACGGCGTTTCACCCATTGACATCCGATCAGTAGTTTCGAAGAAATTACAATATTTAGAACCTAGAATTTATCTGTTATTAACATAAAAACAGTTGCTGTCTTATGCGGAAGTTCGTGCTGTCATGTGGAACTGTCATGTCGGGGTGATAGGGCGCTCCATCTTGACGCATCAAAAGGTCTAATTATTCATTTCGTAATAGTTGAGAAAACTTAAATTGAAAACATAGTATCCACACTTCGCTACAATTTGGTAATAGTTGAGAAAAGTTCAATTTAAAACATAGTAACCACATTATGCTCGCTATTATTATTATTATTATTATTATTATTATTATTATTATTATTATTACATTACGTCAACAAGAAGACAAAGGGCGTATCATCTAGGAATTATTCGCCAGTTAACTATGGTAACAGTTCTGCTTTTGTTTTTGAATGGATTTGTAAAGCGGGGTGCTGAGGCAGAAATATTTTTAAGTAACAACTTCGGATGAACAAAACAATTTTTCATGATTTTAATTTTTAGATACAAATTTCAAAGTAAAATTACAAAATCAGCAACAACAACATAACTAAAAAAGTTGGTCATAAGCACGTCAAAAAAACTGCATTCATATGATCTAGTCTTCAAAATGCCCACCGTCTGGTGTAACATAGATTTACAGTAGCTGGTGCAAGGACTTCTGGACAGAGCGTAGAGATTCTTTCGATACCGTTGCATAGGCTGCAACAGTGCGATGTTTTAAATCCTCTTTGGTCGTCGGAACTTGTGCATCGACTTCATCTTTGATTTTACCCCAGAGAAAGAAAGTCCAGTGGCGTCAAATAAGACGAAACTGCAGGCCATCTTATAACGGCTTCACTTCCTACCCAGCGACCAGGACAGACCCAGTAAGCGTCTTACTAGCCACAAGTGAGTAGTCTCCTGGGCACCCATCCTGCTGGTACTGCCTCTAGCAGAGTCATTTGCACTTCAGTAAAGAATTGTACATATCTGTTACGGTTTCTTCAATAAAGTAAGAACCAGTTACATAGTCTCCAATCATCCCACACCAAACGTTCTCACTCCACTGCCCCTGATATTTAAGCTGCCTCCGCTGGTGTAGATTCTCAGTGGCCCAATAATACACGTTTCTTAGATTCAGCTTTTCATGAGTTGTGAGTTATGCTTCATTTGTAAAAAGAATTCTTCGAAGAAAGAACCTATTGTCTTGATGTCGCATGAGAATCGAGCGACAGAATTCCACACGTCATCTACAGTCTCGCTACTTAATCTGCTGGTGAAGTGACATATGATACGGATGGAATCTATTTGCCCGCAAAATGCGAACAACACTGGACTGAATAATTCCAGAGGCACTCGAAACTCTGGAACCAGCATGCGGAGCCGCGGCGGAGCGGCCAAGCTCATTGAGGTGCTATACTACGATGCACGAGGCCGTTCCCCGTCAGGGGTTCGAATCCCCCCTCGGGCATTGATGTTTGTGGCGTCTTTAGTGAAGGTAGTTCATAAGTAGTTTGTAAGTTTAGGGGCTGATGACCCCGTAGTTAAGTCCTATAAGCTCTACAAACATTTGAACATAGCATGCAGAATGTGAGCAATAGCTGTCAGGACATCTATCTATTTCGTTCGCACCGCTTGTTGCAGGCTTGACCCTTCACCCCTTCATAGAATTCCAGTGCCCTTCCAATAACTATTTATTTATTTTCACTTTCGCTGAATTGTCATTCTGTTGGACACCGTCTATCAGGATATCTTTGTGCGTGCGACTCAACTGTTCTCTTTGCGTTCTTTCTGCATTCTAGACACAATGCAGGCACCTTATCCGCCCTGGCCCTTTCACACCGGCATCGCGACGGTGCAACACTATTTCCTCATTATTCGACGTGACGCATTTCCTTATTTGGGTATGATGTTCAAAACAAATAAATCCTGGATTCAAAATATTGTAATTATTCCGAAACTATTTATCGGATTTCGATGGGTAAACCCCGTTGAATTTTTCTCTTTCAGATCTACGATACTAGCAGTAGAAAATACTATAGGGTAAGGTGGTACAGTTGCGACCATTCCGGACAAATGTTATTGTAACTGGAAATATATTGAGAAAAGAAATAATTTTAACCATGGCACATGTTCTTGGATTTTTAATGAATACGTAACACAAATATTAGACAATTACAAATGTTGGCATAAATGCAAAACACGGTTACAGAATTGAGAAAAATCGATCGAAAATGTACCACACTAGGTACTATGCACCTCCACATAAAAAGCACTTTTCCCTCTGGCACCAACCCATACTTTGTGTTACCAAACATTGCATACTTGGCAGCGAATCCAGTCACCCTTAGCTACTGATATTATATGAGTGCGTTAGACTAAGTAGATTCACTTACTACTTAACAGGAAAAATAATTATGTCTCCGTAGCACAAAGTGGTGTATTCTTGGAAAAACAGGAGGTGCTGTAAAATCCTGCTACACTATAACGCCACACAAAGACGAGTGCTAACAACATTACGAGACTGACAAATGGCGCGAAACCTTATGTTGATCGGAATTGTACCTATATCGAATTTGTACCACCTTACCCTAGTTCCATCTGAAAAAATTAAGTTGATAGTGATATCTATTTAATTAATATAACTATGACAAGAGACTATACGTCGTTTATGAGAACTTTATTGCAGTTAATCTGGGTTAAAATAGAATTACGATCTTAAACGGTTCCAAAATGTTCAAATGTTTGTAGATCTATCGGACCAAACTGCGTGGTCATCAGTCCGTAGCTTACAAACTACTTAAACCTAGGTAAACTAACCTAAGGACAAACACAGACACACACGCACACACACACACACACACACACACACACACACACACACACACACCCATGCCCCAGGGAGGACTCGAACCTCCACGGCGAGCAACCGCGCGCTCTGCAGCGAGACGCTTTAAACCGCTCGGCTACTCCACCGCGGCGGTTCCAAAATATTTGAGGTGAAAAGCTTAATTAATACAGGGTGTCCCACTTCAGCTATCGCTCCAGATACCTGTGGGACAAAAATAGATATCGAAAACTGACTTCCGCAAGCATGTACGTACACAGGGGCTTGTGAAAGTAAGTGCTATGAGACATTAAAAATAATGCAGTTTCTCGGGATGTAACGGACGCATTATTGCACTGCTACCAACGCATTTTTTGTGATTCTTTATGCAACACAAGGGATTTATTAAAAATACTTAGTATTAACCATCAATCAATTACTCATTAGTTGGTAAAAGTAGTCAAAAGATTCTGAAATGAATGGGACACTGTTCAGCATGGTTAAAGGCATCATGTTATTGCGTGGCCGGTAATGATAGATGGTTCGTGTTCTCATGGAGACATTTTTTCTCTCTCGTCTTATTGTTAGTAGCAATAACATTTATATTCTTAATTGTCATAAATATTGCCCACTTTTTAGGAATACGTCGCGATTCCCGAGGGTGTGATTAGACAGTATCTTAAGACTACAGCTTATATAATATTTTACAATTCAGCAATTGTAATAAATACCTGTTATTTATTTCCGGATATATTGCGATTTTCTAGCGTGTGTGTGATGGATGCCTCAATACGCAGCAACAATTAAGTTTATCACCCTTGAATTTTAAATCTAAGAATGCATGTTTGCAAAATTCATGTAGGGGGGCATGCAACTTAAATAATGGCAACCATTTACGCTCAAACGATACAAAAGCGTTACATTTTTGCACCTGTTACTGTCCCATAGTCACCAGCGTTGTGTAGAACCCGTTGCTAGCGACGTGGAAGGCGTAGTATACCGTTAGCAGAGCCTGTTCTGTAGATGGTGTGCCTATCGAATCTCTGGAACAGTTATGAAGCGAATGCCACGAAGTGGTTCCTTCATCGTCGGAATCAAATCAAGGTCACAAAGACGCAGTCGCACACGAGAATCACCTTTTTTTTTTTTTTTTTTTTTTACTTAACTACGGGGTCATCAGTCCCTAAACTTACAAACTACTTATCAGCTAGCTTATTCTAAGGACGGCACAAATATCCATGCCCGAGGGGGGACTCGAACCCCCGACCGTAGTGGCCGTGCAGACCGTGCCCGGAGCGCCTCAGTCCCCTCGGCCACCGCGGCCGGCAAGTTTCACCATACTAGGGCTCTGACGCACTTTCGACTTTCGCGGAGACCCATAATGATGCCATTCATAGAATTGAAGTTTCACTTTTGGCTCTTACTATGTGGCCCATGTCTCATCCAGTGTTACGATACGGCATAAGAAAGCCTCTGCTTCGCGATCATAGCGCTACAAGTGTATCTGAGCAGCGTCGTAACGCATCCATTTCTCCAATTCTGTCAATTCATGCGGAACCCTTATTGATACAGTATTTCGCATGCCAAGACGTCCCTTCAGGATGCGAAGAACAGTCGTATTTACTAATTCGGTTTCGTGGGCGAGCTGACTAATCGATTAGTGTCGATCACTGTCCACTAACGCGGCAACAGTATGCACTTCTTCTTCAGGACGACCTGCCCGATGCATGTCTGCCCCAGTTTGCCAGCCTTCGTTGACGGCATTTATTCAACGTGCCACTGTTTTGTACAGCAACTGGCGATTCCTCGCACACGTCGTGAAGAACTTGATGACACTGTCGTGCTGTACGACCTCTGGCACATTTAATCTTGATACAACTCCACTGTTCCTGTTTCGAAAAGATAGTGACACCGTTACATTAGACCGCTCACTCACAAGTGACTGTGTTTCCCTCGATTGTGCACACACCGGTGACGTGGGACGGGCGAATCCATTTGCTCGGAGGTAAGGTAGGTAAGTCAAGCCGGCCGCGGTGGCCGACGGGACTGAGGCGCTTCAGCCACGGTCTGCACGGCCACTACGGTCGGGGGTTCGAATCCCCCCTCGGGCATGGATATTTGTGCCGTCCTTAGCTGTAGGTAGTTCATAAGTAGTTTGTAAGTTTAGGGACTGATGACCCCGTAGTTAAGTCCCTTAAGCTTAACAAACATTTGATTTTTTGATAGCTAAGTCAACAACGTGTGCTGTCAGCAACAATAGTAGATTCCATTGCATAGTGTCTCCACAGTAGTGTTGCCACTATTTAAGTTCCAACCCTCGAAAACGGAGTGAATAAGAGTCCGAAACTATTCACACAATTTGACCAATAAATGTGCAACTGCGGCGGCAAAAACAAATACCACATTTTAAATGTTGCCATGATTGTTTAATACATGAAATTTTTCATAATAAGACTGAATTGTTATAGATTTACGCATACCAGTAGAAATAGAAATTAGGCCGTAATACTTATTACGTACCGCTAAAACGACTGTTCTCAAATAAAATTAATGAAAAATATTTGTAACACGGAGGAAGCAAACATAATGATTTAGGAAATGACAAACTTCAAGCAGCATGCACTCAACCTCGACGCAATTTCATTATTTCATTGGACAACCAGTATACTTAGAAAGTTCAAAATACCAGAAAAGCAATTACACTTCCCTTATCAGTTTTATGTATGATCATTTTGTGGTTGAAACTTTCCTTTCCTGTGTTTGCTTCCTAATACATGGTGTGGATGGTTGATTCTGCCTTAAAAAACTTTTTGTTTTTTATTTACCCAAACAATGTGCTAAAAATTTATCAAAAAATGAATTCAAGGAAACCACGAAAATTATGTACACTTACTTCTTCAGACATACCTTCCACCTCTATAGCAGATCAAATATATCTGAGATATACTTCATAAAAACGAGTTGTAAAAGTAACATGTTCAGGTTAGGTCTCAATGTTTTTATCTTACTGGCATGTTACAAAAACCTTAAAAAAACTTTTTAATTGAGATTGCAATTTCAAAAAATCTACAAACATCAGACAGCCACACAAAACACTAAATGTGCTTTTAAGGTGTGTGTCAAAGCTTCTATAACCTCTTTAAATATGTCATTAAATGTAAGTATTTTAGTCTCAAAAATGTCAGATATAATATTCGTAAAATTTTTGTGTGTCATTAACAGATTCCAACAATAAAAAGAAACTCATAAAATGCATTTTCAAAAACCATCAGCTGTTTATTCAAAACCTTATATATCTACCAGTTTCGGTCAATAGACCATCTTCATGAATAAAAAGGTGTTAAAACTGAATGGTAAAATGCATCAAATAAAGTACATCTAGCTGAGACAAACAGGAGTCAGTATAACTAAAAGTGTTAAAATTACAGTGGTCATTTTAGATAAAACCAAACAGTCAAACATAACATAAAAGATAAGAACAGACTATTTCATTCATAGCCTGTTCTTACCTTTTATGTTAAGTTTGACTGCTAGGTTTTATCTAAGATGACCACTGTAATTTAAACATTTTTAGTTATACTGACTCCTGTTTGTTTCAGCTAGATGTATTTTATTTGATGCATTTTACCGTAAAGTTTTAACACCTTTTTATCCATGAAGATGGTCTATTGACCGAAACTGGTAGATATATAATGTTTTGAATAAAAAGCTGATGGTTTTTAAAAATGCATTTTATGAAATATATTACGGCTCTTGACACTCGCCTCACCAAAGCATTCAATAAAAAGAACCCCATTGATGATGGATAAACTTCTCCAAAACATGTTTGGGGAAATAAAAAAACAAAACGTGTTTGTTCAAAGCAGTATCAACCATCCTTACCAAGTATTATGCACGTTTTCTCTACACAAGGAAATTCATTAAATGTAATTTCACAGAAAATTTAGCAGCAAGTCACGATCTACACGATGAGTGTTAATTTTATGGGTGGAATACATTTATTAATCAATAGACCTATATCGGTACAGGATAATATTGACGCTAAAAATGTTTGAATTAATTGTAGAAGTTCACTTAAACTGATATGACAGTAGCAATAATAATTATAACGTACGTGGTCTTTAGCGTAGTCAGACACCATAACGAATAGTTCGGCTGCAAGTCCCTCCGGATTGCCCTTTGGAACTAGCAGGTGATGTGGCCATCCGCAGCCACAGTAGGCGGAACTGCCTGGGTTCACGGGGTCCGAGCCGTTCAGATTGCTGAGGATGCGGTCAGTAGGCACCGTCACTGTCGACTCTGTAGATGGCCGCTCAAACCTGTTGGTACCAGGAAGCACTGCAAAACAGACGTATTGTTAACACCAGTCAATGTACATTCCATACACTGACTTTAAATCAATATTAAATATACAGATGAAGGATAGAGTAATAGTAGTAGCTGAACACATGAGAAATTCAAGTTAAACTAAGTACGTACGTAATGACTGAATTCTGCAGAGCTGTTGCTTGATAACTTTTTGTAACACAGCACAAGCCCTTTTGAGGTTACTTTTGTTTTGTAGAAAGTTACAAGGTATAAGATTCAAATGTTTGTAGAGCTTATGGGACTTAACTACGGGGTTATCAGTCTTTAAACTTACAAACTACTTATGAACTAGTTACTACTAAGGACGGCACAAATATCCATGCCCGACGGGGAATTCGAACCCGCGACCGTAGTGGCCGTGCAGACCGTGACTGACGCGCCGCAGACAGCTCGGCCACCGCGGTCGGCACAAGGTATAAGATTCAGTAACGTAATCGGAATTATGCTCCTATCACGCCAGAACAAAAGTCGGAATATTCTGCCCAGAATCAAAGATGCCGAAGAGGAGAACTAGCTCTTGACTTTTCTAGTAGCTTCCAAAACATTTAAATTAAAAACCAAATCTTGATTTGCCGGTGCTTTTTCATGAGTCACCCCTGACCGACCAGCGCAGTGAGCTGTCGTGGCTTCTGCCTCTGCAATCGAAAGTATCCCAGTGTGGGGATGCACACCCAAACAATTTGGATGTCCATTGTAAAATCAATAACTTGTAGTGTCATTTGCAAGCCTTGAGAAGTGCTATGTCGGATGACATTATGACTCATGTCATATTCCAGACTTGACATCATGTATCATTTTACTTTACTTGGCACGATACATAGCACAACATGGAATTATCACAGCGGTACACAGCGAGCCACTGCTCGTGAACGCTGAAAGAGAGCCGAGAGACAAAGGTAAGGTTATCACCAGTTTGAGAGATTCCATTCATCAGTCGTCATGGTCACTGATTATAGAATGAAATAAGAGGTGAAGTACCTTGTCGCTGCCACATGACACTGACAAGGGAATGGTCCGCTCGTGTAGAAACCTGCCTCTCCACCCATGTCCCAGGATTCATATGGAGTGATCTGGCTGATCGTAACTAACTGACATGTCGGTGGCGACCTGAAAATTGAAACCAGGTCTCTCGAAACTGCTCAGTCCCGGGAGGTAATGATAATTACACTCACACAGTTTTCTTCATATCTCAACAACAAATAATGTTATTAGTGGTACTACAGTTGAGCAAGACCATGACGATATACGTTTAGAATTAACTTTTACCCCAGGCCTAGATTCTGATGATAATCGTCAAGAAACAAGTTAATAAATGAACAGCCGAATCACCACCTATGTCCTTTATTGTTTTACTGCCTCCCTAATGGCATAGCTTAATAATTCAAACTCGTAAAAGGGCGCATAGCTTATCAAAGACTTCATATCATGTCTGGGGGTCCTTATAAGTGGTTGCTAATACAGTTTGTATTCATCCAGATTGTAGAACCGTCATTTCGGCACGTAGACAATTTTTACGACTAAGTCGTTGTAAAATAAAAACACACAGAAGGAAAAGAAAATTGTAACTGAAAATTGCCTGTAATTTTCAACATAATATTTTGGACTACGGTTCTGTGAAAAGTCAAACTGTATAGTACGAGTTGCATCCAGAAATTAAGTTTCCCTACTTTAAAAAATAAATAAATAATAAAAAATAAAGACAAAATATTACATAAAAATTTATTGTCAACAGGTAATGTTTGAGCTATTTTCCGACTTAGTTGCAAAAGAACTGGGATTAACATTTATATGTCTCTGTCATAGAAGTCTGCTGCCTCTGAACGCACAGGCGTCCTCGAGTCGCAGTGGAGTGGCCGAGCGCTCTAAGGCCGTGTTTATAGCACACGGTTGCTCCGCGGCGGGGGAATCACGGCGGTTCTTCAGTGCGCTGTTTCTCATGAGGTAGCGTGGGCCCCGTTTATAGGCACGGTTGCGGCGGCGGCCCCTACGCTCTCCCGCTGCGGCGTCAAAATACCAGCGGCTGCACTTCCAAACTGCTTACACGGCGTCTAATGGGGCTGATCGGTGCGCCATATGTCGGGCCGCCAGGTGGGAACAGGGTGCTCAAGGTCACTGCGGCTGAAACACCTGCTGTAAAAGTGACGAGCGGTGCCTCCGCAAAATCTGAGCGGTTGCTCCGCCGCGGAGGCACCGCTGTCTATAAATGCAGCCTAAGGTGCCTTGCTGTGGAGCGTGCGGTTAATTTCCGTCGGAGGTTCGAGTCCTCCCTCGCGCATTGGTGTGTGCTGTTGTCCTTATGTTAGTTCAAGCAGTTTTTAAGCTTAGGGACTGATAACCATAGTAGTTAATATCTATAGATAAAAAATAAAAGATAAAAACACAGTCGTCCTCAGCTCCTCGTCAAAGTGAAAATCCTGGGCAGAGGACAGGAATTTCATGAACTGCAAGGAAAGATGGAAATCGCTGGGAACAAGATGCTGGGTGATAAAACTGCTCCCTGCCGAATTTCTGTGCGCCGAACAGTATGGGGACGAGCCATTTTATGGAGCAGCACAACAGATGCAGTAAGCATTCCTAATCACAGGTTTTCACCAACCAGCGCACGAGGTGTACACGAGTCAGGGTATTCAGAGGTTGCGCACTTATACGGCAGAGGAACACAAAAGTTGGTCCCACGATATGACATGCGTCTCAATTCTTTTAGTGACTACGTCGAAAAATAGCTCAAACATTGCTGTACCTGTAGCCAATAAAGTTTTTCACGTAACTTATGTTGTCTTTTGTTTTAAAAATAAGGAAACATACCTTTGGATACACATCGTACTTATGGAATGGTAGATCTGAGATCCGACACCTCTGCGTATTGTTCACTGCTTTTGGATTTTTCATGAAAACTGTATCAGAGGAAGCATTAACACGGGCATACTCTGCGTGCTGACATGGATTTAATGAGATATAGGCATTCCACAGACATAGTATACACATATGTCAACCTTTATGGATGTCCATTAGTGTGTGATTATATATTTTACTACATGGCCTCAAAGCATTTCTTTTTACTTTTCTAAAAAATAGGTCATCCGGACAGATAAATAAGTAGTGGGGCAATAGGGGTATCACGCCACTGAGATTCGCCCGTCTGTTCTTTGTCATTGACGTCACTGGGCGCCATTTTGCATGACGTCATCCAAGATGGCGTCCTCTAACAAAAACTGAATTTTGCAATTTTTTTGAATGCTATTGGCCCTTAACAAAAACATTTTTGGCAGGAAACACTTATAATTTCAACCACTAGATGTTAGCACAACTACCCCCCTCCTTGACCACCACCCCCCCCCCACGTGTTCCTCCCCCGCGTCAGCCTCTGCCGCCAGCAGCCTGGTGCCGCCCCCGACATGTCCAGACCTGTACACCCCGCCAGTCTGACGCCACCTCTGACCGCACCTGATGATGATGTACTTGCGATACAGTGCATGCACGAAAGAATTGTCGCAGTGCGTTTACCTGACCACACCAAAAGGAAAGTGCATTGCTGGTCGTGCGTCACACCTCTCACCTCAGTCATGCCCACCACCAACTGCCCCCGATTAATTTTACTAATTTGTACATCAAATTAATGTAGACAAATTAACGCCCAGCGCACCCCTGCCCTGGTCCCCGACACCACCCCCTTCCAACAGTCCTAAAGATTGCCGTACCCACGCGACCCTGTCGAGGCTCGAACCCGGGCCACTAAAATTAAAATTCCAATACTTATTGACATTCACCAACATCGGGATAAAAAGGAACCAATTATTGCGTACTTTGGACAGTACAATTACCTGTAAAAATATCGAACATGTCCACCTTCACAAGTGGCCACTTGGCCACTATCACCTTGACATGCCACCAGGTCATCCACCACCACCTCCGATTAATTTTTGCATATCAAATTAATTTATGCATTAACAGTTAGAACATTCCGTATTAAATTTGCATATCAATTTAATTTTGAACAACTTAACCACCTCTGCCCACCGCGACCCCACCCTCGGCCCCGCCACCGCTCCCTCCGACAGCCCTGAAGATTGCCCGCTCTCGCGCGACCTGGTCAGGTACTCGAACCAGTGCCCACTAAAATAATTTTTTTTACAAAAGTTATTACTTATTGACGTACACCAACAATGGAAAAAGGGGTCAATTATTCCATACTTCGGACATTACAGTTACCTGAAATAACATCGAACAAGCACCTGAGAGTTTCGTAAACAAATCACTACCACCCCCAATTATTTTTTTACACCTTATTTGCCTATTAATTGCGATATCCTAAGTTTTAATTAGAACATTCGGAATCGGTACATACAGTTTAATTCATCGAACTTTCAGTACAACTCGCACTATAGACACATCACAAAGAAATTCGCTTTAAAGCTACGGATTTGGGTTGTAAAAACATTTAGGATTAATGTTCCGTAGCCGGCCGCAGTGGCCGAGCGGTCTGCGGCGCGCCAGAGACAGTTCGGGGTTCGAATCCACCCCTGGGGCATGGATGTTGGTGTCATCTTTAGTATAAGGTAGTTCATAAGTAGTTTGTAAGTTTAGGGACTGATGACCCCACAGTTAAGTCCCTTAAGCTTAACAAACATTTGAACTTTTTTTTTTTTTAATGTTCCGTCAGTTCGCTCCCTAAGATGCCCGGGCAAAATAACTGAATAGACGATGTAAGCAACAGTCGCCCAAAAAGAAAAAAAAAATAGCGCATGTTACAATGTAACGGTAACGACCGCCACAAACTTGTGGCCGGCAGAGGTGACTGAGGCGCTCCAGTCACGGTCAGCACGGCAACTACGGTCGGGGGTTCGAATCCCCCCTCGGGCATGGATATTTGTGCCGTCCTAGTTCGTAAGTAGTTCATAAGTAGTTTGTAAGTTTAGGGACTGATGACCCCGTAGTTAAGTCCCATAGGCTTTACAAACATTTGAACATTTTTTGAACAAACTTGTGTGTCACACACTCTAGACATGTAACACATATACCTTAAAACACTTTCTCTCGGTGTACACCATGGAAACAGTTTGAATGGTACTTGTTTAAAAAAAATAAAAACGCGTAACGGTAACGTAGTTCAATCTCCAATGTGATCACAAACGTACAGTGTTCTCTTGGCAAGGCTACAGTATGTGATCTGTAGAGGTTAGTTAGAGATGTGTGTTGATGCAGCATTAAGAGCGATGGTATATCTGTGACAAATCGTTCGTTTTTTATTCTTATGGCTGTTGATAAGTAATAGTCTATCTTCGTAAAATTAGATTCCGTGTTGGGGCTGTGGTGTATTTATCTCGTCTTTTAATGGTGTTTATGAATGGATGCCTCTCGGTAGCATAGCGGAGATGCTTGCAGTGGTAAATTATTGTTCTTCGGTAGAGCAGCATCTATTACAATAAACCCTATGGTTACGTGATTTAAACCTGGATCGTTACCTTCTTTGGAAGGCGTGTTTAATCGATTTTTTAGTCTCTAAGGAATTGCTCTTGGCATTCGATATAAGTTTATGGGTGTTGTATTAGTTCGAAATGGTACACACATGGTTTTTTTTTATTTATTTATTTATTTTTTTTTTTTTGGTAAGAAGTAGGTATACCGGGTGATCAAAAATAAAAATACGGTATAAATTTGAAAACTTAATAAATCACGGAATAATGTAGATTGAGAGATAAAAATTGACACACATGCTTGGAATGACATGGCGCTTTATTAGAATCAAAAATTACAACAACAAAAATAAAAATAAAAAATGTTTAAAATGTCCGACAGGCCGACAGATGGCACTGGACAGCAAAATGTCAGTGACTGCGCATGAAAATCGTGTATAAAAGGAGTTGTAATGAGAGAGGGAATCAGATGCACCAGCAGTCGCAGCATGTTGACGTTACCTGAAAAGGCGCTTGTAGTGAAACTGTATTATCAGTATGTGGAATGTGCTAGTTTAGCGTTACGATCCTATTGCCATAGGAAGGGGATTCGAACGGGCAAAGGACCATTGATAAATGCAGCTGTGGCAAGAATGATTTCTAAGTTCGAAGCCACGGGTTGTTGGGCCGACCGAGCACGAGGCGAAATGCTGCTGAGACAGTTCAGGAAGAAATGGCGACTGTAGCAGGTTCGTGTATGCATGGGGAAGTCAGCGCTTGTGCAGTCGCACGTCACACCAGCATTCCATACACTACTGTTTGGTTGGCACTTAGGGGTACCCTCCGATGCTAGCCTTACAAAATCTATTGACATCATGAACTGTTACCTGGCGATTTAGTGAATCAGAGTTCATTTGCGGTGTGGCGTTTCAAAAGATGGCGGAAGATGAGGATTGGTCGAGTAACGTGTTGTGGACCGACGATGCTCATTTCACGCTCCGAATGTCTGTCAACGCCCACAACTGCAGAATTTGGGCTAGCGAAAATCCTAGAACTGTGGTGAAAACTCCATTGCACGACAAGAAAGTCACGATATGGGTTGGATTTATCACATCTACCATTACCGGGCCTTTTTTCTTCGAGGAACTGCTTGATTCTGGTTTTGAACCTGCTACCGTGACGGGTGAGAGGTACGCCGATATGTTACAGAATCGCATCATCCCCAGCCTGGCTGATAAACACCTGCTGGAACATACGATTTTTATGCAGGATGGCGCTCCACCCCACATTGCTAGAAGCATGAAAGATCTGTTGCGCATGTCTTTTGGTGATGATTGTGTGCTCAGCCACCACTTTCGTCATGCCTGGCCTCCCAGGTCCCCAGACCTCAGTCCGTGGCTTTGGGGTTACCTGAAGTCGCAAGTTTATCGCGATCGACCTACATCTCTAGGGATGCTGAAAGACAACATCCGACGCCAATGCCTCACCATAACTGCGGACATGCTTTAGAGTGCTGTTCACAACATTATAACTCGACTACAGCTGTTGTTGAGGAATGATGGTGAACTTGTTGAGCATTTCCTGTAAAGAACATCATCTTTGCTTTGTTTTAATTTGTTATGCTAATTATTGCTTTCCTGATCAGATGAAGCGCCATCTATCGGACATTTTTGAACTTTTTTTTTTACATTATTCCGTGATTTATTAAGTTTTCAAATTTATACTGACTTTTTGATCACCCGGTATATAACAAAAGGGCATGGGGTTGATCTGGATCATTCCTTGTTAGCTGTTCTATGTGTGTCAGTCATTTTTAAAATGTAATTGGGTGTGTTACAGATGTTTATCAGAGTATTGATTTGTTAGAAGGGAGTATACGATGACTGTTGTTTTCGAATAATTGTTAAACGTACGAGGTATGTGGTCTAGTGACTGATAGAAAATGTTTCAGAAATACCGCCTGGTGGAGTATACTAAGCAGAAAGAAGCATGATCAGTAGGTTAGATGTTCGAGAGGGATCCTCCAACGACGCAGAGTTACCGAGATTGTCGCTTGCTAGTTAGAACTTTGTAGAAAAGGCTGGGATGGTTAGATCCTTTTGCTGTAGTTTGGTCGTTGGGTTGGAGATAGTTGTTGTTACATAGAGTGTCGCAGGCTAGTTGGGATTGAATTTAAGTAAAAAATGTTTGAAATACTCTAAAATATGCTATGCAGTGACTGTTTCCAGTTGTAGATGATGATGTGTTGCGATAGAGTACTAAAGAAATCGATTTAGGATTTTGTTCTTGTCATGGTAAAAAAAAAAAAAAAAAAACTTTGTGCTGTGTACGTTATGAAGTATTGCTTGTTTGATCGTGTGTTAATGGTGTTTAATTTACGACTGGTGTCGGATGTTTGCGAAGGTAAATTATATCTGATCTTTTAACTTATACATGCGTAGTAAATTCGATAAGTTCGTCATTGCAAGCCAGGGATATAAGGTGAAGGAACCATTTCTCAAACCTGACGGCAGCGTTGTGAGAGCACTCAAAATACTGGACAAAGACGGCAAGGAAACACTGCAAAACATCTAGCAAATCCTGTGTCTGTACCTAATAAAGTGGAACTAACCCATGTTAAACTAGATGTTGTAATGGAGGTGTTCCCTATATACTACGGCAGCTTCGTGTTATTGGGCATCTCACGAGATTTCGCTAAGATTTTTCTTAACAAACTGGAAATGTGCAAGTTCCTAGTATACACCCACTTCTTTCGCCTGGAAGGAGGCTGTATAGCATAAATACATTTATTTGTCGAATCAAGAGTTCTTATAGATTTTAAAACAGGCGTTTCGGGCTGGAAGCTACAATATACACTTACGGACTAGATCAGAAAAGAGGATATCCAATGTTTACAAAGTGCAGTCCTGTACTGCGTGTCAATCCCATCCGTGTGACTGGGTGTTTCCGTAAATCTAGCGAATTCTGGGAAGTTTGCATGGTAATCAGAAAAAAGCATGTGCAAATATGATGATCGATGTATGCGGATATTAGGGTGCGATATAAGTGTTTGCGAACATTACGTTGTACGTACGCAGTTGTATTGTAACCAAAAACAGTGTATAGATACCATGTTCTTTTAACGATCAGGTGTTGCAGCGTTTAGGTGTCCTATATATCTTCGTTTGTGTTAAACATCTACTTGTAATTATTGATTTAAAAAATAAATCAGAGTTCGGTTTAGTGGAATGAAAAAAGAAATCACAGGAAAGGAGCTTGGAGTAATAATTTTTTTTAATATATATTTTGGGTAAAGGGCTGATCGATCTTGCTCTAAAAAACTGAAAATCTTTAGTGCATTGGGCACGTAAATTACTACCTCAGTTCCGAGGTTGTTGTATTGTTAGGTTAGTCCTTTCGGCAAAAAAAATAAAAAAAAAAAGTTTTACTGTAGACGGTCGTAAATCGGTAAACTGCTGATATTAAATTATTTGTGATTCTCCACGGAAATACCATTGTATAATAGGGTTTAGTTGTGTTTAAACGTCTTCTGGAGTGCATGATTATCAATTTTTCGCCTGTGTCAGATGAATGTTGTAAAGAATCATTTGCAATGTAATAGGACATGGTCGCTAAAGAGAGATTCCTTTGCTATGTTTAGATGGATATACACAAGGATAATTTGTACTCTTTCCATGGTGCCTATCGAGAGAAAGTGTTTAAGGTATATGTATTACACGTCTAGAGCGTTTGACACACAAGTTTGTAGGGGTCGTTATCGTTACATTCTAAGTTTATATTTATTTATTTTTCTCGTCGACTGTTGCATCCATCATCTATAGTCTATACAGTTATTTTGTCCAGGCGCCTTAGGGAGCGAATAAACGGAACATTAGTTCCTAAATGTTTGTACAACCCAAACCCATAGCTTTACAGCGAATTTGTTTGTGATGTGTCTACATTGCGAGTTGTACTTAAAAGTTCGATGTATGAAAACTGTATGTACCAATTCCGAATGATCTATTAAAACTTAGGATATCGCAATTAATATGCCAATTTGGTATAAAAAAATAATTGGGGTCGGTAGTGATTTGTTTACGAAAGTCTCAGGTGCATGTTCAATGTTATTCTGGGTAATTGTACTGTGCGAAGTACAGAATAATTGCTCCTTTTTTCCATTGTTGGTGTATGTCAATAAGTAATAACTTTTAAAAAAATATATTTAAGTGAGCGCTTGTTAGGGTCCCTGACCAGTGGATGCAGGGGCGGTAATCTTTAGGGCTGTCGATGGGGGAGGTGGCGAGGGCGACGGTGGTGGCTGGGTTGGGCGGAGGTGGTTAAGTTGTTCAAAATTAAATTGATATGCAAATTTAATACGGTATGTTCTAAATGTTAATGCAGAAAATTTATTTGATATGCAAAAATTAATTGGAGGTGGTGGTGGATGGCCTGGGGGCATGTGGGGGCGGTAGTGGCCCAAGTGTCCACTTGTGGAGGCGGACATGTTCAATATTATTACAGGTAATTGTACTGTCCGAAGTACGCAATAATTGGCTCTTTTTTCCCAATGTTGGTGTACATCGAGAAGTAGTAACTTTCGGAATTTTTATTTTAGGGGCACAGGTTTGATTTCCAGGCCGGGTCATGTGGGGACGGCAATCTTTGGGACTGTTGGTGGGGGCAGTTAATTTAATTAATCTGGGCAGTTGGTGGCAGGCACAACTGAGGTGCGGTGCACGGGTAGCAATGTGCTTTTCTCGCGGTGCAATCTCCGTAAACGCACTGTGACAATTCTGTCACGTATGCACTGTATCGCAAGTACATCATCGTCGGGGGTGGTCGGAGGTGGCGTCAGTCTGGCTGGTGGTACAGGTCTGGACATGACGGGGGCAGCATCGGGCTGGCAACGCCGGTGGTGGACGGCGGTTAAGTATGTGCGGAGGGGTGGATGGGGGTTGGGTTTGTTGTGCTGACTTCTAGTGGTTGAAATTATAAGTTTTTCACGCCAAAATGTTTTTTGGAAAGGGCGAATAGCATTCAAAGAAATTTCAAAATTCTATTTTCCGGGGTAGGCCATCTTGGATGACGTCATGTAAAATGGTGGCCAGTGGCGTCGATGACAAACAGACGTGTGAATTTCGGTGTCATGATACCAGTATTACCACACTACTTAAGTAGATACCTACAGGTATATCAGTGATATGACACCACACTATATACAAGGTGAGTCTGAAACGTCGTTGAAGGGTCCCATATTTTAAAAACCGCTATGGCGAGGATAGGTTCCCGTTCATACAGAATGAAGAACATGTCAACAAGCGCCCCCTATCGTACAAAGCACTGTAGTGAAGCGGTGGGGCCGGCCGCGGTGGCCGAGGGGACTGAGGCTCTTCAGTCACGGTCTGCACGGCCACTACGATCGGGGGTTCGAATCCCCCCTCGGGCATGGATATTTGTGCCGTCCTTAGTTATAGCTAGTTCATAAGTAGTTTGTAAGTTTAGGGACTGATGACTCCGTAGTTAAGTCCCATAGACTCTACAAACATTTGAACATTTTTTGAAGCGGTGGTATACGCTGCGACCCAGCTAACAGGGTCAGAATGATTTGTCACTGCAACATGAGGCAATGCGTCAACATCAAGTTTTGTTTCAAATTATGCAAAACGGCAATGAATACCCATGGCATGTTAGTGCAGGTGTATGGTGTTGCATCAGTGAGTAAAAAGTGTATATTTTGTGTGGTTTAAACGATTTAGAGATGGAAAGGAAGGTGTCGAGGATGAGCCACGTTCAGGTCGACTATCCACAGTAAACGAGTATGACGGATTCTTGCGGATGATCAGCGGCTGTCTTGGAGAATGACAGCGGGCGATTTGAAAATCGGCAACGGTTGCGGAAATCCAATAACGCATCACCTCAGTGCTTCAAGCGATTCCATAAGAAGCGTTTGCTGACAGGTCCAACAGCTGTACAACGGATGTCAGAAGTGTATTGTAGCCAATGGCGATTATTTTGAACACCAGTAAAGACATTTTGTTCGTAACTCTTGTTTCCTGTATTTCCTTAGATCATTCACTGAACGTTTCAGAAGCACCTTGTATTACTTGAACCGAAGTGATGTACTAATTCATTAAAAAGAATATGATACACTAGCTGCTCCCCGCGGTGTTACCCGCGGTTCAATAGTCAGACATTAAAGTGCCAAGAAAGGGCATAAATAACTACATGACTGTTTGCGACATTGTTAGCACGGAATATATAATTGTCTTGGAACGGATGGAGAGCCAAAACTCTACGAGGGTACTGAGACGCTCCAGTCACAGTCTCTACGACCACTACGGTCGGCGGTTCGAATTCCCCCTCGGGCATGGATATGTGTGCTGTCCTTAGTCTTAGCTAGTAGTTTGTAAGCTTCGGGACTGATGACCCCGTAGTTAAGTCCCATAAGTTCTACAAACATTTGAACATTTGATTTAGACTTCTTGTTCTCCGAGTATACGTAGATATTTCTAGCTCTCGATACAGGGGAGCAGCCTACATAGAGCTGTCCGTGCGAAAAACATGGGGTGGCCACATGAATACCTGCCACTTTTAATGTTTGTCCTTGACTCTTGTTTATAGTAATCGAGTAGGCCACTTTCGGTGGGAACTGTAACCGTTTAAACTGGAATGGCACGTTTGTTGGGATGATGGGAATTCGTGGTATTAATGCACTCTCTCCCTTGGCTCCACCGGTGATGATAGTGGCCTGCACGATATGCCTTCTCAGGTCCGTGATGCGTAACCTGGTGCCATTGCATAATCGTGGTGCATCCAAGTTACGCATCAATAAAACAGGCACACCCACCTTCAATTCCAACTTGTGGGATGGCACCTCTGACAGTAAGTAACTACAGTAACAACAATACAGTAATCGAAAACAAATGCCAAGTAAAGGAACAAAATATACAGCAAACCTAACGGAGAAAAGTAACGAAATAAACAACAAACCTAACGGAGAAAAGTAACGAGATAAAAAAGACATCTAACGGAGAAACGAACTGTTGAGATCCTACAAATGCAAAGCGAACCAACAAAAGAACTAAAGGCAAACGTTCGAATGCCATAAATAATCGAAATCACCAAAGAAACTATTATTCATTGAAATCCTAAGAGAATACAATTTTAAAGAATTACGATAACATCACAATGTTCGAACATCTATAACGTTTCATATGTTAACTGCAGCGTACCGCCTGCCATCTGTTGAGTGCATTTGCTACCACTTTCGTTGCAGTTTACGTACGCTGTTTATACGAGGCAGTTCGCGCTTTGTACACAAAATAGAGCTTGGTATCTAGATCCCATTCTACACAAAACGTCAATGTTTTTTCTTGCCATGGTACTTAGAGCATATTTTATTTAAAGTCTTCAATTTATATACATACTTCCTTCATTTGTTACAACAAATGAAAATGAAAGCGACATAAACGCCAACATTGAGATTTCTTGTGTATGTAATTATATATCAGTTAAGCCGTTTTGGCAGTATACAAGAATCTTTTTGTATATTCGAAAGTAAAAAAGATAACAATAACAAAGAAAAAAATTTCACTATAGCAGGACCCGAACCATTGCCCAAAATAACGGCAGTTTTTTACATGACGCATTAACCACCGCGACTAAACATGACATATGCTATAACGCTCTTCTGCTGTTTATTAGAAGCTTCTTACAACCGTTACGTATTTCTATGGATATATTTCAAGTAAATAACTTCTAATAAACATTTTGAAAAGTAGCCTATGTCCTAATCCAAGACATAAGAAATCTCTATATGAAATTTCATCTAAATCAGTGCTGTAGTTTTAGCGTGATGCGGTAACAAACATAGAAACTTTCGCATTTATAATATGTATATGTATAGGATTGTGTTACACTATGACAATATGACATCATGTCACATCTCGCTTAACCACATAATGTTATATGTCGTAGTAAAAAGCAATCTGTCACACTGTATGTTACAATGGTTCACATGCCACAACAAGGCGTCTTGTGCCAAGACTACAAGCAACATTACATTTGAAAGAACGTGACAACTAAGAACATTTATGCCTCATATGATATGTTTTAACGAAATGACTTAATATGACAAGACTTTTATGGGGCTTCCTTCATATGTGACATCATATGAGATATGATGTACTTATGGCATGATGTAGTGTGCTGAACAAAAATGAGAGACGAGACACAAGACAAAAACTGCGAATATATAAAGATTTTTTTATTAAAAGACTTTCAAGTTGCCACATCAGTCGATAAGCTAGTTTTCCTCTGTTACTTCTTTGAGTTTGTACGTGGCGTATTGTTGTGCTGTGACAGAGTTTTTTCTCATTGCCTATATTTATTTTATCATAGTTTAAAGACAAAAAAGCGACAATTTACTGACTCAATATAACTCACTTTTTCACCTTTATATGGGACGAGCATCTAGCTCAGCACGAGTACACGACTATCGGATAAAATAACCTTTTTTTTATTTAATTCATTTATCTACATTTCTGCAAAGTTTGGACCGAGAGGTACAAGTTTAATGTTTAAAAGTTGGCACTTCAAAAACTCCCAGAAAAAACAGTTATTTTATCTCGTAAAATCCGAACAGAGCACATAAAAAGATGTCATTAACTGTACATTAAAATCCGCTCAGTTGAAATCTTTTACAAAAGTAAATAATCGATTCACAAATTCTGTATGGGCTTCAGCTCACATAATTCCTTGAGACCTTGTTATTATACTGTAACATAGCTACAGTATGACATTCTAATTGCCATGTCAGTGAGTGATGGCAACGCCACCTAGATACAAAGCCTGTGCGCTGCCTGCCAAGAGTAGTCTTACGTAGCGTTGTGCTGAGTTTGGGAATATGTGCCCATTGGACACTATGTTTCACCATGTTTTTCGCGTTATCTATGTGATCCTCCGTGCATATTTTAGCTGGTATGAGACAAAATGTTTAATATGAATCGTTCGATTCCAATATCGGTAAGCTATCTTACTAATAGTTCATAAATATCTAATACCAATACAAATTTGTTTGTGAATCACTTAAATAACATTAACAACATTTTGAAACACAGTGTGCAACGCGTACGTGTTCCCAAACTTAACACAACGGTAGATAAGACAAATAATTTGCTTGTGTTATGACTACTCATGGCAGGCAGTGCACAGGCCTTGTATCTAGGTGGCGTTGGTGATGGTCCAGGCTAAATAAAAAAAAATGTCACCCCATGGCGCTGGCTCGAAAAGGAACCAAGCACCAAGACACCCCAACGCAATGCAGTGCACAGCTTTTCAAATTTACGCTGACAGAAGACGTCGATTTTCATCAGATGACGGCTACCTGGGTGATACTAACTGCTCCAACGTCAACGTAGTGTAATGACATAGCTGTGCCGCGGTGTAGTAGCCGAGCGGTCTAAGACGCCTCGCTGCGGAGCGCGTGGTTGCTCGCCGTCGGGGGTTCGAGTCCTCCCTTGGGCATGGGTGTGTGTGTGTGTGTTGTTCTTAGGTTAGTTTACCTTAATTTAGGTATGTAAGCTACGGACTGATGACCACGCAGTTTGATCCGATAGATTTACAAATATTTGAGCATTTTTTTGAAATAGCTGTCACAGCACCATCTGTGTGTACCCTTTAATGCGGAATGCTTACAGTCGTAAGACTCAGTGTGGTATCAATGTTTGAAGCAAACAGACGCTATGCAACGGAGATGCGCACGTGCTTCCTACATGGAGTTTGAAAGGGGTCAAATTGTGGCCTTCCGAGCGGCGGGATGGTTCTTTCGAAGAACTGCCTGATATGCTGCATCAGTTATGCAACGATCTGCTGGCAATGGTCACGTGATCATTCTCACACCCGTATATGAGTTTCTGGATGTTCAGACAGCGCCGGCCGCGGTGGCCGAGGGGACTGAGGCGCTCCAGTCACTGTCTGCACGCCCACTACGGTCGGGGGTTCGAATCCCCCCTCAGGCATGTATATTTGTGCCGTCCTTAGTCTTAGTTAGTTCATAAGTAGTTTGTAAATTTAGGGACTGATGACCCCATAAGCTTAACACACATTTGAACTTTTTTTTTTCTCCAGACAGCACAGACACCCGCCAACACCAGCTTTTTGTACGAGTAGCTACCCCAGCACAGATAAGAGGGTTTCTGAACCCAGATGCGACATCATGAATTGTTGCCAACGGTTACTAGCAGTGGGACTGGACTACGCACACTCTCGCCCGTCTTCCAGCCGCACCACAGCAGCGACGTGCACGGCTCGACTGGTGCCGTCAGAGGAGCACTTGTGAATGGAATGTCGGGCCATGGTCTTCAGCGGTGAAAGAAGACTACCTGCACGCAAGTGATGGTCTTTTGCACGTACGACATACACCTGGAGAGCGCTGTCTTGTAGAGCGCTTCGTCCGTGCCACACGGGTTCCATACGAAGCCTTATGGTCCGTTGAGGGAATGCTGACCCTGTGCTCGGTACATGCAGAACGCTTTAAGACCCATTCTTTTGCCATTCTTGCAACAGGAAGGTGACGGATTGTTCAAACACCCCACGTATTGCGCGTGGAACTTGCAAGACATGCAGCAACTTCCCTGGGCAGCAGGTTTTCTGCACTTGTCTCTATTCGAGCACGTGTGAGATGTGATGGGGAAATAACTGACACGTGCCACTGATCAACCCACACCTCTTGCATAACTCTATCAACTGGTCAAGCAGGCGTGAGATAATGCATCCGAAGACAGAATTCACCATCTGTATTATCCAATGAACGCCAGTATGAGCGCCTCCATTGCCGCCCGTTGAGGCTACATTACATACTGGTATAGGAGTTTCAGCATGGATCTCACTGGTACCTCAGCACCGCTTCAGCTATTGATCTGTAAATATAATCATTTCATGGACTCCACATGCACTATTCCACAAAACTCTTCATTGAATTGGAAAACTCTCAGAGGGTGTACTTTTTTCCAGAAGTGTATTTGTTATAGTATAATATTAGAAAGACATAGATAAGTGATGAACATTACTTACAGTCCACACTGAAATGATCCATTTCAATAAACAGCAGTTTTTGATCTACAAACAACATGGGGCGGCCTCCGTCATCATACTTTGGTGCCATAAATATCCTCACAGTCCCCTTTGTTGCAGGCCCCGTATTTTCCACCTGTGTTTTAAGAAAGGAAAAATCCCTTAGAACGATAAGAAACAAAAAGGACAAACATGAGGTTGGTAAAAAAAGTTATTCAATTTGATATAAGATTACCGAGAATGATTCAGAATTAGAGTTGCACTGGCAGAGATTTCATGACCTTTCCGTAATTAAACTTATACATTATTATAAATGTGATATGTTATCTCGAAAAACTGTTCGAACTGCTACGGAAATTGATATAAATTTCATAAACCTGAAGGAATAACACTTCTAAATATTTTTAAGCTGTTAATGCAGGTGTAATACAGAGATGTTGTTAGCTTCGCTCATCATAACATAGGCCTTGTAGGGACTGCATTTAAGTTTCACGAAAAGCTGATCTTATGCAGCCACATAATCGTAATAATAACAATAAATAAAGTAAAATCAATTCTGTCTGCGACATACAGTTGTTCACTGTTTGTGAATTGTGGAGACACATATTTGCTACGACAAACTGTCAAGGAGGACCTACATTAAAAATTTAGGAAAACTAAAACTACTACAATAAGTAAACTAGGGAACAAATTCACTGAATGTGCTGCAAATGTGTTTTGCTCAAGGCAGATCCCATAGAGAAAAGCCAAAATAATTAAATAATATGATTCGTGAGTTATACGTCAGATTAAATAAGAAAGGTAATTGAGAAAGTCGGGAAGACAATGTCACATTTACGGAATAGCATTTCACGTCGTTGCCTTCTGTGACCGTTAAAACACCAACTCTCAATATTGTGAGATCTGCTCAATAGAAGAAGCCTCAAGTTTTCCATTGATTAAAACTTTATAGCCCGTCCATATCATGAACCTATAATATAATGTTCCTGGACAGCAAACCTTTGCATAAGATCCGATCAGTTCCATCATTCTTTAATAGAAAACTAGCCTATTTACAAAATTGTAAATTGCAGGTATGTCAGTAGAGTTTAGTGTCTTTGGCAAGACAAAAATCAGTGTTGTCGTTTTGTGAAACGATTTTCCGCATCTGTTGCACAATCCCTCCTCTATGTTCCTTTAGAAATGTCCTAAACAACCATATCGACAATCGTGTGTACACCTCCAACAGGCAAATTACTCTTTCTGTGGGGATGTACAAATACGCTCGATGCCTTGATGGAACAAAGCTGAGATCAAGAGGAAGCAACGGACAGCGGGCACTGCCATCGTAGTGTGTGATGAGAACTCGGGCAGGACGAGATACGTGTCTGGATAGCTTAACTGCTGCCGGCACTGTCGGCACACTGTAGCTCAGTGCGTTCGGTGAGAGGGCTGGATGCTCTCTCTCTCTCTAAAAGAAAAAAAAAGAGAGAGAGAGGAAATCCTGGTACTTAAATTAAGTTGCACTAACCTAAGGACAACACACACATACACCTATCCCCCAGAGAGGACTCGATCCTCCGACAGCGAGTAACAGTGCGTACCGCACAGCAAGGCTGCAGGCTGCGTCTCTTGTATATTTGCACTTCCCGACATCCGGCAGTATCCCTGATGCAGCGACCGAAATTCACTCTTCCGTCAACTCCGAAGGTGCAACCATTATAAAGTTTCAAAAAATGTAAATGTATTAATGCCAATCGACGGTGCTAATGTGATATTCCTGGCCTATGGCCACTTCATATTTCTGGCCGCTGGCCGTTTCTTTGCTAACATCGTACGTGTCTTAAACGCGGAAGAAAGATAGGAGTGCAGCATATGTTGAAATGTGGGGTGGGGAGCAGTAGCATATAGCATAGTGCTGGTTCCCGTGGGAAAGCCCGCCTATGTTACTGGTACTCTCCTCGCATTGGCTGCTGCATTCCACGTCACGTGACTTCTTTTGAAATTAGTTTTCTTTATTATATACTAAATATCAATTATTCAGAGCTCAGAATTTGTGATAAATATCTCTCAAGGACAGGCTAGGTTTTGACAGTTTAAAAAGTTTAAGGTGCCTTCTCTTATTGCAACAAGAGAAGAGCGATTTTGCAGAAGGCGCGCGACGGCCATGTTTTGACGCTAAATAGAGCGTCAGGTGCCCTCTCGCAACGCGCCGCAGTTTCAGTCTCGAGCTGACCACTATACGCGCCTGACCGCGCCGGTAATGAGTAAGGTTTTTGTGTAATTGTGATAACAGTCGAGGTCTCAATATGAACTATGGGCAGCATAGGCCGTATCATATTAACAACAGTTGCTCATTTTTTTATTATTTAGTTAATAAATGGCATCCCCGACAATTAAGTCTCGCGGGTCGCTTCTTATGCTTCCATCCTACCGAACGTATTTTAGCCTCACTTGTATGCTGAAGAAGAACCAACGACCTGTGTGCCGTCTTCTGCGCTGGGGACACACCTATAGAAGACAACAGGTTAGTCAGAACTCTACACTTTGCATAAAGACTTGGACAGCAACTACGGCACCTCGTGCGTACTGTAGGGCGGTACAAACGCACACTGCTACGCAACGGCATCCGTAAGGATGTGGACGTTTTAGGGGACTTTTGGGAGGAAGCAGTACTAACTTCTCCGTTCACAAATATAAACCCTAGGAAGCTTGTACTAATCATCCAAAGATCTGAAAACTGTCTAAGAAGAAGAGTGCAGTTGACGGTCGTCCAAGATCAGCGCCGAACTCCTGAAGGAGATGTGGCCTCGCATATGGAAAATCGTTGCTTCGACAGTAGCGAACTCAATAGTAGTCTCCTGTATATGTCTAAATCTTGGAAACAGCAGAGTGCCAGTTTAAAAACGGGGAAGGGGGGTTTAACGTCGCCACTTAAAATAGGAAGCACCAGAAGATCAGTAGAAGTACGAGTTGCGCGGAGTATTCGGTGTTTCGCTGGGAGGCATTTGCACATATGCCGTATTCTACTAACCTAGCTACAACCAGCTCCCATCCTTTCTTAGAATTTAAGAATAATTAATCAGTTAATAGGAAATCGTAAGCAACTAAAGACTTTTCTAACTGCAGATGAGAAATTCCAGCATCAATTTAGAAAGAACGTGGCTGTCATTGAAGTAAAACTGTCGATACTCAGAGATATTAATTTAGAAATGATCGACATATGGCTTCAAATGCTCAACACAGCGGCTGGGGAAAAGGCGACCTGATTAAAACACTCCTCGTCACTCAGCTTTCAGATTTCGTGAGCATGTGTGGGGTTTCTGCCTTGTAAAGCAGGAATCTTAAGATCGAATCCTGTCACAGCCGAGTACTATTACTGTGCACATTCTCAGCATAAATTACCTATGAATTAAATTAATTGAAAATATTTCGTATTAGTTTCACATACGTTTCCAATACATAATATCACTATTACAATCATGAGACACTTTCAAATATATCAAAAAACTAGTTACGATCCTAAAACAGAGTGATTAAAGAAACGCTTACAAACTGAAACGGCACACTGAGCTTACAACAAAGATCAGTAATCACTTGGGAACCAGACGTCGCAAACGCCACTAGAAGGGCCAAAGGCGCCAACTTTTGAAAATCAGTTCGGGTGCTCTATATCACGGTTCACAAATGTTCGACACCAACCCTCCTAAAAATCATGTTCATGCATTTTTGAATGAGCAATACTTCATAAAAGTAAATAGGCAGTTGTCTGGCCTTTTAAAGATAGGAGGAAGAAAAGGAAAGCATGGCTGCATTAGGACACTACAATAAAGCGATATAATTGGCCGAAGTGGATATTTCGATATAAGTAACATCCCAATGAAATAATTTTTCACTGTACACTAATCTAACACTTTTTGTGCGAAGCTATTCTCTCTGACAAAAGCGTTTGGTAGAACATCGTCACCAAGGTTTAAAGAAATATTTGAAATAATTTGAGATTTTGAAGTCCGACATTTTTTTTTTTTTTTTTTTTATTTATTTATTTGTCAGTACCAAGCAAGAGCTGTATACTTCATCGAAACTTTCATCACTTCGAGATAACTTACTGACATCTCTGACAGTATTAATATATTCCAAGGTTTTTTTTAAGCCTGAGAGAAAAGCATTACAAATTTTAATTGAATCTATAATTTTAATAAATGAAAAACGATTAACTTTAGCATCAGCATTAAATTCTTCAAGCTAAATTCCCGAAAGAACACAATTGAAAGTTCATAAATACGTACACCTGAAAGGTCGAAAGGACCGACGTGCTTCAGGATGAATAAAGCTAGCATAATGGCTAAAAGACGGACACTCATTACGATTCGATTGGGGGCCCGCGTACAAAACTGATCATTTCTTTCACGTATGAAATATCGTCTCTCGTTATGGTCACGTTTTGCATTGCCTCTTGAGTCATAAGGTAGGTTTTGATTTTTCCCGATATTTTAAATTTATACAATTTTATTTTCCACCTCAATTTTAGGTGGGTGCTCAGCACCCCCAAAAAGTTCTTAGGGGGTGCACGAGCCCCGGAGCACCCACGGAGTCGGCGCCCCTGAGAAGGGCCTTCGGTCACCGGCATTGTCCGAGACTGTTCATTTATGAACAAAACTAATTCCTGTGCATATTTCTATACATAATGATTGGAATATTTGTTAGAGTTATTTGTTTATTTATTTATTTTAGATTTGGAGGGACATTTGTGACGACTCCGTATGACATCGTTGGGCAATGAACAGGATATGTTTCCTCTATCACAATTAACATCATTTTGTAGCTCTTTACTACTGATTTATACATTTGACAATAATTTATTAATGAAAATTTCCAACTACTTTGCGCCCTTTACCTTGATTAATAATTTGGAAGTCTTGCTGCACATACTCCAACTTAGACATCAAGATACAAAACTTATTTTGTTAATGCATTTTAGCCTAATGCTCTCCGATTCCAAGTTCCTGCAGGGTTGTTTACAATCTTTGGACAAACGGTTGTGTCTAAAGGAACAGATAAAGATGACGTCATATGGATCACTGTAATGGAAAGGGTTAATTGGGCCGTACATTCTTCCACAAAAAATGTTCAAATGTTTGTATAGCTTATGGGACTTAACTACGGGGTCATCACTCCCTAAACTTACAAACTACTTATGAACTAACTACGACTAAGGACGGCCGAAATATCCATGCCCGAGGGGGGATTCGAACCCCCGACCGTAGTGGCCGTGCAGACCGTGACTGGAGCATCTCAGTCCCCTCGGCCACCGCGGCCGGCCATTCTCCCACACCAACATGGTGGTCCTATGTACCTCGAGGCTCTGTGGACAAGCAGAATCATGTTCCCTCGCTTATTCGTCGCCACATTCAGTATGACGGAGTCCCCGTGCATTTCAGCAGACAAGTAAGGCCACATCTGCAGGTAACGTTTTCCTGCGACTGGATTGATCACATGGCCACTGTGATCACCGGTTTGCCCCCCCGTCTATTTTTTTTATTTATTAAAACACAAATAATAGGCGAGAATGCTATTTTTAAGATAACCGTTTGCAGCTCATTTTGCCATTTTTGGATCTGTCTTCACATTATAATCTCACTATCACAGGCAAGTCACAGTAAAAATGATATGTGTATTATATCCTGCCGCTTGTCTCATGAGGTTTAGGTCACATCAAAACATATTAGTTTCGACGTGATCTACGTCCCGCTAGAAATCATTTCGTTTTCATTATAACTTGCTGATGATGGTGCTGGTGATGTTTTTCAGTTTTATTACGTCCAGTAAACAATTTACTGAGATTAGAATGTGAAGACACTAACGAGATGGTAGTATAAGCTGCTGAAACCAATCATCACAATAAAAAATAATCAGCTATCTCAGCTGTAATAAAATTCTAGATCAGATTGCCTCCGAGTCATAATGACAAACATCTCTTTTTTGCTGTAGGTGCACTGAAGGGACTAGCGTATGTAACATAACGCCAAAGTACCTAGTAGGCGGGGTTGTTGTGGCACCAGGACATCTTCGTGATACATGAGGTATCTCTGAGAGAGAGCGTAGTTCTATATAAAACCGATGTCAGTCATATTGCAATCTATTTGGACAAACCTTTAAGCATCTCCTGTAGGGTGCGTCCATTTGCAGCATGTGATTAAATAATTGCAGTGTCATTGGCCCAGATGGCTTTTGCGACCCCCGGTTTCTATGTGATTACTGGTGGTTGTTTTATTCCTAATGTGCCATCTCATTTTGTAAACATTTTAGTTTCTACTTTGTAGAAAAGTAAAAAAAAAAAAAAGTATTTCAAAATTCACGCTCACAGATCAAGAAACAAAATATTCCATACTTCTAAACTTCGTATTACTCAACTGTCGTTAGTTCAGAGTTCTTTCGAATCATTTTGTGTTTTCTACTAGAGTTCGCACAACACAATCACTCATTTGTGACTTTTAAGACAGAGTCTTGGTACTGCAGCTGCCCCATATAAAGCAATAATTTTCTTTGTGACTCTGTTAATGGAGTAGTACATTACCACACAACTGTAATATTACCTGAACTTTATTTTACGTTAACAAAAATCATTAAACCCACGAAGGTCTCGTTGGCTTCGCCTATATGCACGCAGGACACAACGAACAGTGTTCCCTACCGGAGGGCTGCAGTGTGTTCACAGCAGAGCTGGTGGCCATCCTACGTGCACTCAGCATATTTCTGCCTGCCCCAGGGAATCCTTCCTCATTTGCAGTGACTCCCTGAGCGGTCTACAGACGCTCGATCAGTGCTTCCCTCGCCATACTTTGCTTCAGGCCATCCAAGAATCCCTCTATGCTA
Source organism: Locusta migratoria (assembly GCA_026315105.1). NCBI lineage: Eukaryota > Metazoa > Arthropoda > Insecta > Orthoptera > Acrididae > Locusta > Locusta migratoria. The sequence goes on from CM048745.1 coordinate 373,781,170, forward strand.
TCGACCGACGTGAGCGGTCAGTGGTCTTTCTATGAACTCCAGGACACGTTGGTATCGACGGGAACAAGCTAACCGATAGCAAAGGAGGCTATCCATTAACCTACCTTGGCTATGGGTATCACAGTTAATGTCCTCTGTTCGCAGCTGCACAGCCGAGTTCTTGGGCTGTGGAATGCAGAATGGCGTTCCCTCCAAACACCTAACAAGTTACGGGCGATAAAGGAGACAACGCACGTCCCGCAGGGACTCTGTTGTCCTCTGCTGACTCCATATCGGCCATACTTGGTTGACGCACAGTTACCTTCTGCGTCGCGAGGACCCTCCTCGTTGTCGATGTGGTGAGCATTTGACAGTCGCCCATATCTTGAAGGAATGGCCTTATTTCGCCACTCAAAGGCAGCGTTTTAATCTCCCTGACTCTTTAAACCTTATTTTAGGTGACAATGCCTCTGTGGCTGATGCTGTTTTAAATTTTATTCGTAACAGTGGACTATATAAGTCCATCTGATATTTATTGACTATGTTTTATCTATTTGCTCTGCACCTGCTTAATTTTTGTTCAGGCAGGTGATTTCAACGTGTTCGTGTCTGGACGTTCTTTTATCTCTGCCACCTCGCAGCCTAGACACTGGTTTTTTAAATCTCTTCTTTCTCCCCCTTTTATTTGCTTCTTTTATTTAAGACGTCTTCCATCTACGGTTTGCCGTATTTTAACACTTTCTGTCAAATATTAACGATCTTTCATGTTATTTCTTTGATTGGAACAAGGGACTGATGACCATAGTATTTTGGTCCCTTTATATCCCCAACCAACCAACCAACGAACCATTAAACCCACACTGTCAAAATTAAACAATAAATTGGTTATTATCAAATGGTGTCACCCGTTTCAGATGTACAGGGTAATGAGAAGCTTATGTAGGAAGCAGCTGATTAAGTTTACGCGAATAACGGACGGGTTACTTTGTACACCCACAGCGTCGTTAACGCAGATACGATCAGTCCGATGAAGGAGGTAATTACATGTTCTAAAAGACAAGCCATTTAGAAATGGATTCACGTCTTCTACTAGCATTCAGCGACCTTTCATTAACAGCAAAACTTTGTTTCAATGCCACTGTAACATTTTAAATAATCTGTACCCCTGATTCAGCAGTTTTGACGTTTTAAAATGGGACATACGAGGCACGTCCAGAAAGTAAGTTCCGTTTGGTTATATAAAACGAATGGGAACAGATACAGCAAAAATATTGATTGTACAAAAATCTACAACTGTTAAACTACTTTTCTACATAGCTTCCAAAATTTTGTAGGCAATTGTCATAGCATGGCCTTTTTCATAGAATGTTGCCGCCTGTGTATTCAAACATGTGGTAACATGTCCTTTCAGCTCGTCATCATCGTTGAAGGGTTATCCACCAAAGACAGATTTTAGGTGTAGGAAGAGGATTACTGTTAAAATATTTTTTTTTCACGATAATGCCTGACCTCACACACCGAATGTGAGCAAACAATTCTTACGGAAATTTCAATGGGACCTGTTTCATTATCCTCCATACAGCTCGGACCTCTCTCCTAGCGACTTTCATCTCTTCTTACACCTAAAATCTGTCCTTGGTGGTCAATACTTCAACGATGATAAAGATCTGTGAAGGATGCATGCAAAAACTTGTGACACGCTATAACAAGTGCCTACAAAATTTCGGCAGTTATGTGGAAAAGTAGTTTAAGAGTTGTAGAATTTTGTGCAATAAAAATTTCTTCTGTATCTGTGTACAATTTCATTTTATTACCAAACGGAACTTACTTTCTGGACGCGCCTTGTATGTAGACTTACTACTACTTCATTGTGGTATATAATAGAAACGGCTTCTTTTGGCAACTTCATTCTACAGTCACACCACTAATATTAATATATTAGGCATAGTAGTCAGATATATGTAGAACACACCTGTATCCGATATGAGAAAGGAGAATGCTGCAGATGAGTGACGCGAGCAAACACTGATCCACGGGGTGTGAAGTCCAGGCCCCTGTACAGGTCAATGTCGCTCTTCTGCCAGAATGTAGCGAACTCATTCCTTGAAGCGTTTTCTGAGACTACTTCCACAGAGGACACCGTGACTCCTGGAAAATCTAGCTGCAATAACAATAATATGTTAGCGTCATTTATTTCACTATAATATTTTTATTCTAGAAAGCACATTAGAACCTCCAAAATAACAGCGCGCGTTAGCACGGCGTTTCCAGGTTTCAAGGAGATGCGCCAAATCCAAGTGAATCCGATCGGCAGATTAATGACCGGTTCCCGTGTTCCAGGAGACCTGGACACTGTTTTAAGCCCTTTCCCACGTCCTATTAGGTTAATACTTGGATGATACCCATGATATACCTCCGCTACACAATTCACAAACATTTCATAAACACTGACACATTTTCACATTGGATAACTAGACGGAGACAGACTGTATAAAGAAATTTGCGTCGTGGTAGGGAAAGAATGGTGACAGGCCACTTACCATCAGTAACATTGCCAAAGGTACAAACAACGTACCAGCGTAATGTAGAAATGGGATAAAAGCCATCTCCTCATTGTCTCCTGACGCTATTAAATAATTTAACGTTAATTAGAAATATTCAAACCATCAGACTAGCTGTGGCCAAATGGAAAAATGTGTGAATTATGAGAACGCAAAAAGAGCCATAGTAGAGCAGAGAAAGAACATATGGATGTTTCAGACGCGATGCAAGAAAACACTGTATGTTTTCTGACAATTTAGAGTACAGCGGGGCTATAAGAATAATTTCAACTTACATTAAATTTTTCAGAAAAATTATTAATTTAATTTTTGTTTTAATAATTCCCTGTGACTTCTGTGGGTATACTTATCCTATTGATGAAAGGTGATTGTTTACGATTGTCAAAGATTTATGTTATGCTGTTATTCGATTTACCCTCCCGATTGTACAAAAGTGCATTTCAGTAGGGCTATTCGGATAGTGGCCGGGGCTATTTGAATAAGGTAAATTATGGGCACATGCACAACTAAATTACATGAAAGGTTATCGAGAATACGCAAATTTTTATTTAATACTCTTTACCACTAATTACAATAATTTAATGTAGCCCTAATGAAATGTTCCTGTTTTCGTAAATCGCCTGCATCATCCAGACAAATTGCTTACAACCTCTCGCACCGACACAGTCTTCATGATAGCAGGTGGTACACGTTTGTCAATGTATCCATTCACAATTATCTTAATCCAGAACGCGTGACCATTTTCTCTGGCAGAACCCTCATTTCCATTCCGTTGGCTCATCTTCAGAATCATTTAAAGGCACAACATTGTCGACACTTTTTGGTAAATACTACTAACTTATATTTTTATTTTTGATAAAATCGGCACAAACTCGTATATGACACTCCGTAAGTTTTACTGGCTTATAATAGTGATATTTCTTTCATCGCTACTTCAAATGCCTCTTTCATCGACCTCTCTTCCCATCCCATTTTGCCTGCTTTCCATTTATAGGTCATCACCATCTGAAGAAAATGAAAAAATAATTTATTACAATAATATTACAAAACAAAAATCTTTTGTAAATGGACTTTATCCCGTATTCAATCAGTTTTCCACGACTATTCATAAATCCCCGTTCTTAGTTATTCAAATAGCTCCAAAGTATACTAAACGCTTTTGTAAGGTAGTTCCCCGATGCACTAACACATGGCAGCATAAGTCACCAATGTGGCATAGGGATGACGCAGTATCATGCTTCAACTTATTTCATGGTTTTCATATCCTACAAACTGCAGGAAATCCCTAGCGAATACCATGTCAATTTTACAAACCATGCAATGACCAGCGAAACCTCTGACAACAAGAAACTCTCACATCATGGCGTCTTCACTTTGCTGTTGTTGCGGTGTATGCACAAAAGCTTACAATTATTCATTTAGCCCTCTATTCAATTATCCCGATCTACCTTACTCAACTTGATGCATCTGTTATTGTTGATTACATTATTTAGTCCAAGTAGCGGAACATTGCCATTCCTAGCCAATGTCGGCTTCAGTCTGACCAGAAGACCAAATCAATTCCATGTAAAAACAGTCCACACCACTATGGGATCTGTGCCACGCCCTAGCCCGGCTGTCATCAGCTCCTGGCTCATTCCACATGAAATGAGCCAAATTCTGATTTTTTTTAAATCACAAAAGTAAAGGTTTAGGCATGTGAATGCACTAACAAAATATGAAATTTAATGATTTGATACTCATTTTTATTGTATTCAGGCTAGTTAACTATGAATTGCCATCCCAATGATTGTAGTTGAGCAAACACTATGAAGACCATAAAACTTAGTTATATTGGCTGTACTGATTTGCCGTCTGTAAGTCAGTTGCTGCAACAATGAGTAACTTGTTATGTAACAACAGGCTTCCTTGATATCCTACACTGACTAATTTTTTCAGCTAAGCTTTCTTTTGATTTTATTTCTCTTTTTGAAATTGACAGGGATCACTGTCACACCCGTGACAAAAAAAGAAGATAAAGTTTGCTTCTTGCCTGAACAAGTAATTCATAATTATTTATATTTTGGGAAAGTAAGGTTAAGGCAATATATTAACTCCCAAACCTATTAATTTCTGGGAATAACTGTGTTTTATCCAGGAATGGCGTCACGGGTGTGATATAACATTTGTCACGGGTGTGACAAAATGCAGACATTTTTGAAAACATGCCAGCTGAATGAAATGTCAGTGTTTAATATTTTTAACAATCACTTCCTGTTCATGTGACATATTAAACTGGTGAGATACAAAGTAAATACAGATCTACTGACATTAAAAATAAATGTCCAATTTATCTTGCATTCCCAGATAATGAGTTCTTCAACGGAAATAATGAGAAAGATGAGGAGTAAAATGTTGTGTATGGGATACTTTAAAGGTTGCTTCTTATTTAATTGCAAGTGATTACCTTTCACATGACAAATTTGCAGTTTGGTGCTTTCTTGAAAAAATAATAGTAATTTTGAAACAGCAGAATGCAAATTTAGAAAAAAATTCACATGTTTTCTGACAACTGCACTGCACAGTTTAAAAATAAATTTACGTTGTCATATCTGTGCCATACCAAGTCATATTTGGGAATTGAATTTGAGTGGAACTTCTTTGCTGCTTCACACTGCAAGGTGCTGTTGATGGTATAGGGGGGACTGTGTAGAGAACTGTATGGAGAGGAATCAAAAGTCGTCAAGTGGTGGTGAATAATGGAAAGGAATTTTGTGATTATGCTTGTGATAAATTGAATGAAGTTCATGCTCTCTTTGTTTCAAGCAGTGATGTGGAAAAGACAAAGGAAAGAAAGTCAAGGTTTTGGAAGAATGTCATTCCAATTCCTAAAGTACATTCTAACTATTACTTTAAAAACTATGACAGTCATCACATTTTAGCAGCAGAAACATCTGGCAGTGAAATGGCAAGCTATCAAGTCTTTCGGGAGATCCCTAAATCCATAAAACAGCTGAAATTTTCTTATGTTTACTCAGATTCTGAAGAGTCTAATGCTGAAGACATACAAACAACATCAGGAAATAAAATAAATTCAACCATATATCCTACGGAAATTAAAGCAGGAACGTTCTAAACATAGAGCTTCAAAGTAAGAGGGGAAATGGACAGAATTTTGTTGTTATTTGTCAATCAGACTGTGTGGCCGATGAAATGAAGGTCATGTTTTTAAAGCCATGCGAGAATGGAAAGAAACTTTTGTACTAATGAAAATGGCATTTCAGTTGTTTCTTCACAAAAGAATGTTGTTGAAGTACTGAATCCTCCTGCAATGCAAATGAAAGTAAATAAAGTTTATTATTATTTTTGTGAGAAAGTTATTTAAATGTGTATGTTAGTGTATATTTCTTTATATTGTTAAATATTCAATCCTGTATTTGTTTCAACTTACATTACTTTAAATTCTCCATATTGTGCAATATGCTGAAGTTTAGGTTATTTCATAGAAAAATGTGTTGTTTATAAAATTTCTATTAAAGATTTGAGTTTTTGTTAATTTAACACAAACACCACTTTAATTAAGCATTGTGCTTTTTTTGTACTGCCAAAAACTTGGTTTTAATCAATTATTACCTTTAATTCTCTGAAATGTTGAGAGATATTTGTATGTGTCACACCCGTGACAAAATTATGTCACACCCGTGACAGCAAAAATTATGCTGGTATTATGAAAATAATTTAATGTTCTTTCTGATAATTTCATGGTTAATAAAGTGAGTTTTCAGCATTAGACAGTTATTAATTGGTTTACATACAATCATATAATTCACAGATTTTTCCTTGTAAAGGTCAAAGTGTGAGGTTGTACTTCTGAATTTTGTCACACCCGTGACGCATGGTTTCTGGTTAATAATATAGGTTTTAATCTTTTACCAAAAAAAATTATATTCAGATTGAATAATATAATCAATTTCCTTTTAAATGATATATACTGAAAGAGGAATTTTTGATATGGGATATTTTAAAATTATTTTACTGCTGATCTCAACGTGTCTATTTGTCACACCCGTGACTATGGAATCAGCCGACTACCAACCTAAATTCTTGCTTACCTTACCAATCCAGGGTTTCCCAGTCATCTAGGGTCAAATCGATATCGTCACACGAACCTAGGAGGGGTACTGAAGAACATGTGGTGTTAGCAAATATACTCCACCCGATATTCTGCTGCCCTACCCCATTAAAGCAGAATTGCGCCGAACTGTCCTAACAGATACAGTCCCATAATGAGTTATGCAGTTATTGTCTGTTAGGTCTGACTACTCTTTGCAAACGCCGCTGTTCTTAGTTATTAAGTGCAGCTACCGGCCACGGCGTTTCCGTGGTGAGAGGTAACACTTGAAACTTGTTATTCTCGTCACACTCTTGACACTGTGGGCCTCAGATACTGAATTCCCTGATGATGTCAGAAATGGAATCTCCCATGAGTCTAGCTCCAACTAACATACCGTGTTTAAAGTCTGTTGACTCATTTCATGTGGCCAAAGTCACGTCATAAATCTTTTCACATAAGTGGCCGGAGAACTAATGACAGCCGCGGTGGAGTAACCGAGCGGTCTAAGGCGTCTCGCTGCGGAGCGAGCGGTTGCTCGCCGTCGGAGGAGCAAGTCGTCCCTGGGGCATGGGTGTGTGTGTTGTCCTTAGGTTAGTTTACCTTAGTTTAAGTAGTTTGTAAGCTACTAACTGATGACCACGCAGTTTGGTCCAATAGATTTACAAACATTTGACTTTTTAACTAATGACATCTTTGTCAGCGCACCACTGGTCAAAACAATTAGGGGATCAGTTGAGACACCTAAATTCTGAAGTACTGTCATCGGCAGAATGAACTAAAATGGTTCGACGTCTTTTTGTCTGTTCTGCAGAGTGAAGAGATACTAGTAATAACAGGAAGTTGCACAGGGGGTTGGTGTTGACTTGTGTTTATTTTGCCAGACTAATTACACAAGCAGCTGGGTTTAGACAGTGTAGTGAGCAGGTAGTGCAATACAAAAATGACGTGACTTAACCGAAGCTAAGGCAAGTTGCGAAATAGGAAGGTTGGAAGAGGGACAGACGCAGAGGGAGTTGGCTCCAACTGTTGGTATGTCACAAAGTGTAATTTCCAGGATCTGTAAGCGATTTCAGACAACAGGAACTATTAAAAGAAGACAAGGCCACGGGTAACATCAGTAAGACACGACTGTTAGGTTAACAGCCCGCCGAGACAGGAGGCTGAATGCATCTCAGCTGCAACGCTCCCTCCTGGCAGCAACAGGACGCTCAATATCAACACAAACAGGACGAAATCGCCTTCGGAGACCTATGGTATATGCCCCATTAAAACCACGACAAGGTTTATCCAGCAGAAACTGGGCGGAGGATCATCAGGATTGAAGTCGTAATGAAGGGCGACGGGTTCTGTTCACAGATGAGTCAAGATGTTGTGTTCACCCGGATAATAGTCGTTCCCTCACCTGGACACAATGTGGAACTCGGAACAAACCTGCTTATGTGCAGGAAACATCAACATATAATGGTGATGGACGAATGGTTTGGGCAGGTGTCAGTATTGCAGGACGTATGGACCTCTATGCTGTTCAGAATGGCGCTTTGACACAGAAGTATAGAGACGAAATCCTTCGACTTTTTGTTGTGCCCACGCTGGTGCCATATGAGTTGAATTCCTTCTGGTGGAAGGTAACGTTCGTGGTGGATAAAATGCTTGAAGCTGTGGGAATTGAACTAATGGAGTGGGCAGCTTGCTCAACGGACTTAGACCCGATTGAGCATGTTTGGGATGCACTTGTCAGATGCAATGTAGCACGCAGGTGTGCAACTGTACTGGCCATCCGAGGTGATCACACGTCGTATTAGAAGGCAATGAGAATTTTTATGGTAACCCCATGGTACTTGCTCTAAGTAAACGCCGTATACACCTCAAGCAAACAGACAGCAATATATCGTACTGTATCACACACGAAGTACAATTGTATAGATTATATGAAAAATACGTTACTATAATATGTATATTGTATGACATCTCATCTGATTTCCTAATTATTTTGAGCTGTGTACATACACATCTGAATCTCGGTACAATGCATGCACGCTGCAGCAGCAAACTCAAACGAAAACTTCTTGATAGCCCCTTACACACGTTATATTTTCAAATTATATTCCCGACAAAAATGTAAATGCGCCCAGTATATGAGAGGTGCACGATTCTGTCTTCTTCTTAATCGGTGTCGGCTTCATCTGCTTGTATCCTCTGTTCAACATTTGGATTGCCAGTTCTGCAGGAACATGTGGAGGCGTGGATCAGAGTTGCCACATCCTGCACGGAACTCTCGCGATACGGTATATCACGTTTCATTCAACCCGCTCTAACTCGCAAACTATTCACAGAATAAGTATGGAACTAGCATCGATGTATTCCGCAAAAGCTGCACTATATTATCATTTGAGTTTTATTTGCAGCAACAAATTATTAGCCGGCCGCGGTGGCCGCGGGGACTGAGGCGCTCCAGTCACGGTCTGCACGGCCACTACGGTCGGGGTTCGAATCCCGCCTCGGGCATGGATATTTGTGCCGTCCTTAGTATAAGGTAGTTGATAAGTAGTTTGTAAGTTTAGGGACTGATGACCCCGTAGTTAAGTCCCATAAGCTTAACAAACATTTGAACTTTTTTTTTTTAACAAAGTATTAAACCGCCAGACAGTAGAAACATTTGAATAATTATGTTGTGACTTTTCCTATTACTATTTGTTATATGGATCACAGTGTTCTGATCTTATTGTAGTACTTTCCGCTATTCAAACGTGACAGAGTATTAGGCCTCATGTTTACAAGAGGACATCTTTAGAATAAGACCCTACCGAATGATTTAATATTTGGATTTTGCCGAAGCTTTGCTTTTGTATTTAACCTAACTCAGAAACTAAAGGTCACTAATTTACACAAGAGCAGTGCCTTTCGACTCATTAAACAGCCAACTGAAACTCTGGCGACGGTGATTTTGAAAGCGTTTGATCGGTAAGCGAGAAGGGAATACTGCGTTAAGTGACCTGCACTAATGTACTGAGTTATAATCAAACAATCCGGCGTCCGCGGTCAATGGCGCTGTGAGATCCATTAGAGAAGAGCACATAGTTGTAAAAGGAAGTAATACCTACGTGAACATTCCATAGCCCGATAAAAAAAAAAAAAAAAAAAAAAAAAAAAAAAAAAAAAATAAACAAAAACATACCGGTACGATTGAAATTTCAATATTTTAAGTACATCATACGCATCAATTTTAAACTAAAAGCGTTTATACTGTTCAGGACCGAGCAATTACATAACATCCCGTCCTTGCAAGAGAAATATATTTGTAAAAATGCTAAATGTTTGCTTGGTACTGACATACTGTGAACGAAAAGAAAAAACGAGAAAAGAGAAAAAAAAAAAAAAAAAAAAAAAAAAAAAAACAGCACAGACCACTAACAGTATCGGGTACCATTCGTTTAATTACCTGATTTTGATTTTCAGAGGTAGACGAAGTATGCACAGGAATACAAACGCTCTCACACTCAACAAGTAAAGGCCCTTGTTGCATGTAAAATATCTTGAGACAGAACAAGGGTAGAAGCAGGAATTAAAGAGATGTTGAAGAGGTGAGTAAGCGATGGACAGACAGAGGAGATACGGACAGACCCTGAAATGGCTGTGGAAATTGATTGACAGAAAGACGGAAGGAGGAGAAGCTGGGAAGAGAGAGAGGAATGGTGAGATGGCAGAATGATATGGACAGACAGAGATAGAGAGAGGGGAGGTGGACAGAGAGGGAGGGAGAAATAACAGGCCAGGGAGTAGGGGGAGGTGTAGGGGGAATGTAGAAGACAAGAAATGTAGTGGAAAATCATAAAAAGAAGAGGGTGTGAGGAGGAAGGGAGGGGGATGGTGAAACAGTCAGATAGTGTTCAAATGTTTGTTAAGCTTATGGAACTTAACTGCAGGGTCATAAGTTCGAAGTTCCTAAACTTACTAACTACTTATAAACTAACTTACACTAAAGACAACACAAACAGTCATGCCCAAGCGGAGATTCGAACCTCCGATGGGGAACGGCCTCGCGCATCGGAGAAAGATAGTGTAAGGAGGCAAATTTTGGGAATTGGAGAAGAATGTGGAAAAGGTGTAGGGTGTGACTAACTATTTACAGGAGTTAGAAATGGTTCTTTTTCTTTTACTTTCTAATAGAAGATTGGAATAAATGTGTGTATTTGGTGACAGGGTGCGTGCTTGTGTGCATGTGTGTGTGTGTGTGTGTGTGTGTGTGTGTGTGTGTGTGTGTGCGTGTGTGTGTCTATGGCCTATTTCCTTTGTGTATACATCTACATCATCCAAATCATAACACGTAACGTGAGTACAATCTGTGAAACAAGTTACTTACTAACTAGGCCTATCTTGTGAAACAAAACTTAGATGACATAATTGTAAGCGCGGGAAATATCCACAGAATTTATGGAAACAGGAATAAATATAGCTGTAAGTAACAGGTCTCGATGAATGTCATGGGCAGGATCATGCATTACAGTATAAAATAAAATGAGGAATAAAGTGCAAGTGACTCCTACCATTCCCCATGGGTAATGGGATGATGCTGAAAGTGTAGTAAATAATAAATAAATAATTGATAGAATGTCCATATCGAAGTCTCATATAGGCTGACTAGTCTCTAATACAGAGAGACGTTACCAATGTCTTTTGTGTTACAAATACTTCTGATACAGCATCCACATCAAACGTGTGAAAAGGTAAGATAACAACTACCAGTTTTAATCAAAATATCCACGGGTGTACTACCGGTCTACAGTGTCCAACGGGCTCAATATTTCGGCGATCATACATGTTGCCATCATCAGGTGAACTGATGGACTTCCTTACACATCTGAACTCCATACACCCCAACATCAAATTCACTATGGAGGCTGAAACGGAGGGTAAATTGCCGTTCCTTGACGTCTTGGTCAAGAGAAGAGCTGATGGCACCCTGGGTCATAGTGGGTATCGTAAGACACAGATCTGTATTTTCACGCAGACAGCTGTCACCATCCTTCACAGAGGAATGGGGTACTGAAGCCTCGCACTATCTCCGACCCAGAGAGTCTACCCCAAGAATTGGAACACCTGAGAACTGTATTCAGAAAAAATGGGTACTCAGATTGGCAGATTCTGCGGGCTCTCCGCCCAACCACTACATCACAACCTGTGGAATCGGATGAAAACACGAGGGAGGATGTAGGCACTGCATTCGTTCCATATACCGGCGCACTCTCGGGGAAGGTCGCCCGCATTTTGAAGAAACACCAGGCTGGAACTGTCTTTTGTCCGCCGAATAAGATTCGTGCACTGGTGGGGAGCGCCAAAGATGATCTCGGTTTGAGGAAGATTCGGTATGTACCAGATTCCGTGTCAGTGTAGAAAGTCGTATATTGGACAGACGATGCGTACCGTCGAGGATCGATGCCTTGAATACTAGAGGCACACACGATTGATGTATCCGATCAAGTCGGCGGTCGCTGAACATTGTTTGTCGGAGAATCACGCGATGGAGTTTGAACGCACTAGGATTCTGGTACAGACGTCGAGATACCGGGACTGCGTCGTTAGAGAGGCCATTGAAATTCGCACTAGTGACGACCTCATAAACCGTGACTGTGGCTATAATCTTAGCAAAGCTTGGGAACCAGCGATTGGGTTAATTAAGAGTAAATCTAGCAAACATAACGTAGTGACGACCACGGCGGACAGAGCCCTCACATCGACGTCATCTCAGACGCCGTCGCAATCGGTTCCATAGCGCGACCGCGGCGCGGGGCGCGGACCACGGAGGGGTCGCTCCGCAGGCCGAGGGTATTTAAATCGCCCGTCACTGGGCTAGAACCCAGTTCCCTTCGAGCCGCAGTAGCGTGCGGATCTCCGTGCCGGCGCATTTCCAGAAGCTCAGTCCGTCAGTTCACCTGATGATGGCGACTTGTATGATCGCCGAAATAATGTGCCTGTTGGACACTGTAGACCGGCAGTACACCCGTGAATATTTTGATTATTAAATACGCCGGGAGAAACTCAAGAATCACACTACCACTTTTCTTCGTCGTTTAAGTACCCATAAGGTTATTAGCTGAGCAATTTACTGAATCGAGATTTACACCTACATCGCTCTATGTGGGTAGGTTTTCGAGACTCTAAAATTAATTACGGTGGTAACATGACTGTTTCTTTTGCGCCATCTATGCGACGATAATCTCCAATTTTATATTCATAATATCCGTTATGGCATAGTTACAGAACTTAATAGTGCATTTATTCATAGTTAAAGCAATAGAAACAAAACTCAGGTACATAAAATGCGTGTTTGGCGCAAGGAGAACATCATTAACAGCAGTAACAACCCAAAGTAGACAAGTGATAGAGTTTGAGGATGAGCTCTGTTGAACATTACCTGTTGGACAGTGTACCTTGGTAGCACATTTTTGTACTCTTGGAAGATATCATCAATGTATTTGTGCCATCTGTAGAAGACAGGATCTCTCACTGCTGTTGCAGTGTCTCCCATTACAGCCATTTGCTCCTGAAAAATAAAGTTTTAATTACCTCAGACTAGAAAAAGTAATACACAGGAGTATCGAAGGCTAGAAACTGAATTTCGAAGGAGAATTTTTCATAGAGAGCGTGTACATCAATACTTTTAATAGTTCAAGAGGTTAGATACCATGTGTTCTACAGCATAAAAAGATACACGTTAAGAGCCTACATTTATTTTGAGACAGAGTTCACGCTCAGATTTTTTGGGCAAGGATGGAGAAGGAAATCGGCCGTGCACTTTCAAAGGAACCATTCCGGCATTAGCCTTTAGTGATTTGGGGAAATCACGGAAAACGTAAATTTGGATGGCCGGAGATGGATTTGAACCACTGTCCTCCAGAATGGCATCTCCAAGAACTGTGCCCATACCAGCTCTTATTAGTGCTGTGAAAGAAACTGTACCGGCCGCGGTGACCGAGGGAACTGCGGCGCGCCAGTTACGGTCTGCACGGCCACTACTGTCGGGGGTTCGAATCGCCCCTTGGGCATGGATATTTGTGCCGTCCTTAGTTGTAAGTAGTTCATAAGTAGTTTTTAAGTTTAGGGACTGATGGCCCCGTAGTTCAATCCCATAAGCTCTACAAACATTTGAATTTGAAGAAACTGTGCGATCTATTTTCATTGGTACAGCAGATGAAATAAGGAGGAAGCGTGTCGGACGATTGTCAAGTCTCGCCCCCAACACAGTAATATCTCCAGTGCAGACTAGCCGACATTACATAGACTTGCTGGAGGAGGTTGTTAGTTACAAATTTTTAGGTGTGGAAATAGATAAATATATGACTTGGGAACATCACATACAGAAAATATGCTCAAAAATAAGTTCAAATGTATTTTTAATGACAAAAATGTCCACCACAGTGAACAAAGATACGTTGCTGAAGATGTACTATGGGTTGATCTTCCCGTATATATCATACTGCATTGTGATATGGGGAGGTGCTGCAGATGTGCATATCAGAAGACTTTTGATACTGCAAAAGAAGGCCATTAGATGTATCACTGGAATCACGTCAGGCTAATCCTGCAGAAACAAATTTACGGAACTGAATATAATGACAGGGCCATCATTATACATTTATGAAACCATAATGTTCGTCAAGTTAAACTGCAGTGCAACATTAAATAGGAACATCCATGAATATAATACAAGGAAAAGAGATGATTACCACATAGAAAGTAAACGGTTACAATTAAGTGACAAAGATCCAATAAACGCTGGTAAAATTCTATACAACAAGTTGCCACAGTGCATCAAAAATATCAACAAAATGCAGGACTTTAGTAAAAAATTAAAGTCATACCTAATTCTGTCCAGTCCATATAGTGTTAAGGAATACATAGACTACCAGATGGCAGGACAGTGAAATTAAATAGCATGTGGGACTGTCATGTAATCAATAGTTAATTATAGGATGTACTTTCATAACAGTAAATTATAAAATATATATTATTAAACTAAACAAAGAATATATATAAGAATATGGTGCAATAAGGATGACTTGTGAACTTAAGAAATACTATGTAAGTTTAATTGTACTGGAGAGCCCTATGTATTGTATTGAATGAGTATAACAAATTGTAACCTCTGTACATAGATAAACTTTATGTTTCAGTAATGTGCAAATATGCAAGTAGGCCTACGGAGTATGCTCTTTGTTAGTATGAAAAGATTGTAGCCTGATTTCTACAATGATGCAATGTAATGAATATAAAAGTATGTAATGTGGGGGATGCATTATGCAGCTAGTAAGCTTGTCCAAGGGCTAATAAATAAATAAAACTTGATCAGGACACAGACAGAGTTGTTCTCTGCGATGACAAATTAAATGCTACTGTTTTACTATTACGGGAAGTATACAATTCTAAACTGTACAGCCTTTTGGGCGATTCCACATACCGCAAGATCAGCAAGGATCCTACGAAATCATTGGTTCAAAAGAGAGCCCAGCTCCTGAATGGCTCTCTTTGTCTCAAGAAGTTGTGAGGAGATTAAAACCCATGGGTCCAGCTCCACCGAGGCTGTTTGGCCTTCCAAAGGTAGTCCACTGTCACCCTTGGTAGCCAACTTTTTAATGTAAGAACTCAGGGGCGCCGACTTTTGAAAATCAGTGTGGGTACTCGTGGTTTCATTTTTAATTACCTTTTCGACCACAAGGTTCAAAGAATGGTCCAAGCAGTGCTCAATTTCGCTGATTTTTGCTTGCAATCTAGAAAACGTACCGGTCATATTTGTCGCTCTTTCAGTAGTAATAACATTGCACACATTTCACACAGTGTAATTTTGTTTTTAATTTTTTTATTTCGTATTATACAATGTAAAACATGGTTGTTTGCACATTGCGATTTTGCACACACTGCACTGGTATTATGTGTCTTTTCTTATTGCCTTTCCAGTTTGCTTTTTTCCTCTGGTTGAGCATACTTTGCACATCCCTTGAATTCTACTTTTACCTGTGGGAGGTGGGATTTTTTCTAGAAAATGCTTTCCTGCAGATAACTTGCTCAGGTGGCCTTTATCGGAAGTTGGTTTGGGAGTACCGTCTTCACACATTGGCAATTCTGCACACAACACCTTTATGAACTTGGATAGAGGCATCTCCTCAGCTTTTATTTTGTTATGGAGAATACAGGCACCATAAGGAGACAGTTTCAAGTTTCTTCCACCACTTCACTGTTCTATGTTCGAAAGCCCTGTATGACATCCTTTTATCTGACAGATCAACCCCAACCTTCTTTTTGTTGTACTCCACAACACAAGCAGGTTTTTGTTTTTTGTTTACATCTTCTGTCTTCATAATTATATCATTTCTGCCCTGTGTCTTGTACTTAGCATATATACATATCTTTTGTCTTTCCAGCACACAGCAAAAGATTTCCACTCCTCCGGAATATCTGTTCCCTTCTTTGTATGTTGGGTGATTTCAAAGCCTAAGGCATTCCCTTCCGGCTTTTCATTACAGTTCGAAAAAGACCTGTCTTCTCCTTTTCTAACATTCTACTTACCTCTTGCGGCACAATGAAGAGATGCTGAGACCGTCAATGGACGGGATTTCGTATTTACAAACATGAAAAATAGAATTCCGTCAATTGACGGGATCAGCAGTCTAAGGAAATTTTTGTATTCCGTCAATTGACGGGATTGGCAGTTGAAGTGTTAAAACGAATCAGACGATTGAAGTATGTTACAATTTCGTTACATATTTGCCTCTCAGATAGACGAAACTCTTTCATAAACACTTTTATTTGGTCCTGCATCTCTGTTATTAGATGCTCTTAGCATTGCAATGAATAATTTCTTAAAGTCCATAGTTATGTGAGTATGGAACGCTAAATTTAATATTTAGTTTTAATCTATCCGACAATGACAAAGAAAACTAAGCCAACGAATTGTACTGTGCCAAGATATATACCCATGCACCACTGGTATAACTTTCAGGAAACCTTTGGAACGGCGGTTATTTATATGGCGACAAAGCACTGATCCCACGCCTTTATTGCGGCGCCTGGTTGCACTCCTTCAGCAGACAATCGCGCTTCGTGAATGGAGCAAAGAATAGTCAAAACATCTTTCCTGGATTCATTTTTCAGTTCATTTCTGTATATGTGTCATTATTAAGCTCGGCTACTAGCCCTGCAGGTGCTTCGCCCTCTACCTGCCCGCGATGTTTTAGGTGAAGTCGTGCGTAACGCCACTATACTCAGTGGCGTAACTATGGGGGAAGGGCAGGGATAAGGGGGATAGAACCCCCCCCCCCCAGAACCCTAAAAGGAGAGAGAGAGAAAAAGAAAGAAAGAAAAATCGTATAACAGCAATTTAGTAAAAGTAAAGATTGGAAACTTGTGGTGTTTTACCATAAGCTTTTGTGCCGTCCTAGTTCGTAAGTAGTTCATAAGTAGTTTGTAAGTTTAGGGGCTGATGACCCCGTAGTTAAGTCTCATAAGCTATACAAACATTTGAACATTTTTGAACTCTGATTGTTGCATCGGTTACGACAACATGCGACCAGGGGTCAGTGGTCTCGCCCCTCCAAACGGGCTCCAAGCCTCTGAAGTGAGTGCTCCTTGGGGCACCGTTGTAACAGCCTAGCGGCTAGGTCGTGATTGCTACACTGCGATGGCAAAAATGCATAATTGACAGGTATGACGTTTCCACATTTTTGTGCTACTATATTTTCCTCCCTTATTTCGTGTGGGTGCTAAACACCCCCAAAAATATCGTGGGTGTGCACCAGCACCGGAGCACCCACGGAGTCGGCGCCCCTGGAAGAACTTGAGGAGAAGGCGTTAAGCTCTGCAAGTTTCAAACCAAACATGTTTCGGAGGTATGTGGATGACACATTAGTAGTATGGCCTCATGCTGAAGAAAACCTTAACCAGGTTTTGAACCATCTAAATTCTATTCATAGGAACATCCAATTTACGATGGAGCTTGAACAGGACAGTTGTCTCCCTTTCTTGGATGTCTTAATTCAATGTAAAACCGACAGTACACTGGGACACGATGACTTTCATAAACCAACACATACAGATCTGTATCTGCAAGCAAACAGCTGTCATCATGATGTGCAGACTAATGGTGTTCTTAATTCACTTGTACATAGGACACACACAATTTCTGACAAGGACCATCTACAGGAAGAACTCTAGAACCTGGACAAAGTATTTAAAGAAACTGGTTATCCAATGTGGAAATTTCGAAAAGCCTTGAATTTCAAACCTAAAGTAAATGTTCCACAGGAAGACCCTGAAGATGCAAAGTTAAAGTCCGTGGCCTTCCTACCATATATAGGTAATTTATCTTCAAAAATTGGCCACATCCTCTCCGAAAATAAAGTCAAAGTTGTTTTTCTGACAGCACCTAAGATATCCGTGCTCGTTGGCCCTGTGAAGGATGATTTGGTTTTGCGGAAGGCAAGTGTGTATGAAATTCCTTGCCTGTGTGGAGTTTGTACATCGGACGCACTTTGCAGACAGTCCATGAACAATGTGCGGAGCATAAACGTTACACCCGCCTACTAACCTGATAAATCTGCTGTAGCTGAACATTGTATTCAGACTGGCCATAACATGGATTACAAAAATGTTCAGATTTTATCACATGTTTCATCCTTCTGTTCTTTAGAGAAGTGATTGAAATTCGACTGGCAAGTAATTTAGTTAATCGTTATAATAGTTTTAATCTTGACAAAATTTGGAATCCGACACTCACAAGACAATGACGCTGCAACCCTACTAACCACAGAATATGATTACATATGCTCTCCATAGAGGGTACTACGGCTTCATACACCTTTGCCATTAATATCAACCACAGTATACTCTACTTCTACCTGACAGAAGGGCTCCGCCAACTCTCTGACTCCTCCACATGCCAGAATGACCCCATCCCTAAAGTCCAACAAGATCTCCAATCTCTGTTAATATCCTATGACCCCTCCCCGAAACTCTCCTCTGAATCCATCTCCCTCCTCACACCAGCAGCACCCTGCACACCCACCTTCTACATGCTACCCAAAATCCACAAACTTAATAATCCTGGACGCCCTATTGTGGCTGATTACTGTGTTCCTAACAAACTAATTTCAGCTTCATTGACCAACACCTCCAACCAATTGTCCAAAATCTATCTTCCCACATCAAGGATACCAAACACTTCCTTCACCGACTCTCTACCATTCCCACCCCTTTGCCTCCTGGATCCTTACTTATCACAGTGGATGCCATCTCCCTTTACATCAACATCCCACATGATCATGGCCTTGCCGCTCTGGAACACTACCTCTCCCAACGTCCCTCTGAACTCAAGCCTCACACCTTATTCCTCATAAGCCTCACCAATTTCATCCTAACTGTTGTTGTTGTTATGGTCTTCAGTCCGGAGACTGGTTTGATGCAGCTCTCCACCCTACTCTATCCTGAGCAAGCCTTTTCATCTCCTCATAAGAACGGCAACCCACATCCACTTGAATCTGCTTACTATGCCCGTCTCTTGGTCTCCCTCTGCGATTTTTACCCCACACACTTCCCTCCAATGCTAAATTTACGATTCCCTGATGTCTAAGAATGTGTCCTACCAAGCGGTCCCTTCTTTTAGTCAGGGTATGCCAAAAATTCCTTTTCTCACCAATTCTGTTCAGTACCTCTTCATTAGTTATGCGATCTACCCACCTAATCTTCAGCATTCTTCTGTAGCACCACATTTCAAAAGCCTCTATTCTCTTCCTGTCCGCTCTGCTTATCGTTCATGTTTCACTCCCGTACAAGGCAACACTCCTTCAGAAAGGACTTCCTTACCCTTAAATTAATATTCGATGTTAGCAAATTTCCCTTTTTCAAAAATGCTTTTCTTCCCATTGCCATTCTGCATATTATATCCTCTGTACTGCGACCATCGCATGTTATTTTACTACCCAAGTAACAAAACTCATCTACCACCTTCATTGTTTCGTTACCTAATCTAATTCCTTCAACATCGCATGATTTTCTAGGACCGCATTCCATTAATTTTGTTTTGCTCTTGTTAATGTTTATTTTATACGCTCTCTTCAACACACTGTCCATTCCATTCAACTGCTCTTCCAGGTCCTTTGCTGTCTCTGACATAATTACAATGTCATCAGCAAAACGCAATGTTTTTATTTCTTCCCCCTGAACTTTAATCCCTATTCCAAATTTTTCCTTGCTTTCCTTCACCGCCTGCTCGATGTACAAATCGAATAACATCAGAGAAAGGCTACAACCCTGTCTTACTCCCTTCCCAACTGATGCTTCCCTTTCATGCCCTTCGAGTCTAATAACTGCGGTCTGGCTTTTGTACAAATTGTAAATAACTCTCCTTTCTCTGTATTTTACCCCTGCTGACTTCAGAATTTGCAAGAGTGTATTCCAGTCAACATTGTCAAATGCTTTCTCCAAATCTACAAAAGCTAAAAATGTAGGTTTGCCTTTCCTTAATCTATCTTCTAAGATAAGACGTAAAGTGAGTATTGCCTCCAGGGTTCCTACGTTCCTCCTGAATCCAAACTGATCTTCCCCGAGGTCAGCTTCTACCTAACTAACAACTACTTTTCCTTTGAGGGGAAAGTCTACCATCAAATCCGAGGCACAGCCATGGGCACCCGCATGACACCCTCCTATGCCAACGTATGCAATCCTTCCTAGCATCCCAAAACCCCAAACCTCTGGCCATTGATGATATTTTCATGATCTGGACTCAGGGCCAGGACACCCTATCCTCCTTTCTTCACAACCTCAATTCCTTCTCCCCCATCCACTTCACCTGGTCTTCCTGGACCTACCATGCCACATTCCTGGATGTCAACCTCCACCTCACTGATGACTCCAACCACACTTCCGTCCATATTAAACCTACCAATCACCAACAGTACCTGCGTTTTGACAGTTTCCATCCCTTCCATATAAAAAAAATCCCTCCCTTACAGCCTGGCCACCTGTGGATGGCGTATCTGCAGTGATAAGAACTCCCTTTCTGAATAAGCTGAGAGTCTCACAAAGGCTGTCACAGGCAGAAACTACCCCACAGACCTAGTCCACAAACAGATCTCCGTGCCATATCATCACACATCCCAAATACTCCGCCTAACACCAGTAAGCATCCACAAAGGTGCACTGCCCTTGTCATCCAGTACCACCCTGTACTCGAACAACTAAATTGCATCCTTCGCCAAGGTTTTGATTTTCTATCCTCATGCCCAGAAATGAGAGCCATCCTTCCCAAGATCCTTCCCACCCCTCCTAAAGTGGTGTTCCGTCACCCTCCCAACCTCCACAACATCCTTTCCCGAAACCCAGTCCACTGCCACAGGGATCATATCCTTGTGGAAGACCCCACTGCAAGCAGCCATGTAATTTACCAACTGTGCTGCAATCACTGTGCAGCTTTCTATATTGGCATGACCACTAACCAGCTGTCCATTAGGATGACTGTCCACCGCCAAACTGTGGCCAAAAACAAGGTGAACTGCCCTATGGCACAGCATGCAGCGGAGCACATGCTTGATTTCAATGGCTGCTTCACAATTGGGGCCATCTGGATCCTCCTATCCACCACCAGCTTTTCTGAACTGCACGGATGGGAGTTATCCCTACAATACACTCTCCGATCCCGAAATCATCTAGGCTTCAACCTACGATAACTTCCCTTTTCTCCTGTACCTTACAGATCCTACCTCTCTATCCCAAACCTCTCCTATTTTGAGTGGTGCGTGAATGTCCGATTGTTTGCATATGTGTGTGTGTGTGTGTGTGTGTGTGCGTGTGTGCATGCGCATAAGTACGCGCTTGTGTGTGTGTGTGCGCATAAGTATGTGCTTGTGTGTGTGTGTAATTTTGTAATTTTTTATATTTATTTAAATGTATATTTATTTTTTTTTATTTATTTATTTTTTTTTCCCCCTCACCTGCCTCCCCACTCCATTCTTAAGCTGCATCTCGTTATTTCTATCCAGGCAGTACTGTACCCATCCCCACCACTGTGACGTAACCTTCCTATCACCTCTCCCCTCCCCTCCCATCACCGATTTACACGCCGCAGAGCGTGATTTGAAGTGTGGCAGCCGGAGGTGATAGTTGTATGATTGTGTTGTGTGCCTGTGTACTGAGAGCTGTACACACGGCAATAGTGAACTACAGACCACATTTCTCAAAGCATCTCTCTTAACTGGAATAAAAACAAAGTTTGTCATAAAGATAGTACACTTTATGTGACTTTATTATTGATTGTTGTCACACTTCTTCTTTTTATCATTTTTTTGCGGCTGTCAGTGAGAAAAACGTTACGTAGGAGTTTAAAGTTATATGTCAAGTTTGTTGTAAGTTTCCAAGTGCTCTAACTCTCAAATAGTAGATGAAACTTGTTTAAACAAACTTTCAATCACAACTATTGAGCACAAGTTTCCAGGTGAGTTAAATTATGAACATTGAGTGAAAGACTTTTCATAAGTAAAAACTAGTAAGGTCAGATAGGTCTAGTTCATTGTATTTCTATTTTTTTAATGATCAGTTTGTTAAATCTTTTCTGTGTTGTTCTTTCATTTGTTCAGCACAAATTTTGTATTGTAAACATTGTTCAAAGCAAAATAATTTGTAAATTTTAAAATTCTGTTGTGATTAAATTTTGTTTTCCACAGAATACATTATCAGTACACAACCATAAAAAAAATGTTTTTTATGGTAACTCAAAATTCACACGGTTTATTGTTTTTAAAATTATTTTTAAGAGCTGTATTTGTTTAAATCATAATTATGACTAATTTTTCAAGTCAAGTTCGAACATACAATAATAATAATAATAATAATAATAAAAATAAAATGAGGGGCAGATTTTGACATAACACAAACTTTTTATATCTCATGTGGGGCAGCAGTTAGGTTTGCATTGGCCCTGACAAGTTGATAAGGGAAAAAGATTATTGTCAATGTTTTTTATTTATTTATTTATTTATTTATTTTTGCATTTTATTCACAGCAGTGTTCAGGTGCACAATTGTAGTTTCTACTCTTGAGAACAATGGTTTTCTCTAACAGGCTGTGTAAACAGTGAGAAAGACAAAGATTGGAATTCAGAAGAGTCTCAGGTTGGAACACCATTACATTCACAGAAAGTTGAAGTGTCCATGTGTAACATAACTGTAGGCACAATGTTTTTCTTGTAAACAATAACAGGGGATAATCAAGCTATTTATAGCATTCACAGAGTAAAGAAGTTCAAAAGTGCACACAGCAAAGAAAACCAAGATAATTTTCAGTGTGTGTTGTGGGAGACATATTTTTCGTGATCTGTGGACTGGTTATCTAGATTCACGTATTCTTCCTTAACCTCCCCCCCCCCCCCCCCCCATCTTTTTATCTGGATTATAACATCCTTTACAAGGTCGACCAACTGATGCAACAACATTGAAGATGTGTGTGCTGTTAATGAGAATTTATCTCACAGAAAGCAAAGTTTCAGTTTGACCCACTGTGTGGCACATAAGTATGTAGAATTGCAGCTGTGAAGTAAGTAATAAATTGTGTCTAGATATTTCATTCAGTAATTCAAAAGCTTGTGGAAAGGGAGGTTTTAGTGCTTTTATTTCTTCAGATAAAAAGTATACATTCTCTTGTTACAGAATGGGAACTAAATAACAAAGTAAATCAAGTGCTTTAATTCTTTAGTACATTAGGCAATAAATGATGAGAGTGTGCTTGTATTGTAAATTGGATATAACTGTTGCTCTTTTGGGTGGTTTAATGGTACAACACAAGCAGATTAATACTCTGTAAGGGAACAACACTTTGCCAACACTAAATATACTTTAATAATTCACTGTTACCATTATCTGGTTAAGTGAACTAGAAAAATTGACAGTGAGTCACACTATTAGTAAATAAACACTATTATAATTCAAAAAACTATGAAGATTCATTGTCAATAAATGTTTCTAAGTAAACTCTTTACATATATGAAGATGAACTGTCTATTTGAAAACTTACCAAATGCCTTCCATCAGGATCATGTACAAAGGCAATTAAATTATGGCCATCATTATGCAGAGCACCATAGTATGGCTCATTGATAGACAGCCCAGTGGGTTGTAGTAGATTGCTTAAAATTTCAATGCCATTACTTTCTGTTAAAGGCACTAATTCCCCATTCTCCTAAAAAAAAAAAGAAGAAAACAGTAAAATTTTCCACACACACAGACACACACACACACACACAAACACACACACACACATACACAAATACATTTATTTCACTTTCAGCATACTTAGTTGTAGCACATTCCTCAGTAACTGTTGAAAATGAACCAGCAATATTGTAGTAATTTTTCACTTAAAATAGCAGTACATCTCTGAATATCATATACCAGGTAATCCAAGAAATGCATATTCTTGAAACAACAGTTTTAATATATTTACTTAACTGAGCCTTCATTGCAATTCCCCCAGTTTATTCTGTCAGTTCATTTTCATAGAGATATTTTCATGTTACATAATCATGTAATAAGACTGCCATTGATCCTACCTTCAGTGGGAATTTACACTAAGCCTCTACTCTTACAGGAATCAGTGAAATTCCATGAGTAATGAGTGATAATGGGCAATGACAACATAATAATATTGTGTAGATAAGTCGAGAATTTGCATCTGATGGGAGGCATGCTATTATAGTCTGAATGACCGTGGGAATCACTGTGTCCCCAGTGGCACAGTAGGCAGCACAACTGCCTAGTAAGCCAGAGGATTCAGGGTCAAATCATGGTTGGGTATGAATTTCAAACTTTCCCCATTGATTTATTTCAGTGCCCTCTGGCAGTTAGGCAAATTCTGTTGTTCGTTGCTTGATACCAGCTAGAGGATCACTCACATACAAGGTGATTTTTTCCACCATGACAAACTATTGGGATAGATTGACAAAAGGATATGGAACAAGAAAATTTTTATGAACTTATGTCCAGAAATGCTTGGTCTAGACACTATTCAATCATATTTTGTTACAGGGACTGTACTCCAATACATGCTGCACCATGCAGACACAGTTACAGTATGCATAGTTTCCTCCTAGAAGATGCCACAGTTCCTTATACATCATGCCATAGTTTCCTCTCCTGTCATAGCAATTGGTAATGTTGTGTTGATTCACTTCTCTTTGTGACTCACCTTCCAGTGTAGTATGAAATGGTTCAATATTCAAATCGAGATCTTGCCAACGTGGTGTTTATTTACAGAAAGGCAAATGAGAACAGCCACTGGCCAGCTAGGTTATATTGGGACACATATCTGGCTGACAACAACAACAGCATTCAATGTTTTCAACAGTGTTTCACCATTTGTCTGAGACAGTGTCATTTAAGAAAGCAAGAAATCATGAAGAATGTACCAAAATTGTTCCGACATCAGACTTGGTGGAAAATGTGATTAACACTGTGGAAGGGGCAGCCATGTCAGTACCAAACAGTTGGCCCTCCAGTACCGGGGTAAGCCAATTGACTATGTGTAGCATTCACCATGCTATACAATCTTTACTGCCCTTATTGCTTACAGCATGTGCAGGGCTTAATTATGACAGACTTTCCACATGAGAAGCAGTTTTGTCACTCGTTTCTTCACCATGATTCCAGGATTCACAGATGAGGCCACCTTTACATGGAGTGGTATCTTCAACTTTTATAACAGCCATTTGTGGGATAGTTGTAGAATCTCCATATTTCGGTGACAGCAAATCATTAACATCAGTGCAAATAGAATATGTGGATAACTGGTGGCTGTATTTTGGGTCCTGTCTTACTTCCATGTCCCTTAACAGGAGGGAACTACTGGCTTTTCTTGCAGGTCACTTTGCCTCCCCTGCTGGACGAAGTGCTACTGATTATTCAAAGTGTTATGGGGATTCTAAATGATGGTCCTCCAGCATACTTCACAAATAACATTTGGACACATCTCAGTCATCATCTTCCCTTGTTCAATTGCATGGCTTGCTTGTTACCACGTATCAACCCGTGCAATTTCTTGTTATAGGGCCATCTCAAAAGTATTGTGTATGCAGAGCCCATTTCAGATGTGGAGACACTAGAGCAGTATATTCATGATGCCATATCCATGGTGCCTCAGATGCAGCCTAGCATATGTTAACTTGTGAGAGAGAACTAGAGCAGTATATTCATGATGCCATATTTATGGTGCCTCAGATGCAGCCTAGGATATGTTAACTTGTGAGAGAGAACATGCTACGGCTTGTAGACACATGCATGGAGCCATGAGAAAACCATTTTCAATGCATGCTGTAACTATGGCTGCACTGCACTGCATATATTAGTCTCTGTAGCAAAGTATGATTATATAAATGGTCCCTAGTATGGAAACCACACATTTCCCAACATAAGTTCATCATACCTACTTGTGTCTGTGTAAATGTGTGGGTGGTGTGCATTTGTTTACCCTCCATTTTTCCCCCAAGGTAAGTCTTTCCTGTCCCGGGATTGGAATGGCTCCTTACCCCCTTCCTTAAAACCCTCATCATTTCCTTTTCCCTCTCCTTCCCTTCTGCCTGATGAAGCAGCTAGGCTGCGAAAGCTAGCGTTTTTGTGTGTGTGTGTGTCTGTGTGTTTATTTGTTCCTATCACTGTCTGTGCCCCTTCGCCTGGTAAGTGTACTTCATATATTTTTACGTATATCATACCTTTCTTTGTTACGTATCCTCTCTTTGCTCCATCTCTAGAGTTTGTAAATGATGAAAAAACACCCTGTATATAATTTGTAACAACTGTGGAAAATTTGTTAGGAGTTACCATTCCAGCCAGACTGTTATTCCTTAGAACATGATAAAAATGAGAAAATGTGTTGTGTTGATGTGTGCAGAACCCGTCTTTTAGAAGGAAATGTGCAACAAGAGACAATTCTTGAGCAAGTAAATGCTCTGGGGGCTTACACACATTGCCACGACAAGAACCAAATCCTGTTATACTGCAACATATATCAGTGAATACATACAGAACACCATATGTTGGGGAGGAGGGAGGGTATATTAAATCCATTGATATAAGTGAAAAGCATAAATTTCCTAACAGAATCCTTGAATTTGCTTAAAGATCCCAATTGCCCTACTGCAAAAAGCTTCTACACATCATCATATAAGTGGAAATTTTAACTGTCCCTGGAGCAAAAAATCAACATGTTATTCATGTCATAAACTCCACGAATTCAATGAATTCCAGTCTTTTCAATTATCTTTCCATCCAGCTTTAAAATGTTCCAACCAGATAAGCGTACAGTAATGAAGATCAATAGTAAACATTCAAATATTGCAGTGGAAATTTACAACAATTATGTTTCATGAACAGACAATTACAGTTTGTGTGTTCACGTTTTACACAGCCACAAACGTTATTTGTCTTTGCACCCAAAAACTGAACACAAAATGAAGTTCAAATGAATAGATAAAATTGTTGAGGCTTTTTTTTATCAATACTTTAGTATTGCCTGTTAGCTTTAGTCGTGGTATCTTATTACATTTTTCCAGAATGAGTGGCTGACACTGTCAGAGATTTGTACTCTTCAAGCAATGAAGGCTGGATCTATGCTACCACAATGTTAGTATAAGACTTAAATAAACCATGGTCACCAAAGATCCGAAGATCGCAAGACAAAGGGTGAACAGGCAGTACGTTAGTTAAGTTAGATGCTATACAAAGCAGTGATTGATTACACATTTTCTCTAGTTAAAAATGAAAAGAGAGAGAAAAAAAGAAAGTGAATCAAGACCATTTCAGCTGACTCAACTAGTTGTTATAAATTAAACATTACAGATTTTACTCACATTCACAGCTGCCCGTTGATGAATGGCTTCATAGATTCTTTCTTGATATCGCTGCATGTCATCAACGTCAATCCTAAGTTCATCCATTTCTCGGTTAATATCCTGATGTAATTACAGCTATTCCATTAGCAATTCTAATAATAAACAAGTTAATAGTTTGAAAGCTATATATGTAAAATTCCTTACTTGAAGTTTAATATTTTTCATGCGTGCAGGCCAGACTCTACTTGCAAGTAAATTATCAAGTTTAGGAAAATAAGCTTCTTCAATAGGTTTATTCCAATCCAGTAATCTTTCCACTCTTCTCAGGTTATTGCTCAGACGTTCAAAATCATACCTACAAGGTAAAATTTCAAGTTAGCTATGTCAGCAGCAACAGAAAATTAAATAAATCACCTGAGTTATGATACAACTTATTCTTACTCATTATCTATGATTATGAGCTATTATCTATACTACTATACAACAAAGTGATATTTTTAATGTTATAAACAAAAACTTATAACCGTTTTTAACCAATTTACTCCAATTTTTACATGCCATTCTAAAAAATATTGCATATTTCAATACATATAATATATAAAAAAATGGAAAGTCTAGATTGGAATGCAACAATATAATGAGTACAGCTTGCAACTCACAGCACTGGAAAAATGATCATTGAGTCCTAGACAACCACATCAAAAGGAAGAGTGCTAGTGCTGATGTGTTACCCCAGCTACATACATCTCATGTCTCAAACTGAATCCCTTCCTCTCCAGCTCCAGAGAATCACTCCAGATACCACCTCCAAAAATTATCCATTCTGCTGATATTCTCCTGCTGTCTTGGAACACTACTATCCTACGCCCAATTCCAGAATGCTGTCTACCGCAATTCTCAACCCCACAAAAATTTCACCCTTACCCAAAAGTTTAAACTTCTGTCTTACATCCCAGTTCACACACATTTTCCTGATCTCTTTAATAGAATCGTTACTTTGACACCAATCCCACTGGTCAAGTCCAAACTAATCACAACATTGAACCCTGCCTCTCTCTCCCAATAGATACCAACATACTCCCATACTCACCCATACTCACCTCAAAACAAATCCTGACATAATCTTCTACCATGCAGACAAAGGTTCCAACCACTGTTGTTATGAATCATAGTGACTACCTGGCAGACTACTTTCTGGCTTTTCCACCTACAACTCGTGCCAGAATGACCCCTCCCAAAAGTCCAATAACATCTACAACCCCTGTTGAAATAATACAGTACTTCCCAGAACCTATCTCCTGAATCCATCTCCCTCTTCTTCACCTAAACAACCGCCCGCCCCCAAACCACATACACACACGCCTTATACATACCCCCAAATCCACAAACCTAATTGCAGATAGTTACTGTACCACCACTGAAAGAATGTAGACTCTCACTGACCAACACTTCAACTAATTATCCAAAACGTAGCATACCACATGAAGGACGCCAACTGCATTCTTCAACTACTCTTTACCATTACCATCCGTTTACCCCCTGGATCCTTACTTGTTACAGTACAGTTGATGCCACCTCCCTGAACATAGATATCCTTCATGCCCATGGTCTTGCTCTTCTAAAACACTTCCTTCACCAACATCCTTCAGAATCTACCTCATTCCTCATAACTCTCACTAACTTTATCATAATAAATAAAAACTTTTCCTTTGAAGAGAAGGTATTCAATCAATCGTGTGGCTCATTCATGGGCACCTGCATGGCACCTTCTACACCAAACTTTTTATGTGCAATCTAGAGAAATGGTTACTAGCTTCCAAAAACCCCAAACCTCTGGTCTGTTTCACATTAACTGATGACATTTTAATGATTTTCACTCAGGAGCACGGCACCTTATCGTCCTTCCTCCACAACCACAACTTCTTCTCTCCCATCCACTTCACCTGCTCTTCCTCCACTCAGCATGCCACCTTGCCTGAACAGTCACCTCCACCTCACTGATGGCTCCAACTCTCCTTCCATCTACATTAAACCTGACAACCACCAACAGTATGTACATTTTGACAACTGCATCTCTTCCACATCAAAAACGCCCTTCCTTACAGACTGGCCACTCATGGATGGTGAATTTTCAGGAACAAGAACTCCCTTGTTCAATATGCTGAAGGTCTCACAAAGCCCTTGACAGACACACTACTCCCAGACTTAGTCTACAAACACATTTCCTTGCCATATCTCCACTTTCCCTCAATCCTCCCTCCACCCCCTAAACCAGCTACAAAAGAGAGCCCCTCTCATCAAGGCTTTGATTTTCTTTCAACAAGCTTTGAAATGAAAGACATCCTATCCAAGATCCTCCTCGCCACTTCTAGTTTGGTGTTCCATTGCACACCCAACCTCATAACATCCTTGTGCAGCCCTATGTCACACAGAATCACAGCTCCCTGCCCCAAGGGTCATATTCCTGTGGATGACCCTATTACAAGACCTGCCCAAACCACTCATCCTGCACATCTCATTCCAGACCTAGCACAAGATGCAAGGCTTGCAGGCTGAGCTACCTGCAAGGCAGAGCTACCTGCACAAGCAAACATGCTTCAATCACTGCACAATTTTTTATTGGTATAACTACCAACCAGCTACCCAACAGAATGAATGGTCACCACCAAACTACAGCCAAAAGCAAGATAGACCATCCCATAGTACAACATTTATATATATATATATATATATATATATATATATATATATATATATATATATATATATATATATATTGTTGAAATGAGATAGAATGGCTGGCCAGTACTTACCATTGTGCTGTACCGCCGATAGTAACACAAAATGAAAAAACAGAAAAAAAGGGACAAAGGGACAAGCTTTCGGAACAGAGTTCCTTCGTCAGGTGGGAGAGAAGGGAAGAATAAAGGATGGGAATAGAAGGGAAAGGTGGTTCACGACCTAGGTCATGAAGGTGGTGTTTCGGAAGTGTGGGCGTCAGAGATACTGCATGTATGTACTGAGCCAAGCCAGAGAGGATAAATATAACTAAAAAGGAAAGATCAAGTAGTAAAGAGAAGAGAAGAGAGTGAAATTAATGATGCTGAGGGGTGTAGGAGGGGCGGGGGGTGTCTAAAACGTTTTTCATAAACAGGGAAATATGGATGGATACACACACACACACACACACACACACACACACACACACACGGAGAGAGATAGAGAGAATGACAGAGAGAGCGAGAGGGCGGTAGAGAGAGAGAGGGGGGGGTAAGGAACGGATAATGAATAGGTGAGCTGAGGATGGAGGAAGGGGAGGGGTTAGCGTAGATTTAGGCCAGGGGGGTGGCGGGAGGAGAGGATATGTTGGAGGGCAAGTTCCCACCTCCGTAGCTCTGAGGGACTGGTGTTGGTTGGTACTATCCAAATGGCACGTGTGGTGTAACACGTGCCCAGGTCCCTGGAGTTATGCTGGAGGGCATGTTCTGCCACAGGATATTGGGTGTCCCCCAGGCGAACAGTTCGTCTATGCCCATTCATCCGCTCAGCCAATTTGTTGGTAGTCATACCAACATAAAAGGCTGAACAGTGGACACATGTCAGCTGGTATATGACATGCGTTGTCTCACATGTGGCCCTGCCTTGAATTGGGTAGGTTTTTCCTGTGGTGGGGCTGGAGTATGTGGTAGTGGGAGGATGCATTGGACAGGTTTTGCAGCGGGATCGGTTGCAGGGGTAGGAACCATTAGGTAGGGAGGGTGGTTTTGGGATGTTGTAAGGTTGGACAAGGATGTTGCGGAGGTTGGGAGGACGGCGGAAGGCTACTCTGGGTGGTGTGGGAAGAACAGTTTGGAGTGATGGTCTCATTTCAGGGCATGACTTGAGAAAGTCATAGCCCTGTTTGAGGAATTTGTTGAGGCATTCCAGGCCAGGATGGTACTGGGTGACTAAGGGAGTGCTTCTGGGTGGTCTGGGGTTAGGAACATTGTTTTTGGAGGGAGAGGAATGGACAGCTCGTGAGATCTGTTTGTGGACGAGGTCTGTAGGGTAGTTGCGGGAGAGGAAAGCATTGGATAGATTGTTGTTGTAGCTGGTGAGGGATTCGGAACTGGAACAGATACGTTTCCCACGGATGCCCAGGCTGCAGGGAAGGGATCGTTTAATATGGAAGGGATGGCAGCTGTCAAAGTGGAGGTACTGTTGTTTGTTAGTGGGTTTAATATGGACTGAGGTGTGGATGTGAGACTCAGCAAGGTGAAGGTCAACATCAAGGAAGGTGGTTTGAGTTTTGGAGAAGGACCAGGTGAATTTAAGGCTGGAGAAGGAGTTAAGGTCGTGGAGGAAGTTCAGAAGGGTTTCTTCACCGTGAGTCCAGACCATAAATATATCATCTATGAATCTATACCAAACCAGGGGAGGCAACTTCTGTGTCTTAAGGAATGCCTCTTCCATGCGGCCCATGAAGAGGTTGGCATAGGAAGGGGCCATCCTGGTACCCATAGCTGTCCCCCTGATTTGTTTGTAGGTCTGGCCCTCAAAGGTGAAGTAATTATTGTTGAGTATGAAATTAGCAAGTGTGACAAGGAATGAGGTTTTTGGGAGGCTTTCAGGTGGGCGTTGGGAAAGATAGTGTTCCAGAGCTGATAGACCATGGGTGTGAGGGATGTTGGTGTACAGGGATGTAGCATCAATGGTGACAAGGAAGCTATCACGTGGGAGGGGCATAGGGATGGATTTGAG
The DNA here is from genome assembly GCA_026315105.1 of Locusta migratoria. Lineage (NCBI taxonomy): Eukaryota > Metazoa > Arthropoda > Insecta > Orthoptera > Acrididae > Locusta > Locusta migratoria. The sequence continues at coordinate 373,813,403 of CM048745.1, forward strand.
GCGTTCCAGAAAGTGGTTTGTATCTTTGATATAGGATGGGAGCCTGCAGGTTATAGGTTGGAGGTGTTGGTCTACCAGAGCTGAGACACGTTCTGTTGGAGCTTTGAAACCTGCTACTATGGGACGGCCAGGATGATTCTCTTTATGGATTTTAGGGAGTAGGTAAAAGGTAGGCATGCGAGGTTCAGGCGGAGAGAGAAGTTCTAAGGAGGCAGTGGTGAGACCTTGTAACGGACCTAGGGTTTTAAGAATTTTCTGTAGTTCAGCCTGGACTGAGGGAATGGGGTCATAAGGAATAGGTTTGTAGGTAGAGGTGTCCGAGAGTTGACGCAGCCCTTCTGCCACATACTCCCCTCGATCAAGTACCACAGTTGTGGAACCCTTGTCCGCTGGGAGAATTACAATGGAGCGGTCCGCTTTCAGCTCTCGGATGGCTTTGGATTCAGCTGGGTTGATGTTAGGAGTGGTTGGTATGTTGTTCAGGAAGGATTGGGAAGCAATGCTTGATGTGAGGAATTCCTGGAATGCCTGCAAGGGATGGTTTTGAGGAAGAGCAGGAGGATCTTTTTGGGAGGGAGGTCGGAATTGTTCAAGACAGGGTTCAACAGCGGCTCTGCTGCCTGGGGGTTGTGACTGGGTGCTGAAGTGGTATTTCCAGTTGAGGTTACGGGTGAATGAGAGGAGATCTTTGATCAGGGCAGTGTGATTAAATTTAGGTGTAGGACAGAAGGTTAAGCCTTTAGACAGGACAGATATTTCTGGAATGGAGAGGGATTTGGATGAGAGGTTAAGGACTGAATTGGAATTGGTATTGGGTGGTTTCTGCATGTGGTGACGGTTGTGATAGGTTCTAGGAGGGGTGTGTGCTGGGATTGGAAGATTCAGTAGGGAAGCCAGGCTTGGTTTGTTGCCAATGAGTGGGGGGTTTTGAGGGTGGTGGTGTGGTGGGTGGTTGTGGATTATGGGAAGAGGGATACCACTTCTGATATAATGGACCAGTAGTTTGGACAGTTTTCTAAGGTGTTGTGCGGCATTCAGTTCAAGTTTACAGTTGGCTTGTTGTATTATGGATCCAAGTGTGTTATTTGAGCCAGGTGCTGAGAGGAGAAGTATTTTGGAGAGAGAGAGGAGTTGTTGGGAGTGGTGGTTACACGAGGCAACATACTGTTGGAGGATAAGACGGGTGAGAGCTAAGGACTGCTGAATTTGAAACTGTAGGAGGGACTGATGGAGACAAGGATTGCATCCAGAGATGGGAACTTTTAAAGTGAGTCCTTTGGGGATTGTTCCAAATGACAAACAGGACTGGAGGAAAAGAATGTGGGATTGCAGTTTGGCTATAGCAAATGCATGTTTGCGGAATGACTGAAGGTACTGTGGTATAGGGTTGGGATACATGGTGGATAATAGGTTTGAAATAATAATAATAATAATATGTTATATATCATACACATACACACACACGCACACACAAAGGGGTATAATAGGATGAAAATTTATCGAAAATATTAAAAAAAAAAAAATCAATATATAAAAAAGTTCAACGAAAGAATTTACTACGAAATTGTAATTACCAAGTGCCGGTGAAAAATGATCGTAGAGGGCCGAAAAAAGGGTTTTAGGCGGCAGAAAAACGATCGCTAGCTGCACATAAAAGGTAATTACCGTCCATTAAAGATCGCTGGCGGCACCTTAAAACTTACCAGCGGCACAAAATTTATGGTCAAACCGCAGATAAACAACCAAAAACCCCATTATACAGTAGCCATAACGAAAAAGTCGCTGGGATTATGGTCGAAATAAATTGTAAACAATGCCACAATGTTGGATTGTTGCAACAATCTCCAGTAAGGGAGGCGTTTCTTTAAAAAATGACTGTTTAGTAAATGATCAAATAAAAGGATGTGGGCGTAAAATTGCACAATTGTAGGAAATATATGGGAGGATAGTTAATTACAAGACGTTACAGAAGGAATATAGACAACAATGGCGAGATGGAAAGAGTTCAGACGAAAGTTATGAATGAAAGCAAACAGATAAAAGTAGTTGAAACAATAAGAAGGATGTAGACCACGAAGGTAATATTCGATTAATGATGAAAATTCTCCTCAGAGATAATAAATATTGTTGAAATGAGATAGAATGGCTGGCCAGTACTTACCATTGTGCTGTACCGCCGATAGTAACACAAAATGAAAAAACAGAAAAAAAGGGACAAAGGGACAAGCTTTCGGAACAGAGTTCCTTCGTCAGGTGGGAGAGAAGGGAAGAATAAAGGATGGGAATAGAAGGGAAAGGTGGTTCACGACCTAGGTCATGAAGGTGGTGTTTCGGAAGTGTGGGCGTCAGAGATACTGCATGTATGTACTGAGCCAAGCCAGAGAGGATAAATATAACTAAAAAGGAAAGATCAAGTAGTAAAGAGAAGAGAAGAGAGTGAAATTAATGATGCTGAGGGGTGTAGGAGGGGCGGGGGGGGGGTGTCTAAAACGTTTTTCATAAACAGGGAACTATGGATGGACACACACACACACACACACACACACACACACACACACACACACGGAGAGAGATAGAGAGAATGACAGAGAGAGCGAGAGGGCGGTAGAGAGAGAGAGGGGGGGGGGTAAGGAACGGATAATGAATAGGTGAGCTGAGGATGGAGGAAGGGGAGGGGTTAGCGTAGATTTAGGCCAGGGGGGTGGCGGGAGGAGAGGATATGTTGGAGGGCAAGTTCCCACCTCCGTAGCTCTGAGGGACTGGTGTTGGTTGGTACTATCCAAATGGCACGTGTGGTGTAACACGTGCCCAGGTCCCTGGAGTTATGCTGGAGGGCATGTTCTGCCACAGGATATTGGGTGTCCCCCAGGCGAACAGTTCGTCTATGCCCATTCATCCGCTCAGCCAATTTGTTGGTAGTCATACCAACATAAAAGGCTGAACAGTGGACACATGTCAGCTGGTATATGACATGCGTTGTCTCACATGTGGCCCTGCCTTGAATTGGGTAGGTTTTTCCTGTGGTGGGGCTGGAGTATGTGGTAGTGGGAGGATGCATTGGACAGGTTTTGCAGCGGGATCGGTTGCAGGGGTAGGAACCATTAGGTAGGGAGGGTGGTTTTGGGATGTTGTAAGGTTGGACAAGGATGTTGCGGAGGTTGGGAGGACGGCGGAAGGCTACTCTGGGTGGTGTGGGAAGAACAGTTTGGAGTGATGGTCTCATTTCAGGGCATGACTTGAGAAAGTCATAGCCCTGTTTGAGGAATTTGTTGAGGCATTCCAGGCCAGGATGGTACTGGGTGACTAAGGGAGTGCTTCTGGGTGGTCTGGGGTTAGGAACATTGTTTTTGGAGGGAGAGGAATGGACAGCTCGTGAGATCTGTTTGTGGACGAGGTCTGTAGGGTAGTTGCGGGAGAGGAAAGCATTGGATAGATTGTTGTTGTAGCTGGTGAGGGATTCGGAACTGGAACAGATATATATATATATATATATATATATATATATATATATATATATATATATATATATATATATATACAGTAAAACCTTGTTTTTACATTCCCAGTTTTTATGTTTTCCCGCCATTTACACCATATTTGTTGTTCCCGTTAAATTTCCTATGTTCACAATGTTAATTCGCCCCCATTTTTGCGTTAACATTTTTACACTTTTCCCACGTTTTACACTTTTCTAAAGCATATTTGTGAAGAAAAAATGATGTAATCTATATAAATTGACTCTGGCATGTCTTTCACCTTAAAGCATAACACTTAAATATTATTATGCAGTCGAGTTTCTTGACACTTTGCATTTATTCAAACGTATATTTCGCGTTTCGTTCTTGGCAGTATGTGTCCAATTGACTTATGACATGCCGATTTGTGGCGGCGTAGTTCCTCTTTCCACCACTTTCTTTGCCAGAGCGTCTTGCATGTACTCAATCAATCAGAACTAGTTGCTTTGTTGACGTGAGAATAAAGAGTTGCATTGTTTTTGTGATACATATTTCTGATTAATTAAGAAAGCTATCTTTTAAAGTTGGGTATCATAATACCCACAACCGCAAAAAAGCGATAATAGTGTGAGATGCCGATCCTATGAAAATGTCACAAAAATACTTATGCATATATTTGCACTCAAGAACGTGAATAAATTCTCTAATATCGTCGTGTGAAACATCAAAAAATACAAAAAGAATGGAACTTTAGGAGTTTTACTACGTAATTCATTAATGCCAGTAAAAGGCAGTAATTTTGAAGATGTGTTTCATAGCCTGGCAGCAGCGTTCAGGTAATTTTGAAGATGTGTTAAAATAGCCCAGCAGTGGCGTCCTTGATTATAATGAATGAAATTACGTCAAAAATTTCTTGCTCCCATGAAATTACCAGTTCTGCCTGGTGCTTAAAATAGTAAAAATTTGGATTATTGTGTAATAAACTTTATGGCAAGTATTTAGATTCCTATTATGTACATATATCACAAATAAACTACGAAAATGCAAGGCTGATCCAGTAAGCATTTTTACCATTTAAAACAATATTTCCTGCATTTTACGTTTTCCTGCATTTTACGTTTTCCTGCATTTTACACCATTTCACTGAAGTCCCCTGAAAAGTGTAAAAACGAGGTTCTACTATATATATATATATATATATATATATATATATATATATATATATGAATATATATATGAATATTAAGACGAAAAATTCCTGGCAGGAAAAATTATATATAAAAAATTGACAAAGATTACTCACCAGGCGAAGGAGCACAGGTGTGACAGCACATCACAAATAAATACATAAATACACACACACACACACACACACACAAACGCAAGCTTTCGCAACCCAGTTGCTTCTTCAGGCAGAAGGGAAGGAGAGGGAAAAGGAAATGATGAGGGTTTTAAGGAATGGGGTACGGAGCCATTCCAATCCCAGGAGAGGAAAGACTTACCTTGGAGGAAGAAAAGGAAGGTGAACAAATACAACCATACATTCACACAAAAGCAAACACACCTGGACATACATACCATAGAAACCAACCCCTATATATACTATATTTCCTTTTCCCTCTCCTTCCCTTCTGCTTGAAGAAGCAACTGGGTTGCGAAAGCTTGCGTTTGTGTGTGTGTGTGTGTGTGTGTCTGTGTGTTTATTTGTTGTTATCACTGCCTGTGTTCCTTTGCCTAATAAGTGGACTTCATATATATAGATTGCAGTATGATAGGATAGCTTGCAATTCACTGCAAGGATGATCACTGAGTCACAGACAAGCACATAAAAAATACATGTGTGCCTCTTTCATCAGGCAAGGTACCCACACAGCCATTTATTCAATCAAACTGGCACAACTCACAAACACACAACCATGATCTCTGGCTGCTGCATTCCAAGTAATGCATTGCAGTGAAAGCTACTCAGAGTAGGAAGTGGCAGGGAGGGGGAAGGATAAATGGTGAGGGTTGGGATGCAGGTAGTGCTTCCTTATAGGGCCAGACATGCCAACAACTAAAGGGAACAGCTATGGGGACCAGGATGGCCCCCTCGTACGCAAACTTATTTATGGGACGCTTAGAGGAAGCCTTCCTGGACACCCAAGCCTGTCAACCCAAAGTTTGGTATAGATTCATTGACGACATCTTCATGATCTGGACTCACAGTGAAGAAGAACTCCAGAATTTCCTCTCCAACCTCAATTCCTTTGGTCCCATCAAATTCACCTGGTCCTATTCCAAATCCCCTGCCACTTTCCTCGATGTTGACCTCCATCTATCTAACGGCCAACATCCGTCCACATCAAACCTACCAATAAACAACAGTACCTGCATTATGACAGCTGCCATCCTTTCCACATCAAACATTCCCTTCCCTACAGCTTAGGTCTTCATGGCAAACGAGTCTGCTCCAGTCCTGAATCCCTGAACCAATACACCAATAACCTGATAACAGCCTTCACATCCCGCAGCTATCCTCCTGATCTGGTACAGAAGCAAATTGCCAGAGCCACTTCCTCATCCCCCCAAATTCAGAACTTTCAACAGAACCCCAGAAGTGCCCCTCTTGTCATCGGATACTTTCCGGGACTGGAGCGGACTCTGAATGTGGCTCTCCAGCAAGTATATGACTTCCTAAAATCCTGCCCCGAAATGAGATCCATCCTTCATGACATTCTCCCCACTCCTCCGAGAGTGTCTTTCCGCCACCCACCTAACCTCCGTAACCACCTAGTCCATCCCTATGAAATCCCCAAACCACCTTCCCTACCTTCTGGCTCCTACCCTACAATCAAGGGCAGAGCCACTTGCGACAGCACCCACATGATTTACCAACTGACATGCCTGCACTGTGAAGCGTTCTATGTGGGAATAACCAGCAACAAACTGTCCATTTGCATGAATGGTCACAGGCAAACAGTGTTTGTTGGTAATGAGGATCAACCTGTGGCTAAACATGCCTTGGGGCACAACCAGCACATCTTGGCACAGTGTTACACCGTCCGGGTTATCTGGATACTTCCCACCGACACCAATCCTTCAGAACTCCGGAGATGGGAAGTAGCCCTTCAGCATATTCTCTCTTCCCGTTGGCCACCTGGTCTCAACCTCCGCTAAAGTCGAATTCCCACCCACCATCTTAACATCTTTGCCTCGGTTCTCTGGACAGAGCCTCTGCCTCAAGTGGCATCGCTGTCTAACTTCTAACTTCTTTGCTTTCTACAGTTCTACAGTATGTCTGCCTAAGTGTAATTGCGTCTGTGTAAATGTGTGGGTGTGTGTGTATTTGTTTACCCTCCTTTTATCCCTCCAAGGTAAGTCTTTCCTGTCCCGGGATTGGAATGACTCCTTACCCACTCCCTTAAAAGCCTCATTGTTTCCTTTTCCCTCTCCTTCTCTTCTGCCTGACGAAGCAGCTAGGCTATGAAAGCTTGCATTTGTGTGTGTATGTGTGTGTGTGTGTGTGTGTGTGTGTGTGTGTGTGTGTTTATTTGTTACTATCACTGCCTGTGCTCCTTCGCCTGGTAAGTGGACTTCATCTATTTTTTACATATATTTTTCCTGTTAGGAATTTTTCCTCTATATATATTTAAATGAATTGCTGTTCGTTAGTCTCGCTAAAACTCCAGAACGGCTGAACCGATTTGGCTAATTTTAGTCTTGAAATATTTGTGTAAGTCCAGGGAAGGTTTAAACGGTGATAAAAATATGGAAAAGTTTTCCGAAAAGAGGAAAACTGGGAAAAACTGAAACAGCTTTTTCCAGTGAGCTATCAATACCATTCGTCCAATTGAGATAATATTTTGTGTGGTGTCGCACAAGTCCAAAGTGCGCGCCACCTACTTTCGCCGCGCGCCGCCATGCACGCACGGCACGGCGTTCTTATGACGACAGCCATGAGCGCCCTCTGCGGCAACTCCGCTCGTGGCCATCAGTGAACGACATCCTTCACTTGGGACTGAGATAGGAACCAGTTAACACTTCGGAATCAGATAGGCACCAGTGAAGACTTGGCTATCGGACAGGCACTAGGCAGGCCTCTAACTCAACTATGTATCAGCACTCTGCAGTACTGAATTGTGTAAAAGTTAAGTATTGTATAAATTCTGTGCAATATATATCTCGTTCTAATTTACTCTAGTGTTTCTAGTTTCTGGCTGCTCCTCTCCGTACCTGCACCAGCGTGCTATCTTTATTCCTGTGTCGGTCTCATTCCACTCGGCCACCGACACCTTCGACGGAAACGAGACACAAAAGCGGCGACGAGGCTGGGACACAAAAGTGGCGACGAGGAGTGATAGACGATCCGTGGACCAGCCCGTTTGTAGCAGCCAGACAGCAGTAGTAGTCGGAGCACACAGAAATTGCTCCCGCCCACCCACCCTTATTATAAGAATTTTGGGGGAAGATATTTTGTTACGTGTTTTGTGGACTTTTTTGTTGCAGCGCGTCCTCTTTCATATTGCATTTGTGTTTTGTTATAATTTACTTGTATGCGCGGCGCCTAATCGGTCAGCATGGCCACTACCCCGAACCCAAACTTAATGGAAATTATTCAGTTACAGACGGCGCAAATAACACAACTCCTGCAGGCTGTGGCCCAGCTCACAGCGCAAGCAGCTAACCAACAACAACAGCCGCCGCTTCAGCAGCCCACACCTGCCGCCGCAACGCTTCCTACGTTTCGCCAGTACAACGAACGTGAGGAAGAATGGAGCGACTACTTCGCACAGTTTCAAGAACTCGTCGCGGCTCATCAAATTACAGGTCAGAAAGTGAAGCATCTGCTATTATCTGTGGTGGGCCCCAAAACTTTCGTGTTACTGCAAAAACTATTCCCGCACGCATCTCCTCGTGATGTAGACTTTGAACAAATAGTAGAGGCACTAAATGCTCATTATGAGAGGAAAGTTCTTGTAGCCGCTGCACGATACGCATTCCTGTGGTGAAAATAGTGCCTTCTGCAACTGCTCCTTGTAATAGTGCCCAGTACTGTGTAGCTAGTGACAGTAGACATCAAGTAGCTACTCAAAAGTGTAGTGCAGTAGTTAGTACATCTGGAGTAGCTTCGCATGCTTGCGCGGACGCCGATCCGGCGGTAGTGCCATCTAATGACAGTGTTGTTAATCCGCTGCGTGCCGAGTCTGCGCCGCTTACTTCACTACGCGGCCCGCGCAAGCGCAGTAAACAAACCGTAGCAGACGTTGCCCACATTCGCGCACCTGTCGAGCGCCGCAAGCAAAAACTGTTTGTGACTCTCTTCATAAAAAATAAAACGGTGCAATTTCAGCTTGATACTGGTTCCGCTGTCACATTAATAAATAAAGATACTTATGAACTTCTGGGTTCGCCAAAATTGTCGCCGTGTCAACAAGTGCTCATAGCGTATACAGGACAAAATATTCCCGTGCTAGGTACGTGTAGCCTGCCCGCCTCTTTTCAAGGTGTAACAAAGACAGTTGCTTTTGTTGTTGTTCAGGCCAAATCTACACAGAACATTTTTGGACTAGATGCTTTTGACTTGTTTGGTTTATCAATTCAAAGAGATGTGCTTCAAATTTCGTCAGTAGTGCCTCAGGACAAACTCAATGCATTGTGTGACAAATATAGTGACTTGTTTTCGCCGGAACTAGGTTGTGCTAAAGACTTCGTGGCACATGTAACTTTAAAAGAATCTGCAGTTCCAAAATTTCGTAAAGCTAGACCAGTGCCTATCGCAATGCGTGATACAGTTGCCGAAGAACTTAAACGTTGGCAAGATAGTGGGGTGATTTCTCCTGTTTCTGCGAGTCAGTGGGCCTCGCCTATAGTAATTATACCCAAGCCGTCAGGAAAACTTCGTCTCTGTGCGGACTTCAAATCAACAGTGAACAGTCAAACAATTGTAGACACTTATCCCCTGCCCAGACCTGACGAACTAATGGACAAATTAGGACAGTCTCGTTTCTTTTCTAAGATTGATTTAGCAGAGGCATACTTACAGATTCCACTTGATGACGAGTCAAAAAAGTTTTTAGTCATTAATACTCACATGGGCCTTTTTCAATTTCAACGCCTACCCTTTGGCAGTTCTTCCGCCCCCGCTATTTTTCAGCGCTCTTTGGAACAGCTGACAGTTTCTGTACCGTGTTGCTCGAACTACTTAGATGATATTGTGGTATCCGGACGTACAGTTGAAGAACATTTAGCAAACCTGGAGTGCCTTTTCAAAGTGTTGACTGCAGCAGGTCTACGTTGCAATAAATCAAAGTGTTCGTTTTTTCAGACTGAAATAGAGTACCTAGGCCATGTGATTAATGCCCAAGGAATCCATCCATTACAGTCACATCTTAGAGCAATCAAAGACTTGCCTCCTCCTAAGAATGTGCATGAATTGCAAGCAGTACTGGGAAAGCTTAACTATTATTTCAGATTTATTCCCAATTCCTCTCAGATTGCAGCTCCACTGCATCACTTACGTAGGAAGAATGTTCCTTTTATATGGTCTAAAGATTGTCAGGTTGCCTTTGACAAATTAAAGTCTGCACTACTCAGTGATGCATGTTTGATTCCCTTTGACCCACAGAAGCCTGTAGTGCTAGCAGTCGATGCCTCATCGTACGGTCTGGGCGCAGAAATCTCACATCGCATTGGATCTCACGACCGACCTATTGCCTTTGCGTCCAAGCTACTGACGCCGACGCAACAGAATTACAGTCAGATAGAAAAGGAGGCCTTAGCAATCATTTACGGCGTCACAAAGTTTCATCATTATCTCTATGGCAGAAAATTCTATTTGTTGACAGACCACAAGCCTCTCACGTCGTTGTTCTCACCCACAAAGCCAATTCCGCCACGAACGGCACAAAAGCTTCAGAGATGGTCCTTGATATTGTCAAATTATCAGTATGAGATTTTGTACCGACCTACCACTAAACATGCCAACGCGGACACACTTTCCCGACTTCTGGTTGGCTAGGATGTATCATTTGATTCTTCAGAAATGGCATGTTGTCAGATAGACTCCAGAGATGCTTCCGCTGTCGCAGACTTTCCTCCTGCCTCCTGCATCAAGGACATTGGGGCATTGTTAGGACAAAGCAACTGGCCAGACGTCATTGTACCTGGGTTGGTATGGACGCTCAGATAGAGAGCATGACATCACAGTGTACAGTTTGTGCGGAGCATCAGGCGGCTCCTCCACAGCGTTTCTCAGACTGGCCACGCCCCAAGGGACCATGGCAACGTTTACATATTGACTTTGCCGGACCTTTCTGGAATACGCTCGGGTTAATTGTTGTAGACGCTTTCAGCAAGTTTCCTTTTGTGATTGCCATGAACTCAACGACAGCTTCTAGTACAATCAGTGCCTTAACATCAGTGTTTTGCATCGAAGGCTTGCCTGAAACTATCGTCAGTGACAATGGACCTCAGTTTGTTAGTGCGGAATTTCAGCAGTTTTGTCGTGTGAATGGCATTCAGCATATTACCACTGCACCTTTTCACCGTCAGTCCAATGGTGAAGCGGAACGTTTCGTTCGAACATTCAAGTCTCACATGGACAAGATCAAAGATCAGCACTCCAGGCAGCAAGCTCTTCAAATATTCCTGTCTACGTATCAATGCATGCCACGTGACGGCCCGTCTCCTGCCGAGCTGCTACACGGCCGCCGTCACCGCACTCTCCTTAACCTGCTGCAGCCTCCCACGCACCGAGTCGGTTCGTATGGCGCTACGCGTTTTCAGGTTTCTACGCCGGTGCTGTACAGGGTGTTTGCTGGTATGAAGAAGACATGGTTGCCAGGCACCATTCAGCGCGTGCTCGGTCGCAATATGTATGTTGTACGTTCTTCCACAGGGTCGGAGCTGCGGCGCCACGCAAACCAATTGCGCTTGCACAGGCCGCGCGATCCTGTCTCGGGTTTCTTGATTCCAGACCCAGTTCACCGCCAGGGAGCACAGCCACATCGCTCGCCACCGGGCCCAGCTTCCCCGGGCTACGAGCTCCCGATGGATGTCGACGCGCCTCCTACGCAGTCGGCCCCTCCGCCTCCGTCGCCGCCGCAGATGACAGCGTCACCGAGAGGGACTCTGGGACCGTGCGGGCCCCCCCAGCTTGGGCCACGCAGCTCAGAAGATGACCTGCTCCCTCTGGGCGGGGGTGTGCGTCCTTCCTCAGGTTTCGCCGGGTTTCCTGGAGGATCGCAAGGCGGATGCCGGGGCGCGGACGGCGTCTCGATCCCAGCCTCAGCTACGACGCCCGTCCCACCAGTAACGCCCCCGCACAGGCCCTCCTCCCAGTGCCGTCGCCGTGGCCCTCAGCCCTACGCCACGACGGCGCGACGGTTTGGGGGGGGAGGGCTGTGGTGTCTCACAAGTCCAAAGTGCGCGCCACCTACTTTCGCCGCGCGCCGCCATGCACGCACGGCGCGGCGTTCTTACGGCGACAGCCACGAGCGCCCTCTGCGGCAACTCCGCTCGTGGCCATCAGTGAACGACATCGTTCACTTGGGACTGAGTTAGGAACCAGTAAAGACTTCGGAATCCGATAGGCACCAGTGAAGACTTGGCTATCAGTTAGGCACTAGGCAGGACTCTAGCTCAACTATGTATCAACATTCTGCAGTACTATGTAAAAGTTAAGTATTGTATAAATTCTGTGCAATATATATCTCGTTCTAATTTACTCTAGTGTTTCTAGTTTCTGGCTGCTCCTCTCCGTACCTGCACCAGCGTGCTATCTTTATTCCTGTGTCAGTCTCATTCCACTCGGCCACCGACACCTACGACGGAAACGAGACACAAAAGCGGCGACGAGGCTGGGACACAAAATTTTGTACATTTCATGTTGAAAGCAAGAGGAAGGTTCGCATCAAATAAAAATTTGGAAATGTCGCCCAGAAAGTAGGGAAATTTAGGAAAAACCAAAAGCTATTTTTTTGTATGAATAAAAATCAATTGCTACATGGTTGTAAGAGCATCACTTGGGTACAGCTTGACAGGATAAGGTTTGTATGAAATAAAATTTTTGGAAAATCTACCAGAAAATTGAAAAACTTGAGAGAACCTGAAAGAGCATTTTTCAATGTGCTTTTCATTGAATTCAGCACTATAACTGATTATTCGCATGACGGAGAGAGGTATTTTTTGTGTTCTTGGTAAAGATTTCAGTAAAAAAAAAAAAAAAAAAATAAAAATAAAAAAAAAGTAAAATAAAAAATAAAAAAATGAAAAAATAAAAAATAATAATAATTAAAAAAACAGTTAAAAAGGAAATTTGCATAATTCGAACCAAGTTCCTTTTTCAATGTGTAAATGTACTCAAAACTATAAGTTGAGATCCGATTATTTGACGTTCAATGAAAGGTGAACGTTCTTATGAACTAAAAAATGGGAAAGTTAGCCGGACAATTGGAAGATTCAGAAAAATATAGGAAGAGATTATTCTATGATTTGTCAATACCATTCATCTGATTGTGATAAAATTTTGCACATTTAATGTTCAAAGCGAGAGAAAGGTTTGAGTGAAGTAAAAGTTTGGAATAGTTGGCCAGAAAATAGAAAAATTTATGAGAAAGTGAAAGATCTCCTATTTTTGGGATATCAATATCATTCATATGATTGTGATAAAATTTTGCACATTTGACATTCAAAGCAAGAGTACATACGTATTAGCATTTGCAAAGCATTGCCGAGACGTCTAGATGACTGAAGGACCCGGAGAATTTTGTATCACTTACCTCTTAATATAAACCATATTAGATTAACGCATATGTATTTTAGACCCAATAGCTTTATAAAGGCATCATCAGTTAGTCTAAGTATCGGCTCCATAGTGGGTGGAAAGAGTGGGCGAATCACACACACATGTCCAGTATAATGTTCATGTCACATTCGTGGAAGTTCAGGAAAGGTGTAAACGGTGATAAAATGTGGAAAAATTGTGAGGAAAATTTAGATTTAAGACATGTAAAATAAAGAGTTGGCTGTTGTCTTGGGTGCGTTCAGATATACTTTGAAAGAAGTTTGCTTTACACGATCTGAACCCTTATGTGAATTGTCGAAGTCACTGTCAAAGGTTACACATACACTAATTATATGCAAAGTGCACACTGAATGTAGTGCCACTGCAAAGTGCCTTTAAACTAATGACAAAAAAATTTAAACTTCATTTGTCATTCTGTCACCATTATAGTTACCATTGTTAGTGCACGAAAACATTATCTGATACTGTTTACAATGCCGAGGAGAAAAAGGCCTAACATAGGTCATCAAAGTCAATCAAATGTGCGAGGAGCTACCTCATGCACTAACCGCAGTGATGACCAATGAGAGACATAACAGTTGTATTGGTATGGCAGATTTGCATTCTACAGTGAATTTTTATCCTTGACAGTTCATATATTGGTTCAAATTGTATAAAGCGAATTTTACTCTTTCAAAGTATACTTCTGAATGCACCCAACATAACAACCAAGTCATTATTTTACATGTTTTAAATCTAAATTTTCCTCGCAAATTTTCCATATTTTATCACCGTTTAATCCTTCCCTGAACTTCCACGAATGTGACACAAACATTATCCTGGACGTTTGTGCATGATTTGCCCACTCTTTCCATCCACTATCGACCAGATACTTAGACTATCTGACGATGCCTTTATAAAGCTACTTGGCCTAAAATACAAATGATTTAAATTAATATGGTTTATATTAAGAGGTAAGTGATACGAAGTTTTCCGGGTCATCTAGTCTAACATAAATGTTATAGAAGGAAACACTCCCGGCAGTAAAAATATAATAAAAGATAGAGATGATTTGACTAACCAGGTGAAAAAGCACAGAATTATTGATTGACATACATAAATATTTTTGAGAGTAGGGGTAAAGGTGAGGTCTTTGGATAGGACAGAGGTTTCAGACTGGGAGAGGGTTTTTTGTATATCTATCAATGAACCTGTGCTTTTTCACCTGGTAAGTTAAACCATCTCTATTTTTTACATATGTCATATAAAATATATTTATAAAATGTAAAGAAAGTTGGACTTACCAGGCGAGAAGGCACCGGTTTGTTGATAAACAAATAAAAATAAAAACATACACACACACACAGCAAAGAAGTATGAAGCTGTAGTGCTATCTATGGAGAGCAAATGTAAATCACACTGCCATTATCTTTGGTTGCAAACAATTGTGAGTGCCAGGTACCAAAGTTTAGCAAGAACAAAACCATCATTTACATTAACTATATTATTCCCCAGCCAAATTTCAATGGTTTCTCTAAAAACAGAATCCCAGAAGGATGATGCAGACATTAATATCTGAACATTCCCATAATCCATATTATGGCCTGAAACTTCCTGGCAGATTAAAATTGTGTGCCAGAACTGGGACTCGAACCTGGGACCTTTACCTTTTGCGGGCAAGCGCTTTACCAACTGAGCTATCCCGACACAACTCACGATGCCGCCTCACAACTTTACTTCTGCCAATACCTCGCCTCCTACTTTCCAAACTTCACAGAAGCTCTCCTGCAAACCATGCAAGATTAGCACTCCTGGAAGAAAGGATATGGTGGAGACATGGCTTAGCCACAGCCTGAGGGATGTTTCCATAATGAAACTTTCACTCTACAGCGGAGTGTGCGCTGATACGAAACTTCCTGGCAGATTAAAATTGTGTGCCGAAACTGGGACTCGAACCTGGAACCTTTGCCAGGCAAAGGTAGCAGGTTCGAGTCCCGGTTACGGCACACAATTTTAATCTGTCAGGAAGTTTCATATCAGTGCTCACTCCGCTGCAGAGTGAAAGTGTCATTCTGGCAGATTATGGCCTGTTTGAATATTATGTTCAACCACTGTTCATTTATCGGGTTGTAGCAGGTGGGTGTACCATTGATGTTCCACACATCATTCATGAACTGTGAGCAAAGGGCATCCAATATATGAACTTCCACATTGACATCAAATTTCATACACACCTGTGTTACAAAAAAGGAAATCACCCTTCAGAGAGTCAACAAGCACAGATATCTTTGGTGCTGGCAGAAAAATAGCTTTAACTATGTATTTCGAGATGATGTGGCCAATTTTTGAGGATTTAATTACCTCTGTATGGTAGAAAAGACATTGACTTGAATTTTTCAACTTTTGATTCTTCCAGCGTAGCTTTTATTTTAGGTTTGAATTTTAAGGCTTTGCAGATCTTCCTCATGGGATAGCCAGAAGAACCAGAAGATGAAAAATTCAAGTCAATGGACTTTCTATCATACATTGAAGATTTATCCTCAAAAATTGGCCGCATCCTCATTAAATACTGTATATACTCGAAAAATCATGCACCCCAAAAATTCGATGCAAAATTAATTTAAAAAAATAAAATAAAAATATGCGGATTTGTGTATATGAGGAAACAAGAGGTACACAGGGTTGTCATATCCAGACCATGTGAATCTTGTACCAACCCCATAAAATTCTCATATTTTACCTACTAAATGTTCTCACACAAATTGAAAAATATTTCATTTGTAATGTATTACTGTGAAAATGTACTCACAATAACACACACTGAAATGAACGCTTATAGAATCTGAACAGTTAAAAAGTTAATGGAGCTATGACTGGTATTTCACAGTAATATATCTTTTTCTAAATCGATACATCATATTTACATCACTGTGTTGTGTGCCTGTGTGATTGCGTGAGTGTTATATTTTCTGAAGAAGGCCATGGCCGATAGCTGAAAGTGTTGTATGTGTGTGTGTTTTGTATGTGCCTGTCGCAGCTCGCCGCCATGTCTTTGTGGTGAGTTGTGAACTGTCCTTACTATATTATCAAAGATATTTGATCTTTTCTCAAAGAAATATCAAATTGTAGTGCCTCACCGTATATTTGATAATAAAATTTGCTTCTGTTCACTGCAATGCAAAATGTAACTGCTCCGAGCATAGCATTGCTGTTCCTAATCGACGTGTGCATGTGTTTGAACATAGCTGCAACAGCACACCGTAATTAACGTTTAACCCCAGTAGCAAGAAATTGCTGTAACCTTGTCTTCTCCAGACATATTCTTTGTCACATGTCAATACTGGTGTGGGTAATATGGTGGTACTGAACCGAATAATACTCAACTTAAGTAGATAATGTATTTCATTACTCAGAAAGATGGTATTGCAAGCAAATGCAACTAGTCATTCTTACATCAACAATGCAACTGTTCATATGTACTGTCAAAGAAACTGGTGGAAAGAGACACTACTACGCTACACAGGTCTGTGACATGAGGAGACCCTTTACAGTGAATTTACCACAGACATGTCTGTGGAAATTACTGATATGTTGTGTCACTGTCAGCGTCAAGTAAATTATATACAGTTTTGATAGTGGCTAAGGCAGCGCAGAATAAAAAGTTGTGATTATCCGCTATCTTTAAATATGATGATCACAAAACCATTTTTAACACCATAATGAAGATTTATGTCTAAGAAATATTACAAACATTTGATAATATTTCTTTTTCAAAGATTTGATTGAAAATATTATCATATTATACCAGGCTAAGGGAATTTGTTTTTAAACTGTAGTAATACCCACCTAGTGTCTTTTGTTGTTGCAGATGGAGTAATAACAACTTAAATTTGAGTAATCTTTGCATATAAGTTTTTCGTTCATAAAACCAGAAAAAATATGAGCGGATTACTCGAGACAAGGTCAAAGTTATTTTTCTGCCAGCACCAAAGATACCCATGCTTGTTGGCTTTGTGAAGGATCATTTGCTTTTGCATAAGGTGGGTGTAGGAAATTCAATGTCAATGTGGAAGTTTGTATATTGGACACACTTTGAGCACAGTTTATGAAGATGTGCAGAACATTGATGGTACACCCACCTGCTACAACCCAATAAATCAGCAGTGGCTGAATACTGTATTGAAACAGGCCATAATATGGATTATTAGAATGTTCACATATTAATGTCTGTATCATCCTTCATACACACCGAATTACATACAAACCCACCTTATGCAAAACCAAATTATCCTTCACAGAGCCAACAAGCACGGATATCTTTGGTGCCAGCAGAAAAATAACTTTGAATTTGTTCTTGGAGAGGTTGCAGGTAGTTTTTGAGGATAAATCTCCAATGTATGATAGAAAAGCCATTGATGAATTTTTCATCATCTGGTTCTTCTGGCTATCCACTGAGGAATCTCTGCAAAACCTTAAAATTCAAACCTAAAATAAAAGCTACACTGGAAGAATCAAAAGATAAAAAATTCAAGTCAGTGGCCTTTCTACCATACTTCGGTGATTTATCCTCAGAAATTGACCACATCCTCTCCATGTACAAAGTTAAAGTTGTTTTTCACATTATGCCATGATATGTAATTCATGTGATTGTGACAAGCAGCTCACAACTAATATTGTATTCAAAAAATATGGATTGTTTTTCATGCTCATCTGCATCACCATACATTTGTGTAGATTTAGAGCTACTGGCTGTTCCGCAAATCAACTAGATGTTTTTTTCAGAGTCATCTTGCATTCCTAATACAATCAATCAATGACAACACCTTCCCATACACCATAGCATAATTAGCAAACAACCGGAAGTTGCTACTCACTCTGGTCATTGGTTATTACAACTACACTGGAAATCAGGAATCAGCTGAAAAGTTTTGGGAAGAAATACAGTCTTTTAACCACCAAAACTAATGGTTTTCACACTGGTTTATCAATATACAGCTTACACTACAGTGTAATATCAGTGATATAAATTATCAGTTTTGTGTAATAAATTGTTACTAACCTGGCAATCAGTTGTTCATGGAAGTAATAGAATAATTCCCCAGAACGATCTTTTCTTAAAACTTCAGGAGGTCCTCTTTGTGGGTATGTCAAATACCAGTACCAATGAGCCAAACCAACTCCCACATCCTCACGGAAATAAGCCACACGATGCTCAGGCTCAAGGTTAGAAGCAGTATAATCCATAGGGATTTCGATTGGCACCTATATCAGAGATACAAATATCTGAGAAACAAATTAGTGTATATGAAATGTTCTGTATCTAAATTCCAAAGGCATAATTTGTTTCTCACTATAAGTTCACTTAATTTAACATGAATATATGATCAAATATCAGATATTTACACTCTCAGGTGTGGAGAAAAGCCATTGATTGATAGGCAGAGGTGCACCTATTTATTTAAGGGCCTGTGAAGGTTCATGTGCATGTATCCATGTGACAGACAAGGAGAGGGAGGGTTTGACAGTCATAACATTGTCTGACATGTTTATTCCACCAAGAGCATCACTGTCTCACTGTAAAGTACTTCAGGTAAGAAAGCCTGTAAATCAGTTTTGTAAGAGGTCCACAGTCCAGGAGAACCCATGAGAGAGCCTCAGTCCAACCTTCTGCATGCCAGGTGAGTGCAGCCTTGTCCTATGTCACCATTCTATATTAGCCCATCACTTTGTGTATGGTAGGTTGTGGTGCATACATGTTGGATGTAAGAAAGGTTGCAGAGTTCATTGAAGATAGTGGACTCAGTTTTCCTGCCTTGATCCATGGCACTGATCTTTGGTATGCTAAGGCCCATGATATGTAGTTCCACAAAGGTGTCGAAGATGATGTCTGCTGTAATGTCACTGATGGGAAAGGAAGAAGGAAAATGAGAGTTTAACATTGTCAACAACATGGTCATTAAAGATGGAGCACAGCTCATATTGTTTTTTTATAAGTATGCGAAAGGAAGTCAGCCATGCCCTTTGGACGAGCCCATCCCAGCATTTACCTGAAGCAACTTAGAGAAATTATGTAAATCTAGATCAGTATGGCCAGAGGGAGAGTTAAACTGCCATCCTCACAAATCCAAGCCCATTGTAGTAATCTTGCTTGATTCATAGGGCTGGCTGTGACATATGAGGATGCTTGGTCAAAATGGACAGGATGTAGCAGAACCATTCTGACTCTGGGAGATGACTGACAATCTCTTTGTGGGCATGTTTAAAACAAACTGATGGATTGTAGAGATACTGCAGGCTGGTTGCACGTTCTTCTCCTCTTACTGAACTGGCGTGGTACATAGCTGAATGTCAAGGTGTGGCAGTCGTATTTCATGCCTAGTCAGATAAATCTCTCTTTAACAAGATGAGTGGTTGCTTTAGTGTCAGGATTGGCCAGATTGTGAATGCTGTTGAAGGTCTTGTGTTGCATGCAAGTGGACACTAGAAGATGCAGTCAGCCCAATGATGTGTTGTACAGCAAAGTGGTGTCCACTTTGGCACTGGGCAATGGACAGTCTGGATCCTTCATGAGGTCTGTGATTGTCGAATCTTTCATCTACTCTGCAGCCATGTAGGTGTGATCATAGCAGACTGAGATAATACTAATCCATGATAGGTAATCTGCAACAATGTTGTCTGCCCCCCATGGACAGTGTATTGTCATATCAGATGCAGGTGCTGAAACTAACATAAGCTAGCATTCAGTGATGGGTTGGGTATGGCATCAATGAGCAGATTTTGGTTAATATAAACTGTGCCCTGGTGTCCTTCGATGAACTTCTGAAAATGTTTGATTGGAGAAATATCACAAAATGTTTGGGGTTGAACATGGACTAATAACACTAAGTGAGAGAGAGTTTCTTTCAGAAGAAGTGGAGTGGTTGTGGTCCACTATCAAGAAGTTATAAAACTTTGCCAGTGGTAGTAACATTCATATCATTGGTAACAGTAAGAGACACATTTGTAAGGGTGTGTGCAAGGGTGATAGGATGCACCAAGCATTTTTTAGCACACTGAAATGCAGAGGACACAACTGTGGTCCATGATACCTTGTGTATGCTATTTGTGTCTTCATTTTCAAGGCATCAGTTGGGGGGGGGGGGGGGGTTCTGTATCTCAGCTGCATATGGCAATTGTCAATGGTAGAAACTGAGAATTGCTAATAAATGCTAAATTTTTTGGTAAGTCTCTCGGTGTGGGAGGTGTTTGACCAAATTTGTGTGCTTGTCTATCAGTTTGATGCCAGATGGATTGAAAGTATGGCTAAAAGTGTGACTTGAAACTAAGTGTTGTAATTATGAATTTACTTCATTTGTGAAGTCCTTAATTGTGACTTCACTCCACCACTTTGGAGTATGGCGAGAACTTGCTTGAGGAGTGTGGCATGTTCATTGGCCGACCACTAAAAATTGAGGCTGTCATTGAAATAAGTATGGTAGAACAGAAATTGAAAAAGTTAGCCATTTATGAAGTGCTCCCATGTCTCAGATGTTTTAAAGCCAAAAGATATAGGAAACAACTCAAAAAGTCTGAAAGATGTAATTATGGTGGTTTTATGAATGTCCTTTAGAATTTGAAATTTATAACACAAAATACTATGTTACTTGCAAGTGCATGAGTAAAGTCCTGGATGTTTCATATGAGATAGATGTCTTGAATAGTATGGGAATCACCATACAGTCAAAAGGATTTGTCTTTTTTGGGGACGAGTTTCATGTGAAAAGCTTATGTGCTGCCAAAAGGTTGGATTATTTCTGTTTGAAGCAGCTCATTTACAGCTGCTTTGGGTAATTATAAGTCTGTGAGGGCTAAATTGTGGAGCTTATAGTGTACAGGTGCTCTATCAGTTGCAATGATATGATGTCGGTTTCTGTTGTGAACAGCACATGTATAGGACTGTGAGCAGGCATGGGTGGGTCAGGATTTCTGTATACAAACACTACATGCCACTGCACTGTTCACTGACCCCAAGTTGTCTGGCAGTCGGTGCAGTAGCAGCTACCATAGTGACAGCAGGGATGAGGATGACTTTAGGTGGGTGAGTCATATGATGTTTGTCAATCTATTTTATGACCTGGTTGCAGTGGTGACCGCTACTTTGATGGTGTTGGATCTGGGCTTGCTGAGGTTGGCAGGTCTGAGGTTCTTTGCCATTTACATAGTGTCCAAAGGTTGTAGTGCACAACTGACAGTGTGTATTCATAAATAAGCTTCATATGTTTTAATACCAGCTATAAAAATGTTGTAGCTCTCACTTTTTTAGAGTGCTGGATATCAGTAGTAAAAGTCATGTGTGCCAAGAGCAAGGTGTGTATGATGGTGTGTTGCCTATCATGTACATTAAGCCCCTTTTCTTATCATTTGGTCTTGGCATGCTGGGGTGCAGTAAAAAGTGTAGCCATAGAGGGAAAAATTTGTGTGTTGCATTTTGAAGGTTATGGTTTTGCTAACATTATTCATTTATGATAAGTGATTAATTGTAAATATTACTTAAGCAGAACTCATGGTTCCTTCCTAACCACATGCTTGTAAATTACAACATATGCAGTAAAATAGGCAAATATTTATGATAAGTAAGAATACAAATGTTGTAGCAGACAGCAGAACGTAAACCATTGTAGCAGTCACGTCAGCTCAGATTGACCTCCGCCCCCAGCAGACCATGATGCTGGATACGCCACTGTGCATGCACAGTAGCAGCCCTGCAGCTCTTTGAATGAACCTAAAGACAACTTCCTCCCTCCAATCCCTCCATGCACTATCAACATGTTTGTTCACCACATTGGCCAGAGATGGTGGTCATGTGTACTTGAGTTATATCTGAGTGATTGTGTGAATGTTAAAGGCTATGACTGCCGATGAAAGCTGTGGCTGAAAATTTAAAGTTGAGTGAATGCAATTGTTTATTTTACTTGCCTGTCTCTGGCTCAGTGATTGTCTTTATGTCAGTTGCTACTTATTGTACATTATTATCATTCCAACCTAGACTTTCCATTGATATTTATTTTAGTTATAGTTAATTATACATGGTAGCTGTAGATCAGTAAGTAATGTTACCACTTTGATTAAGAAAATGTCATGATTTAAGAATGAGAACACTCACTCTGTCTGCTGCTGGCACAATATTTGCTTCTGATCTAGCCTTTAAAAAAGTTCCTCTCTCCAAGAACTTGTCAGGAAAAATCTCTGCTATTGATGGTGGAGGCCAGTTCTGTGTATCTTGTCTGTGAAACAAAGCCACTGATATTGCATACACATAGAGATTATGATTGAGTCTCTCTCTGCAGTAAACAGAAGCTGAAGTGAAATCTTCAATTGTCTCTAGTCCTGAAACAACATTCATAAAATAAAACAACAGTTAAACAAAAAGTCAAAATATAAGTTATCTCATTATTTCTTGAAATAAAGATACAGTGTTACTAATCTAGAGTAATGAATACATATACTAATTATAAATCACTTATTTTGTTTCTCAATTGCAGTAGCCTACAATATATCACGAAAATCATTCACATTAATAGGTAAAATAATTTCATTGTCCTTTCCATTACTTAACAGTAATAATAGTAATACAATAAATGATGTATATTTACATGTAAAATTGTTAATTACCTTATTATGTCTTCACAACAAGAATACAATTATAATTAGATACTTTATGCCACTTGTTGGCCATATGCAAATTAATAACATCAATGTAGTCATTGAAGGAAGCAAACAAAGTAAAAACTGATAATATAGTGAGGACAGTTTACAACTCACCGCAAAGACGTGGCGACGAGCTGCGACAGGCACATACAAAAGACACACACATACAACACATTCAGCTATCGGCCATGGCCTTCTTCAGAAAATAGAGCACTCACGCAATCACACAGGCACACAACACAGTCATACAACCATCATCTCCTACTGCCGCACTTCGAATCACGCTCTGCAGCGAATTGGGGATGGGAGGGGGAGGGGATAGAAAGGTTACGTCATGGTGGTGAGGATGGGTTAGATGGGAATAACGAGATGCAGCACAACATCCTAGTTCATCCTTATGCCACCCCAAAACCCAGCTCACTGCCACAGGGATCATATCCTTGTGGAAGACCCCGCTGCAAGACCTGTCCAATCCACCCACCCAGCACTTCCTATTCCAGTCCTGTCACAGGCTTATCCTACCCTATCAGAGGCTGGGCCACTTGTGAAAGCAGCCACGTAATTTACCAGCTGTGCTGCAAGCACTGTACAGCTTTCTATATTGGCATGACCACCAACCAGCTGTCCATTAGGATGAATGGCCACCGCCAAACTGTGGCCAAAAACAAGGTGGACCACCCTGTGGCACAGCATGCAGCGGAGCACATGCTTGATTTCAATGGCTGCTTCACAACCCGGGCCATCTGGATCCTCCCATCCACCACCAAAGTTTCTGAACTGCACAGATGGGAGTTGTCCCTACAATACATTCTCCGATCCCGAAATCAACCAGGCCTCAACCTACGATAACTTCCCTATATATATTTTTCCATATTTTTCCATACCTTATTTTTCCATACCTTATCGTTCCTACCCCTCTATCCCAAACCTCGCCTTTGAGTGGTGTGTGAATGTGTGATCGTTTGTGTGTGTGTGTATATATATATATATATATATATATATATATATATATATATATATATATGTGTGTGTGTGTGTGTGTGTGTGTGTGTGTGTGTGTGTGTGTGCGCGCGCGCGCGCATGCGTGCATGTGTATGTGTGTGTATGCAGTCTTGTGTACTTGCAGTGTGCATGCATTTTCTATATATATATATATATATATATATATATATATATATATATATATATATATATATTACTTTTTTTATTATTTTATTTTCTCCCCTCACCCGCCTCCCCACTCCATTCCTAAGCTGCATCTCGTTATTCCCATCTAACCCATCCCCACCACCGTGACGTAACCTTTCTATCCCCTCCCCCTCCCGTCCCCAATTCGCTGCAGAGCGTGATTCGAAGTGCGGCAGTCGGAGATGATGGTTGTATGACTGTGTTGTGTGCCTGTGTGATTGCGTGAGTGCTCTATTTTCTGAAGAAGGCCATGGCCGATAGCTGAATGTGTTGTATGTGTGTGTCTTTTGTATGTGCCTGTCGCAGCTCGTCGCCACGTCTTTGCGGTGAGTTGTAAACTGTCCTCACTATATTATTAATTCCAACCTGGACTTTCCATTATTAAATTTTGCCTAACGGTCTCCCTTCCATCCCAAACCTTTTCCTTTGTTACTACTTTCTATAACATCCCCCTATCAATATTTCCTTCTCTCTTGTATTTTCCTATTTTCCTTTTTCTCAATCCTTTGTAACTGTCACATTCCGACTTTCGAGCCAACAATCCCGCCAGCTTTCAACAGAGAGCTTTATAACCACGCCGATTGTTGATGCAGCTTATTCTTCCCCCTTCCAGTTATTCTAACACACCTTTCCTTACTTTCCCTCTTGTATTTTCTCGTAGTTTTGGTCAACTGTATATACATTTATTTTATATTTTTTATCACCTTAGTTATTTATTACGATCCAACTATGCCAGAACCACTTTCGTTTGAACTAACGGGCCTGCACACAGATATGTACATGTAATCTTTTATTCCCAGCCCCGTATATTCATCTCCTCTGGCACTATATATTAGAATTACGTAAATTTACGTTACTGTGTCTTGAGTTTTCTGTTCTGGAAGCTCCATTATAGTCTTTCTTCCACGAATTTCCGTACTTACGCGTTGTTTGGGTTTTTGCACGCATTTTTGCGGTGGGCTCCTTGGTCCTGTGTGAGATCTCCCGTTTTAGTGCGTGACATTGCGTTCTGGTGCTTGATTTTATTCGTGATTTTGCAGTGCTTGGGTGTGTATCTGTGTAGTTGTGTGCGCGAATTTACGAACTTTTGCGTGCCTGGTGTGTATTTTGCGTGTTGAGGAACCTCTTACCAGGTTCATCATATCCACTGTCTCTCCTATCATTCCTCACTTTCCACTTTCCCGGCACCACCCCTGTCCCAATGGACCCCTGCTCCTTCTATCTGTGCCAGTTCAGGAAAGTATCCCTTTCCCTGGCCAAAACCCAATCCCACATCCTATTCCTAAAATGCTGTCTAAGTCATGGTATCCCTCCCAACGGTCTAACCTTAAAAATTCCATTGTCTGGATCCCACCCCTCCTTCCACAATGACCTGCACCTTTTCAGATTCCACCAATCCTTATCCCTCACGAACCTAGTTCTACAAAATCACCTCTCCATGGCTCATAAATCCCTTAGTTACCTTCTCTCCCTCCGTAAGATATTACTATTGTGTAACCAAAACTACCTACATCCCATCTCCCAGATCGAATCCTTTGCTCTCCAGCAACTGGAGGAGCATTCCAAACACCACCTCCACAAACTATCCAGCCTGCTGACATCATATTGCCGCCTTGGAGCACCCATATCCAATCCCTATCCGAACCACAGTGTTCCTCCTCGTGAGCCCCTCATAGGTCCCAGACCATGCTTAGCTGACCTCTTGAACCTACCTCATCCCTCCAAACTCCCTACCACCACTCCACAGCATCCGATACCAAAACAACCCCAGAACACTGTGGTCAACCTATCCACAAAAAACCTGAACCCCACTGAAGTTTCCATCCTATCCAAAGGTCTTACCTTTAGTCCTACACCCCAGTTCAATCATGTTGGTCTTGTCAAAGACCTACTCTCCTTTTCCCGATCCCTACGATGGAAACACTACTTTGCCACTAATCCCTCTGACCGCAATCTACCTAATCCCAATATTGAACCCTGCCTGTCCCAATTCATACCATCATCCAACAAAGATCCCCCTGCACTCCCACCTAACCACCCTCTGGTTACCCTCCAAGAATTTCTCACCTCCAACTTGTCCTCACCCTCCTTTCCCAAGTCCCTTCCCAAGAACTCAAACCTTTCAGCAGAAGAAAGAAGAGCCATCCAAAACCTTAAAACTAATCCTGACATAATAATCCTCCCTGCTGATAAAGGTTCCACCACTGTAGTTATGGATCACAGTGACTACCTGGCAGAAGGGCTCCGCCAACTCTCTGACTCCTCCACGTACAAGTTATGCCAGACTGACCCCATCCCCAAAGTCCAACAAGATCTCCAATCCCTACTAAAATCCTATGGCCCCTCCCAGAAACTCTCCCCTGAATCCATCTCCCTCCTCACCCCAGCAGCACCCCGCACACCCACCTTTTACATGCTCCCCAAAATCCACAAACCTAATAATCCTGGACGCCCTATGTGGCTGGTTACTGTGCTCCTACCGAACAAATTTCAGCCCTAGTTGACCAACACCTCCAACCTATTGTCCAAAATCTACCTTCCCACATCAAGGATACCAACCACTTCCTTCACCGACTCTCCACCATTCCCACCCCTTTGCCTCCTGGATCTTTACTTGTCACAGTGGATGCCACCTCCCTATACACCAACATCCCACATGCCCATGGCCTTGACGCTCTGGAACACTACCTCTCCCAACATCCCTCTGAACGCAAGCCTGATACCTCATTCCTCATAACCCTTTCCAATTTCATCCTACTTAACAACTACTTTTCCTTTGAGGGGAAAGTTTACCATCAAATCCAAGGCACAGCTATGGGCACCCGCATGGCACCCTCCTATGCCAATCTGTTCATGGGCCGTCTGGAGGAATCCTTCCTAGCATCCCAAAACCTCAAACCTCTGGCCTGGTTCCGGTTCATTGATGATATTTTCATGATCTGGACTCAGGGCCAGGACACCCTATCCTCCTTTCTTCAGAACCTCAATTCCTTCTCTCCCATCCACTTCACCTGGTCTTCCTCAACCAACCATGCCACATTCCTGGATGTCAACCTCCACCTCACTGATGGCTCCATCCACACTTCCATCCATATTAAACCTACCAACCACCAACAGTACCTACATTTTGACAGTTGCCATCCCTTCCATGTCAAAAAATCCCTCCCTTACAGCCTGGCCACCCGTGGACGGCATATCTGCAGTGACAAGAATTCCCTTCTGAATATGCTGAAGGTCTCACAAAGGCCTTCACAAACAGAAACTACCCCACACACCTAGTCCGCAAACAAATCTCCCGTGCCATATCCTCACACACCCCAAATCCTCTTCCTAACACCAGTAACCATCCACAAAAGAGCGCTCTCCTTGTCACCCAGTACTACCCTGGTCTCGAACAACTAAATTCCATCCTTCGCCAAGGTTATGATTTTCTATCCTCGTGCCCTGAAATGAGAGACATCCTGCCCAAGATCCTTCCCACCTCTCCTAAAGTGGTGTTCCGTCGCCCTCCCAACCTTCACAACATCCTAGTTCATCCTTATGCCACCCCAAAACCCAGCTCACTGCCACAGGGATCATATCCTTGTGGAAGACCCCGCTGCAAGACCTGTCCAATCCACCCACCCAGCACTTCCTATTCCAGTCCTGTCACAGGCTTATCCTACCCTATCAGAGGCTGGGCCACTTGTGAAAGCAGCCACGTAATTTACCAGCTGTGCTGCAAGCACTGTACAGCTTTCTATATTGGCATGACCACCAACCAGCTGTCCATTAGGATGAATGGCCACCGCCAAACTGTGGCCAAAAACAAGGTGGACCACCCTGTGGCACAGCATGCAGCGGAGCACATGCTTGATTTCAATGGCTGCTTCACAACCCGGGCCATCTGGATCCTCCCATCCACCACCAAAGTTTCTGAACTGCACAGATGGGAGTTGTCCCTACAATACATTCTCCGATCCCGAAATCAACCAGGCCTCAACCTACGATAACTTCCCTATATATATTTTTCCATATTTTTCCATACCTTATTTTTCCATACCTTATCGTTCCTACCCCTCTATCCCAAACCTCGCCTTTGAGTGGTGTGTGAATGTGTGATCGTTTGTGTGTGTGTGTATATATATATATATATATATATATATATATATATATATATATGTGTGTGTGTGTGTGTGTGTGTGTGTGTGTGTGTGTGTGTGTGTGCGCGCGCGCGCGCATGCGTGCATGTGTATGTGTGTGTATGCAGTCTTGTGTACTTGCAGTGTGCATGCATTTTCTATATATATATATATATATATATATATATATATATATATATTACTTTTTTTATTATTTTATTTTCTCCCCTCACCCGCCTCCCCACTCCATTCCTAAGCTGCATCTCGTTATTCCCATCTAACCCATCCCCACCACCGTGACGTAACCTTTCTATCCCCTCCCCCTCCCGTCCCCAATTCGCTGCAGAGCGTGATTCGAAGTGCGGCAGTCGGAGATGATGGTTGTATGACTGTGTTGTGTGCCTGTGTGATTGCGTGAGTGCTCTATTTTCTGAAGAAGGCCATGGCCGATAGCTGAATGTGTTGTATGTGTGTGTCTTTTGTATGTGCCTGTCGCAGCTCGTCGCCACGTCTTTGCGGTGAGTTGTAAACTGTCCTCACTATATTATTAATTCCAACCTGGACTTTCCATTATTAAAGTAAAAACTGAATAAAAAGTCACTTCTGGTGTAACATTAATATACAATGTTCTCCTATAATTATGTTCAATAATCTCTATCAGAAAGTGTATATTTAATTTCATTTCTTCTGATTTACCTTGGAGATTTCATGGGAAATGACTATTATTGGTTCTATAGTTTCACTTCTACACGATTCATTGTTTACTGGCTCAGATTTTTCACTTTACCTAAGAATAAATGAAATGAGTGTTAGAATTTCGTGAAATTTATTTTTGAGCAACAACAGTGGCAGTACTAGTAGAAGTACAGTACCAGTAGTAGTACTACAGGTAGTAGTAGTTTCCTTCTACATACCTCTTTTACATGATTATTAGGCATGCCATAATATTACAGTTTCAGAACAAAGCAATACTACAGGGATTCACACACTTGAGAGTATCATTTAACATCTATGTTGAAGCTAGCTAACTGTAATGGTTACTGTACCAGTAACCATTCTGCTTTAAGTAGCATCATTGATGGTAACTGTGTGCAGACAATCAAATGTATACAGGCGTTTTTTTAAGGCTGGTGGCCATACTGACAAACAGCTGACTACTGAGAATGGAAGTGTGTTGAATAAAGAAAAGGTGTAATTGTAGAACTACTTTATGTATACAATTCTTGTCATATAAAATTGGAAAGTCCAGGTTGGAATAAATAATATAGTGAGGACAGTTTACTACTCACCGCAAAGACGTGGCGACGAGCTGCGACAGGCACATACAAAAGACACACACATACAACACATTCAGCTATCGGCCATGGCCTTCTTCAGAAATAGAGCACTCACGCAATCACACAGGCACACAACACAGTCATACAACCATCACCTCCGACTGCCACACTTCGAAGTGTGGCAGTCGGAGGTGATGGTTGTATGACTGTGTTGTGTGCCTGTGTGATTGCGTGAGTGCTCTATTTCTGAAGAAGGCCATGGCCGATAGCTGAATGTGTTGTATGTGTGTGTCTTTTGTATGTGCCTGTCGCAGCTCGTCGCCACGTCTTTGCGGTGAGTAGTAAACTGTCCTCACTATATTATCAATTCTTGTCATAGTTAGGTGATAGAGGTACAGTACCATTTTTCAGTGTCTTACAATAGGCATTCAATAATCTCTCAAAGTTGTCAAAATAAATGAGCATGACTGATTTTAATACCAAGAAGAAAGCCATTTATTAGGATGTTGATACTTGTAAGATGGTTGTGGGGCAGCTAATGCTTTTTGTATGAATACCTGTAAAGTCAGTCAAGTGAGTGCACATTCACCCCAGTGAAGATTTTGGTGGTGATAAGTGAACAGCAGGAGAAAGAAGCAGGTGAAATTTCAGTGAACAAAAAACTGGGTCTATCATAATACCGTACCAGATTAAATTAGATTAGCTGTTCATTCCATAGATCCATATTGAGGAGATCCTTGTTGATGTGAAATATGTCAATATATATTTTGGTATTATTTTTCTTTTACAAGCTGAAATAATAATACTAATAGTATGAATACATACAATACATCATTTGGTTCTATTCAAAATTCAAGGTTGTAGAAGGAGTTGGCCACTAGTAAATCTTTCATTCTCCTCCTAAACTGATCTTTATTTGTATCTAAATTTTTTGTGGTTGCTACAAAATAATGGAAAATGTATGTTCCTGAGTAGTGGGCTCCTTTTCGAACTAAAGTAAGTTCTTTTAAGTCCTTGTCTTATCAAAGAAATGAACCTGCCAGTCTCTCCAATTCACCTCAAATACATTCCCCTTACTAAATATGTCAAAATCTTAACAATAAAATGAAGCAGAGAGTTTATTTAAATGCCCATAGTTAAAAATTTGTTAAATACAGATACTGAAATGAGAGTAAAAAGGTATTTTTGGTGAAATACACACTCTAACATAACAGCATGTGTAAACCGCACACATATATTATTTGAGAATTCACATTCATTGTCTAAATTTCTGTGCCACTTACATATGTTATTATTAGTAAAGGTTTGTTTCTATTATTCATATATTACTTCCAATAACCTCTTCATGGAAGTATCATTTAATTGTATGAAAATAATCAATGGTATAAGTATTATAAATGAATAAAAAGTAAGTGCATACAGTTATTCTCCTTTACCTTAATTTAGGAAAACTACTGTAGATATATAAAGCTTGAATCAGGATGATTGAATGAGGACTAGTGCACAACTTGGAGTTGTTTGTATATATTTTATTAAAATAGTTATTTCAGAATGTAAAAATATTTGCTACTTTGTACATTCATTTCTCAGCATTGATTACTGCAGATACATTAGTAATTAATTATTATTGAGAATGCAGTTTATGACTTTATCTGTGACAGTGTTTTTAAAGAAGACTCTTTGCCTTTTTTGGAGTTTGTTTGTTTCAATACTTTTTCTAATGTTGTTGAATAAAGTGTTGCAATCATGCCTGAACTTTTGCATGTTATTATGTTCAACAGGTTATGGATCCAGGCATGTTTTAAAACGGAATCTGTGATAAAATACGTGGTCACGAGTGAACTGTTAAATAGCCCATAAATATTATTTTTGAGTCAGCAATTTTTTGCATAACCTGGGACTTACATTTCCGATCTTGCTTCATCATTCAGCCATTCATGTTTTTCTTTGCAGCATATTGAGTGTCCATCTCTACATTGATAAATACCAACTTTGTGAGATAGGTTTCCTGCACAAACGGTAAAAGTTCCAGTTCCTCAAGACGAGTTTCCATTCTGAATTTCCAAACAGGTATACGCCTCAGCAAAGTGGCGTCTGAGAGCAAATGAACAGAACTCTTATTGAGAAAGCTTGGTGTTCTTCAATGAAATTAAATAAGACATTTTGGTCAGAAGCTGTTTGTACTGTTGTATATCTATTAAACAGAAGCCCTACAGCAGCACTGGAAGGATAGGTCCCTGCAACTTTGTGGTACAGTGAGAAGCCTAATTTGAGCAAGCTGCTGGTACCAAAGGAAATTAGAACAGGGAAGTTTGAGAGTAAGTCATTGAAGTGCTACTTCACAGGCTACTTTCCAAATGACTACAGACTCTGGTGTCTAGAGGAAGGAAAACTATTCACAGGAAGGAATGTTGTTTTCTATTAAGGGATATTTGAGTTTGAAAGTACACCGGTTGGAGATACTTTATTACTTCATTACTATTTCTGTGTCGTTTACCAGTCATGACTGGACAAACTGCATCAAGATTATATACATACATACATACATACACACACAAAAATAGATGAAGTCCACTTACCAGGGGATGGAGCATAGGCAGTGATAGCAACAAATAAACACACAGACACACACACACACACACACACACATACACACACACACACAAACGCATGCTTGTGTGTCTGTGTGTTTATTTGTTGCTATCACTGCCTATGCTCCTTCGCCTGGTAAGTGGACTTCATCTATTTTTTATGTATATTTTTCCTGTTAGGAATTTTTCCTCTATAATATATATATAACGAAAAGTATAGAAGGAAACTATCCTGGTGGGATAAACAAATATAAAAAAAAGAAAACGGATGTCTTACCCAAAAGGACCGGCTCATTGATAGACACAAATAAAAATAAAAATCACACTCAAACACACATACATGCTTTCGCCACCACTGGCAGCTTCTTCAGGAAAAAGAGGAAACAAGGGGAGGAGAAAGGGAAGAATATGGGTTTTAATGACATTTTACAAATGTCTGTCTAGGTGTGTTTGCGTTTGGATATGTGTGAGTGTGTGTGTATTTGGCTACCTTCCTTTTTGTCCCCTAAGGTAAGTCCTTCCACTCCTGGGATTGGAATGACTCCTTTTCCACTTCCTTAAAACCCATATCCTTCCCTTTCTCCTCCCATTTTTTCCTCTTTTTCCTGAAGAAGCTGCCAGTGGTGGCGAAAGCTTGTATGTGTGTTGGAGTGTGATTTTTATTTTCATTTGTGTCTATCGACGAGCCGGTCCTTTTGGGTAAGTCATCCGTTTTCTATTTTATATATATTGTAGATGAAAAATTCCTAGCAGGAAAAATTATATATAAAAAATAGATGAAGATTACTCACCAGGCGAAGGAGCACAGGTGTGGCAGCAGCACAAATAAATAGAACACACACACACACACACACAAACGCTAGATTTCACGGCCTAGCTGCTTCGTCAGGCAGAAGGGAAGGATAGGGAAAAGGAAATGATGATGGTTTTAAGGAAGGGGGTAAGGAGCCATTCCAATCCTGGGACAGGAAAGACTTACCTTGGGGGAAGAAAAGGGTATATATATAAAGAAAAAAGTTTACAATTTGGACATATACAACATAATATTATCATTTTGTCTAGTCACTTTCATCAATGTTGAAAAATTCACCAATTGAGTATAGTGGGTGCTATTTCAGGTCCTGTACAATTTTCCTTTTGAATGGTTCTGGTGGCAGGGATTGCACTTCTTTTGGCAGCGAGTTAAACATTTTCAGTGCAACCATTGGAAAACTGTCTTGTGTTCCAGTCAGACAACAGCTTGGTATTTTAATGCTCTTCTTGTTATGGGTGTCATGGTTATGTATATCTTGCCTCATGCTGAACTCCCCTTGGTTTTCTTTTATGCTGATGAGGCATAAAAACACATACTGGCTGAAGATCATCATAATACCTAACTGTTTGAATATTGGCTTGCAGTGGTCTAATCGTTTGCTTGATGTAATTATTCTGACAGCCTTTTTTTGTAGCATTAACACATCTTTACAAATTGCAGCATGTCCCCATAGCAGTAGGCCATAATTAATATGGCTATGAAATAGTGCATAATACACTGTTACAAGGTATTGGTCAGTTAATATACCTTTAAGCCTTCTCAGAAGGAATATTACACAGGAAAGCTTGGAGCATACATACACTGTGTGTTCATTTATTGTAAGTTTGCTGTCAATCATGAAGCCTAGAAGTCTAACAACCTCCATATTCTCAAGACAGCCAATTTTGCTAAGGCTGCATATAAGATGTTGTGTTTTTCCTTCATTCAATTTCATTTTAGTTTTGATGAACCATTCTTTTGTGTTTTCGAAGAGGTCGCATGTTGCTTGAAGAGCTTGTGCTACAGTTTTTCCTTTGGCAAAAAGAGTGGTGTCATCAGCAAACTGTAACATATAGTTGTTACAGCCCATATCGTTAACATATATTAGGAACAGGAGAGGACATTTGACAGACCCTTGGGGTACGCTGTGTTCCAACTTTTGTTCTTGTGATAAGGCTCCATGTACTGACACCACCTGCTTTCGGTTTACCAGATAAGATTGGAGAGTTGCCAGAACAGCACCTCCAACACTGTAACAGTTTAATTTATTGAGGAGTATCTTGTGTGAGATGCAGTCAAATGCCTTGCTCAGGCCACAGAGTGTCAGTGCCACATTTTCTCTATCTTCAAATACCTGTCTTATCTTTCCGGTCAAGTCCAGTGCTTCCATAAATGTCGACTTTTCCTTGTGAAAACCATGCTGTGTGTCCTGGAAGAGCCTATTTTCATCTAAATAATTTTGCAACTGATTTTTCATTACAGACTCCATAATTTTAGCTAGGATGGGGATTATTGAAATGGGTCTGTAGCTGGACACTTCACATGGATCACTCTTTTTGTAGACTGGTACTGTCCTTGCCAATTTCAGGAATTCTGGAAAGACACCAGAGGATAAACATTTGTTAATTACTATGGCTAGTGGTTGGGCAAGCTCTGGAATTATTTTCTTTAGCACTGTGCAAGACATGCCATAGATATCTGCACTGTCTGAATGCTTATATGGTCTCACTATTTTTATTATGTCCTTATGGTGCACTTCCTTCCAGTTTACAATTCTGTTACAGCATTCATTTTTTATATCACTTGTGAGAAGTAAGCTTGAGTCTGGGATTTCACTGACAGTATCCTTCACTATCCTAATGAAGTACTGGTTGAAGACATTGGGACTACAGGAATTTAAGGCAGAAGTAGGCTTCTTCCTGTGCTCATTTACTAGATTCCAAGCTGCTTTACATGGATTGTGAGCCTCTTTGATGAAATTCTCATTATATTTCTTTTTTGATTCCTCCACTTCCTTTCTGTAAATTCTCTTAGCTCTTGAGTATTTACAGTGAAACAGATCTTTAGTTGGAAGATCTTTAGCTGTCTTCATACAGTCCCTGAACATTACTACAATGCCTTTTAATCTGTCTAGCTCAGGAGTATACCACATCTTCGTTGTTATAGGTTTGTCCCTTCCTGGTTACAAAACCAGTACAGGAACCTTCAGATAAAGAGCACAATGAGAATAGTGAAGATGATGTCAAGTCAGCTGATGGACTGTGGAAGAATTACCAAACTAGATATAATCAGTGAAGAAGAGGAAACTGAAAAGGAAACCATATGACTTTCTATCAGGAAGAGGAACCCTCCTAAATATTTGAATGACTATGCTGTTCTTGCACTGAATGCTGAGTCATTTGTTGATGATGTACCAAAATTGTACAAGGTAATTGCAACTCATGAAGATAAGGAACTTTGGTATCAAGCTGTACAGTATGAAATTGACTCTATAAATGAAAATAAGAATTGGAGTATTGTTGAACTACCTCCCGGAAGGAAGGCCATTGACAATAAGTGGGTTTTCAGACTGAAGAAGGACAAAGATGAAAATATTATAAAACACAAAGCTAGACTTGTGGCTAAAGGATGTTCACAGACAAAGGGATTTGATTATGAGGAAACCTACACACCAGTGGCTCTCGGCTTACAACTGTTAGAATTATGCTTGCAATTGCAATGACTGATTCTGGCACAATTTGATGTTGTCAGTGCTTTTCTTCACGGTTTA
Organism: Locusta migratoria; assembly: GCA_026315105.1. Classification (NCBI taxonomy): domain Eukaryota; kingdom Metazoa; phylum Arthropoda; class Insecta; order Orthoptera; family Acrididae; genus Locusta; species Locusta migratoria. The sequence continues at coordinate 373,849,051 of CM048745.1, forward strand.
CTCGAAGAGGAAATATACATGTCTATTCCTGAAGGAGTGGCTATTTCTGAAGATTTGAAAGACACATTTGGTTTGGTGTGCAGATTACAAAAGTCTTTAAATAGATTTAAGCAGGCACTGATAGCCTGGGATCATTATATTCACACATTTCTTATGTCTATAAGATTCACTCAGTCAGAAGCAGATAAATGCCCTTACTATATGATTTTAAAGGAATTTGTTATTTACAAGGGGAACTGGAAAAAGTGAAATTTAAGTTAAAGCAGAAGTTTAAAGTAAGGGAACTGTGTGAACCACAATTATTCTTGGGTATTGAGATTTCAAGGAATGAAAGAGGAATGTATCTGAGACAAACAACTTATTTGAAGAGTTTGCAGCAACAATTCAACATACAAGATTGTAAACCATTCAAAACACCTATGAAAGTTAAACTGGAAATCAAGGGTGGAAAAAGAAATGACAAACCACGTAGAGAGTTAATTGGGTGTTTGATGTATGTAGCAATAGCACCAAGACCTGATTTGTGTGGTGTAGTCAATTACTTGAGCAGATACCAAAACAATCCATTGGAAGAACTTTGGAAATGCAAGAAAAGAGTTTTGAGATATGTCAAAGGAATCATTGATATAAAACTATGTTATCATAAAGGAAAACAAGATGTTCTTATAGCCTATGCTGATGAAAAATTGAATAAAAAAGAAGATGCAAGATCTACCTCAGCTTATTTTCTTCCACTTTTTGGAAATACTGTCTGTTGGACAACAAAGAAACAGACAAGTGTTGCTTTATCCTCCACTGAGGCAGAATACGTAGCTCTGGCAACAGCTGCTGCAGACTGTTGTTGCTAAAATATTTGCTTGATGATATTGGAGTTCCACTCCAGCTACCAATTCCTGTATTCAAGAACAATCAGGTTTGTATACAAGTATTGGAAAAATGGGAACATTGTCGGTTGAGGTACATCAGCATTAAATATAACTTTGTGTGTCAACATAAAGCATGTTTGTTCAGAGGTCCAGACTGCAGACATCATTACCAAAGGATTACCAGCTTCTAGATTCATCAGTTTAAGAAGGTTGTTGGGTTTAACTTGATGTTTGCCAAATATTCATTTGACTTGCTTGTTTTGTGCTAAATGTAAAAAGTAATGTATTCTAGAGTAGCTCCACACATAGATAAAAATAAAGTTCTAACAAAATGTTGGTTTGGTTTTCAAAAAGGCTTTTCAACAGAAAATGCTATATATACTTTCACCAATGAAATATTAAATGCTCTGAATAACTGAACATCACCCGTTGGGATTTTTTGTAATCTCTCCAAGGCTTTTGATTGTGTAAATCATGGAATTGCTCTAGATAAGCAAAAGTATTGTGAAAACAATTTATTTTTCCATCACAGTTGCACTATTTAGGAGTTGGTAACTAGTTTCGGACTTAATTGTCCATTTTCCAACCATTGGCCTTATTCCAACCATAATAATACACTGCATAAAGCAAATGACTGATAAAATCTGTACATTATCCACTGTTAATAAATAATTACATTAAAATTTAAAATCGGTTAAAATAAATGATGAATACAACTCATCATTAAATTTTGATAAAACTCAGTGCATACATTTCCATACAGTAAACGGAATGACACCATTAATAAATAGAGACTTCGATAATAAATCTGAAGCAAAGATAGAATATTCAAAATTTTGAGGTGAATGCATTGATGAGGGGTTTAACTGTAAAAAACACATTGTAGATCTGCTGAAACATTTCAGTTCAGCTACTTATGTTATTAGGGTAATTGCAAATTTTGGTGATATACATCTCAGGGAATTAGCTTACTATGCCTATTTTCATTCTCTGCTTTTATATGGCATCATTTTCTGGAGCAATTCATTATTGAGTAAAAAAGTATTCATTGCACAAAAGTGTGTAATCGGGATAATTGCTGGAGCCCATCCAAGGTCATCCTGCAGACACTTATTTGAAGAGCTAGGGATCTTCACAATATATATACTCACTTATGAAATTTGTTATTACCAATCCCACCGAATTCAATAGCATAGTACTGTACATAACTACAACACTAGGAGAAAGATTGATCTTTACTATTCAAGGTTAAATCCATCTTTGGCACAGAAAGGTGTGAATTATGCTGCCAAAAAAGTCTTTGGTCACCAACCAAACAGCATCAAAAGCCTGACAGATAGCAAACTAGCATTTAAAAATAAGTTAAAATAATTTCTGAATGGCAATTCCTTCTACACTATAGATGAATTTTTAGATATAAATTAGTAAATACGATAAATAAATAAATAGAATAAAAATAAATTGTGTCATATAATATTTAGTACAATGTAATTATTTGTAAAGACACCTTTCATTAACCTGGTATGTTTCACATCATTACGAAGTGTCATATTCATGATCTAATCTAATCTAATGTAATACACCAAAAGAGCACACAAAAGTGTAGTGTAGGCAGTTTCTTTAGTAGAACTTTGTATCTTCAAGTGTTCTGACAATAAAATATAGCCTTTGGATTGCCTTCCTGAAGATATTTTCTATGTGTTCTTTCCAGTGAAGGTTGTTTGTAATTAGTAAGTATTTAGTTTAATTTAAGCCTTTAGATTTGACTAATTTATCATGTACATAAACAGTTAAATGATTTATTTTAGTTGTTATATGGATGACTTCACACTTTTCATTATTTAAGGCCAATTGCCAATTTTTGCACCAAGCAGATATCTTATCTACTTCATTTTTCAACTGCTTTTGATCTTCTGGCAACTTTACTAAGCAATAAATGACAGCATCATCCACAAACAGTCTAAGAGAGCCGCTCACATTATCTCCTAAATCATTTCTAATGATAAGAAAACAAGAAGGGGGGCTATACTGCTGTACGCTCGAAAGTATACAGTGCTAAATAATAATATCATTGGTGCAATTTAAATGTTATGTCTAATATGCAACACTTCCATTTTACTTGATGACTTTCTGTCATTTACTATGTACTGTGTCCTTTCTGACAGAAAATCATGAATCTAATTGTACAACTTTGGCAATATTTCATAAGCACACAAGTTGATTAGAAGACACTTGTGAGGCACAATGTTAAATGCTTTCCAAAAATCTAGAAATATGGAATCTACTTGAGAGCCCTTGTCAATAGAACTCATTACCTCATCACTTTAAAAAAATTTATTGTAATAAAATGTTTGGTAATGCCAAAAATAATGAGGTAAGCAAGTTCCATAGTTTGCCTTACCAGATGACTCTTTCCTCATTGTGCTCTTGCTAAAGCATCCATGCTATTTTTACCTAATGACAGTAATATCACCCCCCCCCTCCCCCGTCACCAGAATTTCAGCATTCCGGAGCTTTTGCCCAGAATTTCTGCTGGCATACAAGGAGTCATTCTCCTGTGTGCAGTAAAGGTGAGTGGTTCAGCAGTTAAGTGTGAAGAGTATTCTGTCTTTGAATATCATATAGACCAATTTTTCAAACAACAACCTGAGCACTGCACCATCACTGCCATGGACAGGTTCTGGTAAGTCATCTGAAAGTGTTCCTGAACTAGAGAGTTTGTCGGTGCCTCAGTTCCCAAACAAAACCAAAAGCGTACTCTCCCATGTTGTTGCCCCACACCTACATGAAGTAAGATCAAGCAGGGTTCTGAGTATTTTCCCTACACTTTTAACAATGGTGAACTTTCAGTGTTTCTCTCCCATATGAGCTACCTGTACCAAGTAACCATGTTTAGGAGTTGCAGTGCATATCCTTTGTGCCCAGTACAAAAAATAAAGGACCCAATCCTAACTGTAATGAAAAATTTCACTGTTTTTCTTTTTGATTTGTTTGTTGTATAACTATCATATTGTACAAATCCAGCCATGAACATTTGCATTGTTTGCTCATTCTTTCCCACTTCTGTTCCCCCTCACTTTTCTATAGTGCAATAGTGATAACAAAAGCTGCATGTTGAAATCCATATGTTGTAGTTCACTGATCCTGTTCCTCCCCTTCCAAGCCTATAGCCTAATAAGTGCAATGGCCAGGTTCAGCCAACACTCTTTCCCAAATGCAGCCTAACGCCAGGCAATAGTACCACAGAGCATATCTTCACAACCTCATCTACAGTGGAGACCATGTCATCAGATCATACCCAAGCATCTCATCCTTCCAACCTGCAAATACTATGCCTCTGGTGCAGGTTCCATCTCTGCCAGCCTCCCCCTGCCCCTCACCAAAGCGGAATGTTTGCCATCGTCTCTCCCTTTCGTACCTGTCATGCATGCAAATGGTTTTTCTCTGTCTAGGTGAGCTTTACTGGGCCCAAAATTCTGAGGGATATAACAAAGTATATACAAGAGATAACAGCTATCAGCTGCAATTATTCTATTTTTTGCAGACCTATATGTTGGTCACTGAGTCATTATTATTTTTGCTTAAGGTTTTCACTCAAGCATATTTTTTACATATGTTCTTATAGGCTTCCCTATTACAATAATTCTTTGTAGTCTCTTCAGGTTTGCTGTTGGATCATAAAATCAAGCCATTGCTGCTGAGATTCACTGAATACTGATGATGCCAAAGTTCTATGATGATAATACTTAATGTGTGATATAGCATTGCTGCCACTGACCAGCAGGAGGCAGCTCTTGTAGTGGATGGCACATTTAATGTGTATGCTCAATTTGATTTTAAAATCCAGCAGTGAACTTGAACAGACCATGAAGAAATGTCTTCTATATATGTGAAACAGTCTCTGTGCACCTACAGATTACAAAATGGAATAAAACCTGGCAACAAAGTTTGCACTTATCATTGCTAAACTTGAGTCTGTTGTCACAGCAGTGACTTGTGACATCATTAGCAGTGCTCTGCTGTCCAGCACATACTGTAAATTTGGCATGATAAGAAACACAACAATCCCAGACATTATTTTCATCAAATGAACGATCCAATATGATGATCTCCAAACTTCTGCAACACCATCATGATTTAGGCAAACTCCATTCTTACCGGGCATGATTTTATTTCACAACTGAACTCTCACTTGCCTGCTGCGATCCATAACATGCAAGAGATGGCAAACTTAAACACCTCCCATGTTCACACACACTTATCCATCCCTGTGCCCCTGAAAAGCATGGCACAAACTCATTACACATATGGCTTATTCAACCACCTGCCTCCCTCCAGGGTGACCAAGAGAGCTCACCTATGCACAGACATGCTATCCCCAAATTTATGCACTCTGATTGTCAAGCTTGTAGACCACGCTATGGCTGTCACGCCACTAACTGCTGGCTTCTGTCCTTATGGCACCTACCTGTAGATGTAGTTGAAGACTGATTGTAGATGCACCTGGTTCCTCAGCAGTTTTCCGATTCCTGTTAGTCTAGGACCACCTCATCTGTATCCTACGTTAATGACAGCAGCTCAGACCTCCATCTTTTCATGTAGGCTCCTGGCCTTGTTTGATTCTGTAGGAGGCAGGGAGAATATAGATTTTTAATATAAGAAAAGGTGGCAAGTGGTGAGTGAACTTTGACGCGGAAGATGAACATGGAAGCGGTGCTGTGTTGAAAGCAGGCGTGTGACTTAAATTAGAGCGGGACAATCAGGTTTATGATTTCAGCAAGTGAAGTGGAGTGGCACAGTGAGCTTCGGGTGAAAAAGTGGGTCAGTGAGGACACCATACTGTGTAACAGCCAAACAACTATGCTGCTTAAAGGAACAAATGGCTGAGGTGTACGTGGTCGGAAGTAGCAAATCGGTCATGTGTAGCAAGGATTATTTATGCCACACTTGTGAAACACAGGCTGATGGGGTCAACCTCATTGTATAAATACAGGCAAACAAGACAGGTTCAACAGTCAGCCACAACTGGGCAGTCACCTGCCACCCAGACTGTGCTATTTCTCAACAGCAGTTGTTATTGTTGTTAATCACAAAACTGAGTCAGTTGCAGGCAGGAAGCACTTTGATGCAGTGTGGTCAGCAGCCTGATCATCAGTCAACACGGCATCCCTGATGGGAGATGCAGCTTGTAGAATAGTGGCAGCACAGCCTGGGGCAGCGGAGAGCGGGGTCCCGCCCTTGACAATTGCGCAGCAGGGCATCGAACCAACACATGACATGGTAAGGCTGCAGCAAGAGACGAGCTACTAACCCAGGGGTGTGGTGTGGACGAAAGGATGCGGCCATACCTAAAGTGCTCCTGTGACTGTCTGAATGGTGAAGCAGCAGTATCAGTGGCCGAAGGTTCAAATATCGGGCTGCACCCAGCAATGTACGATCATCGCCGGTCGCAGTACAGGCAGAATCATGGAGCCTGCATGACAGCAGTGGTGTGTGTGAGAGAGCGACATGGGAAGTGAGAGGACGGCAGCGGCAGCAACACTGAGGCAGAAGCAGCTGGCAGACGGCCACAACGGCAAGAGGGCAGCGTCAGCCACTTCGGGACTCGTGGCATCAGCTGGACACCTAATCAGAGTGATATGATACACACGCACACTCCATTCGCCTCCCGCTGTATTGTAAGCACGAAATGTCAATAAAAGTTTTGTTATACTGGACCTCTATTTCATTGCCACCCCATCTCCCAAGTTGAGTAATGAGCTCACAGCCTACAGGGAGGGAAACTATGTGTCGCTATCCTGACATAGACAATGTTCTTGGTAAAACACTCGTCACTGGGTGTCAGATGCTCTACACACACTAGGGCACGCTGCAGCTCCTGCCCTCCCTCCCCCTACAGATGGTTCCATCATAAATAACTACAGCCCTCACACCCATTGCATCTATCTCACTCTCAGCCTTCAGCATGCCAAATGTCAGAAATCTGAGTCTCAGTGCAGATTTAATCTCCAGTTTCAGTATTCACCCTAATCTCCCACTGTGCCACCTAGTCAATGGCACATCTGATTGCTTCACTTCCTCTATTCCCCACCCTGCCTCACACTTTACGATCAAGCACATTTCCTACTGTAATTCCTTCACTGATCTTATGTCGTGTCTGCTGGTCTCAATGTAAAGTACTTGACTGAAAACTGAAAGGTGTTGGGTTTGAAACCCAGTCAGATAACAAATTCTTTCTGTCTGCATTTTAACCCAGCCTTCACAAACTCAGTGATGTGAGGAATCATTAGACATGACACATTGTTCAGCTTCCACATTAAACTGTAGGTCCCTTTTCTCCAGTCAGAAGACTGGAGTAGATTAGGAACACACAAGACAACTTTTGATCTGTTTGCTCTACATTCATTTATGATTTTTAATCAGACTATGGCAATATTGGCAGTACAGTTTTATAGATGACAGTGGTGGCACATCATATGTGTTCACCGGTTCAGTGAACCCTCAGAAAAAGCTCGCTGTGGAAAAAAGTAAATAAATAAAATAGAAAGTATCAATTAATAGAAATAAACAAATCCCAGAGACGGATTTATGTCTCAAATATGTAAAAGACGTTATTGATAGATCTGAAGCAATGAATTAAAATTTGTGGTTCGGCCAGGAATCAAACTCGGACCTCCATGCTTACTAGGCATGGAGAGCCTTGGCAGTAGTGGCAATTATCTTTGGAAAAAAGAAGCTGAATTAAAGTTTGTGTTGTGTAGGGAAATCGTACATAGACTATTCCAAGGCGCCTTAATCATTAGTGGTGTGGTAGTCTAACGGTTAAGACATCTGCCTAGTAAGCATGGAGGTCCGGGTTCGATTCCCAGCCACACGACAAATTTTAATTCAATGCTTCAGATCTATCAATAAAAATAGAAAGTGTTTTTAAACTACCATTATTCAATTTGTTCTTCTATCAGATCATTTTATATACACATTCAAGTATTTTTATCACATGAGAAACTTTTTACATCATGGAGACAGCACATATATGAGTCGTACTGTGGCCACTTAATATAGGTCGCAGTGTTCCTTGTGTTGCAATGCGGATGCATTCAGAAGATCCGATCATGAATAATAGTGATCTCACTGTCAGGCACGGTGGTCTTAGGGTAAAGCACTCGAATAGAAACTGAAGGGTCATGGGTTTGAAACCTGGTTGAACCTGAAATTTTTTCAGTCTGCTTTTTAACCCATCCTTCACCCCTCAGTGATGACAGGATTCACCAGAAATGACATATGGTTTGGATTCTATGTTAAGCTGCAGGTCTCCTTTCCCTGGTTGGGCAATTCAGTTAGGCTAGGAACACACAAGTCACTGAAGAGGTGTCCAATTGAACGACTTGCACCAGGCCAACGAGTCACATGACATTATTATTATTACTACTCTCCACCTAGAAAGAATAGCCGTGTGGTTAGCGGCATCGCTCTGTGCTGTCACAGGTAGTAGGTTCAAAACTGATTACAAGCAATTTTTTAAAACCCAATATTCTTTTTAACAGACATGGGAACAACAATGACTTTTGTATAGTATTTGCCACATATAATTTGGACATTTTTTCAAACGTGTCTCGATTTTGACTTTTATGCTCTTCTTTATAACAAATATTCAACTGTTTGAAAATATGTATGGGAGAGCAGCCTTTGCACATGTGTAAGGTTAGGAGGGGGTGCTACTTAGGTCTACAGTGTCACATGACCCGAAGTAGTTTGTCTCTTCATCGTAACAGATTAATTTCATTAGTCACTTAACAGTGCAACCAATTATTTATTTATTTTTTAGTTTTATATTTCTGCTGCTGTTGGCCATTAGAGAAGAGTATGACTGAAAATGTAGAAATAAAGCCAGAACGCAAGATGCAGAAAAGGACTGAAGCAATGTAGAACTTTTCAGAATCAGCATTGATGGTAGAGAGTGAATTGAATGAAGTGAGATGTCAAATGCAACAATACCCCCTATTACCTTGGGAAATTTTACATTACACAGGTCAGGAGATAGTAATATGAATTTCAACATGTCCTTTAGCCATAAACAGAAACTCTGGGCTAGAATAATAATAACATGGATTGAAATATATACAGAGGCTCATCTGATTCATCTGTCACTCAGCGCCTCACATACATGGTGAGAGTAATCTGTCCTCATTCAAAATAAGCAGTTTGGTACAAAAAACTGTATCAACTCAAAGAACTACCATACATTCCTAATGAAACTATTGTCACACAGGAATGGCCGAGCGGTTCTAGGTACCATGCAGGGATTTGCAAGACTATCGCAGCCAGAAGTTAGAGTCCTTCCCCAGGCATGGGTATGTGTGTTGTCTTTATGTCAGTTTAAGTAGTTTTACTAAATATATTCAAAAAGTATTCTCTCATGTGCATGAATTGCTTTCTAGAATTCAATACTAATCAAAGTTTGTGGTCTTTAACAAAGTCACTTCTAAGATCAGATTAAAATTGTTTATCATTCTATGACTGGTGCTTATTCAAACAAACATGGATATATTACTAGTATAAAAATATTTAAAATGAGTGTAATTAAGGTTTCAAAAAAGTCATAATTTATTTCCTAGTTGAATTTTATATATATTTATACCTCAGGGGAAAAAAAGGAAGGTAAACAAATTCACCCACACCCAAACATATTCACATGCACACACACCTAGGCAGACAGCTTGAATCTTATGTTTGTGTGAGTTTTTATTTGTGTTTTTGTGTCTATCTTTGAGCCTGTGCTTTGGGTAAGTTATTTGATTTCAATTTTATATATATATATATATAAAACCCACCATTTCATCCTGCTTATACCAATTCCAAACTGAACAGTCCACAACCCTAACCTGCATAATCCTTAATCTACACATCAACTCCACCAATGAACACACCTATCAACTCCTATCCCTAATCAAAATCCTCAACCTTTCCTCCCCCACATCCACGCATACAGTTCAGAACACCCACCTTCAGGCCAACTGCAAATTAGAACAGCATGCCACTTTCCACCTCAAAAAACTATCCAATCTCCTGGTTACCCACATCTGGAAAGGTAATACTCTCTCCCTCAACAACCTCTTCAAGAAACCTCAACCTCCTCTTATTGCACACAAACCCAGTTAGTCTCTCCCATCTACTCAATCTCCCACACCTAACTTCTCCCTCCCCTCAAACCTCAAAATACTAAACCACACAATCCAGAACCACAACATCCCAATTCAGAAGTCAACCTCTCTTCTAAACCTCTTTCCCAGTCTGAATCCTCTGTCCTTTCCAAAGGTCTCATCTTTGCCCCACTCCCAAATTCAATCAAACAGCCCTTGTTAAAGATTTACTGTGCAGTCTCCCATCCTTCATCAAAGACACCAACCACTTTCTCGGTTGCCTGAAACCCTTACCCAGCCTTTTACCTATGGAAACCATCCTTGTAACCATTGATGCCACTTCCCTATACAGAAATATCCGACATGCTCAGGGCTTCACTGCGATGGAGTATTTCCTTTCAGGCCGACCACCCACAACCCCACCTAAAACTTCTTTCCTTATTACCCTTGCCAGCTTCATCCTAACCCACAACCTCTTCACTTTTGAGGGCCAGACATACCAACAACTAAAGGGTACAGCCATTGGAAACAGGATGGGCCCCTCATATGCCAACTTATTTATGGGATGCTTAGAGGAAGTCTTCCTGGACACCCAGGCCTGTCAACCCAAAGTTTGGTATAGATTTATTGATGATATATTCATAATCTGGACTCACAGTGAAGAAGAATTCCAGAATTTCCTCTCCAACCTCAACTCCTCTGGTTCCATCAGATTCACTAGTCATATTCCAAATCCCATGCCCCTTTCTTTGATGTGACCTCCATTTATCAAATGGCCGGCTTCACACATCTGCCACATCAAACCAACCAACAAACAACAATACCTTCGTTATGACAGCTGTCATCCATTCCATATCAAGTGGTCCCTTCCCTCCAGCTTAGGTCTTCATGGCAAACGAGTCTGCTCTAGTCCTGAATTCCTGAACCAATACACCAATAACCTGTAACAGCCTTCACAGCCTGCAACTACCTTCCTGATCTGCTAAAGAAGCAAATAGCCAGGGCCACTTCCTCTTCTCCCCAAACCCAGAACCTCCCACAGAGAGACCCTAAAAGTGCCCCTCTTGTCACCAGTTACTTTCCTGGACTGGAGCGGACTCTAAACGTGGCTCTCCAGCAAGGATACAACTTCCTTATATCCTGTCCTGAAATGATTTTCATCCTTCATGACATCCTTCCCACTCCACCGAGAGTGTCTTTCCACCACCCACATTACCTTCGTAACCTCCCAGTCCATCCCTATGAAATCCCAAAACCACCTTCCCTACCCTCCGGCACTTCCCCATGTAACCACCCCCACTGTAAAACCTGCCGTATTAATCCTCTCACCACCACTTATTCCAGTCCTGTATCCTGGAAGGTGTACACAATTAGGGGAGAGCCATTTGTGACAGCACCCACGTAATTTACCAGCTGACATGCCTGTACTGTGAGGCCTTCTACATGGAAATGACCAGCAACAAACTGTCCATTTCCATGAACGGACACAGGCAGACAGTGTTTGTTGGTAATGAGGATCACCCTGTGGCTAAGCATGCCTTGGTGCATGGCCAGCACATCTTGGTCTAGTGTTACACCGTCCGGATTATATAGATACTTCCCACTGACACCAAGCTTTCAGAACTTTGGAGATGGGAACTTGCCCTTCAACATATTCTCTCTTCCCATTGCCCACCTGGTCTCAGCCATCAATAGTTTTAAATTCCCGCCCACCATTCTACAACACTTTTGCCTCTAATCTCTGGACAGAGCCTCTGCTTTGACTGGCATCTCTGTCCAACTGCTTTGCATTTTGCGTATGTCTGCCTGGGCGTGTATGTGTGTGTATATGTGTGTGGGTGTGTGAGTTTGTTTACCTATCCTTTTTCCCCAAAGGTAAGTCTTTCCTCTCCCAGGATTGGAATGACTCCTCACCCACTCCTTTAAACCCACAGCCTTTCCCTCTCTCTTCCCTGCTCTTTGCCTGAAGAAGCAACAAATGGTTGGGAAAGCATGCATTTGTGTGTGTGTGTGTGTTTTTTTTATTTGTGTTACTGTCACATAACTGTGCAAGTACTTACCGGTAAGTAAACCTCATCTATTTTCTATATATATTTTTCCTGCTAGGAATTTTTCCTCTATAATCTTTATATATACGTTATAAAGATGGTATAACTTACCAAAAGCACAGGCTCGTGGACAGATACACAAATAAAAACACACACAAACACAACAATTAAAGCTTCTGCAGCCATTTGTTGCTTCATCAGGAAAAGAGAAAGGAAGGAGGGGAAAAAGGGTAGGATGTGGGTTTTGAGAGAATGGATGAGGAGTTATTCCAATCCCGACAGTTGAAGGGCCTACCCTAAGGAAAGAAAGGAAAGGTAAACAAACACACACATATACATGCAGACACACCAAGGCAGACATTTGTCAAAAGAAAAGAAGTTGGACAGAGATGCTAATTGAAGCAGAGGCTCTGTCCAGAGAACAGAGGCAAAAATGTTATTGAATGGTGGGTGGGAATTTGAATTTCTTGTAGGTTGAGACCAGGTGGACAATGGGAACAGAGAATATGCTCAAGGGCAAGTTCCCATCTCTGGAGTTCTGAAAGGTTGGTGTCGGTGGGAAGTATTCAGATAACCTGGATGGTTTAACACTGTCCCAAGATGTGCTCTCCATGCACAAAGCCATGCTTAGCCACAGAGCGATCCTCATTACCAACAAACAGTCTTTTCCTGTGTCCATTCATGTGAATGGACATTTTGTTGCCAACAAACAGTCTTTTCCTGTGTCCATTCATGCGAATGGACAGTTTGTTGCTGGTCATTCCCACATAGAACACTTCACAGTGTAGGCATGTCAGTTGGTAAATCACGTGGGTGCTCTCGCAAGTGGATCTGCCCTTAATCGTGTACAACTTCTGGGTTACAGGACTGGAATAAGTGGTGGTGGGAGGGTGCATAGGGCAGGTTGTACACCAGGGGTGGTTACATGGGTAGGAGCCAGAGAGTAGGGAAGGTGGTAGAGATGAACTAGGAGGTTACGAAGGTTACGTGGGCAATGGAAAGACACTCTTGGTGGACTGGGAAGGATGTCATGAGGGATGGATCTCATTTTAGGGTAGGATTTAAGGAATTTGTATCCCTGTTGGAGAGCCACATTCAGAGTCTGATCCAGTCCCGGGAAGTATCTGGGGACAAGAGGGGCACTTTTGGAGTTCTTCTGTGGATGGTTCTGGGTTTGGGGGAATGAGGCAGTGTCCCTGGCAATTTGCTTCTATACCACATCAGGAGGGTAGTTGCGGGGTGTGAAGGCCGTCACAGGTTATTGGTGTATTGGTTCAGGAATTCAGGACTGGAGCAGACTCGTTTGCCACAAAGACCTATGGTGTAGGGAAGGGATTGTTTGATATGGAATGGATGGCAGCTATCATAACAGAGGTACTGTTGTTTGTTGGTTGGTTTGATGTGGACAGATGTGTGAAGCTGGCCATTTGATAAATAGAAGTCACATCAAGGAAAGGGGCATGGGATTTGGAATATGACCAGTGAATCTGATGGAACCAGAGGAGTTGAGGTTGGAGAGGAAATTCTGGAATTCTTCTTCACTGTGAGTCCAGATTATGAATATATCATCAATAAATCTATACCAAACTTTGGGTTGACAGGCCTGGGTGTCCAGGAAGACTTCCTCTAAGCATCCCATAAATAAGTTGGCATATGAGGGGCCCATCCTGTTTCCAATGGCTGTCCCTTTAGTTGTTGGTATGTCTGGCCCTCAAAAGTGAAGAAGTTGTGGGTTAGGATGAAGCTGGCTAGTGTAATAAGGAAAGTGGTTTTAGGTAGGGTTGCAGGTGGTCGATGTGAAAGGAAATACTCCATCGCAACAAGGCCCTGGGTGTGCAGAATTTTTGTGTATAAGGAAGTAGCATCAGTGGTTACAACGATGGATTCTGGAAGTAACAGATTGGGTAAGGATTTCAGGAGGTCAAGAACATGGTTGGTGACTTTGATGAAGGATGGAAGACTGCACTAGTGGGTTGAAAGTGTTGGTCTATGTAGGCAGAGCTTTGTTCTGCGGGGGCATGGTAACACAATGGGAGTGGCCTGGATGATTAGGTTTATGAATTTTAGGAAGTAGGTAGAAAGTGGTGATGCGAGGTGTCAATGGGGTCATGAGGTTGATGGACTCAGGTGAAAGGATTTGTAGGGGCCTAAGGCTCTGAGGATTCCTTGAAGCTCTGCCTGGATCTCAGGAATGGGATTCCCTTGACAAACTTTGTATGTGGTGTTGTGTGAAAGCTGATGGAGTCCCTCAGCCACATACTCCTGCTGATCAAGTACCACGGTCATGGATCCCTTGTCAGTTGGGAGAATGGCGATGGAACGGTCAGCCTTCAGATCACAGAGACCCTGGGATTCAGTTGCGGTGATTTGGTTCCATCAGATTCACCTGGTCCTATTTCAAATCCCATGCCATTTTCCTCGATATCGAGTTCTATTTGTCCAACTTTTCACATCAAATGTTCTGTCACCTACAGCTTAGGTCTTCATAGCAAACTAGTTTGCTCCAGTCCTGAATCTCTGAACCAGTACACCAGTAACCTAATACCAGCTTTCACATCCTGCAGCTATTGTCCTGAACTGGTACAGAAGCAAATTGCCAGGGCCACTTCCTCATCTCCCTAAATCCAGAACCTTCCACAGAAGAACCCCAAAAGTGCACCTCTAGTCACCGGATACTTTCTGGGACTGGATCAGACTCTGAATGTGGCTGTCCAGCAAGGTTACAACTTCCTTATATCCTGTTCTGAAATGAGATCCATCCTTCATGACATATTGGAGTATCTGTCAATGAGCTTGTGCTTTTGGTAAGTTAAACCATCTCTATTTTTTCTACATATTTTTCCTACCAGGAAAGTTTCCCTCTATTATAAATCAGTAAATATCTCAACATATTATCACATATTAATTTGTATAATGTGCTGACCTTTACAGGACATTTGTTTTAATACTTAGCTGGTAAGCAACTAACAGTTTAAATTACCCAGGAAAATCTCCATAAGCCTTGTAGCACATTTTTGCTGCTTTGGTACAAAAATAGAGAATGCTGCTTTCCGATCAAGTTCCATAGCAGTACTTATGTCAGGTAAGCTTATTGGCTTTATATCAACTTCTTCCACACCAACACTTAAATCAGTTCTATCAATCAGTTGCAAACCTTTAAATCGATCAGTCTGTAACAAGCAATAAAAATGTTTCATGTTTATGTAAGTTGAGTAATTTTACCTGTAAGTAAATAGCTAAATAACTTTAAAAAAATCATTATTCTACATTTAGTATATATTTTAAAGTTATGTAAAACCCAAAGTGAACAGAACAAATGCTTATATTGTTTGAATCAATGAACTTACAAATGTTTCAATTTTTGTTTTTACTCATCCTACATCTGTCTACTGGTGGAAGGTCACAATATTATTTATTTTATTTGTAATCCATTTAATATGGTATAAGTTAAGAAAGATTATCTCATCAAATATTCCCTATATTTTCTAATTTCATGGACAGTTGCAAAAGTGTGTTTTTCTCATTTTCCTGTACTGATACTCATTGCAACTCATTGAGAATTTATGGGCCATTATAATGTTGCTGTAACAAAATGATGGAAAACTGTATATCATATGTTTAAATTATGCTAAAGGTATATGTTTCTTGATATAACTTGGTCAGATTTTTAAGTGATGACTGACGAACAGTGTTCAGGAACTAGCTGAACAATGTTTTTGTAAGCAAATTATTTCTTTGATAAATTACATTTCATCATACTATATTTGAATTTGCCATTTCTCTTTCCCCTTACCAAACCTAAATTTTTGCTCCCTCTTAAAAGTCTCTGGATAGCAACTCCTAGATTATTTAAGATAATGAATGATGTGAATGATTGATCAGCAATCACATAATCAAATAATATCAGTTCTTTTTGGATATATATTCACATATATTTTATTTATTTATGTTTAGGATCAGCTGCAAATATTAAAACCTGCATCTTCAGATCACTCTGTGGTTCATAACCATTTTCTAAACCTGTTACCTCTCTGCAGACAATGCACCTCTACATTGTAACTTGAAGTATTACATGGATTCCATCACATGTACATTCATTTCAAATAAAACTGAATTTAGATTAACATACCACTTTGAAATTGCTCCTACACATTTACAGGTGTTGAAACCCAGGAATAGTGTTAAAGACAAGAAGATTTAGTATCTCTGAGATACAAACTTGACTGCTACACAGCCAGTGCCATATGAATCCTCCCCATTTACACTAGTTTTTCTGAATTGACAGGAGGAAACTCTCCCTGCAATATATCCTACACTTCTACAATCCCCCAGGTCTAAACCTTTTGTTAGTGCCTGCCATCACCACTCTCCAGTTCCCTTCCCTGTCCACACTCAAGATTTCCACAGTCTGGCCACAGTGGATGGAGACAGCAGTCATATTTATATGAGTGTGTGTATGTGTTAAAAATAAACCTGTGTACCTGCCACTAACTAGAACTCCTCTGACCACTCAGTAACACCATATCCTGAAGAAGCTCAAACAGATCCCCCTAAAGAGCTTTGACCAACTTACACTGAGGGATACCCTTCTTAAAATTTCATGTGCATCCTCAAAAGTAGGGTTCTGCTTCCCTCCCAACCTAGAAAATATCCTTGTCTATCCCTATTCCAATCCTACTCCAAATCCTGCATCCTATGGGTCATTCCCTAGTGGTTGGCCCAATACAATGTGTCCCATATACCAACCTTCCACCTTCTACAACAGTACAGTCACAGGTGTTTCCTACACTGTAAAAGGCACTATAATATTTAAAACTTCACACACACATACACACACACTAACAAGAGCATATTTCCAAAGACCAGCAAAACTAGCTTGTAGATGTGGTAAAAGATTTATGATATTTATAAAACAAGGAATAGACATAACATATCAAGTTTTTCACAAATTGTAGATGGTAGTAGTAATTTTAGAAACCTGTTAATTATTTGTATACAGCCACGGTCAATAAACAGTCAATATGGCTTTAAATTGTATTGCAGAGTCTGCTAAGAAAATGGCAGAAGCATTATTAGTAGTACTCACACTTGATGGTAAAAAGAGGCATGTATGGATGGATACAGTACCACATGTCTTAGAGACAGGCTAACAATAGCAGTATCTTTGTGTTTTCTCCCTAAGTCAGCATCCTATGTTAAGTAGAGAAGAGCCACACTGAGTACAAACACGTACCATAATAATGGGACATAACATCATGGTAAAAGAGGTAAAGATACTGAAATGTCATTCATCTAATGTTCTGTTTCAGCATTTTGAAGTACTAAAATAGGATAAGTTAATGTATGTTGGTTGACAATGTACTGTAAATACAAAGTGTGTTATGAAAGGAAATATTTTGTATTCATTACAGCAAATTTGTATTTGCTGAAAATGTTCAGTTTCAGCATAAGTAACAAAGCAATAGTATAAAAGTCCATCTTGTTTGCATGGCACAGTCCAAAAATAATTTTTCTATCATGTGTTAATATTCAAAGATATAAAAAGCTCACAGGCACAGTCTTAACACAAGCACTATATACACTGGTCAAAACAATTAGAGGATCAGTTGAGATATCTAGGTTCTGAAGTACCATACTGTCATCTGCAGAATGAACTAAAATAGTTTGACATCTTTCTGTCATTATAACAACTGAGTCAATGGTAATAACAGAAAGTTGCTGCAGATATGGTTGGTGTTGACTTGTTTTCACTGTACTAAATGAATTGAGGGGGTCAGCGCAACAGTGGTCCAAGCCGGTCTTTTAAGAAATAGAGAAACAACAGGTCAAAGTTATACAACTGTAGTTTTTCTTGGAATTTGTTAAGCCGGCCGCAGTGACCAAGCAGTCTGTGGTGCGCCAGTTACAGTCTGCATAGCCGCTATGGTCGGGGGTTCAAATCTCCCCTCGGGCATGGATGTTTAAGTAGTTTGTAAGTATAGGGACTGGTGACCCCGCAGTTAAGTCCCTTAAGCTTAACAAACATTTGAAGACTTGATTTTGTAAATACCACCTTTTTTTCCCTTGTGGTGTATTCCATGATATTTGGTTAAATTAACCTCAATGTTATAAAGTTTTTTGTGAAGTAGTTTTAGAAATGGTGAAGCTTTTATGAGGCACCTAAAACACTTGTTCTTGGTTAGACATTTTTTGTACATGAGAAAGAGGAAAAAATGTTATTTGAATGAGTGAATCATATGTTCATCTTCGGTTAGTTATTTCTATATTTACAACTCAAGATCCAAAATAAAACAACATCAGTTTTTGTGATTTTGCACAAAATTATGATAAGTTTGAACCATTGAATCTCTGTGATGGATAAAGGTATCGAACAAATTATAAAAAAATATATTGATAATATCAACATAATAACATGTGGTAAAAATTTGAATGATTTGCAATGAATAAGAGGTTTTGAAGTGATTGTTTTCAGGAATCGTGCACGAACAAACAGTGCTTTAATAATCCTTATAATGTCTACTGTAAACCACACATAATGTATCAAAGCCAACCTAATTACTCGATTTGAATGGGCTCTGAGATATGTGTAATATTTACATTTTGACGCTGTACTCTAGGATAGCTATACAGTATTGTGTTCCCATTCTTCTCAAAGGCATACAAATGATCACGAAAACAAGGACAATACTGAACATTTTACCCCTTAACTCTGTGCTCAATAGACCCTGGAATATGAGCCCCTGAAGAATCACAAATTTGCACATGCTGTTTTCAAACATATTTACACTGTGCCTGTGATGCACAGTATGATACCACAGGAGATCATTTGTGCCCTATACATATTGACACAATCACATATGGAATATGTATCAGGGCTCATTGTGAACACTGTGCTTACTAGGATACAATAGACATGCTAAACTGAGGTGACTGAAATGATAATAATTTCTTCAGAAAGTAGTAATGAATGTGTGCTGTGAAAATGAACTTTCTATCTCTAGTCTAACAAAGTGTTCTGTTTTCTCTGAACGTGAGAGAACAGCAGAATGAGGTGTACCAGGTAGGTTTTATTGAGATCAAACCACAGCTTATTAAGTGTGAGATTCTGCTCAGACCAGACCAATCTTAACCTTTCTGTTTAGTGACTGATAGAAGTGATTTAGGATTGAGTATCCACCTGTTTCAGAAAAAGTTGCAAATTAATAACAGAACACTATTATACTGCATTTTCTGGTAGAACTTTCTAAAAACTCAAAAAATAATTATTTAATCAGTAATAAAGACATTTAAGCAATTGTCTAGGGTTTCGTGTATGTTAAGAATTACTTAGTGGCACACAAAGTCAGTCAATTCTTATCTAGAGCTTGCTATTACATTCAAGTGTGAAAACTGTATCATGAAAAAGCACCAGGTGGGCTATTTATTTGCAACAGTTTGACTGTACAGCATAATACAGTAAAAGCAGTGAAAATGATATTGCTTATCCTCTCTATATAGATTAACATATAGGGAAGAGGGTGTAATGATGAGCATGAAATGGGAACCTAGAAAAGAATTTTATAATCATGTACATGAGGAGAGTAAAAGAGGTGGAAGGTATTAGGAAGATCTGTAGCCAGTACAGGACAAATCAAAATCATGATTATTATTCGAAAGTAGTAAAAACCCTTTTTGAAAAAGAAAGCTCATTAGAAGTCCACAAATAATAATAATAATAATAATAATAATAATATTTATTCAACATCGAATAATACATATACATTGACATTGACATTGTACAGATTATTCTTCTGAATACGTCAGTTTCATAAATTATAAACTAATGATTACTGTTTCATATAGACATTATTTCTTTTATACAATTAAACATATTACATGTTTTTAAGTCTTTATCTGATAATTAAACACTTAACTACAGCATTACATGTTTTAAGTCTACTTGACAACTAAACAGTTAACTACAGTACATACTTGTCTTGGTTAAGAAACATTTTTTCATATAGTCATAGAATTCATCTAGAGAATAGAATGCATTTTCAATTAGGATCCTTTTTAGTTGGTCTTTTAATTTATTTTTAGGAAGGGCTGCAAGGCTTTTTGGTAGTGCATTGCTAAGCTTCAGGCCAACATGAAGTCCATTTTTTTTTTCATATAATGCTGTTCTGTGGCTGTTTAAATGGTATCTTAGTTTTTGTCGTGTATTGTGTTGATGTAGATCACAATTTAGATCTGGATTGATTGTTTTCACATACATTATTATTTTTAATATGTATACACCAGTAATGGTAAGTATGCCCAATTTTGGAAAGAGATTCCGACATGATTCTCTTGGTTTGGCCCCACAGATAATTCTGACTGCTTTCTTCTGTAGTATCAACAAAGTGTTAACGTTAGCTTGTGATGTTCCACCCCAAATTTCTATTCCATAGTTTGTGTTGGATGCAAATAATGCATGGTATGCAGTCTTAAGGATATGCATATCTTTACAATATTTGCTGATCTGGTTTATGGCAAAGATATTTTTAGACAGCTTTTTGGCTAGGGAATCTATGTGCAAGTCCCACTTAAGGTTGTCTTGAATTGTGATACCCAAAAATTTTGTATATTTTTCCTTATTAATAGTTTGATTTGCTATTGATAATTTCATGTCAAAGTCTGTTTGCTTTCTAGGGTTAAATTCTACAATTGCAGTCTTGGAGGCACTTACATTTAGATGGTTTTCATTGAAATACTTGACTATTTCATTAGTAACAGTGTTGCACAGCACTTCCAGACTGCCGTGGTCTTTGTGTTTGCACACAATTGTTGTATCGTCTGCATACAATATTATTTTATTATCTGGGGAACAGTACTTTATATCATTCACATAAATCAGGAACAGGAGGGGTCCCAAGACGGAACCTTGGGGCACTCCGTATTTGACATCTGCTACTTTGGATTTGAAATACCCACTGTTTGTTTTAATCAAGACAAATTGTTTCCTGTTGCTCATATATGACTCTATTAGGTCAAAGCATGTTCCTCTAATACCCATGTTCCATATCTTGTCAAGTAGTATGGTGATATTAACGCAGTCAAAAGCTTTTTCGAGATCAAGGAACACTCCAGCAACTTGTTCGTTGTTCTCTATGGCAGTTATTATTTCATCTACGAGCTGTGCTGCAGCTACTGAAGTTGACTTGTTCTTCATAAAACCATTTTGATTCTCGAATATTAGGTTGTGTAGGCTCAGAAATGCCATTAGTCTATTATAAATAACTTTCTCGATTACCTTGGAAAATGCAGGTAAGATTGAGATCGGTTGGTAGTTTTCAATTTTATTTTTATCACCTTTCTTGTAAATCGGAGTTACTTGTGCTATCTTTAGTCTGTCTGGAAAAATGCCCGTTGTGATTATGTCATTTACTGCTGTCGCCAAGGCATCTGATATGTTGTCTATGCACCTTTTAAGTGTGCTGATAGACAATCCTTCATAACCTGCAGAGTTTGAGTTTTTTAGTGACATCACTATGTGTTTTATTTCCCTGCTGTTCGTAGGTGTCAAGTATATGCTATGTCTTACTGGATTGCCCTTATATGTATACTGGAGGTTGTTGAACTGGTCATTGATGGATTTTCCCATAGAAGAAAAGTACTCGTTAAAAATATTTGCTATCTGGTAGGGGCATTTGATGTTACCACCTTTGAAATTGATACTAAGGTCACTAGCTGATTTGTCCTTACAGTCCCTGAAGCTATTTATAACTTGCCAGACAGCTTTGCCAGAGTTGTTGGAGCCTCTTAACATGTTAGCTACATGTTTACTTCTGGTTTCTAGGAGGAGATTTTTGTAGTGATCATGATAGTTGTTAAACTCTTCCTTCAGTCTATGATTATCACTATTCTTTGTCATTGCGCATTGGAAAAGTCTTAGTTTTTCTCTTGCTGTTTTTACTTCAGTGTTTATCCAGTTATTCTTTTTTATTTTTTTACAGTCATTTACTGTCAGGGTTGTTTCTGGGCATGAGACATTGAAGCAATAATAAAAGTCAGATGCAAATTCATTGAAAGTGATACAGTTATTTTCATTCCATTGTAAGCGTTTGAGCATACTCTTAAGGTTTTCGATATTGTTGTCATGGGTGGCTCTTTTTGTTACATAGTATTAATTTAGTAATAATAGTAGGTATTAATTTAGAGACACACTCTAGATAGTGATGGATAGTTTGCTAATCTGACCACTAAACAAACACTCTCAGTGTGATCAAAATTATTGCTTCTCCTGTTTCTTCGATGACTATCACCCCGGTACATGTAATTGATCAATTGCAAAAGAATGGAAGTATCGATTTACATACTTTATGTCCCCTAGTATGTGTTAACTACAGCCCCTTTTTAAATGTTTGTAGTCCCAAATTTCATCCAATGCCCTTCCCTTTTTTTTCTGCATGGCAGAGGGTACGTCCCATTGTACCAGTTATTAGGTTTTTTTCCCCATTCTGAAAACAACTTCTTTCATCGCACAGCCAGCAGCATGTCGCTGAATAATTTCGAGGACAGCTGGTGATGTTTAATGGAATGTAGTTTGATGGAAGCTTCTCAGGAAGTGATTTATCCTTCTTTCTCAATTAGGAAAGTGCAGTTTTGAATTTTATTTACTAAATCTTTTACCTGACGATAATAATATACATTGCATAGTTGCACTAGTGACTTACATTTGGGGGGAACTTTAATCTCTTGCACATAGGGCTTCATCACAACAGTTAAATATTTATTGTAAAAGTCTATTGTCAGTTTACCCATGCTGATGTTGTGCATATATAAATACAAAATATCATATTTGATGTTGTGATTAATTGTGAAGTCAGTAGTGTACGCATTGCCAAGAAGCAAAAAAATATTTGCCGCTGGGAGGAATCAAACCAGCGAACATTTCAATAAAAATCCAATCTCTTACTGCTGAGCCAAACACTGCTTTCTAAATAGACTCTCTCAGGACAATAGATAATGTGCTTATGGTGATAGATCCATATCAAAATTCCTTTTATTTCGTAAACGCTTAGCCATCTGGAGTTCCCACTTGGTGCACTTTCATATCTCACAATGCCCTACATGTACCATAAATTTGGACAAATTCGGCGATGAAGAGTAGACATCCTCTCCTTGTCAGTGGAGTACTAATCAAAGTGTTATTCCAGAAAAAGAAAAGGACCTAGTAAGAGGTTACCAATCGGAACAACTACCAAAAGTAAAATCGATTAAACTGCACCATTTGGAGGAAGTTACAATGAAGAAAATTATTACTTAAGTAAGAAGGAAGGAAGCTTACTGTTGAACATCCTCTCCATAGTGTGGTAATTAGAGATGAAACTCATGCTCAGACTTTTTGGATAATGTTGGGAAAGGAAATAGGCCTTGCCATTTCAAAGCTGAATTGTTGAATATATCCTGGTTTTTGCATGGAACAAATTAGGGAAATAATGGGACAGCTCAATCTGGATGGCCAAGGGAGGATTTGAAACACTCCAAGTGCAGTGGTCAGAGATGACAGTTGCGTGTCTGTGAAGTGTGCCTCTGTAATTGTGTAAATGTACTTTTTCTTAAAAAGGCTAATGCCCAATAGATTACATTCTGTGTAAATTGTAGGAACCTGATATGTCAATGCATTTAATCACAGTTACTATTTCTTATAAATAACAGCAAAATCTCAAAAAGACATGAATCTATGTAATATTGAAAATTGTAACATAATGATAATGTAGGTGAAAGCAAAGTAAGGATACATTGCATTAAATAATGGTGGGATACTGAAATATGAATATAAACAACAAATGTAGAACATTTCGCACAAAAATGTCACCTGCACCAAATGTTACGGGGTTTGGGGATGTGAAAAATTTTATGTCCTTGTTCTAGAAATAGTGTCTCAGTGAATGGCTCAGAACCAAAGCTAAATACAAGTGTGATCAAAGGTAGAGTTTTAGAAAGTGAAAATTATAATAAAATGTCTGAAAACTATCATAAACCTCAAAGTTCAATAACTAGAAGTGAAAGTGGACCATAACTCAATCTATTCTGAAGTGAATAAAACATTCTCAATGTATCTTAATATTCCTGCAAATAGTCATTGCAGAAGTATGGCCAAAATTATGAAAAACAGTTTTAATGTTGCTGATGGTTATGGAATTGTTTATTTATTATTTTTATTTATTTATTTGAGACAGCTTTCAGGCTACATAAGGCAACATCTCACAGTTACATATATGTATTACTCCTGTTGATATAAAGGTTGAACAGCCCAGTAAATAACTTTATAAAACTACTAGAACTAACTGGTATACTTGTTAAATTTAATTTATGATGAACGTTCCACTGTGAAATATCTGTATTATACCCATTGAACTAAAGAGTGAACTGCCCTTTCGTCATGCAGTCTGAAATTCCCAGTATACAATTTATAGTAGCTTACTACTACAAATATAATTTATGGTACACACAAATACATTATATATATTCTGTAGGTACAAACTGCTTATTTAGCTTATAATAAAATGTTTGAACTGTTACTGAGCTTAACCAAATTGAATTTGGTCTGTGTAAGAGTGTGAATTGTGTAAAGCCTTGGTACTGTCATTATATTGTTGTGAATTAAATGACTTTTACAAAGCATGTTGGGTCTTAAACCATAAATTCATCAAATAGCTTTCTTCTGCCTAGGGAAAACTATTCTGGTTCCAATACAATTACTCCACATCATGTTACAGTTTATATATGTGTGAAAAAAGGTGTAGTATTATAATGGTAAATGGTTCATCTGGAGAAACTGTCTCATCTGGGTGGGTCACAGTAAGTTGTGATGTGCTACAAGTATCTGTTTTGGGCTCCCTGATATTCCTACGTCCTTGATGACATACACTATTACATTCTGAGCGAACCAACCTCTTGCAAAAATTAAATAAAAAAATTAAAAATAAATACTGCTAGAAAAAAGTTATTAGAATAATTTGTGTCATCCATCACAGACACTCTTGTACGCTCTGGTTTAGAAAGATGGGGATTCTAACCACTGCATCTCAATATATTTTATCCTTGTTCATATTTTCATTAATTAACTCAACTACCTGGATCTATGGAACATAAATAAATAAAAATAAAACCACTCCCTATCCAAAAACAAACAAAGGGCATTTCTGTATAATAAATATGTAAAAAGGTTTTGTATCACAATTTGATATCACTGATGACATTTTATAATTGCAATTCTGGTGATTAAGAGTCTAATTTTAAATTGTAGTTACTTGAAAGAATATATGTGGCAATAATCATGTTAATTCAAACAGTGTAGGTGGAAGAAATTGGAAAAGACGAGATCAGTCTGTTCTCGGGTGTGTCAAGGCACAGTCTCTGTTGTTGTTAAAATGTGACAATGCAGAACATTTTATTTAATATATAACAGTGTACCTGTTCTGTTTCATATTTTACCTGTGATATGATGTATCTCTTTCTAATGAAGGTTAACAGAGAAAATTTAAGTAATTTGATTCTCTATTCTACATGCCTGTCTATACCTCAGCAATTGTTTTTATGGTTCTTTCCTGCTTATCCTCTATGACTGACATCTCAATCTGAACTTTCCCTTGTTAAAAAACTTCTATACAGAGTGATATTTCCAGGACAACAAATAATGATGAAGCAGTGAAGTCACTGAACACAAGAGTTATAGCACCAAAATTCTATAAAGATTATGTATTATATTGGGAACTTCCTATGACATCAACAATACACTGTAACTAAGTTATGAACTGAAATTTTCACTTCTACAGCTTAAACTGACTGAACGTGATCCCAATGAGAAATAAACTGCACTTTTTTTCAGAAGAAATTAACACAACATTTTGTGCCTTCAATTTTATCACTGTAGATAAAATACAAATAATTTTTTTGTAATTATTTTAGCTATAAAAACAGTAAAATATAAATTTTGTAGCCATAAATAAATATTCTCTCTCTCTCTCTCTCTCTCACACACTTACTCTCTCTCTATCTCTCTCTCACTTACTCTCTCTCTCTCTCTCTCTCTCTCCCTCATCAACACTTCCTTTCTTGTAAATGTCTGCTATAGACCCACATTTTATTTGAAGTATTGCCACCTTCTTTTAAATAGAATTAGTCCATAATTTTTCCTTACCGAAATGATTTAACGAAACATTCCTTATCAAAATGATTTAATGAGACATTCCTTATCGAAATGAATTATTTCTCGTGAAGAGTTGTTAACAAAATTAATGGCCTTCACCCTCAACATAGTCATGAAATCAGCTTACATGATGAGATGGGCAATTGAATTTGAGCATTGTGAAGTGAAGTACATACATGCAAACTACCTAGATCACAGAAAATTTTCATACTGCCTCTCAATGGTGTATAGATACACCAGACCTGACATGTTCATATTCCTGAGCAGTATTAATGTGATAGTTTTGTTATATACAAATCACAAAAGTAGGTTTTGCTGTGACAACTGAGTATCCCTCTCCACTGTCTTCCCAACCAATAATTACATATGAACTAAGTTTACTTGCCAATATGAAAAGAATGTCCTTCAAAGCTTTATTACTAGTGACTGTCACATAATTCAATGAGCTATTGACTTATTCTTATATACATTGTACGTTGTAATTTTTGTTTAGTCCTAGGAGAGGAACTATTTAACAAATATATGAGAATGCAATAGTGAAATAAAGAAATATTTGCAGTCACATAAAAGTATTTTTATCTACAATATCTGCAGACAGCTCAAAGAAAAAATGTCAACTTTACTGTAATATTATAATTTTTTATGCTGCTAAATTAAGAAAATAGTTGTGAACAGTGTCAGTAAATAAAAGATTCATTTACAGTATTGCATTGTAGTTGATAATGTATTCAGAATCTATCAGTAAAATTATATAATATTTAAATGAATTTACAGTACAAACAGAAGCCTAACTTACCATGTATTCTACTGGTACTTTGTATGCTAGAGTTCTGTTCCTTCCTTTCCGTATAGAAATTGGCTCATTTAGACGTTCAAGTATGCAATAAAAGTGTCTGATTCTATCTCTTAGAGATTTATTTGTTTGTCTTTGCTGATTCAGTTTAGGTTTCTGGGCCTGAAATAAAACCTCTCATTAGAATGCATAACTCTGATTTAGTAAGAAATTAAAGTAATTCCAATAAATAAATGTTAACCTTTAACAGAATGTATGTATGCACTATTTCAATATATTTTTCAATAAAAGTCAAACATTTTGTTTCTTCCTTTCTTTTTTCATTTAACATCTGTGTAGCATTTCAAAGTAAAAATGCACAGAATTTGTCTCTGTTGTGGACAGTTATTTAAAAAGTATAATGATAATGACTAATATCTCATTTAACAGCTCTTCAATTAATATGTCATTTTTTCTCATTACTTACATCTCAAAATTTTATTATTTGCAAAAAATGAAGAGAATAGCAGTCGATTTAATAAACTGCACTTTTTTTCAGAAGAAATTAACACAACATTTTGTGCCTTCAATTTTATCACTGTAGATAAAATACAAATAATTTTTTTTGTAATTATTTTAGCTATATAAACAGAAAATAATCATTTTAATATGTTTGTTTATATGCCAGAAAGAGTGCAGTTATTATGCGTGACAATTAATTTGCAAGTGTGTCATAATTATGACTTCCCTGTCTATTTTCTGACATGAAATAAGCAAAGAAATACATCTGTATTTGTAGTATAAGACCATGAAGAAATTAAAACTTACTTCAAGTACACTGTTGAAAGAAACCAAAATAAAAATCAATAAAAAATACTGATTGGACATTTTCATTTTCTTTAATGTTTAACTTGTCATCAGCACCAATGTCTAGATTGTGTAATTGGAAGCAGGCTAATTATTTGCATAAGGACATTCACCTGGAAACACAAGAAACTAAATTTGAAAAAAAAAAAAAAAAAATCTTCAGACATGTGAATTAAATTTACTTAATTAGGGTTTCAGTTACTATGTGATACTAATGAATGAACAGTTTACTCACATAGAGACTTCCTAGTAGTTTCAAGGCATGAAGAATAAAGTGGCCTGAACTTTTAGTTTACAGATGTTTGCTGACTTGACTAGTCTGACAAGTGTGTATGTCAAGAACTGCAGCTGTTGTAGAAATGTTATCAGCTGAGTCCTCAGGTCATCATTTTAGCAGTAACCTACAGATACAAATTTTGCATATATGGCTCTTATAATGCTACTTTTACAAAAAAAATATTACATTTGTAAAACAGGTTGGAAGGAAAGCTGTACAGTATTACTAAAACATTGCTAATTCACTGGGATACAGAAAAACACTTTTGCTAATTCCATTAAAAGAAATTCACCAATGTAAGCCTACTTATTATTTCCATATTTAACAGTATGTAAAAATCTCAAGTCTTTTTTTCTGAGTTTCAATTATGTGGATAGTTTGATGGTTATGCATTCATTAGAAGATATTCATAATTATTATAAGGTGCAAAATATCAATTGAATAATGGAAGTAATATAAGTTCTCAGTATTTGTAACTCTGTGATTCTTACTAAATTTTTAGAGATCTGTTTATTTCATTCCATTATTCATTATACAAGATTTCAACAATTGTAGAGAAAACAGATACATTAGTGGTGGTGCAAATGACTAATGAATGCTAAGTCATAAATTTCAAGTTCTTACTTAAAAGGTATCATATATTGTTCTATACTGTTTTTGGAATTTTATTCATAAGGGTGGAAACACTAATCATATAACACCTTTTTTTTTTTTTCAAATTTAATTTACTATATTGTCCTTGAACACTGCAAAACCTTAGCACATTTCTCTTCTGTTTGTATCAGTCATCCAATTTGCAAAGGACAAATACTTATGTTGGTAATCTCTCAACAGGACCTAAAACTCAGTATTTCTGTATTTGCTATGTACGTGTAAAACATAGGCAGTGACACTCAAATGGCCCTGATCCCATCTTCTGTGACATGTTAGAATCTGATTGGTTAGAAGAAGTTGGTAAACTGAGGTGTAATCTTTTTTATCAATAGGTATACTCATGCATGACTACATCAATGAAGTGTGAAGTCATGATATTTTGGAAACTGAACAATATAATAAGGATAGCTTACAACTCACCACAAAGACATAATGATGAGCTGCCATCTCCGGTCGCTGTGGCCAGTCTGCATGGCCAAAGTGAAAACGACCAGTGGTGGGGGTGGGAAGCTGCATAAGCTGCATGGACATGGAAGCAGGAAGGAAAGCAAGGATTCAAGACTGGGGGAATAGGCTAGTGCTGTCTGATGGACAGGGAGGGTCTGGGGTGTGTGGAATGAGAGGCATACACGAGGCTAGAGTGTGGACATAGAATGGGATGGGAGGTGGTGGGAGCAGGATATAGTGAAGGTTTAGGCCTGAGGAATTGTGGGGGCATAGTATATATTGTAGGGAGAGTTCCTACCTGTGCAATTCATAAATGCCGTTTTTTGAGTAGGATCTATGTGACACTTGCTGTGTAGCAGTCATCGAAGTCAGCCACATCAAGCAGGGCTGCATCCTCTGCAACAGGATGGTCTCCTCGTCAGAGTTTTACAATGGCCATTCATCCTGACAGACAGCTTGTTGTTGGTCATTCCCATGAAGCAAGCTGCACACTAGTTGCGGCTCAGTTTGTAGATAACATAGCTGCTTTCACACATTGGCCTGTCTTTTATGGGATAGATCTTGCATATGACAGGACTGGTGTAGATGGTGGTGGGATGGTGGGTAGGACATGTTTTGCACCTAGATCTGGTGCAGGGATATGGGCCATTGGGAGAGGGGTTGGGAGCAGGGAATGAGTAAGGATGGACAAGGATATTAGACAGGCTTGGTGAGCAGCGGAATACTTCTGTAGGTGGTGTGACGAGGATATTGGGTACGGCAATTCTCATTTTAGGGCATATTGAAAAGTAGTCAAATCCCTGGCAGAGAACATGATTTAACTGCTCCAGTTCTGGGTGGTATTCGGTCTCAATGTGGGTGCTCCTTTATGTCCAGACAGTGGGTATGAGGGAGATGGTGGGTGACTGGATAGACGGGCCCATGAGATCTATTTCCGGACAAGGTTTGCAGGATAACTGCAGTCATTGAAGGCCTCAGTGAGGCGTTTGGCATATTTGGAGAGGGACTGCTCATCACTGCAGATGTGATGGCCAATGGTGGCTTGGCTGCTTGGAAGGGACCTCTTGGTGTGAAATGGGTGACAGTTGTCGAAATGGAGGTATTGTTGATGGTAAGTAGATTTGATGTGGATAGAACTACTGCTGAGACCTCATTGAGATGGAGGTCAGTGTCAAGTAAGGTGGCCAATTTCGCTGAGTAGAACCAAGTGAACTGAATAGAGAAGAAGGTGTTGAGGTTTTGGAGGAATGTGGACAGTGTGTCCTGACCTTCTGTCCAGGTTACAAAGATATCAATGAATCTAAACCAGATGAAGGGCTTGTGATTTTGGATAGTCAGGAAGGATTTCTATAGATGGCTCATGAACAGGTTGACAAAGTAATGTG
Source organism: Locusta migratoria (assembly GCA_026315105.1). Lineage (NCBI taxonomy): Eukaryota > Metazoa > Arthropoda > Insecta > Orthoptera > Acrididae > Locusta > Locusta migratoria. Next base: position 373,879,683 of record CM048745.1, read on the forward strand.
CCATATGGATAGCGGCTAGAGACAGCAGTTGTGTTTGTGTATTTCTCTGACTGATGAAGGCCATAATGGATGAAAATTATTCCAAGTTGTAATCTTTTATTTGTGCTTTAATGCAGCTTATTGAGAGTTCTCTGTGGTGAGTAACATCCCATCCTTCTCCAAAATATTGTTGAATCCTTCCTGGAATTTCCATTTTTTTATTCTTAGTCATTTTAATACTCCATCTCCTACCATGTTAACATTGTCAAGCATTCAAGAAATTTTTGCGCATTCAGTTAGACAATTGATTGTTATTCCACATACATAAGGATCTTCTCTATATTGAATGAAAAACTAATTTAATCTAATCTATGTAATCACACTTTTTCAAATTGGAACATGGTTCTTTTTATGTCCACAATTAGATAATTCAATAACACAGGAAAAAGTTTTCAGGTTGTTGGAAAATAATTCTGTTTGTGTTTAAATTAGAAAGAAATGTTCTAAATAAGTCCTAGCATGTAACAAAATAAAGAAAACTTCAGTTTAAAATTGTGTAGACCATAATTACTCCAAAAAATACTGAAATATACGGAATTAATTAAAAATATTCCTTATCAACATTAAAATGACTTCAGTTACTGACAGACTAATGAAATTTTGCTACACTACTATTCTGCCTCAACAGACCTACCACATACAATAGAAATGCAATGGCAGTTTCATGAACTTAGAAAAAGTGCTCAATAAAATTTACCATATATTTCCACAGATAAGACGACCAGATAAGACATGGTGCAAACTTTCATCAAAATTTTAATGTTTAATCATATATCTGGCATATAAGACAACTCCCAAGTTACTGTATTTACCTGAATGCAAGCCGCACTTTTTCCAGTTTTTGGGATCTAAAAATACGCCTGCAGCTTAGATTTGGAGGCAAAGCTTCAGGAAGTTCTAAAAAATGACACTAGAAGCTGGCGTAGATAGGTTTTGTGCATGGAAGTAAGAATAAAGCATGGTTTTGTGCAACACTTTGTTGCAGCGTTTGCGTTTTGCTTTTTAACTTTTGTGCTACATTACATCTGATCATGAAGAAGCAAATTATTATTATTATTTCCCATCGCAAAGTTTAAGAGAAAAGTAATTTCTTGCACTGAGACGACATTTAATAGTACCGATGCACATATTATGCAGGTGAAAACACACAAAATTGACCAAGAACAGAAGATAAAGGATTTCAAAGGAAACCACAGTTGTTGTGTGTAGCTCTGAAATATTTTTAACCTTTCACAGCTCCATATGTAAATAAATGCTAATCATCTGCTGCGACTCTCGATATTATGAGAAATTATTTTTGACAAGCGACATTGTAAAATCAAGCTACATTGTAAATAATTAATTCTTGGTTACCATTTCTACTCTTGTCAGCTCAGTAAATTAATAAAGCGAATATTTTTTTAAAAATTATACAAACCTTCATTTTCGTAAATATTTCCTCCATGATTTAAGTTTCAGACCAAATTTCAATTTTCTTTCTTCGTTTCGGCCATCTAAGGACCACGCACCAATTTCAATGATTCCTCCTTTGTTCTCCTTTCTTTTTCCTCAAGTATTCTTTCATCTTTTCACTATGCATCCTTTTTCTCTCCTCAGACCACTTTACTCCTGTCTTCTTCTCCCTCCTGCCTTGGAATCCTTCCATTTTTAACACTTTCTTCTTAAAAGTTTCTCTTTCAGTTGCATCTTTTTCACTTATATTGTTTCTTTCCAAATCTTTCCTAACTTCTTGAATCCACGCTATTGTTGACTTCTGGTCCCAGAGATATTTAAAAATCTGTTTGGTTAACCTGTTGCTGTTCATTCGGTATAAATGTCCAAAAAATAGCAGTCTCCTCTTTCGTAGTATTTCGATTATGTTTTCTATGTTGCGATAAGCTTCTGCATTTCTTCTTAGTTTCCATACCCCTGTATTTCTTAGTGGAACAGGTATTTTTTGAATGATTTTTCTTTCTAGGACTTCAAGTTAATGTAATTTGTAATTCAGTACTAAATATTCACTTGCATAAAGACATTCTGGCTTTACTACTGTGTTGTAGTGCTGTATTTTCATATTTTTAGACAGAGACCTTTGGTTGTAAATGTTCCTGGTTATACCATATGCTCTCTCCATTTTATGTACTCTTTCTTCTACAGCAAATTACTCTAAGCCATTTTCCTCAATCATTTCTCACAAATATTTAAATTTATTTGCCCTCTTTATTGGCCCAATATCTGTTAGTAGGATTTCTGGAGCATTTTTATGTTTGTCATAAATTTTGTTTTCTCTACAGAAATTCTTAAACCTGCTTTGTTGGCTATTTCTTCTAAGAGATTTCAAGTTATATATTTTGCACTTGGATATGTGTGAGTGTGTGTGTATTTGTTTACCTTAATTTTTTTCCCCTAAGGTAAGTCCTTCCACTCCTGGGATTGGAATGACTCCTTTTCCACTTCCTTAAAACCCGTATCCTTCCCTTTCTCCTCTCCTTCCTTCCTCTTCTCCTGAAGAAGTGACTAATGGTTGCGAAAGCTTGTATGTGTGTTTGTGTGTGATTTTATTTGTGTCTGGCGAAGAGCCTGTCCTTTGGGTAAGTCATCTGTTTTCTATTTTTTTTATATAAATATATACTTATTTTTATTTATTTATTTTTTTACCATTGTATAAGATGACCTTGGATTTTGTGGTCTTTTTTTATGATTCAGCCATTGTCTTATCTGTGGAAATACGTGGTAATTACGGCTGCTATCTATTGTTTCCGACAAGAACACCTTATTGCTTGACATTTTTAAGCATAGAAACTTTGTATTCCTCTAGACTAACTTTAACTGCAAAGCGCCAAAGTTAACCCTGTCAACAGTACTATTTTATTACATTCCATCATGTTGCAGTTATAGACGACAAAATTTTTGTCATTCTTTTGCATAATTTGAGAGTGTTTTCATTGTAAATACTGAGCAAATAAATTACTTAAAAATTTAATCATTTGATAAATTGTGCTTTGCAGCTACACACATTTTGCATCTGAAATATCAGACTGTCTTGGTTATGCATTAAAATTCATTTCCAGTGCTTTATATTTCAAAATTTTCTAATTTTTCCTAAGTTCTTGTAGTTTCAAATATACAAAAAAGTCTTATGTATCTTACAGCATTTCTCTCTGAACAAAAGTGTAATTCTTTTGCAATACACTGTCAGAAATTAAATTTAGCACTTCCCATCCTCTTAGAATTTTCCAATTTACTCAAAATCTGTTGTCAAAACAGTGATTATGGAGTACATGAAATGATTACATTTAAAGATCAATAGTTAAAGCAATAAGAAGGAACCAGGTGTCAATCGCTGGTGGAAGACCATATTATTACGTGATGTAGCCTCCACAAGCATCAATGCAGGTGCTGATTCTGGCTTCTATTTGATCATACTCTCATGAATACTACCTTGGGATAGATTCATCCTTGCCTGCACAACCTGTTTACAGATATCTGAAAGACTTGTGAATTGATGAGTCATCGCATCACATCCCACAGGTGCTCAAATGGAGAGAGATAGTGCTGGCCAGGGACACTGCTGCATGTGTTGCAGAGCACTTTGAGTTTTGTATGCAGCATGTGGACCACCATTATCCTGTTGGAACAAAAAATCACCTTCTTTCTACAATCTCACAACATTCTATGCATACCGAGTGCTGGTCAGCATTCCCATACCGTAAGGCCTGGATTGGGGCCAGTGCAGTATCTCTTTGAAAAATGGACTCTACATGACTGCACTCACCAGGTCTACATCATATATGCAAAGGACCATCACTTGTGTGCAGGCAGAATTTGCCATAATTGCAAACCCATCTTCCAAATAATCCCCTGATGGTACCAGTCAAGTCATGGATGTTGATTCTATGGCTTGAGCAGATGTATTAAAGGTGTGCATGCTGCAGTTCAGTGCCAGAGACTGGTTAGGAACAGTTCATATTGACAAGTCTAGGCTTAAATATCATCTTACTGTGCTGTGGTATCGGTAAGATCTGCCATATTGGCCCTCACAATACAATGATCTTGTTAAACATCTCTGCTGCAAGGGCATTCAGAACCTTATATAAGTGTGCAAGAATGTTCACCGGCATCATTGCACAAGTGATGCAGCACCTTCAACTTGTCTGTAAATTTTGTGAAAGGGCCAGCCTGCCTCTTGGAAGGTGAAAAAACTGTCCACTTTTAAACTTGCTCATTTGACTGTAAGAAGCACGAGTGGATCTCTATGGCTTGGGGCCTGTTTGTTTCAGATGCTGATATCAAACAGAGCCTTATGGTTGCAAATATTTCCTATTAAAGTGAATAGGCAGCTATGTCACTTAACTATCTGTTGGTGGACGATGTCGAAACCATGATCAGAGCATATGTTATAACCCAGGTAACATCTTCCATCATTGAATCAAAATTGATTATGTGTTTCCTAGTGTACTATTTTTTCTCTTAGTATATTTCATACATGATTGTCCATTGTGTGTGTTACATGTAGTGGCATATCTTTGAAACAGTGGTCGGCAGTACTTGGGAACACCATAACACTTGCTGCAGCAAACCAATTACTCCATCCTGCTGATGTCCCACCTACTACATTCATTCAGATCTACAGAATTTCTAGTGTGGAGGACTCTTTATGTAGACACAAACAATAGAAAATCCAGGTTGGCATTTAAAAATATAATAGAATGAAGACAGTCTGCATTATGAGTCTTGGAATGCAGCAGCCAGAGATGATGGTTGTGTCACAAGTGAGCCTGTGTGAGTGCATCAATGATTCTGTGTCTCATTCTAATGAAGGCTCATGCTGGCCATATTAAACAGTTGCTGTTGTGTGTAGCTTGTTAATGAATACTGATATTGACTTACTTAAAGTATAAATGAAAACTGCAATATACATATTACAAGTAGAATGCAAAACAAGTATTGAAATGAAGAACTGTTATGAACGTTTGATGAATTCCTGATACATGTCTGACGAGAACTGATATACGATTGAAATGAAGATCATTTGTGACAGTCTGTTAAAATAATGCTTTTGTTTTGTTTCAGATAATACAAAAATTTGCAGTAAAGTGAAGTATATCATTTCCCATTCCAAGCAACTCTGGCAACAAGAAAAGTTTATTTTTATTCCAAGTCATAGGCTTATGTGCTCTGAATCATGACAAAATAGTGCCTACTTTAACAGGTACTTAATTTTTTTCTTCCATTGGCACTTTCACCTGTCACCCCTAATAACATTGACTTCATCCCTTTCTTATGATCTTCCTTACTTCTATCATCTTCTCTGCCTCTTTCACTATCTGTCTTCCATTACTTTTTTTCTTTTTCTCTGACATTGCCACTGTTTGTTATTTTCTCACAGTACACTGTCTGTCTCTTCAATCACCACATACTCCTCTCTGCATAAGTCTTTTTGATGGTGTATTTGGGCTTTCAACCCCAAGATGGGAAATTAACATATTAGTGTAGGGGATAGGGAAAGTATAAAAAATTTGATTGTTAAAATGGAGACTCCAGATCCCCAGAGCTTACATATGGTCTCCACTCAACATTCTCTTTCATTATTGCTGTGTCATACACCCTTTGCTCCCACTACTACTAGCCCCATCCATTCATCTTTTATTCTACCACTATCTCTCTCCAACTACGACTGTCTGCTGTGTGTTCCTTTTCCCTCTGGTACTGTCTCCTCTGTTTTCATCCATTATTTTCTGATGTTCTCTTTCATCAGAAAAAAGTGCAGCTATGCCTAAATTTTTGATGAAGAAGGCAAAATGAGGACTGGACTGTTCTGCCAGAGTCTTTTAAACAGTAACATAGCAGCCTTTCATCTGCACTATCAGGTTCATTTTTTAGCTTGTTCCCTTTTTTGTGCTATTGCAGCATGTGTCATAAATTTGGGACAAATACTATAGACCAATAAAGATTTGACAATTTCTTTGTATACTTTGACACATTTATATACAGGGTATGATGAATAACAAAAATAAATTCTCTCATATATCCAGATAAGATATGAGACTGTATGATATACAAAAAGTGTCTTCAAATGAGATGATAAGTACTTCACACCAGCTGCCAAATCCACTTGAATAGCCACTGGCACACTGTATAGATTCATTACTTGAATATCAAATAATATCTGTGCAACAAATGAGATGCTGTTGAGCTCAAAAGTTTTAAAATTTCATGTGTGCTATGAATGAGCTAAAATCAAACACTTGCAAAGTCTATATAGTGAGTTTTTACCTCTGAAATCTATTTAAAATCTGTTGCAGGGTGCACAGTATAGTAACTTTAACAAAAAAAATTAAATAAAGAAATTAGTCTTTCATTGAGCTAATATACAAAACTGTAAAATAATAAAAACACACACAAACAAACAATCGAGGTTTTGCAACCATTGGCTGATTCATCAGGAAAAGAGGAAGGAAGGAAGGGAAAAAGGCAAAGATGTGGGTTTTAAGGGAGTGGATGAGAAGTCATTCCAATCCCGGGAGTGGAAGGACTTACCTTAGGGGAAAAAAGGAAAGGCAAACAAGCACACACCCACCCACACATATACACACGCAAACACACCAAGTTTATAAAACTATTAGTAACAACTCTCAGTTTTTGTCTTAAAATCTATGCCAATATGTCATGAAATGAATGAAACTTTCACTCTGCAGTGGAGTGTGTGCTGATATGAAACTTCCTGGTAGATTAAAATTGTGTGCCGGAACTGGGACTTGAACCAGGGACCTTTGCCTTTATAGAGCTCTTTCCCACGAAAGATCAACATTCCAGGTTCGAGTCCCGGTTTCAGCACACAATTTTAATCTGCCAGGAAGTTTCATGTCATGACATGATTGACTTAAATGATAACAGATAAAAAAGACATGTTTTAAAGATGGGCACAATGTAACTAACATCTATGGCAATGGTTCTATTGTATCATTTATGTTGGTCAAGTAAAATAAAAATTCCAGTTATCACATTCATTAAATACTTTATTTTCAGTAAATTAAATTGATTACAAGGTACACTAACACATTACTGAAATAATTAGCTTAGTGTTTCAGTAGACAAGATTCTTCTTACAGTTTTATATCTCTCACTATTAATCATATTATAACTGCCATAAAACTTAATCAACGTGCATAATTCTTATGTATCCAAGTCTACACAGAATTCATGATGTTATCTGTGAATGTGGCTGTTACATATCAAAGGACTAAACTATATATGTTACAAGATATTTAAAATGATGTGGTACTGTACACCTTTTTATAATGCTGTGCTGAGAAACATAATTGAGGTGAGAAAGATAAAATACTATTGATGAAAGAATGTGATACTACAAACTGAAGCTTTGCTTGTTCTAGACCTAGTGCATACCACATACATACTTTACAACTAAAGACATCTGTGATCCCTTGATATAACACGTGCTATTTTGTTTCTCATTTTAACCTGCACTATTGTCCTTGAACTGATTCATTTCATTGGCTTAGATTACTGACCAAAAACATTCGTGTGTGTAATCTCTTCAGTGTCAAATCATCCAACATAAATATTGAAAAACTCTATTCCCCCACTGATCACTTTAGATTTAACATAGATCATCATAAGTACAAGGTCTCAAATAGATTTTTTTTTTATCTTATCTTTACTTCCTGACATTGCACTGCTTCTATTCAGTGGCTGAATTTTTAGATCATGTGAAATACAACAGACTTGAAACAAGACTGTGCAAAAGTAGTTACTGTTCTTAAAACAAAGTCAAATAGAATTTAATCTGTAGCACTATTAAAATATATTGTAATCTGTAGATATTTTCTAGATTAATAAAGAATTGAACTAAAACAAAAAGACAGGAGCACTTGTTTAAATAATTCACTATGTGCTGATGATGCAGTGATTCTAGCAGATAAAAAGATGACCTTCAAAAAGGAACCAACTTAATACAAATAAGTGCAATAATTGACATTGAAATATCAAAAGACAAAAAGTAAGAAAATGGTCTTTGTGAAGAAAGATCCAATTAGAACCAAACTAGTGATAGATAAGAATATTTTAGAACAAGTAAACCATTTCAGTTACCTTTGATGTGAGGTGACATATGGCAAACAATATTGACATTAAGCTTAAAAAATTCAGCTGGGTATGTGAGACAATTAACATAAACCTAAAACACAAAACAAGGAAAGACACTCAAGTTGTACAAAACCAGTGCAGTTCCCATATTGCTCAATGTAAGTGAGACGTGGGTGATTACCGAGAAGCAAGAAAGCCTTATTCAGGAACAAGCAATGATATTCCAGACATGAGTTATAGATCACAAGAGAAGAAGAGCTAAGAAATCAAGATATTAGAGACGAACTACAAATCTTTAGCCTAAATGATAAAATTAGAGATTACAAAAGAGAATGAATACAAACAGTATGAATCCACATCTACATATATACATGTCCTAATTGTACACACCCACTTGATGGGATGATGGGAGTAACAATTAAAAATTTACTTTGATCCACTATATATGCATTTGCAATGGTTTCGTTCTATTCTGCAAAGGTTTAGTAAGTAACATAAGAGAGAGAGAGCAAAGGTTTAGTAAGTAACATAAGAGAGAGAGAGAGAGAGAGAAAGAAAACATTTGTCTGCTATTTTACATATACTTAAATCAGAAGACCATTTCCCAAGCAGTAGAAGCAATGTGTCATTCATTTCTACTTTTTGTACTTGTCAATGATTCTACTACACTCCTAAATTATTTACCTTCTGCCAGAAACTTCTTTGGCATATTTATTTGATTGCTTTATTTGTATGTTTGTGTATGGTAGCCTTGAACTGTATAATATTTTAGATTCAGTTCAAGTAGCATAGTGGGAAGTAACAACTTTTTTGCTGAATCTTATTTTGACATCGGTCACTTTCATATTGGGTGTGAGAAACTCTTGCAGGGTGTTGACCCCAGCCCGAGGCATTCGATCAAATGGGAAGCCCATGGCTCGTGTGTCTGGGAAAAGACGGTTGCGCCATCCACAGTAGCTAAATGGCTGCTGGCAGCCCTCTGGTAGAGGTTGCTCCACCTGTAAAAAACACGCATCCACCTATATTAATTCACAATTGTTTTTCTGAAAAAGCCTTATCCCAAAAATTCATAAATCTATTTTTATTCACTAGGTTGCATATCTAGATGTTCAGATTAAATAAGATACCATAATTCACATGCAGTTACAGAATAGTTTTGCTACATTGATCATCACATAGTATCATAATAACACGAGACTTACATACATAGATGTGACAGATAAAAATAAATAAATAAAAATTATAATTAAATCAATAAAAAAGAAAACAATGAGTGAGATAGAGCAGTGGTTAGCACACTGAACCAATATAGGGGAGGGTGGTGTTGTGGTCTTCAGTCTGCCGACTGGTTTGCTGCAGCTCTCCACGCTACCATGTCCTGTGCAAGTCTCTTCATCTGAGAATAAATTCATCCTTTTCAATCTGCTTACTGTATTTGTCCCTCAGTCGTCCTCTATGGTTTTTACCCCACACACTCCCCTCTAATGCTAAGTTGACAATTCCTTGATGTTTAAGAATGTGTCCCACCACTCTACCCCATCTGTTAGTCAGGATATGCCAGAAACTCCTTTACTCCCCAATTTGGTTAAGCACCTCCTCATTAGTTACATGATCTACCGATCTAATATTCGTCATTTGTCTGTAGCACCACATTTCAAAAGCTTCTATCATCTAACTCCTTATCGTCATCCAAGTTTCACTCCCATAAATGCTACACTCCAGACAAATGATTTCAGAAAGGACTTCCTAACATTTACATTAATGTTGGCTGACAAAGAGGTCTTCATGCTCTTTTAAACTGTAATTTTTCTGCCATTTAAGTCTTTATGCAGATTGTTCTTATTTCTAATAAAAATTTTGTGAACTGTGTTGCTGGCTGGAAAAAGGAGTATATATATTATAAAAAATCTAATAGTGAAATAAATACATCAATTAACAATAGGAGATTCATTCATTTATTTGAAGATTGTTCTTTTAAACATAATACTTCTAGCCACATATTTACTCAAGAAATTACCTAAAAATATGGTACCTGAAGTGTAATGGCTCCATGTGATGCGTATGAAAGAATCCTAAATGAAGATAGCACAGATTCTTATTAAATATCCAAATTAGATGTTACTAATGATTTAAAAGTTCCACATAATAATAAACGTCCGCCTCCGTTATCCAGTGGACATCATGTAGGTTGTCACTCGGAAGGGGGGAATCTATTCTCAGTCGGGTCAGAGATTTCCTCCAATTGGGGACTGGGTGTGTGTTGCCCTCATAATAATTTCATCATCGACACACATGTCGCCCAAGTGGCGTCACCAAAACACATGAACCATGCACGACGAACTTAGCCCCAGATGGGGTATCATCATCATGATAATAAACAAAAATTAGTGACAAATGATAATACATAAAAAGATCAGCCTCTGATTAAATTTTTATCTGATTATAAAGTTTTGAAAAAAGAATAAATAAAAGAGAGAAATCTCTCTCAGCTGCTTCTCTACACCAGAAATACCTATTACTATGTCCTCCATTTTGGAATTACTATTTTGATCAAATGATGGTACATTTGTTCGGTGGTCCTGCATGAAAGATTTCTTAAAGGTTAAATTTAGAACTTTAGATTTCCATTTGCTTTCTACTATTACTGCCCTGGAATGATTAACAAGTGATTGGATAGTGGGCTTTGACTCACTTAGTGATTTTACATAGGACCAGAATTTTTTCGGGTTCTCAGAAAGAACTTTTGCCAAGGTATGGCTGTGGTAATTATTGTATGCTTCGCACATCGATCTTTTTATAGACACAAGAATCTACTAACTTTTGCCTGTCATCATTTGCGTTTTCTTTTTTGAACTGAGAGTACAACAGTCTTTGCTTTCTCAGTAGCTTTCTTACATTATTATTATACCATGGTGGATCTTTTCCATCCTCAATCGACTTTACCGGCACATATTTCTCTAACCCTTTATGTACAATGCACTTAAATTTAGTTCCCAATTCTGCTACATACATAGTACTGGAACTAAATGATTCCCATTCATTTTATTAGTGCGATCCTAACATTGCTTATCAGCTCTTCCCAACAAAGACACGCTCCTAGCCTTCTTGATTGGTTTTTGAACTCTGGTCACCACCAACGCTAGGATGATATCATGATCACAAATTCCTGTCTCTACACAGACATTGTTCATAAGGTCAGGCCTGTTCATAGCTATAACGTATAAAATATTTCTATTGCGCGTGGGTTGTCAGTTTAAATGCTCAAGACAGTTTTCGGAGAATGTATCCAAAAGTACCTCGCAAGACTGCTTGTCTGTACCGCCTGAAATGTAACTAGAGAGGTCCCAATCTATACTCTTAAGGTGGAAGTCTCCCCTGACTAATATTAAATGGCCTGGATACCTAAGCACTACCTGCTGTAAAATTTCTTTGAATGACTCCAAAACTGTTACAGCAGCACTGGGGGGCCAGTAAAAACACCCATCTATTAACTTCACTTCTTTTAGATCTGTTATACATGCCCAGATAACTTCACAGTTACTTTCAACCTCAATCTCAGTAGAAACTACATCTTTGTCCACAGTGATGAACACTCCTCCTCCAGTTGTGTCTGATCTATCTTTCCAATATACATTTCACACCTCGCTAAATATTTCTGAACTTGCCACATCATGACTTAGCCAGCTTTTGGTGCCTAAAACTATCTGGGCACAATAATTTCCATGCAGTGAGGTAAATTCAGTAACTTTATTTTTAATACTTTGAAATTTCGCGGCTAATATTTTGATAGTCGAATTTTTTAGCCGAATGTGGCCTGAATTCACTGTCTAAATGTTGACAGGCAAGTGCTCACCAGAGTTTGTGCCTAGCCTAAGAAAAAACCCTGTGCACTCCGCAAGTACTCTGCTACCCGAGTATCCACTTCCTTAGTGTAGTGCACCCCTGATCTATCTAGGGGCATCCTACAATTCTCTGCCCAATAATGAAGATCCAGAAATCTGCAGCCATGACTGTCACAGAGTCGGCAAAGCCTCCACTCAGCCACTCAGCCACCAAAGGAGCCCTGGGAACAATGCTACAATCGACAACTCTGCTTGCACCCCGTTTGCAAGGGCAGCAGCCTTCACCAATTCCACCAGCCGCCCTTAGGAACTGAAGACGTCCTCAGAACCCAAGCAACAAGCGTCATTGGTACCGACATGAGCCACGACTTGCAGTCGACCGCACCCCACACCCTCGATAGCTATCGGCAAGGTCGACTTCACATCTCAGATGAGGCCCCGCAGCAGACACACCGAGTGCATGTTGGACCTCTTTCTGGATCTCAATGCTATCTGCCTAAGTAGCACCATCACACGCCTAACATTGGAGCTCCCAGTATCTAATAATCCCTTCCCCCTTTGCACCTGCTCGGACCCAGCTGAAGGAGTGGTGACACGTCCACTCACAGGACGAACGGACATGGACGGTTGGCCAGCCTCCACATTCGCCTTCCGTCTCGAGCGATGCGAACGCCATTCAACCTCTGGCGGAGAGGGCGGCTCAACCACGTCCGGTACACGTGAAGGAGCCAAGGTAGCAAGGACAGAGGGCCAAGCATGAGACACCTGACGTGTCCCACTCTATGCACCAGACTCCCCACCATTGCTGCACCCCAAGACAGCAGTCTGAAGTCGGCTGACCATAGCCAACAGCACGCTTAGCTGTTCATGAACTGCTGCAATATGGAGCTCAAGTACAAGATATTGTTGTCATGCAACCGGAAGTGAAAGCTTATGACTGGTTAAAAATGGAACTGATCCGCCGTGTATCCATGTACCAGAAAGAGAGTATCCATAAAGTACTTACTCAAGAGTACTTTGGAGACCACCTCTGTAGCTCTGAGGGATTGGTGTTAGGTGGCAGTATCCAAATGGCACGTGAGAGATAATATTTGCCAAGATCTCTGGAATCATGCTGGAGGGCATCCTCTGCCATAAGATATTGGGGTTCCCCCAGGCGAACAGTCCATCTATGACCATTCATCCATTCACCCAATTTGTTGGTGGTCATGCCATCATTCCACCCCCATGAACCACAGACATTGCCGAGGTGGGGTGGCTTGCGTGCCTCAACGATGCAGATAGCTGTACCGTAGGTGCAACCACAACGGAGGGGTATCTGTGGAGAGGCCAGACAAACGTGTGGTTCCTGAAGAGGGGCAGCAGCCTTTTCAGTAGTTACAGGGGCAACAGTCTGGATAATTGACTGAGCTGGCCTTGTAACATCAGCTAATGTGGCTTTGCCACACGGTTACTGCGAACGGCTGAAAGCAAGGGGAAACTACAGCCGTTACTTTTCCCGAGGACATGCAGCTCTACTGTATGAAAATATGATGATGGCATCCTCTCGGGTAAAATATTCCGGAGGTAAAATAGTCCCCCATTCGGATCTCCGGGCGGGGACTACTCAGGAGGATGTGATCATCAGGAAAGACAATACTGGCATTCTACGGGTCGGAGCGTGGAATGTTAGATCCCTTAATCGAGTAGGAAAATTAGAAAATTTAAAAAGAGAAATGGATAGGTTGAAGTTGGATATAGTGGGGATTAGTGAAGTTCGGTGGCAGGATGAACAGGATTTCTGGTCAGGTGAGTACAGGATTATAAATACAAAATCAGTTGGGGGTATCACAGGAGTAGGACTGATAATGAATAAGAAAATAGGAATGCGGGTAAACTACTACGAGCAGCACAGTGATCGCATTATCATTGTCAAGATAGATACGAAGCCAACACCGACAACAGTAGTACAGGTTTATATGCCAACTAGCTCTGCCGATGATGAGGAAATCGAAGAAATATATGAGGAGCTAAAAGAAATTATTCAGACAATTAAAGGAGAGGAAAACTTAATTGTTATGGGAGACTGGAATTCGGTAGTAGGACAAGGAAGGGAAGGGAAGATAGTAGGTGAATATGGTCTGGGCAGAAGGAATGAAAGAGGAAGTCGCCTGGTAGAATTTTGCACGGAACATAATTTAATCATAACAAACACGTGGTTTAAGAATCACAAAAGAAGGTTGTATACTTGGAAGAGACCAGGAGACACTGGAAGGTATCAGATAGATTTTATAATGGTAAAATATAGATTCCGGAATCAGGTTATAAACTGCAAGACATACCCAGGGGCAGATATAGACTCTGACCATAACTTGTTAGTCATGAACTGTAGGCTGAAACTGAAAAAACTGCAGAAAGGTAGGAAAATAAGGAGATGGGACCTGGATAAATTGAAGGAACGTGAAGTTCTGGTGAATTTCAGAGGGAGATTTAGGCAACAATTGACAGAAACAGGGGGAAATAAAACAGTAGAAGAGGAATGGGTAGCATTGAGAGATGAAATAGTGAAGGCAGCAGAGGACAAAATAGGTAGAAAGGCAAGACCTGCCAAAAATCCTTGGATAACACAGGAGATACTAAATTTAATTGATGAAAGGAGAAAATATAAAAATGCAGTAAATGAAACAGGCAAAATGGAGTACAGACGACTAAGAAATGAGATTGATAGGAAGTGCAAAATGGCTAAGCAGGAGTGGCTAGAAGCCAAATGCAAATCTGTATAAGAATGTATAAGAAGGGGAAAAGTAGATACCGCCTACAGAAAAATCAAAGAGACATTTGGGGACAAGAAAAGCAATTCTACGAATATCAAGGACTCAGATGGGAAACCAGTTCTCAGCAAAGAAGGGAAAGCTGAAAGGTGGAAAGAGTACATAGAGCAGCTCTACAAAGGAAATGAACTTAGAGACGATGTTGTAGGAAGGGAAGAGGAAGTAGATCAAGATGAAATAGGAGATACTATACTCAGAGATGAATTTGACAGAGCCTTGAAAGACCTAGGCCGGAACAAGGTCCCAGGAGTAGATGATATACCCTCAGAGCTACTAAAGTCTCTGGGAGAGCCAGTCATGACAAGACTATTTGAACTGGTGTGTAGGATATATGAGACAGGCGAAATGCCCTCAGACTTTAAGAAAAATGTAATAATCCCCATTCCAAAGAAATCAGGTGCAGACAGGTGTGAAAATTACAGAACCATCAGTTTGATAAGTCATGGTTGCAAAATTTTAACACGAATTATCTACAGGAGAATGGAAAAGCTGGTAGAAGCTGACCTAGGGGAAGATCAGTTTGGATTCAGGAGGAACGTAGGAACCCGGGAGGCAATACTCACTTTACGTCTTATCTTAGAAGATAGATTAAGGAAAGGCAAATCTACATTTTTAGCCTTTGTAGATTTGGAGAAAGCGTTTGACAATGTTGACTGGACTACACTCTTTCAAATTCTGAAGTCAGCAGGGGTACAATACAGGGAAAGGAGAGTTATCTACAACTTGTACAAAAGCCAGACCGCAGTTATTAGACTCGAAGGGCATGAAAGGGAAGCATCAGTTGGGAAGGGAGTAAGACAGGGTTGTAGCCTTTCTCCGATGTTATTCAATTTGTACATTGAGCAGGCGATGAAGGAAAGCAAGGAAAATTTTGGAATAGGGATTAAAGTTCAGGGGGAAGAAATAAAATCATTGCGTTTTGCTGATGACATTGTAATTCTGTCAGAGACAGCGAACGACCTGGAAGAGCAGTTGAATGGAATGGACAGTGTGTTGAAGAGAGCGTACAAAATGAACATTAACAAGAGCAAAACAAAAATAATGGAATGCGGTCTTAGAAAATCAGGCGATGCTGAAGGAATTAGATTAGGTAACGAAACAATGAAGGTGGTAGATGAGTTTTGTTACTTGGGTAGTAAAATAACATGCGATGGTCGCAGTACAGAGGATATAAAATGCAGAATGGCAATGGGAAGAAAAGCATTTTTGAAAAAGAGAAATTTGCTAACATCGAATATTAATTTAAGTGTAAAGAAGTCTTTTCTGAAGGCATTTGTGTGGAGTGTTGCCTTGTATGGGAGTGAGACATGGACGATAAACAGTGCGGACAGGAAGAGAATAGAGGCTTTTGAAATGTGGTGCTAGAGAAGAATGCTGAAGATTAGGTGGGTAGATCGCATAACTAATGAAGAGGTACTGAACAGAATTGGTGAGAAAAGGAATTTTTGGCATACCCTAACTAAAAGAAGGGATCGCTTGGTAGGACACATTCTTAGACATCGAGGAATCGTAAATTTAGCATTGGAGGGAAGTGTGTGGGGTAAAAATCGCAGAGGGAGGCCAAGAGACGCGTATAGTAAGCAGATTCAAGTGGATATGGGTTGCCGTTCTTATGAGGAGATGAAAAGGCTTGCTCAGGATAGAGTAGGGTGGAGAGCTGCATCAAACCAGTCTCCGGACTGAAGACCATAACAACAACAACATGCCATCATAAAGAGCCACATAATGGTGTTGATATATGATGTGCGTTGTCTCGCATGTGGCCCTGCCTTGAATAGGGTAGGTACTTCTGTGGTGGGGCTGGAGTATGTTGTTGTAGGAGGATGCATTGGACAGGTTTTGCAGCGGGATCAGTTACAGGGAAAGGAACCATTAGGTAGGGAGGGTTGTTTTGGGATGTTGTAAGGTTGGACGAGGATGCTGCGGAGGTTGGGAGGATGGCGGAAGGCTACTCTGGGTGGTGTGGGAAGAACATTTTGGAGTGATGATCTCATCTCAGGGCATGACTTGACTGAGCAATTTGTTGAGGCATTCCAGGCCGGGATGGTACTGGGTGACTAAGGGGATGCTTCTGGGTGGTCTACGGTTAGGAACATTGTTGCTAGAAGGAGAAGAATGTACTGCTCACGAGATCTACTTTTGGAAGAGTTCTGTAGGGTAGTTGCGTGAGAGGAAAGCATTGGACAGAAGTTATCGTTACAACAAGGATCAGGCGTACATTTCTTTACAATTGCAGGCTGTACAGAGTCACAGAAGCTGATAAAAGTACCTGAGTGACCACAAGAATCAAGCATGCAATGTCTTTTATAAACTTCCCTATATAGGGTTCATTTCTGACAAGGTTGGAAAATATTTAAGAAACTCTGGAATAACATGTGCCTTTTATGTGCCAAACAAAGTCAGTTTACAACTTAGTGGTACAAAATCCAGAGCCACAAACCATACACACAATCAGGTGTTTATCAGATTGCTTGTAATGACTGTCAATGTTTCTATATTAGACCAAATGGATGCGCATCTAACATCTATTTTATGAAACACTGGAACTTGAATAATTCAAGATCCATGATCACTAGTCATCTAAAAACACAACAGCATTCTATCTCAGGCATAAATCGTAATTTAAACCAATAGGTCGGGTCCTCAATTTGCTGGAGGAAACTGAGTTCATATATAATTTTAACCAGTATCCACCTTATACACTCAGTGAACAAACAACACTGAAACATATGGCACTGTTAAGTAATTATAAGTTTAGCAAATAATATATCATACTTCATGCCTGATTTTCTAAACTTTCTCTTGTTGCCTACCCAATATTACACATAACCCTTTCAGACCTAAGGCTGTAGGTCATGTGGCATTAATATAGAAAGAGACATTTAAGATATGTATAGTAATTCATTACAAAAAAGAAAATAAATTGATTTTCAAAAATTTTGTACCCACACATTTGTCTGTTTTGGGCCTCCACTACAAATTTTTATGATCTGCACTATCTTACAGTAACATGCCTTTGAAAGAAATCACATAATAATATCACATGATCATATAAAATCAACTGGCTGTTAGATATGATAGCTTCACATGTCAAAACAAGAATATCAACACCTTGTTGACAATACTTTCTTGCTGCCATTGTAAGTGTATTGGAAGTTTGTCGACTTTACCGACTGCTGATGCCACCCAGTGTAGAAACATGGAACTAAAACATGTTGTGCACATTACCACAGTCTATCAACAATTGTGTGATGCAGGCTCAAACTTCCTAGTGTGAATCACAAAGAAATAAAGCAAGCAAAACCAGAAATACACAATTGTTACGTGCAGGGCCTGAAAGGGCTATCATGGACCCACAAGCTCATTATGTTATCCTCCCCCCCTTTCACCCTGTCCTTTTTTCAATTTTCAATATCTATACTACTGTTATCTTGCTGAAGAATGCCATGTTCCAAAATTGTTATTTTGAATGATCAACTCTGCATCAGTGTCTTGTAGGATTGTATTCCCTTAACATCTTCACGTGCAGTTCACTCAGTTATGACTTAACTTTTAAATCAATCACTGGGTCAGTTTGGTCTCCACTTTATTGTAATAGAAAGATGAGTAGTCTGAAATTCTATGAGTTGACAATTTTATGAATTGAAACACTTAGTAAATTTTACTGTGGTGCATAACTGACTTAACAGAAGCAAGAACTGGACATGGGCAACATCGGTGATCAGGATATCCAAAACATTTAAGTAAATAACCCCTTAAATAACATGCCATTTACTCTGTGTAGCTGCTTCCTCTCTGTAGTGCACCCATAACCTATAGAGGTAACTCCTACAGTTTTCCTAAAGATTTCCGTAATGGAGCTCTTAGTATCAGCAAATCCCAGACCCGTGATTCACCCTGTGGTGAGCGTATCCCCCTCATGTCTGGTACACTGAAATATGCCTCGGCAATAGAGTCTGTGAGCAATACAATCAACAGCTAAGGTGTCTTATGGAATGCATAAGAATCTCCATTGCCATTGACTGTATGTAGTATGTGATGTGGAAGGGTGTAACATAACTATGTCAGTGCATGCTGTCACCTCATTTCTAACAGCAGAAAATGTGCCTCCAAATGAAATCCACAGAAATATGGAAGTTTTATATATTGATAGTATGGACATTAGTAATGTGTGATAATGGGTTATTCATACTCATCAAGAAGGAAACATTTGTGTTGAGTACACCATACACAAAATAAACTGTTAACAGAGGTACAATCTCCTGTTTCTTATGCCAGGAGTGAGTATTTGGGGACCCACCACATATACAATTTTCTGTACAGTAGACCTGGAGTAATAGGATGTACATGCTCTTGTAATTTGCTACACTTACCTAACAGTTGTTGCTGTGTTATCCAATGTTTTTCTCTGGTGAGTTCATCACTCTAATTCTGATGACTCTCATTGGTTGCCACGCTCTGATGTCCATGCCAACTCTGTCATATCCATTTCCTTCACTAAGAGCACATACAACACGTTGTTTCCATTACTGATGTCATCACAATCATCACCAACCCTGTTTTCATTATTTTAGGCATTTCAATTGGAGATACTTTTTTGGGGTTGTTTGTAACTAATGTATGTTTTGTTTCATACAGATCAACAACTGTCACCCTCTACCTGTTGACTGCTGCAATCATCTTTCACTGGTCATTCGAGATAAGTAACAGCTTCACTACAGAATGTGCAATCATACACTGTGCAGTTATTGAAATGTGAGAATTGTAATGACATTGCTGTTTAGCTGGTTTGAGTGGTTGCTCAGTTCATGTTACAGTCTTATTTTGACACTTTTACCAGAAACTGAAACTCCTGAGGTAGTAACCAACTTTCCAAACATTGTATTTGCA
Organism: Locusta migratoria; assembly: GCA_026315105.1. NCBI lineage: Eukaryota > Metazoa > Arthropoda > Insecta > Orthoptera > Acrididae > Locusta > Locusta migratoria. Next base: position 373,899,349 of record CM048745.1, read on the forward strand.
AATTGTATTTCTTTTTTCAGTTCAAACTTTATAGCCCTTTAAACCCATTGGGAAATGATTGTTTTTGGTTAATTTAGTGTTGGTTAGACACAAAGACTTTTCAGGGCTTGAAATCATCTTAAATCCATCAAAATAGCCCTTATTGACTCAATCAAAGATGTCCACCCAAATTTGATGCACAAAAACAGGAGCATCCCTCTTGTGACCCAGTACCACCCAGCACTGGAGCAGTTATGCCACATTATCCACCTTTCATCCTGTGCTGAAATGAGAAATACTCTACCCAATATCCGCTCCATCCTTTCTACAGTCATATTCTGTTGCCCACAAAACCTATGTAATATCCTTGTCCATCACTACTCCATCCCTGCTCCCATCTTCATCCCCTGTGGTTCATATCCCTGGAATAGATCCAGACACAAAACATTTCCTATCCACCATCCCACCACTACCAACTCCAGTCCTGTCACAGGCACTTCCTATCCCATAAAAGGCAGGGTAATCTGTGAAAGTAGTCATGTTATCTACAAACGGAGCTGCAACCACTGTGCAGCTTTCTACATCAACATGGCTGTCTATCTGAATGAATGGGCACCATTAATCTGTGGCCAAGAGACATATGGACCATCCTGCTGCAGAGAATGCAGCCCTGCATAATGTGGCTCACTTCAATGATTGCTACACAGCCTGTGCTAGATAGATCCTTCCCACTAACTCCAACTTTCCTGAACTGCACAGGTGTTGTAACTCTCCCTAAAACATATTCTACACTCCTGCAATCCCCCAGGCGTAAATCTTCACTAGTTCCAGCCCCCACCACCTTTCCATCCCCTTCCCTGTGCCACTTTATCCTTACGTACGTCTCCTATCCCACCACACATTCCAGTCCCTTCCCATCCTTCCACCCTTCCGTCAGACAGCACTGGTGTATTCCCCCCAGACAGCACTGGTGTATTTCCCATCTCCTCTCTTCCTGCTGCCCTCTCCTTGCCATTCCTCACCCCCACCACTGGTTGCTCTTACCATGACTGTGCTGAGCCCCACAGATGGGCTGCAGCAGCTTTGAATGGCGGTCGTGAGTGTGTGTGTGTGTGTACTTGTTTCGCCAACTGACAAAGGCTGTATTGGCCAGAAGCTTTGCAGTTTCTTTTTAAATTATTTGTGCCTCTCCATGGCTCATAAGACATCTTTGTGGTGAGCAGCAACCTATCCTTCACCAACATATTGTTGAATCCTTCCTGGAATTTCCATTGTTTCATAATATTATAACATTAATTAACTACATTCTCCTACGCAACAAAGGTGAAGAAAAATTATGGACTTAGGACAGATTCTGACATTATCTTTAACAGTAATATCACTAAATATTGTACTAATAATTTAAGTAGGATTAATAGAAAACTATTAAAATATTGTAGCATACCTTATCAATATTGTAATCAGTAACCATGGCGAATAGTTCTGCTGGGAATCCTTCATGTGTGCCCTTTGGGATAAGCATATGTTGTGGCCATCCACAGCCACAGAAACTCAAACTTTCTTCCTTTGTTGGGTTAGAACTGTTCAAATTACTAAATAGTCGTTCAGATGGCACTGTTACTGATGACTCGGTTGAATATCTCTCATATCGATTGCAACCAGGATCCACTAGAAAATGATTTATTCTGTGAGTCTGGCATACAGACACATCCACTGATCCCAATATTTCCATAAAAGATGAAATGTAACAAGCAAGTATTTCAATAATGCACTAAATGATCCTGAATAAATGAAATATTTCTGAAGCAAAAATTATTGCTTCGGAAAGTGGTTCTTCCACTAATGCAGTATTTTCCTTGTTATAATGTTATACTTCTTTTTATTGTAGCATATCTCTTTTATAATAACCAGCTTTTACTTATTGACTTTGGAATATTAGAGTACCACTTACTTCGCACTATGAAGTGATCAAGCTCTATGAAGAGATGTTTCTGATCTCGAAATAACATGGGAACCCCACGTTCATCATACTTTGGTGCCATAAATATTCTCACTGAACCTTTTCGAGGAGGTCCAGTGTTGTTAACCTACATTTTATATAAAAAATGATATTGTTAATGTAAGGGCACAAAAGAGAGAATATAAAACACAAAGTTAATGCATACAGGCTGAAGCATAGCATTAAAATTTGTATCAAATAAATTACAAAGTTAAAAAAGAAGTACAAGAGAAGTACTGAATTGGTTCAATATTGATACAAGACTATGTTGCTATGGAACTGAAATGTGCAGCATATGTTAAGACATACTACTCCTGGGAATTACTAGAAAGCTAAATGGAATTATTCCAATGGTTACACTACTGCTCCTTTTATAGCGTTCTTCCCCTTGTCTTTCACCTGCTTTTCATTGTACCAGTCAATGTATATGTATCATTGTATACCCACAATTTCCAAATTACTACTCATGTAACATTTTACATAATTTTATGTAATGGCTATCTGCTAAATCAAATGCCATTATTAATTTTGGATAAAACATTTACCTTTTGAATTAATCAGTAATTGAAATGTTCCATTAGCAGCTAATCATCAAAATGTTTTGTCACAAAATTATGAGTACTTAACTTAGAAGACAATAATACTGTTGTACTTTTCAGTAACCATTAAAATTTTTATAGTGATTATTTAGTGAGTAATTATGTACAATTTAAGTTTTGTCAGAACCCAAAAAATTATTCATTATTTGAGCACTTAAGCTTGTTTATTTCCCCAAGTTCTAAGCTGTATTTTTGGTACCTTAATTTTTTTGTACTAGATAATGCATTTGTTTATCCAAATAAGCCACTAATTATGAATTTGTGTAAAATACAGAAATTGTTTCTCTGATATTTTTACATGTTTAAGTCAGTAAACCAACATCTTAGTGTATACTGTATCTATCATATAGTACTGGACTACTTTAATTCTTCTATAAATATCAATTTTGTAGTTAAGCAAAATAACTAAAAGATGTAGTAAAATGTCACTCATTCTAATTTTTACTCTTATCGTTTTCTTTATATACATATATTAAGACGAAAAATTCCTAGCAGGAAAAATTAAATATAAAAAATAGACGAAGATTACTCACTAGGCGAAGGAGCACAGGTGTAATAGCATCACAAATAAATAAATGAATACACACACACACACACACACACACACAAACGCTAGCTTTCGCAGGCTAGCTGCTTCATCAGGCAGTAGGTAAGGAGAGGGAAAAGGAAATGATGAGGGTTTTAAGGAAGGGGGTAAGGAGCCATTCCAATCCTGGGACAGGAAAGACTTACCTTGGGGGAAAAATGGAGGGTAAACAAATGCACACACACCCACACATTCACACAGACACAAGTACACCTAGGCAGACATACTGTAGAAAGCCAGTTCATATCATATCAATTTGCAAACATAATCATTTTTACCATAACGTTTACAAAAGTCTTTTTTGTTTCATTACACTCATGAGAAACTTAAAATTAATAATGATAATAAAATAGCTAGCTAAGCCAGTGGTGTAAAAGCCCAATCAGTGCAGACCAAAAAAAGGGTCGAATATGGGAGTTAATTCGTATCAATTTTTTTGTAAATTTGGAGACGGGAGTGCCATGACCAATACATACTAAAAATCCTTACTGGAGGAGGTGAGTGTGGGAGTGAGGTGGGTTTGAAGATCAGTTTCGTACATTTTTCTTAAATAACTAAAATTCCGTAGCCTCTAGCGAAAACGTCTCCCAGATATTGTAGCTGGGATAATTCTTTGCAACTTACCAATGCTTATTTCACCACATTAAAGAATGACTGTACGTAACACATTATTTTATTTTTTATTTATTTATTTATTTATTTTCCTTTAGTTGTTATTTTGTCAACCCGACTGCTTGAAGAAGGTGAACGATATGAGACATCATGCATCTGTCAGGACAATTGACACTTTTTTTGATAAGAAGTTCAAGTCGGAAAATGAGGCAGAAGGAGAATCGTTGCCTATGCTACAAATCCTACCTCCCAGCTGCACTGATTCTGATGTTGACTCTTCTGATGCTGGAGGGTCGAAAAGTGAGCTGGCCTTCACTACCGTCTGACATTGGGTGTTACAAGCGTCAGTCAGATGTAGACAACTTCACTAAGGCTATGCTGCTAGAGAGACACTGGACACCACCTTCCGATTATCATTTCCCTTATTGTGCAGTTACCACAAAAGGGAAAAAGATAAAGAAATATGCCCAGAGGTCATATTTGGAAAACTTCCACTGGCTCATACTGTCACACGAAGATCAAGGGCTTTATTGCAAATACTGCACTTTGTTCGGTGTGAGCTCTGGTGGTGGTTTTCAGACGAATACGCATCTCAAGTGACTGGTCAGAGAACCTTTGAAGGCATTCAATGATTTGCTTGGAGAACGAGGAGCGCTTTTGACCCACCAGCGGAACAAATATCACCAATGGGCTGTTGAGGCTGGCAAAAACTTCCTTTTTAGTTTTCATCATCCTCAACGTGACGTGGCTAACAAGGTTTGTTCACAGAGAGATGCTCAAGTTAAAGAGAACCGGTAACGTAGTATCAGTAGTATAATTTTCTGTGGACATCAAAATATTTCTTTGCGTGGTCACAGAAACGACGGAGATCTGTACCAAAGAAGTACAACGCAAAACTGGTGCCTCTAATCATGAGAGGGATAATGTTGTGAGTAGCAACAATGGGAATTTCAGAGCTGTATTGTGCTTCAGAGTTGATTCAGGTAATTCAAATTGAGGTAGTCATGTAGAAAACGTCTTCAAATGCCACATATATCATCAAAACCACACAGAATCAACTAATTGACGTATGCAAAGAAGAAATTCAAGAAAAGATTTTATCCAGAGTTAGAGAAGCATAGTTTTTTTCTCTTATTTTTGATGAAACCACAGACATTTCTCACATTGAGCAGCTCAGTTTATCTGTCTCTTACCTTCATGAAGGAATTCGTAGGGAAGATTTTATTACGTTTTGTAACGCTTATGAGAAGATTTGTCCTGAAAATGCAAATGAAAAGTGTCGTCTAACTGGATTTGCTCTTGCACACATATTTAAAGGTCTTTGCAAGAAATTTAATATTGATCAGAATATGTGTGTTGGAATTGGCACTGACAGTTGTTTAGTTATGGTTTCTGAGTCAAAGGGTGCCATTCAGGAGCTTATGAAGACAGCCGTTAACGCAAAACATTGCCCTTGTAGTAATCATTTGTTGAACAACTGTCCCGCAAATTCTTCCAAGGTCACGGTTTGTCGCAACACATCAGCAAAAATTTAGAAAATAGTAGCATTTGCTAATGCCTCTGCAAAAAGACATGCCGTCTTTAAGGAAGCACTTGGTGGTATAGCAATGAAGGGCATCTGTGAGATGTGTTGGGAGGAGAGACATGACGGTCATCTGCAGTTTCAAGGTGACAATTTGTTGAAGATATGTGATGCCCTCCATAAGATTTCACTGTGGCGTGACAGTACAACGACATCTGAAGACCAGTGCCTTCGACAGGCGTTACGCAGCCCAGAATTCATTCTCTCGGCTGTCTGCCTGGGTGACATATTAGGTAAGTTGCGATGTATACTATTTTTATCTTCCGTTTTTCTTACTTATTAATACACAAATTATTATTTTTGTTCATTTTTCAGTTTTTCATATTGCTTCTTCCTTACTGTAGGGATAACTGTGTCTCTCAGCCGCTTCCTTCAGTCAACGACTATAGATTTAAAGAGAGCAATGGATGCAATGAAGGATACCATAAGCGTTCTAGAGCAGAAGAGACGAGATGTGGATTCGGTGTTCCAGCTGTTATTCTCTGAAGCTCAAAACGTTGCTGAGCAATTGGATGTGGAATTGAAAGCACCATGTTTGGTATCTCGACAGGTGCACCGAGATAATCACTTGACTGCACAGTCCACTGAAGAATACTTTTGGACGGCCTCGTACATACCATTGTTAGAGAACATCACATCAGATCTTAAGGAGAGGCTCTCTCCAGATGTGATGAATCTCTTCAGTTTAAGGATTTTTTTGCCGCATACATCATACAAGAAGACATTGTAACTGTGAAAGAAACAGCGGAGGTGTACAGGCAGCTGCTGGGTAATTCTGTTTCATTTGTAGTGCCAGAGTACAAATTGTGGGTGGCTAGGTGGAAGCGCCATGTAGAGGCAGGCCATAAAATTCCTGAGTTTCTTTTTGACATAATCGAGATGTGCGACAGTGAACTGTATCCTAATATTTCAACAATTCTAAAAATTTTAGCCACGCTACCAGTTAGTGTAGCAACAGCAGAATGCACATTTTCAACCCTTCGTTGCCTCAAGACTTGGCTAAGAGCAACCATGGGGGAAGAACGACTCAGTGGTCTAGCTTTATTACATATCCACCGAGATATTGATATTGACATCGACGCTGCTATTACTAGATTTGCGAAGATAAAAAACAAACGTCTTGAATTTGTCTTGTGAATTGTACGTTAATTTAATAAAATAATTCATACATTCTATTGCTATTTTCATCAATATTGAAATCCTGTGCATCTGTAACAGTTATATTTAGTCGTGGTGGGGGTGGGCAAGGAGCGATGTAGGGGGCACAGAGTATTTACAACAAAAGTAATCTACACATTAAAACAAGTTACTTTAATTCCAAAACTGTAAAAAGAACAATATTCATTTATTACTGGTTTCGGCAGATCTAAGCTGCCATCTTCAGGTTTTGTACATAGCTAAAAGTACATCTTTAGCCACTGGTATGGCGTCTGTTTGTAAAAACAGGTTGATGGGAACTAAAGTGTGTCAAGAATGATATAGCATAAAAGTCGCCAAACCAATGGCTAATGCTGAGTTTTTAGTTACGTAAAAGATCTGACAATGGATGCCAAGATCTGTCGAAATTGGTAATAACTGAATATTTTGAAGTGATCCTTGGGATCTTATACTTTGTAGAGTTTTTGAATCGCCCCCGGAAGGTGACATAATGTAAAAATTTATGTTATTTTAATTCCCCCTTTAGGCTTGTAAATCATGAAATAATTGTGAGCCCCCTGGAGCTGAAACTTAGATCCATCCCTGGAGGGGAGGGGGGGGGGGGAGTAAAACGCGACAAAAGCATAAAGGTGATCTGTGACCCCCTCCAAAACAAAACCCTGGATCTGCCCCTGATATGGCACGTACAAGCTTGCACTTATCGGAGACATTAATATTGACATCATATGTAAAACACAGACTGTTGCCTATTTCATAAATAGTTTAAGAGCTGTTTACTTATACTGTTCCAATAAACTGCAAACAAGAATGAGAGCGTGCCTAGACAATCAAAATGATCTACATTGTGGTGCAGTAGATCCAATGATATTAGATCATCAAGGCCTAAGCAGAACAACTGAATAACCAGGCCCAATGACATGGTGAGACGACACAGTCATACATACAGAATGTTTTGGCATTGTGTAACATAGTCAATCCAAATACGACTGAGGCCAACAAAACCAAGCATCTGATGAAGGGTATTGCAGAATACATGTACCACGCTCTTCCGATAAAAGATGTCGCTACAATGTAGGTGTTCATCAAGTGGTGCCAGCGCATTGAAGAGATGCAACAAATGAGGGTTGAATGAAACAAGTATGACAGGCTGTCGAATGTAGTCGCTATGGCCATTGTGGAAGACCAGCATGGCTTCGCTTGTCTCACATGACAAATTGTGAGAGAAGAATTACAACAATTTATGGCAGCCAGGACTATTAGACCGAACGAGCATCAGATTATGGCCATGGGTGTAAGCCCTGTAAGTCGAGAGAGAGCCAATGCCGCTGAGGAAGAGGTATTTCCGACATTAGCGCCAGTCCGCCCCGCCAGTCACACACGGCGCGAAGAATGGCCTCATCTTACAATGACTTATGCTGCAGCCACCAAACGACAGCCTAGGAACTGGCCGACACAGCCACAACCAACTCCCCCGGCAACTAAGATGCCCCGCAGAAGAACAGACGTCTAGAGGACAGAAGACAACACACCACTGTGTTTCCATTGTGGGCGCCCTGGACATGTTGTACGCTACTGCAGAGAGAGAAGGTGAGTATTCGACAATTATTTTGCCGCAAGACGTCAGCCATCAAAGCAGTTCTATCCCAGGCAGTCAACTGCTGATGAGTTCAGTCAACCTATAGGAAGAAGGCATCGCCATACCCTGGATGAGGTTGCTTCCCGACGCACCGCTGCCATTCACCGTCGCCGTAAAGAAGTACCAGCAGCTCCCCTATCCACCGCGCCCAGGAACACTAAGCGAGGTGACCATCTACGGAGGTGAGGCCACCACAGATGAAAATCCTCCATGGTCGACAGTCGCTAAGATGTTAGGAAATCTCATCAACGTCATAGTCAATGGCCAACGTGTCCAGGCACTGGTTGATTCAGGAGCTACTTTCTTTGTATTGTCAGATAATTACTGCCGCACACTAATGAAGACAATGTTCTGTGATACGGGAATAACTGTGCTGAAGGTCGCAAATGGAAAGAACATCCAGCCTGCAGGAACTTGTGTCACAAGAATAACCATCAACAACATGACCCAGTCGTTTGAATTTGTTGTTTTCTCAGAATGTAGTCATAATGTCATCCTTGGATGGGACTTCCTTCAGGCATTGCAAGCTATCATTCACTGTGGAAGGTCTGAGCTGCAAATTGACAAGTCGTCCCAATGGGTACACGTAACACAGAATTTTCTGGGAAGTTATTTGCTGTTGACAATGTGAGGATCCCACCGTAAACAATGAGAAGAGTTCCAGTCACAAACACAGATGACCAGTTAAACTGTGAAGTGCTTGTCAATAGCAAAAAGTTTATTAGGCTCACAAAACAAAAACGGCCCATGATAAGGCATTGTATCTGTACTGGGGATCATCCACCAATCAGCCAGCATTCGTATAGAGGGTCACCAGCTGAAAGACAGATAATTCGGGAGGAAGTGGAGAAGATGTTGCACAATGACATTATTCAACCTTCGGAGACTTCTTGGTCATCTCCGGTGGTCCTCGTAAAGAAGAAGGATGGCACATGGCGATTCTGTGTCGACAATCAGTGGCTGAACAAAATCACAAAGAAAGATTTCTACCCATTGCCGTGCATTGATGACACCTTAGACTGCTTGAAAGGAGCTACATACTTCTGAACTACTGACATCCAGACAGGTTACTGGCAAATCGAGGTGGATGAAGCCGACAGGGAGAAGATAGCTTTTATTACACCTGACAGCCTCTATGAATTCAAAGTAATGCCATTTGGATTATGTCATGCTCCAGCCACATGCAAACACATGATGGACAACTAGCTTTGACATCTTAAGTGGACGACATGTCTTTGCTATTTAGATACCATTGTTGTTTTCTAAAAAACATTTGAAGAACAACTTAGTAGCCTGTCAAGAGATGGAGATGGTGTCCGTCCTGATCCAGATAATGAAAGGGCAGTCACAGAATTTCCAACTCCTCAGCACATTCGTAATGTGAGAAGTTTTCTCGGGCTGTGCTCATACTACTGATGTTTAATAAAAGGATTCTGTAACAAGGCACATCAATTGCAATTACTTCTGCAGGGAGACACCAAGTTTTACTGGGATGAGACAGAAGAAAGCACTTTCTGGCCACTTAAGGAGGCTCTAACTTTCGCACCAGTTCTAGGCTTGTACAATGAGAATGTAAAAACTGAACCACACAAAGCCGCCAATTCTTATGGGATTGGTCATATTTATTCAGCAAACCATTCACCATCATGACGGACCACCATTCTTTGTGTTGGCTGACTAGCTTGAAGGATCCATCAGGTCGACTAGCAAGATGGACACAAAGCCTCCAAGAGTATGACATCACAGTGGTATTCAAGAATGGGCACAGTGATAATTAGAGAATTTTGTATATGTCTGCCTTTGTGTGGTGCGTGTGTGTGTGTGTGTGTGTGTGTGTGTGTGGGTGTGTATGCTTGTTTACCTATCATTTTTCCCCAAAGGTAAGTTTTTACTCTTTCGGGATTGGAATGACTCTTCACACACTCCTTTAAACCCACATCCTTTCCTTTTCCCTCTCCTTCCCTGCTCTTTGCCTGAGGATGCTCAGTCAACGTCATCTACATTATATACACACTCACATATATGTAGGATGACTTACCCAAAGGACAGGCTCGTCAACAGACACAAATAAAATCACTCACAAACACACATACAAGCTTTCGCAACCGCTGGTCGCTTCTTCAGGAAAAGAGGAAGAAAAGAGACGAGAAAGGGAAGGATATGGGTTTTAAGGAAGTGGAAAAGGAGTCGTTCCAATCCCAGGAGTGGAAGGACTTACCTTAGGGTAAAAAAAGGAAGGGAACCAAATACACACACACTCACACATATCCAAACGCAAACACACCTAGACAGACACATATTCACATGCAAATACACCTAGGCAGGGTGTGTTTGCATGTGAATATGTGTGAGTGTGTCTGTATTTGTTTACCTTCCTTTGTGACCCCTAAGATAAGTCCTTCCACACCTGGGATTGGAATGACTTCTTTTCCACTTCATTAAAACCTGTATCCTTCCCTTTCTCCTCTCCTTCCTTCCTCTTTTTCCTGAAGAAGCTGCCAGTGGTGCCGAAAGCTTGAATGTTTGTATGTTTTTATCTGTGTTTTATGTTTCTATTGGCGAGCCTGTACTTTCGGTAAGTCAAACAATCTTTATTTTATACATATTTTTCCCACCAGAAAAGTCTAATATATATAGAAGGAGACCTTCCAGGTGGGAAAATGGTATAAATAAAGATTTTTGACTTACCTGAAGTACAGGCTCGTCGATAGGAACACCAAACACACACAAAAACACACAACCATTCGAGCTTTCGCCACCAGTGGTGGCTTCTTCGGGAAAAAGAGGGAGGAAGGAGAGGAGAAAGGGAAGGATACGGGTTTTAAGGAAGTGGAAAAGGAGCCATTCCAATCCCAGGAGTGGAAGGACTTACCTTAGGGGACAAAAAGGAAGGCAAACAAATACACACACACTCACACATATCCACATCCAAACACACTTAGGCAGACATTTGTAGAAACCAAAGAAGTTGGACAGAGATGCCACTTCAGGCAGAGGCTCTGTCCACAGAACCGAGGCAAAGATGTTAAAGATGGCGGGCGGGAATTAAAATTTAGCGGAGGTTGAGACCAGGCGGGCAACGGGAAGAGAGAATGTGTTGAAGGGCAAGTTCCCATCTCCGGAGTTCTGAAAGATTGGTGTTGGTGGGAAGTATCCAGATAACCCGGACGGTGTAACACTGTGCCAAGATGTGCTGGCCGTGCACCAAGGCATGTTTTGCCACAGGGTGATCCTCATTACCAACAAACACTGTCTGCCTGTGACCGTTCATGCGAATGGACAGTTTGTTGCTGGTCATTCCCACATAGAACGCTTCACAGTGCAGGCATGTCAGTTGGTAAATCACGTGGGTGCTATCGCAAGTGGCTCTGCCCTTGATCGTGTACACCCTCCGGGTTACGGGACTGGAGTAAGTGGTGGTGGAAGGGTGCATAGGGCAGGTTTTACAACGGGGGCGGTTACAAGGGTAGGAGCCAGAGGGTAGGGAAGGTGGTTTGGGGATTTCATATGGATGGACTAGGAGGTTACGGAGATTAGGTGGGCGGCGGAAAGACACTCTCGGTGGAGTGGGAAGGATGTCATGAAGGATGGATCTCATTTCGGGGCAGGATTTAAGGAAGTCGTATCCTTGCTGGAGAGCCACATTCAGAGTCCGCTTCAGTCCCGGAAAGTATCCGGTGACAAGAGGGGCACTTCTGGGGTTCTTCTGTGGAAGGTTCTGAATTTGGGGGGATGAGGAAGTGGCTCTGGAAATTTGTTTCTGTATCAGATCAGGAGGATAGCCGCAGGATGTGAAAGCTGATATTAGATTATTAGTGTACTGGTTCAGGGATTCGGGACTGGAGCAGACTCGTTTGCCACGAAGACCTAAGCTGTAGGGAAGGGAACGTTTGATGTGGAATGGATGGCAGCTGTCATAGTGTAGGTACTGTTGTTTGTTGGTTGGTTTGATGTGTACGGATGTGTGAAGTTGGCCGTTGGACAGATGGAGGTCGACATCAAGGAAAGTGGCATGGGATTTGGAATAGGACCAGGTGAATTTGATGGGACCAAAGGAGTTGAGGTTGAAGAGGAAATTCTGGAGTTCTTCTTCACTGTGAGTCCAAACCATAAAGATGTCGTCAATGAATCTATACCAAACTTTGGGTTGACAGGCTTGGGTATCCAGGAAGGCTTCCTCTAAGCGTCCCATAAATAAGTTTGCGTACGAGGGGGCCATCCTGGTTCCCATGGCTGTTCCCTTTAGTTGTTGGTAAGTTTGGCCCTCAAAAGTGAAGAAGTTGTGGGTTAGGATGAAGCTGGCTAGGGTATTAAGGAAAGAGGTTTTAGGTAGGGAATTGAGTGGTCGGCGTGAAAGGAAATGCTCCATCGCAGCAAGGCCCTGGGCATGTGGGATGTTTGTGTACAAGGAAGTGGCATCAATGGTTACAAGGATGGTATCTGGAGGTAACTGGCTAGGCAAGGATTTCAGGCGATCGAGGAAGTGGTTGGTATCTTTGATGAAGGATGGGAGACTGTACATGATGGGTTGAAGGTGTTGGTCTATGTAGGCAGAGATTCGATCAGTAGGGGCTTGGTAACCGGCCACAATGGGGCGACCGGGATGATTGGGTTTGTGGATCTTGGGGAGTAGGTAGACGGTGGGGGTGCGGGGTGTCGGTGGGGTCATGAGGTTAATGGAGTTAGGTGAAAGGTTTTGTAGGGGGCCTAAGGTTTTGAGGATTCCTTGAAGCTCTGCCTGGACATCAGGGATAGGATTGTGTTGACAAACTTTGTAGGTAGTATTGTCTGAAAGCTGACGCAGTCCCTCAGCCACATACTCCCACCGATCAAGTACCACGGTTGTGGATCCCTTGTCGGCTGGGAGAATGACGATGGAACGGTCAGCTTTCAGATCACGGATGGCTCGGGATTCAGCTGTAGTAATGTTGGGAGTAGGAATAAGGTTTTTTAGGAAAGACTGAGAGGCAAGGTTGGAAGTAAGGAATTCCTGGAAGGTTTGAAGAGGGTGATTTTGAGGAAGAGCGGGTGGGTCTAGCTGTGATGGAGGACGGAACTGTTCCAGGCAAGGTTCTATTTGAGTCATGTCTTGTGGAGTTGGATCATTAGGAGTAGGGTTAGTTTTCTTCGTGGCAAAGTGATATCTCCAGCAGAGGCTACGAGTATAGGATAGTAAATCTTTGACAAGGGCTGTTTGGTTGAATTTGGGAGTAGGGCTAAAGGTGAGGCCTTTGGATAGGACAGAGGTTTCAGTTTGGGAGAGCGGTTTAGAGGAGAGGTTAACTACTGAATTGGGATGTCGTGGTTCCGGATTGTGTGCAGTAGGATTTAAAGGTTTGGGGGGGAGTGGAGCTGGAAGTGGGAGATTGAGTAGATGGGAGAGACTGGGTTTCTGTGCAATAAGAGGAGCTTGAGGTTTACTGGAGTGGTTGTTGAGGGAGTGTGTGTTGAGGGAGAGTGTATTGCCTTTCCGGAGGTGGGTGACAAGGAGTTGGGATAGTTTTTTGAGGTGGAGGGTGGCATGTTGTTCTAATTTCCGGTTGGCCTGTAGGAGGATGTTCTGAACAGTGGGTGTGGATGCAGAAGTGGAAAGGTTGAGGATTTTGATTAGGGATAGGAGTTGACAGGTGTGTTCATTGGCGGAGTTGATGTATAGGTTAAGGATTAGGTGGGTGAGGGCTGTGGATTGTTCTGTTTGGAATTGGTGTAGGGCTTGATGAAAGGATGGGTTACAGCCGGAGATGGGAACTTTTATTGTGAGGCCCTTTGGGGGTTATGCCGAATGTTAGACATGCCTGAATAAACAAAATGTGGGACCGTAATCTGGCGAGGATGAAAGCATGCTTGCGGAGGGAATGTAGGTAAAACTTGATGGGGTCCAGGTAGGGTAACATAATGTATGGAATGGAAAAGTGAGAACTATGCGTTGAATAAATGACTACAAAGTATTTAGAAAGAAAAGAAAAATTTTTGAAGGTGGATAGATAGCGAAAGGATTCAGCAAAGAAAATAGAAATCTATAAAGTTGTTCAAGAGAGTTGTTGAAGTTGAACCTGGTGGAAACTGAGGTCAACTACAGTTGGTTAACAACGTAATGCACAATAGTTTGGTGGTTGTATTGGCGTCCAAAACAAGTTACAGGGAGGAGGAAATCAAAGGAAAGCGTATTATAATGACTGATTAGTAGTGGCAGATTACGACTATGAGGTAGACAATAATCTGAGGAAGGAATAATAGGGTTAAAAACGTATGAAAGTTACTGAAAAATGAACGGGAATGTAGGAAGAATGAACGGAAATGTAGAAATTCGGAAATAATAATAATAATAATAATAAGCTGGCGAAGGAATAATAGGGTTAAAACGTTATTGAAAAATGAACGGGAATGTCGGGAAAATGAACAGAAATGTGAAAAAACGGGAATCGGAAATGATAATAATAATAATAATAATAATAATCTGACGAAGGAATAATAGGATTAAACGGATAGAAAGTTATTGAAAAATGATCGCGAATGTCGGAAGAATGAACGGAAATGTGGAAAAACGAGAATCGGAAATAATCGCGAAGTTTCTAGGAAAAGCCGAAAATGGTTAATATAGTTTATTGTAATAACGAGTAGATATTATACAGGAGATGCAGTGATGAAAGCGGTAAATAATAAAAAATAAATAAATAAAATAATAATGATGAAAAGCGTAAACGAAAAGTCGTTAGTCATATTATTAGTGAAGGCTCAGAAGTCAATACTGATTGTTGTATGTGGCTAATTTGGCCAGGAGAAAAATGAACTTAAATGAGAGCGAATATAGGGTGAGAATATAAGGTAAAATAAAAATTTCCTTTCACGCCGACCACCCAATTCCCTACCTAAAACCTCTTTCCTTAATACCCTAGCCAGCTTCATCCTAACCCACAACTTCTTCACTTTTGAGGGCCAAACATACCAACAACTAAAGGGAACAGCCATGGGAACCAGGATGGCCCCCTCGTACGCAAACTTATTTATGGGACGCTTAGAGGAAGCCTTCCTGGATACCCAAGCCTGTCAACCCAAAGTTTGGTATAGATTCATTGACGACATCTTTATGGTTTGGACTCACAGTGAAGAAGAACTCCAGAATTTCCTCTTCAACCTCAACTCCTTTGGTCCCATCAAATTCACATGGTCCTATTCCAAATCCCATGCCACTTTCCTTGATGTCGACCTCCATTTGTCCAACGGCCAACTTCACACATCCGTCCACATCAAACCAACCAACAAACAACAGTACCTACACTATGACAGCTGCCATCCATTCCACATCAAACGTTCCCTTCCCTACAGCTTAGGTCTTTGTGGCAAACGAGTCTGCTCCAGTCCCGAATCCCTGAACCAGTACACTAATAATCTAATATCAGCTTTCACATCCCGCGGCTATCCTCCTGATCTGGTACAGAAACAAATTTCCAGAGCCACTTCCTCATCCCCCCAAATTCAGAACCTTCCACAGAAGAACCCCAGAAGTGCCCCTCTTGTCACCGGATACTTTCCGGGACTGGAGCGGACTCTGAATGTGGCTCTCCAGCAAGGATACGACTTCCTTAAATCCTGCCCCGAAATGAGATCCATCCTTCATGACATCCTTCCCACTCCACCGAAAGTGTCTTTCCGCCGCCCACCTAACCTCCGTAACCTCCTAGTCCATCCATATGAAATCCCCAAACCACCTTCCCTACCCTCTGGCTCCTACCCTTGTAACCGCCCCCGTTGTAAAACCTGCCCTATGCACCCTTCCACCACCACTTACTCCAGTCCCGTAACCCGGAGGGTGTACACGATCAAGGGCAGAGCCACTTGTGATAGCACCCACATGATTTACCAACTGACATGCCTGCACTGTGAAGCGTTCTATGTGGGAATGACCAGCAACAAACTGTCCATTCGCATGAACGGTCACAGGCAGACAGTGTTTGTTGGTAATGAGGATCACCCTGTGGCTAAACATGCCTTGGTGCACGGCCAGCACATCTTGGCACAGTGTTACACCGTCCGGGTTATCTGGATACTTCCCACCAACACCAATCTTTCAGAACTCCGGAGATGGGAACTTGCCCTTCAACACATTCTCTCTTCCCGTTGCCCGCCTGGTCTCAACCTCCGCTAAATTTTAATTCCCGCCCGCCATCTTTAACATCTTTGCCTCGGTTCTGTGGACAGAGCCTCTGCCTGAAGTGGCATCTCTGTCCAACTTCTTTGGTTTCTACAAATGTCTGCCTAAGTGTGTTTGGATGTGGATATGTGTGAGTGTGTGTGTATTTGTTTGCCTTCCTTTTTGTCCCCTAAGGTAAGTCCTTCCACTCCTGGGATTGGAATGGCTCCTTTTCCACTTCCTTAAAACCCGTATCCTTCCCTTTCTCCTCTCCTTCCTCCCTCTTTTTCCCGAAGAAGCCACTACTGGTGGCGAAAGCTCGAATGGTTGTGTGTTTTTGTGTGTGTTTGATGTTCCTATCGACGAGCCTGTACTTCAGGTAAGTCAAAAATCTTTATACTATATATATATAATAGACGAAGCTCACTCACCAGGCAAAGGAGCACAGGTGTGACAGCATCACAAATAAATAAATGAATACACACACACACACAATCGCAAGCTTTCGCAACCCAGTTGCGTCTTCAGGCAGTAGGGAAGGAGAGGGAAAAGGAAATGATGTATGTCTGCCTAGGTGTACTTGTGTCTGTGTGAATGTGTGGGCATGTGTGCATTTGTTTACCCTCCATTTTTCCCCCAAGGTAAGTCTTTCCTCTCCCGGGATTGGAATGGCTCCTTACCCCCTTCCTTAAAACCCTCATCATTTCCTTTTCCCTCTCCTTCCCTACTGCCTGAAGACACAACTGGGTTGCGAAAGCTTGCGATTGTGTGTGTGTGTGTGTATTCATTTATTTATTTGTGATGCTGTCACACCTGTGCTCCTTCGCCTGGTGAGTAATCTTCGTCTATTTTTTATATTTTATTTTTCCTGCTAGGAATTTTCGTCTTAATATTCGTATTATATATATTCTTTGCTTTCTACAGTATGTCTGCCTAAGTGTACTTGTGTCTGTGTAAATGTGTGGGTGTGTGTGCATTTGTTTACTCTCCATTTTTCCCCCAAGGTAAGTCGTTCCTGTCCCGGGATTGGAATGGCTCCTTACCCCCTTCCTTAAAACCCTCATCATTTCCTTTTCCCTCTCCTTCCCTTCTACCTGATGAAGCAGCTAGGCTGCGAAAGCTAGCGTTTGTGTGTGTGTGTGTGTGTGTGTGTGTGTGTGTGTGTCTGTGTGTTTATTTGTCACACATATCCAAACACAAACACACCTAGGATAAGGAGCCATTCCAATCCCAGGAGAGGAAACACTTACCTTGGGGGAAGAAAAGGTAGGTAAACAAATACACACACACCCACACATTTACACGGACACAAACACACCTAGGCAGGCATACTACAGAAAACCCTTAATATCAAAGGGTTAGGTAGTGTTACGGCGTGGAAAAATGGTTTAAGGAAGGTGAAAATAGGAAAAAGTACGAGAAAACCGCGTGAGAATGCAAGGAAAACGTCTGAATAGGACTGGTTATATGGTAGCAGATCACGATTTTGAGGCTGAAAATAGTCTGATGAAGGAAAAGTGGAATCAAAACCAATGGAAAGTTGCTGAAATATGATCGGAAAAGTATTAAACATGAACAGAAATGTGGAAAAACGAGAATGGAAGTGATCACGAGGTAACTAAGAAATGCCGAAAATGGTTATAAACAATATAGAAACTATTGTTAGGAAATAGTGTTTCCGATTTTAAACGAGAAAATTGGATGAGCGGCGATTTTTCAGATGGAAGAAGAAGTAATGAAACTGGGAAATATCAAAATAAATGTACTAATGGGATAAGTTTTGGAAGAAAACGTATTGTGGTAAGAATTAGAGAAATATCAACAGTAAACAAAGAAGTGAATGTAGAATGGAACTGATATGTGAAATGTAAATAAATGAATAAATAATGAATAAATAAAACTAAAGACAAAAACGAAAGGGAAAGTAAGATGACAGAAAGTAAGCATACTGAGCAAACAACTGATTGTCACTGGAGATAATCTGTCAATGTATGGCCAGGTCGTATGGGAGGGAGTTTTTGGTGTGGAATGGATAATAGCTGTCAAAATGCATATTGTTGGCAATTGATGAGTCTGGTGTAGGCTAAGCTGATGGTGGTGTTTTGGACGGAGGGTGGGTGGAGGGGGGAGGGGGGAGTTTAATATCTAGAAAGGTGACATGCTTGGCCTGAGGGTGACCAGGTGAAGTGGGTGAAAGAGGTGTTGATGTTGTAAATGAATGTGGATAGGGTGTCCTAAACCAAGTACATGGCTACATCAAAGAACCTGAAATAACCAGGGTTTGGGACTTTTGAAGGCTATGCAGATTTTCTCTAGATGGCCCATAAACAGGTTTTTATGGCAGGGTACCATGGGTGTGCTCCACAGAATTACCCATACACCTTCCCTTCAAAGATATAGTTGTGTGTTATGACGTTGTCGATAAGCTGTATTGAAGAATGATAAGATGGGTTTAGAATTCATAGGACATTGAAAGAGGGAGTACCTAGTCATTGCTAGATTAAGGAAATGTTGGCGTATGGGGTGGTGGCATCTGCAGTGACAAGAATAGATCCTGAAGTTAAGGGCTGGGCAATTCAGTAAAGGAAATAGTTGGTATTTTAGATGTGGAAGGCCAGGTTCCTCATTGTGTTGATTAAAAAGGGCCAAAATTCTTTCAGTGCATGCACATTAACTAGCCACAATGGGGTGTCCAAGATTATTGAGTGGTGTGGAGCTAGTAGAAGTTGGGTGTGTGGCAAGGTTTAGGGTTGAGGAGGGAGTTTGAGTCAGAGGATACGTTCTCAGAAGAACCAAAATATTTCAGCAGGGATTGTAAATCATGTGGGATTTCTGAGATGGGATCACTCTGGTATCATTCTCTGCAATGAGTAACAACCTACTTAATATCTTTCCCCTAAAATAGTGTACCATCACTCAACCAATCTCCAGAACATCCTTTTCCATTCTTATTCCATCCCTATTCCCAGCCGTCAGGCACAGGCATCATATCACTGTGGAGGACCCAGGTGCAAGACTTGCCCAAACCACCAACCCAATCATAAGCTTCTCCTACTCCTATCAGATGCTGAGAAACCTGTGAAAGCAGCCAAATCATATACTAGTAATGCTGCAACCATTGCCCATCTTTTTATATCTAAAACATTTGAGAAGAAAATAAATAAAAAGTCCTGTGGCAGATTTATTCTCTCATTAAAACATTCTTGTATTGGCAATGTGTTTCTAACAAGTAACTACTATTTTTGAAATTACAATATATTAAAAAGAACTGAACACAACTTACCACAATAACATATTTAAATGGAGCATGTTGCAAGTGAGTGACACGTGCAAATACTGATCCCCGAGGTGCAAAGTCAAGCCCCCTGTACAGATCAATATCACTCTTTTGCCAAAACGTAGAAAATTCATTCCTTGGAGAATCTTTGGACACAACATCCACAGAAGATATTGTAACTCCTGGAAAATCCAACTGAAAGAAGTCTCAAGTAATTAGAGTAGCCTGCAATTACACAGTACACAAATTCATTAAATAATGTTGCAGACCATTGTGTAAGAGGCCTCCTCACAGATAACACGCCCATCTTTCTGTTTTATTATTACTTATAACATCTTTATCCTTAACATCTTGTATGCTTTAATGAGTTGAAGTAGGGCCTAAGTGTAGGTTTCATTTATAATTGTATTTGAAGTGTGTAAAACCAAGTTTATGAATTAAATGACTGGAAAAAAATTGCTTGTTAATGCAGTGTGCATATCAAGTTTCTATGAGTTGCTGTGTTACTGTACACCAGATGTATGACTGAATGAAAGCTACATACTGATTGTTGTTGTTGTTCATTTTTAGGGGACTAAACAGCTAGGTCATTCAGTCCCGCAACATACTGAATTTGAGCATCTGTGATAACCTTATTGTTGGGTTCAATGTGTAGAATGAATATCTGTACCATCTCCAAATCACTGCATGATGAGAATGTTAAATTGACAATATTCTGGGGATATTCTACTGTTGAATATGTGCATGTAATAATTTGAAGACCAGTTAATAAGTATGGATGGTATGGTTACATGTGCTTGCTCCAGTTCCCTCATAAATATTGCACATTTTGGAATCAAAGATGATACATTTAACTAGAAATGATACAGTGAAGACAAATTCCAGGGGCACAAAAAGTAGCATAGGGATAATACCAAATTTAGGCCTATTCCATACCACTCACAAGAATAATAAGAATAAAGATTTTATTGTCATTAGGCCATTATAGCAACAGACAACATCATATGAAAATACAGTTACTAATACAGTGTGATAAAGTATTGACTAATTAGCATAATTTAATTTATACTACTACAATACACAGTAGGTCAGCTATTGAATTACTAATTTTTTACAGTTGAAGAAATCATTAATGTCATAGAATGGGTGGGCAGCTAACCATTCATTCAGTCTTTCTTTGAATGTTAGTTCAGGAAGATCCTGTATAGCATGTGACAGCTTATTAAATAATTTGTGCCCTATGACCTCATAGCTATTTATTGATTTTGACAACCTGTGGTAAGGCTGTGTTTGTGCTTCTTGTAACAGTGTACAGTTTCTCTGCATTTCACATCTTGTAAGTTCTTCTTCATATAGATTGAGACATAGTATATATACAGGTTTATTACTTTCATAATTTTATATTCAGTAAACAAGAGTTTAAGTGAGCCTTGTGTGATGAATTTGTAATTATCATAATGGCTTTCTTCTGCAATATTAGTATGTCGTGTATATGGCTACAATTACACCACAAGATAATACCATAGTTAATATACTTTGAAAAAATGCGAAATAAGATGATCTGACATATGTTTCAGGTACACAATTTCTAAGTTGTCTTAATAAATAAATTACTCTAGATAGCTTATCACTAATACAATTTATATGTTGGCCCCAGGATAACATGTCATCTAAATAAACACCTAGGAACTTAACAGAACTAGGGTCATCAGATAGTGTCTTGTCTCTTAAAGTGAAAAGAATCTGTTGAGTTTTGTTTTCGTTAAGTAAGAATCCATTTGCTCTGAACCAGTGGGCTGTGTGAGAGAGTGAATTTTCAGTACAGGTTTTAATATCACAAAGATTGTTAATGCTATGTAGAAAAGTAGTATCATCAGTGTATAATACAGTGGTGGATCTAATAAATGAGGCCAGGTCATTGATCGTTATCAGGAACATGAAGGGGCCCAGTACAGATCCTTGAGGTACACCTATGTTAATATTTTCTATGTTTGACATTTCCTTGCCAACTCCCACTACCTGTTTGTGGTTTTTTTAGTAAGATTTTAATAGTTTGAGACTGTTTTCTTTGATGCCATAGAATTCGATTTTTTCTAGTAGTGTTGTATGCTCGACACAGTGGAAGGCCTTGCTTAGGTCACAAAATGAGATCTGAGCGAAGCCTTTGTCCTCAAAAACTTGGAGGATGTATCTGACTACATTGTCAATTGCATCAACAGTTGACAGTTTCTTCCTAAACCCATATTGTGCACCATTCATTATTCCTAGATTTTCAAAATGAGTTGATAATTGTTGGTATATGATACATTCTATAGAAACTGGTCTGTAACTAGACGGAGAGTCTTTATCACCCTTTTTGTATACTGGAACTATCCTAGACAGTTTTAGTTCATCAGGAAATTATCCCTCAAGTATGTACTTGTTTATGCAATGGGTTAAAGGGTACACTATGCAATCACTCCCTTTTATTAATAGGTTGCATGATATGTCATATACATCTAAACTGTTTGATGATTTCAGTTGTTTTACGACCTTTCGTACATCTCCAGGTGATACTTAGGAGAAGGTTAGCATACTTGTGTCTGGTGGTTGGCTACAAAAACTTTGAGAGAGTAGCTCTGATGGACTAATGCCTTGTTTGATAATAGTATCACCTATTTCTTTCACTGAGTAAATAAGAAATTCATTAAGTTTTTGTGGTTGGATTTTATCTTTTTTTAGTATTTGTGGCAGCACTGTTAATTATTTTTGAAGCAGTTTTGCATTCATTGGGGGAATTCTGAATATTTTTGGCATTGTAGGTCTTTTTAACTACCAGGATGGCTTTTTTGTACTCATTCATGCATTCAATATAAGCTGATTTAGCATAGTCAGACTTCAGACAGCTGTACATATTAGACAGTAACATAACAACTTTTTTTTTATCTGTCAGTTGTTAAGTTGTACCACATATTTTGTCTCTTTTGAGACATAGTTTTGTGGCCGCTGTCCATTATTTTGATTTTATTTTTGGCTGATACATCATTATTTGATGTGTAATGTCCATCATCACTATAATGGACAAACCAGTCTCTGTCAACAAGTGAATTACAAAATGTAATGATTTTATCCTCAGTTATGGGTCTGGTAATCACAACTGTTGGGACACGTCTGATTGAATTGCTCCCACTGAGGATAATTCTACTTACATAATTTAGAGGTATGGAGTCATGGTCAGAGAATGGGAACACTACAACTTCACATGAGTCTTCTGTGGTCTTGAAGTTGACAACAATGTTATATAAACAAGCTTCATTTCTTCTGGGTCTGTTATTAACATGATATAAATTGCATTTGCTTAGTACGTTTTCCAGTTCTGCAACACTACACTTACATTTAATAACATCAAAATCAGCATTCAAATCCCCTCCTATTCCAATATTATAGTGTAGCCATCTAATATTATTTAATACACTCAGCAGCATGTCCATTTTTTGTAAAAATATATTAATCCATCTGGTGATTAATCCATTTGGTGATCTGTACATTGACACAACTATTAATTTATGAACATTTGATTAATGATGAAAATTCTCCTCAGAGATGATAAATATTGTTGAAACATAGAATGGCTGGCCAGTACTTACCTTTGTGCTGTACCACCGATAGTAACACAAATGAAAAAAACAGAAAAAAGGGGGAAAAAAACCAAGCTTTCGGAACACATTTCCTTCATCAGGTGGGAGAGAAGGGAAGAAGAAAGGATGGGAACAGAAGGGAAAGGTAGTTTACGACCTAGGTCATGAAGGCGGTGTTTCGGGAGTGTGGACATCAGAGATACTGCATGTATGTACTGAGCCAAGCCAGAGAGGATAAATATAACCAAAGAGGAAAGATCAAGTAGTAAAGAGAAGAGAAGATGAGTGAAATGAATGATGCTGAGGGGTGTGGGAGGGGCAGGGGTTTGTCTAAAACGTTTTTCATTAACAGGGAAAGATGGATGGACACACACACACACACACACACACACACACACACACACACACACGGAGAGAGAGAGAGAGAGAGAGAGAGAGAGAGAGAGAGAGAGAGAGAGAGAGAGAGAATGACAGAAAGAGCGAGAGGGTGGGAGGGAGAGGGAGAGAGAGAGGAGTAAGGAAGGGGTAGTGAATAGGTGAGCTGAGGATGGAGGAAGGGGAGGGGCTAGCGTAGATTTAGGCCAGGGGGGAGGCGGGAGGAGAGGATATCTTTGAGGCCCTTGTAACATATGTATGGGTCGTCCTTCCTCCATCTGTCCCATGCAATCTGGTGGCAGAATTCTGATAACCTGTTCTTTCTACATGACTATTACTCAGATTAAAAGAGGTGATGGCTTCATGACCTTGTGCCACATTGAGCTGTTTGATTTCCTGATGTGTCATTTGGTGTAATTCACCAACAAAGCAAATACCATTAATCTAATTGGCTATTAATGTGATACAGTTATTTCATACCCAGTTTAAAGGTGAAAACTGATCATTACCTGCTGAACTGTATACCTTGTGAACATGTTTTGAAGTTCTTGGAAAATATCATCAATGTACTTGTGCCATCGGTAGAAAACAGGGTCTCTCATTGCCACTGCTGTATCTCCCATTATGCCAATACCCACCTGAAAGATAAATTTGCATTACTGAATGTAGAGTTGAGAAAACACAGCATATAAAAAAGATAATCAAAACAGCAACATTATTGCAAGATATAACATTTCTTTGAAAGCTAATTCACAAAGAGGTAAACTTGGTTGATGAAGTTATAGAGTGTGTGATACATTTTGTTATTGGTGAATACAATTTGAAGATTGTTTAGAGGAGATAACTCATCTAATATGTGTATTTTGCAATGTATTTTAAATCATCTGCCAGTTCAATAAAACAGTATTTCTGTGACACTCTCCTGCAAGTCTATTTGTGCTTTCCTTCTTTGAAAACATCTGATATCCATTTTCTTTAGCTATGACTGAGCCTATGTGAGCATTGCCACATTTGTCTGAAGAGGTTTTAAATCAAAAATGCAAAAAAATTATCATGGGTCCAAACTCATACTGACTAACATTAATTTTATTTTAAAAAATCATACTGAAACATAATTTAATATATAAGAATTTAAGAGAGAAAAATTGCAAACAGAGTAAGTACCTTATAATGCTATTGAATTAGAATCTTGATTTATAATTATTTGAGTAACTCGCAGGTCTTTTTTAAATGAATTTGCAGTGAATTGAGAGTGCAAATTGCAATTGATTTTCTGAGGGAAGTGAAAGTTAGCAGACTAAAATTGTTGTCATGTTTTGAAATAAATTACTCTACCAATGTAGATGTAATCTGAAATCTTGTATATTCCTCTACATATGATTTATAAGTCCCATTCAAAATTCATGAGTCCCATTCAAGAAAATTTTGGGCATGTCTTTCTCATCAATAGAAATTTGTTTATTGGTGTTCTGCATAACATAAAAAGAGTCAAACAATGTGCCCAATATCTTCTACCTTATCACATAATGAAACGTGTTACAATTGAATACATACTGTAGAATGTCTCTTTACAAGTGGTTAGAGCAGTTAAAACACATTCCCTGCCAGGGTTCTGACTGCCTTTCATACTGTTCTGAAATGAGAAATACCCTACCAAACCTACATAATACCCTTCTCCATCCCTACTCCCAATCCCTTGCCCCATGGTTCATATCCCTAAATGCAAAACCTATCCTATTCACCATCCCACCACCACGTACTCCAGTCATGTCACAGGCATTTCCTATCCCATAAATGGAAGGGCAATCTGTGAAAGCAATCACATTATCTCCAAAATGAGCTGCAAGTAGTGTGCTACTTTCTCTGTTAGCATGACCAGCACCAAGCTGTCTATCCGGAGGAATGGTCATTGCCAAACTGGCTGGGAGACAACTAGACCATCCTGTTGCAGAGCATGCAATGCTGCACAATGGGGCTCACTTCAAAATCTGCTACACAACCTGTGCCATATAGATCCTCCCCACAAATACTAGCTTTTCTGAATTGCCTCCACCACCCTTCCCTTCCCCGCCTACACTCTATCCTTACATACATCTCCCATTCTCCCACAGGTTTCAGTCCCTTCCCATCCTTCTGTCCTGTTTGTCAGAGAACAATGGCATATACCCCCACCCACCCCGTGCATCTTGCCCCTTCCTTCCTGCTTCCCTCTCCTTGCCACTTCCTCACCCCCACCACCGGTTGCTCTCACCTCGGCTGTGCCGAGTCTCATAGACTGGCCACAGTGGCCGGAGATGGCAGTCATGTCTGTGTGTGTGTGTGTGTGTGTGTGTGTGTGTGTGTGTCTCTGTCCGATGAAGGCCTTAATGGCTGAAGTTGTTTTCTCTTATTTGTGCCTTTCTGTGTCTCAATGGACGTCGCTGTGCTGAGTAAGCAACCTATTGTTCATGAAAATAATGTTGAATCCTTCCTGGAAGTTCCATTGTTAGCTAAGCGAATGACAATGCAAGAAAATTACATTTGCTAGGAGGTTACCATTAGATAATTTTGAAGAGAATGAGAATAAATATCACTAGAGCAATTCTAATTGTCGTACCATCAAAGTAATACTTAATTATAAAAAGGTATACCCTTGAGGTATGTCACGTAATGCTTCAGTAGTATCATTTTCTTTGTGTACATGCTTACTACCCAACCTTGGAAGATATTTGACCATATCATTTCCAACAATAAAAGAAAATTTTACCTATACAGAAATCATGATTTGCTTATTCAACAACAAACAGCATTTTCAGTTATAAATAATGATAAACATACATTTAATGTAAAATAAGGTATCACTCTTTTATTCAGCAGCACTGGTCTCCTTTCTCTTTTTAACTTCATCTACATTCATTCTATTTCTATGCCTTCCTTTTTCTGCTAAAGCACTTTTGTACATTTTTCATCAATTGCGGTAATAATTTATTTAAATATATCCTTTAAAAGAGATAGATTAGCTGGCCAGTACTTACCTTAGTTCTATATTGCCGACAGTGACACACACACACACACACACACACACAGAGAGAGAGGGGGGGGGAGGGAAGAAAGGATGAATAAATAGGACTACCTTTTGTAACTGGGTTCCTGCATCAGGTGGGACACGATCACCCATCATTACCTCATGGCCAAGGTTGTGAATAACCTGTTCCCTTTTGTCTTCTCTGCCCTCCTACCTGATGAAGCAACCCAGTTCCAAATGCTCGTCCTATTTTTTGTCCTTTTTCTTTGTCTGTGTGATTATAGTTACTACAGAACTAAGGTAAGTACTGGCCAACTGATCTATCTGTTTTGAAGAATACTTGATCATCACTGTGGAGAATTTCCATCAGTAATTCAATAATTAAAAATATATTGTTTCACTAAAGTCTCTTGTGATACTATGATATACGTTTATTCAATATATTAGAAGTTCTTCAAGCAGTTAACAGTCTACATCACTAAATAAAGAAGTCTTTCAAGATTTGCTACACATATATAATCACTGTACAGTTTGTAATAAATCATGTCAGGTACTCACAAGATTTCTTCCATCAGGATCATGAATCCAGCTAATTGCAGCATGTCCATAGCTGTTCAAATGGCCATAATAATCTCGGTTAACAGAAAGTGCAGTTGACTGCAACATGTGGCTCAAAATATCAATGCCAGTATTTTCTGTTAAAGGTACAATCTGCCCCTTATCCTGTAAAAAACAGATTTATGACAGCCTACAAATACCTCATATATATTTTCTGATAATTTCAAACTTATCAAACTAAGCAATCAAAAACTTGCTCACAAGATTCCTCGTAAAACTTAAATTTTATAATTGCTTGTATATCTTTTCTAGTCATACAAGGTGTAACATAGATAATTTTATTTTTCAAATAAAGTGAAATGCTTATGAAAACCATTACATAACAATTTAAGACTGTTTTTGATTTAGTCAAAATTGGTTTTTCAAGGAAACAGGAAATTCTGAAATACTCTTTTAAAAGTGCTGAAAAATTATTTCACATGGGCTAAAAAATTTAATGCTCAGAGGAAGATGCCAAAATGCCATAAGTATGTATTATATTAGCTGAGGGATATTTACTGTGATCTTTTGCCTGGTAATGTGCAACCAATTTCTGCATTTACTGAATATCTCATACTAATGGTCATTTATGAGCTACAAATTAAGACTTAATTGTACTTTATTTACATGTATGAAAAAGACAGAAATTGTATCCAAAAAGCTGGTAGGAGAGCTTGAATATGCAAAGATTCAAGATGATAAATCACAGATACAACTGATAATATTCATCATTATCTTCTTCTTCTTCTTCTTCTTCTTCAGCTTGCTCCAGTTCAGGGGTTGCTGTTCCTTATTTTTGTTTCCCATTTCTCTCGGTCACACATGTCCTCCCGGTTCAGTCTCTTCTCTCTTAGGTCTTCAGTGATGCAGTCCATCCATTTTCTCTTTGGTCTGCCTCTTCTCCTCCTACCCTCCAATTGTAAATCCATTGTTCTGTGCAACAGGTGTCACTTATCCCTTTCCATCACATGCCTGTTCCATTGTAGTTTTCGTTCCTGTGATTTCTTCGATGCCTCCACAACACTTGTCTGCTCTCTAATAGGACCATTTCTTATTTTGTCCATCCTTGTTTTCCCCATCATCCACCTCAGCATATGCATCTCAGCCATGTTTAATTTCTTCTCCTGCACTTTCTTTACAGCCAGATTACCCAACCATACAACATAACTGGTCTCACCACTGCTTTAAAAAAATTTCCTTTTGCCTTTGGTTTTATTATTTTGTTGTAGAGCACACCTTTTTCAAAAGTAAAATTCTGTGGCAGTTGACTATAAGCGCAGAGTGCTTGTGTCATGTACAGATATCAGCATCACTTCTCTAATCATATGACAGGAGAGCCCGTTCAGTATGCCTGGTTACTATGTGATTGCAAGGAAAGTAAAGGACAATGATTTGAACTAGTCAGTCAGTCAAAAATGTTAATATTTCATGAACAAGTGTGTAGTAACCTCACATATTTTTAATCCAAGTGATGACTTAAATGAGTACTTATTTTTGGCACCTACATAATTCAAGACATCAAATAGTAAATAAAGTATAATTATAACAGTGAAAGAAATCTTCCGATGATGGAAGTCATCTACAGACTTCCATCATCATGTAGGAGCTTGGAGTTCACTGGTTTTAAGTATTATTTTACATGTATGTTAACTATTGCAACCAAAACCAATACAACTCACTACTATTAATTTTCTTCAGGCATTAGATAAAGAGAGAGTGATCAGAACCTAAGTAATGAGACTAGATGTTTTTGAAAGAACTGTTGTGTTAGCATTTGTGTTATCAATAATAATTCACCGCAAAGACGTGGCGACGAGATGCGACAGGCACATACAAAAGACACACACATACAACACATTCAGCTATCGGCCATGGCCTTCCTCAGAAATAGAGCAGTCACGCAATCACACAGGCACACAACACAGTCATACAACCATCACCTCCGACTGCCACACTTCGAATCACGCTCTGCAGCGAATCGGGGACGGGAGGGGGGGGGAGGGGGAGGGGATAGAAAGGTTACGTCACGGTGGTGGGGATGGGTTAGATGGGAATAACGAGATGCAGCTTAGGAATGGAGTGGGGAGGCGGGTGAGGGGAGAAAATAAAATAAAATAAAGTAAAATAAAATAAAATAATATATATATATATGAAAATTCATGCACACTGCAAGTGCACAAGACCACATACACACACATACGCACGCACGCACGCACGCACGCACGCACGCACGCACCTGGACTTTCCATTATTACATTTGTGTTATCAGGCGCTTTTAGGAAAAACACATGTTGGTAACAACGTTTTATTTTCATTATTACTTGGAGCTGTAGAAAATGTTTTGCTACACACCACTGAGAAGTCTGATGAGCTACAAAAAGGCATGAATAATAGAAAATATGCAAAGCTTTCAGTTGACATGGTCTTCGTCTGTTGGAGAGACACACATACACACAAAACTACCATCTCTGGCTGCTGAGACTGGAGACAGCGGTCGTGTCTGTGAGAGGTGGTGTGTGTGTATGTGTGTGTTTCTCCAAAGTATCGGCCGATAGCTTTGCAGTTGTTTTCTATTATTTGTGCCTTTCCGCGGCTCATCAGACGTCTTCTTTGGTGAGTAGTGACCTATCCTTCATAGAAAATATTGTTGAATCCTTCGAGGAACTTCCATAGCTTGTAGTAAATATTGTTATTTTTACACTGAATGAATCGATGCTTGTAGTGAATTCTATATAGCGATCTCAATTAGGAAGTTTACATTCATTAATGTGAAAGCTGCATAAAGATGGGTTAGGAGATCTAAAATGTTTGTCACATTGATGGTATCAGAAATTATATGAGTGTTACTTAAAATGACTGTAAAGAAGACAGCATTACTAAATTTACTTCAGCACTGACATGCAAAAAAATGATCTCTCTGGCCATTTCTGTACACTATGTTATCATCTTCTCAGAAATAAATAATATGTGAAAGGAAGAACTGATGAAAGATGAGAGAACTTAGAGAACTTCGTTGATGTCTTGGCTTCAGAATAAATTGAAACAAATAACAAGGGAAAATTAGCATTGATCAGAGCAAAGTGCAGCAACATTATAATAAAGATAGATTTCAACTCATCGCAAAGATATATGAAAAAACTGTGACAGGCACAAAATAAAATAAAATAAATAAAAAATAAAAATAAATAAATAAATAAAAAATAATAAATAAATAAATAAAGACACATATGTATAACATTTCAGCTATTGGCCATTAGACTTCTTCAGAAAAGAGAGCATTCATGAAGGATCACTTCACAGTCACACAACCATCATCTCCAGCTACCACGCTTGAATTTGGAGTGTGGCAGCCTGAGATGACCATTTTGTGACTGAAATGTGACTGTGTCAATGAGCAAATGAATTGGAAGAAACACAGTGAAGATCTGCTGAAACGTTTGAGTTCAGCTACTTATGATATCAGTGTCATTGAAAATTCTGGTGATATACATCTCAGTAAATTAGCTCACTATGCCTATTTTCATTCACCGGGAACATATTCTGGGGCAATTCGAAATTCAAAACGATGAGAAAGGGTGATCTTCACTGTTCAAGGTTAAATCTAACTTTGGCACAGAAAGGGGTGAATTATGCTGCCGCAAAAGTCTTTAGTCACTTCCAAGAAGCATCAGAAGTCTGACAGATAGCCAACTAGTATTTAAAAAGAAATTAAAAGAATTTCTGAATGCCAACTCCTTCTACACATTAGATGAATTTTTAGATAAAGCTTAAATTTTGGAATTAAAACATAAATATTTAAAAAATTAAAAAGCAATCCACCCCACAGTTAAGATGAGGCAAGCAGTTCCTTGGATTCTGGGTAGCCTGCATCTTCATGTAAACCACCACTGCTGGCCTTAATATAAACAAGAACAGAAAAATAAAAGTAACATCTCTTATCTAGCTACAGTGAACATAAACTCCCTGTTAAAGGTTGGTAAACTCTAACACACCACTGTGTTGTGGCATTGCTATTTGCACAGTGCCAGTGGTTCTGCAAGTGGAAGATGTGCGATAACTTGCTCCACAGTACTTCAGCCACTGGTGGCGCCTGCAGTCTCGTTACCTCTCTGCCTGCTCCGTATGCCAGCCAGTCACAAGACAGGGCTCGTCCAGATATGCTGGCACACCACAGCCATGACAGTCAGTGTAGCAGTCAGTACAGCAGTAAGCACGAGTACAGAAATGCCAGTCATTACGAGGCTGCCCCAGGAATACGGCAGTTCCAGACGTTCGTCATAAAAGAATGAGCAGTTGATAGTACTATTGTGAAATGTTGTCATGGGATAACATAGCTGAGCTTACTTTGGAAGAAATTGTACTACAACCATAACACCAAAGCTGAGTATTCTTTTCATTTGTAATAAATGAGTAATTACTTAAGAGTAATTTTGGAGCCACATAGTGGCGCATCAGATAGAAGGTACTGTGCTGCTTCCTTATTTTTTGTCCCATGTAGGAGGGAACATTTAATAGCTCTGCGTCAAACTTTTCCCCACCACTCACACGGAACAAGTGCCGTTTGAAGAATTAGTGAAGGTGATTACTAATCATTATGAACAATCACTGAATGTAGCAGCAGCTAGATTTCAGTTCTATAATTGTCGTATGCAGGCAGGACAATCATATACACTACCAGGATTAACTAGGAAGTGTAAATTTCATGGTAGCTGTGCCAAGTACTATTCAGATTTAATGATATGGGACGTGATTACTAGGAATATGTCAATACTCGTGCAGGTATGTACAAATCTTTAAGAATTCTGATCCTTCACTTGAACAAGTTCTTCAAATTATTGAGTATCAGGACAATTGTGACTTTGCTTCAAGTAGTTTTCAAGATGCCCATATATATGCTGCAGAGCGAGACAAGGAAGGTGTTCTATTGCAGCCTGGCAAACAGCTCACGCCACATGTGGTCACCCTATATTTCCTGTAAACAGCCACAGTGCCAGCATCGCAGCAAGCAAGCCAATATTAAGTCCTGTCCAAAGTATATTTCAAAACAAGATCTACTCTCTTCTGCAAGAAGGAAGCAATACTAAGCTAGCAGTGCACCGCTCTATCTTTTGAGCAACTTTGTTGTATGGGAGTGAAAGTTGGGTGGATACAGGTTACCTTATTCACAAGGTAGAGGTTACAGATATGAAAGTAGCAAGAATGATTGCAGGTACTAATAGATGGGAACAATGGCAGGAGGGTGTACATAATGAGGAAATCAAACGCAAACTGGGAAGGAACACCATAGATGAAGCAGTTAGAGCGAATACACTGAGATGGTGGGGTCATGTTACACGCATGGGAGAAGCAAGGTTACCTAAGAGACTCATGAGCTCAGCAGCGGAGGGTAAGAGGAGTCGAGGTAGCCCAAGAAGAAAGTACTTAGATTCAGTGCAGAATGATTTTGAAGTAAAAGGCATAACATCAGACGAGGCATCAATGTTAGCATTGAATAGGGGATCATGGAGGAATTTTATTAGAGATACTAAGCTCCAGACTGAATGCTGAAAGGCATAATCAGTCTCTAATGATGATGATGATGATGACACAAAATCAGTGCCCTTCCCATCATGCAATTTTCTTTTCTTGTGGCAAACATGGGCATGTTCAAAGTGTTTCTATGTCACTTATAACTACTCTGTCACAGAAGCAATTGCAAAATTCAAGCACACGACGTGCAGACTTTGTTTTTGCTATTCATTCGCAGCCTGCAGCCACTAAGACAGAGTCCACTGTTCCGGTAACTAAAGATTCTGACACTTCTTTGCAAAACCACACAAATAAATTGTATGTACATTTGCAGATTGCTGGCAAAACAGTGAAATTTTTGCTAGATACGGTTGCCATAGGGTCGTTAATAAATTGTGCCAAATATGAACTGCAAGGCGCACCTCAATTGTGAACAGTGCTCACTTTGCTTACGGCATATATAAAAAAAAAGAAGAAGACAACCAGTGCTCGGTATTTGTAGTTTCCCTGAAATGTATGGCGATATACACAAGACAGTTTCTCTTTTGGTTCTTGAATCCTATAACAGTGCAAAT
Source organism: Locusta migratoria (assembly GCA_026315105.1). Lineage (NCBI taxonomy): Eukaryota > Metazoa > Arthropoda > Insecta > Orthoptera > Acrididae > Locusta > Locusta migratoria. The sequence goes on from CM048745.1 coordinate 373,932,584, forward strand.
ATTTTTGGTTTTGATCTATTTCATTTGTCTGGTCTTAGCATAATTGAGAATGTTCTGTCAGTGATGTCATTCGAGCGACCTGAATGAACATATAACTAACCTGTGTGCCGAATTTCCTGAACTCTTTTCCGACGGCATTGGACGGGCCACAAATTTTTCTGCACATATGACATTAAAAGATAATGTACAGTCACATATTTTTAGGTTATGCTCTGTTCCTTTTACATACATGATCAAGTTGCACAGGCACTCACACAGTGGCAACCTCAACATGTTATTGTGCCCATTTCAGTAAGCCAGTGGGCTTTCCCTTTAGTGATTGTCAAACAACCATCTGGCAGACTCAGAATTTGTGTGGACTTTAAGCACACTATGAATCCTCAGAGAGTGATCGACACTTTTCCGTTGCCTTGCCTTCACGAGCTTATGGACAGATTAGGAGATGGCTAATATTTTTCCAAAACTGATCTTTGGGATGCATACCTGCAATTTCCGCTCAACAAGCAATCACAGAAATTTGTTGTTATCAATACACACATGGGCTTTTCAAGTTTCTCAGGTCACCATTTGGTTGTGTCTCTGCTCCAGCAATCTTTCAAAGATACCTGGAACAACTAACACAAGTTGTGCCCTGTTGCTCAAATTATCTAGTTGATATTGTTCTTTCTGGCCGCACAGCTGAAGAACATTTCAAGAATTCACAGGCACTTTTCAAAGTCCTCAGTGTCTCTGGTCTCAAATGTAACAAGGGCAAATGTGTTTTCCTTCAGACTGAGTCGTAATATTTAGAACATGTTAGGGTGTTCATCCATTGCAGTCGCATTTCCAACATACTCGCGAACTGAAAGCTCCCACAAACATTACAGAATTGCAATCTTTTCTGGGCAAAATCTCATATTACATTAAATTTCTTCCTAACACAGCACAACTAGTGGCACCACTGCATTGCCTATGGCAGAAGAATGTTAAGTTTGTTTGGTGAAAGGAGTATGTCATTGCCTTCCAAAAGTTAAAGGTTGCTTTACTGAGTGTCTTCTACATTCTGATCCTGACAAACCTATTGTGTTAGCCATGGACGTGTCAACCTATGGTACTGCAGCAGTCCTCTCGCATCATGTCGGCTCTTCAGACAGACATATCACTTTTGTTTCGAAATTGCTGAACAAAGCCCAGGTCAATTATTCACAAATTGAGAAAGAGACATTAGTAATAACTGTATGGTCACAAGTTTTACCCGGTAACTGACCACAAACTGCTTCAGTCATTCTTCCACTTTGCCAAGCCCATACCTAGTCTCACAGCACAGAAGCTGCAACATTGGGCACTCATCTTATCTTCCTACAATTATGAAATATTGTATCAACCGACATCAAAAGTTGCTAATGCAGGTATGCTGTCATGTCTTTCTATCGGCCTGATGCCTCAGAAGCTTCCTGTTGTAACATAGTTGCTAGTGATTATGAGGCCCTTGATCAGTTTCCCCTCAATCACCAGAAGGTTGCCCAAGCAACAGTGGTGGATCCAGATCTTACAATCAGGTTGCAATATGTCTGCACAGGGTGGCCTCGCGCAGTGACGCAGATTGTTAGCCAAGTGGTTCGACACAACTTTTTGCGTCGACATGACTTATCAGTGTTAACAGGGTGTAATTTTACTTCATACGAAACAGAACCAGTAACATGTAATGATCCCTCAGTCACTGAAACGTCAGGTGCTTCAGTTACTGCACTAAGGTCATTGGGGTGTGGTTTGAAACAAACAAATTGTGCACAGACATTGCATGTGGATTGGTGTAGACATACAGATAGAGAGGATGACAATTCATTGCCAGGCTTGTGAGGAAAAGCAACCTGCCCTTCCTCAATGATTTTCAGCATGGTCCATCCCAACAGTGTCATGGAAGTGCTTGCATTTAGACTTTGCGGGTCCATTCTGGAATACAAGATGGCTCATCATTGTCAATGCTTACAGTAAATTTCCTTTCATAGTCCCCAAGAACTCTATGACTTCTTGTGACAATCTCCAATCCCTTGACTATGGGTTTTGCATCGAGGGTCTACCAGAACTGATTCTGACACACAGTAGTCCACAATTTGTGTTGAGGACATTTCAACAGTTTTGCCAAGCTAACAGTAGTCGCCATCTGACCAGCGCTCCATTCCACTCTCGATCAAATGGTGAAGCTGAAAGTTTAGTCACAACATTCAAGTCACAGATGGCCAAGCTCAAGTACCACCACACACATGAACAAGGTCTTCTGCAATTTCGTGCCTCCTACCGCTCCCAGCCACAAAACGGACCATCAACTGTGAAGATTTTCTCCAGGAATAGTTATTGAATGCCATACTTCCTTTGAGGGGGAAAAAACCCCTTATAAATACATAGTTAGGCCACAAATAAGGATCCATTAACTTATCTTTTCATTCATAGTCAATACCTATTTTAAAATTGCAGTTAAACCCCTTCATGCTTAGCTTCACAACTATAAAGTGCCTGTGTTAACACTTTTGAAAGAAACTAGTTACCTTTCCAACTATTACATGTGGGTAAAAAGAGCTGTATTTTTCAGTTGCAATTTATCATTCACTTTACAGGCACAACAAGATGATGTTTTGTAATGTTACAAGGGCAGCTCAGTAAGTCATCCAGGTCGTTGACCCAAACTAGAACCACAGATGCGTAGCTACCATTCCAGTTTTTGTTGCTCCTGTGATATGATTATCGGTATCAGTATATCACAAGTATACCTCCTCATCGGATTTGCAATAGCTACCTTACATTTAATAGAAAATAAAATAAAATGAAAATGTCCCGAATAACTGCAAAAGTTATCTTAAAAATTGGGAAACAGTAACAAACAATTCAGTGCACAAAATAGTCTACTGCCTTTGGATAAAGGCATCAGTCTACTATAGAATGGCTGGCCAGTACTTACCGAAGGCTAGAAACACAAATAATAGCATACAAAAATTACTTTAAAATCAAACTTTTGCATCAACATTTCTTTCATCATGGAGAAGAGAGGAGGGAGAGGAAATGGGATAGAAAGTGGAGTTAGGTTGGTTGCTCACAACCAAGGCCATGAACAACCTAAATCCACTTTCTATCCCCTTTCCCCTTGCACCACTCTTCCTGATGAAGTATATATATTTTTTAAACATTCAATTCTATGTTCATTTTTTAAATTTTTATGTTATTATTGGCAATACTGGGATGAGGAAAGTACTGACTAGCCACTTTATCTCTTGAAATAATTCTTATCTCTTATCTCTCTTGGTTGGTTGGTTAGTTGGTTGCGATTGGGAGGCCAAACTGCCTATGTCATCAGTCCCCCAGTGGGAAATAGAAGGAGTGAGGATAGGAAACGAGAGAAGGGGAAAGGAAATGCAGTCCAGGATGCAAAGAAGGAAGAAAGACTGCATTAGCTCAAGGCCCCTTCTCACCTTGCACGTACTCACGAAAGAACCATGAGGCTCCCTATGGGGTAGTAGAATTTCTACAGATTAATCTACTACAGACTTTCATTTCTTAATATGATCCAAATTCTCATCTCATTAGTAAAATATGTTTTATCCAAAATGACATGAAAAATGTGAGTAATAATTATATTAAATCATAAGTGAGGATTTCTGAAAAGTAAAAGCAAAGTACATCAACAGCATTGAAACTATCTCAAAACAAACAAATAAAGAAAGGAATTATATTAAGGAAAGCCGTGTCAGCTAAAATATTATGGGCTAAAATTACACATAACAATGATTCTGTTTCTGAGATAGGCATTTGTTACAGTCTACACATAAATAAACTGACTCACATTAATAGCTGCTCTTCGGTGAATAGCCTGATATAGTCTGTCTTGCCAACGCTTCAGATCTTGAATGTCAAGTTTAAATTGATCATTCTTGCGGTTAATATCCTACAAAAAATGTACATGAATTTAGTATTAGTTCAGTAGTGCTATCATAGAAGTACAATAAAGGAAAATAATTACTTACTTGAAGTTTAGAGTTTGCTTGCCTTGAAGGCCACACTCTGCTTGAAAGGATGTTGTCAAGCTTAGGAAAATAACCCTCCTTAATAGGTTTCTGCCAGTCAATAAGTCTTTCCACCCTCCCTAAGTTATTGCTAAGTCGTTCAAAATCATACCTGTGTTATAAGATTTCACATATCATACCTGTGTTACAAGATTTCAAATACAGTTTCATGTCTATTGCATTAGCTGCATGCTGCAATTCTGACATTATAACATCATAAAGCTAAATGCAATTAAAATATTAATTTGTCATTCAAAGAGACATCCATAATAGCACACTCAATATACATTATAAGTAATATAATTTTCTTTGGCTCTCATTTCTGTGCATGTCCAGGCAGATTGATGGTTAGTGCAAAGTGTTTCCATGCCTGACTGGAAAACAACTAGATCAGTCACCAAAACATTGTGCACAGAAATGGAAGAACCAAAATATAAGATAGCCAAAAACATACAATATGTGAAAGTAAAAGAGAATGTTTAAAAATTAAACTATACACTCTTTCATCTCCTCCTGCAGTTGTAACTATGATATTAAATCTTCCCTGAAGTAGAATCAGTCAATACAAAAATTGATGAAGACAAGGGTGTTCTATAAAATAATTCTAATACTATGGTAAACTTATATCAGTACTCTTATAAGCTAGTAGGATAGATATTACTTTGTATTTAACTGCTGCTTCAATATACTGATGACATGTATGAAATGTTTCTGACATTTGGACAGGATTAAAATTTAGCTTTCATGGACATAAATTACAGCCGATTAATTGCAAAGAAAGTTTTTAAAAATATTATTTAGCAGTTCTATTGTCTGAAAATACAAAGTGGTAAGCCTATACACAAACTGCTATATCATACCTAACACTGAAGTACATTAATTAATCTGTCAGCTAATAATTTCCTACTTAACATTGTGTATGTGTAAAATAGATGTTTTGACACCTAGAAAGTCCAGATTGTATTCAAAAATACAATAGGAATAATTCACAACTCACTGTAAAAATGTATGTTGAACCAAGTCAGGCACATAAAAAAGACATTCATACACACACAACTTAGGTTCTGGCAACTAGGCTTCATCAGAAAAATGGCACATAATATCATTCACACAATCACATACATGTACTTTATGGCACACAACCATCATCTCCGGATGCTGCATTTCAAGTCAGAATTGCATCATTGAGAATATGAGTCATTTTTCTGATGGCAGCTAGTGGCCAAAAGCTAAGTGTCATGTGTATGAGTGTCTTTTTTATATGCCTGTCACATTTGCAAGTGCTCCTTTGTGGTGAGCAGCAAATAGTCCTCGTTATGTTTTTGACACCTCAAATACACGGGCAATAAAATTTTAACAAGTCTAAAGCTGAAAAAATGATGAGAAAATGGCCCATTAAAAAAAAACTGGCAACAATTCACCATCATATGACACAGTGGTTAGATTGTAGTGGTACTTCCTGGGCCAAATCATCAAAGGAGGAAACTTCCGAAACCTTCTTATGAGGTTACATTTGGCTACTAAGATGAAACATGCTGTGAAGTGGTACAAGAGGAAGTTATGGCCCAAGACAATGCTCCAGTTGATTCTGCAATGTGCACAGTCACATGTTATGTCTTTGAGTCATTAGAGTTGCATTTATTTCCTATATTCCCCTGACAAGGGGAAAAAGTAGTCACTATTACACTCATTTTGTGAATTCATATTGAAGAGTGAATTTGTAGAAAAATATTAACACAACTCCTGAGTTTAAAGATTAATGCTTGCTTCTTTCAAGTTGGCAATAACAACTTTATAATTAGCCCTCATAGCAACAATAAATTTTAAATGGAAGAAACATGTTAAGGAGTTGCCGAAACAACTACAGCCTGTTAACTATTCCTCTTCATATAATTTCCACTTTTGCTAGCAAATAATTACCATATTAATATATTTTGTACACTTGCACTTGTTAGTGTTTTACAACATACTTTTCTGGTGGCAACTCATCACTTGAAACTATAGTATTAACTGCATAAAAGCAAGAATATGATTATAATCCTCAACCACCTTTAAGAATTTCTGTAAGGCAGAATGCTCTAATGCTGCACCACTGTGTACTTGTGCATATGAGCACATTTCACATCACTCACAGGCAGGCACAGCTAGTACAGTCTAGCCATAATTCATTCTGCATTTGCATGAACCATACATCTTTCTCTACTTGTTGGACATCAGCTAGTGCTTCTTCTTCTTCTTCTTGTGGTTCCTTTCCATTCCAGATTTTGGCAACCTTCTTGGCAATGCTGCTCCTACCTTTCACAGTGTGAAATAACTCCATAGATGTTTTGGAGGTCCAAGCTCTGATATTATTTAAACAGTTTATTTTACTATGACCAACACTTCTCTTTCCTGTTATATTTCCTTGAAGTATTGGTTGGAGAAGATATTATCTATTTTGATTCATCATATGTTGCAGGTACTGGATATTCTTTACTTTCATGGAAGTCAGCACGTCTTTCTCCATTCTCCACAGAATTTCGACATTTGTAACATGATCTGCCCACAGTACTGTGAGAATATTTCTGTACAACCACAGTTCAAAGAACTCCAACCATTTACTTAATGATTCTGTCAGAGCTCATGTTTTGAAATGATAGTTGAGTGTCAAGACAATATAGTAGCACAGAATATTTATCTTTGTGTTCATTGATAACCAGTGACTTTTGAATAGATTACTCATCTTGTTGAAAACTGCTCTGGCTTTTCCGATTCTAGACTTCACCCCACCAGCAGGGTCACAATAGTCATTTGTAATGGTTCCAATGTATGTACCTATGTACTTGTTGATTTCATTCTGGCCAACAGTAATATGACATAGAGTGTATCTCTTTTTACTAATTACCATTGTTTTCGTTTTCAGATGATTCACATCTAGACACTATTCAGAACTATTTGTTGTTATTCAATCAATACGAAAATGTGGATTATCCTGTCAATAATGACCACAGTGTGGGCATACCGAATGTTGTTTATCCATTTTAAATTTAAAGACATTCCCGCCTCCACATCACCCAGAGCTTCCTTAAAGAGGTGTTTTGAATATATGTTGAAAATCTATGGGGACAATATACAGCCCTGCCTTATGCACTTAAAATGTCTACTTCTTCCGTATTCTCTCCGTTCAGCCTCACAGATTGGTTCCAATATAAGTTTACAATTATTTGTAGATCTTTATCACCCAAGCCAATGCCTTGTAAAATTTCAACAGACTTCTGGTATTTTAATGTCTCAAAAATCTTCTGGAAGTCAACAAAGGAGGCACAGCTCTCACAATTCACATCTATACATCTCTGAAACATACCTGGATGCTAAAAAATGCTTCATGTGTACCAAAAGCATTTCTGAAATCAAATTCTGTAGAAGATATTTGTTCTTCACAGGTCTTGTATATTCTTCGGTGAATGATATTCCTAAAAATCTTCAGCATTTGGCTCATGAGACCGATCATTCTGCACAGTCCACATCTCTTAGCTCCAGGTTTTTTGGAAAAAGTGATAAATTCTGAAGTAAGCCACTCTCAAGGAATGTTACCAGAGTCGTAGATGTTGTTGAATACTGAAGTTAACCATTTCAAATTATCTTCACTTAGAAGCTTCAAAAATTTGGCATTCACATCATCAGGGCCAGTTATTGCAGCTCTTACTTCTTTCCATCAGAATTTTTGGTCCCGTTTCAGTATTTGTTTGAGGGCATTCTGGTTAGGTACCATAAAAGAGTTTTTATGTATGTTTTTCATGTGTCTTCAAGTTCATCTTGCCCAATAATAACTTTTCTTTCATCATTTACAATGGCTCTGTACCTCTCAGTTACCTCTTTGATTGTAAGTACTCTATTTCTGTGCATTTTTGCTCTGTTTCTTTTTCTTTAGCTACTCATATTTGTTTCCTGATTTCCTTGCTGATACTCCTGTATTAATCTGGGTTATTTTTCATTTTACTTCTCCTGTCAATCATTTCAAGTATTGCTTCAGTCGCTCATGTTTTCAACTTGGTGATGTCTGATTTCAGATGTTCCTCTTTGATGGATTCAACTAACAGATGATAGTTTTTAGATTTTTTCTTCAGTCCACAAGGTGTGTGACAGGAATTTGAGCTCACTATTGAGATGTACCGCTACTTTTTCCCTTAAAGAAGGATCTTTTAATTTATGTAATTCACAATGCATGACTGACTGCTTTTTTATGATTTTCTTCATTCTGATTTTAAAATTTCCAACTAGAGGAACATAATCTGAGTGAATATCAGCACTTGGATATCATGGTTTTTAGGGGTTCAAACCCCTCCCAAAATTTTGACAAAGATAATCAGTCAGGGACGTAATCTTTATTCGAAATTACATGCTTCTGAAAACTACAAACAGTGACTAATGTGCTCAATGTCATCATCCAATATTATTACCGGTATTATTATTTTAATATTCTCTCATCTTTTAATAATCCTCATGGGACTCTCATCTTTTAATAATTCTCATGGGACAGAGTAGATAGTCTGTAGTGTTTTATTTGTAACTGCTTTATTCAAACTCAGAGTTTTTTTATTTGCTCAACTTAACGTCAAACACCAGTGTTCCCTTACAAATAGACTCAACTATGTATGTGTCATGAGTATGCAATTAATGGCTCTGATGGAATGATGGTCATTCTTCGTTACATCACGAAATGGAACTATTTCTTTATGCTTCAAGTAAGTTTGAGAAAAGCAGCAAAGAAAGCACTTTGTTTGTTATAAGGAGGTTGGTAATAGCTGCAAGAACTAGAAGACATGCGAATTCTATAGACGAGTTGCAAACAATTGGGTACCAAAAGGAAAAAGTGAAATTGAAACAACTAAAGCAGTGGCAGGTTATTTCAGCAATAACGAACAATAAGAATCAAATTATGTTATGGATATGCACTTGAATTTTGAGACTAGTACCATATTAATGTTGATTCACACCAAGAAGTTTATTTTGTTCCAGCTGGACTTTATGACTGAACTGGAACCAGATCAACCTGGGTGATACAGAGTGGGCAGTGAAACTAAAATGAGATAAACATTATAAAAATTTTATAAACTGTTCAATATTTCGGGGGAAGGGAGGGGGGGATCACTCTAAATGTTGAGATTTATCACACTGTGAGGTAAGACAGTGCCTTCATGGAAGTTTTCGATTGTTTACAGAACCCTGAATGAGCCAGGAGTAAACCTGTTTGTCCAAAGCATATCGACAGTCATGGATGACTGTTTTACAATGTCCATATGTTGAAAACCCCTTACAAAATAAATTCCTGGCTACGCCTATGTTTTCATAGATAGATGAAGGAATTGTAGGGGACTAAACAGATTGGCCATAAGTTTTTCATAGATATACAGCTGTTCCTACATATGTCATTTATCAAGATGCAATCAATCTGATTTTGGATAATATTTTCTCCTGAGTCTCTTGGCGGTTTCCAAGTGTACAAATGTCTAGGTGGTAGTGTGAAGAATGTGTTGGTTACCACAAATCTCCATTCTCCTGCAAATACGCTACACTGTTTGGCTCTCTCATTCCTTTCAGCAAATACACTACACTGTTCAGTTGTCTTGTTTCTTTCACCATGTCCACAAAGGCCTATGATGTCCCCTTCAGATCCTTTTTCTAATCTTCCTTTAAAATGTTCCATAATTATGGTAGGCTCTTTCTTTGGTAACTGCTGCAAAATGTCCATGATTTGGACATAAAATTCTGCAACTTCTTCATCACTGTGATCTGTTGTTGATGCATATACCTGTATAATATTCAGTTCTAAGGGTAGACCATTTATTTGAAGTAGCATCACTCTCTCTGACACAAGTACAAAATTGGTGACACATTCTGTTTTGGCTATTATGCATCCTCCTCCTGACTGATACAGTCTATTAGATGTCCCTGAGAAGTAAACTCGGTGTACACTGATGTCTCAAGAACCTGACCCTGGCCATTGCATTTCATTCATGCACATTTTCTTAATAGCCATTCTTTCTAGTATTGTTAATTTTCCCAGTCTGTGCCATGGTCTTCACATTCCACATGCTTATTTTCATATTGGTTTTCATTGGTAGCATTCTTCTTGTAGCATTGCTCAAAACTGTCTAACTCCACCCCTACTGGAGCTCCAACTGGGGAGTTTGAAACTCTGGAACATTTTGTTTTTAACACAGCCATCATGTGTTTGTTACTAGAGAATATCCACATGGATCAGGTAGAGCAGTACAGCCCAATTGCCTGACTATGTATCAGAGCTTGCCCACCAACAGATGGATGCATCATTTTCAGAAACCTGATAAAATTTTTTTCTCATCTCTCTTTTTTTTCATTTTGGCAAATATGATTGTCAAACAAATTACCAAGTAGCCTGTGTCAAGAGGAGTGTGAATCTATAACTAACTTGATTTACTTAAACATTTAGAAATATTGTTACATAAAGAAAAACATATTTAGCAGCCACATTTTTTTTAGTAATTTCAAAATTTTATTTTTCCTGGTAACTCAAATACTTAGTACTACAAACCAATTGCCAACTTACAACCATAATTAATGTTTCTATGAACCTCTTACAAAATAATACCAATTTATAAATTTATGTGAAAAATTTAACATAAAAATCTTCATATACATCTGATGTATATAAAATTATGTCTGCCTAAGTGTACTTGTGTCTGTGTAAATGTGTGGGTGTATGTGCATTTATTTACCTTCCATTTTTCCCCCAAGGTAAGTCTTTCCTGTCCCGGGATTGGAATGGCTCCTTACCCCCTTCCTTAAAACCCTCATCATTTCCTTTTCCCTCTCCTTCCCTTCTGCCTGATGAAGCAGCTAGGCTGCGAAAGCTAGCATTTTTGTGTGTGTGTGTGTGTCTGTGTGTTTATTTGTTGCTATTACTGCCTGTGCCCTTTCGCCTGGTAAGTGACTCTTCTATTTTTTACGTAAATTAAACACTTTGATTTGTATAGAGAATATTAGTAATATAGAAGTGGAACATCTTCATAGCTGTAAGTCTTTAAGGTGTTGTATTCCACAATGTACTTGAAGATGGGAAGTATTTCTGTTGATGATTATTTATATCCACAAATGTACTCCAGCACAGACAATTATCATCAATTATCATACTACACTGGACTTATTTATGGACCACTTTTTAATAAGTAAGTCAATTGTTAAATCACTTTAATTATATGAACCTGTTTCTAAAAGTTTTCTATATTGTCACAACCTATGTTTTGATCTTAGCAGGCCTTTAAACACGTGTAAAAAAAAAAAAAAAATCACAGAGACACCTGATGATGAGCCCTCAGCTCAAAATGCATTGTGTACAGTAAAATACAATTTTGTGACTGAAGGTGAATTAATTTTATTTTACTGAAGTAAAACAGTCAGAGAAACAGTGGGGAAACACAAACTACATATGTAAGAGTTAAACAATGGAAATTCCAGGTAGGATTCAACAATATTTTTGAGAAGGATAGGTAGCTTACTCACTACAGAAACATCCAATGAGCCGCAGAAAGGCACAAATAACAGAATACATCAGAGCTTTCAGCCGTTTAGGCCATCATCAGTTAGAGACACAAACTATGTATGTTTGTGTCTCTTACCAACAAAAGCCCAAACAGCTGAAGGTCTGATGTTATATTCTGTTATTTGTGCCTTTCTGCAACTCATTGGATATCTCTTGGTGAGTAAGCAACATCTAAGAGTAAATAAGGTATGCGTTAAACAGGTAGGGATGGGAGTAGATCCAAAATTGAAAGATTTAAGGGTTTGAGTAAAGAAAAAAGGTTATTGAATAGAAATAATGAGAGAAAAGAATTTATGTTAAATGGATGAGCATAATCAAGCATATGTTGGTACACCTTGTCCCATGCAGAGTTCTGAATAACTGGTGGCAAGGCAGAGAATCCACTAGGCAAGTGTAGTGAAACTGGCACTGGACATCATGACTGTCATACTTTGTAACAGAATACAGTATTGTGTTAGCCAGTTATCATCCACCTTGTATATTCTGTCAAGTCCAGCTAATAACTTAGTGGTACTGAATGCACTGTACATCTACATGACATATTGTTTCATGAGTGGCTGTCTCTTTGATAATGTATGTAGGTGTATGTAGGTATATGCTGGTGTAGGAAATGGTAGGATGGTGTATAGGGAAGCCATAGATTTGTCAAAGTAGCTGAGCAACACATCAGCTAGGACAGCATTGAGTGAGAAGAGAATTATTGCAAAATCAATTTTGAAGTGATCAACAATATGAAGAACACATGTGATGGCACAAGTAATCTGCTTTTGAACTACACCAGTGAAGGCTGAGATCAGAATGGTAGTGTATTATTATTATTGCTTTACTGGTAAACAATGTTTGATCTTCTAAAATGTAATGACTAGCACCAAGGTATCAGTTAGGAAGGGGCATATAGGCTGCATACTGGCAGCATACTATAATCTGCCCCACAGGATGGTCTGTAACATGATAATCACATGCCTGCTTCATTACATATGCCATTTGCATTTTACCTGGCCCAGCTTTCTAAGGCACCTTGCTGCGGAGTGCACAGTTACTCACCATCAGAGGTCTCAGTCCTTCCATGTGTGTGTGTGTGTGTGTGTGTGTGTGTGTGTGTGTGTGTGTTTGTGTGTGTTGTCCTTAGGTTAGTTTAAATAGTTTGTAAGCCTAGGGAGTGGCAACCAAAGCTGTTTGGTCCAATAGGTTTACAACTCCAGATTCTCAGAACCCTGAAAATTGGGTATTTGTGTTTGTTTCTCAGAACCCAATGGGCCTAAACTTACGTTAATTTCTTTGGTCTCAGCCTTTCTTTTCAATAAACATTTCTTTTCTCTTATCTTTTTTATTTTTTATATATTTTATTTTCTGAGCTGCCTATCCCCACCACCACCACGGCCAACCACAAATAATGCACTTAGCTTTCTACTCACTCATATTTACACTTACACATGGCCCTTCTTTTTTTGTCGCCTCTGTCTTGCTTAATATCTTATGCTTTATATAGAACCCAAGAATCAATTTTTCTTTTTTGTGCCTTCTACGAAAACTTCCCTGACATATGTTTCAGTGCAACTTTTATATACAGTTTCTCCTTATACTACTAGATGAGTAGATTTTTGTCTATCCAGTTCTATTATATTTTCAAAAACTGATTAATTTCATTTACAGAACTCACTGGATAATAACTTTCAAAGTTTTCATCATTTGACATTTCTTTGAATCAATTATACAAAATTAAATCATTCAGATATTAATAAAATAAGTCACCTTGGTAAATTTCACAGATTTACAGTATTGACTTATCATAACACCCATATTTATGTCATTAATTAAAGATCAAAGTTGTCTATGGTACTATACTACATGAAATTACCTTCAATGAACCGTAAAAATCAATGCATGTCATACTGCCACTGTCGATGATAGAAATTTACATGCCGAATGATGAAGCAATAATCGTTCTTGTCTTATAAAACAACACATTTTGCTGTTTGTGGATATCTAAAGAGAAAATTTTCTTGCATATAGCAACATATATAATAAAAATGACTGACCTGGCTACAATCTGTTGGTGATAGTAGTAGAATAGCTCACCAGCACGATCAGTTCTGTTCATTAGAGACGGTCCCTCAGTTGGATAAATTATATGCCAGTACCAGTTACACACATTGATCCCAACATCCTCACGGAAATATGATAGACAATGTTCTGGTTCAAGGTTAGAAGCTGTGTAGTCCACTGGAATTTCAATAGGTACCTGTTCCATTGACAAGTAAGTATTATGAGTAAATACTCTACTGTAATTGTAAAACGAGCAACTAATAAATGTAATATATTTATAACTACACTTGAAGAAAGAAACATAGAATAAAATTTAGTCTTGAAACTTTGTTTTTTATAAGTAATTTGTAGATTTACAATTTATATTATGAAACATTAAACAGAAAACACTGCCTAATGTTCTGAAAATTATATTTATTCAGTAAGTGACAAGTCTTTGACAACTTACGCCACTTTCAGTTGTCACCTGATGGTAGCCTGATAAATGGAAAGTAAGATAGTGATAGGCTAAATATAATTTACAGAATGTCAGGAACTGTTTCCTTCCTAATATTATTTTCGTCTCCTGCCAAGCACCAACAAAGAAATTAGTTAATTACATTAATAATATAGTAAGGACAGTTTGCAAATCACCACAAAGTTGTTTGTTGAGTCATGACAGACACACATATATAAAAAAAAACCACACAAATACACACAACTTAGCTTTCTGCCACAGCCATGAATGCCTTTGCAATGAGTTGAAGCTATTCTTATTGCATTGTTGAATTCTAACCTGGATTATCCATTGTCAATTAATTACACTGTATTCTTACATATTTTACCGCTGTTGCTGCTGCCACTACTCCTACCTACTATTGGAACCACATTCTCTATTACAAATGTCTTCAACTACTTGTAAGCAAATCATGAAGAAAATAACAATTCAACACAAATGTATGATATATGAAAGGAAAACAGTGATTAGTCTTGGGCAGTCTAATTAATTTCAGATCAATTTTGTGTACCCCCCTCTTCTGGAGCAGGGGGTGAGGGGGGAGACACACCCCTTACAACTTAGGTTAAATCAGACAAACTTCTTTAAAAACAGATGACATACAATAAAACATACTTGTCTGAATAAATTATATTATTCTTGAATGATCATCATTTTACTTTCATAAATTTCAGTGATCACTGCACACTTCCAAATGGATTCAAACATTTGTGTACTAGGTGGCAGAGATGTTATTTGTGATTTATTCTCCATGTTGCAGTGTGACAATGCTAGAATGTTTAACTTGCTTTAACTTTGGATTCTGTTGCATTAGGTGTCAGATACTTGACAGATTTTTGTCATCTGAAAAGTTGATAGCACTTTTTAGACACATTTGTTAAGCATATACAAGTTACCAGCCACAATTACAGACACTGCTGAGGTGGGGTGGCTTGCACGCTCAACGGTACAGATAGTCATACCGTATGTTCAACAACATTGGAGGAGTACATGTGAAGACACCAGACAAATGTGTGGTTCTTGAACGGGACAGAAGAGGTAAAATACTCCCCCATTCAGATCTCTAGGCACGGACTATACAGAGTGATGTCGTCATCAGGAAATGCAACATTGGTATTCTACAGACCAGAGTGTGGAATGTTAGATTCTTTAATCGGCTAGAGAGGTTAGAAAATTTAAATAGGGAAATAGACATGCTGAAGTTAGATATAGTAGCGATTAGTGTAGTTCAGTGGAAAGAGGAACAGGACTTCTAAACAGGATTAAAAATACAAAATCATTTGAGGGTATCACAGGAGTAGGCAACAGCATATCAGGACGCGGTTTCTGACCCCCCCCCCCCCCCCCGCCTCCTGCCCGCCCAGAATATTTAATGGCAGCCATTTTTACCTTTGACTGAAGCATCTTGTAAACTACTACATTCTGTCCTCTCCTTTTGTCCCATTTTTAAGTCTGTGACTGCTAATATGGGACCTCACCTCCTCCCCAGACCAAAGTCCTAATAATGAATAAGATAATAGAAATGTGGGTAAACTACTATGTGCAGCGAAATGATCGCATTATCATAGTCACGATAAATACAAAGTCAACGCCGACCAAAGTAGTAGAAGTTTATATGCCCACTAGTTCTGCTAATAATGAGGAGATTGAAGAAATGTATGGGAGGTACAGAAGTTATTCAGCCAGTTAAGGAAGAGGAAAAGTTAAATGTGACAGGAAAGTTGAAGTTGGTTGTAGGGAAAGGAAGGAAAGGAAAAATAGTAGGTGAATGTGGACTGGAGAAAAGGAATGAAAGAGGAAGCCACCTGGTAGAATTTTGTACAGGACATAATTTAATTATAACAAACACTTGGTTCACGAATCACAAAAGAAGGTTGTGTACGTGGAAGAGACCAGAAGATACTGGACAGCTTTTATAATGGTAAGACATGGATATTGGAACCAGGTTTTAAACTGTAAGACATATCCAGGGGCCGATATTTACTCTGACAAGATCGTATTGGTTAAGAACTGTAGACTGAAATTGTACAAACTGCATAAGGGTATGGCTATAAGGAGGTGGGACCTGGCTAAAATGAAAGTACTTCAGAAGAAGCAGGAGATTTAGGCAACAATAAACATAGTAGTAGATGAATGGGTAGCATTAAGAGATGAAATGGTCAACGCATATTATGTACATATTAGATAGGAGGAAAGAGATGCAGCTTAGGGATGGAATGGGGAGGTAGGGAGTGGAGTGAAATAAAATAAAATAAAATAAAATAAAACGAATGGACGTCTCCCCACACCCCCCCCTCCCCAGACACACACAAGTACGCACGCACGCACGCACACACACACACACACACACACACACACACACACACACACACACACACACTGCACTCAAAATAGGAGAGTTTCAGGATAGAGAGGTGAGAACTGTAGGGTGCAGGTTGTGAAGCAGCCATTGAAATCAAACTTATGCTCTGCTGCATGTTGTGGTCCACCTTGTTTTTGGCTACAGTTTGGTGGTGGCAATTCATTCTAATGGACAGCTGATTAGTCATCATGCCAATATAGAGTGTGCAGCGATTACAGCACAGCTGGTAAATTACGTGATTGCTCTCACAGGTAGCCCAGCCTCTGATAAGTCTGTGGCAGTAGTGGAATAGAAAGTTCTGGGGGGTGGATTGGACAGGTCTTGCAATGGGGTCTTCCACAGTGATATGATCCCTGTGGTGGTGGGCTGGGTTTCAAGGTGGCATAGGGATGGATTAGTATCTTATGGAAGTTGGGAGGGCAATGAAACACCACTTTAGGAGGGATGGGAATGATCTTGGGCAGGATGTCTCTCATTTCTGGGCATGAGGACAGAAAATCAAAACCGTAGCTAAGGCCAGAGTTTAGTTGTCCAAGTCCAGGGTAGTACTGGGTGACAAGAGGAGTACTCTTTTGTGGTTGGTTATTGGTGGTGAAGGGATAATTTGGGATGTGTGGAGCTATGGCACAGGAGATCTGTTTGCGGACTAGGACAATGGGATAATTTCTGTCTGTGAATGCCTTTGTGAGACCCTCAGCATATTCATAAAGGGAGTTTTTGTCACTGCAGATGCACTGTCAACAGGTGATCAGGCTGTAAGGGAAGGATTTTTTTTTATGTGGATGGGATGGCAACTGTCAAAGTGTTGGTGGTTGGTACTTTAATATGAACAAAAGTGTGAATGGAGCCATCAGTGAGGTGGAGGTTAACATCCAGGAAAGTGGCATGGTGGATACAGGAAGTCAAGGTGTAGTGGATGGGGAAGAAGGGGTTGAGGTTTTGAAGGAAGGAGGATAGGATAGGATAGGTCATGAAAATATCATCAATAAACCAGAACCAGATCAGAGGTATGGGGTCTTGGGGTGCTAGGAAGGATTCCTCCAGGCGGCTCATCAAAAGGTGGCATAGGAGGGTGACATGCGGGTGCCCATGGGTTTGCCATGAATTTGATGTTAAACTTTCACCTTAAAGGAAAAGTAGTTGTTAGTTTGGTGATGATTATGAGAAATGAGGTATTGGGGTTGAATTCAGAGGGATGTTGGGAGACGGAGTGTTCGAGAGTGGCAAGGCCATGGGTATGTCGGATGTTGGTGTATAAGGGTAGTGGCATCCACTGTGACAGATAGGGATCCATGAGGTAAAAGGGCGGGGATGGTTCGCAAGTCGATGAAGGAAGTGGTTAGTAACATTAATATGGGAGGATAGATTTTGGACAATTGGTTGAAGGTGTTGGTCAACAAGGGCTGAAATTCATTTGGTAGGAGCACAGTAACCAGCCACAGTTGGGTGTCCAGGACTGTTGGTTTGGCGATTTTGGGGAGCGTGTAGGTGGTGGGTGTGCAGGTTGCTGCTGGGGTGAGGAGGGAGATGGATTTAGGGGAGAGAATCTGGGATGGGCTGTAGGATTTTGTGTGTGTGAGGGGGGAGGGGGTCTATCTCTCTGAAGATGTTATTAACATTATAAGACTTGTTTAGTCTTGGCAGAGTGACTGAGCGCATTGAGGCGCTATGCTATGATGGGCAAGGCCATTTCCCGTCGGGGGTTTGAATCCCCCCTCAGGCAAGGACGTTTGTGCTGTCTTTATTATAAGTTAGATCATAAGTAGTTTGTAACTTTAGGTACTGAAGACCCTGCAGTTAAGTCCCATAAGCTTAAAAATCATTTGAACATTTGAAGGCTTGTTTAACAGTGACAAATCACCTCAATAGGTTTCTGTTGTGGTTTTTATAAATTCAGAAAAGTGTTGAGATGATTCCTAATATAACGCTACAGCTGAATGCTCTGTGACACCAGTGTCTCTCCCCCCTTAAACTGAAGTAAGCAATGTGTGCAATAAATTTTAACAAATGTAGTGGGTGTCCAATTCTGTGACCCATTTGCAGGACGACAACCCACACACGATCTTTGCTTTCTAGGATGTGGCATTATTGATTGATCAGGAAGCTGCATATCTGAATACAA
The DNA here is from genome assembly GCA_026315105.1 of Locusta migratoria. NCBI lineage: Eukaryota > Metazoa > Arthropoda > Insecta > Orthoptera > Acrididae > Locusta > Locusta migratoria. The sequence goes on from CM048745.1 coordinate 373,951,205, forward strand.
ACCACATTCTGCAAATTTTCTCCAACAAACAGTGGAGGACACAGATATAATATTCCAGTTTAAGGATTTGCCTTTCTGCTACACGTTCATTATGAACAATTCCTCTGGAGTTGAAGAAAATTGTTGGCACTGTCCTAACATGACACTTCTTTGGTTTCAGCTTCTGTGGGCTCAACCATGTTGCCACTTTTTACAATAGTTTTCATGAAATCAGCTGTCTTTAAGAAGTCTTTTCAGTGAACATACAGCACTAATTGTGCATGAACTTTCCTTTTTGCCAAAATCCTGTGAATGATTGTTTCAGGAACTCCTGACACTTCTCCAATGAGTTGAGCAAAAGGATATCTGTTGGCTGCAATGCTAAAAGTAAGTTTTTCAGATTTTCATCCATGTTATTTGTTCACATCTTTCATGCTCCTAGCACGTTTCTAATGTCCTCCCTTCCGTCAAAAAACAAAGCATACCACAAAAAAAGGAAAAAAAATTACAACAATCATGAAGATAAACAATTTTCATCATATCAAAAGTTTCACAGACAGATTGGAAATTTTAAGAGCGGTGTTACAAGAACTAGGACTCATTGTACAGCCATCTTCAGATCATATAGAAAAGTGATAAGTATTCATAAAAACACCAAAGATACATTATTACCTATTTAACAACAAAACAAGTCACTTTAAACTCACACTAGGGTCCATCATGACAGATTTGGTTTGAAGAGACTAGACTAATAAGGTCATCGGTATCTTGGGTTAACACTTTCAAGACATGTACCATAGCTCCTACAGTGGTCTGAGAGAATTCCAAAAAGTAGTGTGATTTAGCTCCTACATCGGCCAATTATCAGTGACGTTAATGACTCTCAGTGCATGACTTTCATATTTTGTAGGATTAAAGGTACTCTCTGCTTATCCTAGTACCAAAAAAGAATTATAGATGGCACTAAATATTACTGTTGGAGGTGGTACAGGAATATATTTTGAGTCATTTGCTTTGGCGCACTATAATGGTTTTAGTACCTACAATACTACTAGGAAAATGAAGGTACTGTGCAGGTATGGCACGAACGGGAAAAGGCAGTGGGCGTTTTCCGGACGGGGTTTGACAGGACCAGCAAATCATACTCGGACACGAGTGTTGCGGTGTAACGAAATGATTGTATTTCAGAAAAGGGGATACAATATCTGATATTACGGCCTGAGGAGAGCCACCAGTGGTACTACAGAAGTAATCATTATGATTTAAGTAGGAGAGCGAGCCCAGGGGGCTGCAGAGCGGGGAGCGTGCTATCGGGGCGAGAGCCGGCGGCAGACAGCGCTTTACCGTCTGTAACGATCTCGCAGCTAGGCAGTAGTGCTGAATCTACGTAATTGCATTAATGCTGTGATTGGTTGCGATCCGCGGTGTGGACTTCAGCACAGGTGCTCTGATCAGCGGGTTCCGCGCCCGCAGTTGCATGGATCGGCGACACGTGCCGGTTGCTGAGCACAGGTCGAATCGGACCAGGGGATTCAGAATGCGAGCGGTAGCGGAAATGTAACGCGCAGGACGCAAACGTATGGCAGGGGACATCGGACTCCCTCTGTCCTAAGGCACGTGCGGCAAGACACGGAAAATCATGTCGAAAATTACGGGAAAAAATAAAAAATATAATACTGTTGTTCTCCACTGGTGTACACTCCTCCCCCTTCCATGGGAATGGTTTACCATTCGCAAAAATTAGTGAAATTACAATAAAAAGTTCCATGGTTGGTGACGGCGGGTAAAAAGGGTCTGTTACAAATTATATTCACACTTATAAATAGAAATAATTATAGGAAAGTACAAATTTCTTCTCTTGAGTGGTGGCGTAAGCCAAGGGCGCCTTGGTCGGCTCACAAAGGTTCGGGTGGGATGGCCGGTAGTACTACCCCAGGAGCGTGTTGGTTGGTGAAGTCAGAAGGTGCTGGCCGTTGGCAGTCAGCTGACGACCGGAATGGCAAGGCTGAAACACTTTCACACTTGCCTTAGCGAGGTGCCCATTTGTGCGGTAGCGTGCCTCCTCAAGAGGATTTAATGAGCACAGCGTAGGTGGGCAATACCCAATAACGATTAACAGTATTAAGATAGGGTAATCTAAAGTTATACATAATAGGAATAGTGTACCATTTACGGGCTTACTAAGTCTTTGAAACAAGAGTACCTACATTTACATCAAGCAACATAAACAATAAACACAACGTAGGTGTGGCCTAACACTAAGTTACAATATTAATATCAATTACCAAAGAGGGATTTTACAGTACAGTTGGTTATAGGTTAAATGCAAAATAGTAACTTTCTCGACAGGAGAAATGTACAACAAATGTAACAACATTATGAGGATCTGAATTAACCTCTCTTGAAATGCAAATTACGTTACAAAAACTATATTCTTAGTGCTAAGGTATCTTAAAAAATAAGGGTGGACCATGCCTTTATATAAGATTTCACTTATGGAATGTGCCATGCGGCTAGCATTCAGGAACCTCTGCAGTAGTGTTTTGTCTGAAACAACTGCATCATCGCTTTCGACATAAATCCCATACAATTAGTGCAATCACGATCAAGGTAAGAGGGATAGCGTAGTACTTGGTAGCGTCACAGTCCTATGGTAATTTGGGCTTTCTCATGTTTTAGTAACTTGTTTAGCAAATAGTGGGGATGGTAATTATTAAAGTGAGGCATTTTCAACCAGCTGGTGGACGCAGACATAGCAGTGGATAAATGCAGCATATTGTAGTGAAGTGCAACTGTGCAGGTACTTGGATGTAGGATTAACAATGTCGCAATGTGAACGGTTGACCAGCAATCCATTGCTGAGATCCTGACACGGTGAGTGAGTGATACAAGGTATGTAGTCTATCCTTTCAGAAAGCACTCCAGAATCGGAAGGCTTAACTTGGAAATGCGGTAGCCTTCATTGTTGTCAAAATACCCGCAACAACAATCACCAATACGAGCGCAAACAGGCACGGCAACAATGCAAAAAGTGGTTATAGTGGACGAACCCCACAGGGTCCATTAATATTCGTTCTGGTCACGCCATGGATGATTCTACGTAGTATCAAGTCCGGTCACTTAAAACTGGAATTAATCTGTAAGCGGCGGAAATTGTGAAGGACAGTAAACTTCCGAATTATCGGCTAATTGAGTGTAGTAGAGAAATAAAGCAGCGGCTCGTAAACAGCGACAAATTTGCAAGTCACGCGCAGCAGGAGTCAGGAATGTAAGTTGCAATTTGTCGGGAGTTGACTGGCAGCTACAAATCACGGGGTACAGTGACAGGGTGGCAGAGCATTGTCTATCTGGAGTTAGCTGACGAGTGCGGATGGCTGGCTGAGCTGACTGAGTAGGCTGATTGCGCAATATCCCAACCTGTGCGGACTGCTGCGGTGTTACCACAATTCCTGTGTAAAACGTATATGGCGTTAGCAACGATCAAATACACAAAGGGCGACTAAGCCCCAATTCTGGTAGGTATTTATTTTACAATTCAGGAATTCTACTTTCAGTGCATTGAGCATCCTTAGGCGACGAGCGATGCTGACTTATGAAGTTACAGAAACATAAAATTTTTATGCCTTTTATCTTCAGAAGTATCTTCTGGTTTGGGAAAAGGATCGAATGACAAAATAGATTTATGCAATACAGAACATAACGATAGTGCTGGGCATATCAGTGGCTATAGTAGATGTTCCACTTTTCCACAAGGTTCAGGTAGGAAGCATTACATGAAATTGTTTGACATTTATAAGAACGATTACGTATGTGTTTCGATTATAGTGAAACAGAAGATTAGTACGGACTACGGACTGATGCCGGCGGTCGCGGTGTGGCAGGTGTTGGCCACGTGCGCTACACAGCTGACGGCGTCAAATGCAGCACCGGCAGGCGTCGAGTGTCTGAGGCTGGGAGGGGGGAGAGGCAGTGGACACTGGACAGTGACCCAGTGACGCCACGCGGCCTTGTAATCATACGGCGCGGCTAGGGCAGTCTGCTGAGCGCGCGAGGCGCTCCATCTGCTACTTCTACGTTGCAGCTCATGTTCCTTACATTATTGTGTCCGCAATTGCAACAATGAAATTTCTAATGGCAAATCGAGGCATAATGGTTGACATTAAAAGGGTTTCACAGTCTGAGATATCCTAGTTTACATATGAAACTTAATTCTAAACATAAGCAAAACGTATGTAGTAGGCGACGGTATTACTAAAAACAAAATGGCATGCGAAATAAAACATGTGCACTGGCTTAAACATTTCTATTTGTGTGCAAAGAGCATACTGCACCATCAAAACCTGGATCGTAATCCATAGGAATGCTTGGATCTTAATGCATATTTAGTGCGTGTAGGGGGAAGTGGAGCTTTCTTTTTACTAATTTCTCTTGAACGACCGGCCGATCTAGGTGCGGTTGAAATTGCAGCACACGGATTTGGCGTCACTTGCCCATTATATGATTATAATCTGTCGAAATGTACGACCACTGTGCGGCCAGATAATTGCAATTCTGCATTAACGGGTGACGTCAAACGTGTTATCTGATATGGTCCCTCGAACAAAGGAGTGAATTTTTTTACTTCGCCCCTTTTTAATGACTGTATTTCTCAACAATACCCAATCCCCTGGCTTGTAAGTGGGTAAAGTGGCTCCTTTGTTTCCACGCTGCAATTGACGAGCAGTGGCTCTTTTGTTGTTCTTTTGCACCTTTTTCCAAATGGCTTTTAAGCGACGGGCCAGGTTTTTCACCTCTTGAGCGTCTACACCAGGAGGTAACTTATCTAATTCGAAAGGCGAATTCATAGGGCGACCGTAAATGACCTCATACGGGGTGTGCTCTGTTGCTTCATGTATTCTGCTGTTATACGCTGACGCTATGAACGCTATATACTTATCCCAGTTGGTGTGCGCACTATTCACATAGTGAGATAACATTTTGACCTTGGTTTTATGCACCCTCTCTACCCTACCATTGGCTTTAGGGTGGATAGGCGTTGTTCGCCATTTCTTAATTCTCAGTAGCTTACAAACTTGAATAAATAACGTGGACATGAAATTTGATCCTCTGTCCGTAAGAATAGCTTCCGGGCTTCCAAAAGGCAGTATCATATGGTTAACAAATGCTTGGGCTACTGTTTCTGCAGTCATATCTGCGAGAGGCACCAATATTAGATACCTGGAGAAATGGTCAATGATAGAGAGAATGTATCTGTTATTTTGCTGAGATTGCGGGAATGGCCCTACGACGTCCAAAGCAACGAGCTGCCATGGCCTAGAGGTTTCTGGTACAGTTTGTAGGGGTATTCTGGGTCTGGCAATTTGCGTTCTCTGAGCACATGAGATGCAACCACTTACATACTGATCTACATCTCGCCGGCGTGTCTTCCACCAATAACGAGTTGCAATTCGGGCATTAGTGGCTCTTTTACCACTGTGACAGGCTTGTATACTATCATGGCACTGTGCTAGGATCTGAGGTCGCAAAGATTTTGGTATGACAATACGGTTTCCTAAGGGGGTCTTTCTGTACAATACATCGCCTACAAGCACGAAATCTGGGTGGTTTACATATCCCTGACATTCCCCATCTGCTTTTTGTTCCTTTATTAAATCGTCAACAAGCACATTGTCCACATTTACGATTCTTATTTTGCGGCTAAGGGCGTCAGCATTCTGGTGCAGTTTTCCAGGCTTGTGTCTGACAACGTAATCAAATTCGCTAAGTCTCAGAGCCCACCTGGTTAAACGACTACTTGGATCCTTAAGGCTTAGCATCCACTGCAAAGCAGCATGATCGGTTACAACTGTAAACTGTCTACCATACAGGTAACATCTGAAATAGTTGATACCGAAAACTACAGCTAATAATTCCTTTTCGGTGGTGCTATAATTTTGTTCAGCCTTGTTAAGCTGACGGGAAGCATAACCAATAGGTTTTTCTTCTCCATCCTGCTCTTGGCTTAGGATACATCCCACAGCAAAATTCGAAGCATCACATGACAGAATGAATGACTTTTCGAAATCTGGATAAATTAGCAAAGGAGAGCTAGTTAAAACCTCCTTAACCTGCTTCATGGCAGTATCACATTCAGGACTCCAATGGAATGCTATTCCTTTCTTCAACAGGTTAGTAAGTGGTTTGGTCATTGTGGCATAATCCTTTATAAAACGGCGATAGAAATTACATAATCCTAAGAAACTTTGCAGTTCTTTGACATTAGTAGGGACTGGAAAGGTTCTGCCAGCTTCAGTCAAACGGGGATCTGGTTTCACTCCATCAGAACTAATAATGTGACCTAGGTACTGGACCTGTGATTCCGCAAAGAAGCACTTTTCTAATTTTAAACTTAGGTGTGCATCCTGGAGTCTCGTTAGAACATTCTTCAAGCGCTCCGCATGCTCTTCAATGGTTTTCGAAAATACTATAATGTCGTCAAGATATACAAGACAGGTGATAGGTTTCAGCCCACGTAATAGTAAATCGGCGAAACGTTGGAAGGTAGCGGGGGCATTTCTCAAACCAAAAGGCATTCTCAAAAATTCATACAACCCAGACGGAACAATGAATGCAGTTTTAGGTCGATCTTCAGGTGCTATTTCAATTTGGTGATAGCCCGATTTCATATCCAATGTAGTGAAGTATTTACAGTTTCCCAGTCTGTCCAAGGTTTCATCAATTCTTGGCAATGGGTAGGTATCAGGCGTGGTAACCTTATTCACGGCCCTCAAATCCACGCACATACGATACGATTTCTCTCCATTCACAGATTTTTTAGGCACAAGCACGATTGGTGACGACCAAGGACTAGCTGAAGGCTGAATGATTCCTGCCTCTAGCTGCTCCTGGATGATTTCATCAACCACAGGTTGTAGGTGATAAGGGAGCCGATACGCTTTTTGTGCAATCGGTCTGGCATTCCCAGTAGGAATTTCATGATATACCAAATCAGTGGCAGGGAGGTACTTTTGGTCTGCAAATAACCAGGCATATTCTCTTAACACTGAGTATAACAGTTTCTGATCACCTTCGTTCAAATGGGTTAACTTCCTCTTTAAACACTCCTCTAATTGTGGCGTGACGGCAGGTACTTCAATAGGAAAAACTCTCGCTTCTCTCTCCGGATATTTGTTACTCTGAACTGGCGGCACTTCGCCTCTTTCCACACACTGCACACTGGCTAAAACAGTCCCACGCGGAATTACAGCTACTTTCGTCCCGAAATTATCCAAGCTCACCGGTCCTCTAAATTTTCCACCCTCTTTTTCGGCAATACACAGGCTTCTCTTAACATGAACTTGTATTTTATCCAGTACTTCATTTTGCGTGAACGGATCGATCAAAAGTGAGGTTGGATTCATCTCTAGAAGTTCAACTGTTACCCAAAGGATCTTTCCCATTCCACCGTTTATTGTTACAGGGGTTGTTGCCTTTACCACTGCAGTACGCGGCTTATCGGAGTTCGGAAAAACGGCGCCATTCTCCGGATCTCCTCGCGTTTGTTCAGTGTGAGCGCTGCCGAACCGATGAATTGCTTCACCGAGTTGTACGGTTTGCGATCGGTAATCAATAACACCCTGAAACTGGCTGAGAAAATCGTTCCCTAGAATTACGTCAAACTTTCGTCCCTTCTTAGGCAATACTTCCATCTCGAACGGGTATCTTTCTTTTCCTACTTCCAGGTTAACATAACAGGCCCCCAATGGCCAAACTAGATTATCGCCTAATCCACGGATACGGCAACGGGGCGGTTTTAATGGTCTCTTGTCGTCTTTGGACAAAAACAAAATGCTCACTTGAGCTCCGGTATCTACTAACAACTTAACGCGTTTCTCTCCTATCTTTCCTAGTAACATCACGTTTGCCACCTCAGTGTTCCCATCGAAATTTATTGGGTTTATGATTTTTAACGGGGGTCGGGGAGGGGTGGCTACACCTGCCCCCCGACCATTTCCCCGTCGGTTTTGACTGTTACCTCGATTCGCAGGTGTGACGTATCGGTAATGTGCTTGCCCATTCTGATTCTGCCGACAGTGCATACCCAAATGTCCCATAGAGCGGCAGTGTGGACAATAGGGCGCAAGACACTTGTCCGCATTGTGGCCGTCGCGTTTGCACCGGCCGCACCTGGCTTCTTGTGCAAACACTCGCTTCGGCTCACGGCTACGCATCGGCGCGGCTACAAATCTACTCTCCTCTTCGCGTAACATGGCCAACCTAACAGCTTCGTGCAATGTAGTGGGGGAGGAAACCTTTACCTCGCCTCCAATCTGCGGATCTATACCTCTAATAAAGACATCCACTGCCCTGGCTTCAGCCTCTTCAAGCAACACCTCATTTCTTACCGCGTCTCTGGTTAAGGTGTACGTTTTACACGAAACAGATCTAATCCGGTCCGCGTATGCATCAAAACACTCACCGGCCTTCTGCCTCATCGTAGAAAGCTGGTCCCGGTAATAACTAGTACCTCTCTTATCGGTAAATCTCTGAATCAATCCTTGCGCCAGTACTTCAAAATGTGTGGCGTCTCTCAATACGGCTACCGAATCCACAAATGTGCGTGCGTCCCCAATTAATTTGAGCCTCAGAACATTCAAAAGGAATTCGTCTGGCCACTGGCACAAACGACCAACGTCACGGATATTCTGCAGAAAACTTTCGACATTCTCATTATTCTTTCCAGAAAAGGAAGCAATGAAATTTACCGCTGGAAAAGTATTGGTTAAACTACCAACTGAATTCACTACCGAAGTGGCGGCTACCTCTCCCACCTTGTTCAGTGACTCACGTACAACTCCTTTTTTCCCTTTACCCGCTAATCCTTCAATACGCCCCAGCAAGTCTGTAAGCCGATCTTCCTCCTCTTCATACTCAGGTGTTTGTGTCTCGGCTTCCATGGTATCCATCACAAGGCGAGATTGATACCTCCTAACCATATTTGCTAAATCCTCACATTGCACGTCTAACTGATTAATCCTTTCCACCAAGGCACGGTTTTTCTCTAACAACAATGCAATTTGCTCCCTTTGCAAGTTCACCGTTTCCTTCAAGACCCTAAAGGCTTCACTTTCCCCAATATCCACTTGAACGTCAACATTTCTCGCTTGTTGCTCAGCTAACTGCTTCTGAAGGCGTGCATACTGCCTCTCAAACTCTGCTTGCCCCACCACAAGGTTAGAAACTTGCTGTGGTAAGGAGTCTACAATTTTATCCTCACCATTTCCAGTGACTATGTCCCACGGGGATCCTTCACGTGACATTGTTATAAGTCAAGGGACAGAACTTACTTAAAAATTACGTTGCTGCGCCAATAAAACACTTTACAAGGAAGATTTAGAACGTGGCTGACAGCACTTACTTCAACTATTTATTGATGCGGTGACGGCGAGATGGACTGCAGGCAGCAGAAGGCGGCGACGGACGACGGCAGCATCAGCAGCGGATGGACAGTGTCGGATTCCGGCATCGGATACTGGACCCTCGACTGTTACGGCGACGTAAGGCGGTAGCGGCTGAGTCGGCTACCCAGCTGGAGCCGGTGGCAGCGCGTCATCGCGCGTCTGGCAAACTCAGCGCTCCGGCTGTGCGCAGCTCAAGGTTACGCGGCCAGGCAGGCAGCGCGCTGAACAAAGCGTTGCCGCATGCGTCGCGTTTCTGACAATTAGCTCTCGCCCAACACACGCTCCCAAACCCCGGAAAACTGGTGGATCCGAAGATCACGATTCTGACACCAAAATATGTGCAGGTATGGCACGAACGGGAAAAGGCAGTGGGCGTTTTCCGGACAGGGTTTGACAGGACCAGCAAATCATACTCGGACACGAGTGTTGCGGTGTAACGAAATGATTGTATTTCAGAAAAGGGGATACAATATCTGATATTACGGCCTGAGGAGAGCCACCAGTGGTACTACAGAAGTAATCATTATGATTTAAGTAGGAGAGCGAGCCCAGGGGGCTGCAGAGCGGGGAGCGTGCTATCGGGGCGAGAGCCGGCGGCAGACAGCGCTTTACCGTCTGTAACGATCTCGCAGCTAGGCAGTAGTGCTGAATCTACGTAATTGCATTAATGCTGTGATTGGTTGCGATCCGCGGTGTGGACTTCAGCACAGGTGCTCTGATCAGCGGGTTCCGCGCCCGCAGTTGCATGGATCGGCGACACGTGCCGGTTGCTGAGCACAGGTCGAATCGGACCAGGGGATTCAGAATGCGAGCGGTAGCGGAAATGTAACGCGCAGGACGCAAACGTATGGCAGGGGACATCGGACTCCCTCTGTCCTAAGGCACGTGCGGCAAGACACGGAAAATCATGTCGAAAATTACGGGAAAAAATAAAAAATATAATACTGTTGTTCTCCACTGGTGTACAGTACCACAAGTAACTGAGGCTTTACTTGCATATAACCACAAAGATATTCTCATATTATTACAATATAAGATTGAACTATTTCCACATAACAACAATAACGTTTCCTACAATATTTTTTCTTAAACTATTGTTGTTCATAAAAAATCGTACATCAACATGATGCAATAGTATGTTTTTGTAAACAAATTTTATAATAACATTTCCTAGTGTCTTTTGTAATCCACTTACCTGTTTACAATGTTCTACTTATCTTAACCCTCAAGTGGGCGCACCTGTGTATAAAGTGTGCCAACGGCAAATAATACAGTTGTGCACCATTCTATTGTTGTTTGACAAGAACAAGCCCATACCTATCCCTTCATTATTGTTTCAGCTGGCACAGTGAGAAGTTGTGTTGTCATAGGTTCACTTGAGCTACAGTAATTTAAAATAAACTGCGAGTTCATCATTTTAGTGTACAAAGTACGCCACACGCCCGGTCATGTAAGTAATTTTTCTTCCACTTTTACTTTCCTCCTTTTAATGTGGAGCAAATGATAACATGTAAGAAGCGGGTATATCGCTGTGCAGGTCAAGATCAAATATGACAGACAACGAACTTGATTGGCTACTCAACAAGGATCCAGATTTCAACACCCTACCAGACAATAAAAATGATGACAATTCTGAGGAATAAGAGGAACTTACCACACGAAGAGACCACGATTGACATTCTGATAAAGTTCACGATTCACATGATGACTGTGAAGAGCTACTCTCCGCTGGTATTTTTATTGGGAGGGGCAAAACATGTCAATGGAATAAAATATGTCCTAATGTGACTTCTAAAACAAAAACAAAAAATATTGTAAAAATATTCCCTCAGCCTACACGAATTGCCAGAGGCATCACAAGTGAAAAAGAGGCTTTTGTACAATACTTACCCAGGAAATGATTGATGAAATTGTAAAATGCATGAATGTATACCTTCAATCTAAGAAAGAATGTGTACAATATTCCAGAGAAAGCGACACTGAGGAAACTACAAGGTGTGAAAGTTGGGATTGCTGTATCTCATCGGCACTAAGAAACCAAACCACAATAATGTCATCGAACCGCTCGTGTTACCAGAATCAGTGCACCTGCTCGAGGGTTAAAATTATGTTATTGTCATAATCTAGTCATTATAAAATTGTAAATAAATACATGTACTGCCTTAATCGTTATTTACTTATGCACCTAAATCACTTTATCCATTGTATGTCACTTATTTGTAGATTGTCATTGACCTTCAAGAACGAGCCAAATTATAAGAATGTGAATTTCTTCAAATGTAAGATATAGACATTTGCGCAGGAATCTTTGGCAGACAAGTTATCAACGTGGATGAGAAATAAAAAGTGATGTATATATCATTCTCAACATATCACAGTGCTCGCGGTCAACTTACAACAGGTGTGTGGCAGTGTGAAACTTTCGATTGTTGTCAGCTGATAGCTTTGCCTTTTATTTTCATCATGACCTTAAGAGATGAAGAAATAAAGTTTTTATTGAACAATAGTGGTTCAGAATTAGATAAAGAAATTGCAGATTTTGACATTAGTGATGGTAAGCTATCTTGTCCAAATTTTCTGTAAATTTGTGGTTTGATTTCCAGTCAGCAGGAAGATAATTTTTATGACTTATAGACGAAAACGATCTCTCAGATGGTGACCTGTTATCTACATCTACATCTACATACATACTCCGCAATTCACCGTAAGGTGCATGGCGGAGGGTACACTGTACCACTACTAGGCATTTCCTTTCCTATTCCACTCCCAAATTGAACGAGGAAAAAAAGAATGCCTATATGCCTCCGTACGAGCCCTAATTTCTCTTATCTGACCTGCCCTGAAGATGAGGCTGTTGATATCGTTGTGACAACAAACACAACTGGTTGTTTTAATTTTCCATATTCTTCTGGACTTCTGGCCAGTGGACAGACAATGATACCACCACTTCCCAGCTTCCCGTTTTTCTGAATCCTGTGGAATTCAAGATGGGATTGACCAATATTCTTCAGTGTTTGATTGTTTCACATACTTTTTGATGAAGAACTGGGGAGACTAATCAAACGAGAGACAAACCACTACACTAGAATGACAATAGAGATACTAAGTAAAATTGAGGCCTCAGTCAGTGTGGTGTAAGTGGAAGATAGTGAAACTCAGTGAACTGTGTTAGTTTTTTGGTATTATTCTGCATATGTCCCTAGTCAAGAAAGCAAAATTGCCTGACTACTGCTCAACAAATACCGTGTTGCAGTCCTCATATGCAGTAAAGTGTCTGGCAACAGATAGATCTTTGTCAATTCTACGAATGTTATGTTTCTTAGATAATGCCACATGCATTAATAAAAATCAGGTAGGTCACAATTGTATTCATAAGGTAAGACCTATATTCGACAGATTCGTGAGCAGGAGAAATATTACTATAGATGAAGGAATTTGTCCTTTTCATGGTAGACTGAGTTTTAGAGTGTATATGAAAAATAAGCCTAATAAAGATGGCATAAAATGTTTTATGCTATGTAAAAGTGGTCACTTCCTGAACAGTGAATTTTATTCTGGAAAACAGTCAAATGCCAATGCCAGCATTTTACGCATTGTAGACAGATTGTGTCATTCGTTTTATAATAAAGGTCACAATTATACATGGATCAATTTTATACCAGCCCTGATTTACTGGATTATTTGTTTGTGTGTGTGTGTGGGGGGGGGGGGGACTATGGTACTGTGCAGAGAAATAGAAAAGGACTGTCACGAGATCATCTTGATACCTTCAGATGAGATCACTTACTGTTTGTAAAATGGAAGGACAACAGAGACGTTTTACTTTTGATGACCAAGCATAAAATGACAGCAACGAATATCAGTGTCAAATCTCAATTCAAAATGGTGGGAAAAAAAGGCCAGACTGTGTTTTGTACTACAATATGAAAAATTTGGTGTGGTTCATAGTGACTAGCTAATGGCATACTATGCTTTTATTCGAAAACAAATAAAGTGGTGGAAAAAGTTTTATTTCACAGTTTCATGCTCAAACATCTGGTTGAATACATTACAGAGTTAGCAGAGAAAGGTGGCCTCTCAGAATCACGCACTTCTGAGAGTAGTTCACCCATCAACAGACTAAGCAGAAAACACTTTCCAATATCAATTCCACCCACAAAATTGTCTAAATGTCTCAGAGAAGATGCAAAGTATGCACAGAAACAAGCAAGGCCATATCTGGTAAAGTTTCAAGCAAAGACACGCAATGTTATTGTGAAACCTGTGACATAAGGCTTTGTTTTTCCACAAAGTTTCAATATATTTTATACAGAAGCCAATGTAACCGTGTGATTATTAATAAAATTAAAGTTTATATTTCAACAGTTTTCCATATAAAACTAACAACTTCAACCCTATGTCTCTAGAATGTCCTAAAAAAAAAAAAAAAAAAAAAAAAAAAAAAAAAAAAAAAAAAAAAAAAAAATAAAAAAAATTCCTTCACTGTGAAAACAGCACAATATCATATTAATCTACCACCCTTGCAACTAACTTAAATGTTTATTTCTTTGCAGTACTCTGGAGGGAAAGAATGTCTTTTTTAAATGCAAAAGAGCAATCTATTCTGTGGTATAGAATCTGCTGTAGAAAATTCAGAAAAACTGTGAAATTGCTCAGTAACAGCCAGTTGCGTGTCAACAATCACACTCAGTCCTCACGGTGTTAAGGATGAGAAAGGAAATTGGCTGTGCTCTTTCAAAGGAACCATCCCAGCATTTGCCTGGAGTGATCTAGGAAAATCATACAAAACCTAAAGCTGCATGGCTGGAGGTGGATTTGAATCACCATCCTCCCAAACGTGAATCCAGTGTGCTAACCACTGTGCCACCTCGGTCATAAAGACATAAAACTATGGAATACTTTGTTGTTAGTTCCAACAAGCTACTATACTAAGATATGGAGCAGTGTAATAAAAGTGATTCATACTCACCCTTGAACCTGGTGGTATAATGTTTGCCTCCTTTCGAGCTTTTGAAAAAATCCCTCTGTCCATGAACTTGTCAGGGAATACCTCTGCCAGTGAAGGCAGGGACATATTTTGTGTGTCTTTCCTATGTATTATTGCCACTGACATTGCATAAACAAGAAGATATGGATTTATTCGCTCCCTACAATACACTGAAGCTGACAGAAAGTCTTCAACATTCTCCATATCTGCAAAGGAAGGCACAAAGTTATTTCAACATGTCTACACAATTTAAAAAAATATTCTCCATATTCTAAATATATGTACTTTTTCTGTACACACAATAACACTTTACTGTCTAATGAAATGCATAACATACGAGTCATAATCTGAAAGTAAGTACCTTTTGGGAAAAAAATATAGTAAACACATTAAAAAAAAAATATTGTCTCAAGATAGAGCATATCCTAAACCATTTTTCTCAGTAGTTTCCATCTTTGTTGAGGCACTTGTCATAGCAGTCGATCAACTTATCTATTCCTATCCATGCCACCAGTGATGAGAACCATTGCTGTACACAGAGTTTCACTCTGCCATCACTTTGGAAATATTTCCCACCTAGCTAGCACTTTAGATGTAAGAACAAGTGACAGTCTAATGACACCATATCAGGGGTGTAAATGGGTGGTCGAACTGCTCCCATCCAAACTGCTGAATAAGTTTTTTGTGTGTCACCTGCAGTGTGTGACCAATCAATATCATGAAGCAGAGTACAGTAAAACCCCACTTTTACATTTCCGGATTTTATGTTTTCCCACGATTTACACCATTCTTTTTGTTGGTCTCATCAAATTTACTATGTTCACAATGTTAATTCGCTCCCATTTTTGGGTTAACGTATTTACATTGTTCTCGCGTTTTACACTTTATGAAATCATGTTCGTGACGAAAAAATTACGTAATTGATATAAATTGAGGTTGGTGTGTATAATATTCATAAACATTACATAGTCAAGTTTCTTGACGCTTTGTGTTTATACAAATGTATATTTCTGGTTTCGTTGTTTGTAATATGCGATGGGGTGGCTGATGGGAGTATCCCTGTCCCATCAGCCACCGCGCCAATTGTCGGCTTAGCTTTGTTGGTGCAACTGGTAGTTTTTCATGCTTTGCATGAAGCGTTTCCATAATTTATAATTATTGTGAAATGCAAATATTTATCTAAGTATTTCTGTTATGTTTTATAAATGGTGAGATTGATGGTTTGCTTGTTTATGTTTTTCTTCCATTTGAAGGGTGCACACGATTACAGTGTGAGATGCAAACTCTTTGCAAATGTCACAAAACTACTTATACATATATTTGCACCCAAAAACACAAATATATTTTCGAATATTGTTGTGTGAAACATCTAAAAATACTAAAAGTATGGAACTTGTGCTGTTTTACTACGGAAATAGTAAATTAAAGGCTTGCTGACAAAGTCGATTATGATGAATGAAATTACATCAAAAATTTCTACTTCCTATAAAGTTATCAGTTCCAATTACACCTGGCACTTAAAATAGTACAAAATTCGGCTAACCTTTATTACATAACAAATAAATTTCCTGGTGAGTATTTTGATGCCTATTGTGTACATATATCACAAATAAACAACGAAAATGCAAGGATGATACAGTAAGCATATTTTACCGTTTAATACATTATTTCTCGCATTTTCGCCATTTAATTTATGTCCCTCTCCATTCGTTCTGTACTGCACATCGAAGATTTTTCTAAGTCTGGCAGTATTTGCTACATTGGTGGTTTCACATCTTGGGAGAAATTCAACAAGCAGCAATGGTTCTCATCATTGACATCATTCTTTGAGGTAGGACTATGTAAGTTTATCGTTCGATGACAAGTGCTGCAACATTGGTGAAAACTTTGTGGAAAAGTGGTTTAAAACATGCTTTTTCTCGTGAAAATATTTTTTTTTCTTTCTTGTGCCACAAAAAGAGAGATTATTAAGCAGCAATATTTACACAATACTCACTATTTGTCATTACTTCAAATTTAATTTAATTTCAAACCGCTGTCGTGTCTCTTTCACACTGCACCAACACTTCCATCCTCCATAAATTTGCACAATTTATTGTTAGTTTCATGTGACATACAGTTATCAAGATCCGTACTCAAAGAAAAAAGGTTGTAAGTTACACCAAACTTGGCTGATGTATTTCTCTTTCCATTACTTTCCACTATAGGCCAGACTATTGAGGTCTTCAAATCCAATAGCAGGAATGTGTTTTCCAACACCAATACAAACAGGTCTTGCTTCTGAAAATTCTTCGTAGTTAGTGAACCAGAAACTTCGGATATGTGATCAGTTGCTTCTGTGTCCACAACACCACGCTTCTCCAGGTGTGTCTGAATCACTTGAAGGAGAGACTGCTTCTCCAATGAGAGCTTCTTCATTAGGTGAATATCAGTTTGCAACTGCCGATTTTCTCTTTTTGCAGTCACAGATCCAGTGACCTAGCTTATGACAATAATGGCAAGTGCCAGACATTGTAAAATTGTTATGTTTTTGTGCAATATCTTTGTGAGAGCTGTTGATTACTGCATATGTTACACTTTCACCTGTATCAGTTGTATTCATTCCACTTTCTACAATGCCAAATCTGGCCATCAGATTGTTAAGTTTTCATTCTCTTCCCTATACAGATGCCAATGCTATGACAAAATATATGCCACTGATAAGAGTTAAAATTTTTCCAATTATCATTTTTTTTAGTTGTTAGTATTCTGACTGATTTCCACAATGTTCAAAATACCTCATCAGTCAGGTACTGATTACAGAAAAATAATTCCCATACTTTTGAAACCAAGTTTTATTTAATACATACAGTTGGCCTTCCTCATAGAAAAATATAAGATTTGCTAACAGAGAGAGTTATGTTAATAAACAGCAACTAGCTTAATCAGTGACTATGTAAAGTTATTTTAAACAATTTTAAATCATAGAACATTATATTGCTGCAAGAAGAAATTGAGTCGCAAAACTCTTGGTGGCCAGTGCACGAACTCCCTAGGCAAAGTGAGTTTGCAGCACCTCTGGTGGCTAACGCTCGAACTCTTTGGCCGGCTTGCCAAACAAATCAACACAGGCCTTCTTGTTGATTAGCCACACCAGCCCATCATGGAAAACAAAGCATTGTCCACCAAATGTGGTGACATCATTGTCCAAGAACTGCACTGGGAAATGGATGCACTTTTCAGAATGCATTTGGTACTCTGGACATGTTTCAACTTCTGGTCTTCCTTACTGCATCTGAGGTGCAAGCTGCAACTGGTTGTGTTGCATTACCAATTGTCGTGAATCTATCAATATGAAGGCCAGTTTAACCACATTAACCCTTTGAGTGATGCACCTGTACATCCATCTGTCTGAGTCAGGCCTGCCGTTTTGGCTGCCTAATCCATCTACCTGCACTGGCAGCCATCTCTACTGTCTGTTGTCTGTGCCTGCAGCTGTCCACTCGGCCGCCTCGGTGTGGCCTGACTATTTCTGCAACCAGGGCAGCCGTGACAGTCTTGTACACTGTGCTCACTTACAAATAAGCATAGTATATCTGGATACTTATTCCATAGCTTTGAATATGGTAATGATTGCACGGCAGACATAAAGTACACTGAAACCCCTTACCTGCTAACATGTAACACATGGTTCATTCCATGTCAAATCACTTCATTTCGAAACATTTTTCAGCTCAACCATCATGGGAAATATTATGTGAAGATTCTAACATGCCCCCAATAGAGATTGGTAAATTTTAAGATTTGTTGAAGCAATACTGACCAACACATAGTCAGTTGTTTGTTGCCATGCGTGACTTTGTGTGGGGCGAGTGTGAATTCCTGACAACTTTGAGCCATTGTAACTCAGACAATGTTATGTTGAAAGATATGAAAAATGGCTGTCACTTACAACTGTACACATTCTCATAGGAATAATACTGAAAAGAATTTTACGTGCTATATATAGCCAGAAAAGTTCATGCAAAGTGGCTAAAAAAAATTGGCGCCAAAAACAAACTTCCAACATTTGGTGTGTTATATCTCAGAGGCTAAAGCTGCAATTAACATGAAACTTGGCATGTGGTAACCTAAAAATACAAGGTTCTGAAACATGAAGTTTCGTTTATGTGCCACTTTCCACCTACACATTTATTTAACTTGCATCAATTTTGTGAAGAAAATTCCCACATCATATCATGAGGTTAAATTATTCACACATCGTTGGTTTTACTTACAGGTAATTACTGAAACACACAAAATTTTTTACTGATAACTGAGTAAATTAAGAAAATCCTTGTTCAGATATGAAATTAATACACCGTTCCTGCAGCACACTATTCTCATGCGTGTAAATGTGATTAGTCTATTACAACAGGAAACAAAGAATTGAAGCAAAAAAAAGAAAAAAAGGAAAAAAAAAAAAAAAAAAAGAGTTGTTGTTGTGTGCTTCAGTCCGGAGACTGGTTTGATGCAGCTCTCCACCATACTCTATCCTGGGCAAGCCTCTTCACTTCCTCGTAAGAACAGCAACAAACATCCATTTGAATTTGCTTACTGTATTCATCTCTTGGTCTCCCTCTACTATTTTTACCCCACACACTTCCCTCCAACACTAAATTCACAATTCCTTGATGTCTAAGAATGTGTCCTACCAATTTATCACTTCTTTTAGTCAAAGTGAGTCATAAATTCATTTTCTTCCCAATTCTGTTCAGTACCTCCTCATTAGTTACGCGATCCACCCACCGAATCTTCAGCATTCTTCTGTAACACCACATTTCAAAAGCCTCAATCCTCCTGCTATCCATGCTGTTTATTATCCATGTTTCACTCCCATACAACACTCCACACAAATGCCTTCAGAAATGACTTTCTTATGCTTAAATTAATATTTGATGTTAACAAATTTCTCTTTTTCAAAAACACTTTTCTTCCCATTGTTATTCTGCATTTTATATCCTCTGTACTGCGACCATAATATGTTATTTTACTGCACAAGTAACAAAACTTTTTTACCACCTTTATTGACTCGTTACCTAATTTAATTTAATTTAATTTCTTCAGCATCATTTGATTTTCTAAGACTGCATTCCATTACCCTTGTTTTGCTCTTGTTAATGTTCATCTTATACACTACTTTCAACACACTGTCCATTCCGTTCAATTGCTCCTCCAGGTCCTTTGCTGTCTCTGACAGAATTACAATGTCCTCAGCAAAACGCAAGGTTTTTATTTCTTCGACCTGAACTTTAATTCCTTCTCCAAATTTCTCCTTGCTTTCCTCTATCGCTTGTTCAATGTACAAATTGAATAACATTGGGGAAAGGCATACAGCAGAGCTGCAGGTCCTCGGTAAAAGTAACGGGTGTAGTTTCCCCATGCTTTCAGCCGTTAGCAGTAGCTGTGTGGCAAAGCCACATTAGCTGATGTTACGAGGCCGGCACAGTCAATCTTCCAGACTGTTGCTCCTGTAACTACTGAACATGCTGGTGCCCCTCTTCAGGAACCATATGTTTGTCTGGCCTCTTCACAGATATCTCTCCATTCTGGTTGTATATATATATGACAAATGTCTGTGTAGGTGTGTTTGCGTTTCGATATGTCTGAGTGTGTGTGTATTTGTTTACCTTACTTTTTTTCCCCTAGGGTAAGTCCTTCCACTCCTGGGATTGGAATGATTCCTTTTCCACTTCCTTAAAACCCATATCCTTCCCTTTTTCCTCCCCTTTTTTCCTCTTTTTACTGAAGAAGCTGCCAGTGGTGGCGAAAGCTTGTATGTGTATTTGTGTGTGATTTTATTTATTTATTTGTTTCTATCGACGAACCGGTCCTTTTGGTAAGATATATATATATATATATATATATATATATATATATATATATATATATATATATATATATATATATATATATATACGTAAAAAATAGATGAAGTACACTTACCAGGCGAAGGGGCACAGGCAGTAATAGCAACAAATAAACACACAGACACACACACACTCAAAAATGCTAGCTTTCGCAGCCTAGCTGCTTCATCAGGCAGAAGGGAAGGAGAGGGAAAAGGAAATGATGAGGGATTTAAGGAAGGGGGTAAGGAGCCATTCCAATCCCGGGACAGGAAAGACTTACCTTGGGGGAAAAAATGGAAGGTAAATAAATGCACATACACCCACACAATTACACAGACACAAGTACACTTAGGCAGACATACTGTAGAACTACAAAGTTGAGTTCTACAGTATGTCTGCCTAAGTGTACTTGTGTCTGTGTAAATGTGTGGGTGTGTGAGACCAGGTGGGCAACGGGAGGAGAGAATAAGCTGAAGGGCAAGTTCCCATCTCCGGAGTTCTGAAAGGTTGGTGTCGGTGGGAAGTATCCAGATAACCCGGATGGTGTAACACTGCGCCAAGATGTGCTGGCCGTGCACCAAGGCATGTTTATTCACAGGGTGATCCTCATTACAAACAAACACTGTCTGCCTGTGACCGTTCATGCGAATGGACAGTTTGTTGCTGGTCATTCCCACATAGAACGCTTCACAGTGCAGACATGTCAGTTGGTAAATCACTTGGGTGCTATCGCAAGTGGCTCTGCCCTTCATCGTGTACACCTTCCGGGTTACTGGACTGGAGTAAGTGGTGGTGGAAGGGTGCATAGGGCAGGTTTTACAACGGGGGCGGTTGCATGGGTAGGAGCCAGAGGGTAGGGAAGGTGGTTTGGGGGTTTCATAGGGATGGACTAGGAGGTTACGAAGGTTAGGTGGGCGGCGGAAAGACACTCTTGGTGGAGTGGGAAGGATGTCATTAAGGATGTATCTCATTTCAGGGAAGGATTTAAGGAAGTCGTATCCCTGCTGGAGAGCCACATTCAGAGTCTGCTCCAGTCCCGGAAAGTATCCAGTGACAAAAGGGGCACTTCTGGGATTCTTCGGTGGAAGGTTCTGGATTTGGAGGAATGAGGAGGTGGCTCTGGTAATTTGCTTCTGAACCAGATCAGGAGGATAGCTGCGGGATGTAAAAGCTGTTATTAGGTATGTGGCTGAGGGACTGCGTCAGCTTTCAGACAATACTACCTACAAAGTCTGTCAAGACGACCCCATTCCTGATGTCCAGGCAGAGTCTATTGTAAAGTCACAGCATACTCCAAATAAGGCATGCCACAACCCATGTAGAATTTCAATGATACACACTTTTCGAACTTCCAAGCAGTCCACTTTTCTACACCTTTGAGATTATTCATAGGGACAACTTCACTTTTCAACTTCTGCTTTTGTGGCATTTCACTTCACAAAAATAGCCTCACATTTCAGTATTGTATTTCAATTACTACATCACATCTGGTAATAAGTTTAAACAAAGAGATGTATTTGTCCTGCATTCCAGTGGCCATAACCTGTTGGAACTGACTATGTTGGTATTGACAATAGGGATGGGTCGAACCCCAATTTTACCGACTCGAATCCGAATGCCAAATCTTAAATAACATGTGCCGAAATCTGAACCCGAATCGAATCTTCCGAATCTTGAACGCAAATAATCTGTCAACCCAAGTACATGTATTTAAAAAGAATTACTACTCTTTCACAGCCAGTGGTGAACATAAAGCCTTCTGGGATGGATACCAAATGACAGTATTACAGTAAGATTTAAGAAATTAAAATTTCATTTAGAGTTTTATTTTAACTCGTAAGGATTTTTTAATACTCCTCCCTCCCCTTAAAAGAAATTTGTAGGCTATGAAACATTTAGAGATATATGTTCCTTAGATGCTCTGAAAGATAATAAACTTTCTTCACTCTATTACAAACTGTTTCATTTTGATGAAATAAAAAATAATTGCATTATGAAGTCCTAGAAAGGGCAAGACTCAAAAATAAACCCTGAAAATATGATTACATATTTTGGAAGTTGAAAAAATAGATTCTAACAAAATAGAATATGTAAATGTTAAATAATTTTATAGTGACATATCAGGCATTGCATAAGTGACAGACAGGACATTCAGACACAGAGAAATTCAAGTTTCTTCAAGATGTGCGTACTTGTTATTGCAATGGTTCCAGAGGGTATTTTGTGGCATTATTTATTCTTTCAAAAGTTTAAGATCACATAACTTGTCTGCACAGGATTTATATACCTAAAAGATTTAAAAATCAGTACTGTAAGTCATTTGCTGTGCTTAATTTCTAACTATTCCCATTCAGCATAAGAATAATAAAAATGTAAACATTAACATGATATGTATATTCTCCCATGTTCGCCGTTGTCTTTCGGGTTTGTTAGGCAGAAGGAATATAGGCCTAAATGTGGTAGCTGCTAACACAGAAGACTACATGGCATAATGTTTACATTTGTATTATTCTTATGGCGAAGAGAGTATGGAATTTATGAATCACGATACATATGAACAATCCCTTAACCCTAAGAGAATAACACGTAAGTTGTAGAACGAAGGCAGTGGTTGTAGCATCAGGCATATGGACTCAACACAGGCTTGCCAGTTGGCTTTACATAGTAGCTTTTAGATGAGGCTTCAAATATACAGCAAACTAAATGTGGAAATATAAAACAATTTTATTACACTTATAATACAAATTTTACGAAATGATTATAATAGCAATTAGATATA
Organism: Locusta migratoria; assembly: GCA_026315105.1. Taxonomy (NCBI): domain Eukaryota; kingdom Metazoa; phylum Arthropoda; class Insecta; order Orthoptera; family Acrididae; genus Locusta; species Locusta migratoria. Next base: position 373,974,260 of record CM048745.1, read on the forward strand.
GGTACAGTAATTCTGAATCACTATCACTTGATTTCTTATTATCATTTCCTTCGTAGTACAAAGCATCATCCCTCGTACAATATAGTGCTCAATATCGAGCATTTTTAAATGCATGCTACACAATCTGATTTGGAACCCACATTCATGTATCATTATTCATTGGCACACTTGCATGTTTTACATGACCTGTTGGTGTCAGTTGTTTGTCACTTTTCGAAAGGCAGTCGGTGTACATGTGTTTAAGCTTGACCTTAAAAGATTTATTGAAGTAGATGTCAAGTGGTTGATGAACTGACATCATCCCACATGGATGGCACACAATTAGAACTTTTTTTCCCATTTAATAAATAACTTTCTTCTTGAAATCCTAGTGCTTCATTACAGTTAACATACCTTAGCACTTTACAAAATTCGACGAAACAATACGTGAAATCAAAATGAGGCAACTAATGGAAGAATCCTAAATCCTTATGTATTGTTGGTATTTACATAAAGAAATTTATGTTTGTTGCTACTAATATTTCACAGGCTGCCACATTTTATATTTGCACCTGCAAAGCAAGCCTGTGTAGCACTGCTTATATCAGACAGGAGAAGTTATTTGTGGCTGCTCCTAGCGCCATTTTTCAGAACTTCATTTGCTTTATACTCGATTTAAATCACAGGCAGTTTTTGGACCCAAAAAAGCAGAAAAAATGGGGCTCAGATTCAGGTAAATACGCTAGATTGTTTTCACAATAGCCACTCAACTGTATAAATTTTCTAGTGGTTTCTCTTGAATAAATTCAAAGTAAGATCATTTTGTTTTATGATGTCACATCTGTCAGTGGATCTATAGAAAACAAACTAAATAACACAGATGAAAGTACAACATTCGTAACTGAAGGTTTCCATATAACACTTTGCATTCTGGATTTGGTAGTATTCAGCCATTATGGATAGAACCTCAAATCCGAAGTCAGTGTGCTGGATTTGGCGAACCACTCGGACACAATCCTCTAACAAATAATATATCATATGTGATTGATTAGGATTTTAGTCATGTACAGTTACACAATGTACTCACAAGCAAAAGGGAAACATACAATGCAGAAACAAAGATATTCATATACAAAAGAAAAAGCACACAACAAAGACCCTTGTGAACTGAAGAGTTTGTAAAAAATATACAATACAAAATTAATTTGTCCCCCTTTACATGTTTTAACAATATCCAATGTTTAATTGAAATATTTTCAGAATGTATCATAAAGAAGGACTATATAATGTTAAAATCCATTTTTAGAGGGCCACATTACATTTAGCTTAGCTCTTTGTGTAATTAAAGACAAGTAAGCCATATTCAGAGTCATGTTCCATTATCTCCCTTCACTGTCTCATTGACAATGAAACATAAAATATGTATTCTTCACATAATTACATAAACCAATAAGTTATTGAAAAGAATTACAATAGTAGTGATACATTTGGAAGAATATTTGGCAATGAGTACAAATTTAGGGAATCTTTTTGATCACGGAGCTCGAACTACCCTTTGGGTTTCCCACTGAGTAATGACAGAATTTTTCGTTTAGTTCCCTCTTGTTGTTTTATATGTAGGTATTGAAACAATCTGTATATATAAAACACATTTTAGACTGACTAATGGTCTCATATATGCTAATATATCAACTTCAAGTGAAAGAACACATTGTATCTGGTATTAATTGCTCTGATAAACCAAAGCTGTGCAATGTTAACATTTCATATGAACTGAAGTTTGCCTCAGAATGTACTTTACCTAAGAACATTTTTACCAGTCGCACAGCATATTCCTGATGCACTGGAAGGAATATTGAAAAATTCTCATTCCAATCAAGTTTCATAGGAAAACTTATGTCAGGTGGCTTTATTGGCTTAATATCAACCTGTTCCAGCCTGCCAGTGACACCACTCCTGTCGACAATGTCTACATTTTGAAAACGATCACTCTGAAAAATTGATAAATCATGGTAAACTTTTTATAGTATTAGCATAGGAAAACTGGCAGTATAAGAAAGTAAGGAATAAAAGTAGAAATACATATATGTTTAAAGCTTATATGTATTATTATTATTATTATTATTATTATCCATTACATTTAACATACCCAATGCTCCCAGCTAAAAATGATCAGTTAGATTCCATTGGTAAAGAAAAAGTAAATAAAAAAGTTATCTAAGCCAATACTAAATTATGTGAAGGCACATAATGATAAATAAAAGGAAAAGAGTAAATTTTCTGAAAATAAATACATATGAGACTGACAAAAAGATACCAATAACAACTGGAAATTGTACAAAAGAATATTGTTTCATATGAAACATAACTCACCAAGATGGTCACTATGCATACCACAAAAAATGTTTAATTTAATAACTTCGTTATGTATACATAGGATATGCTCATTTTGATCCAAAAAAGTGTATGTAGCACATCAACATCTGATAATATTTTAAGAATATGAGTCATATACCTAGTTAAAAGAATTATGAGATCCTGTGAGATTTATCAGAAGGTTACGGCACAAACTATTGGGGTCCGCACTACATTATATCCCACTATTCTGAAAGATTTGTGGGATTTATCAGCAGTGGACTTCTATGGTTCACTGTCTTCAGACTGGGGTGGAATGGAGTATGTATTAATAGTATCAGAATGCTAAGCCAAACTAATAAAATTACACCCATTGAAAAAAGCAACAACACACAATGTTAAACTGAAATTAAGATATTATTTTACAAATGTGAGTAAACCAAAAAAACTTGTTTTCAGATAATGGGACACAGTTTGTAACCAAATGGTTTAAAGAGGTTGTGGCATTGTAAGGTTTGAATCATATATTAATCTCTAAATTTGACCCACCAAGCAATCCAGTCAAATGCAACATGCATGAATTGGGCAGACTCTTTTGGACTTATTGTGTCAGTAGACATTAAAAATGGATAGACATGGTGACAAAATTTGGAAAGGGATTGAAAGAATTGCCACATTAAGGCACCATCTTTCCCAAAGACCCTTGCAAAGAACTCAAACCTTTCAGCAGAAGGAAAGAGAACCAGCCACAACCACAAAAGAAATCTCGACATAATCACCCTTCCTACAGATAGAGGTTCCACTGCTGCAATTATGTATCACAGAAAGACTCCGCCAGTTATCTGACCTTCAAGAAGTGCCAGAATGACCCCATCCCCAAAGTCCAACAAGATCTTGAATTCCTGTTAGAATCCTACAGCCCCTCCCAGAAGCTCTCTTCTGAATCCATCTCCCTCCTCATCCCAACAGCACCCACATTCTACTTGTTCCCTACAATCCACAAAGCAAATAATACAGGATGCTCAATTGTGGCTGGTTACTGTGCTCCTAACGAAATAATTTCAGCCCTCACTGACCAACACCTTCAACCAATTGTCCAAAATATATCCTCCCATGTCAAGGTTACCAACTACTTCCTTCACTGACTCTCCACCATTCCTATCCCTTTACCTCCTGAATCCCTACTTGTTACACCTGCCTAAACACCCAACATCCCACATGCCCTTGGCCATGCAGCTCACGGACATTACCTCTCCCAACATTCCTCTGAATTCAAGCACGATACTGCATCCCTCATAACTTTATCCAAACTAACAACTACTTTTCCTTTGAGGGGAAAGTTTACCATCAAATCTGTGGCACAGCCATGGGCATCCACATTACACCCTCCTATGCCAACCTATTTATGGGCCCTCTGCAGCAATCCTTCCTAACATCACAAAACCCCAAACCTTTGGCCTGATTCAGGTTTATTGGTGATATTTTAATGATCTCGACTCAGGGCCAGACCATCTTATCCTCCTTCCTTCAATACCTCTACTTCTTCTCCACCATCTACTTCTTCTGGTCTTCCTCAACCTACCATGCCACATTCCTGGATATCAACCTCCACCTCACTGATAGCTTCATCCACACCTATGTCCATATTAAATCTACCAACCACCAATGGTACCTACACTTCAACAGTTGCTACACCTTCCACATCAAAAAAATCCCTCCCTTACAGACATGCCACCTGTGGACAGTGTATCTGCAGTGACATGTACTCCCTTTCTCAATATGCTGAGGGTCTCACAAAGGCATTCGCAGACAGAAACTACCCCACTGACCTAGTCCACAAACAGATCTCCTGTGCCATATCCCCACACATCCCAAATCCTCCTTTACCACCAGTAACCATCCACAAAAGACTACTCCCCTTCTCACCCAGTACTATCCTAGACTCGAACAACTAAATTGCATCCTTCGCTAAGGTTTTCATTTTTTGTCCTCATGCCCACAAATGAGAGACATCCTGCCCAAAACCCTTTCCAGGGTGCTCTCCCAAACTCCATAACATCCTAGTCCGTCTCTATGCCACCTCAAAACCCAGACCACTGCCACAGGGATCATATCCACGTAGAAGATCCCACTGCAAGACTTGTCCAATACACTCACCCAGCACTTTTTATTCCAGTCCTGTCACAGGCTTATCCTACCCTATTAGAGGCTGGGCCATATGTGGAAGAAGCCATGTAATTAGCAACTATGGCCAGTGACAAACTGTGGCCAAAAACAAGGTGGACCACCCTGTGGCACAGCATGCAGTGGAGCATATGCTTGATTTCAATGGCTGCTTCAGAAACTGAGCCATCTGGGTCTTTCCACCCACCACCAGCTATTCCAAACTGCAGAGATTGGAGTTATCCCTACAGTACATTCTCTGATCCCAATATTATCCGCCTCAACCTACGATAACTTCCAGTTCTTCCACACCCAACATTTCATACCGCTCTATCCTAAACCTCTCCTATTTTGAGTGGTGTGTGTGTGTGTGTGTGTGTGTGTGTGTGTGTTTGTGTGTCTGCGCGCCGTTTGGCCGTGGCCATTTGTTTGTTTTATTTTCTGCCCCTCACTCACCTCCTCACTTCATTCTTAAGCTGCATCACATTCCTCCCATCTAATATGTATGCGCTCTGCATGGCCATGCCGTATCCATTCCCACTACCATGACGCAACTATCCTATCCTCTCTACCTTTTCCTATTTCTGCATTGCAGAACGTGATTCGGATTGTGGCAGCCCGAGATGATAGTTGTGTGACTGTGTTGTGTGTCTGTGTGATTGCATGAATGTTCAATTTTCTAAAGAAGACCATGGCCAATAGCTGAAGCGTTGTATGTGTGTGACTTTTTTCCATGCCTGTTGGAGCTTATTGTCACTTGTTTGCAATGAGTTGTAAACTTTCCTTATTACTATATTATTAAAAAATAAAAGAATAATATAAAATAAATAATTATGATGGCTCCTGAAAAATCAAAAGACTATCTTTTTGCAATGTTTCCAGGGTGGCCACCAAATCTTCATTTTCAAATTCAAAATTTTTTCCAGGCTCTCCAGGTTACAAAAAAAATTTTTTTCCCACATTTTCACAGAACATAATTTTGCTCAAAGGGGTTAGCTAACATCTATACCGTAAAGAAACTAGTTACATATTTTTAAAACACATTGCATCCAAGTTGAACCATATCATGTTGTAATAGACACCAAGCAGTGGCAAATCCAGGATTTGTCTTGGTGAGGAAGAGATGGGGGGGGGGGGGGTGGCAGAGCTCACAAAAATTGTGGCATTGTACCTCAAACTGATCTAAAAAGAAGCAGCTCATATTATGAGCTTTTTCCTCATGGTTTTGGGGGATCTGCAGCACCATATACTCCCCTCCCCCCAGCCAGATTTCACACTAACAATGCATAGTACAGGATGTATATTTTAAGTTGACAAACCAGAATAACTAGGGGAAAAAACAGTATATATTCAACAACGGTTTTCACCATTATGAACGGAAATGATACAGTGTGGGTGGCTAGTATAAAATTTTAAATGGAAACTCCCATTTATTTATTGCAGATTCAGATTCTACAGACCAAATCATGTATGGTTTGGTTGAATTATTTTTCTTTCAATTGGCAACATATTGCACTGTAATGGTAAGAATTATTTGCAATTCTACTGAAGAAATGTACCACCCAAGAAAGAAAATTAAGGTTAATCATATTGATGACACTTCAGAATCCAACCAAATGATACCAGATGTACATTTCTTCCCAGCTAGTTCAGTTATGTGTTTTTTCAGCAATTCACAACTGGTATTCAGACAAGGGCAATCTGGACTAAAGTATCACTTTGGAAGAATGCCGTGTCCACTGTGGGGAGAGGGGGGGTCACTTTGGGGATCATTTGGCAGCGTTCTGAAGCATTGTGAATATGGTTTTCATTTGTTTTATTTCTTAGTACATTTCTTCACCAGTATGGCAAGTATTTCTTAATATTACAGTGCCATCTGCCGTAAAAAAAAAAAAAAAAAAAAAAAAAAAAAAAAAAAAAAAAAAAAAAAAAAATTAGAGACCATACACGATGTGGACCTTAGAATCCGAATCTGCGATAAAAAATCAGGGTTCCCATTTAAGATTTTACACTTGACCCCCCACCCAAAAAAAAAAAAAAAAAAAAAAAAAAAAAAGTGGAAATAGTTCAGGTTGAGTATTATTTCCTAAGCCTCTGCCATCCGCACATGCTGGTGAAAACCAGTTTTGAATATCTACTGTTTTTCCAAGTTATTCCGGTTTGTCAACTTAAAATTTACACCCTGTATAATGGATTAAGTCGAGTTGAAGTAGTTGGAGGATGCTGTACGTTTTAATGTAAATTGAATTCGTTTATGCAACATACCCCGTTCATTTAAACTAGACTTCCTGATACATTAAAATACTGTCACATCTCATGAAATAGTGATCGGGCACTCAATACATATATTATGATTTACTTTACCCTCAGGATATTAACAACCTTTTCGCCTCTTCCCAGGATATGAACAACCTTTACACGTATTTCAAGTTTTCATTTATATTGTTTCCAATGATGGTTTTCAGTTTCCAGAGCCGATACAGTCAAATAAGTTTAGCCCTGGAAAAATCTAGCTAAAAGATCAATGAATGTTAATGACCCAGCATGCGTAATAATGCACAATGTTATGGGCGAGTCCTTGAACTTCAAGGAGATGAAATGGGGAATGCAAAAACATATCTGGAGCAACAGCTGTGTGGTCTTTCTACTCAAGTGTCATCTGGTAAAATAACACTCAACAGCAGATTTTAATGAAAACATTATTTTGTTCTAATGAATTTGTTTCATTTTTTAAATTCTTGTACTATTAAACAGACAGTGAAATATATATTGTGGAAAGCAACAGACTTCCATTTGCTTATGGAAAGTTTATGTTTCTTGCTTCTTGTGTGGCTGTTTAAAACACTCTTTCCCATTGCAGAAATTTTTATGTTTGTGTTGCACCAAGAGCATAATGCATTCATTTGTGATTTGGGATCACATGCAACCCATGGTACATTGTCTCGTATGAGCTCTGATATCAAGTTATACTCTGTTTTGACGTGACGGACAAACACTTCACTCTAAAACACGATGAATTACTTCATCTGTACGGACACAGGTAAGGTGGATTCACACTTGGATTCACTCTATTTTTCTCTGCAACGTTTGTTTCACTCTATTCTATCTCAGAAAGATGTAGATGGTGTTAGTCTCGAAATATATTAACAATATTTTGAATGTATTGCTATAAGACAGCTGTTAAAGCAATAAATTACCACTGAAAAAATTGCCTTTTCGCAAAAGTCCCGTACCATATTACAAAGTTATACTTACATCTTTTTGGACGACAATTAGCATGTCAAAAATTCGCAATCAACAATGTTATAACTGTATTTCATAGAGGCCTGGCTAGCTCTCACTAGGTGGCGTTGCGTGTACGTATGCTTTTTGAAAACCCATTATCATATAACGAGGGAAATAATCTTTCGTGTTGACCATAAAATAAATAATCGATGCTGTTCCTGCTCTATGGTTGACAGGTTCTCGATGTACCCGTGTCCGCTAAGTAAATTAATTATCCTCTTAATTGTTACCGCGACTCCTCAATGGCGCAAGCCGGGCCCACATGAACAATACGTACATGACGACTGTGTTTACTATTTATATAGGCCTATTATCAATCTTACGTCAGTCACAGAAATCTTCTATAATTGTTACTAACGAACATAGGTGCTGACTTTTGAAAATCTTGGGGTATGCTCTGTGGCGTACCAAGGTATATATATATATATATATATATATATATATATATATATATATATATATATACGAATATTGTAGAGGAAAAATTCCTAACAGGAAAAATATACGTAAAAAATAGATGAAGTACACTTACCAGGCGAAGGGGCACAGGCAGTAATGGCAACAAATAAACACACAGACACACACACACACAAAAATGCTAGCTTTCGCAGCCTAGCTGCTTCATCAGGCAGAAGGGAAGGAGAGGGAAAAGGAAATGATGAGGGTTTTAAGGAAGGGGGTAAGGAGCCATTCCAATCCCGGGACAGGAAAGACTTACCTTGGGGGAAAAAATGGAGGGTAAATAAATGCACACATGCCCACACATTCACACAGACACAAGTACACCTAGGCAGACATACATCATTTCCTTTTCCCTCTCCTTCCCTATATATATATATATATATATATATATATATATATATATATATATATATATATATATAAAATAAAGACTTTTGACTTACCTAAAGTACAGGCTGGTCGATAGGAACACTAAACACACACAAAAACACACAACCATTCGAGCTTTCGCCACCAGTGGTGGCTTCTTCGGGAAAAAGAGGGAGGAAGGAGAGGAGAAAGGGAAGGATACGGGTTTTAAGGAAGTGGAAAAGGAGCCATTCCAATCCCAGGAGTGGAAGGACTTACCTTAGGGGACAAAAAGGAAGGTAAACAAATACACACACACTCACACATATCCACATCCAAACACACTTAGGCAGACATTTGTAGAAACCAAAGAAGTTGGACAGAGATGCCACTTCAGGCAGAGGCTCTGTCCACAGAACCGAGGCAAAGATGTTAAAGATGGCGGGCAGGAATTAGAATTTAGCGGAGGTTGAGACCAGGCGGGCAACGGGAAGAGAGAATGTGTTGAAGGGCAAGTTCCCATCACCGGAGTTCTGAAAGATTGGTGTTGGTGGGAAGTATCCAGATAACCCGGACGGTGTAACACTGTGCCAAGATGTGCTGGCCGTGCACCAAGGCATGTTTAGCCACAGGGTGATCCTCATTACCAACAAACACTGTCTGCCTGTGACCGTTCATGCGAATGGACAGTTTGTTGCTGGTCATTCCCACATAGAACGCTTCACAGTGCAGGCATGTCAGTTGGTAAATCACGTGGGTGCTATCGCAAGTGGCTCTGCCCTTGATCGTGTACACCCTCCGGGTTACGGGACTGGAGTAAGTGGTGGTGGAAGGGTGCATAGGGCAGGTTTTACAACGGGGGCGGTTACACGGGTAGGAGCCAGAGGGTAGGGAAGGTGGTTTGGGGATTTCATATGGATGGACTAGGAGGTTACGGAGGTTAGGTGGGCGGCGGAAAGACACTCTTGGTGGAGTGGGAAGGATGTCCTTGTCACCCACCTCCGGAAAGGCAATACACTCTCCCTCAACACACACTCCCTCAACAACCACTCCAGTAAACCTCAAACTCGCCAGATTACGGTCCCACATTTTGTTTATTCAGGCATGTCTAACATTTGGCATAACCCCCAAGGGCCTCACAATAAAAGTTCCCATCTCCGGCTGTAACCCATCCTTTCATCAAGCCCTACACCAATTCCAAACAGAACAATCCACAGCCCTCACCCGCCTAATCCTTAACCTATACATCAACTCCGCCAATGAACACACCTGTCAACTCCTATCCCTAATCAAAATCCTCAACCTTTCCTCTTCCGCATCCACACCCACAGTTCAGAACATCCTCCTACAGGCCAACCGGAAATTAGAACAACATGCCACCCTCCACCTCAAAAAACTATCCCAACTCCTTGTCACCCACCTCCGGAAAGGCAATACACTCTCCCTCAACACACACTCCCTCAACAACCACTCCAGTAAACCTCAATCCTTCATGACATCCTTCCCACTCCACCAAGAGTGTCTTTCCGCCGCCCACCTAACCTCCGTAACCTCCAGTCCATCCATATGAAATCCCCAAACCACCTTCCCTACCCTCTGGCTCCTACCCGTGTAACTGCCCCCGTTGTAAAACCTGCCCTATGCACCCTTCCACCACCACTTACTCCAGTCCCGTAACCCGGAGGGTGTACACGATCAAGGGCAGAGCCACTTGCGATAGCACCCACGTGATTTACCAACTGACATGCCTGCACTGTGAAGCGTTCTATGTGGGAATGACCAGCAACAAACTGTCCATTCGCATGAACGGTCACAGGCAGACAGTGTTTGTTGGTAATGAGGATCACCCTGTGGCTAAACATGCCTTGGTGCACGGCCAGCACATCTTGGCACAGTGTTACACCGTCCGGGTTATCTGGATACTTCCCACCAACACCAATCTTTCAGAACTCCGGAGATGGGAACTTGCCCTTCAACACATTCTCTCTTCCCGTTGCCCGCCTGGTCTCAACCTCCGCTAAATTCTAATTCCCGCCCGCCATCTTTAACATCTTTGCCTCGGTTCTGTGGACAGAGCCTCTGCCTGAAGTGGCATCTCTGTCCAACTTCTTTGGTTTCTACAAATGTCTGCCTAAGTGTGTTTGGATGTGGATATGTGTGAGTGTGTGTGTATTTGTTTACCTTCCTTTTTGTCCCCTAAGGTAAGTCCTTCCACTCCTGGGATTGGAATGGCTCCTTTTCCACTTCCTTAAAACCCGTATCCTTCCCTTTCTCCTCTCCTTCCTCCCTCTTTTTCCTGAAGAAGCCACCACTGGTGGCGAAAGCTCGAATGGTTGTGTGTTTTTGTGTGTGTTTAGTGTTCCTATCGACCAGCCTGTACTTTAGGTAAGTCAAAAATCTTTATTTTATACCATTTTCCTACCTGGAAGGTAGGATATATATATATATATATATATATATATATATATATATATATATATATATATATATATATATATATATATATATATAATGGTATAAAATAAAGATTTTTGACTTACCTAAAGTACAGGCTGGTCGATAGGAACACTAAACACACACAAAAACACACAACCATTCGAGCTTTCGCCACCAGTGGTGGCTTCTTCGGGAAAAAGAGGGAGGAAGTGTGTTTGGATGTGGATATGTGTGAGTGTGTGTGTATTTGTTTACCTTCCTTTTTGTCCCCTAAGGTAAGTCCTTCCACTCCTGGGATTGGAATGGCTCCTTTTCCACTTCCTTAAAACCCGTATCCTTCCCTTTCTCCTCTCCTTCCTCCCTCTTTTTCCCGAAGAAGCCACCACTGGTGGCGAAAGCTCGAATGGTTGTGTGTTTTTGTGTGTGTTTAGTGTTCCTATCGACCAGCCTGTACTTTAGGTAAGTCAAAAATCTTTATTTTATACCATTTTCCTACCTGGAAGGTCTCCTTCTATAATATATATATATATATATATATATATATATATATATATAAAACGAAAATTATAGAGGGAAACTTTCCCGGTGGGATAAACAAAAATAAAAATAGAAAAGAGATGACTTACCAAAAGGACCGGCTCCCATTTTTTCCCCCAAGGTAAGTCTTTCCTCTCCCGGGATTGGAATGGCTCCTTACCCCCTTCCTTAAAACCCTCATCATTTCCTTTTCCCTCTCCTTCCCTACTGCCTGAAGACGCAACTGGGTTGCGAAAGCTTGCGATTGTGTGTGTGTGTGTGTGTATTCATTTATTTATTTGTGATGCTGTCACACCTGTGCTCCTTCGCCTGGTGAGTAATCCTCGTCTATTTTTTATATTTTATTTTTCCTGCTAGGAATTTTTCGTCTTAATATTCGTATTAATATATATATATATATATATATATATATATATATATATATATATATATATATATATATATATATCCATTTTTAATGATTTTCACATGCAAGACATTAACCCCTTTAACCCCAAATTTTATTGATTTATGAACAAAAACATTTCTTTGCATATATCTATAAATAGTAATTCTTCAGTGCGCCATTCTTTAGAGGTGACAACGTACAAGTTACAATAAGAAAATCATCAAATACGCAACGCAAGGTGGCGTATGCCACAGAGAGTTCTGGGCGAGGAATGTCACGTGACAGCCCGAATGGCTGGTTTTCGTTAACTTAATAGAGGGTGTCAAATCTCCATTATTTTTGCAAATATCTTTCAAACAATAAGAGATATGAAGAAACATAAGAGATCAAAGTTGTAGAGAATAATTTTCTCCTCTACAAATTCGATTATTCAATATTCGAGTTAGATGAATGGTTTATTTGCAATTAAAATTAAATTACAAACGGTTTTTTTGATGTTATTGAAGTATTTTAGGTCTGAAATATTTGAAAAAGCGAGGTTCTGATCTCTGGTGACTAGCAATTATGGCTGCAAAATTTGGTGCTGATTGGTTGAACGGTTTGACCTAAAACATAGGAACATATTACAGACAGACAGACATCATCAAATCGCAAATATTTTTGCAAATATCTCTGCAACAATGCAAGATATGAAAAAAAAGAAAAAAAACATATTAGAGCGAAGTTGTAGAGAATTTTCCCCTCTACAAATTAGGTTACTCAATTTTCGTTTCAGATGAACCGTTTGTTTGCAATTACAATTACATTACAAACAGTGTTTTTGGGTGTAACTAATATATTTTTTGTCCAAAAAATTTGAAAAAGGGAGGTTCTGGTCTCTGTCGGCCTACAATTATGTCTGTAAAATGTGGTGCCGATTGGTTGAACAGTTTGGCTTAAAAATTGGGAACACTTTACGGACAGACAGACCGACAGACATCCCAAAATCGCCTATATTTTTGCAAATATCTCTGAAACGATACACGATATGAAAAAAACATAAAAGAGTAATGTTGTAGAGAATTTTCTCCTCTACAAATTACGTTATTCACTTTTCATGTCGGATGAATAGTCAAGCCATTATTTTCATTTAAATTTCGAGCTGTCAAAAGATGATCGCAAAGGGAAACTTTTAGTGTTACTACCATAACCTAAAGTGGGCCAAAATGGAAAATGACGGAAGAAAATACTGTTTGGAGATTATGATAAACTCAAGGCCTGAGACGATGTGCTTCAATACACAAAAATGTGCAATAGGCATGCAAAAATACACCCTAGTACTCAAAATCACACACCCGAGTACAAGAACAAGCACCCAAAATTTTGCCCAAGCATGCACAATACAGCCAAGAATGCAAAACTAAGCACAGGCATGTCGTAATGAATTTAACCCATACAATTCATCTCGTTTTGTAATATGAAGATCAGAATACTGCACGTAACAAGCTTTACTCATGTATAACCACAAAGATATTCACAGATTATTACAATATAATATGATACTATTTCACCACAACAATAATAATGTTTTCTAAATCATTCTGTTAAATTATTTCTGTTCATAAAAAACCTTGTGATAATGTGCAACTATCCATTTTTAATAATGTGATCTGTTTAACCTAAACTTATGTTATTGTTGTAAATTGTCCAATCGAAATTATAAAAACAAATCCAGCACTGCTCTAGACATAATTTACCAAAGCACATAATTTCTGTTTTGGTTTGTTACAAAAATATTCAATTCATATGTAATTATTTTATATATTTCTTGTTTGTGGTGGATACATTTATGTATAACAGATAATAGATTCAAGATATTATATTGCATCACATTTGTACTAGTGTATTCTAGAGAACACCACAATGTATAAATACGCACAAATTGGCACGTACATGTCGTCTACATCAAACGATAATGTAGTCTTTACTTCAATCTATACTTTAGTCTACTGCTAGCCTCTGTTTAGACTCACAGATAGTTTGGTCATATATTCTACTGATGCAATAAACTGTTTATTCAACTTGATAATGTAAACTGGTGTTTCTTTAACACATAAGAATTCAGGTCATATATATTATTTTGAAAGTTTTGGAAATTAAATTGGCAGGCGAGCTCAAGACATCAATAATGATCAACAGGCGAAATATGTGATAACCTGAAAAACCTCATCATAATACGAAATCACGTACAAGAATGCAAAATCATGCACAAGCATGAAAAGTCACACACAAGCAGAAGAAATCACAAACAAGGAAGTGGAAACACATACAAGAACACAAAACTATGCACAAGAGCAAGCAAAGTAATGCAATAATTAAGCCCAAATATGCAGATCTACCTGCCAGCATTCAAATTGAAATATAAAACTAGTATGTGTACTTGCACTTCAATATCATGCAAAAATATGTACAACCCTGTAATGTTACTCAAATCTAGTATCAAAAAACTTGGGGATTTAGAGAAATGAAACAGATGAGCTTGTGTGCATGTGTGCATGCTTATGTTGTTTCAAAACAGATGGGTTTCAGGATTCGATGGTTGGTTAAAATAAGAGAATTTATACAACAACATGTAAAAATATGGGCAGGAGAGGGCGATAATGGATATAAGGGAATACCTGCAGGGGCGGAGATGGGTTAGGGAAGCAATTACACAGCTGCATGACGGCTTGGATGACGGAGAGTGACCTGTTAGAAAGGCAATGAGTAAAAGGAAAATTACAAGAGAGAAGAAAAAAATGTGTTCATCTGTGGTTCAGCAATTGTTTTTACATTGAGTTGCAACTGATCTTCATTATTAGCAATATTCCAAACTGGACTATTCATTGTTGCATAAATTAGAGTAATAAAAAACTAAATTCCTTAGTTTCAGACACAAGTTCTCAACAGAAATGCAAACTCATTTTCACTGTACAACATGTTAACTAAATTCAACAATGATGGAAACATTCCCGTTTCTGAGTTTAAAAGTGGAAGAACTTACAATTTCTGTGGAGAATGGTTTCAAACTCATACTCAAACAGCATAGAAAGGGGGCGGGAGGAGTGGGGGGGCAGCTATTCAGTAAATAACAATGAATGATTTAATTTACTATGAAGATAGCTTGCAACTCATCACAAAAAACTTCACCAAGCTGCAAATAGCACAGGAAAAATACACTCATACAGACATTAACTTCAGTTTTGGGCCAATAGTCTTTATAAAAAAAAAGACACCATTCATACAATGGATTATGTCTTTTTTTCTGATTAAGGTTAATGGCCATAACCTGAAGTGAGCCTGTCACAGCTCAGCAAATGTCTTTGTGAATGGCATCTTTTTCTCAGAAAGACTACAGGCCAAAAGCTGAAGTTACGTGTAAGAGTATCTTTTTTATATGCCATTTGTAGCCTGATGAACAGATCTGTGGTGAATTCTAAACTATCATTATATTTTTTAGTTCCAACATAGACATTTCATTGTTTGATAACCATCCATCTTTACGAAAGACAATAAGTATAGCAACATTTAATAAAAATGATTAAAAAGCATTTTCCTTGAGGAACAGGATAAATATTATTATTTTAAATGTAACTGTGATTCCAACAATTTATTATAACTAATAGAATGTGTGAATCCTGTGAACAGTACTGAAAAATTGCTTCTAAAGTAACAATAACTTTACACTCACCAAAGCTGTGTAAAACGCTTTGGTGAGTGTAAAGTTACTGTTACTTATTTGTTGTGTTTTAGTGAAATGTTTGATGAAATATTAACACCAATGTCTTTTTATAGCCTTTGATAATTACATATGTCAAAACACGTAAGGCTTTAATAAGATTAAATTGTGGTCAAGACTGTTAAATTATTTCCAAGTGCATCAAAATGGCCACCACATCTCACCAAAATCGCATGCAGACAGCAAGAAAAAGACCTCATGTAATGCAGGTATCTATTTTAAGCAGTGTGTTCATGAAAATAATTCTCAAAAAAACATGGCTTAAGAACAATAAGAAAAAATTTCACCATTGTGTGCAAATGTTGAAGATATATCTTTATGTTAGATACATAATTTTTCTTACATGATATTCTGCTGGGATACTAAAGACAGTATCTCTATCACGTCCTTTTGGTATAGAGGCAGGTTCATTGAGCCGTTCCACCACCATATTCAAAACTTTCATTTCATCCTTTGGGTATGTCCACTGCTTTCTTGCTGGTTTTATTTTTATCCTGTGAGCCTTTAAAAAATTAAATGAAAGTCTTGGTCAGCATATTCTGTTGTGACTTGGTCAATGATAATATAAATACTAGTAATAACTTCAATTTCAAATTTTGTTTACTTGGTAGTTCGAAAATAATTACAAAGACCTTACCACATTACTCTAACTCATGATTATTTATCTTGTAACTTCTCTTGATTAAAGTCCTTGTTGAGAAAAAACAACAATCAGTGTTTGATCAAATATTGATATTTTTATTTATTACAATCAGATAATATCCAGACAATGTCTGCAAATACTTAAATTGTTCCTACATTGCATACGAATGGACATATAAATGTTACAGCCAAACCTATATTCAACAAAATGGGTACGCTTTAAATAGATGAGCAAGTTTATACAATTTATGACTGTTCAAAAGAATAAGTTTTTGAATCAGCTCTATGCACAGCCAGGAGGAAAGTGTTTGTGGCATAGAAAATGCAAGTAAAATTTTGTGTGTGGATATGGTATCTGAGTTTATTGCAATTATTTATTTGTTTATTTATTAAAACATCATTTTTATTTATAAAAACTCCTATGTCTATATTTCCTAAATCAAATTTTTACCACAATTGTATTTTATTTCTTCATTTCTTCGAAATGGTGGAAAGCAGCAAGGGGAAATGGAGAAAGAGGCATATATAACTGAGGAGTTAGTGAGGGTTTTAATGTTGATTTTGTGACAGATGGTATTGCTACAAGACACCTAATACAGTACACAGTAATAGAAAGATTATTATTATCTATATGTGTGTGTTCTGGTAGTAACAAATGGAATGACTTGTGATATTGTAATCACATGATCAGTGGTAATAGATTGCTCCATATACTTCCTTGAAGGTGTGACAGTACAGGCCTAACACATGAGTTGTGTATATATTTACATTTACAAAGGGGAGGAAAATGTTTGTGATCTAAAACATGCAGTTCAGAACCTAGTAACACCAAAAGCACAAGAAATAATAGCTCTTTGTTTGAAAAATGTGTAAAAAATTATCTTTACAACATTTTTCTCTAAAGAAGAAATTCATAATAATAGAAAAAAACTCAAACATTTCACACAGAATAGTTCATTATTTTTTTAGTGTCAAACAGATACTGAACAGAAGAACAGATCTCAACTCTTTCAAATTATTTTAACAGTATTAAATTATTCAGAAAATATAAATGACTTCAATGTTCAGAAATAATGACTAAGCTTTCCTAGTAATCATTCATCTGTTTCAACATTTACATATGTCATTGAGGTAAGAATTATCTCTCAAAGTTTTACTTACTTCAAGTACACTGTTGTACCACAATATTCCAAAAATCAGAAACAAATATTGTGTGTTCATTTTTAACTGATACTACCAATAGTTCTTGTTTGCCTTCATTAACTGTCTTTTGACCTTACAAATGCACACACGTTTCAATGTCCACATATAACTGTAATAACAGTAAGATGTCTTTAAAGTTATTTCATTAAAAAACAGTACCAAAACGAATTCACATTTTGAACTGAAGTATTAATATGTGACATGAAACCTTTCAAAAAGTTAATCTAATTTATTTCACATTCAAATCTCTTTTCTCAAAGATCAGCAGTATTAACATAAGCAGACCAGCTGAAACTGCAACTTAAGTGATTATATTATCTCCAGAATTGCTTGGGTCATGAGTTTTTTCAGCTTAACTTTGGCATAGTGACAACACTATCTGCTAGACTAGCTTTGACAGTCATACAATTTTACTTCCCATATTTATCACTTGAAATTAAATATGACAGCAGTTGAAAGAAGGAGGGGAGTGGCTGTGAAGGAGTCACCTTCAATGAGTGACATTTACTTAGTACAACACAATGAAAAACATCTGCACAAATTTTAAAATTTCAAATGATAATGGACAATACTTTCTGATATGTCATATTCTGATAATTCTGGATAAAAAGATAAAAATTTGAAAGACGGCAAAGCAGTAAACAATCTGAAGATTTGTTTGAACAAAGTATTTTACTACGCAAGATTCTGTATGGAGCTTTGAATTGACTTACCCAGGCAGTTATAAGGGGATCTACAGTTTAACATGGATTCCGGACAAGGATGCAACTTGGAATTTACCACATCAACAACATTGCCAGATGTTAAAGAAGTGAAAAGTGACAGCTAAAAATTCTAACAACAAATGGAGTTCATAGTTTGGCTGTTAACACTCTACTCCTGGCCCACAGTAGGCTGTATAGGACATTGGTGGATATAGACAAAAGTTTATTGCTGCACATTTAATTGCAGGGTTTGGTAGAAATGCTCAGTGGTTTTACAGAACAAACATAATCCTCCAAATTCATAAATGGAAACCACAGATAAAGCTAAGCTTGGTTTTCAGAGCTGATGTGTCAAATATATTTAGCAATTTTGGCTTGTAATTGTGTTAGTGACAAATATGAGTTCCAAGTTTTTGTACATATATAATGAAATAGACAATCATAACATTATACTTTTAGCAGCTGTCTTCACATCACCAAATAAAGAAGTATTCCAGCTGTTATTACATGACAACCATTGCAGGAAGTGTGGCTAGAAAACCAGGCAACAGCTACTTTAGAAACAAAGAGTTTTTACATGATCATTATTTCAAGCATTCATTCGGGATTATGTATTATCTGCGTTTTGATGTAGAAACTTATTCAGATTCAGCATTCTCTCAACCTGCAGTCAGCTTCGTCAACTAAGAACTTAGTATCATGGAAATTTATCTGTAATTATATCTCTATACTTTCCTGTAAAGCTTAGTATTTGTAGAATATATGGTACAACAAAATCCTTGCTTTGTAACTGCACCCTTTTTTAATAAATGCAAGGGTTACTACAAATTGTAATTGTTATCACATTTTTGTTATTATTTTTATTTCTATAGTAAATACAAGTCTTAATAGAAAAATAGGAGGAAGGAAGATTAGGATTTAATTATTACACAAAGTAAGGTCATTTTATATTAAATACTTACATATTTGTTGGTTTGTTGCAAAATGCTTTAATGGTGGTTTTTGGTCTTCTTTTTGATGTCATAGAAATAACTTCCACAAAATTTTCATTTATTCTTGTTCATTTGTAGCTTCTTAAACCACTTCACACAGAATTTTTCTGCATGGGTATTACAAACTGTTTATTTTACCTTTGTGCATCTTTACATAAAACTGGTTTTGTCAAGCCTAACACAGGAAAGATAATGAAATTTGAATAATGATTGTTAAATAAACTACTAAATTTAGTTGATTGTGCTGTTATGTTTCATCACTGCCCTATCCTCCAACCACTCCTCTATATTTTTCTAATCCCCTCACTCCCTCCCCCAAAGTCACCAAATCTGTTGTAACTCATCAACCTTACATGATTAACATACTGGGGGTAAGTAATCCAAGGTGATTCAGATAATTACGAATGCACTTGTGCAGCTGTTACTATATTGTTAAGAAGCATACTATTCATTTGGCACCAGGGAAGATTCTATGTACTGATTGTGGCTGTTCTTTCCTTCTACCTCCTCTCCCCACCCAGCCCACCAACTATGTATGTTTTAAGGTGAACAGCATTAATAGATTACAACATTGTAATTAAATAACTTCTGCATACACAACCCAGCTCTTTTGTGAAACCACTGTATGGGTGTCGCTCCACACTTGTGAACTATTAATAAGTTTAAATATGCATCCAACACTATCAAAATTACTCTACTGTCATGAACATAACTAAAATCCCTATACAGATATTGTTGGCTGTCACCTTCTTCCTCGCCCCCCTCCTTTTTCCCCCATCCCCTCACTCCTTAGTTTGTCTTAGATTAACAGCACTAATGGACTACAACATTGTAGTTTCAATTATTCCTGTATCTATGATGACTCAGCTATTTGTGAAAGCACCTATACTGTAGTTACCAGCAATATAATAAGGACAGTTAACAACTTACCACAAAGACGTAAGGACAATGTGGGTAGGTCATTGCATAATTCTATGTTAACATAACTGATTGATTGATTTGCGGATGGTTTGTGGTTGTATTTGACCATGTCAGCCTTGACCCATGTATGTGTCAGTGATGCATTTTCTAACAGGCAGTGTTCATATGTACTGTGTGATGGCTGTTAGTTGTGTATTCTGATAATTTTTGCCCCAGCTGTGAGACTACCACTGACTATGTCTATAATTGTATTCACTTCCTCACCTCGTAATGATTTGTGTTCCTTCAGGCTTTCCTGATGGATTTCTTCCAAATATGGTTCTTGAGCGCGATGTCAGATTTTATTGTGATTTCGTCAGACACCTAGCTGACATCTTCAGGTGTGATGGACATCGCACCCGAAGATGTCAGCCAGGTGTGCTGATGAAATATTGTGCAGTTATGACATTAACATGCGACGTCTCGCTGGAGAACAATATTTAGTAGTTATGATTTGTTGTTTGCTGTGAGCCTTGCTATTGTTTATTGCCCAATGAATGTCATGATTGTAGCTATAGTATTGTTATACAACACCGATTACAAAAATATTCACTATATAGTTGGCATTGCAAAGTCTTAGCACAGCAGCATCGCCTAGCGATCAATTTTGCAACTTGTCATATATGCTCTCAGAGTAGTGAATTATTTTTATCCAGTTATTGTTGATACAATATGTACAGGAATGTGACCATTTGTGCTCATGAAACTAACACAGGATTTAGAAGTTTTATTTTAGTAGTTTTTAATAGTGTGATGATCCAATACGGTGACAATTTTATAACTTGAGCACTGTCTCATTTCAACTATGACATTGACACTAATTTTTTATGGAATGGCATATATTTACCCACAAACAGTGTTGCTTATAAGCAGATTGCTACATTTATTTATGTTATCTATATTTGTATATTTTAGAGATAATCTGAGGATGGCAGCTGTGGAAGTTCTGCTGAAACTGGTTATGAATAGGGTTGTGTCCGAGTGGTTCGGCCAAATCAATTATTTGCCGAATCTAGCACACCGGATTCTGATTCGTGATTTGTTGCATAATGGCCGAATACTTCTGAATCCCAAATCCAAAGTTTTATATGAAAATCTAAAGTTACGAATGTTGTCATTTACCTTGCATAACAGTGCACTTTTGTTTGCATTATTTACTTTATTTTCCATAGATCTGCTAAAACATGTGACATAAAACAAAATGATCTCACTTTGAATTTATTCAAGTGAAACCACTATGAAACTCACATAGTTGTGTCACTATTGTGAAAACAATCTACCATATTTACCCGAATGTAAGCCACACTATTTTTCGGTTTTTGGGATCCAAAAAATGGCCTGCAGTTTAAATCGAGTAAAAAGCAATCGAAGTTTTGAAAAATGGTGCTAAGAGCCACCACAGACAACTTTTCCCATCTAATATAAACAGTGCTACACAGGTTTGCTTTGTAAGCGCAAACATAAATACTGGCGCTAAAACTTTTGCAATCGTAACAATAAAAAACAAGGAAGACGAGTCTAATTTCCTTTTTAGTTTCAACCACTGAATTTTAATATAGCTGTACATTTGAAATCCTATCTAAAAGCTACTGCATAAAGCCAACTGGCAAGCCTGTGTTGTGTGACTGCGTCAATATGGCTGAGGCTACAAGCACTGCCTTCATCCTACAACTTACGTGTTTTTCTATTAGGAGCAAGGGATTTTTCCTATGAATCATGATCAGTAAATTCCACTCTCTTCACCATAAGAATAATACAAATGTAAACATTACGTCTTGTAATCTTCTGTGTTAGCTGTTACCACATTTAAATTCCATCTGCCTAACAAACCCAAAAAACAACAGCGAACGCAGGAGAATATACATATCACATTAATGTTCAAATTTTTATAATTAGAAATCAAGCACAGCAACTGACTTCTAGTACTGATTTTTAAATCTTCTATGAATATAAATTCTGTACAGACAAGTTACATGATCTTAAATGTTAGAAAGAATAAATAAATCTACAAAATACCTTTGCTTAACGCTCCAGAATGTGCAGTCTGTGCGTTAAATGATTTTTCACTGTATTCGCATCAATAACAAGAACACACACTACGAATAAATGTGGACTTCTCTGTGTCTAAATGTCCTGTCCGTCACTCATGGAATGCCTGATATGTAACTATAAAATTACTTAACATTTACACATCCTATCTTTTAAGAATCTTTTTTTTAACACTTCCAAAATATCTACTCTCTTTTCAGTTTTTATTTTTGACTCTTTCCCTTTGAAAAAAAAAAAAAATGTAATCCTTTCCTTTCTAGGACTTCATAATGCAATTATTTTTTATTTCATCAAAATGAAGCAGTTTGTAATTAGTGAATAAAGTTTATTATCTTTTAGTGCATCTAAACAACATATATCTCAAACTGTTTCATACAATTTTTTTAAGGGGAAGGGGCTATTAAAAAATCCTTAAGATTGAAATAAAAATCTAAAAGAAATTTTTATTTCTTAAATTTTACTGTAGTATTGTCATTTGGGATCCATCACAGAAGGCTATATCTTCATCACTGGCTGTGATAAGTTCTTTTTAAATACATGTAGTTGAGTTAACAGATTATTTGGGTTCGAGATTTGGAAGATTTTATTCGGGTTCGGAATTCAAAACATGTTTTGCTTAAGATTCGCTATTCAGAATCAATTCGGTAAAATTATGAATATAAAAAATTATTTCAACATATGAGATCTTAGAAGTTAATATAACAAATTCATAATTAATAATTTCTTGAACCATGTAATGACTCTTGTAATGAGTAAATATCTTTGTATATAAAGCAGAGTGTCTGTATGTTTTGTGTGTTTGTTTGTGTGTATGTAATGCATACAAATCTACAGTTCTGTTCCAATCTTTATGAAATTTTGCACACATAAGCTTCAATCCATGAGGATGGTCGCCATAAGTGTAAGGATCACCTACAACACATAGTTCATGAGATATGATATCATAAAGAATGAGATGCGAGAAAAACTGCTGCATTACACGACAATGTTGCACATTTCCTCTTAAACCACTGGATCGATTTCAACCAAATTTGGTACACATCTTACTTACTGTGAGGTATCAATTCTGTGATGGTAAGAACCACATACAACACATGGTTCAGGAGATATAACATCATAAACAATAGGAGTTGCAAGAAACTGCCACATAATGTGACGAGGCTTCATGAATACATTATAAAAGAATGTGATTACTTAGCAACTTGCAACAAACTTTAAACATAATTTCAAACTTTCATTGAACTATTTCTCACTGACAACGATAGCAAAATTATGAAAGGAAAAAAGTTTCTCACTTACTACTTTTCCACTGTTCATGGACTAAAACTACGGCATTCGGTATGACGTTACAATTTATAATTTCTAAACTACTAATTGTAGCCACAGAAAATTTTACAGACAGTATACACACATATAGTTGAATGTGCCTTCTAAATTGTATCACAATATGACACATAGTTTATGAGATATGAGCACATAACATTCGTGGAAAGCCGCTCCCATCATGCACCAAGTTTTAATCTATTACTTCTTTACTACTACTTGTTTTCCCAAGACATTTTACAGACATACAGTACTTATAAAAATGAATATATACCTGAAAAATTATACATTGTAAAACTTGTAATTCAATAAATATGAGATCGTATGAATTTTATGTGTCATTTGTATTTTGACTACTATCTTTCTTTGTTTGGATACTTATGATTGTGTACATTATGCAAGACAGGGTTATTTCTTATATATTGTCCAATGATGATTTTAGAAAAAAGGAGATGGACAGAGAGAGAAGGGATAGGAGAGGTGCAAACTCAAGGCAGGAATAAATAAATAAATACCCAGGCAATGCCGGGTTTCCAGCTAGTATTTGATAAAACTACATAAAGAAGGCAAACAGAGGCAGTAGAAAGATTATTTAAAAAATTGGCATTATGTACATTAATGAAGAAACTAGTCTGGGTGTCAGGATTCAGCAGGCCATGTGAATTGTTCATTGTAAATTCATACAATTATCAGAAGTCATAACATTACAATATGTAGAGTTCCTTGCATCTCCTGGCAGATGAAAGAATGTATGCAAAAATGAAGCACCTATTGCCAGTCAACAATTAAGGAATGTCGGAGTTTCTTCACTTACACTACTACAACTCTTTAACACTCAACGCATATGCTGCCGTTGCTGCTGTTGGTTGTTTTGAGGGGACTAAACAGCTAGGTTATCAGTCCCCACGCACATACAATTTACTGCAATGACGATGCATGACCAAGGAAATTAAGGTAAAGTATGGGCAAGATATAGGTGTAAATGCAGACAAGGAATGTGTGATATAAATATAAATAGAATGGGTCACAGATTTCATATAATATGAAGCTTACATCAAAATGGACTAAGGAGGAAAACGTAAGCTAATTTAGTTCTAAATGAAGTAGCAAAACTGTGTGAATGACATAGCTCTGTTTTAATGCAAAGGGGAAAAAAAGTAACAAGTGATTTGCAAAATTATAAGAACAGACACAGTAATTTATAAAGAAGGGAATGTATAACAATGTTTCAACAGCAAAACAGACCAGGTTAACATTTGTTTGTATTAACTTAACAAAATGTAGTACTTGTTTTAACAAACTAGTTGTAACATACTCTACATTAATGAACAATGGTTAAATTTCAGTGTCTACGTAACGTTATAAATTTGTAAAGCAATCAGAGTTAAACATCTCTACAGAGTGGATGGAATTAATGAATTACTTTTCTTTTGAGTAAAAACTTCAATTAAATATTGAACTCTATGTGTCAGATCTATGTGATTGCTTGGTGAAGATTATTTTTAGCTACACAAGATGTCACCAGGAAGCAAATAATGATGAAGAAAAGTACAATAAATGTCTACCTCAAATAACAAAATATCCTTTATCATCTGCAAAGAAGGAACAGATGTGAATTTTTCTTAGTAACATTAATAAACAACCCTGTGTTGAAGAAATCAATACAGAAGATAAATTGACCAGAAAACATTATGAAATGACATTTGGTAGCAAATATAAAAGGTAAAGAAGATTCTCAACATTTTGAAGTAAATACAAATTGCTCCTGAATAAACGTTTATCAAAAATTGCATGTCGGTCAGTATGTGTGTGACCATATATACAGATCGTGTGTGTGTGTGTTTTCATACTCCTGCTTCAATGAGGTTAATCTATTTTTTTTAGTCGAACTGTTGGTGACTGTTTTTCAGTGAGGGTCTCTTCCTACCTAAGCATATTTCTTTTTTTTTTATCTAACCTTTACAACAAAAATAGACAATTCACAGTGTTAGTTTAGTCTGTGCGAAGATTAGTTCTGTGTGGTGTGGTAAACAACCAACAAGTGCCAGAGTTCACTAATTGAAAACACAGTGCATCCAGTTATTTTGTGATATGATTTACTATAAACTAATTTTTTAAATTGAATTGATCATGTTAGTTGATAAGAGTGAATAATTTGGATAAATGCCAAGCTATACAAATAAAGTGTCAAATAATATTCAATATAAAAAGAGCAGTGATGTGAGGAGCAGTGCAACAGATAACAGGAAACCACACTTAGCTAACTTTTGTACTTTTCACTCTTCTTCTAGCAGTAGCACACACACATTCAAACACCCAATTACACAAAATCCCACTCATAAATCCCCATGGCCACAGCAAGACTAATTGTTTGTACCTCATTACTGAGAGCAGTTGCCTGTATCTATAGAGATAGGTAGAGTATAGGTGAGAATGAGGTGGTAGTTGAAAAGAGGAATACTCTGCAGCAGCTTAACAAGATGAAAACAGTATTGAGATTAGAGCAAAAGACATTTTGTGGGAGGGTAAGAGTGTGGGAAAAAAGACGGGGAAAAGAAGAGCATGAAAACAAATGAAAATAATACAATAAAATAGGAAGGCGAAAATACGGGAAGGAGATAAAACTGAGGGGGAGAGGGGTAGAATGGGAGCAGGGGGAGAGAGTTGAAAATGAAGAGGGGATAAAAAAGGGGGAGATGAGTAGAAAAGTGGGGGTTAAGGTGGGAGAGGGAGACAGGGGTAAAGTGAGTGACTGAGAGGGTGGGGGGGGGGGGAAGAGAGAGAGAGAGAGAGGTTGTGGGGGGGGGGGGGAGATCTCATTCATTGTCAGGGTGGAGTTCACAAGGCAGGGCATGATCTAGACAGGAAATAAATGGTTAGACTATGGAAAAGGTAAAGTAAGATGAGGCAGAGGGAACAGGTTAGTGGAGGTTCAAGCCAGAGGTATTACGAGAGTGAAGGGTATGTTGGTGAGAGAAAACTGTATCTAAGTAGTTTGGAGTAAGGTAGACTGGAAGGTAAAATCCAAATGGCCCACATTCTGAAACAGCTATCGAAGTAATCTGTATTTTGGTGTTGTATGTTAGACAACTGTATAATCATGTGAGCACTTTGCCACAGTTTTGTGGTGGCCAACATGCATGTTTGGTTATTTGACATGTCCAAATGGAATGCTGCACATGTACTACACTACTTTATGCCTATTCAACACATTTTTTGAACATACTATAAAGCTCTCAGTATGTTAGAACACTCTGGTCATAGTATTCATTTTTTTTTTTTTTTTTACCTTTCTTAACAAATTTTGACATTCTCCCTTAGTCACTTGGGGCCATTCATCCATAAATCCCTACTACTTTTGCCAGCTCTGAAAACACACCACTGCACTTTCAAAACTCCAACCACACATACCCTTTCGAAACTCCTGTCCGGCATGTGGTATCAAACCTAACAAAAACACTTGCCCATGAACAGCTCAGAAAAAAACCAGAAATAGCTTATCACTCTTCTCCAATCCCCTCCCCCCTCCCGTCTTCTGCTCAACCGCATCAAAGCTGGCAAACATAGCCTTCCACATCCCAAAATGCCTTTCATGGCACTGATGATAATATACATTGTCTGTTCCTTCGGAATGGTGACAAGCAGAAATAGTGCTACGATGGCTGACAGGTTAAGGCAACTGCTCACAAAAATTGGATCCAGATTTGAGTCCCAGTCTAACACAAAGTTTCAAGTGTGACAGACTGACAGTCCAACATAATAAGTGCAGTAAATTTCAGAAGACTTTGCTAAATTGTATACAAACAGGTGAATATAGACAAGGATGTAGGAAAACCAATCATACACACATTTACTCGGCTAAGAGCTTTTGCCCCTAGGCTTTGTCAGAAAAAGAAAGTAAACACTCATCCACACAAGAAGATAGAAACAACTCATACACATGTGACTGCCCTCTCACTGCTGTGTACCTTTATATTCCAACCTGAATATACATATATATTAAACTTTTTTTTTCCTTCACAGGGGACTTGGGAAAACAGACATATCTGTTTGTCTGAATGGCCAATCAATAAATCCATTTTTCTTTGCACTAAAATTACTATGTCATTTCTCTCACTGGATTTATTAAGCTTTATATTAGAACTATTAAGGTTGTTTCATTGTATATTGAATTTACATTTCTGTATATACAAAAAGCAAAATATCAAACAAATGTTATAAAAACATGAGTGTTGAAAATTAAATTAATTAGATAACAATCGTAATATGGTTTTGTGTTAGGTTATATTTTTCTTTACAATTATTTTATCGATAAACTTAATTTTCATAGTCTCAACTTTCATATTTGGAGTGATGAACTCTTTCAGAGTGCTGACACCAGATCGAGGATTGCGATCAAATGGGTATCCCATTGCTCGCTTGTCTGGGTACTTTCTTTTACGCCACCCACAGTAATTGAATGGCCGCCGACATCCATCTGGTGGTTTCTGCTCCACCTGTGTACAGGTACCAAGACATACATTGTAGCTATGACATTTTTTTTTGTGTGTAGACACAACAAATTATTAGTCAACCAATGATGTTAGCAGAATTTATTTTTTATTTTCACATCTTGAATCAGATTTGGTAAAAATATAATCAAAGGCTAAGCAATTAGTCGTTATAGGTGATGTCAATATTAACTTCCTGACAGACAACACCATTAAAATTGATTTTGACCATTTAATCTAACTTCAGTTGTTGAATTTCCTATCTGAGTGACAGATACCAGTGTAAGCCTAATTGACAACATCTCGACTGATAAGTTTAGTAGTAGCTGTATCACTGTAAGTCATATTCTCAATGGAATAATTGAGAACAATGAGCAGTTGCTCACTCTTAATAACATTTCTTTTAGGCATCAAACCAAAACCAGTTTTAGGTCCTTTACGACCTTCAACATGGACACAGTAGATGAATTCAATCAGCCCTTGCTGCAGATCTACTGGATCACAGTATATAAGAAAGAATGTTAATACCAAATTCAACCTATTCATAGATAAATTCATGTCCCTGTTTGAAGCAGTGTCTTACAAGAAAAAGGGATAAAAAACCTCATGTAAGACAATATATATAAATAACACATCAAGATAGTGTGATGAAAGATATAGCTGCAGTTGCAACTGACTGTAATGTGTATTTTCCAACAGCTTCTGAGAAAACTGATGGCAAGTGCTCAGTAAAGGATACAATGAACCTCCTGAAAGGAAGTGCATTATGCAAAATAAAACAAATACTCATATCTCATGTTATGATCAGTGAGATCAAAAGGATAATCACTGAATCATAAGACAAGAATTCATATGGTTTTGATGATAATTCCATTGTGGTACTTAAACACTGTCACAATGCCATTTGTGTAATAATATGTCGTATACTTAATGAGTACTTTAAACAAGGTATTGTCCCAGACAGGATGAAGTATGCTGCTGTCAAGCTACTAGTTAAGAAAGAGGAAAAACTGATGCTTCAGACTACTACTGTTGATATTTTTGAAAATATCGGGAATCCGATATATCGATATTTTAGGAAAAAACATTAACATCGGACATATATATATATATATATAAAAATAAAAATAGAAAAGAGATGACTTACCAAAAGGACCGGCTCGTCGAGAGAAACAAATAAAAAACAAATAAAATCACACACAAACACACATAAAAGCTTTCGCCACCACTGGCAGCTTCTTCAGGAAAAAGAGGGAAAAAGGGGAGGAAAAGGGAAGGATATGGGTTTTAAGGAAGTGGAAAAGGAGTCATTCCAATCCCAGGAGTGGAAGGACTTACCTTAGGGGACAAAGAGGAAGGTAAACAAATACACACACACTCAGACATATCGAAACGCAAACACACCTAGACAGACATTTGTGAAAAGCCTATAATAATAGCAAAGAGATGACTTACCAAAAGGACCGGCTCGTCGATAGAAACAAATAAAATCACACACAAACACACATACAAGTTTTCGCCACCACTGGCAGCTTCTTCAGGAAAAAGAGGAAAAAAGGGGAGGAAAAAGGGAAGGATATGGGTTTTAAGGAAGTGGAAAAGGAGTCATTCCAATCCCAGGAGTGGACGGACTTACCCTAGGGGAAAAAAAGGAAGGTAAACAAATACACACATACTCAGACATATCGAAACGCAAACACACCTAGACAGACATTTGTAAAAAGCAAAGAAGTTGGACAGAGATACTAATTAAGGCAGAGGCTCTGTCAACAGAACCAAGGCAAAGATGCTAAAGATGGTGGGCGGGAATTTGAATTAGCGGAGATTGAGACCAGGTGGGCAACGGAAGGAGAGAATAAGCTGAAGGGCAAGTTCCCATCTCCGGAGTTCTGAAAGGTTGGTGTCGGTGGGAAGTATCCAGATAACCCGGACGGTGTAACACTGCGCCAAGATGTGCTGACTGTGCACCAAGGCATGTTTAGCCACAGGGTGATCCTCATTACCAACAAACACTGTCTGCCTGTGACCGTTCATGCTAATGGACAGTTTGTTGCTGGTCATTCCCACTTCACAGTGCAGGCATGTCAGTTGGTAAATCACGTGGGTGCTATCGCAAGTGGCTCTGCCCTTGATCGTGTACACCCTCCGGGTTACTGGAATGGAGTAAGTGGTGGTGGAGGGGTGCATAGGGCAGGTTTTACAGCGGGGGCGGTTGCACGGGTAGGAGCCAGAGGGCAGGGAAGGTGGTTTGAGGGTTTCATAGGGATGGACTAGGAGGTTACGAAGGTTAGGTGGGCGGCGGAAAGACACTCTTGGTGGAGTGGGAAGGATGTCAATATATATATATATATATATATATATATATATATATATATATATACGAAGATTACTCACCAGGCGAAGGAGCACAGCACAAATAAATAGAACACACACAAACGCAAGCTTTCGCAACCCAGTTGCTTCTTCAGGCAGAAGGGAAGGAGAGGAAAAAGGAAATGATGAGGGTTTTAAGGAAGGGGGTAAGGAGCCATTCAAATCCCGGGAGAGGAAATACTTACCTTGGGGGAAGAAAGGGAAGGTAAACAAATACACACACACCCATACATTTACACAGACGCAAACACACCTAGGCAGACATACTAGTATAGTATGTCTGCCTAGGTGTGTTTGCATCAGATGAATGTAATATTTATTAACAAACATCCTTCATCATTTAACAATATAATGAGGATATTTTGCAACTCACTGCAAAGTTGATTGGTGAGCAGTGACAGCAAAATAAAAATGACACTCATACCCATACATCTTAGCTTTCCGTCACAGCCTTCATCAGAAAATTGGCACAGACTTTCGTTCATACAATCACATAGGCACAAATCACAGACACAAAACTGTCATCTTAGGCTGCTGACTCTGAGTAACTGTGCGGTGAGCACCACTCAGAGTGGGTATGGGAGGGGAGGGCAAACAGGAAGGACACAAGGCACTGGTAGGGATGGATATATTGCTGCCTTATGGTGGAACTGACTGGACAGAAAGAGATGCTGATTATGAATGCAGTGGCAGAAGGGATGGAAGATAAATGGAAAGGAGTTATACTTATTCAAAATTATCTTTAGAAATATTTTTGAGAAGGATAGGTCGAGACTCACCACAGAGGTGTAAACTAACTGTGCAATTATCTGGGCACGTATAACCAGTCTAAAAGAAGTAAAGTCAATAGTTGGGTGTTTTCACCGGCCCCACAGAGCTGCTGTAGCAGTTTTAGTCATTCAAAGAAAGTCTACACCAGGTAGTGTGTAGGTATCCAGGCCATGTAATATTAGTCGGAGCAGACTTCAACCTTAAAGAGTATAGATTGGGACCTATCTAGTAACATTACAGGAGGTACAATCAAGCAGTCTTGTGAGCTACTTTTGGACACATTCTTCGAAAACTGTCTTGAGCAGTAAAACTGGCAATCCATGTGCAATGGAAATATTTTAGACCTTATAGCTATGAACAGGCCTGACCTTATTAACGATGTCTGTGTAGAGACAGGAAGTAGTGATTGTGATATTGTCATAGCGTTGATGGTGACCAAAGTTCATAAACCAATCAAGAAGGCTATGAGCGTATTTTTGTTGGGAAGAGCCACTAAGCAATTTTTAGGATCGCACTTAGAAAATGAATGGGAATTGTTTAGTTATGGTACTATGGATGTAGAGGAACTGTGGACTAAATTTAAATGGATTGTACATAAAGGGTTACAGAAATATCTGCTTGTAAAGTCGATTAAGGATGGAAAAGATCCACCGTGGTATAATAATAATGTTAGAAAGCTACTGAGAAAGCAAAGACTGTTGCACTCTCGGTTCAAAAAAGAACACACAAATGATGAGAGGCAAAAGTTAGTAGAGATTCATATGTCTATAAAAAGATCGATGCGTGAAGCATCAATAATTACCACAGCCATACCTTAGTAAAAGATCTTTCTGAGAACCCGAAAAAATTCTGGTGCTATGTAAAATCGATAAGTGGGTCAAAGCCCACTATCCAGTCACTCGTTGATCATTACAGCTCAGTAACAGAAGAAAGCAATTGGAAAGCTGAAATTCTAAATTTAACCTTTAAGAAATCTTTCACATAGGAGGACCGCACAAATGTACCATCATTTGATCAACATACTAATTCTGAAATGGAGGTCATAGTAATAGGTATTTCCGGTGTCGAGAAGCAGCTGAGAGAGCTAAATACAAAATAGACTCCTGGTCCGGATGGAATACCAGTTTGGTTTTACAAAGAGTATTCTTTGGCACTGGTCATTACTTAGCTTGCACTTATCGCGAATCTTTAATTCAGCGCAAAGTTCCTAGTGACTGGTAAAAAGCACAGGAGATTCCTGTTTATAAGAAAGGAAAGAGAACTGACCCATATAATTACAGGCCAATATAGTTGACATCAGTTTCCTGTAGAATTTTGGAGCATAGCAAATTTCCTTCAGACAGCAAAGCTTCTTTCTATGAATCAGCATGGGTTTAGGAAACACCTTCATGTGAAACTCAGCTTGCTCTTTTCTCGCATTCTACAGTGTGTCTGCCTAAGTGTACTTGCGTCTGTGTAAATGTGTGGGTGTGTGTGTTTTTGTTTACCATCTTTTTTTCCCCCCAAGGTAAGTCTTTCCTGTCCCGGGATTGGAATGACTCCTTATCCACTCCCTTGAAACCCTCATCATTTCCTTTTCCCTCTCCTTCCCTTCTGCCTGACGAAGCAGCTAGGCTGCGAAAGCTTGTATGTGTGTTTGTGTGTGATTTTATTTATTTTATTTGTTTCTATCGACGAGCCGGTTCTTTTGGTAAGTCATCTGTTTTCTATTTTTATTTTTATATAAATGATCTGATGGACATAGTAACTTGTAATTTGCAGCTGTTTGCTGATGATGCTGTGGTGTATGGGAGGGTGTCCTCTTTAACTGACTGTAATAGCATACAGGATGACTTAGACAAAATATCTAGTTGGTGCAAAGAATAGTATCTAGCTCTCAATGTAGAAAATGTGAGGCACATGAGTAGGAAAAAGAATCCCATAATGTTGGAATACAGCATTAGAGGTGAACTTCTTGATACAGTTGTGTCTAGATGTCAGTTGTATCTAGGCATAACATTGCAGAACGATATGAAATTGAACAAACATGTAAGGACAGTTGTGAGTAAGGCAGACAGCCAACTTCGGTTTATTGGGAGAATTTTAGGAAGATTTACTTCATCTGTAAAGGAGACTGCTTATAAAACACTTGTACGACCACATCTTGAGTATTGCTCATGTGTTTGGGACCCGCAGTAGATCAGTTTGAAGGAAGACACGGAAGCAGTTTAGAGGTTTAGAGGTGGGCAGACAGGTTTGTTACTGGTAGCTTCGACCATGTGCGAGTGTCACGGAAATGCTCCAGGAACTCAACTGGGGATCACTGGAGGAAAGACGTCATTCTTTTCAAACAATTCTGTTGAGGAAATTTAGAGGGGCAGAATTTGAATGTTAGTGTAGTACGACCTTTCTGCCGCCTACTTACATTCCACATAGTGATCACATAGACAAGATAAAAGATATTAGGGCTCGTATGGAGGCATATAGGCATTCGTTTTTTCCTTCATTCGTTTGGGAGTGGAATAGGAAAGGAAATGCCTAGTAGTGGTGCAGTGTTCCCTCCGCCAAGCAGCTTACGGTGGATTGCGAGTATGTATGTAGATGTAGATGCTCAATTTCAAAGGCTCTTTTGCAACCTGACCCATCTTGATATTTCCCTCCACCACCACCTCATCTGAACTGCATACGTGGGAGTTGCCCTTACAATACATTATATGTTCCAACAATCAGTTTGGCCTCAACCTATGGGTAACCTATAATCCCTAGATCCCAGTCATCCTTGCACCACATGCCTAACAGTCTGTCCCCCTCTCCCCTCATCTATCTCCTTCCAATTAATT
Source organism: Locusta migratoria (assembly GCA_026315105.1). Lineage (NCBI taxonomy): Eukaryota > Metazoa > Arthropoda > Insecta > Orthoptera > Acrididae > Locusta > Locusta migratoria. The sequence continues at coordinate 374,008,296 of CM048745.1, forward strand.
TCTCTCTTCTTATGGTGTGCCACCTATGTTTGTATTTATTTATTTCCCTTTTTGGCCCCTAACACCTCTCTTTACTGAATTGCAAGCAGCATCTCACATCCCCACTTATTAGTGCCTTTCCACTTTGGCATATAGTGCAAAATGTTCTATATCCACCTTTGCCCTGATCATTCCTGTCACATCCTCTTCTCATTAACAGTTAAAATGAGAGTTGGGCCACTGTGCTCAGAGATGGCATTCATGTGTGCATGAGTTCTGTCAGAATGATTGTTGTCCCTGTATTACTTTCATTTCCTGATGAAAGCTGTGGCTGAAAATTTAAGTTATGTTAATGTGAGTCTCTTTTCAACATGCTTAGCTGTGACAAAGCAATCTTCTTTATGGTGTATTACTAATTACCTTCACATTATTGACTCTGTAACCTGGACTTTTCATTGTTAGTAACAACCAAAACATTTAGCCCACAATTAAATACAATGTCAACGAAAACTGAAAAATCTTTTAATGTGGTCAGTTATTTTCTGAGTATGACTACTAAACTTGGAGTTGGTTTTAATTAATTGTATTTGGAACTCAATCATAAGACATGTGAAAATTTGGTTTTTGGATTCCACGTATTTATTTACTGTACTGTTTAGCTGAACTTTGCTCCTTGCATATACTACTCAGCCTTTCACTGCAAACACAATTTTCTGTTAGTTGAATATATTGTATGTTCTTTAACTGAAATGTTACTTACACTTATCTTTTATTATACCCATGCAAGTCAAATTTGAACTATGTTCAAGTTGACACATTCCATATCTTTGTAATTCACTTGTTACCCATCTTCAAGGAACATGGAATAAATAAATATAAAAGCTATTCACTCATATATCCAAGAAACAGACATACAGTAGTTCTCTTTAATACTGCTCTATGTACTGAAATCATATCGCATGGAGAAAATTCAGCAGTTGAGAGTTTAGTTAAAATTTTGTAAAAATATTAAGTAACTTACGGCCATACTGCCCAAAATTTCAAAGGCTTCTACTAATTCATAACTGGTTGTTTGGAAATGGAATGTCATTGAACATACAATTAGATGAAATGAAATTTATGCAGTTCTATAAAACACAATGTATGACCATGGCATTAGAAATAATGTATTGAGGTAAATAAACAATTGAATTAGATTATTCTAAATTATTAGTGTTTGAATGTAATAGAGGGAAAATTCCTAGCAGGAAAAATATATATATAAAGTAGATGAAGATTACTCACCAGGCGAAGGAGCACAGGTAGTGATAGTAACAAATAAAACACACACACACAGAAATGCTAGCTTTCGCAGCCTAGCTGCTTCTTCAGGCAGAAGGGGAGGAGAGGGAAAAGGAAATGATGAGGGTTTTAAGGCAGTGGGTAAGGAGCCATTCCGATCCCAGGAGAGGAAAGTCTTACCTTGGGGGGAAAAAAAGGAGGGTAAACAAATACACACACGTCCACACATATACACAAACGCAAACACACCTAGGCAGACATACTGTAGAAAGCAAAGAAGTTGAACAGAGATACCACTTGAGGCAGAGGCTCTGTCCAGAGAACCGAAGCAAAGATGTTAAAGATGGTGGGCGGGAATATGAATTTAGCGGAGGTTGAGATCAGGTGGGCAATGGGAAGAGAGAATATGCTGAAGGGCTAAGTTCCCATCTCCGGAGTTCTGAAAGTTTGGTGTCAGTGGGAAGTATCCAGATAACCCCGACGGTGTAACACTGTGCCAAGATGTGCTGGCCGTGCACCAAGGCATGTGTAGCCACAGGGTGATCCTCATTACCAACAAACACTGTCTGTCTGTGACCGTTCATGTGAATGGACAGTTTGTTGCTGGTCATTCCCTCATAGCACGCTTCAACGTTAGAACGCTTATTAGGTGCTTGTATTGATAAGTACTTAAAGTGGTAATTCTGTATTGCAAATCTTCTTAAAGTTCTATGATCTGCTACCATTACAGATAATACAAAATTTTGGTATTGAAAATGTCAAAAAGTTACATAAAAAAGACACACACGCACACACACACACACACACACACACACACACACACATACACACGCGCACACAACTTCAGCTTTAGACTATTAGCCATAATCAGAAAAAGAATACACCATCATTCATATAATTACAAAGGAACACTTCACAGACACATAATCTCCTGTTACTGTTCCAAGTAATGCTCTGTTGTGATGGAATTGGAGAGGACAGGAGGAGGAACAGGATGAAAGAAGAATAAAACACAAATCATAAAAAGTATAAGGTGGTTCTCCTTGCATAGTGGCAAAGAGTAAGTACAAGGCACTTTTTCATCAATAATAGTTCAATATTTCCCAAAATGAGCATTTTCAAGAATGGAGGATACGTAACAACTCATCCTAAAGGCGTTCACTAAGCTGCTGACAGTCACAAAAAATAAACAGTCACATTCACACAACTTAAAATTACGGCCATAGGCTTTATCAGAAAAAGAAACACATACTGTATATACTCGAGTAATCCACGCACATTTTTTTCCGAATTTATGAATTAAAAACTCGGGTGTGTGGATTACTCAAATTTAGGTTAGTATTACTCGATCTGCAACAACAAAATGCACTAGGCAGGTATTACTCCGCTTTAAAAATAAAAAAGAAATAAATAAATAAATACAAGATCCCTTTAGGCCGTTATTATGCAATAATATTTTCAATCAAATTTTTTACAAAGAAATATTATCAAATAATCGTAATATTTCTTGGACATAAATCTTCATCATGGTGTTAAAAAGGGGTATTATCGTCGTCATATTTCAAGATAGCCGATAACAACAACTTTATATTGTGTATTGTCTTAGCCATTATCAAACCTGCATATAATTTACTTGACAATGACAGTGTCACAATGTATCAGTAATTTTGCTGTACAGGGTCACCTCATGTCACAAACCAGCGTGACGGGGGTAGCGTCTCTTTCTGCCAGTTTCTTTGGCAGCACACCTGGTGTGTATGAACAGTTGCATTGTTAATGTAAGAATGACTAGTTGCATTTGCTTGTGACTCCATCTTTCTGAGTAATAAAGTACTTTATCTAGTTAAGTTGGGTTCAGAACCACAATATTATCTACACTGGTATTCGCAATCCAGGGTTATAGCGATTTCTTGCTACTGTGGTTAAATGTTAATTATGGCACGGTGTTGCAGCTGTGTTCAAATGCAAGCACACGTCAATTAGCAACAATGACAGCATTGCAGCGAAGAGAACACAAGGAACTTTTATAATAAAATGTACACCGAGGCGCTACATTTGATGATATTTCTTTGGTCAAAGAAACCTGTATGTCAAAGTTCCCTATTACACTATCAAATACAATTTGTGTAAATACATTACATATCGACTTTTACAAAGATATATGACCATGTAATACCAGTCTCAGCTCCATTTATTTATTAACTGTTCAGGTTCTATAAGTGTTAATTTCAGTGTGTGTTACTGTGAGTATGTTTTTCACAGTTATACGTTACAAATGAAATATATTTCAATTTAAATGAGACAACTATACGCACATAACCACCATCTCCGGCCACTCCAGTGCCACAAGCATCTTGACAATGAGTGAGGAGGGGAGTGTACGGAAAAGGATGCCAGGTAAGAGCTGAGATGGAAATTTCTGCATTGCACGATGGGAAAGTTCTGCATTGCATGATGGGAAAGTTCCGCATTGCACGATGAGTTGTAAAGGCTCTGATAGGTGGGAATGTGAGATGCAGCATTGATTGTAGTGAAGCTAAGGGGCAGGAGAGTATAAAAGCTAAGTGTAGAGGTATTTGGGAGGCAGGGGGGGATTTGAAATGATAAAAATAATAAGGACAAAATAATATACATTAAAAAGGTAATTAATTTAGGGGGCATTGCAATGGAGGAAATGAGTTGGAGCAATGTATGATAATGAGTGTCGAAGGTGGGGGGCAGGGGAGGGGAAGGAACGTTACGTATAGGGTGTAGGGACAGCAAGTTATCTTAGGTTGAGGCCAGGGTGGTTGTGGGACTATAGAATAAGTTGTAGGGACAACTTCCATCTGCGCATTTCAGAAGAGCTGGGGTCAGAAGGGAGGATCCGGATGGCTTGGGTAGTAAACCAGCCACTGAAGAGTGTTGTGTTCTGTTGCATGCCATGTCGCAGGGTGGTTCTTCATGATAAACAGTTGGTTTCTTGTCATACCAATCTAAAACACTGAGCAATGATTGCAGCAGATTTGGTAATTCACATGACTGCTTTAGCTTATTGCCCAACCTCTGATGGGGAAGGTTAAGCCTGAGACATGACTGGAATAAGAAGTGCTGAATGGGTGGATTGAGCAGGATTTTTATTGGGGAATGGCTCCTGTGGTGTGGAGTTGATATTGGGAGTGGCACAGGGATGGACTAGGATGTAGTTGAGGTTGGGTGGGCAATGGAACACTACTTTAGGAGGGGTTGGAATCATCTTGGGTGGAATGTCTCTCATTTCAGGGCATGATAATCAAACTTCCATCTGCGCATTTCAGAAAAGCTGGGGTAATAAGCGAGGATCCGGATGGCTCGGGTAGTAAACCAGCCACTGAAGAGTATTGTGTTCTGTTGCATGCCATGTCGCAGGGTGGTTCTTCATGATAAACAGCTGGTTTCTTGTCATACCAATCTAAATCACTGAGCAATGATTGCAGCAGATTTGGTAATTCACATGACTGCTTTAGCTTATTGCCCAACCTCTGATGGGGAAGGTTAAGCCTGTGACATGACTGGAATAAGAAGTACTGCATGGGTGGATTGAGCAGGAGTTATATTGGGGAATGGCTCCTGTGGTGTGGAGTTGATATTGGGAGCGGCACAGGGATGGACTAGGATGTAGTTGAGGTTGGGTGGGCAACGGAACACCACTTTAGGAGGGGTTGGAAGCATCTTGGGTGGAATGTCTCTCATTTCAGGGCATGATAATCAGAGACATGACAAAGGAAACCAATTTAATTGTTCCAATCCGGTGTGGTATAAGATGACAAGAAGGACACTATTTTGTGACTGGTTATTGTGGGTGGAAAGAGGATTGGTTGTGTGAGGGGATGGGCTTAAAAATCTGTTTGTGGACACCACCAATCCTTGTGGAATACCCCAATGCAAATTCTACCCAATCCATCCACCCAGCACTTCCAATTACCATCCTGTCACAGGCTCATCCTAGCCCATCAGAGGTTAGACCACGTGTGAAAGCAACCATATGATTTACCAATTCTGCTGCAATCATTACACATCAGTTTACATTGGTATGACAGCAAACCAGCTGTCTATCAGGATCAATGGTCACTGTCAATCTTTGACAAAAAAACAAGTTGGACTACCGAGTGGTACAACATACAAGTGAACACAAAACTATTGATCTCAATGGCTGCTTTATCATTTAATCCATCTGGATCTTTCCCTCCTCCACCAGTTCCTCTGAACTGGATAGCTGGGAACTGTCCCTACTAACAAATGGGTATGACTACTAACAAATTGGCTGAGCTGATGAATGGTCACAGACGGACTGCTCGCCTGGGGGACAGCCAATATCCTGTGGCAGAACATTCCCTCCAGCATAACCCCAGGGACCTTGGCACGTGTTACACCACATGTGCCATTTGATACTACCAACAAACACCAGTCCCTCAAAGCTACAGAAGTGGAAACTTGCCCTCCAACATATCCTCTCCTCCTGCCACCCACTGGCCTAAATCTACACTAACCCCTCCCCTTCTTCCATCCTCAGCTCAACTATTCATTATCCCTTCCTTACCTCTCTCTCCGTGTGTGTGTGTCCATCTTTCCCTGTTAATCAAAAACGTTTTAGACAACCCCCCACCCCTCCTACACACCTCAGCATCATTCAGTTCACTCATCTTCTCTTCTCTTTACTACTTGATAAAAAGGCAGTATCTCTGACTTCCACACTCCTCAAACACCACCTTCATGACCTAGGTCATGAATTACCTTTCCCTTCTGTTCCCATCCTTTTTTTCTCCTTTTTCTTTTTTTTCCCCTTCCTTTTTTCCCCCTATTCCCTTCTCTCCTACCTGAGGAAGGAACTGTGTTCTGAAAGCTTGTCCTTTTTTGTCACATTTTTTTCTTTTTCATTTGTTTAACTATGGACGGTACAGCACAAAGGTAAGTACTGGCCAGCCAATCTATCTCTTCTGAAAAATAATTGAACACATTCTATTGTCTGTCAACCACTCTGGCCTCACAGTAAGACAACTTGCCAACCCCACATGCTATGCCTAACATCCCCCACTCCCTCTACCTTCCTCACTCATCATCCTGCATTGTTCCAACTAATGTCTTCCTTCCAACTGCATGTCTCCCGTTACAATATCTCCTTAATTAATTACCTTCTTATTTTTATTCTTATTTTTGCCCCCTTATTACCATATATACTCGTGTAATCCACGTATTTTTTTGTTTCCCAAATTAATGAACGAAAAACTTTAGGTTAGTATTACTCCCATCTGCAACAACAAAACACACCAGGCATTTAAAAAACAGATACCTTTAGGCCAGTATTACACAATAATATTTTCGATCAAATCTTTGACAAAGAAATATTATCAAATATTCGTAATATTTCTTAGACATAAATCTTCATCGTGGTGTTAAAAAGGGTTATTGTAGTCATAGTGGATAATAACTTTTTATTTTGGACTGGCTTAGCCACTACCAAAACTGCATATATTCTGCTTGACAATGACAGTGACACAAAGTATCAATAATCTCGCTGTAAAGGGTCTCCTCACGTCACAAACCAGTGTGGCAAAGTAGCGATGTGGCAGAGTAGCGTCTCTTTCCGCCAGTTTCTTTGGCAGTGCGGCTGGCACGTACAAACAGTTGCATTGTTGATGTAAGAATGACTAGTTGCATTTGCTTGTGATACCATCTGTCTGAGTAATAAAGTATGTTATATACTTAAGTTGGGTATTATTTGGCTCAGTGCCACCATATTACCCACACCGATATCGGGACGTGACAAAGACTATATCTGGAGAGAACTGGGTTACAGCAATTTCTTGCTATTGGGGTGAAACGTTAGTTATGGCGGAGTATTGCAGCTACGTTCAAACACATGCACATGTCGATTAGCAACAGCAATGCTAGCAGTCAGAGTAGTTACATTTTGCATTGCAGCAAATAGAAGACAAGCAACTTTTACAATCAAACATACGGCGAGGCACTACATTTGATGATATTTCTTTGATGAAATATACTTGTATATCAAAGTTCCCTATTACACTATCAAATATCTTTGATGTAAATACATGACTTCAAAAAAGATATATGACAGTCTAATACCAGTCTCAGCTCCATTTATGTATTAACTGTTCATTTCAGTGTGTTTTACTGTGAGTACATTTTCACAGTATATGTTACGAATGAAATATTTTTCAATTTATGTGAGAACGTTTAGTAGCTAAAATCCAAGAATTTTATGGGGTCGGTTCTAGATTCGCACACTCTGGATATGACAACCCTGAACACCTCTCTCTCTCTCTCTCTCTCTCTCTCTCTCTCTCTCTCTCTCTCTCTCTCTCTCTATCAGTGTGGCATCAATTGTTTTGATCTTTATGTGTCATTTTGAAATTTAACAGATGTGGCATCCCAAGATGGCTGCCTTTACATGCTTGTTCAAAGCAGAATGGGTGGTAACCTCACCTAAAAAAATATGCAAGTTGGGGGTTACTCAAGGGCACAGATTAATGGAGTATATACAGTATTTTTATAATTCCTCCCTTCCTCCCCACTCACCTCTACACCTACCTATAATCGTCTCCTGTCCCTTTCCCTCGCTGCATTCAATGCTGAACCTTCCCCATCCACTCCCCTCCTCACTAACTGTCAAGATGCTTGTAACGCTGGAGCGGACAGAGATGGTAGTTGTGTGTGTACAGTTGTCTGAATGATTGTGTGAATGTATGTGTTTCTTTTTCTGATGAAGGCCATGGGCAAAAATTTAAGTTGTGTGAATGTGACGGTGTAATTTTCGTGCCTGCCAGCAGCTCAGCGAACGTCTTTAAATGAGTTTATATCTGTCCTCCATTATTGACATTCCAATCAAATTTTCCATTATTAAAAAAAAAAAAAGCAATTTTCTGAACTGATCACTAATTTAACTAGATACTGTAGTACGTACATTATCAAGGCTGAAGTCAGACACAATGACAAACAGCTCAACTGGATATCCTTCCGGTGTTCCTTTGGGGATGAGCATGTTCTCTGGCCAGCCACATCCACAGTGGGTGAAACTGCCTTGTTTTTGTGGGTTTGAACCATTTAAGTTTGTGAATGTTTGTTCCACTGGAAATGTTACAGATGACTCTGAAGACTGCCGTTCATATTTGTTATTACCCGGGTACACTGCAAATGAAATTTTGTAAGTATATATAAGCAGTCAATTATAGTGTAATAGATGACATGCACAATAGTGAAAATATGGCTAGATGGGGTACAATAAAAAGGATCAAATATTACAGTTTGTCACTTACAGTGTAACCTGTGTTCCAGTTTTAAATGTTGAAGCAGTTGAAGATATATTGGGCTCTAATTTGAATCAACTTCTTGTACTGGAAAGATGCAGCTCCCCCTCAAAGACAACTCAACATCTCCTCCTCCCCCCTGCCCACCCACCATACACACACAAAATGTGACACATTTAAGAAACATTTCCAGCAAACAATCCTTTTGTTAAATGGTATACAATTTTTCTTCTTTTCTTAGTAGACATTACACACACAGGGTACATAAATTAGGAAAAATTATCGATTACTAATTTTTTTACGACAGAATATTGGTATTTCTGTTACTTATTGTGGTTATTTTTTTGGTCCATTTTGAGCTTGGAGCCATTAATTGGCCTAGAACAACCAAACTTTTTCAACTGACATAAACTCAACAACAGATAACAGACTCTCCATATTTTCTAGTGGTCAAAGTATTTGATTCCCCCCCCCCCTTTCATTTCAGCCTACTGTGGACCAGGTTATTTCACCTCTTGCATCCTTCACCTTTAATTCTTCCCCAGTACTCACACGGTTGTATTGTGCGAGCCTCCTTTTTTTTCATCAGTCCGCTTCTTGCCTAATTTTCAACTTTGATGTTTCTTGAAAGCATTCGTTCCCTCAAAGATATTTCTGGAGAGGAGCACATTTCTGGATGTCTTCAAGTGTGATTCCTATTTCTTGAAGGTCTTTACCAACTTTGATAAACCAGAATTCCTTGTTAAGGTAGTAGCAAAAGATCTTGTTGGTCTGTCTCTGTGAGTTCATGTTTGTTATACAGCCATAAAAATATACCCTTCTTTTCCAGATGGTGTCTGTTATCCTCTCCTGTACTCACTATTCTCTCTGATTGGTCCAATGATCTTTCTCGGGATTATTCTCTCTTTTACTTCCAGCTTTCCCATAAGACCTTTTCTGTTCATCGGGCAAGGCATTCTGCTGCGTACAATGCTTCTGAGTGTATGACTGAACAACAATGCCAACTTTTGTGTTGATGAATACTGATCTTTTGTCGTAGATATTCCTGGTTAGCTTATATACTATTTCCACCCTGCTGATCCTGCACATGATTGCTTCTTTCTCAGAGTTGTTAGGTACTATCCACTCACCTGAGTACTAAAACTTTCCCACTTGTTTGCTTTTTCCTTGTTCCAGAATGACCTAAGAGCTGGCTTGTTGGTTATAAACTCTTGTTTTATTGGAAAGAGATTTACAGGCCGGCATTCACTGCTTGGGCACTCAGTTCATTACTTTGTTTTTCAGCAGTATCTAGACACACTATAATAAGATCATTTTCTGGTATCCTATTCCAACACAATTCTCAACTTGTTCCTTATTCATCTATTTGTGCCATTCCCAAATAACTTTCTCCAGAATGCATTTGAAGAGAAAAAGTGAGATTCCAGCCCCTTGTCCTGATTTTGAAGATGTCTGAAATTTCTGCCCTGAATTTTACCCTGGCAGGGTGGCCACTAAATCTTAATTTCTAAATTCAAGGTTTTTCCAGGTTTTCTGGTTGGATATAATCATTTTCCAGGTTGTTACAAAACTTATTTTTTATTGCGTAGATGTAGTAAACATACAACACTAAAAATACAAAAGTTTCGCATTTTTATAACATACATGTTGTCCAAGCTGAACCAGATCATGTTATAATGTACGCCATGAACGGTGCAATTAACTATTAAGTTGAGTTCCACAGTTGGAGGATTTCATTCATTAGTCATTTAACTCATTTATGAGTGTCATAACCTCATTCATTCTTACGTAGTTGAAACTTCAGTTAGATGTCTCCAGATGAAGAGGCAGGCAGGTAATGTTCTTTGCTTGATCCAACCATCTGCTTGCTGCTCTCCCTTGTGGTCCTTTGCCTTCAATTTTCCCCTACAAAATGGTCTTCTCTAAATTATTCTCTTTGCCAGTCGTGAGAAGATAACCCTCTTGTGATGTGAAATTCTTCTATTATTGAAGCATTTGTTGTTCTTTGTGTCCATGGTACATGTGGCATCTTCCACCAACACCACATCTCGAAGGCATCAGTGTGGCTCTTTATCACTACATTTCACGGTCCAGGTCTCTCATCCATATAAGAATACAGAAAACACCAATGCTTCCACCAAGCACATCTTCGTTGTCTTTGATATTGCCTAATTCTGCCATATATTAGTGAGTTTGACTAGTGTGTGTTTCGCTGGCTGTGGTGGCCGAGGAGACTGAGGCGCTTCAGTCACGGTCTGCACGGCCACTACGGTCGGGGGTTTGAATCCCCCCTTGGGCATGGATATTTGTGCCATCTTTAGTATAAGGTAGTTCATAAGTAGTTTGTAAGTTTTGGAACTGATGACCCTGTAGTTAAGTCCCATAAGCTTAACAAACATTTGAACATTTGATTTAGTGTGTGTTTATCTTTAGGCCGAATTTGGACTAATACCTTTCACTCTTGAGAGCAGATCACTTGGTACTTCCTCACTTCCTGCTATTAGGATCATCTGTGTAGCATAAATTGTTGATTTTTCTGCCATCAATTGGAACCCCACTGTCTCAGACATCCAGCACTTTACTGATTACATACTTTGCATAGATGTTGAATAGCTGAGGTGATAGTAGACAACCTTGTATAAAACCATTTGTCACATTGAAGTATTCACCATCTACTTTTATAGTTGCAGTATGGCTATTATAAAGACCTTTTAGTAAGGATACCAGGTGTTTTAGAACCCCATACTCGAGCACATGCCACAACTTATCCCATATGACCCAATCAAATGCCTTTATATAATATGGGAAATAGGCATAGGCAGGGACACAGAACTCATGACAGTTTTCAGTTATCTGCCTTATATTCAAGACTGCCTCTTGAGTATTTTCACCTGACACAAAACCTGGAAGATACTGGATATTATAATGGTACATGGTTGTGTTTACATTGCTGGCCACACGAAAGGCAACATCAAGGACTGGAGGTATCACAACCAAATTAATGTGAGAGATAAAAGTTGATATGAAGATCACATGATTGAAAGTACACACCCATGTTAAGTTAGAAAGTACTGAATGTTGCCGCCATTGCTGGCTAAAGCTGCCACTAAAAGTCTTAGCAATGAATCCAAGAGTCTCTGGATGTGTTGTTTGGATATGCAAGTCCATGTTTCCAAAGTTGATCTGATGTAGAATTGAGTGGTGTATCCTGGGCCACTCATTCCACATTCATCAACCATATGTTTTCAATAAGAGAACAGGAAGGCCAAGGCAGTAGTAGAATCGGAAAAGTGACGAAAAAGTCTTGAACATTTCATGCCACTTGTGGTCACGCATTTTTCTGTTGTGATGCTGCTGTTGGCAAGTTCAAAAGGTATGGGAGGGGGGGGGGGGGCATCAGGTCAAACACTTCAAGAGATCTAATGCTGAGTCATTAGTATACTGGCCATGTATACTAGAGAGGTGCAGGAGTGGAATCTAAAGCCAGCACAAACTATAACAGTTGGTATAGGACCAGAGTGGCAAGGTATAAGGCAACAGAATGAAACTTTCACTCTGCAGTGGAGTGAGCGCTGATATGTAACTTCCTGTCAGATTAAAATTGTGTGCTGGAACAGGGTCTCGAACAATTTTAATCTGCCAGGAAAAATCAAATCAGCGCACACTCCGCTGCAGAGTGAAAGTTTCATTCTGGAAACATCCCTTAGGCTGTGGCTAAGCCACGTCTCCACCATATCCTTTCTTCCAGGAGTGCTAGTCTTGGATGTTTTGCAGGAGAGCTTCTGTGAAGTTTGGAAAGTAGGAGGCAAGGTACTGGCAGAAGTAAAGTTGCGACGCAGCATCGTGGGTCGTTTTGGGATAGCTCAGTCGGTAGAACGCTTGCCTGTGAAAGGCAAAGGTCCCAGGTTCGAGTCCCGGTTCCGGTACACAGTTTTATAAGACAACAGTTCAACAGTTTTGCACCATAGTGTGTCCAGATTCTAATCTGACAATTGTGGTGGAGCAAGCAAAATTGGAATTCATCTGGAGACACTAGTGAGAGACTGCCTGCAGCCTCATGCATTGCCATACTGGTCCTGCACCGACTATTTTGGTTTGGGGTGGTACTGATTCCACTCCCACATCCCCCCTAGAATGGATCACTGGTACACTAACCAGCTAGCATTGTATCTGTGAGATGTTGGAGCCTGTTGTCCTACCATACTTTTGGAGCTTACCGACGGCGAAATTGCAACAGGATAATGTGCTACCACAAATAGCAAGTAGTGGTCAAAACTTCTTTGTCGCCCAACTGATTACATTGCCATTTGGAGCCCCTAGGCTGTCAAAAAGTCTTGTTGGTGATTGCAGAACAACTGATCTGGGATAAAGCACCTGCAGCTACACCAGATAAACTTTGTCAATATGTGGAAGCAGCATGGATTCCTACACCATAACAACACACCCAGAACCTATTTGATTCTCTGTTGAGCTGTGTAGCTGTTATTGCGAGAAATAGTATCAACACTCAATACTGATTTCATCATCCTCCTCACTTCACAGGGGTTAGTATTTCAATCGTGTTATATCTGCAGCCTACTTGGTGTTGCATTTTGGAAGGCCAGCAATAAGAATTACATTAATTTGTCTAATGCTGTCTGTTTATTTGAACTAGGATTCTTATTAATTTGTTTAATACTGTCTGTTCATTTAAACTAGGATTCTTATGATCAACTGAAGGTTTTGCACTGCCACAGTGTCACAGAAGTGTCACAGGATGGACACATTAAAATACACAGTCACATATCATCTAATTACTGCAGATATTTTGGAGTTCATCTTGAAGGAAAACATACATTGGTGCACCAGGGTGTAAGAGATTTAATATCAATTTAATGCAAAGATAATTCTGATTTAGATCTTCCTCCCCAAATTGTCTCAGAGTGAACCAAGGAGCTCAATTAAGACACCTACATTCCAATTGTTTCATCTAAGATGATAACTTCGAGACAGTAACCAAATGCTGTATTTCTAACAATGGCAAATCGATGTTGGATTGGTAAATACTTTATTTGATAGAGTGTTCACTGATTTGCAATTGAAATGTCAAGTTCAAAGCACTGAATATATTTCCTGGAGCCGAGTTCCATTTGTTTGCAGAAGGTTTATGTGCTTGTCTGCTGGCCAGGCTGTCCAAAGCACTTTTTTCCCATTGTCTAAGTAATCATTGTTACACTGCACTAAGACAATAATGCAGTCATTTGTAAGTCAGTGTCTCGTAACCCATGGATAAACTGAATCGTATGAGCTCTGGTATCGAGATATATATTCTGTTTCGATATAACTGAAAAACATTGCACTGCGAACAACAAATGAACTTGGTTAACTGCGTAGGCACAGTTAAGGTTGATTCACTCTATCTGTAATCTTTACTGACTATTTGCATTCCCTTTTAAGTCTGTTTCATCTCAAAGGAATGATGATTACTGTTTAACTTTCCTTCGACAACATGGTATTTAGAGACGGAGCAGAAGCTCGGTCTGTGTTAAGAATGGGAACGAAAATCAGCCATGCTCTTTCAAAGGAACTAGACTAGCATTTGCCTAGAGAAATTTAGGGAAATCATGGAAAAATCTTAATCTGGATGGCCAGAGATAGGCTTGAACCAGCGCCTTCTCAAATTAGAGCCCTTTGTGCTAATCTCTTCACTACCTCTCTCAGTGTGTTCATTCATATACTGCATGTATTGTTATTACTAACAACACATCGATACCAACTCCCACGAAGTTATAAATTTTAAAAACGCTCATCATGTGGACAATATCCTGGAATACTTTTTCCAAAACAGAATCAAGCACATGTTCTCTGTGAAGAACAGATCTAATACTAATTTAGTATCTAAGATAGAATGGTGGATCTATTTACTGAAATGCAAAAATTGTGTCTCCATAAAATTGTATTTCACTAAATCTGTGATTCCACATAGTTGCACACTGCAATAACATCATGTCCCTCGAACAGAGAGCCAAGAAATTACATTGATTCATATGGTTTAAGATGATAAGACAGAGAACTCAGATGATGCTGACATATGTAGCTTATATATGAATGCTTTTTAAATAGTCCGTAAGTGATGGGTATTATTAAAAATGTAGATTTCTGATGAAAATTCAAGGTCTTTTTCAGGATTTGCAAGGTTTTCTCAAAGTCACAGCTTTTTTCAGGTTTCTGTGGCCACCCTGCCTGGAGGTCTTGCTGGTTAAGGTCTGTGGAATAGTACTGTAGCTCTCATTTTGTTGTCTAAGCCCATTTCGTTTAGAATTTGAAGGTGTGTTTGCCAATCCATAAAGTCATAAGCTTTTTGGAAGTCAACTAAACTGTAAACTTTTTATTCCTGGATTTTAGATACAAAAGGACAGACCAAGTCTGTGATGCACTCTGCACAAGATCGTCTTTTCCCAAGGCCTCCTTGGTATTCACCCAATTGTGAATCAAGTTGATCTTCTGACCGAGTTTGAAGGACCTTTGAGAGAATTTTGTAGGTTAAGATCTGCTTTGTCATTTTTCTTATGCAGGTAATGAATTAAGGTTGCGTTCAATTATTCAGAATTTTCTGTTACCCAGTTCTTGGGAATGATCTCAAATTAGTTTGTCGATCACCATGTCACCTGCAGACTTGATTTTTTATTTATTTTAAATAAGAAAAAGACTTATATTTGAAGTTGTTGAATATCATTTACAAACTGCATTTTTGTTTCTTTTGCCCCATAAGAATGAGGTCCCTTTTCCAGGAGACTGACTTATATTATTGTCCCTGTTGGATGAAAAAAATCTTTCAGATTGATAAGAGTGCATATAGAATGGAATTAATTACAATAAGTAAAACATGAAGCAAGATAGTATCAAACATTTGCACTAAACATTTTAGTACTCTCACAAGAGGTCCCTTTTATGCTTACTTTTCACAAATACAAATTATTTTTCAATAATAAAAATTATACTTACTTTTCACAGCAAAGTGGTCTAACTGAATGAAGTGGTGCCTCTGGTCTCGAAATAGCATGGGAAGTCCTCGTTCATCATATTTTGGAGCCATAAAGATCCTTACTGTACCCTTTCGGAGAGGTCCTGAGTTGTTAATCTGTTTTTAGATGAAATGAAAAGTTCACTGGTAAGTCTCGTCAGGCTCTAGGCTCAATGAATTAATAGTGAGGTTGTGGGTGACCTCCCAAGTTGTTTACATTTCTGCACAATATTTAGATTCCTGATTGGAATCCAGGTAGTGAGTACGCCTAACAGCAAAACTCTCAGGAGGTGACTCAGTTATTTGTTAAAACATGTTGCAGAAATGTAAAGTAAAACTAAGTAGTTCCCAGACCATAAAATTAAAAAATGATTGGACAACATATTACTTCCTCACAAAACTAGCACAGCCAGAAAAATTAATTATATTAGACTCCATAAGATTCCTTACTGACAACTGTTCTACCATACAACATTGACAAATGGAATATGGTAGGAAGGAATTCAAGATTTACCAATACATAAATAATGAGGTCAAAAAACAGAGATGGAAATCAGTTGTGTAATTTTCAAAGGAACCATCTCAGCATTTACTGTAAGCCATTTAGGGAAACCTTGGAAAATCTAATAGCCATTGTTATTTCAAATGAAAGTCCCATTTATTTGCACCATCTCACTCGGCAAACAGTGAGGTGGTGGAGAAATAGTACCAGCAGCAGCCCCATCCACACACAATAAGGTAGGCTAGCATGTGGAATACATAATTAGATTTTGATAAAATTCAATACAGAAACACCAGAATAACTAAAAATTAAAAGTTAACTTCAATAATATAAAGTCCTGGGTGAAGATGTGTAGAAAAAATCGTAAAGCTGTTAAGATGTGTTTATTTAGACACAACCAGTTTCACATCAGGATAGATGCATCTTCAGGTGACATTAGCAAAATGATTACACAATATTTAGAATCAGTGTCCAGCTTTCAGGAGGCCTTGCTAAAATATTCTTGCAATAGGGAGTGGTCATCATTTGATAAACATCCCCGATTTGTCCATTACAAAGAAACCAGAAATGTGAGTCAGGAAACAGACGGCATCTCCAGGACCAGGAAGTGCTGTGGCCACAGTACATAACAAGTGCATGGTTCTGGAGATGCTTTCTGTTTCCTGACTCACATTGTTGGTTTCTTCGGAATGTACAAATCTGGGATGTTTATCAAATGATGACCACACCCTATTGTGAGAGTATTTTAGCAAGGACACCTGAAAGCTGGACGCTGTTTCTAAATATCATGTGATCATTTTGCTAATGTCACCTGAAGATACATCTATCCTGATGTGAAACTGGTTGTGTCTAAATAAACACATCTTAACAGCTTTGCGATTTTTTCTACACATCTGCACCCAGGACTTTATATTATTGAAGTAAACTTTTAATTTTTAGATTTTCTGGTGTTCATATATTGAATTTCATCAAAATGTATTTAAGCTGTGGTTGCCCTCTTCAGAATATTATTTGTAACATAATTAGATGTAGAAGTAAACACAATGAACAGAAACTTTACTATACAAAAGAACATACTTAACAATATAATGAGGATAGGTTGCAATTCACTGCAAAATCAGAATTAGATTTGCAGACACACACATAAAAAAGGCAAACATACACATACAGCTACAGCTACAGCTTTTGTTAGAAAAATCATCCGTACAATCACACAGGCACAATTGACAAGCTCATGAATGACATCCCCATCTGTGGCATTCCAAATGTGTTAGTGAGTTTGCCTCTGTGATTGTATGAAGGTATGATGATCTTTTCAAATGAAATCTATGATCAAAAGCTAAGCTGTGCATCTGTGATTGTCTTTTTCTACATGTATGACTGTGGCTAGACTATCATCTTTGTTTCAATGTTCTTTATAAAATGCATCTTAAAGCATTAGCTGTTTATTAATTCCTTAAAAATCAACTAGAATTCCTTAAAAATCAACTAGCTTTGGTTGTCAACCATCATCATGAATAATAAGGTATTAAAACAGATTACAAAAATGCAATTGATAAATTAAATCTAGCTGATAACAGCAGACGTAAATTTCACTAAAAATAAAATTGTCATATTTTTATGTATGCTTGACTGATAGGATAGTCAAATATGACAATTTTATTTTTAGTGATATTGACTTCTGCTGTTATCAGCCAGATTTATTTCATCTAATGCATTTTCCTAATCTGTTTTAATATGCTTTTTTCATGATGATGGTCTACAACCGAAACTAGTCGATTTTTAAGGAATTAATAAACAGCTGATGGTTTCAGAGACATTTTATAAAATATCATCTTTGTGGTGAGTTGCAATCTCTCTTCGTTATATTGCGGAACATCAACCTGGACTTTCCATTGTTTGACAGAATATAGTTATAAATACAGTAGCTTAATAAAAGACACAGGAATGTAAGTAATCCACCAAAGAGCTGCTTAATGCTGATTTATGAAAACATTGTTCTTCAATAACAGACAAAGATGCTCACAATCCATTTTATTGTATTCCTCCACAATACATGATGAGAAAAGAACACAGCTCTGCTACAACGTTTATTTCTGATAAACACTCGAGTATTAATACACTGTTCGGTTGAGCATTGAAGTGAACACTAAGGAGGCTCATTATGAACTGCCGGAGGCCCTGTCCGCATCCCCTAGCCCGTGCGCCATCCAGAGGGCGCTCAGTGGTGAGCCGGTTCTGGCAGCGCCATCGCGCGGTGAATGGGTTCGGCCTCTATATACCTCCCCCATGAATTGTGATGGATGTTGAACAATACACAACAAAAAGAAGAGACAAAAAACAAATTTTGAAAACACAAGCTACACACACACACACACACACACACGCATAAACACACAAAGAGATAGAGAGAGAGAGAGAAGAAGACATTGGTAAATAAAAACATATGTACGATGTTACCTGAAGACATAAAAATTTACCAAAAAACAAGAAAAACACTTCATTGTGTTGACAGGAGCACTATTATAGAAAAAGAGAAAGGAATTATTTTTAACACACTTTATTATACACTGTGAGCACTTCACTTCAATTTGTCACTTTCGTGGGCATCACACTATCACTCATTGTCCAACGAAGCTGACATCCATGTCATCTACGCTAGTTTCTGCGAATTTGCAGGGCAGAATACGCACATATGGGCGATAGTAGCCTTTGTGGGAAGTGTACTTGCTGGATACTAGGATAGGTGACATCCCTGCAGGTGTTGTTGTTGGCTGCGACACTGAGGGCTCCGGCGGCTGCACGCTGACCGGTGGCAGAGCCTCCGTGCTGACACCTGATGATTGGGGCGTGAGTGAAGAGGATGGTCCTGGCAGTGGAAGTAGGCCTGAGTTGGTCCACATGTTGCGAGGTGACCCCATCAGCTGTCTGCACCTCATATAAGCGGTTTCCCTGTTGCTGTGTAATGTTGCCTTGAATCCACTTTTGCTGGCGGCCGTAGTTTCGCACCCAGACAGCTCTCCAACCTTAAATCTTCCCGGCAATGGAGGGGGGGAAGGAGAAGGAGGTGGACAAATGAGATGTAACACAGTGTGTGGTTGCCTGCCATGTAGCAGCTCAGCAGGGCTGCGTGCACCAGCAGGTGTGAAACAGTATGATTGAATAAAAGTGAGAAGAACTTCACTGGATGAGGAGGTAAGGAGTTTTTTCATCTGGGTTTGGCATTCGACTTCCACGTTGGATTGGGGATGGAAGAGTGGTGATGTAACATGTTTTATTCCACGTTGGGATCAAAATTGAGCGAACTTAGCGGAGATAAATTGGGTACCATTGTCTGAGACAATGATATTTGGAAGGCCTTCAAGGGAAAAAATCTTTTTTAGTGCCTGTATCATTGCTTCGGGCGTGGGAGAAGGTCACAAAAGGAAAGTTTGAAAGCGCATCTACAACTAGTAGCCAGTATGTACCCAAAAACTTTCCATTGCAGTCCACATGAATCCTCTCCCATGGGTGCATAGGCTGCGGCCACGTCATTGGGGATTGTCTTGGAGCTTGCACCTGCTGGGCACATATGTTGCACGAAGCAACCATGTGTGTTATGAATGTGTCAATGCCGGGCCAGTAGACGTGTCGACAAGCGAGGTTCTTGGTTCTCGTGACACCCCAGTGGCCCTGGTGGAGCAGTTGCAGAACGTCCCTCCGGATTCCTGATGGTATGATGACTCGTGGATTCAGATTGTCCGTAGCCAGGAGAACAATGCCATTTCATACTGATAGGCAACATCATAAAGGGAAATAGTTGCGTAGGGGGTCAGAAGCTTTTCTTGGAGGGCATTCAGGCCAGCCTTTAGTAATATTATGAATAACTTTATTTAATACAGGATCAGCCTCAGTAGCCAAGGCAATGTTTTCTCCAGATATAGGGAACCCTTCAACGGCATGAGCTTCAGCTTCGTCAACATGAAAACACAGTAATTCTTCCTTGTCAAAACGGGGGTCAGGTCCATGGGGAAGACGGGATAATAAGTCAGTGTTAGCATGCTGAGATGTTGGTCGAAAGTGGATTTGATAATGAAAGCAAGACAAATATAGGGCCCAGCGTTGCAGACGGTGAGCAGCTTTGTCTGGCAACGCCGCATTTGGACTGAAGAGAGAGACAAGTGGTTTATGGTAAGTAATGAGTTGAAATTTACTGTCATATAGGAAGACACTAAACTTCTGGAGGGCGTAACTTATGGCAAGGGCTTCTTTTTCTATCTGTGAATATCTTTGTTGTGCCTCATTGAGTGTTTTTGAGGTGTAAGCTATTGGCCGCTCTGAGCCATCTGGATATCGATGAGCTAGAACTGCATCTATTCCATATTGTGAAGCATCTGTAGCCAAGACAAGCATTTGACCCAAAGTGTACGTGGCGAGACAAGGGGCCGATTTAAGCATCAACTTCAGTTGATTAAATGCTTTCTCACATACAGTCGACCATTGGAAACGAACATTCTTTTTGAGTAATTTGCGCAAGGGGTGTGCGATTTCAGCAACAGATGGTAGAAATTTGTGGTAGTAGGCCAATGCCCCAAGGAATGCCTGTAAGTCTTTGATATTTGTAGGACATGGCATTGCATCAACATCTGCTACATCATCATTAAGTGGGCGAATACCATCTTTAGAGTGTTGGAAACCCAGATAGGTTACGAATGGTTGAAAGAATTGTGATTTGTGATAGTTGCATTTGATTCCGGTGGCCCGTAGGACCATAAAAAGCCTGCGCAAATTTGTTAAATGCTCTGCCGTGGTGCTACCTGTGACGATAATGTCATCTTGATCACTGATGCAGCCTGGAACTGATGCCTGTAGTTGTTCAAGGAATCATTGAAAGATAGCTGGGGCGCTAGCCACCCCGAATGGTAGTCGTTGATAGTGGTAAAGACCAAGCGGGGTGTTTACCACCAGAAAGGTTCGAGAAGCTTCATCAAGCGGAAGCTGGTGATAAGCTTTGGAGAGATCAATTTTTGAAAAATATTGGCAACCCACAAGTTTGGAGAATAGTTCGTCAGGTCTAGGCATTGGATATGTATCAACCAGGCATTGGGAATTGATGGTGACTTTGAAATCGCCACACAAGCGAAGACTGCCATTGTGTTTTAGGACAACAACAAGCGGAGCGGCCCATTCGCTTGCGTTTAAGGGTAGCAACACACCCGCTGTGGCTAGACGGTTGAGTTATTGTTTTACTGAGTCATGCATGGAAATGGTCACTGGTCGTGCTCGAAAAAATTTGGATGGGCATCCTGTTTCAACGTAATGTGCACTTTAAAATTAGTGCCACGTCCCAAACCCGTGGAAAAAATTCTAGAGAATTCACTGGATAGGTTTTCTAATTGCGAGTACGGAATCTCGTTTGCTACAACGTGTACTGTGTCATCCACCGAGAATCCAAAAACTTTAAAGGTGTCATAGCCAAATAAATTGTCGGAATCCGAGTGATCAACTACGACAATGTTAAGCATTCGGGAAACTGACTTGTATGTTAGTGTGGCTTCAACTCTCCTAGTAAAGAAATCTGTTGTTGATTGTAGGTGCACAATTTGCGCGTGACATTAGATAAGGAAGGTGAACCAATCGCTGCATAAGTGGCTGCTGTGATAATTGTGGCAGCTGACCCCATGTATACCTGCATTTTAACATCATGACCTAGGATCTGTACATCAATAAAAAGCTTGCTAGCAGAAGACAAGGTGGAGTTGACGAAATAAACTGATGCATCGTCATCCACTTCTTCTTGAACCAATTTGACAGATTTAGAGCGACAAACCGATGCCACATGTCCCTTTTTGTGACAATTATGGCAAACGGCCCAACATTGGGAGCAGTCATCGCTAGAGTGTTGTTTGAAACAACGTGGGCATGATGGCAACGCCTTGTTGACGTTATTACCCGTTTTTCGAACTGTTTCTTGTTGTTTGACCTTTGCATTTCTGACTGAGGACTGTACTACAGCAACGCTGTCAAAATTTCCAGGGTTGTTTGCTTTGAAAATGACACTATGTGGTTGTATCTCACATACATCTCCCCACGAATCTAACTGAGCTCCCACGGAACTAGTTATCTCGTAAGTGGACGCTATTGTGAGGACTTCCTCTAAGGTGGGGTTTACTAGCTGAAGAGCACGTTTTCTCACCTCATGATCAGGGGCTGAATGTAGAATTGCAATGCGCACCATGTGGTGTGCATAAGACTCTTTCTGTTGTTCGGTAACAAATTGACACTTTCTGCTTAACCCTTGTAGTTCTGCTGCCCAGGCCCTATATAACAGTTCGGGCCACTTTTTGCATTGATAAAAAGCAACATGAGAGACTACTATGTGTGTGTTTGCAATATTAATTTGTAAGAAGAGAGCACATCTCATCGAAAGTCAGTGACGAAGGTTCTTTAAGGGGGGGGGGCAAGTTGGGCCAACAACTGATAAGAGTTTGGGCGAAATCCATGAAAGGAACAGAGACGTACGAAGTTGTGGATCTTCGACTCTGAAGGCGATGAAATGTTGCCGAAGCCTCTTCTCGTAGTCGATCCAGTCTTCAAAAGTCTCGTTGTATAGTGTGAACATGGGTATGTGCAACGTGGAACCGTTGCCATGAAGTGGGCCCGTAAGAAGGGCTTGTGTCAGTAGTTTCTGTTGTTCGATGAGTTGTTTATGTTGCTCAACCAGAGCAGCCAGTACTTGTTCTAACATAGTACCAGTGGAGGGTTTAAAAAGTGTATAATGGGACACAGAAAATGGAGCAGTCATTGTCATACGAGTAGGTGTAGGGGTTGTAATCCCCAATAACCAACCACATATACAAGACACTGAAGTTTATTCACATTCATGGTACAAAGTTCCAGCACAAACTAAAATAATGGTGGCAACTCCCTCAAATTTGGTGTTTGCCTCCAAAGAAGATTGGTTACCAAGAAATAGTAGTGATATACATAAACAGACCACTACATATTTATCTCCAAAGTCACAATGCAGAAATTAATGAGCATGATCATTGACTTTTGGGCCAACGGTCGATGTACTTCCAAAATGGCTAAGTTTGTAAACTGTTCACACTGATGCGATTAAAAGTATACCGTTTAAAGCAAAATGGTTCTGTCCTTTAGTGGTGCCAAGACAACTGTTGTGGGCCACTCACCACGGTAATGGGATGAACAATGTAGAAACCTAAACAGGTAACTGCCCATGCAAGTAGCTACCTAGCAGCACTCAGTGAACATTGTTGCATGCGCTGCTCCACAGCAGGTGGCTGATTCATATACCTATGGGGACTTCTGCTCATTGGCAATGAAGGCTGGAATTGGCATGACAGTACTGCAAATGGATCTTCAATTGGTTTTTCAGATTAATCGTGGTTTTATATAATCCCACAGATGGTTATTGGTGCACCGCATGAAACACCTAAAAGCAACAATTATCAGAAGGCTCTCGTCTGACGGATGGAACGATATGATGTGAGCACAGGCTCAGTGAAATCCTGGAAAGAAAGTTGTTTATGCAAAAAAGTATTTTATATTTAAACTATCATTATTATTTTCATTTCCATTGCATTTCATTTTATCTGTATTTTTGAAATGTTTTTATCACATAAAAAACTTTTAAGTCATGCACATGGCACACATATTTGCCATACTGTTGCCAAGGCACTACTGTGGTTCAGATTATCTTTTGAACCTCCTGTGTCAACCTATGGGTGCTTCTTCATCAGGGAGGGGTAAGGCGAAATAATTCTAGTAACGTGTGTTTGCAAAGGTAAGGGTATCAGCTCTTATGGTTATTGGACTTTGATGGAAATGTTCAAATTGGTCCAAACGCAAGACAATGCAGCTAGTTACTGGAGCTCACCTTACGCATGAAGATCCATGCATCACTCTTGTTTTTAGAACTTTGAAGATTTGGTAAATTTTCTTATAACTAAATGTCATCTAATGATACTTCAGCTGTTCAAGCCTTCAAAATACCTTAAGATGAATAATAATAATGTTCTTTATCACAAACTGTGAGAATGGAAATGTGGTTCACATCCAGCTACTATCTACACATATTTTCCCCCACTTTTGCCTTTAAAACAGATTCTGGTATCTGCAATGATTTTTTTGTATAGTTATTTTCCACATTTATTTATTTATTTATTTATTTTATCTGATTATGTCACAATTTTGAGGGTACTGGGGTAAATGACATATTATTTGTTGTCAAAAATATTCAAATATCTTACAAGAGGTGGAGAAGTTCAGCCTTTGTGCATGCATAAGGTGAGGTATGGACGCTGGTTACAGTGTCCCCGATCTGAAGGTAGTTGTGTCTCTTCTTAGTAACAGAGTATTTTTCTTATTTACTTATTTATTCTACAAAAGAAATAGAGTGACTGTTCATGACCTAGGCCTTGAGAATGAAATTCATTTTCAATAAAGAATGAACACTGTTCAGTATCTTTTAATAGAAACAGACTGCCTAATTCAGTAACATAGTTAGGCACCATACACCACTCAATCTGAGAAATGATTTTGTGGCATGCTCCGGGTAATATCATCATTCTGGAAGCCACAATGAGTGCAATTATGCATCAGAATTGAGATGGCAAGGAGACTGATGGGTTAACTATGACTAAGGTGATTGCACATGGATAGCACATGTGTGAGTAGCAGAACAAACATTTTATTTTCATTTCTTGAATTCATAGTTTCTGTATACTTGTAGTCTTGTACTCTTGTACCCTTTTTCAGGATGTGGGTAGATTCAGTTGTATTTGGTAATGACCCAATAGCCAACTTCTAATACCAGCAACTTGGACCCATGTAATTTGCAAAGGCACTCAGCCCCAAGTATTGCTTCACTTCATGTGATTTGCTAGATGTCACTACATGAGCCAGTGCCATCAGAGTGCTTGGCTATGATGCGGAAGTCCATTGGTACCAAGAGGAAGTAGAAATAGACCAAAACAGCAATAAATACATTTTTTTTTAAAATTGCAAAGGAATTGGGATGACTCAGATTTCCTATCTTTATATATGGGTAACTAACCCAAGCACAAATTGTAAAGGCAACTAAAGAGATGTGATATGATCACAAGACATCATGACATGAATTAAACCACTCCAGATTTGTTGGGACACAGTCAACTTAATAATAGTAAATTCGCCAAAGATGTCCGTAGACATTTGTTACTATTGGAGAAATTGATAGACAAATTTTATAAATGTTGTAACGTACAGTCTGGGCAAGAAAGCATTTCAGGGATTACAGAGATAAAATGTGTCATGGACACAGGATGGTAGCTTGAAAGCAACTGTGACCCATGAAGTCGATCCACAGTACAGGGAGATAGATGAAATAGAGCCACTGTATTACTTCATTGCTCTTGCGATAAGAGAGGAGTTTGCCTGTGGAGATATTAAAGTTTATTGAGCAGTAATGGAGATTTATTGTGAAAATAAAAAGTTATACCTATGATTAAGTGTTAATTAAGTTCACTGCTGTGTCGTGAGGAAGTATTTTGTGAACTGTTTTCATTAACTGTAGTTTTGCCCAATCAACATGAATAAGGACACGACATTGAAAATATTACTGATTACACATTTAGCAGTTTACATTAATGATTGTATTATAATAATAAGGAATTATGGATATATAAGGAATAAAGGTTATGTAAAAATGTTGTACAGGAAAGAAGTGCCTTCTGAGTTTAGCAAAAGAGTGCATTACTGTTTTTATGCAGGTTGTATCTTAACATTGTACATGAGAAATTTTTAATTTTTCCCCCTTGTTATTTACTAGGTGCATGCACCAAACATAATAGGGAAATGTTATCATTCAGAATATTAGTGTGTATATAGTAAGTGTGAAATGTAGTGAATTTAAGTAGATACGAAACCTTTCCTGGAACCCCATTCCTCTTCCACAATGTAAACCGACACTGGTAGTAAGGTTACACAAAAAGCGAGTGAAGAAGGACATACGATTGAACATACAGAGACTCACGTCTGAGCAAAGGACTAGTGTGAGTGATAAATGAAATTAATGTTTAAGTTGGATTTTCTAGCAGATTCCTGTCACGACGTCTACATTTTGTCAGCCCAATATATTATTAAAGTATTTGATATTATGATGTGACATCCTCTTATGCACAAAGGTTACAGGAAGGTGCTTTGGAACATTTAGAAATATGCAGTAAACATGTTGATTATTTAAATTAAATTAAATAGTACTGTGAAGAGGGTTGACCTCTCATATGTTGATGAAACATGAACTTGCAGTTCACATACTATGCCCAATGAATGGACAGATAGATCAAGTAATGGAGTAAAGATGCCATTTTCAACAGGACAACATCTGATTATAGTACACGTATGTAACAAAAATAACGGATAAGGACAACTAGTTCTACGGACTATAAGATATTAATGTGCCTAAAGGCTAAAGGAAACATTTACATTTTCTGGTTTACAATACTTTAGAACAGGAGAAAGTGGGCATTCCTTTTAAATTTAAATACATTCTATAATGCACCGACGGAAATACTGTTATAATACTAACAAGTCAGTCAATCTCCTGTATCACAAATGTTATGTAACTAATGCTTTAAGTAACATGTATTTCGAGGTTAGATAGGTAAAGTTAAAAAAACCATGAAAATAATGAAATATTAGCAACATTGAGTTAAGCATTTAGAAAAAGGTATTTTGATGGTATGGTTAGGTACAGAAGAGAGAATTCATAAAACACCAGCAGGTAGTGGAGCAAGTCTTCAGTTTAGAGTGGCACTTTTCTCTCCGGCACTGGCCTCTTCCTCTCCAGCGTTCGTCCATAGCTCGGCTGCTATTGCCACTTCTACCAGTTCTCCACACTTGCCCAGCTATTTGCGCATCAATCAGTTAATTTATCCTGCATGCACTCTATCTAACTTATGTAGCTGTCACGACACCATTTAGTAAAATGTGTCCACGTTTCTGCCAGCTGCTATCAAAACTTGCACCAATATCACCACTTTCATTGTCATCACTTTCCTTGGTTGCTTATTCAGCTGCTTCATTCATTGAGATGTTACAAACTTCGCAACAGCAGTGCCAATAACATTATTGTAACAACAGAAATTTTGCAGGAGTATTTGTAATGTCAAGTAATGTACATAAAAGTTTGATTTTGAAAGTAGCACCTACAGAAGAATCAGCAGACAGTTCTTTTCCTTCTATTTGAAGTTAACAAATACTGTGTGCATTTTAACAACTTTATGGCCACTTTAACATACAATGGCCCCCAAGATTTTCATAAAATTGAATTTATTTTTCAGAAAGAATGAAACCAGAAATAGGTTCACTTTGTTACCTTTTTATTATTATTATTATTATTGAAACCATTTGTAAACAGCATCTTCTACATCTGGGTTTGCGAGAAGCCTCATAGTTTTACTTGTTGATCCATCAGGGTAGAGAGATGCTCATCTTTTACTTTTTTATAAATACACGAGTTGTCCACAAAGTAATTTCCTTTTCTATTTCTATCCGTGTCAGCGCTACGATTGCAGTTTTGAACATGTGTGGCAGTTACTCTGACTTAAGGAGAAGACATGTCCACCATTTTCAGATCGCTACTGGCGACATGTGATTTGTAGTGCTACTTTATAATGTCAGCCTTAATTGAAAATGCCGCCACATGTGAAATCAGATCTGTGATTTGTTTTCAACGAGCTTTGTTTTAAGATTCTGATAGTGATGTTAGTGGCACTGGATGCCTGTATTGTGGGGGTCTTATTTTCAAAGTCCAGAGAAAATGAAGGATGGGTCAGGTGCTCAGGCTATTTAAATTGAGCACAACTTATGTTGGGACTGCAAAATGTTGTAAAGCAATACTGAAATGATGTTTTTGATTAATTTTATAACTTAAGACATGATCTTAAAAGAAACTGAAAATAGTTAAACCTTTGTGTAGGATGATAAAGTTACTGATATTTGAGAGATAGAGAGAGAGAGAGAGAGAGAGAGAGAGAGAGAGAGAGAGAAACTTCTAAAATTTCAATTGAAATGTTTTTTTGTATCAGACATAGTGGCCACCCTGTGGACTTTTACCCTACATAGTAGGGCAAAGTGTCCATTTTGCAGAGAAAGTTAAAAACGATTTTTTCACAAAGTGCAACTGAAATGGAATCAAAGTGAAAATTTTTACATAAATATAATTAATTAAGCTGCCTAATTCCTTATTTGTTACTTGTTTCTATCAATTTTTACTTTGTTTTCTGGACAAAACGTTCATGAATTTTTTGTGTGAAGAGGAGTATCGACTTCTTCATCAAAATGATTACAACCTACTGACCTACTGTACAGTCATAATGAAATATAAGTGTTCTATTAGAGATCTTTCTTCTCAGGTCTTCCTCAACATGATGCTGTAGACTTATTATTAGCCTCTAATTTTGTATAAATATGTAATTATCTGAAATAGTTTTATAGGTGTGTTACCAAATTATCTATTTTGGATGGTATTAAGACATTCCAATTGAAATGTGATTTACATACAAACCTTGAAAAAATAAGATGATAGACATATACTTAGCATTTTGCATAATACAACTAATCAGCTATATACAAATTAAGTGTAACTACTTACCACAATTTTGTAAGAAAATGGTTCATGTTGTAAATGAGTAACACGAGCCATCACTGATCCAATGGGTGTGAAGTCAAGGCCTTTGTATAATTCAATATCACTCTTCTGCCAAAAGGTAACAAATTCATTCACTGGGGCATTTTGTGTCACAACTTCCACAGAAGTAACCATCACTCCTGGAAAATCTAACTACAAGAGAGTAAATTTAATAGTACTGATTGAATACATAGATTCACTGAAGACAACACTATTGAATTATTTCTTATCAGTTTGGTACATTAATTACTTTCTAAAGGAGTTTACACTGTAGTAGAAAGCTCCAGCAGATTGAAACTCTGATATACCAATAGCTTTCTAATAGCTTCTAGGGAAAGAAGGAAGGAAATTTTGGTTTGACATTTTGTATGCATGTTTTCACAGCCAATAAGAAGTAATTTTCCTGCATGAAGCTATTTATATTTAATTTGTAATTAGTGAATTATTTCGTCAGCTGGTGTCTACAATGTAACATCACAAAGAATTACATGGTTAACATGCCATGATCTTTTTTGCAAAGAACTGCATGTAAAAGCATCCGTTTGAAAGTTATCTTATGATCATAATTCCATGATTCATTCTTGGATATCTTGATAACTGGCCAGTTGCTGAATTTCTAAATAATGAAGACTCTTCTCAAGGTGAATTGCTTCAATTTACATTATTAAAGGAGTCCGATGTTTCATAACATTTCCTCAAAATATCTGGCTTCCCAACATCACTCATGCTCACCGCATGGCCTATGTTATGACTACCTATCCCCACCCTCCATTCCCCTTTTCTTCTCTTCTATCCTGCCGGATGAAGTAAAATTTTCTGAAAGCTACTGTTCTTCTTTATTTTCTAATCCATTTGCATCTTTTCTGTGGGAATATTTGGCAGTTAAGTGCTGACAATCACTCTATCTCCTTTCAATGATATTTCTTAGTAAGCAGGAAACCTAGGTTTGATTCCAGGCCGCAGCCAAAATTTTTGTATGTCCATGTTGTTTGATTTCAACACCTATCAGCAGCTGACACAAAAGTACCTCAACTAAATTTATATTCAGAACAATTGCAGCATCAAATAGCGACATCTGTTCTGTGAGATGTTGAGCTGCAGCCACAAAGATCCTACATCCATTCCCAACACATCACCTGTAAGAACAATTTGAACATAAATTCTATTCTTGTATCCATATTCAAGATATGAAGGACAAATTACAACAGTTGTTGTTTAGTTTGCCTCAGAAGAGGATATAATGGCTTTATGATACATTTACTAACTAAATTAGTGCACACATTTGGACCATAATGGGTGCAGTCTCATACTGACAAGAGTGGTTCATACTGCCAAGTGTGTTTTGAAACTTGACTCAGTTGTGTAATCATTGCAATAACACCACATACACTTTCAACCTGTGGAGTCTTGTTTTGTTTCCTTGCAGATCAATCTGCAGCACAGTAAAGGAGCAACTGCTGCCCTGTGACTCCTCCTGGGTAGACAGGAGATCGATGTGGTCCTGATCCAGGAAGCCTATCCACACAAAGGGGGCGTATCAGGACTCAGCAGCACTGGAGGTTATTTGATTTATGCCAGAAATTATTTATGTCAAAAAATGGAACTTAATTCATGCCAATGACTGACTTATGCTCAAGGGACCTAGTCATCTTAAGCTGAAACAACATAAGGAAGGAGCTCGAGGGAATTTGTTTTGGCCTCAATGTGCCTTCCTTTTGAAGGCAGTTTTCTTCCTTCCCAAATGAGAAAACTGGTTGATAGTTGCTAGCAACTGAAAGAATATCTGCTTTTTTGGGTGCTATGCAAATGCCCACAACTTATTGTGGTGTAGCACGGATACCAACAACAGGAGACAGGAGAGGTGAATACCTTCTTGATTATTTATTAGAAAACAACTTGGAAATCTTAAACAAAGGTCATGAACCCACCTCTAGAAATAGGATCAGAGAAGAGATAACTGAGATTACTATTGGTACGACTTCAGTGGGCAACTATGTCAAACAAGCATGGCTGCTCACAAGAATCTTTACAAATCTGTGAGGTTAAGGAAGGAAATGGGGAATTTTCCAGAACAGCACATGAGATGCTGGAGATACTCCTCAAGAGACACTTATGTCAGTGCATCCTGGCTGAAGAAATAGACCAAGACTCAGCCCCTTGCTTGTTGGCAAAGAACATATGAAGGGGAGACTGGGGATAAGCGAAGGAGTGTATCGACTTTAAGAAAACCCAGTGAACAGTAGGAATGTTTTTCAACCATTCAAGTCACCAGGCTCAGATTGTATACTGTCTTATTTCAACAAGCAGCAGATGAGCTTACGGTGCTGGCTGTATAAAGTGAGGCTTGCAGGAGGAATTATCTCCAATATCTGGAGGTCAATGAATGAGGTTTTCATTCCAAAGTTAGGGAGACCGAATCATACCCAGGCTAAGAACATGAGACCAATCAGCCTGTCTCCTTTCTTCTAAAGACTCATAAAAACTGATAAATACGCATGTCTGAGACAGCAGGCTAAACACAGTTCCTCTGCACATTAATTAGCATGCATACCAAACAGGAAAATCATGCGAAACTGTTCTTCACCAACTTGTTGGGAAGTTCAAGAAGGCACTTTGCTTTCATTAAATAGCTCTATGCATCTTCCTGCATAGTGAAGGGCCTTTTACCAACATGACATTCAAATTTATGGTTAAGGCTGCAGGAGGGCGTGGTATAGAGATACCATATGTAGGTGGGTTAAGACTATGTTCAGAAACTGAAACGTAGAGGCCACCATAATCGAGGGAAAATGGTGATCAAAACCAATAAAGCTTGTCCACAAGGAGGTGTTCTGTCTCCCCTATTTTGGAAACTAGTGGTGACGATCTTGTAAGATAAAACAGTCAACAAACAGTGCTTTACGAGACATAGTCCTATATGCTGTTGCCTTTCTCTGGCCTTTGAACTGATTTACCCAAGACCTTCATTTCAACAAGGATTTTGAATCACAGTGCAAATTGGCATTTGTCACATCAGTGACACTGCCATAAGTGAAAAAAGTGGAAAGTGATGCATAAAAATGCTAGCACCGAAAAGGAATTGTATGCACAACCTTTTGACTCACACTACCACTCTGTCACCAAGCTAAACCAAGGATACTTCTGCCAAGGATACACTGATGATCTAGTCCTTGTAATACTTGTCAGATTTGTACATGCAGTTAGAACATTGATACAAGATGGTTTAGATACTGTGCGTGACTGCTGCAATAAGCAGGATCTTGGTTTTAATCACAAGAAAACTGCTGTCATACCATTTACAAGGAAACAGACTCTGCCCTTAGAAAGGAAGTTGAAACTCTCCAACAACATTCTTCCTGTGCAGGAGGCCACATTATAGTGGAATAAAGTAGAAAAAATGTGGCTGCTACAGAGCTTGAAAGAGAGCAGAGATTGGCCTGCTTAATCATAATGTGTGCAAATTACAGCACACATACCACTGGGATAGAGACCACACTAGAGATGCCTCCACTGCAACTGTGGATCAAGGCGGAGTCAGCTGGAGGAGCACACAGACTAAGGACTGTCAGTAACTGGACATCTTTTGGATACCCAGAAACCCGCATTTGCATTACCAGTACTGTAAACATACAAATAGAAGGGGACATGCCTACTGACTACATAAGACATTCCACTTGCTACAACAAACTTTTCAATAAAACATTTGAAAGCAGGAGCAATGGAAAAGGAAACAACAATTCTGTTTGAGACATATAGATTTTTCCATTGACGGCTAAAGATGGGATGAGAATATTGGAGCAAGGTTACAAGGGGCACAGCCTAGACAGTTGTAGGGAAAGTGGCCATTGTGTTCCAAGATGAAATGTCTGCAATCAGACAATGGAGGAGAATCTATATAGGGACTACAAAAATTATAGCAACTACATTCATTTAAGCAGCCAGGCAGCTCTGAAATCCCTAGGTGCCCCAGTAACAAGATCAAAGTTTGTTACAGAATGCCACAAGTGCCTTGAGGGGCTGGGGGCAAAAAACAGGGTAAACCTGCTGTAGGTACTGAGATACTCGGATATGATGGCAATGAACAGGCTGACAGGCTAGCCAAAACAGGAGCATCCATACCTTTTATAGAACCAGAACTTGTTCTTAAAATTACCAAATCAATTACAGAACTATGCAGCTGGATTAAAAGATAGCATATGGAATACTGGAACAAGATTCCAGAACAAACGCATGGTAAGCTCACGATGCCTATACCGTGCTCTAAATTAAGAGCCACAATCCTGGGCCTAAACAATAGGAAAATTAGACTCATGGTAAGTCTAAAGATTGCCCATGGCAACTTCACATAAACATTTATACAAGATGGGGCTAGAGGAAACTGTCTCCATGTCTAGACTTTGTGGTGCATCTGAAGAAACCACTTTATTTAACCTTCCAGAAAGAAGCGCTAGAAGCAAGAAGACACAGGATATTTGGGTCATGACTCCCTGAAGAAATTGTGTCTAATAAGGATGTAGTAAAGGAATTTCTGCTGCTCTTTAAGGGCATTAGTTGGCTTTACTAGTTCAACAGGGAACGGTACATCACAATAAACTTTTTTTCAATGATTTGGTACAAACAGCTGTTGGGCATGGCCACTGCCATTTTTATTCCCTTAACAAATCTAAAATCGTAATCTTCATCACATTTCACACATACCTTTCTACAAAACATTTTTTTTTTTCCATTGATATATGGAAAACCAGTACATAAATTTGGCTTGAATGGGCTTTTCAGCAGGGAAAGTACAATTACTTTAATGCCCAAAGGTACTCAATGGTATAATTATCCTGTACAGTTAGAGGGCATTTAAAAAAAAAATATTAGGGCATAAAAATTGTTGTGTACATAATCTGAGTATTACCTCCTGCACTGTATATTTCCGCAATGTATTTTTGTATTCTTGAAAGATGCTATCGATGAATTTGTGCCATCTGTAGAAAAGGGGATCTCTCATAGCTACTGCAGAGTCTCCCATGACACCAATATTCTCCTGAAAAATAGAAATACTATATAAAATGTCAGTTATACAGTAAATATACATTCACGGTGTAAACAGAAAATTACCTCTGCCACAATTTTAATGTTTACTACAAATCACAATAACGGTGTTACTAGTCAGCAGGCTTGTAGGGGTGGGGAAATGTGAGAAAGAGAATGAGGAAACTAAGAAATAAAACTATAATGAATAACGTATAAAATTGTTTAATGGTAAGAAATTTTATAAACAATTAATACAAATTTTAAAACTTGGTAAAATTTAAATTATTATTATTAGAATAAAAGAACAAAAGTTGTGCAATAATTACATCATTAATAGCTGTGTGAAATCACACCTTGTTTGTCTCATTCAGTGTTCACATTCTTTAGTAATTACAGAGTTCTACCAGTGATTTTACTTGCCATTTTACAGCTGGCCACAATGTAATGGTCACGGGGTTGGTTGCACAATTCAAACACACAGTTGCTGCTGGGGACATGGAAACTTTTGATCTTGCATATTTTGTAGTGGTATCCATGCACTGCTATTGGTTCACCAGATGTCGGAGTTCTTGATTTGTGTTCATCCAGGATCTGTTTGTAATGGCTTCTGTTGTATAGAAGTCCAGCCAAATTTACCTTCTCTTCTTCTCTCTTTCATGTAGGAGTTTATCTGTGTTGTCTGGGGATGGGAGCCTCATATGCAGTTCCTCTATAAAAAATGGTTCCCTGGCGAGTTCAGATACTATCCTCGATGTGTGTTTTGAGTCACCTAGGGTGTCAAGTGGCAGCATAGTATCCTTGGATCTTTGTAAATTCTTGCAACAATTTATTAATATCTTTGATCCATATACATACTTCGCAAATCATGAAGTTTTTTGACGTCGGCTGCTCCTGTAAGATGGACGAACGATCTGCAACACATAAAATTTGTGCCAGACCGGGACTCGAACCCGGGTCTCCCGCTTTTCGTGAGCGGTTGCCTTAACCACTCGGCCACCCGTGCACGCTCCCTGGCCAGACCCAAACCTCCATGTGTTTACTTGTCTCTTTCCCTCGCATGCTCGCACACGTTATAGTGTGAGTCCCACAAGAAAGAGAGACACAATTCTACCACCACAAGCCTGGTACGGCATTAATGTTCCAAGGGAACAGACGTTGGTGATGATCCGCAGCAGCGATAAATTTATCCACGTACATACTTTTCAAATCGTGAAATTTTCCGACATCGGCTGCTCCTGTAAGATGGACAAATGATCTGCAACACTTGAAAATTTGTGCCAGACAGGAACTCACACTATAACGTGTGTGAGCATGTGAGGGAAAGAGACAAGTGCAACACATGGAAGTTTGGGTCTGGCCGGGGAGCATGAACGGGTGTACGAGTGGTTAAGGCGACCGCTCGCGAAAAGCGGATCGTTCGTCCATCTTACAGGAGCAGCCGACATCGGAAAATTTCACGATTTGCAAAGTATATATGTGGATAAATTTATCGCTGGTGCGGATCACCGTTAACGTCTGTTCCCTTGGAACTGACATAATAATAATAATATCTTTGAATTCCGCTCCACCCTTCCCTTTCTTGTCTGGCGATGACCCTGTTACAGATGTGATCAAGTTAATTAGACAACTGTTGTTAAAACAGCAACTACATCAAAGACATGGCACCTTTAACTGGCCATCCTGTGACAGTTGAGAGTAGGAGGGGGAACTCGCATGAAAACAGAATAGTGGTGCCCTACAACAGTGACACTCACATGCAGACTTCCAGTAACACTAGGATGGTTTACTGCAAGTCACTTAGAGTTATGCATGTTCATCAATCCTAAGACCCTGCATGTAAAAAGTAATGATAACCTTTCATAACTGTCTAGATCTTACCATAGGTCAGCTGGAGAATCAAGTGGCACTCAGCAGCAATTTTTGGGTCAACTAGCCACTACACATACTGAAGAAATGTTCTAATTGAAGGGTTTACTTCTCTATATGAAGGTTTTGTGTCATACAACATCATTTTTGTTAACTAAAGAACTTACTGAACTAAAACTTTTCCATTATGGATTTGGAACCTTCAACAGCTACAAGTATTCAGGAGAAATTGGGACTAGTCTCCTTTAATTTTTAGTTCCTTCTTTATTTACGAATACCCAATACCAATTTTCAAAGGACTGTCAGATAATCATCAGGGGGTACTATTATAGTTTTTCTTAGTAATTTTCTGGAATTCATTAAAGATCTGCTCCTCTCTGATGTTTTATAGTTGTCACAGTAAATGTTTTGCGAGACACTTTGTTGGTCTTCAGTGTTTAAAAGTTGGACCAACAAACACATTATCTTATAAAACATGTGGGAAGTCTTGCTATTGTTTGTGTATATTGTGGCCAACTTTTAAACACTTAAAGACCAATGTAAGTCTCAGAGGACATTAACACTAATGACTATAAAACATCAGAGAAGAGCAACCCTTAACAAGTTCCACAATGTTACTAAGAAAAACCAAAAACTGTGGCATCTGAAGATTAACCTCCAAATGGTTCAAAACGAGAATGGGGTGCAAATAAATAAAGAAGAAAAATTATAAACGCCGACTGATGTTTCATCTGAATACTTACTGAACTGATTACACTTCAAGGCAACACACAAAAATTTTATATTTAACTAGCTTATATGCCCATGCTTCGGAACAGTTGTTGAAGGAGGGCCTGTGTGTATCATGGTTTTTTAGGGTTCAGGACCTCAATCAGTAAAAGTAGAATCCTTGTTGGATTGCTCTGTCAATAAACTCAGTTGTCCTAGCCAAGATGTCAAATGTAAGTAAAAGTCATTTCCCGAAATGATGTATCTTCATAAAGATGTCAAATGTAAGTAAAAGCGATTGTCCAAAACAATCTATCTTCATAAAGGTTCTGATACAAAAGGTGAAATGTGCCAAAATAAGCAAAGAAATGTCGTTAAGCATTTAATACACAAAGTGAAATCAGCAACACTATGTTCAATGTTTGTTGGCATTCGTAGACACAAGATTGCTTAATTCTGTCACAGACGTTCATTTCCTTGTTGTACTACCCCATACTTATTATGAAGCAGCAGTGTTTATTAAATCTTAGGTGCACTACAGCGTCTCTATCGCTTGTTTGCTGTACTACGCAATCCATACTTCAAACATAACCTATACCTAAAACAATTTCCCTAATTCCACTTTTATGAAACGAAGTTGCTCCATGCAAATCCGTGAAGTAGTTTAGGAGATTAGGCGTTTCTAATAAATGAACAGACAGTTATTGAAAACACTTAAGATTGCGAAGTATCTTTCTTCCGTGATCTGATTTTGATGAAATCATGCCTATATGTTGCCCCAATCTTAGCTCGAATTTCTTGTGAAAACCACATGAAATTGTGTCAGTTGGTGTTTTTTAATGTGTTTGTGAAACATATTAGAAATAGGCATGTCTTCATGAATATGATGTAGCTTTCATCATACATCAGTTATATTTTCCATTTAAAACATTTATTTCATGATCATTCATATCTCAGGATAATGGGCTGAGGCATAGAAAGCTGAAATATAAAAATATTTCCTTAATGAAGTAGAAATATCACTTAAAACAATTATTATTCTTACGGTTGGCTCTCTTTCCGTAAGATGCGCTATTGTCACTCCAAGCGTGAGACTTGAACTTCCATAGCAGTTGTACATATACATTAAACTGTGATATCAGTATGTAAATATATGTATTAAACACGACGAGGATTGTATCAGTTTTATATTCATTGCATTGAATCATATTTCGTAGATCATAGCAACCAAGAAAACG
Source organism: Locusta migratoria (assembly GCA_026315105.1). Lineage (NCBI taxonomy): Eukaryota > Metazoa > Arthropoda > Insecta > Orthoptera > Acrididae > Locusta > Locusta migratoria. The sequence continues at coordinate 374,045,854 of CM048745.1, forward strand.
ATTTTCAGAAATATGGTAAATTTGAAAAGTCAAAGAGTAAGTAGTATTTTCAAAGGGTAATAATCCAATCGCTTCCCTGAACTTCACACAAACACCCGCAGCGCTATCTATTAATTCTTTGATGCATTATGCCGTTCTTTCCAAGCATGAAATATGCCTAAGACTTCAAATTACGATATCTTTTACTTTCCTGATCTGATTTTGATAAAATGAAGCCTATATGTTGCCCCAGGATATTCTCTATTTATTTGTGATAACCCCATGAATGTTCATTTAGTACTTTAGGTGATTACTCTCTACAAATAGACACATGTGATTGCTTTCAGAGAAATGTTTAAATTGTGATATCTTACTTTTTCTGATTCGATTATGTGAAATCAAGCATTTCTGTAACTGAAAGATACCTTCACGTTTCTGTGAAAACTCCTGAAAATTAGTCTATTAGTTTTGGAGATGAAAGAGAAAGATAGACATGGCAGTTGTCAATGAAAGACATTAAATTGTGATGTTCTTCTTTCTGTCATCCAATTTTTATGAAACTAAGTCTGTATGTTGTCGCAATGTATGCTGAAGTTACCTGTGAAAACTCCATGCAAATTTGTAAAGTAGTTTTGGAGAAGTGGTTTCTAATAGATGAACAGACAGACAAGATTTATTATTAATATAGATATGTTGTACAATTATAAAATTTTGCAGGAATATATTGAAATGTATAAGTGCTACATGCTGGTAAAATCTGTTGCAAATACAGTTAGTAGTAAAGAAGTAATAGATTAAAACATGATGCTTGATGGGGCGGTTTTCCATGAACATTACTCTTTACATCCTCATATCTCATGAACTACATGTCATACTGTGATACAATTTCGAATGAACATTCAGCTTTAAGTGTGCATACCGTCTACAAAAATACCTGCGAGTACTATTTGCAGTGTAGCAATTATAAATTGTAACATCATATCGAATGCCATAGTTTTGCTCCATGGAAAGTGGAAAAATAGTAAGCGAGAAACTTTTTCCCTTTCATCATTTTGCTATGGTTGTCAGCGAGAAAAAGTTTAATAAAGGTTTGAAATTATATTTAAAGTTCGTTGCATGTCGCTAAGTACTCTCATTCTAATATAGTGTATTCATAAAGTCTCCTCGCATTATGTGGCAGTTTGTTACAACTCTTATTGTTTATGATGTTATATCTCCTGAACCATACGCTGCATGTGGTTCCTACTCCTACAGCAATTGTTCTCTCACATAAGAAATATATGTACCACATTTGGTTGAAATTGGTCCAGTGGTTTAGGAGCAAATGTGCAGCATTGTCGTTTGACACAGCAGTTTTTTGCGCAGCTCATTGTTTATTATGTTATGTCTTCTTACGTATGTGTTGTAGGTGATTCTTACCCTGAGAACGATTGTTGCCTGATATTAAGTAACATGTGTACCACGTTTGGTTGAAATCGGTCCAGTAATTTCGGAGGAGATGTGAAACAAACACACACACACACACACACACACACACACACACACACACACACACACACACACTGATATGAATGAGGAAAATATTTAATATAATAGTTCTATGCTGTCTTTGGCATAGTAAACAAACAACTGTGCAATTCCGAATTCATTCAATAGAGCACTTACAAAGCCATAGCAATCACATTATGTAGTAGTTGCTCCGTACAGGTTGCTAACTACAATCAATATAGCCCAATTTGTATTGTTTTTACCTCTGGATCTAATGTAAGATTATGTGTGGGTTTGTTACCCACTGCTTATTGATAATTTTTATTTTCTTTAATTGTCAAATGCATAACAGCACAAACTAATAATTATTATGATTCATGAGCAATAGGAATACTAATTTAATTAGATTTTATATAAGAAAATACAATTTAGAATTGCTGTGTTTGAGAGACAGCTACAGTTACACTAATGACCTATTTCTCACTCTTATTACTCTTTCAGATATAATGTATTATTTAGGGATGGGTCGAACCCCAATTTTACCGAATCGAATCCGAATACCGAATCTTAAGTAAAACATGTACCAAATCCCGAACCCGAATTGAATCTTCCGAATCTCGAACGAAAATAATCTGTCACCTCAAGTACATGTATTTAAAAGGAATTACTACTCTTATCACAGCCAGTGATGAAGATGAAGCCTACTGGAGTGGATCCCAAATGACAATATTAACAGTAAAGTTTAGGAAATTTAAATTTCATTTAGACTTTTATTTTAAATTTTTTAATACCCCCTAGGCTAAAAAGAAATTTGCATGAAACATGTTTATATACATGTTGTTTAGATGCTTTAAAAGGTAATAAGAAACTTTTTCACTCTATTACAAACTGTTTAATTTTGATGAAATAAAAAAATAATTAAAGATTGAAGTCCTAGAACTGATTTATTACTTTTTTTTTCTTTTTTCAAAGGGGAAGGGTAAAAAATAAAGCCTGAGTAGCTATTTTGGAAGTTAAAAAATAGGATGTGTAAATATTAAATAATATTATACTGACACATCAGGCATTCCGGGAGTGACGAACAGGACATTCAGACCCAGAGAAAGCCGCGTTTATTCGACGTGTGTGTACTTGCTATTGCCACGAAGACATTTCAGAAATGAAATGTACCTAACACGCAGATTGCGCATTCTGGAGGGTTAAGCAAGGATTATTTATTTTTTTAAACATTTAAGATCACGTAACTTGTCTGCACAGAATTTTTATTCCTAGAAGATTTAAAAATCAGTACCAGTACTGGAAGTCAGTTGCCGTACTTCATTTCTAACTATTCCCGTTCAGCAAAAGAATGATACAAATGTAAACATTGACGTGATACATATATTCTCGCGCGTTCGCTGTTGTCTTTCGGGTTTGGTAGGTGGACAATATTTAAATGTGGTAACAGCTAACACGGAAGATTACATGTCATAATGTTTACATTTGTATTATTCTTATGGCGAAGAAAGTGCGGAATTAACAATCCCTTACCCCTAATAGAAAAACACGTAAGTTGTAGCATGAAGGCAGTGGTTGTAGCGTCAGGCATTTTGACGCAACACATGCTTGCCAGTAGGCTTTACGAAGTAGCTTTTAGATAAAACTTTAAATGCACGGCTATTGTATGAAACAAAAAGTAGAAATATAAAACAATTTGATTAGACTAATAATAAAATTTTTACGAAATGTTTATAACAACAATTAGATACCGGTGCTGTAATTCTGAGTCACAGTTCCTTCGTACTACAAAACATCATCCCTCGTACAGTCTAGTGCATTCGACATCGAACATTTTTAAATGCCTGTTACGAAATCTGATTTGGAACCCACTTCCATGTACCCATTGGCACACTTGCACGTTTTACACGACCTGTTGGTACCAGCTGTCTGTCACTTTTCGAAAGGCAGTAGGTGTACATGTGTTTAAGCTTTATCTTACCCGATTTATTGAAACAGACGTCAAGTGGCTGCTGAATTGACACCATCCCGTCTGGATGGCACATGATTAGAACTTTTTTCCCACATAATAAATAACTTTCTTCTTGAAAACCTAGTGCTTCATTACAGTTCACACACCTCATCACTTCACAAAAATCGACGAAACAATATGTGAAATCAGAATGAGGCAACTCACGTAAGAATCCTAAAGCCTTATGTATTGTTGGTAATTACGTGAAAAAATTTATTTTTGCTGCTACTTATATTTGAAAGGCTGCTACATTTGAGCAGTACTAAAGTTCTATTTCCTACATTGGATGGTGTTGAAATTCATTAGTCGTAAATGAAAAGGAAATTAGACTCGTCTTTCTTATGTTATTTACTATTTTTACGAGCGCAAAAGTTTTAGCGCCAGACAGGAAAAGTTACTTGTGGTGGCTCCTAGCACCATTTATCAGAACTATTCAAAGTGAGGTCGTTTCGTTTTAGGACATCGTATTTCAGCGGATCTATGGAAAATAAAATAACACAAACGAAAGCGCACTGTTATGCGAAGCAAATTACAACATTCGTAACTAAAGGTCTGCAGATAACAATTTGGATTCGGGATTATGCCCTGAATCTCGAATCCGAAGCCAGTGTGCTAGATTCGGCGAATAATGGATTCGGCCGAACCACTAGGACACAACCCTAGTATTATTGTTATGCCATTAATTGCACCTCAAGGCTGATGGAAAACAGAATGTTGTAAGATGGTGTTGCATACATTCACTTACGAAACAGATAGACTGTGTGAGGTAAGAAACAAAATGTACTTAAAACTGTTATATCACCTTCAACTGAGCTAATGGTTCAGATGGAACATAGCATAATTGGCTTGTTCACAAAACAACAATAGAAAGAGTACCACAGTGAGGAATCCAAAATAAGTTTGTAAATATCATGAACATGATAAACCAGATCCACTATATCAAAATAATAGTTTAGTATGTTAATCTATTGCCCTGAATCTTCCAATGGAATGCGTGGTACAGTCGTTGGCACTGCTTTGTATTAACTATTTACAGAATGTTCTACATGTTTCTTATGTTTGATGTACATGTAAGTTCCAGAAAATTCTTTCTATGCATAAATAGTAGAGCACTCCAAGCAGGAGTCTGTCTGTACAGAGTGTATGCTTGTGTTAGCAATAAACATGTTCTAAGTGTAAAGTTTTGTGCTCTCTTAACGACCAGCAGTCAAATTCTGGACTACCTGTAGTTTGCAACGTGACACTTTCTGGTGGAGACGCTGGGTATCCTGCAATACATCTGCATCATTGTGGGTCCTATTAGGCAGCGTAAGAGCGTCACCAATAAAGACAAGAACCGGAATACAAAGGGTATACTGACTACCTCCGTCCAAAGGTCTGTGTCATCAAAAGACTCATGGATGCCAAAACAGCGGTAAGCCAGCTGCACATCAGACACCCATCGATGTTTTCGAGAGACGATGGACAGGACCTAAATAAATGGCTGAAAGGATTTGATTGAGTCGCCAAGCATAATAGGTGGGATCACATAATGTGTTTGGCGAAAGTATATGTCTACCTGGACGGGACAGCCCAGCAGTGGTTTGAAAATAATGAGGACAAACTCGATAGGTGGGAAAAATTCCAGACAGAATTTAAGAAGATGTTTGGAGATCTCCAGCGGCAGGTGCATTTATCAGAAAAGCAATTGAAGAACAGGGCCTAGTGACATGGTGAGTCAACTCAGTCGTATATACAGTATGTTTTGGCCATATGTCACATAGTTAACCCAGATATGACGGAGGCCGATAAACTTTCACACCTAATGAAGGGCATTGTGGAAGACATGTATCAAGCTCTTCTGTTAAAAGATGTTTATCAAATGGTGCCAGAAAATTGAAGAGATGCAACAGAGGAGAGTTGGACAAAAGAGTACGACAGATGCCCGAATGTTCTCCCTATGGCGGTTGTGGAGGACCAGCATGACTTTGCTTCTCTCATATGGCAAATTGTGAGAGAAGAATTACAACAGTTTATGGCAGCCCAGTCTGTTGGACCAAGTGAGCACCAGATTATGGCCATGGATGTCAGTCCTGTATCTCGTTCGGGAGCTGACACTGCTGAGGAAGAGGTATTTCAAACATTAGTGCCTGACAGCCCTGCCAGTCACACCTGACGTGAAGAGTGGCCTCGCCCTATTATGACTTATGCCACACCCCCCAATGGTAACTTAAGAACTGACCGACATGACCACAACTGACTCCTCCGGCAACTCTAAAGCCTCGCAGGAGGACAGATATCTGGAGGACAGAAGACAACACGCCATTATGTTTTCACTGTGGCCTTCCTGGACATGTCGTACAATACTGTAGGGAGAGAAGACGAGTTTTTGACAATTATTATGCCACAAGACGCCAACCATCAGAGCAGTCCTTTCAATGGCAGTCAACTGCAGATGATTACTGTCAACCTATGGGATGAAGCCCATCACCGTATTCTGGAGGTGGTAGCTTTCCAACATTCCGGCACCATTCACCATCACCTTACTGAAATACCAGCCGCGCGGATAGCCACCATGTTCAGGAAAACTAGGCAAGGCGACCAGCTATGGAGGCAAGGGCGCCACAGATGAAAATCCTCCATGGACGATAGTCGCTAAGATGTCAGGAAATCTCATTGACATCATCATTGATGGTCAAACTGTCCGGGCACTAGTTCATTCAGGAGCTTCCTTCTCTGTATTCTTAAATGACTACTGCCGCAAACTAAAGAAGATAATGTTCTGTGATACAAGAGCACCTGTGTTGCAGATCACAAATGGAAAATACATCTGGTCAGCAGGAACATGTGTCGTAAGAATAGCTATCAATAACAGGGCGCAGCTGTTTGAATTTGTCATTTTACAGAATGTAGCCATAACGCCAACCTCGGATGGGACTTCTTCAGACATCCAAGGCTGCCATTGACTGTGGAACATCTGAGCTACAAATTGAGGAAGCCATTCTGTCGAGTACACGTAATACGAATTCTCCTGGGAGGTTGTTTGTTGTTGAGAATGTTGAGATCCTGCTTTAAACAATGAGAAGACATCCAGTCAGCAGCTGAGATGACCAGCTGAACTGTGAAGTGCTTGTTGATGACAAAAAGCTAATCAGTACAACGAAGGATATCTACACACCAGTGGCTATGGTCAAGGAGAACTTTAGATCACTACTTTCCATGGGAAAACACAACTCATTCCTAAAGGAACAGCTGAACATGCCCAGGATGGTGAGCTCAATGTCATCGACAAAGTCTCTGTTATTGCCGACAACGTACTAGAGGAAAGTACTATGGAATTGCATATAAGGTTTGGTCTGATGCAGGAACAACGTTGGCAGGTGTTAATCATACTACACCAATTGTCAAGTGTATTCCAGGCCAGGGAGGAGAAGAGCCAGATGAAATTGCCCACGATAAAACATCAGAACAATACTGGGGATCATTAACCAACTAGCCAGAATTTGTACAGAGTGTTGCCAACTGAAAGACGGATAATTCAGAAGGAAGAGGAGAATTTATTGCACAATGACATTATTCAACCGTCAGAGAGTTTCTGGTCATCTCTGGTGGTCCTTGAGAAGAAGGATGGCACATGGAGTTTCTGTGTCGACTATTGGCTGAATAAAATCACAAAGAAAGATGTCTACCTATTGCTGCACATTGACGACACCTTAGAGTGTTTGAAAGGAGCTACATATGCAACTCAATGGACATGCAGTCAGGTTACTGGCAAATCGAGATTGACGAAGCTGACAGAGAGATGAAACCTTTTATTACCTGGCAGCCTCTATGAATTCAAAGTCATGCCATTTGGACTATGGAATGTCCCGGCCACATTCGAACACATGACGGACAGTTTTCTTCGACAATGTAAATAGTTGACATGTCTTTGTTATCCAGATGACATTGTCGTTTTCTCAAGGACATTTGTGGAACATCTAAGCTGACTGTCAACTGTACTGAAGTGTGTTCAGACAGCAGGACTTCACCTCAACCAAATAAAAATTCTGGGGCACATAATGAACGAAGATGGTGTTCGTCCTGATCCAGATAAAGTAAGGGCAGTCACGGAATTTTCAACTCTCCAGCACATCCGTGATGTGAGAAGTTTTCTTGGGCTGTGCTCATACTACTGTTGTATCATAAAAGGTTTTTGTAACAAGGCATTTCCATTGCAAGAACTTCTGCAGGGAGATGTCACATTTTACTGGGATGAGACAAAAGAAAGAGCTTTCCGGGCACTTAAGAAGGCTTAACTTCCGCACCAGTTCTAGCCTTATACAACGAACTTCACACAGACGCTAGTGGTTATGGGATTGGTGTAGTGCTTGTACAAATTCAGGAAGGTGGTGAAAAGGTAATAGCCTATGCAGCAAGAGTTCTCTCAAAGTCTGAGATAAACTACTCTACAACCGAGAAGGAATGGCTCGCCATTATCTGGGCTATCAACAAGTTCCGGCCGTATTTATTCGGTACACCATTCACCCTCTTGATTTATTCGATACACCATTCACCATCTCGACAGACCACTATTCTTTATGTTGGTCGACCAGGTCGACTAACAAGATGGGCACTAAAACTCCTAGAGTATCATGTCACAGTTGTATTAAAAAACAGGTGCAAACACAAGGACACCATCTGCCTTTCGAGAAATCCATTAGCCAAACACAACATGGATGAAATTTCAGCTCTCACTGAGTTAGGTGACATTACAGCTGAACAAGGGGAAGATCCAGCATTATTACAAACCACAGAAGCCTTGGAGAAAACAGAGAACTAATCAAAGGACAATTTCAACTTATAAATGGGACCTGGTATAAGAGCAACTACAATCCACTTGGCCACAAATAGCTACTGGTTTTTCCAGCTGATTCCAGCCTGCTATTCTCAAGTATTTCCACGATTCTCCAATATCTGGTCATCTGGGATTCATGAAGACCCTAGGTAGAATCAGACTCAGGTATTACTGGCAAGGTCTCTACCAATCTGTCTAGCACTATGTGAGTCACTGTAAGAGTGCCAGAGACGGTAGCATGTGCCACAGTCACCTCCAGGTCATTCCTAGTAGAAGACATTATTTTGAAGCATGGAGCACTATGTGTGATGATATCTGATTGAGGGTAAGTATTCATGTCAAAACTAGTATCAGAGGTAATGTCATGTTCGATATCGTCCACAGAATCACAACTGTCTACCATCCTCAAAACAAATGGTCTTACAGAACATTTTAACAAAACGTTTGCAGATATGCAGTCAATGTACGTCAATGTTGAGCAGAAGGATTGGGATACAACACTGCTGGCCGTGACAATAGCCAGTAACACAGCAAAGCAAGACACCGCAGGCTTCATGTCATTTTTCCTGCTCTGTAGCTGTGAAGCTGAGACGACAATGGATACACTGTTCCCATTCCAACCGGATCACACTCAGGATGACTATGTGAAACAGCTCATCACCAGGGTCGAAGAAGCAAGACAGCTAGCTCACATACGGACATTGGATGCCTAGGAGAAGGGGCGTCAGTGGTATAACGATAAGCACCGACCTGTTGTGCATAGCCCAGGAGATATGGTATGAATTTTTACCCTTGTATGGAAATTTGGGCTATCAGAAAAGTTACTGAAGCGATCATGTCATATACCACATACAAAGTCGAGGATTATGATCTGTCCTCAAAATGACAAAAACAAAGAGACATTGTTCACGTCCTCTGCATTAAGCCTTACCATGAACCCAAAGAACAGATAGACAGGAACAGGCTTTTGTTCAAGGACTATGAAGACAGTTATGATAATGATGAAGCCACGACAGGAGGGTCTGGTACCGGTCATTGTCACCATAAGGAAGGCGTGCAGGTAGAATTCTCCAGAACTGCCATCCAGAAGACCCATGACTCGTTCCAGAACACTGCAGCTGGCTCCAAAGGGAACCTAACAGTGGGTCGCTATTTTTCAGGAAAGGGACCAATACCGGAAATTTTCCGACGGAACGCGTGGTACAGTGGTTAGCATTGCAGATCGCGATGCTTGCGTTTCCCAGTTCAAATCTCGCCATGGACAGAAAAAAATTTATTTCTATGTATTTACTATTTCTAGAATGTTCTACATGTTTCTTATGTTTGATGTACATTTAAGTTCCAGAAAATTCTTTATATGCATAAATAGTGGAGCACTCCAAGCAGGAGACAGTCTGTAGAGAGTATATGCTTGTGTTAGCAATAAACTCGTTCTAAGTGTAAAGTGTTGTGCTTTCTTAACGACCAGCCTTCAAATTCAGACCACCTGCAATTTGCAACGTGACACTTTTCATTATTTTAATATTTTAGAGGGAAACATTCCTGGTAGGAATAATACATATAGCAATGGCTTAAGGTACCAGGCAAAAAAGCACGGGTTGTTGATAGATACATGTAAATAAAAACACACACAAACAAACAAATACTTAACTTTCGCAACCCAGGGTTGCTTCAACAGAAAAGAGGAAGGAAGGAGGAGAAAAAGGAGGATGCGGGTTTTAAGGGAGTGGGTAAGGAGATATTCCAGTGCTGGGAGCAGAACAACTTGCCTTAGGAGAAAAAGAATAGGGAAACACACACACACACACACAAATATATACAGACAAACACATCAAGGCAGACATATCTGTCTGCAAAGATTTATATATCTGCCTTGATGTGTTTGCGTGTATATGTGTGTGGATGTATGTGTTTGTTTACCTGTCCTTTTTCCCCTCAGGTAAGTCCTTCCACTTCCAGGACTGAAATGACTCCTTACCCACTCCCTTAAAACCCGCATCCTTTCCTTTTCCCCTCCTTCCTCCCTCTTTTCTGATGAAGCAACCCTGGGTTGCAAAAGCTAAGCATGTGTGTCTTTGTTTGTGTTTTTATTTACATGTATCTATCAACGAACCTGTGCTTTTTCACCTGGTAAGTTAAACTATCTCGTTTTTTTATATATACTTTACATTATTTGATTAGTAATATAAAATTTAAATGTTAACTTTATTGTAATCTGAATCTTTCATTCAGTGAGCATTTATCATAAATGTATGGCTCCGTAGGGGTATTCACTACACACATTATTAAAAAGTAACTATTAATGCACGTCAGAAAAATATCGAGCAGTGTTTCAGAAAGCTATTAAATATTAATTTATTATGATTTCATTCACACTAAAATGCAAATGAATGCTTCTGACAAGTCCATTGTAATGTGATTACAGTATACACTCACTATAATCAGCAGGCTTCCAGTACACTACCGGTAGCACACCAGCCGCATGGTCCTAAAACTGTGACCGCCAAGCGAATTGGCACTACCTTCTTTATACGAGACATTAATCAATACTTCATCATCTTAATTTATTATTGGATTTTTGAAATTGCTCCTTTTTTCACACTTCATAGTAATCAGTCACATGTTTCATCACTTTATGTTCCTGATTACTTATTGTGTATATTTAATTCTTTCAATTGCACTGTAAATGCAATGATGATGTTCTGTATCATATTTGTTAGCATTCACTATCTTGGGTGGAATTAAGGAGTCCACCTTTTTGTTTCATGTATGTAAAATAACAGAATATGTTCTCATTGCACTAGTTCTGTGAATATGTATTTTTGTCCTGCTTACAAATCAGCCTGTGAACAGCTCAATTTAAATTGAGTTGAAGTATTTTGCTCATATTCTGCTGTATTTTTGTTTGCAACAGTTTTTCATTCATTCTCACATTTAATGGAGTGCTGCATGTTAAAGACTTTTGACAGAACAGTTATGCAATTTTGTTATTTCTTTTAACATAATTGCATTTAATTTTTCTTTTAATGGTATGGCTTCTTCTCACTAACTGTGCTTCATAGTCATTGTGACAGAATACATAACAACTATGGCAACTAAACAGTAAAATTATTGTAGGCCTACTACAAACTGTATATCTGGACGAAGGATTATATGGTATACTGTGAAAGTAGTTTCACCATACTGAGTATTACCACATTTAATAAACATTAGTTGTACAGAATTCACATACCAGTACATAAAATGCTGAAGGGAAGAGAGTCTGTGTTATATTGTTTGAAGTTTTCATTGGAGGAAGAGGGTTATTTCAGTGCACTGATTTCTGTTAACATTTAGTTTTGTAGTATCTATTTACAATATGTGGACACATTTGTGTAATTACTGTTGCAATTTTAACATGTAGAAGGTATAACACTATAGCCTGTAAGATATTCACTGGCAAAAAGCTACATTGTTTGAATCAGAATTATATTCCCATTCCATGATAAGATGTAATAAAGCTAAATATAATTCTGTCATAAGCCACTGAAATTAAATTCCCTATTCAATATAAACAAAAGTAAAGGACAGTGCAAACAACATACCACAAAGCAAAATATTTCCTAGGATCGTTGTATTGAGTGGAGTAAAGAAGTCCATATTTGTCTTTGTTTCAAATAAGTAAAACGGAATATTGTTTTGTTGTGTAGAGTTCTGGTGATTAAAAAAATGCACAACTGTAAAGACATAAATGATTTTGATTCAACGATGGCAGATGCCAACTGTGGGATAGTACATATACTGATAACAGTTTCAACAATGTCTGCCAATAGGTAGGGTAGTGACATAGTTGCCACAATTCACCCTTTAATGGGGAATGTCTACAACCATAAGGCTCAGTGTGATAGCAACATGTGAAGCAAACAGGTGCCTTCCCATGAAGATGTATTCGTGCTTCCTAAAGCAACTCTGTGATATTGAAAGGGGTCAAATTGCGGCCTTCAGAGTGGATGGGGTGGTCCATTTGGAGAACTGGCACACAGGTTGGACATGGTGTATCAGTTGTGAAATAATGCTGGCTAATAGGGTCACATGAACATTCTCACAACCATAGAGAAGATTCTAAACATCTACACAGTACAGACGTCTGCCAAGATCATTGTATTGTAAGGGCAGCAGTGGCAAATCATGCAGCTACCACATCACAGATAAGAGGATTTGTGAGCCCAGAAGTGTCAATATGAACTGTTGCTACTGTGGCCATCAGAGGTTCACTTGGAAAATGGAATGTTATGCTGTGATCTTCAGCAATGAAACTGGATTCTGCCTGCATACAAGTTCTGGTCATTTGCATGTATGATGTAGACCTCCTAAATTCTGTCTCATAGAATATATTTAATTTATTCAAGACACACTGGCCACACCCCCAGACTTTATGATCTGGGGTGGGATAAGTTACAACTCTCGTTCACCTTTGATGTTTGAGGAAATGCTGACCAGCTCCTACTACATACAGATGTTGTAAGAACCATTATTTTGCCTTTCTTGTGACTGAAACATGATGTGTTGATACAACAGGCTTGCCAAAACACTGTGCACGAAACTCAACGTGCTCCGCAAGACATGTAGCAACTTCCATGGCCAGCACCATCTCCGGACTTATCCCCAACTGATCACATGTTGGATATGATGGGACGGCAACTGACACATACAACTCTTCAACCCACAACTACATGAATATGTCAAGCAGGCAGTGAATAATGTAATGCCATCTATATGTTCAAATGGATGCCAGAAACAGGACCTGAAAAGACACATGATTGTACCTATTCACAATGGTTCCTGTATTAACCAAATTGAAAAATTTATTTGTGGCAATATCATTTGTGAGATAAAGAAAAGTTCATAGCAGGAATTCCAGGAGGATTTAAAGTGTAGCTTCATTTCAGAATGATAGGTGTAAGGGAAGAATTATGGTATGATGCAGGCACAAATGTCTTCCTCCAAGTATAAATAAAATTAAATAAACATGATAAACCAATTAAACTGATTATCAATAACAGCTCCCTGTCACCCCTTCCCTAATCCATAAATTGAATAACAGCACAAATAGAGTGCTGAATGAATATATTTGGTAGTGACTACAGGATCGAAAATAATTACTCATTGCCATAATAGAAGATATTGCAATGTTAATTTACACTGTTTAGCAGCATTTTACATTGCCAATTTAGGTATCAATACATAAACAGCTGAGACTTTTGATATAATTCATGATAATCTGATTAAATTTCAAAAAACTAAGGTATGAATATTAATGAAATGCATTGAACTTTTCTAGTTTTCATTTTTTTTAAAATCATTTTACCTTGTTGTTCATGTTTACTGTAAACCAACATGTAGTGATTCTTACCATACCATGATGCATTAGCACTCTTATTTGCATGTAGGGCTTCATAGATAGGCAAAATTAAACCTTAGCTATGCTGCTTGTGAATATGAACTCAGTACTGCTATCCAATATGGTAATGGCCTTGTATAAAATGCAAGATATGTATATGAGTGTGTTGTGCCAGTCTGTAATTTTGATAAGAACCACATAACATGCATATTTGTTTCCCATATGTGCTGTTTTCCTATGTTCAATCCCTGTAGCTCACTGCTGTAGCTACAACCTCCTTGGTAGGAACCTGTAACTATGTTTTGTTTGGGGGTAAGATGTGGCATCCGGTTAGTTAAGTTTGACTTCTTTGAGTCGTAAATGCTGTTCTGTGGTTCAAACTTATAGGCTTGTTTTAACTAAGAAAGTAATTTATTTTACTTCCAACATTCATATTTATTCATGAATTGGTTTTTATATATATTATAATAAAATCAATGAGTTGAAACAAAAAAAATTCTTCCACCCTGTAGAAGAGATAATCACATTAACACAACTTAAATTGTCACTTTATTAGAATTTTATATGTATATCAGTTAAATAATACATATATTTCAATAAGCATCATGATATAATATTTATGCCTGATTTCATAGGCACTATTGTCAGTGATGCAACCTGCTGGCAAAATTATTTACTTTATACCATGCTAAACTGTTTACAGTATTTTTAGCATAAATCTAGGGACTTACAGGACCAACTTGTTAAAAAAAAAGGACCTAAAGAACTTTTAAGGGACCAACAGGGATACAAAATACGAGGCATAAATAAATTTCTTTTTAATGAACAACCCTGCCCAATTACCCAGTTGTCTTTATTTATTTAATAACGAAATCTTAATAGAACTTTATTTCTTTACTGCTAATGTGTTTTCCATTTTGAGGTATCTTCCAAATGATATATACAGAAAGCTTAGTCTTAAGGCTTCAATATTTTGACTTCATAGTTTGATTTATGCACATGAGCAGAGACAGACCTATTGTTCTGAAAATGGCCAAAAAGGATGAGACAAGTTAGCAGTATATAAATAAAGTGCAATCAAGGCTTTTTTTAATTTGCAATTCGTTACCACAGCAAATAGGTGAACATTACAATTTGTTTTTATTGTGATTACTAAGCCCCGCAAACACCAACTAAACAACAACTGCGGTCTGCCGTTACAGCACTACCGTACTCAAGTATAATATTGTTGGGTGCAAGTGTTGTTATTTTAATGCAAGCCTAGGGATGTATCATGACATATCTTATCAATTCCAGTTTCGGTATGGCTATGGGCTGATGAAAAGAATAGTTTATAAACTTTGAAAGATCTGCAGTTTTAAGGGTTTGCTTGGAGTGTAAGAACTCTTGGGAAAAAAAGAAAAAAATGTTTTGAAATCTAAAGTACCATATTCCATATTGTCTGTGATCTACAAGTTAAAAATTGTTTGTTTACTTCAATTTCAATAATTTGCCGGCTCCAGTAAACTTGAAAGTACTCGCATATGCAAATTTCATCTTTACACCTAATCATTAATAAAATATCTGAAAGTAGTTACTATACCAATTAACTCTCTCAAGTGTATTATCGTGACTTTCACAGCCACAGCTAACAACCCAGCATTCCGACAGCTTACCATACTGCTGTAATTCTTTTGCTCACATAATGGTTTTGGCGCAGCTAAGAAATTCAGTGTGGTGCAACTGAGTTATACATACAGTGGCCGAGAATAACATAGTACTGCCGCCGATCTCAGTAGTTGAACGTTTTCAATTGCAGCTGAAATTGGTAGTACATTTTTCAGCATGTCCTGCATCCAATCAATATTATTTTGTCATTAGGAGTTGCAAGTTGTTCTTGTTGGAGCTATTGTTGTTGTGGTCTTCAGTCCGGAGACTGGTTTGATGCAGCTCTGCACAATACCCTATCCTGAGCAAGCCTCTTCATCTCCACATAAGAACGGCAACCTACATCTGTCTGAATCTGCTTACTGTATCCATCTCTTGGTCTTCCTCTGCGGTTTTTACCCCACACACTTCCCTCTAATGCTAAATTCACAATTCCTTGATGTCTAAGAATGTGTCCCACCAATCTATCCCTTCTTTTAGTCAAGGTATGCCAGAAATTTCTTTTCTCCCCAATTCTGTTCAGTACCTCCTCATTAGTTATGTGATCCACCCACCTAATCTTCAGCATTCTTCTGTAGCACCATATTTCAAAAGCCTCAATCCTCTTCCTGTCCGCACTGTTTATCGTCCGTGTCTCACTCCCATACAAGGCAACACTCCATACAAATGCCTTCAGAAAGGACTTCCTTAAGCTTAAATCAATATTCGATGTTAACAAATTTCTCTTTTTCAAAAATGCTTTTCTACCCATTGCCATTCTGCATTTTATATCCTCTGTACTGCGACCATCATTTGTTATTTTACTGACCAAGTAACAAAACTCATCTACCTCCCGATTTTCTTACACTGCACTCCATTACCCTACTTTTGCTCTTGTTGATGTTCATCTTATATGCACCTTTCAGCACACTGTCCATTCCATTCAATTGCTCTTCCAGGTCCTTTGCTGTATCTGACAGAATTACTATGTCGTCGGCAAAACACAATGGAGCTACTGCCAACATATGCGAACTACTTCCATGTGTAATTTCTACCATAAAAGATTGAAAGGAAGTAGCGCAAAAGTTTCTGGCACTGCATAGCACTGACGCCGTGTATGTTTCATTTCCCCGCGGTCGACGATATCCTACCATCACTCCCTGCACTACTCTTGACAGGACACTTGTGTACACGCAAGAACTGAGAAGGGACGAAACTGCTGACACAAAGGTTAAAGCCAGCTGTAACATGAAAGGTGCCTCAGTTAAGCTTTATTGGATTTATTAAAATATAACAAAATGTATGTTCAAATTTGGAAAAAAGGTACTTTAGGGACCAAATTGAAAAAATAGGTACCTTTTAGGTACTTTTGGAAAAAAAAGGGACTTTAGGGACCAATGGGACCTTCGCTAAATACACTGTGTTTACGTCATTTGATTATCATTAGGCTTAAAGAACTGAAAAAGAAATGACAAAATACATTGTACTGATTTTAACAGAAATGTTTTGAGCTTGACTTGTTGCAATGTATACCTTTTCATGCCTTGTCTTATATTGTGATTCTATACAACAGACCTATTATAGGTTTTGTCATGGAATTCTTCATGAAATGATATATACAGGGTGATACAGAATTCATATTACTGACTTCTAGGGACTATAGAAGGCACTTCGTAGAAAGATGTCTTATACGGAACCCATGTCCAAAAATTTACCTTTTGGATGTAAAACCAGTTTAATAATTTGATAACTTTGGAATTTCCCTTTTCACAATACTCACACAATAGAGACAATGTACTCTATATGTGCTCCAAAGGAGCCCATGGCACAACCAATGATTTAAATAATTGTATACAGTTTGTCTTCTTTGTCACCAAGGACGTCCTCTTTAAAGTTGAACTGCGGTGCATCCATAGAGCACCACAGTTAACCTTCTTTGTTGTTGACATCCCAATTTCTTGCAGCCATTGATGTAGTTGGTTGAAAATGGATTTTAGTGTCAGAATAGGTACTGACAGAGACAACCTCATCTCAATTTGGGTGTATATCATGAAGTGGAAGATTCAAACTTGATTTACATACAAATGGTACATTTGTGGAAATCAGCTCCATCTCAAAACTTCATCAAATAAAGACCCTCTACAATACATAGGAAGCCTGTAATAGGAATTCAGACTCAGACTGTATATAAAAGACATTTTTTGTGACCCGGGCAAGTGTATTTCAAGTAGTGCATAATTTGAGTAAAAGTAATTTTTCTTTACAGAAGAACTTGAAAGCTATTTTTCAAAAGAGATAGATTGGCTGGCCAGTACTTACCTTTTTGCTGTATCGCCGATAGTCACACACAGAGGGAGAGAGAGAAAGTACGAAAATAAAACAAGCTTTTGGAACACAGTTTCTTCTTCAGGTAAGAGAGAAGGGAAGAAAAATGGAATGGGAAAGGAAAGGGAAGGTAATTCACAACCTAGGTCATTCAAACCTGAAAGTTAAGTTTATTATGTTTTCATGTTTTGCTATTTTTCTCCTCTATTTGTAAATGCAAAATATTTTTTACTATTTGAAAGCTTTAAAGTTTTCATTATTGCCAGAGTGATGATAGCACTGATATGAAAATAAATGTGCACATTTTAAAAATAACTCACCAAATGCCGTCCATCAGGATCGTGTATGTAGCCAATCAAGATATGTCCATTATTATGCATTTCACCATAATATTTTCGATTAACTGAAACTGCTGTTGATTGTATCATATGACCCAATATGTCAATTCCAGTTTCCTCTGTCAAGGGTACCAATTTCCCTGATTTCTGCAACAAAGTGTGGATTATGTAGTAGTTGTTGCTGATGTACTAAAGTAAAACACTCAAGAAGGCAAAAAGTATGTGTTATGCAAATAGAATAGCAAACTATAAGAATAAAATAAAAACCATTTGATCAGTCATGAAGGAAGTATCTGGTCAGCGGCATCATGTTGAAAATATAAAGTCGGTGCATAGTAGAAATGTTTCTTTTAATGAAAAGTCAGATACATGTACAGTATATAATAATCATTTTCTTAGAATAGCATGTGAACTAAATAGAACCCCAGTTTCTACAGATAATCATATAACACTATTAGAAAATAGCTTTCCGGTGATGTTACCTGAAATAGTCCTCCATGATACTTACAAAAGGGAGATTGAGTCAGTAATTACATCACTAAAGACTCTTGTGTGTATGACAGGGGATCTAGCAAAATTCTAAAGTACTGTTCTCCATATGTCAGACCAATACTTGTATTTGTAATTTTTCCTTTCAGAATGGTCAGTTCCCTGACAGATTTAAGTACTCAGTAGTGAAATCACATTATAAAAAGAGAAAGGGATAATGTAGAGTTGCACGTCGTTCTCATTGGAGCTACTGCCAACATATGCCAACTACTTCCATGTGTCATTTTTACCATTAAGTATGATCTTTTTTAAAGTTAATTAAAAGGCTGTATATTCACACTTAATTAATCATTTCAGTTCACATAATTTGTTTTGAAATGTACAATTTGTTTCTTTTCCACTGATCCATGTTGACGAGATGCTTGTATATTTGGAACAAGTCAAAATACATTTATTTAGTATAATTTGATAACACTAATAGTAAGAATACAGATACATACATCATTTGGTTCTATTAAAAAATTCATCAGTGGAGTAGAAGGAGTTGGCTACTAAGTAGTAAATGTTTCAGGATCCTTTCAAACTGATCTTTAATTGTAGCAAAATTTTTATTGTTGCTGGTAAATTAATGACAATGTTTGTTCCTGAGTAATGGACCACTTTTTGAACTAAAGTAAGTGCTTTCAAGACCTTGTGTAAAACGTTTTTGTTCCTAGTATCGTATGTATGAACTGAGCAGTTTGTTGGAAAAAGGGATATATTATTTATGACAAATTTCATTCAGGAATATACATATATACTCAGAGGCAGTAGTTAGTATACTCAGTTCTTTGAAGAGGCTTTTACAGGATGTCTGTGAATTTACTCCACCAATAATACGTATTGCACACTTTTGGACTCTAAAAGCTTTTGTTTAACTTGAAGTTACCATATGACATTATGGAATGAGCAAAGTATGCAACCTTTTTTCATTTTTATGTCTTGTGTGTCCGATAACACTGGAATTGCAAATGCAGATTTGTTAAGTTGTTTCTGCACTTCAGTACTGTACTACCCCAAACTGTATTTATTATAAAGTAGTAATCCCAAGAATGTCTATTCTATCTCTTCATAATTTATGCATATGCTGGATGGAAAACTCTTACATGTTGTGATCTGCATGTAGCGAGTCTTTTCAAAGTTCAATGTCAATGAATTGGCTTGAAACCAATGATTAATGTTCATAAAAATATCATTATCAGACCTTTCTATAGCTATGTCCCACATGCTATTTATTATAATACATGTTTCATCTGCAAACAAAATGAACTCTGCTTCTGGCAGTGTAATTGATGAGAGGTCATTAATGGACAGAAGAAAAAGTAATGGCCCAAAGATGCATTCTTGTGGGGCAACACATATAATCTATTTCCAATCCGATGGTGACTGATGGCTTAACTCACTGGTCCCTTGCACTGATGCCCTTTGTTTTATGTTAGTGAGCTATAGCTTGGACCATTTTGCAGCATTGGCTATGACACCATAGAATTCTAATTTACTTAATTTACTTGTGGCTCACAAAATCAAATACCTTTGAAAAATCACCTTTTGAAAGTCGAGAAATATGTATTCTGCTTGTTGCCCTTCATCCATAGCTAACAATGTGTCATGAGAGAAAACAGCAAGCTGAGTTTCACACAACCAATGCTTCCTATAGCTGTGCTGATGCATCGACAGAAGCTTAGATAGATTAATACTTGTTCCATAGATCATGAATACAACACTTTGTAATGATGTGGAACGTGTCAGTTAAATGAAAAGTGTCTGTACATAATATTACATGACACTCAATATTTGATTTTTTTTAATTTTTCCCCCTTAAGTACTAACTTTTATCTAGAAATTCATCTAATGTGTAGAAGGAATTGCCATTCAGAAATTCTCTTAATTTATTTTTAAATGCTAGTTGGCTATCTGTCTTTGGCTTTTCCATCTCAAAGAAATTTACCATGTTAGAACTGAGAATATGTTCAAGAATTCTACAGCAAACTGATGGTGAAAATTTTACTGTGAACTATTCAAATTTCCATGGCACCTTACTTACTATAAAAATATGACACTAACAGTCACCATTAATGAAATGGTAGAAGTTTGTGATGAAGCTGGTAAGTATGAAATATTTATTATTATTATTATTATTATTAAGAAAGGCAGGAGGAGTAGGGTTAAAGTCCTATCAGGTAGATTAGAGTTTAATCTCCTGCTGACAGTGTGACCACAACAGATGGCTCAAACACTTGGACAGATTTTGTTAAGTATGAGGAAGGAAATAAGCTGTCTCCTTTCAAAGAAACCATCCCAGAATTAATTGTCTAATGTTACATGCTGTTTACAGTAAAAACCATGGCACACTTCCTCTTTTTATTCAAAGAAAGCTTAACAGGGTCAAAGTAGGCTTCAAAAATTTTGCAGGAAGAATGGGTCACCCGAGTTTGTTACTTATTACAGTCATAAGGTACATAAACACCAAGAAAAGAGAACATAAATTCACAGTTCCACAAAATAAATAAATAAAATAAAATAATAAAAAAATGAACACACAACATACATATGGAAAAAAACCATTAAAATATTAAACATTTGAATGGATCATGTGTAACATATGACTCTAAAAAGTAACAAGCATGTTCACTTCCTATTATACACTGTCAGATGGTTTCATCAGTCCCTCCACCTTACCTTAAAATCATCACCATCATTAGAGACTGATTATGCCTACCTGTGTTTAGTCTGGAGCATAGTCCCCATAATAAAATTTGTCCATGATCTCCTATTCTATGCTAACACTGATGCCTTGTCTAATGTTAACACTAGAACCGCCGATGGGACATTTTTGTCCTGTGGCAATATTTCAAACATTTAATTGTTTCATGAAGTGTATGAGGTTTCATCATTTTTAATGTTTCTTACCCTAGTCCAGTTCTTATTGAAAGTTATCACTATGTGTTACATAGTTATCGAGAAAAAGCAACAATACCGAAAACCACCGAAGGGACATTTTTGTCCCATTGTGTACACTAAACATTGCCGATTGCTATACACTGTTAGAGGCTTTTCCTGTTGTCTGCTGTTACAATGCTGATATGAAGCAATGTGTTCAGTGCCTTTTACAGTAAAAATGTAAATAAATATAGGTGTCAGGGCCTGTGAGGTAGTGCAACATGGCTCGTCGGCGGCAGTTTCTCAGGTGAGAAGCTGTTAGTGTTGCTGAATACTATTGAAGATAAATCCGAACAGGAGTATGTAGGTGGTAGGGCAGTGATGAACATTCTGATAATTATAATTTCTTCACGTCACTTTCACTAGCAAGAGAGCTGAATAAAAATTGAACCAGCTTGCTTGGTACCATGAACAAAATTAGACGAGAAGTGCCTGAGTGCGTGAAGTAAGCTCCTGAGAATCTACACAAGACTGTAATTTTCAAAAACGATGATATGAACCTCACAGTGTATCAAGCACAGCCAGGAAAAAATGTAATACTTCTCAGTTTCTTGCGTCCACATGTACAAATTGGAAATGATATTTAGTCAAAGCCTGACACTGTGACAAGTTACAATTAATTCGAGTATGGAGTAGATGTTGTTGACCAAATGGCCTGCAAATACTCAGTGAAAGCTAGTGGAAGAAGGTGGCCTGTTCATACTTTTTATAATATTCTAGATTTAGCAGGCATCAGAATAACAAGACGAGATTTCCTTCTGAAGCATGCAGATGAAATTGCCAAAGACTATACATAAACCAGGCTTGGAACTCTACCAGTTCACACTGCAGCATCAGATGTAGGTGGGAACTGCTGCCGTTGACAGGTTCGAAAATCCTGCACAGAAGGAAAAAGTTTATACAAATGTGCATCGTGTGACAAACCGGTTTGCAAGAAATGTGTTGCTGTAGTTCCCTATGTGTGTGCAGATTTTGAAGTACAGTCTACAGACAATGATGACCTGTAGGTGTCTAAAAGGAATTACATAGACTGTAATTTTATCTTTGGAAAATGTATGAAAGTGCAGAATGACATTAGACTTTGATAATGTATTGATGGTGTATTATGTTATTCTTAGTTGTATGAAATATCATTTTGAACTGAAAATTTCATGCTGTGGCTGGATTTCTATTTAAAAAATCTGATTTCTCTATTACGTAATGCACAATTTTCAAGTTTATCCATGCTGTAGTTCCTTTGTCTACAAATAAAGTAAATATTTTATATCTATGTTGTTACATGAAATCGTTTTGAATTAAATTGTATCTAGCATGTTTGAACTTAATATTTAGAATAAAAACAACATACGAGACCATTAGTGTCAATATTTCTTACAGAAATATCGTCCCTTAAAGTTAAAAGACTAGGACCAAACAGTAACGCATAGATCTGAAATGGGACACTTTTGTCCCGTTGGCGGTTTTAGGATGTTAAAAACTCCGGTGGTTCTAGTGTTAAGCCTTTTACTTCAAAATCATTCTTCAACAAATCTAAGTCCTTTCTCCTTAGTCTATCTTGACTCCTCTTACCATCTGCCCCTGATCCCATGAGTAAGGGTAACCTTGTTTCTCCAATGTGAGTAATGTGACCCCACCATCTCAGCCTGTTCACTCTAACTGCTTCATCTATGGTGTTCATTACCAGTTTTTCTTTGATTTTCTCATTATGGGCCCCATGCTGCAACTGTTCTGATCTATTAGTACCTGCAATCATTCTTGCTACTTTCATATCTGTAACTTCAACCTAATGAATAAGGTAACTTGTATTAACTCAACTGACACTCCCATACAACAAAGTTGTTCGAAAGCAGAGTGGTGTACTGCTAACTTAGTCTTGGTACTGACTTCCTCGTAGCAGAAGATAATAGATCTTAGCTGAGCACTCACTGCATTAGCTTTGCTACACCTTGATTCAAGTTCTTTCATTATGTTGCCATCCTGTGAGAAAAAACTTCCTAGGTAATTGAAACTGCTGACCTTTTATAACTTTGTTCCTCCAATTTGGCACTCAGTATGTTTAAATCTCTTTCCCATGGACATTACTTTTGTTTCGGAGATGCCGTTCTTCATATCATAACCTTTACACCTCTGTCAAGCTCTGAAATATTAGATTGCAACCTTTCAATCAAATCTGCCATCACAACTAAGTCATCAGCATATGCGAGACTGCTTATTTTGTTTTGGCCTATCTTAATCCTGCCATAACAGTCTACTGTTTTCAACATACGATACATGAATAGTGAAGAACAGTGGTGACAGGCTACAGTCTTCTCTTATGCCTGAAACTACCCTGAACCATGAACTTAATTTGCTGTCTACTCTAACTCCTGCATGACAGTCTATGTAAAGACCTTTAATTGCCTGCAAAAGTTTGCCTATTATTCCATAATACTGTAAAACAATCAACAGCTTCCTCCTAGGAACAATATCATAAGCCTTTTCTAGATCTATAAAACATACATACTCACTCATAGCACTTCTCCATTATCTGCTGTAAACTAAACAACTGGTACTGACAACCTCTAAGAGGTCTAAACCCACACTGATTTTCATCCAAATTGTCTTCAACTAATACTCACACTCTCCTTTCTGAGAATATTTTTCCCACAACACTAATTAAAGAGATACCTTGATAGCTGTTACAATCTTTTCTGTTTCCATGTTTGAAAATTGGCGTGATTACTGCTTTCGCCAAGTCAGACGGAACCTCTTCCAACTCCAACATATTTTAATTATCCTGTGTAACCATTTGAGACCTGACATTTCACTGTATATGACGAGTTCTGGTTTAATTTCATCCACACCAGTCGCTTTATTGCACTGCACTGCATTCTTCAAAATATTCCCTCCATCTGCCCAGCCATCCACAGGATTCACTAGCAGCTTTCCTGACATGTCCAAAACACTTGTTACTTCCTTCTTCCCTCCCTTTCGAAGACTGCTAATTATACTCCAGAATGGTTTTCCCATGGCTTGATGCATAGCTTCTAGTTTATTCCCAATGTCTTCCTATGATTTCTGCTTGGATTCTGCCATTATCCTTTAGGCTTTGTTCCTTTCTTCAACATAACTTTCTCTGTCTGCCTGATTTCTAGTATGGAGCCATTTTTGAAATGCCTTCCTTTTTTTTTTTACAGGCTGCCTTGACTGTGCCATTTGACCAGGCTGTCTGCTTCTTCCTGCCTTTACACAATATTGTTCCAAGACATTATCTAGCCACTTCTAGTAGTCTGTCCCTGTACCTTGTCCATTCCTCTACCAATGACTGTAAATGTAATAATGGAAAGTCCAGGTTGGAATAAATAATATAGTGAGGACAGTTACAACTCACCGCAAAGACGTGGCGACGAGATGCGACAGGCACATACAAAAGACACACACATACAACACATTCAGCTATCGGCCATGGCCTTCCTCAGAAATAGAGCACTCACGCAATCACACAGGCACACAACACAGTCATAGCTGAATGTGTTGTATGTGTGTGTCTTTTGTATGTGCCTGTCGCATCTCGTCGCCACGTCTTTGCGGTGAGTTGTAACTGTCCTCACTATATTATTAATGACTGTAAATGACTACATTTGAGATCATTTGTTATGTATTTGTACCTAAATTCCTTGTCATTAAGCTTCTCCACACTTATCCTTCTACTGCAGATTAAATAATGATCCGTATCATCAAAGAACCCTCTGAAAATGTGTGTCCTTGATTGCCCTCCTGAATTCCTGATCTGTTATTATATAGTCAATGATAGATCTGGTTCCCTGCCTTTCTAAGTATATCGATGAATGTACTTATTGCTTAAAAAAGCCTTCCATCAAAAAATAAAAATAAGAAAGCTACCTTCTTTTAAGAAATGACTTATAACTGATTCACCAAGTAATAGAATAATACTACTACAAGATGTAATTCTAAAAAGAGGAAGTAATTAAAACTGCATATCATTAAAAAAAAGGTTTAGTTAAGTTTGATGAGAAATAGTTAGATGTAATAAACCAAACTGCAAAATGTGAATAACATAACTCACATTAATAGCTGCTCCTTGGTGAATAGCTTCATATATCCTATCTCGATATCGTTCCAGGTGCTGAATATCTACCTTAACTTGATCCATTTCACGTTCAATGTTCTGTTAGAAATAGAAATTTAGTGTTACCAATCTGTACTACAACATTTTCTATTATTTTCTATATCAAATGCACACTATCTTACTTTGAGTTTAGCATATTTTTGTCGTGAGGGCCACACCCTACTTGCAAGGGTGTTGTCCAGTTTAGGAAAATAACCTTCTTTAATAGGCTTCCTCCAGTCAAGTAACCGCTCTACTCTTCCTAGGTTATTGCACAGTCGTTCAAAGTCATACCTGTAAAAGTCAAGAATTAGTAAAATGTACTTTCACTAACAGGTAACACAAGACTTTTTGGGAATTATTAAAATTAATAGTTATGCTTGGTGTTAGAACACACAAGGTAATAGCATCAAGTATCATGCTAATTGTGCTTAAAAATTCAGCAATTAAAAACTATTTATAAATACATATGAATGTTCTAGGTGTACATCTGAAAAGATAGAGAAGAACTTTGGAAATTATTTTATTTTAATTTGTCCTAACCATAGCATGGTACTATGTAACTGTAAGTCGGATACTGCACTAAGAGGTATTAAGGTGAGCTCCAAATTTCTGGCAAAAACTCTTGAAAGTTCTTACATAAACCTTTTTATTAACTTTCTACATTTTTATTCTTTATGAATTTGTATTTATTTCTCAACAAAACAAGCTGGCAATGGACAAATTTCTTCCAATGAAAGATCACTATGTTGAATGCCATGAGTGCAGAACATCTGGCTTTGCTGGATGAGCCACAACATTACATATTCTTGTGCTGCTTCATCGCTATCAAAGTAAAGTCTTTAAAAGGGTGCTTTAAGTTTTGGATAGAGATGAAAATCAGTTAGGGCCAAGCTGGGTTCTGTGAGAAGGATGATGAATAAATGTGAACCCTAGGTGTTGGATTTTTTGGAGATGTCATAGTGCTTGTGTATGGTTTGACATTATTATACTGAAAGAGAGAATTCACCATGTGTGGCTGAACTATCTGAATTCATGCTTTTGAGTTTCCAGGGGCCTTGCAGAACCTTAAAGAGTTTAAGGTGGTGCCTTTAGGCATTACACCTTGAACATCCCAGAAGACTGAAATAATGAATTTGCCTGCTGGTACCATTGTTGTTGTTGTTGTTGTTGTGACTCTGCATCACCTTCAACATTGCGGATCTTGGATCCAATTTTTCAAGGTGATGTTCATCTCCATTTGTCTTGTCAGTCCTATTCCCAACTGGCAATTTCAGTATGTACAAAATGGCTGGCTCAACCATTTTCCCCCCTAGTGATCAGCCAGCCACAATCTTCAGCTGTGACTCTTTGGTCCACTACTTTTGTGGTTTCCCTTTTCCTTTTATGATGTCATTTTAGCACACACTGTCTTCCTGTACTCCTTGTGTACTGGCCATGGATCACTTAGTCTTCAATTGTAAATCACATGATGTGATCTCTTAGCTGGGAACAGGGGACTGAAAAAACCCAGCCGTTTAGTCCTCTTTAAAACAACAACAACATCAATAATTAATAGCTCCCTATCTCATTCCGGATCATTTGCCAAGTCATATGTGAGATGTCCCAGGTTGGTCAATTATAGGTGGGACTCTGTCACCTCCAAAGGTTTGAGGCATTTTGCTTTCATTGTTGCCAGCATCATATCGAAGAACCTAGAAAGCAGGTTGCTAGCCTTACTTGCCCAGGATCCCATTGGGTTTTACCCCCCAACGGTTTAGGGACTAACTGGTGGATTTGGTTGTCTTTACCGCATGAGCACAAAGATGGACACAACTTGGAATATGTCTGAGTTGCCCAAAATTATTCCAAAGCAGTATCCCAACTGTCAGGACAACTTACTTGGCTACTCATTCATTTCCCTTGGTTCATGAACTAGGACATGACTACAGGAACCGACACCATGAAAGCCAAAGTAATTACTAATGTTACATTTAGAAACGCTACAAATTTGGCAGTTGCCTGCTCTAAAGTATTAATGTAGTCATCAATCAAGGAAATTTCTCACAACTCATCTGTGTGGAATGAGTGAGCAGACCTTCTGCATCAAAGGTCGAAATAATGAGAGCAGTGGTGGTGCTGTGTATTAAAAATATCAGTTAATTATAGCAGTGAGCGTGAATAGAGTTTTCTGTACTGCTGTTATTAGTTATTGGACACCCCAAAGTTAGATAAGTTATGGAGCCCCTTGTTTTAAAATAAAAATCTAAATGAATTTTTAATTTCTTCAATTTTACTGTGATATTGTCATTTGGGATACATCCCAGAAGGCTTTATCTTCATCACTGGCTGTAATAGAGTAGTAATTCTTTTAAATATGAGTACATGGGTTGACAGATTATTTGGGTTCATGGTTTGGAAGATTCGATTCAGGTTCGGGATTCAGCACGTTTTATTTAAGATTCAGTAATCAGATTTCACTCGGTAAAATTGGGGTTGGACCCATCCCTATTAAGAAGGTTGAGGTTACACATATGAAAGAGGCAAGAATGATTGCAGGTATTAATAGATGGGAACAATTCCAGGAGGGTGTCCATAATGAGGAAATCAAAGAAAAACTAGGGATGAACACCATAGGTGAAGCAGTTAGAACAAACAGGCTGAGATGATGAGGTCATGTTATACGCATGAGAGAAGCAAAGCTACCTAAAAGTATCCTGGGTTCAGCAGTAGAGGGTAAATGGAGTCAAGGTAGACCAAGGAGAAAGTACTTCGATTCGGTTAAGAATGATTTTGAAGTAAAAGGCTTAATATCAGATGAATTACACTTTTAACAATGAGCAGGGCATCATGGAGGAATTGTATTCAAGGGACTATGCTCCAGACTGAAGACTGAAAGGCATATCAGTTTCCAATGATAATGATGATGACTTTTTTTTTTTAATGATCCAAATTCGTCCTCTTATCCTCATTTGCAGTAAGACCACATAAGTATGTGGGTAACTTGGCAAAGGAAAATACACTTGCCATCGAGAACAATGTACTGTGTTCTATTATTTAGAATGTCTTCCAGCCAGTCACAAATCTGTGAACCTATTCCATAAGCTCGTAGCTTCGTTAGCAGTCTGCAGTGTCGCAATGCGTCAAACGCCTTTTTGAAGTCGAGAAAAACACAGTCCGCCTGTTGCCCTTCATCCATGGCTCGCAAGATGTCATGTGAGAAAAGGGCAAGCTAAGTTTCACATGAACGATGTTTCCTAAACCCGTGCTGATTCACAGAAAGAAGCTTTTCCGTTTCAAGGAAAGTTACTATATTCAAACTGAGAATATGCTCCAAAATTCTACCTGAAACTGATGTCAACGATATTGGCCAGTAATTGTGTGGGTCAGTTCTCTTGCCTTTCTTATAAACGGGAGTCACCTGCGCTTTTTTCCAATCACTAGGAACTTTGCTCTGAATTAAAAATTCACGATAAATGCAAGCTAAGTAGGGGGCCAATGCCGTAGAATACTCTTTGTAAAACCGAACTGGTATTCCATCCAGACCAGCAGACTTTTTCGTATTTAGCTCTCTAAGCTGCTTCTCTACACTGGAAATACCTATTACTATGTCCTCCATTTCGGAATTAGTACATTGATCAAATGATGGTACATTTGTGCAGTCCTCCTGCGTGAAAGATTTCTCAAAGATTAAATTTAGAACTTCTGCTTTCCGTTTGCTTTCTTCTATTACTTCCCTGGGAATGATCAACGAGTGACTGGGCAGTGGGCTTTGACCCGCTTATCGATATTACATAGGACCAGAATTTTTTCGTTTTCTCGGAAAGATCTTTTGCTAAGGTATGGCTGTGGTAATTATTGTATGCTTCGCGCATCGATCTTTTTATAGATGCACGAATCTCTACTAACTTTTGCCTGTCATTATTTACGTGTTCTTTTTTGAATCTAGAGCGCAACAGTCTTTGCTTTCTCAGCAGCTTTCTAACATTATTATTATACCACAGTGGATCTTTTCCATCCTTAATCGTCTTTACTGGCACTTATTTCTCTAACCCTTTATTTACAATGCACTTAAATTTAGTCCACAATTCCTCTACATCCATAGTCCTGGAATTAAAAGATGCCCATTCATTTTCTAAGTGTGATTGTAACATTTGCTTATTGGCTCTTCCCAACAAAAACATGCTCCTAGCCTTCTTGATTGGTTTATGAACTTTGGTCACCATCGATACTATGACGATATCATGATCACTAATTCCTGTCTCTACACAGACATCGTTATTAAGGTCAGACCTGTTCGTGACTATAAGGTCAAAAATATTTCCATTGCGCGTGGGTTGCCGGTTTAACGGCTCAAGATAGTTTTCGGAGAATGTGTCCAAAATTAGCTCGCAAGATGCCTGTCTGAATTTTTGTGTTTGTGTGTGTTTTTATTTGTGTATCTGTCAATGAACCTGCACTTTTGGTATGTTAAACCATCTCTATTTTTTATACATAGTAGAAAATTGTATGTACGAACAGATGATAGGTATTCTGAAAGGAACAGAATTTAAAATGAGCTATATTTTCGATTCTTGTCACATCCATCAACTGTAATAGCAACTGAACCCTTGATTATTAATGCCAATGAAGGGTATGAAGCAAATCTTTCTCTGCCAAGACACTTATTTAAGTAAAGCATTTGACTTGGTATCACACAACATAAACATAAAAAGTCAGAATACTATGGCATGTGTGATAAATCACTCAGCTTATTTAAATCTTATTTGAGCAATAGATTACAGGTGTATTCACAAATAAGTTGTGGTCAGCAATATTTACAATAAAAAAGAGAAATACTCAAAGTCTCTTATCTTGGGCCTTTCTGTGACTTTTCAAATAATATATCATGAATGAATATACAACATGCTAATGATATTCCACTAATAACCACAGGGGAAAATATACAGAATACAAGACAAGAACAGAGAAATGATGCAAATGATTAGTCACTAGTGACAGAACAATCAGCTGTGTATACACAAGACAAATATAGAAGAAATAATTTTCAATTGTGAGATAACTAAAACTGAAAATAAAATAGTAAAAGTACCAGGATTGACCAGATATTAACAAGTTTTTTTTTTTTTTTTTTTTTTTTTTTTTTTTTTTTTTTTTTTTTTTTTTTTTTGGGGGGGGGGGGGGATGCAGTTATCTGTGTAGGAAAGTAACATATATATAAAGTAGATGTGGTTTACTTACCAGGCAAAAAAGCACAGGTACGTAGATAGAAACACACACATACAAATGCTGAGCTTTCATGACCCTAGGTTGCTTCTTCAGAAAAAGAGCAGGGAGGGAGAGGGAAAAAGAAAGGATGTGGGTTTTAAGGGAGTGGGTGAGGAGTCATTATAATCCCAGGAGAGGAAGGACTTACCTTGGGGGGGAAAAGGATAGGTAAACAAACACACACACAAATGTCTGTCTAGGTGTGTTTGCGTTTGGATATGTGTGAATGTGTGTCTATTTGTTTATCTTCCTTTTTTTCCCCTAAGGTAAGTCTTTCCACTTCTGGGATTGGATTTTCAAGGTTTTTTCCCGGTTTTCCTCATGTTTTCTTTTTTTCCCCCCCCAAATTCAAGGCTTTTTCCCAGTTTTCCCAGTTCCAACGTTCAGTGGCCACCCTGTGTATATAAATAGTAGATGAAGTTTACTTACCAGGCGAAGGAGCACAGGTATTGATAGTAACATAAATACAACACACACACACACACACACACACATAAACGCAAGCTTTCGCAACCCAGTTGCTTCTTCAGGCAGAAGGGAAGGAGAGGGAAAAGGAAATGATGAGGATGTTGAGGAAGTGGGTAAGGAGCCATTCCAATCCCGGGAGAGGAAAGACTTACCTTGGCGGTTAAAAAAGGAAGGTAAACAAATACACACACACACACACACACACAAACACACCTAGGCAGACATACTGTAGAAAGCAAAGAAGTTGGACAGAGATAACACTTGAGGCAGAGGCTCTGTACAGAGAACCAAGGCAAAGATGTTAAAAGATGGAATTTGAATTTAGCAGAGGTTGAGACCAGGTGGGCAACAGGAAGAGAGAATATGCGGAAGGGCAACTTCCCATCTCCGGAGTTCTGAAAGATTGGTGTCAGTGGCATGTATCCATATAACCTGGACAGTGTAACACTGTGCCAAGGCGTGCTGGCCGTGCACCAATGCGTGTTTAGCCACAGGGTGATCCTCATTACCAACAAACACTGTCTGACTGTGACCATTCATGCAAATGGACAGTTTGTTGCTGGTCATTCCCACATAGAACACTTCACAGTGCAGGAATGTCAGTTGGTAAATCACGTGGGTGCTATCGCAAGTGGCTCTGTCCTTGACCGTGTACACTTTCCGGCTCACGGGACTGAAGTAAGTGGTGTAGCTGCACATCAGACACCCGTCGATGTTCTCTGGCGATGCTGGACAGGACCTTGACAAATGGCTAAAAGGTTTTGACCGAGTCACCAAGTATAACAGTTGGGATCGTATAATGTGCTTGGCCAATGTTTATTTCTACCTGGATGGAACAGTCAAGCAATGGTTTCAAAACAACAAAGAGAATCTGAATGACTGGGAAACGTTCCAGATGGAACTTAAGAAGACGTTTGGAGACCGCCAGAGACAAATCCGCTTGGCGGAAGAACAACTGAAGAACCGGGCCCAACGACATGGTGAGTCGACACAGTCATACATGCAGAATGCTTTGGCCCTGTGTAACATAGTCAATCCGAATATGACTGAGGCTGACAAAATCACACACCTGATGAAGGGTATCGCAGAAGACATGTACCACGCTCTTCTGATAAAAGACGTTGCTACAACGGAAGAGTTCATCAAGTGGTGCCAACATATTGAAGAGGTGCAACAAAGAAGGGTTGGACGAAAGAAGAATGACAGACTACCCAATATAGTCCCTAAGGCCGTTGTGGAAGACCAGCATGACTTCGCTTCTCACATACAACAAATTGTAAGAGAAGAGCTGCAGCTGTTTATGGCAGCCGGGACTATTAGACCGAGCAAGCATCAGATTATGGCCAGGGATGTAAGCCCTGTAAGTCACGAGGGAGACAATGCCGCTGAGTAAGAGGTATTTCCGACATTAGCTCCTGTCTGCTCCGTCAATCGCACCCGACATGAAGAATGGTGTCGCCCTGCTATGACTTACGTTGCAGCCGCCAAACAGCAGCCTATGAACCAGACGATGCAACCACAACCAACTCCCCAAGCATCTATGATTCCCTGCAGAAGAACAGACATCTGTAGGACAGAAGACAACACATCACTGTGTTTCCACTGTGGGCACCCTGGACATGTCGTACACTACTGCAGAGAGAGAAGGTGAGTATTCGACGATTATTTTGCCACAAGATGTCAGCCATTAGAGCAGTTCTATCACAGGCAGTCACCTGCTGATGAGTTCAGTCAACATATGGAAAGCTCAACGCCGTACCCTGGATGAGGTCGCTACCCGATGCGCCGCTGCCATTCACCATTGCTGAACAGAGGTACCAGCCGCTCCCCTAGGCGCCACACTCAGGAACACTAAGCAAGGCGACTATCTACAGAGGTAAGACCGCCGCAGATGAAAATCCTCCATGGACGACAGTCGCTAAGATGTCGGGAAATCTCATTGATGTCATATTCGACAGCCAACCTGTCCGGGCACTGGTTGATTCAGCAGCTTCTTTCTCTTTATTGTCAGATAATTATCACCGCACACTAAAGAAGACAATGTTCTGTGATACAGGGGCAACTGTGCTGAAGGTCACAAATTGAACTTGTGTCGCAAGAATAACCATCAACAACAGGACCCAGCCATTTGAATTTGTCGTTTTAACAGAATGTAGTCATAATGTCATCCTCCGATGGGACTTCCTTCAGGCATCCTAAGCTATCATTGACTGTGGATTATCTGAGCTGCAAATTGAGGAAGTCGTTCCGATGGGTACATGTAATACAGAATTTTGTGGGAAGTTATTTGCCATTAACAATGGGACAATCCCGCTGATGACAATGAGAAGAGTTCCATTCACAAACACAGATGACTGCTTAAACTGTGAAGTGCTTGTTGATATTAAAAGTTTATTAGGGCTACGAAAGAAATTTACATACCAGCAAGTTTAACGGTGGTCAAGGAGAGATTTGGATCACTAATTGTCATGAGCAGTCACAACTTATCCCCAAAGGAATATGTATTGGGACAGCTGAACCAATCCAGTACAGTGAGCTCAATGTCAACAACGAAGACCTATGCTCTGCTGTTAGTACAGACAACACACTGGAGGAGACAACCGTGGAACTGCCAATAGGGCCCAGACTGACCAAGAAACAACACCAGCAGGTGTTAGCTAAACTACACCAATTTTCAGGTGCATTCACACCCCAGCAGGAGAAAAGTCAGATGAAATGGCCCATGATAAGGCACTGTCTCAATACTGGGGATGATCCATCAATTAACCAGCGTTCGTATAGCATCACCAGCTGAAAGATAGATAATTTGAGAGGAAGTGGAGAAAATGTTGCAAGATAACATTATTCAATCTTCAGAATGTTCTTGATTGTATCCAGTGCTCCTCATAAAGAAGAAGGATGGCACATGGCGAATCTGTGTTGACTTTCGGTGGCTGAACAAATTCACAAAGAAAGATGTCTACCCACTGCCGTGCATTGATGACACCTTAGAGTGTTTTAAAGGAGCTACATACGCAACTCAATGGACATGCAGACAGGTTACTGGAAAATCGAGATTGACGAAGCTGACAGGGAGAAGACGGTTTTTATTACACCTGACGGCCTCTATGAATTCAATGTAATGCCATTTGGATTATGTAATGCTCCAGCCACTTCAAACGCATGATGAACAACTTGCTTCAACACCTTTATTAAGGGCACAACAAGTCTATGCTATTTAGATGACATTGTCATTTTCTCGAAAACATTTTAAGTACATCTGAGTCACCTGTCAACTGTGTTGAAGTGTGTTCAGACTGCAGGAGTCCACCTCAATCCAAAGAAGTGCCTCTTTTGTCATCAAATAGATAAACATTCTTGGGCACCTACTCAACAGACTTGATGTCCATCGTGATCCAGATAAAGTAAGGGCAGCCACAGAATTTCTAACTCCTCAGCACATTTCATTAAAAGGATTCTGTACCAAGGCACATACATTGCAAGAACTTCTGCAAGGAGATGCCAAGTTTTACAGGTTTGAGACAAAAGAAAGAGCTTCCCAGGCACTTAAAGAGGCTCTAACTTCCGCACCAGTCTTAGCCTTTTATGATGAGATTGTGGAAACTGAACTCACACAGACACCAGTGGTTAGGGGATTTGTGCAGTGCTTGTACAAATTCAGGAAGGTGCTGAAAAGGTGATAGCCTATGCATCAAAAGTGCTCTCAAAGTCTGAGAAAAAAAAGTACAACTGAGAAAGAATGTCTCGTAGTTATCTGGGCTATCAAAACGTTCTGCCCTTATTTATACGGCAAACCATTCACCGTTGAAACAGACCACCATTGTTTGTATTGGCTGACTAGCTGGAAGGATCCATCAGGTCGACTAGCAAGATGGGCATCAAGACTCCAAGAGTACGACATCACAATGGTATTCAAGAATGGGTACAAACACAAGGATGCCGACTGCCTTTCAAAGAATCCATTAGTGGAACACAACAGCATGAATGAAATTTTAGGCCTCACTGAATTAGATGATGTTACAGCTGAACAGAGGGAAGATCCAGCACTATTAAAAACCTTAGAGGCCTTGGAGAATGGAGAGTGGTGCAATGGAGAGTTCCAACTTATAAACAGGACATTGTATGGGAGCAACTACAATCCACTGGGCCCCAAATGGCTACTGGTCATTCCAGCTCATCTCCAGCCAGCTATTCTAAAGTATTTCCACGATGCTCCAATAACCGATCAGCTGGAATTCGTGAAGACCCTAGACAGAATCAGACGCAGGTATTACTGGAAAGGTCTCTACCGATCTCTCAAGCACTATGTGAGTCACTGTCAAGAGTGCCAGCAATGGAAGCATGTGCTGCCATTACCTCCAGGGCATCTCGTACCGAATCCACCTGCAGCAGCACCATTCTACCAAGTTGGGATCGATCTATTAGGGAGGTTCCAAGGGTCGACAACCGGTAACCAATGGATAATAGTCTGCACTGACTACATCACATGCTACGCTGTCACCAAACTTTTGCTGACTGCAGAAGCTCTAGAGATTGCAAAATTCCTTGTATAAGACATTATTTTGAAGCTTGGAGCACCACGTGTGATGATATCTGATCGTGAAAAGTATTCTAGTCAAAACTAGTATCAGAGGTAATGTCACTTTGCGACATTGTCCACAGATGACAACTGCCTAGCATTCTCAGACAAATGGTCTTACAGAACGTTTTAAAAAGACGTTAGCAGATATGCTGTCGATGTACATCAATGTTGAGCAGAAGGATTGGGATACAATACTGCCAGTCATGACATTTGCTTATAATTCCGCAAAACAAGACACTACAGGCTTCACGCCATTTTTCCTGCTCCATGGCAGTGAAGCTGAGACGACAATGGATCAATGGATACGCTGTTCCCGATTCAACTGGACGACACTCAGGATGACTATGTGAAACAGCTCATCACCAGAGCTGAAAAAGCAAGACAGCTGGCTCACATATGGACACTGCACGCCCAGGAGAAGGACCGTCAATGGTATAATGACAAGCACCGACCTGTTGTGTACAGTCCAGGAGATCTGGTATGGATTGTTACCCCTGCATGGAAAGTTGGACTATCAGAAAAGTTATTGAAGCAATACTTTGGTACGTATCATGTCATAAGCCGCCTGTCAGACGTCACATACAAAGTTGACGATTATGAGCCGATGTCTAAACAACAAAATCGAAGTGATATCATTCACGTCCTTCACATGAAGCCTTACTACAATCCTGAAGAGCAGATAGGCGAAAATGGCTTCTTGTCCAAAGACTAAGGACGGTCTGTCGTCAGTAATCATGCAGAAGGGAACGATTCTCCAGAATTGCCATACAGAAGACTCATGACAACATCAAGATCCAGGACATTGCAGCTGGCTCCAAAGGGAACCTAACAGCGCTGCTTTTTTTCAGGAGGGGGGGGGGCAATGTTACAAGACTCCAAGTTAACTGACTGCCGGTGTGGTGCAAGGGATAGCATCACCGATTG
This sequence comes from Locusta migratoria, assembly GCA_026315105.1. NCBI lineage: Eukaryota > Metazoa > Arthropoda > Insecta > Orthoptera > Acrididae > Locusta > Locusta migratoria. The sequence continues at coordinate 374,082,611 of CM048745.1, forward strand.
CGGTGCTGAAGGTCGCTGGTTCAATCCCGTCCACCGACAATAATTATTTTGTTTGTAATTAACATTTCCAGAATGTTCTGCATGTTTCTTATGTTCACTTGTAATTTCTACATGTTTCTTAAATTAACTATTCTTCTAATTTCTCGTACATTCTGTCTACATATAAATAGCAGAGCACTCTGCCCGAGAGGCAGTCAGTGCTGCATGTATGTTTGAGTTCGCAATAAATTTGCTTTCAGTATAAGTGCTGTGTTCAGTTGACAACCCTGCCTTCGAAATCAAGCCTGCTTCCATTTCAATGAGACAATATTCTTCATTTTCTAAATCTTGCCTTATTATCACCTTTATGTGTGATAAGAATTGTTACTATCATTTTGGCATTGTTAGTTTATGGGGTGGCTAGATGCCCTTCCTGAAACCAACCCACCCTCCTTGGGTGAACTGTGTTCTCCATTGTCTGGGTATAATGTTGTAGAGCTCACGGCCCCTGGTTTCTCGAATTGGACACTGGGCAATTCCATTCCATTGTTTTGGAGGGCAGCTACCTAATTTATGAGTTACCTACTGGTTGTAGGGTGCCGTTGACTGCCAACTGAGAGACAAATAGTACAGCCCAGTAAGCAATTGCAACTGAGCCAGCTAACTCTCCGAAACAAAGGAATGGACTCACCCTGGGCACAACTCAAGAATGTGTTTCAGTGCACAGGCCCCGACTTCTTGCAAGAACTTTTCATATGTGGGCATTTTATATTATTTGTGAATTGTGTAAAGGCTTTACTTGGCTACCAAGCCCAGTATTCACCTAGTGGGATGTGGATAACTACCTAAAACCCACATCCAGGCTGGCCAGAATACCAGCCCTTGTTTTTAATCTGTTGAGCAGATTTGAAATGGGTTTGGCACCCATCACCAGTCCTGGAAGTAGGTACTTTTTCATGCTTCAGCCTTCCAGGTGGGTACATGAAAAAACATATGTTACTGGCAGTTAAATAAATAGTTGTTAATATGCTGGGGCTTGACATTTGCAATATTTGGAAATTAATTCCAATATTAAACGACAGTGTTTCAATTGAATTGATAAGATATCTTTGATGCTGAATAAAACATCCAGTGAAATATAAATTCATTAATTAATAGAATTTTGGCTGGTTTATGTTTGATACATTAATCAGGATGGTGAAGCAATTGAAGAATTGTTGTAATTCAGTATTTATTTACATAACTGCTGTTTTAAAATTTTACTTCTCCGATTTATTGTTAGCTACTACAGGCACAGGATGCGCTTTACTTTTGCTACATGATTTTTGCAATTTTGATTCATGTAAACTGATGTTCCATTGTTAATCTTCAGAATACTACTATAGAAGGTGACACAGTATCAGTCAAATACAAAAATCTGTGCAATTCAAACATTTACATATTCTCCTTTGTAAGAGACCAAAAAATCTAGAATCAAAATTCTAGTTATCTAATTTTAATTTTTGCATTGCTTCTGCATAATCATTAAATGATTGTGTCAATAATTGTGAAATTATATAAGTGTTAGGATAAACTCATACTATGATGATTAACCGCAGGTCCAAACTGAAATTGTACTCTTTTAGGAATATTTTAACAAGTGTTTATTTCCTAATTTCACTCCATATTATGTGAGATGGGGGTTTATTTTTCAGAGGTTTTAGGTGAACTTCTTAGTGTTCTGAATAACTTATTTCATAGCTAATCAGTAATTGTTATATAACACTTCTGTCAAAGAATATTTCATGCACAATTTCATTGTATATCAATATGAAGAAATGTATGTTTTTGATAATTTTCAAAAGTTACAATTGTTAAAATATTTATTAATGAAAAGTTAAATACAGTTTTTAGGTCTCTAATCATGGTGAAGATACACAACAGAGAAATGGATAACAAAAAATGAAGAGACCAGGTTGGAATTCAACAATATAATGAGGATATTTTTCAACTCACTGAAAGATGTTCATTGTGCTGGAACAGGAACATAAAAAAGACACCCAAGACACTTCAAGCTTTTCAGCCATAACCTTCATGAAAGAAATACACATACTCTCATTTATATAGTTACAGAGGCACATTTCAGCCACACACAACCATCATCTGCAGCTGCTGTACTAGATTTTGCCTAACAGCCCCTCTTCCATCCCATAACCCTATGATTTTCCTTTGTGACTGTGCTCTAAATCAAGACTTGAACACAGCAGCTGTAAATTATGGTTGTGTGTATCTAATGATTAAATCAATAAAGGTTTCTTGGAACCAAACACTACCTAGTATGGATTTACTGCCCGTAACCTCTAAAACTAATCGACATCTATACCAACAGGTTACAATGGTCTTGAAAGTTTCCATACTTTCATTAACAATTCTTATAGACTGCAATTAGAAGACTTTCAGTTTCATATAAATCAGTTTTTCATTGATTAGTTTGATAAGAATTAACTTTTTGCAAATATTTCCATATTTAAAAGTCACTCTAATTCTTCATTTGTAATTGACAAAGCAATTTGCAAATTTACAATTTACTGCTCTTTGTTTCTCATCACCACTGTAACTACTGCTGCTTTAAAGACAGCATAAGTATAACTCTATAAATAAAAAACTAGGGTTTTTTTTTTCTTTTTTTTTCTGAAAATTGTTAGCTACCTAATCGACATATTAAATTTATAGATTACTAGGGATCTATCATAGCTTCACATGCAAAGCACAATATAACTACAACCACACCCCTGGTCTGACATAGTAGTACATTTGTATAAAGCCACTATCCTCTCCGAGGGACACCACCTTGACGAAGCACTGTCCGTGCGGGTGGAGAGGCTTGCGCATCCGTGTGAAGCTGAGGGCTATACCGAAGGTAGAGAACCTACTGCCAGAAAGGCCTCAGATGATGGATCAGACGAAACGTGTCCCACAACGTCCCGTCTTCCTTATCCTCTCCCAGTCCTTTCCCAATTCCTTTCCCAACCCAAGGTGTGATGCAATCCGTGCCGAGGGGTGCATGGCACATGGGTGGATGTATCTCGAACGTAGCCTCAGGGATACCGGGCGACCTCCCTGAGTAAGTAGCCTTGCACCGCGCGGGGTTATCGTGGTGTGGACCACATAAATCCCCAAATCTCGTGGGACTAAGATGCACACGGAGAATGAAAGTATTTTAAAAGAATCTGAGGGGCAATCTGAGACCTTAGATACTCAGACATCGGGATCATGACCTTTGGAGTGCACTCCTACTTCTGAATCAGGGTCTAGACCTGAGCAAGAAGTGGGAACTGTCACAGAGAAGTTGGACCAGATTAGGATTAAGGCTCAGAGGAGGAAACTTCTCAAGGAACAGAAGCAAAAGGAAGGAAAAGAATGCCTTCCTAAGCATAAGTGGAGGGAATCAAAAGGGCTTGAGCCCAAGACCTCCAAAAACAAAATGCCTCAGGTCGAAGGGGATACACAGACCCCCTCAACGTCAAAGACAGGTGGCAAGAGGGTTAGGGAGGAATCTAAGACTCCCTCCTCTCTGGACAAGCGTGATCCTAAAAGGCTGAGGCAGAAAATAGGGAAACAAACCTATAGTACTGCAGTCTCAGTCTTTAGAATGGCGGTTGTCCAAGAAGGATACCCACTGGTGAGCATCACCTCGCAGCAGGAGCAGCTTGTACAGATGGCCCTCTTTGAAGAGATTGGGGGGGGGGGACGCTGGTCCAGGACCCAAATTCAGGAGGGTCTATCTAGATCGCAGTGCCCTCATTTTTGTCTGCTAGGGGGAGCACTCAGCAGAATGGCTTAAGGACAAGGTGCCCATGATATCCCCGTGGGAGGGTGCAAAGCTGCTGGTCAAGACAGCAACCGAACATCTGAATATCGCAAAGGTATCAATATGGGTACCAAATATCCTTAAGGATGTCCCTCCAAAGACTCTGTTCGAGGAAATAAGGGTCCAGAACCCAAAAGTCTCAACAGAGGAATGGAGGGTAATTAACCAAAACCCTGGTGGTGGAGGTCAGAGAGAAGTTCCTGAAGGCAATGCGAGAGCAAGGCCTGAAACTGTTTTTAGGGTTCTCGCAGGTCGCCGTCAAGGTAATCAAAGACCTTAAAGGCAATAATGGCAGCAAGATGGGGACTGGAAGTGCTGCAGATTAACTTGCAGCACAGTAAAGGGGCCACTGCTGCCCTGAGCCGTCGCCTGGGGAGACAGGAGGTGGACGTGGCCCTGATACAAGAACCCTATTTATACAAAGGGGGTGTATCGGGCCTCGGTGGTACTGGAGGTAAGCTGATTTATGCTAGAAATCTAAAAAACACCACAACATGCATTTATGTTAGAAATGGAATACCTTTCATACCAATGATGGATTTTTGTTCCAGGGACTTGGTGACCATCAGGATGCAGCAACATGAGGAAGGTATCACGAGGGAAATTGTTTTGGCCTCAGCATACCTTCCTTACGAAGACAGCTCTCCTCCTCCTTTGGAAGTGAGGAGACTGACAGAAGCCTGCCATCGGCAAGGATACGAACTGTTGGTGGGATGTGATACCAATGCCCACAATCTATCGTGGGGCAGCAAGGACACCAACAGTAGAGGTGAGCACCTTCTTGAATTTCTCCAATCTAACAACTTGGAGATCCTGAATAAGGGTGATGAACCTACATTCAGGAATAGTAGAAGGGAAGAAGTAATTGGCATAACTTTTGGTTCCATGATGATGGGAAGTTACGTCAAACAGTGGCATGTGGTCCTGGAGCCATCCTCATCAGATCACATGTATATTAAATTCAAGGTTGAAATAGGAACCAGAGAGACCATGGCCTATAGGAATCCCAAGAAAACGGACTGGGAGACATATAGGAGAGACCTTGACTTCAACCTATCGGAAATTAAAACTTCGATAAGGAATCCAGCAGAGTTTGAGGAAATATCAGAGGCCATAACCTCTGCTATAGTGACCTCATACCAGGACAACTGCCCAATCACCAAGAAGTGCACAAATAGGAATGTGCCTTGGTGGAATAATAACCTGGAAATGCAAAGGAAACAAGTACGAAGACTGTCTAACCTTGCGAGGTGCAAAGGACAATGGGAAAAGTATTGTGAGGCCCTTGTCAATTTCAACCTTGCCATCAGACGGGCAAAGGAGGCATCCTGGAAGGTATTCTGTGAGGAAGTGAAGGGTACAGCTGCTCAAGCGAGACTTCATAAAATCCTCACTACGGTACCAACTAACCCAGTAGGAACAATGAGGAAGGAGGATGGGGAGTATACAAAGACAGCACATGAAACGCTGGAACTGCTCCTCAAGACTCACTTTCCTCAATATACTCTGGGGGATAACTCAGACTAGTATGTGATTCCTGAGAGACAACGGTTCTCAGGTATTTGCAAAGAGGACTGGGATCTGGCCAAGGAGTGTGTCAATTTCAGTAAGGTCCGATGGGCGGTGGGAACATTTCAACCGTTCAAGTCACCTGGCCTCGATGGAATCTTTCCAGCTCTCCTGCAACAAGCGGGAGAAAATCTTATTAGATTCCAATGCAGCTTATTCAGGGTTAGCCTAGCAGCAGGAGTCATTCCCAATGCCTGGAGGGCAGTGAAGGTTGTCTTCATTTTAAAACCAGGGAGAATTGATCATACCAAGGCCAAGGATATGAGACCAATCAGCCTGTCCTCCTTCATTAAAACATTGGAAAAGCTGGTTAATGTGCATGCTGGAGAAAGGAGGTTAAGTAGGGCTCCTCTACATTCAAACCAACATGCATATCAACCAGGTAAATCATGTGAGACAGCTCTCCACCAACTCATTGGGAAGGTGGAGAAAGCACTACACTTTCAGGAAATAGCCCTCTGTATCTTCCTGGACATCGAGGGGGCTCTTAGCAACACGAGCTTCGATTCCATGGTTAGGACAGCAGAGGTGCATAACATAGGGACCACTATATGTAGGTGGACTAGAGCCATGCTCAGTGGAAGAAAGGTAGAGGCTACCATGATGAATGAAAAAATGGTAATCAACACCACTAGGGGTTGCCCACAAGGAGGAGTTCTTTCCCCTTTATTCTGGAATCTAGTGGTGAATGATCTCATTGGAGAATTAAACTCTAGGCAGTACTTTTGCCAAGGATATGCAGATGATCTTGTCATAGTAATACTTGGCAAATTTGCTGACACAGTGAAGAATATGGCACAAGATGCATTGGACATTGTGCAAGACTGGTGCAGAAAACAGGATCTGGGGGTTAGTCCTAAGAAGACTGTTGTACCATTCACAAGGAAACGTATCCAACACTCAAGTTGGAATCTAAAGCTTTCCAATGAAGGGGACAGTGAAATATCTAGGGGTTACCCTAGATGAGAAACTGACATGGACCCCTAACATTAGGAATATTTTCTCCAAGGCAAAAGGTACTTTAGTAAGTACCAGGAGAGCTTGTGGAAAAAATTTGGGCCTGAGCCCCAAGGGTATGCACTGGATATACACCACAGTGATTAGACCCAGGATCACCTATGGGCCGGTTGTGTGGTGGAAGAAGGTAGAACAGCAGGTTGCTGCTAAGGAGCTTGATAAGGTGCAGAGACTAGCCTGCTTAGCCATAACAGGCGGAATTAGCAGCACACCAACTGCTGGGATGGAAACCATGCTGGATATGCCCCCATTACACCTTTGGGTCAAGATGGAGGCAGCAGCTGGTGCATACAGACTCAAAACTGGCAACAACTGGAACTCTTTGGGATATCCAGAATCTCACACTAAAATAGTGAGTGAGGTAAATATAGGAAAGGTTGGGGAAATGCAAGCCGACTATATTACAACCCCAAACTGCTTCAACAAGCCTTTCAGTATAACAATTGGAAGTAGGGAGCAGTGGGAGAAAATAGTTCGACACCATACGGAGGATATTGTCTGGTTCACTGACGGGTCAAAATCAGACCAAGGCGTTGGGGCCGGGGTATACAGGGTACAGCCAAGTCTGGAGGGTGTCATCTCTCTAGGGAAACTGGCCTTAGTATTCCAGGCCGAAATCACTTCCATCAGGGCATGTGTGGAGGAGAATTTGCGTAGGTGCTACAAAGATCATAGTATCTATATCCATTCAGACAGCCAGGCAGCCCTGAGATCACTGGCAGTTCCTGCAACAAGGTCTAAAATTGTTGCAGAATGCCACAGGTTTCTGGTGGAGCTGGAGGAAATCAATAGAGTAAACCTATTGTGGGTCCCTGGCCACTCAGGGATCAATGGCAATGAACATGCCGGCAGATTAGCCAGGATGGGGGCAGAGACTCCATTTATTGGACCGGAGCCTGTCCTGACAATCACCAAGGCAATGATAAAATTGGAGCTACGTAACTGGCTCAGAAGACAGCACGTAGAATATTGGACCAAAGTCTACCAACAAAAACATGGCAAGGTAATGATGCCAAAGCCATGTTTTAAAAGAAGCTCTGCAATCCTGGGCCTGAACAGGAGAGAGATTAGACTCATGGTTGGATTGCTGACAGGCCTTGGGAATTTCAAAAAACACCTACATACAATGGGAATAACAGAAGAGAACCCTAAATGTAGGATCTGTGATGACAGTGATGAAACTGCATCACATCTAATCTTCGAATGCATTGCATTGGAGAGTAAAAGGCACACAACATTTGGGACAACTAGACCCGAAAAAATTGTGTCTGATTAAGAACTGGTAAAGGGACTCCTTGCACTGTTCAAGGGCATTGGTTGGCTTTACTAGATATACAGGGAGCGATACCGCACAATAAACTTAGTTTCGGTGCGGGCAGTGGCGGGTTGGACCAAGACTATTTTGGCTTCCCTGGAAAAATCAAATCAAGCCACTACGCATTTTTTGATTAAAATTCAGAGAAAAATGTGTGTAATTTAGTATTATCATCTTCATATAACATAAATGATTTAAACAATTAACATGAGCAAATTTCTCAGGTGGCCTCGATGTTATCTGTTATGTACTCGTGTTAATTGACAGTGATGAGTGATATGAGCTACAACATCAGCCAGTCAGCCTAACTATAGCATTTGTACAGTGAAAGCTATGGTTCTTTGATGTATGCCCAACCAGAGGGTCAGTATTGCCTGGAAAGAGTTGTGACCACTTACTGGCCAGGTGACTCCAGTGCTAGTGCAATGTGAGCCATATTTATGTATATATTTTTCACGTTTCCTAGCATATTTCTTAAAAGTGTACTCCAAACTTACATTTTATCTTACCCACATAATATAAGATACATTCTGTAGTGAATATGATTTAGGAAGTTGGTAGTAGCTCATATGTGCATCCCATTATCAGTTGCTTGTGTTGGCTTGGTGCAGCAGTTGAGTACCCTTACACCTATTTTTTGTAGCCAAATAGTAATCAATTAGTAAAATCTTTGTCAAAAAACCTACAGCAGTTCCTGAGACTAGTATTAAGATACAGATAGAAAACATGTCACGATATTTGAATTAATAGTACAGATGAATGATTCTGAAAGGATTTGCAATTAGCTGTTATACAGAAATGGCATTTTCTCAATGGTGGGAGAATTTGTTTCATCATAGGACAGCTAGTTTGTGTGAAATATTTGCAAATTATATACATAAACCTTTCTCATGAATCTATCTATTTGTGAAAATGGTTTCAAAATCCCTACGGTAGTTCTCGATATTAGCACAAACATACAGACAGAAACTGTGGTGGAAGGTTTAATGTATGTGTGGATATGAAAATGAAAGAGTCCTAAGCTACATACAGTCCTGGCTGTAGAGGTATTTAAAAAAGGCCTTCATAGTATCAATTCTAAGACATTCATTAGACTTTAGATTCAGGAACTCTATGATCAAATGAACACACAGAAAACACAATAAATTGAAGGACATATCCTGTTAAATAAAATTTAAAATGCCATATATAATAAAGTGATAGCGATGATATTTAATGACATCGATGAATAAAACTTCAAAGTAACTGAAGTGAAGTTGAAGACATAAAATCAAAATTTTGGGGATATAAAACACAAGACAAAAGCCAATAAGATACATAGTATAATATTCTATTAAGGTAATTTAGAGCATTATTTATATGAAGGAAATAAATAAATCACACCACTTGCAAATCATGCAACTGATGTTCAGATGGGATAAAGATGCCTACACTTCAGTGCTGACATGGGAAGCAAATTCACTTGTTGCTACTGTACACATTTTCAATTTGTAGAAATCTTAATACAGAGAAAGAATCTTAAGAAAACCGTAACATAGTGTTTGATCCAATTATCTCAGTGTCAGGTAATGGTAATTACAGATGTGCCATGCCCAATTCTAATAAATGACATTTGGAGCAAACTTATTTATTTATTTAAATTTATTTGCTTTTTCAGTAAAAGAAGAATACACAGTATAAGTCTTAAGAAATTTTGTTTATAGTAATAAATTGCATTTCTCTGGATTAACTAAGTGCCTTTTTGAAATAAAATACAAATCAAACATCTGAAATACATATATGTTTAGAAACTGACTATTGTGCAAGCCAAGTAAACATCACATATACAAATCATAAATTTCGACTAACCTGCCAACAATTTGCTGATGGAAATAATAGAATAGCTCACCAGCTCGATCATTTTTCAATATCTCAGAGGGTCCATCAGATGGGAAAAAAATGTGCCAATACCAATGAGCTAGATTTATCCCTACATCCTCTCTGAAGTAGGCCACCCGATGCTCAGGTTCAAGGTTAGAAGCAGTGTAATCCATTGGAATCTCAATAGGAGTCTGTAAAGGGCATTCAAGATAAATATAAACAGCGCACAATACAAGATTTAATTTGTAGATATTGTTTTTTGTACAGTGACATATCTTAATAATACTCTAACAACACTTTGCAGAATTTGCAAATTATATTGAAATGAAAGTGTACTATAGAAATAATGTGATGTATCTATCTGCACGTATAATGGCTTACACTAAGATGATTTGAACAATTACTGTAAATTAGAGCCCAAAGAATGTGTGTGTGCCATAAAATAATGCTACAAGAAGTACTTAATATTGCCAAATAAAATTTAAATTGTGGTTCAGAATGTGTTTCAACGCTCAGTATCTTGCCTGCAGAAATTTAAAACTTTAGACAACAATAACTAGTGATGGCAGTTACCTAGCTGAAATACTATTCAAGTTTTGCATGAATTTTTGTGGCTTAGTCTCGACCATTTGAAGTGTGCAAATGAATGACCATAAAATTATTTTCCTTGCTTTCACTTTTAATAAAGATGATAAAACTGGGCAGCAGGCTTATAAATAATTATTATAAATTGTGTGTGTGTGTGTGTGTGCATGTTAACATTAGCAATAGTCATAATTCTCATAGTGTATGTTAGTATACTTCAAAGACACTAGCTTCTTTCACCTGTTAATGTACTACTTGACTTATTCATTATGCATGAAGATTATACTTCTTGGTTAATTTACCATACTCACTGTATGATTAAATGTATGAATGGATGAATACAATGTAATTAAAAATTGTCAGGATACAAAATCATGTATTACTTCAATCCACTCCATTACTATCAATAAATGTCAGGAGACAAACTTAATGGCAGTAGTTAATATAGCACTTGACAGACTTACTTTTGATTTATGCTTCAGGCTTTGGAAAAATAGCATAGTATAGTGCAGACTGCTTTTTTCTCAATGTGTCAGTTGCCTACCACTTGAAAGCTAAAGGCTACTTATTTCATATGAGAGCAAGGTTCTGACATCTTGCTATAATGGACCTATGCCTCAATGTGTGCTATCCCAGATCTTAAGTGATCTAAGCTACTATCTGTCAACTGACAAACGCTGCCTTTTGTTGCCTATTTATAAAATTAATTAGAATGAAGTAGCAGCAGTTTGCAACAACTGTTTGGAGTGTTCTTTGGAGAAGATGAGAAAATTCACTGACTAAACGAGCAGAAAATAAGTGAAGTGGCTTTGCTCTGATTGCAATACTCCTCTCTGTATGTCAAAACACTGACTTTTCCACATTTTCATCTAATTATTTTTGGCACGAAGTAAGCTGACACTTGGTGTGGAGGTTTATGGAAAATATCGTAAATGGGGAATGCCTTTTCACTCACTCCCAGGGAGAGAATCCACTGCATCAATTGTCAACAAAATTTATGCTACTAGTATCTGTAAAATTGCTGAACAACTCAATTTTCAATTTGCACTATTTTAAAGAATAATTATAACATTAGTCATCATTAACATACAATTTGTAACCTTTGAAAGAACTAAAATAAATACAAAAAACTAAGACTAAAGCTTGGTTTTGTATAAAATGTGTTTCCCATTAAGAAAAATCAAAAACATATGTGCCAGTAAAATGGCAATGATGGCACAAATGGCTCATCCTCTGAGCTCCAATAATGCAAGTGGCTGATTCTCAAAGTGTTAAGTTTTGAAAGAGAGTCAAATATTCTATGACTTTAAAAATTAACCACACATGATCAGACATAATCCATCTTGAGTAAAAGGAAATATACTTTAATGATGTTTTGACATCATTCATGATATTTACCACTACCTGCTACACATGTAAACAGCTGTAACATCACGCTCACTGAAAGCAGTTTGTTGTTAGAAAGAATTGTACAGTATGCTCTCTAAAGCCTCTGACATAGATTGTTTATATCCAGTGCCCTTTCACTTAATTATATTTGCGTGAACAAATTTTAGTGTCTCTTGGTGTAACTTTCATGTTTTAATCAGTACTTAATCAAGTTTTTACGATTTCTTTTTTTACCATGGGTGAGAAGTGTGTGACATGCCATAGGATCGTTAGTTCCGGGATGTGGTGTATAGTTGTAGTGGTTTCTTTCATTGGGGCGAATGTAGTGGCGTGGGAAATGGGGATATAAATGAGGCTGACCAGTGGTTTTGTAGGATCTGCAATAGAGATAGGAAAATAATGCAACAGGAGGTGAAAATTGCAGCTCTTCAAGCTGAATTAGATAAGGCAAGGGAGACTCTGAGCAGGTTAAGGAGGGAGAAGGGTGATCAGCGGTGGGAAGTGGGAACAGGTAAGAGGGAGAACAGGCTTAGGACAGTTTCAGACAGCTTTGTCCTTAATGTGAAAAATAGATTTGACCTGTTGCCTCAGTCAGAATCGGATGAGCCTCATGTAGCTGAAGCTGTAGAAAGGACACAACAGACTTTCAAGAAGGATTTGAAAAAGGTAGGGAAAACAGTGAAAAGAAAGAAAGTCTTGTTGTTAGGTAGTTCCCATGGTAGAGGTGTTGGCCAACTACTGCAGGAAGAGTTAGGACCAGAGTACCAGGTCACAAACTTTTTCAAACCAAATGCGGACCTGGGTCAGGTAATAGAGGATATAAGTTCATTTTATGTAAAGATTTCACAATGGAGGTATCGTGGTTATAGTGGGTGGTTCAAGAAATAGCATTGACAGAAACTGTGAATATTCTATTCTGGTGGAGATATCATCGGCAACAAAGCATACTAGTGTGTGGTTTTTATGTCTTGAGTTGCCATGATTGGCCTCATTTGAACTCTTCTGTCAGGAGAGTAAACTTGGAGTTGGAATGGCTACTCATGTCAGATATGGGGTCCCATATTGGTTTGATTCCTGTGGATGATATCTGTAGGTGGGACTACACTAGGCATAGCCTTCACCTCAACAGGAAAGGGAAGGGAAAACTGTCTGGGTTGATTGCAAGTAACTTACGGGGAGGCACTGTCACAAATGGTAAAATACCAGTGGTTAAAGGTGTCAGAGGGATGCCTTTTTTAGGATAAGGAGGGGGAAAAGAAAACCAGTTTTGAGAGAGCTTGGAAGACACCCTCAGTCTGGAAAAGCAGATAAACAGGAGATTTTAGCAAACAATGTTTAACAGAAAGTACTCAGAAACTTCCAGTAAATCTTAGTCAAGCCGTTAGTATGCAATATCAGTTACCTTTATTACATCAAAATATTTCAGGACTCAGAAATAAACTTGATGAACTACTCATTTGTATTGATGAAATAGATTCATCTAACCCAATTGACATAATTTGCCTCTCTAGACATCATGTGGCCACTGGTATAGATATGTTAAACATTCCAGGATTTAATTTAGCTTCATACTTCTGTAGAGTAAATATGGAGGGAGGAGGAGTTGCCACATTCATTAAAAACTGCTATAAATTCAAGAATATTGATATAAGTAAATTCTGTATAGAGCAGCATTTAGAAGCTTGTGCAACAGAAGTAGAATTCCATAACAGATGCTATATAATAGTAACTATTTACCGAGCACCTGCAGGAAATTATAATCTCTTCCTAAATCATCTAGAAGCTCTATTGGATTATTTAACAATAAGAAATAAAGAAATCCTACAGTAAAAATTTATTGCAGTCAGTAACTTTGTCTTTCAACCAAACACATACCGTAAACTTTCCAACTGTTGTTGTTGTGGTCTTCAGTCCGGAGACTGGTTTGATGCAGCTCTCCACAATACCCTATCCTGAGCAAGCCTCTTCATCTCCACATAAGAACGGCAACCTACATCTGTCTGAATCTGCTTACTGTATCCATCTCTTGGTCTTCCTCTGCGATTTTTACCCCACAAACTTCCCTCTAATGCTAAATTCACAATTCCTTGATGTCTAAGAATGTGTCCCACCAATCTATCCCTTCTTTTAGTCAAGGTATGCCAGAAATTTCTTTTCTCCCCAATTCTGTTCAGTACCTCCTCATTAGTTACGCGATCCACCCACCTAATCTTCAGCATTCTTCTGTAGGACCATATTTCATACGCCTTAATCCTCTTCCTGTCCACACTGTTTATCGTCCATGTCTCACTCCCATACAAGGCAACACTCCATACAAATGCCTTCAGAAAGGACTTTCTTAGGCTTAAATCAATATTCGATGTTAACAAATTTCTCTTTTTCAAAAACGCTTTTCTACCCATTGCCATTCTGCATTTTATATCCTCTGTACTGCGACCATCATTTGTTATTTTACTGCCCAAGTAACAAAACTCATCTACCTCCTTTATTGCTTTGTTACCCAATCTAATTCCTTCAGCATCACCTGATTTTCTTACACTGCACTCAATTACCCTAGTTTTGCTCTTGTTAATGTTCATCTTATATGTACCTTTCAGCACACTGTCCATTCCGTTCCATTGCTCTTCCATGTCCTTTGCTGTATCTGACAGAATTACTATGTCGTCGGCAAAACGCAATGTTTTTAATTCTTCCCCCTGAACTTTTATTCCTTCACCAAATTTCTCCTTGGTTTCCTTTATAGCTTGTTCAATGTATAAATTGAATAACATTGGAGAAAGGCTACAACCCTGTCTCACTCCCTTCCCAACCACTGCATCCCTTTCATGCCCTTCAACTCTGACAACCGCTGTCTGGTACAAGTTGTAAATAACCTTACGCTCCCTATATTTTACTCCTGCTTGCTTCAGAACTTGAAAGAGTTTATTCCAATCAACATTGTCAAAAGCCTTCTCCAAATCTACAAAAGCTAGAAATGTAGGTTTGCCTTTTCTTAATCTATCTTCTAGGATAAGCCGTAAAGTGAGTATTGCCTCCCGAGTTCCTACATTTCTCCTGAACCCAAACTGATCTTCCCCGAGGTCGGCTTCTACCAGTTTTTCCATCCTTCTGTATATAATTTGTGTTAATATTTTGCAACCATGACTTATTAAACTGATGGTTCTGTAGCTTTCACACCTGTCTGCACCTGCTTTCTTTGGAATGGGGATTATAACATTTTTCTTAAAGTCTGAGGGTACTTCGCCTGTCTCATACATCTTACACACCAGGTGAAACAGGTTTGTCATGGCTGGTTCTCCCAGAGACTTCAGTAGCTCTGATGGAATATCATCTACTCCAGGGGCCTAATTTGACTTAGGTCTTTCAGGGCTCTGTCAAATTCTTCTCTCAGTATAGTATCTCCTATTTCATCTTCGTCTACATCCTCTTCCCTTCCTACAATATTGTCTCGAAGTTATTTTCCTTTGTAGAGCCTCTCTAAATACTCTTTCCACCTTTCAGCTTTCCCTTCTTTGCTGAGAACTGGTTTTCCATCCGTGTCCTTGATATTCATAGAGCTGTTTTTCTTATCTTCAAATGTTTCTTTTATTTTCCTGTAGGCTGTATCTAGTTTTCCCCTATTTATACATTCTTCTACATCCTTGCATTTGCCTTCTAGCCACTCCTGCTTAGCCATTTTGCACTTCCTGTCAATCTCATTTCTTAGTTGTCTGTACTCCATTTTGCCTGTTTCATTTACTGCATTTTTATATTTTCTCCTTTCATCGATTAAATTTAGTATCTCCAGTGATATCCAACTATTTTTTGTAGGTCTTGCTACTTTCACTATTTCATCTCTCAATTTTACCCATTCCTCCTCTACTGTTTTATTTTCCCTTGTTTCTGTCAATTGTTGCCTAAAGCTCCCTCTGAAATTCTTAAGAACCTCAGGTTCCTTCAATTTATCCAGGTCCCATCTCCTTGTTTTCCTACCTTTTTGCAGTTTCTTCAGTTTCAGCCTACAGTTCATAACCAACAAGTTATGGTCAGAGTCTATATCTGCCCCTGGGTATGTCTTACACTGTAAAACCTGGTTCCGAAATCTATGTCTTACCATTATAAAATCTATCTGGTATCTCCTGGTCTCTTCCATGTATACAACCTTCTTTTGTGATTCTTGAATCAGGTTTTGTTATAACTAAATTATTTTCTGTGCAAAATTCTACCAGGCGGCTTCCTCTTTCATTCCTTTTGCCCAGACCATATTCCCTACTATCTTCCATTCCCTTCCTTGTCCTACTACCGAATTCCAGTCTCCCATAACAATTAAGTTTTCCTCTCCCTTAATTGTCTGAATAATTTCCTTTAGCTCCTCATATATTTCTTCTATTTTCTCATCATCGGCAGAGCTAGTTGGCATATAAACCTGTACTCCTGTTGTCGGTGTTGGCTTCGTATCTATCTTGACAATGATAATGCGATCACTGTGCTGGTCATAGTAGTTTACCTGCATTCCTATTTTCTTCTTCATTATCAATCCTACTCCTGTGATACGCCCAATTGATTTTGTATTTATAATCCTGTACTCACCTGACCAGAAATCCTATTCATCCTGCCACCGAACTTCACTAATCCCCACTATATCTAACTTCAACCTATCCATTTCCCTTTTTAAATTTTCTAATTTTCCTACTCGATTAAGGGATCTAAAATTCCACGCTCCGACCCGCAGAATACCAGTATTGTCTTTCCTGATGATCACATCCTCCTGAGTAGTCCCCGCACGGAGATCCAAATGGGGGACTATTTTACCTCCGGAATATTTTACCCGAGAGGATGCCATCATCATATGTTCATACAGTAGAGCTGCATGTCCTCGGAAAAGATAACGGCTGTAGTTTCCCCTTGCTTTCAGCCGTTCGCTGTAGCTGTGTGGCAAAGCCACATTAGCTGATGTTACAAGGCAAGCTCAGTCAATCATCCAGACTGTTGCCCCTGTAACTACTGAAAAGGCTGCTGCCCCTCTTCAGGAACCACACGTTTGTCTGGCCTCTCCACAGATACCCCTCCACTGTGGTTGCACCTAAGGTACGGCTATCTGTATCGTTGAGGCACGTAAGCCACTCCATCTCGGCAATGTCTGTGGTTCATGATACTAACACTAGGAGAACTAAAACCTTTAGGACAGCAGTTGATAATATTTTTATAGACAAATCAAAGGAACGAAATCATATCACAAAACCAATAATAAATGGCTTATCAGATCACGATATGCAGCTCCTTGTTTTAGGTATAGATTCTAAACAGATTAAGAAGACTGCAAAATGTACATACAGGAGAGTAGTCAACCCACCAAAAATTCAACATTTTAGAAAACTCCTCAAAGACATGAACTGGAAAGATGTATATAGTGCTCATGGCATGAATGAAAAATATAACGTATTCATTAATAGTGTTAGTATTATGTTTGAAAACTATTTTCTCTAAAAGTAACTCGAATAAAACAGAAGTCTATAATAAAATCATGGATTACACAAGGAATAAAGATTCCATGTAATACAAAAAGGAAAATGTATCTATCAGCCAAGAGTAGTTGCAATGATGATGATTTAACTAAATATAAGGAATACTGTAAAATATTAAAAAAATTTATTCAGGCATCTAAACATATACACTATGAAAAGAAGATAGCAACATCAGGAAACCAAATAAAAACAATATGGGATATAGTGAAAGAGGAGACTGGTAGAACCAGAAAGTAACAAGAGCAGGTAGCATTAAGAATACATGAGACATTAGTAACTGATGGACATAGGGTGGCAAATCTATTTAACAAGTACTTTATATCTGTTACTGATAGTATGGTATTGTCTGGGTTAGTAAATAATGCCCTTGATTATTTGAAACTAGCATTTACAAATAACTACATGTACATGAATATGTCACTCACTTCACCACAAGACATAACTTCCATAATAAAATCTTTAAAAACAAAGCATTCTAGTGGTTATGATGAAATATCAACAAACTTAATTAAAGTGTGTTCTTGTGAACTTAGCACAATTTTAAGTTATTTGTGTAACCAGTCTATTATAATGGGAACATTTCCTGATTGGCTAAAATATGTGAATATTAAACCTCTATTCAAGAGGGGGGATAAAGAGATACCATCAAACTACAGACCCATTTCACTTTTGCCAGCATTGTCAAAAATTCTAGAAAAGGTAATGTACAAGCAGCTTCTCAACCACTTAACCTCTAATGGCATATTGTCTAGAACACAGTTTGGATTTCTGAACGGTTCCGATATTGAGAAGGCTATTTACACTTACAGTGAGAATGTACTTAATTCATTAGATAATAAATTGCAAGCAGCAGGTATTGTGATTTGTCAAAGGCATTTGATTGTGTGAACCATAACATCCTTTTAAGTAAATTAGAATTCTATGGGGTCACGGAAAATACTGCAAAATGGTTCCAGTCGTACCTCACTAACAGGAAACAAAGGGTGTCAGTGCAAGTGACTATTGAATTAAGCCAACAGTCATCATTGGATAGGGAAGAAATTACATGTGGTGTCCTACAAGGATCCATCTTAGGGCCATTGCTTTTTCTTGTGTATATTAATGACCTCTCAGCAGTTATACTACCAGAAGCAGAGTTCGTATTGTTTGCAGATGATACAAGTATTCCAATAAAAAGTACGTCAAGCTTAGTTATAGAAAGGTCAGCTAATGATATTTTCATGAACATTAATAAATGGTTTAAAGCCAACTCATTGTCATTAAACTTTGAAAAGACTCACTACATGCAGTTCAGAACATGTAAGAGATTTCCCGCCAGCATATGCATTAAGTATGAAGAAGAGCAGATAGAAGAGGTTGACAGTATTAAATTCCTGGGATTACAGCTTGATAATAAATTTAGTTGGGAGGAGCACACCACAGAACTGCAGAAACGACTCAACAAATCTGTATTTTCAATGCGAGTGTTATCAGACATAAAAATAACAAAGCTTGCATACTTTGCTTACTTTCATTCCATAATGTCACATGGTATAATATTTTGGGGTAACTCTTAAAGTCAGTCAAAAGTCTTCAGAGTCCAAAAACGTGTAATACGTATTATTTGTGGAGTAAATTCACGGACGTCCTGTAGAAGCCTCTTCAAAGAACTGGGTATATTAACTACTACCTCTCAGTACATATATTCCTTAATGAAATGTGTCATAAATAATATATCCCTTTTCCCAACAAACAGCTCCATTCATACATACCATACTAGGAATAAAAAAGATCTACACAAGGCCTTAAAAGCACTTACTTTAGTTCAAAAAGGGGTCCACTACTCAGGAAACACATCAAGTATAAAAAATTTAGCTACAAATAAAGATCAGTTTAAGAGGAACCTAAAAGACTTTCTAGTGGCCAACTCCTACTCCATTAGTGAATTTCTAAATCAACTTGTAAATTTTGTTTCTTGACATGTTCCACATCCATGAGGATCCCCTCAACATGTATCTATGGAACGAAAAACTAATCTAATATATTCTTGCTGTTGGCACTTCATAATGAATCATCTACAGTATTTAGGTGTTATTCTCTGATTTGTGTTTTACTGCTGTAATATTATTTGACAGTAGTGCAATTAAATAAAATTCTTCATTAAGAATCAGTTCTTAGCAGTCAAAAACAAAAATTTAACTGAAAACAAAACCAACAAAAGATACCTGGAATTCTAAAAAAATTCCCGAATTTTTCCTGGATGAAAATGTGTCCAGATTTCTCCCAGAATTCCCAGTTTTCCTAGGGCAGTGTGCACCTTACGAAAGGTGCAGATCGACATCTGGGAAAGTCGCATGTTGAGTTGAGAAGAACCAGGTGTATTGAGGTTACCAACAAAATAGGTAAGGTTGTGACTGTCATGAAAATGTCCTCAGTGATCTGAATCAAAACAGAAGTTTCAAGTGTTGACTGGTGAAGTATATAACAAGACGGCTGGTAAATAAATCATCATGGGGTGGTGGCATACATGTAACCATTGAAGATTAGTGGAGGAGGCTGGTTTTTTCACAGAATCAGCTTTCTTCATAATTTACCTGATTAAATATAGATGACGTAATATTGGATAGCATAAAGTGTAGAGTGATAGTATACAATTAAAGGATGTGTCTCTCAAATAATGGCTTCAGTCCACACCCCTGAATATTTTCCTCTTTGATGGGATCTATAAAACACAGAGTTGATGAATGAATGGATGGAAGAACACCTTAGAACAATAGTTTAATCTAAATTGGTTAAATTAATGGAGCAAGGAGCCAATTACACAGTGTGAAACTAAACAGTAAAAATTAAACAATATATTTAAAAAAAACTGTTCCCCATAAAATAAGGATCTTACAGGGAGCAATTTATTTATTTATTCATTCAGATAGTTGATGTAAATCAATTGATACATGTTTACCTTTACATATAGGCCATTTTCACATTTTGAATTTACAGTACCAATATTATACATGATACTTCACAGTACAAATGGCAGGATTTTAGTTGTTGATTTTAACATGCCAATTTATATTGTTCAATTCAGTGCACTTACTGTTCAAATTACAGCATTATTTATTGGTGATATTTTCATTGATGATAGAAGTTAGATACTTTTATAGAACAAATGCAAAAAAAATTATTGGATAATACACAATATGTTACAAATTATGAATTGGTACATTGATGATTAGTCTACAGTAGGGTGACTAGACATCTCGTACTTTACGGGATCATCTCATTGTCCCGACAAAACACATACACTTATATCGTCCCATATACTTTAAATTAATATTCTTTAAAGTAATGTTAGCATAACCAATAGGAGAACACATGTAGTCATAATCAAGCAATGAAGGAAATAGGATTCAACTCAAAGGGAATGAGGCACAATTTTTAACGTAATTCTTGCATATGTTTCCATCACTTCAACCTTTGAGGGTGAACTTTTTTTATTTTAAATGCAAAAAAGCATAGGACATCCAAAATTGCTATAAGAATTTAAAAGAATACTTGGGCAATCCATTCTTTGCATTTATTAAAAAAAAAAAAAAAAAAAAAAAAAAAAAAAAAAAAAAAAAAAAAAAAAAAAAAAAAAAAAAAAACCTAATGCTTTCACACGACATGTGCAAGTCTTCAAACTATACAAGTTCAGTAATTAATAAATTTCATTCCATTCCATGATGGTGTTGGTGGCGGCGGCTGGTGCAGCAACAGTGTTAAATAATTAAAAAATGTTCAGTCTCTGTTGCAATATTTTATTATCCAATAACACGTTTCGCACTGTTAGCGCATCGTCAGACTGGAAAACGACAAATGTTTTGTTACAGTCCGTGTACCTGTACCTGGCGGGCAGCAAATCTAATGTGCTAAGGTGAGCCACATAATGTGGCTCACCTTAGCCACATTAGATTTGCTGCCCGCCAGGTACATGGACTGTAACAAAACATTTGTCTTTTTCCAGTCTGACGATGCGCTAACAGCACGAAACGCGTTATTGGATAATAAAATATTGCAACAGAGGCTGAACATTTTTTAATTAATAAATTCAGTAAAAGTAGACATCATGCTGAAAGAGACTGATTTGTTGGACATTTTATGTTTATTTCATGACATGTTAACTGATTATATCGCAAAATGGGGTTACTCTTTTCATGTGCTGGATGCATTTAACTAGTCTCAGCTTGAATATTCTCTTCTATTGAAGTCTGTTCAGTAAAGACTTAAAAATATACCTAATAATATAGTAATAAGGACAGTTTACAACTCACCGCAAAGACATGACGACAAGCTGCGACAGGCATATACAAAAGACACACACATACAACACTTTCAGCTATCAGCCATGGCCTTCTTCAGAAAACAGAACAATCACACAAGTACACAACACGGTCATACAACCATCACCTCCAGCTGCTGCACTTCAAATCACGCTCTGCAATGTATAAATCGCGGAGGGGAGGGGCCGGGGAGAGGGGATAGAAAGGTTGCGTCATGGTGGTGCGGATGGGTACAGCATGGCCTAAATGGGAATAACGAGATACAGCTTAGGAATGGAATGCAGAGACGGGTGAGAGGAAAAATTAAAATAAAATAAAAATAATAAAACAAGCAAAATAAATATATAATAAAAAAAACATGTGCACGCCACACATTTACACACACACACACACACACACACACACACACACACACATGCATGCACCACTCAAAATAAGGGAGGTTTAGGAAAGAGGTAGGAATTGTAAGGTGTGGAAAAAAGGGAAGTTATCGTAGGTTGAGGCCTGGATGACTTCGGGATCGGAGAATGTATTGTAAGGGTAACTCCTATCTGTGCAATTCAGAAAAGCTGGTGATGGATGGGAGAATCCAGATGGAATAGGTTATGAAGCAGCTATTGAAATCAAGCATGTGCTCTGCTGCATGCTGTGCCATAGGGCAGTCCACCTTGTTTTTGGCCACAGTTTGGCAGTGGCCATTCATCCTAATGGACAGCTAGTTAGTGGTCATGCCAATATAGAAATCTGCACAATGATTGCAGCACAGTTGGTAAATTACATGGCTGCTTACACAGGTGGCCCAGCCTCTGATTGGGTAGGATAAGCCTCTGACAGAATTGGAATAGGAAATGCTGCGTGGGTGGGTCTTGCAGTGGGGTCTTCCACAAGAATATGATCCCTGTGGCTACCCTAAGTAGAAGTATAGGTTGGAAATGAAAGTAAGTGGAAGCAATGAGAGGACTCCGTTCAGGACCTTGTCATCGCTAGTCACGTACTCACTAGGTGTGAGTCCCTGGGGACTTTGTCACTTATGGGTAGGAAATAAGTAATTTTTTCTTTAGTTTAGATTATAAGAGGAAAGTAATTGAATTTTACTGCAGCAGGTAGATTTGAACCACCATTCTCCCACATGCGATTCCAATGAATTACCAATGCACCACCTCATTCAGTAAGTTAATTAAAAGCAAGTGATTAGTGTATGAAATGATAAACCAATGTGTGGAATGAGGAAAAAATTACATTTTTTCATTTCAAAGTGTGCTGTCACCGTGTATTTTTCTTTCAGTATTTCCACAGCACAAATAATACTTTTGCCTGTTCATTTCAGGATATACAGTAGAACCTCGTTTTTACGCTTTTCAGGGGACTTCAGTGAAATGGTGTAAAATGCAGGAAAATGTAAAATGCAGGAAACAATGTTTTAAATGGAAAAATATGCTTACTGGATCAGCCTTGCATTTTCGTAGTTTATGTGTGATATATGTACATAATAGACATCTAAATACTCGCCAGGGAGTTGATTATACAATAAAGGTTATCCAAATCTTTACTATTTTAAGCGCCAGGAAAAACTGGTAATTTTATGGGAAGTGAAATTTCGTCAAAAATTTCTATTCATTATAATCAAGGACGCCACTATTTTAAGTGCCAGGCAGAACTGGTAATTTTATGGAAAGTGGAAATTTTTGACGTAATTTCAGTCATTATAATCGAGGATGCCGCTATTTTGAACGCCAGGCAAACTGGTAATTTTATGGGAAGTAGAAATTTTTGACGTAGGCCTTATTTCATTCATTATAATCGAGGACGCTGCTATTTTAAGCGCCAGGCAGAACTGGTAATTTTATGGGAAGTGGAAATTTTTGACGTAATTTCATTCATTATAATCGAGGACGCCGCTATTTTAAGCGCCAGGCAGAACTGGTAATTTTATGGGAAGTGGAAATTTTTGACGTAATTTCAGTCATTATAATCGAGGATGCCGCTATGTTAAGCGCCAGGCAAACTGGTAATTTTATGGGAAGTAGAAATTTTTTACGTAATTTCATTCATTATAACCGAGGACGCCACTGCTGGGCTATAACACATCTTCAAAATTACCTGAACCGCTTCGATAGATATCGTTTGGACGCCGCTGCCAGGCTATGTAACACATCTTCAAAATTACTGCCTTTTACCGGAATTAATTATTTACGTAGTAAAACTCCTACAGTTCCGTTAGTTTTGTATTTTTCGATGTTTCACACGACAATATTCGAGAATTTATTCGCGTTCTCGAGTACAAACATATGCATAAGTATTTTTGTGACGTTTGCATGGGATCGACATTTCTCACTTCAACAAAGCAACTGGTTCTGATTGTTTGAGTACTCGCCAGCCGCTCTGGCAAAGAATCTAGCGGAAAGACGAACTACACCGCCAACCGCCACAAATCAGCGTTATTCTCTCGTTAACAAACCGTTCTGTTTGTCTGAGTACATGCCAGGCGCTCTGCCAAAGAAGCTGGTGAAAAGAAGAACTACATTGCCACAAATCGGTGCGTCTTTAAGTCTACAACGAAACGCGAAATATACGTTTGAATAAACGCAAAGTGTCAAGAAACTCGAATGCGAATAATTTTTAAGCGCTATACTTTAAGGGGAAAGCCATACTAGTGTCAATGTATGTACATTACGTCATTTTTCTTCACGAACATGCTTTCAAAACGTGTAAAACGCGGGAAAAGCGTAAATATGTTAATGCAAAAACGAGGGTGAATTAACATTGTAAACATAGGAAATTTGATGGGACCGACAAAAAAAGGTGTAAATGGCGGGAAAACGTAAAAACCGAGAATTTAAAAACGAGGTTTTACTGTAATATACAGTTCAAGCTGTTCTTCCCACAAGGTCCAGCTAGTCTGTACCTCGTATTGAAAGAAAATAGTCGTTATAATCATACTAGTATCCGAAGTTGCTTGATATGTGTGGTGTCGCACAAGTACAAAGTGCGCGCCACCTGCTTTCGCCGCGCGCCGCCATGCACGCACGGCACGGCGTTCTTACGACGACAGCCACGAGCGCCCTCTGCTACAACTCCGCTCGTGGCCAGCACTGAACGTCATCGTTCACTTGGGACTGAGATAGCAACCAGTTAGGACCTTCGGAATCAGATAGGCACCATTGAAGACTTGGCTATCGAATAGGCACTAGGCAGGCTCTCTACTCAACTATGTATCAGCATTCTGCAGTATTATGTAAAAGTTAAGTATTGTATAAATTCTGTGCAATATATATCTCATTCTAATTTACTCTAGTGTTTCTAGTTTCTGGCTGCTTCCCTCCATACCTGCACCAGCGTGCTATCTTTATTCCTGTGTCGGTCTCATTCCACTCGGCCACCGACACCTACGACGGAAACGAGACACAAAAGCGGCGACGAGGCTGGGACACAAAAGTGGCGACGAGGAGTGATAGACGAACCTTGGACCAGCCCGCAGAAATTGCTCCCACCCACCCACCCTTATTATAAGATTTTTGGGGGAACATTCTCAGTTACATGTTTTGTGGACAATTTTTGTTGCAGAGCGTCCTCTTTCATATTGCATTTGTGTTTTGTTATAATTTACTTGTATGCGCTGCGCCTAATCAGTCAGCATGGCCACTACCCCGAACCCAAACTTAATGGAAATTATTCAGTTACAGACAGCGCAAATAACACAACTCCTGCAGGCTGTGGCCCAGCTCAGCGCAAGCAGCTAACCAACAACAACAGCCGCCGCTTCAGCAGCCCACACCTGCCGCCGCAACGCTTCCTACGTTTCGCCAGTACAACGAATGTGAGGAAGAATGGAGCGACTACTTCGCACAGTTTCAAGAACTCGTCGCGGCTCATCAAATTACAGGTCAGAAAGTGAAGCATCTGCTATTATCTGTGGTGGGCACCAACACCTTCGTGTTACTGAAAAAACTTTTCCCCGACGTATCTCCTCGTGATGTAGACTTTGAACAAATAGTAGAGGCACTAAATGCTCATTATGAGAGGAAAGTTCTCGTAGCTGCAGCACGGTACCGATTTTTCAGACTTAAAAAATTACCGCAGCAGTCACACCAAGAGTGGATTACGGAATTGAAGGGCTTAACCCGCAAATGTAAATTTACTTGCTCTTATGGACTTTCGTATAGTGACGTGATGTTGAGGGATGCGATTACGCAGAATATTCAGGACCCCAGAATTAGAGCAGCAATTCTGAAACAGTCTGACCCCTCATTAGACAGTGTACTGCAGCTTATAGATGCGCATGATACTTTTGACCTAGCAGATGTAGAAATGCAAAGCCACAGTGTTAATTCAGTGCGCCGCAACAGTCGCTTTCCTAGCCGTAGTTCTCAGTGTAGCACTAGTGATTCTTACAATAGTACAGGCCGTGCTGAACAGACAGTGAACAGTAGCCAGTGTAAAAGTGCGACGCAAAGGTCGCCCCGTCGTGTTAGAAACAGTGATTTGAATAATGGGCGCCAACGCTCATTTCAGAAAAATGTACGTAAATCTTGCCCCCAGTGTGTGTCTCGCCACAAGCGTGCTCATTGCCCTAGTCGCAACGCAACCTGTTATCAATGTGGCAAATCAGGACATGTACAGTCTGTGTGTATGCAAATTAAAAACTCAAAGAACGGTACCGTTAGAAACAGTGCTTCGCAGAGTGCGAGAACAGTTCATTCTGTAAATGTCATACACGCTGTGAACTTGAACAGTGCTTCGCTTGGTTCTCAGTTGCAAGAAAGTAGTTCTGCGCCTATGGCAAAACTACATAGTGCACCACGTAGCAAGCGCCGACGAGCGCATAAAACAGTGCAACGGAAAAGGGTTCGGGACAAGCAAAATGACTATGAACAGTGCATTCCTGTAGTGAAAATAGTGCCTTCTGCAACTGCTCCTTGTAATAGTGCCCAGTACTGTGTAGCTAGTGACAGTAGACATCAAATAGCTACTCAAAAGTGTAGTGCAGTAGTTAGTAAATCTGGAGTAGCTTCGCATGCTTGCGCGGACGCCGATCCGGCGGTAGTGCCATCTAGTGACAGTGTTGTCAATCCGCTGCGTGCCGAGTCTGCGCCGCTTACTTCACTACGCGGCCCGCGCAAGCGCAGCAAACAAACCGTAGCAGACGTTGCCCAAATTCACGCACCTGTCGAGCACCGCAAGCAAAAACTGTTTGTGACTCTTTTCATAGAAAATAAGACGGTGCAATTTCAGCTTTATACTGGTTCCGCTGTCACATTAATAAATAACGATACTTATGAACTTCTGGGTTCGCCAAAATTGTCGCCGTCACAGCAAGTGTTAACAGCTTATACAGGTCAAAATATTCCCGTGCTAGGAATGTGTAGCCTGCCCGCCTCTTTTCAAGGTGTAACAAAAACAGTTGCTTTTGTAGTTCTTCAGGCCAAATTGACACAGAACATTTTTGGACTAGATGCTTTTGACTTGTTTGGTTTATCAATTCAAAGAGATGTGCTTCAAATTTCGTCAATAGTGCCTCAGGATAAAATCAATGCATTGTGTGACAAATATAGTGACTTGTTTTCGCCGGAACTAGGTTGTGCAAAAGACTTCGTGGCACATGTAACTTTAAAAGAATCTGCAGTTCCAAAATTTCGTAAAGCTATACCAGTGCCTATCGCCTTGCATGATACAGTTGCCGAAGAACTTAAATGTTGGCAAGATAGTGGGGTGATTTCTCCTGTTTCTGCGAGTCAGTGGGCCTCGCCTATAGTAATTATACCCAAGCCATCAGGAAAACTTCGTCTCTGTGCAGACTTCAAATCAACAGTGAACAGTCAAACAATTGTAGACACTTATCCCCTGCCCAGACCTGACGAACTAATGGACAAATTAGGACAGTCTCGCTTCTTTTCCAAGATTGATTTAGCAGAGGCGTACTTACAGATTCCACTTGATGACGAGTCACAAAAGTTTTTCGTCATTAATACTCACATGGGCCTTTTTCAATTTCAACGCCTACCCTTTGGCAGTTCTTCCGCCCCCACTATTTTTCAGCGTTTTTTGGAACAGCTGACAGTTTCTGTACCGTGTTGTTCGAACTATTTAGATGATATTGTGGTATCCGGATGTACAGTTGAAGAACATTTAGCAAACCTGGAGTGCCTTTTCAAAGTTTTGACTGCAGCAGGTCTACGTTGCAATAAAGCAAAGTGAAATAGAGTACATAGGCCATGTGATTAATGCCCAAGGAATTCATCCCTTACAGTCACATCTTAGAGCAATCAAAGACTTGCCTCCTCCTAAGAATGTGCATGAATTGCAAGCAGTAATGGGAAAGCTTAACTATTATTTCAGATTTATTCCCAATGCCTCTCAGATTGCAGCTCCACTGCATCACTTACGTAGGAAGAATGTTCCTTTTGTATGGTCCAAAGATTGCCAGGTTGCCTTTGACAAATCAAAGACTGCACTACTCAGTGATGCATGTTTGATTCCCTTTGACCCACAGAAGCCTGTAGTGCTAGCAGTTGATGCCTCGTCGTACGGTCTGGGTGCAGTGATCTCACATCGTATTGGTTCTTACGATCGTCCTATTGCCTTTGCATCCAAGCTACTGACGCCGACGCAACAGAATTATAGTCAGATAGAAAAGGAGGCTTTAGCAATAATTTACGGCGTCACAAAGTTTCATCATTATCTCTATGGCAGAAAATTCTATTTGTTGACAGACCACAAGCCTCTCACATCGTTGTTCTCACCCACAAAGCCAATTCCGCCACGAACGGCACAAAAGCTTCAGAGATGGTCCTTGATATTGTCAAATGATCAGTATGAGATTTTGTACCGACCTACCACTAAACATGCCAACGCGGACACACTTTCCCGACTTCCGGTTGGCCAGGATGTATCATTTGATTCTTCAAAAATGGCATGTTGTCAGATAGACTCCAGAGATGCTTCCGCTGTCGCAGACTTTCCCTTTGAACTCTCGTCGAGTGGCACAGGAAACGGCTGCGGATGCAGACTTAAGTGTGGTAGCACGTTTTGTTCGCTCAGGGTGGCCTCCCAGAGCCAAAGACATTGAGCGGCCTCTGGTTAGACGTTATTTTGCACAACGTCATGCATTATCTTTAAGTCAGGGTGTACTGTTGTTACATACGGACAACGACCAAACAAGAGTGATTGTTCCTCGTTCCCTGCAACGAGAAGTGTTACGCCTCCTGCATCAAGGACATTGGGGTATTGTTAGGACTAAGCAACTGGCCAGACTTCATTGTACCTGGGTTGGTATGGACGCTCAGATAGAGAGCATGACGTCACAGTGTACTGTTTGTGCGGAGCATCAGGCGGCTCCTCCACAACGTTTCTCAGACTGGCCACGCCCCAAGGGACCATGGCAACGTTTACATATTGACTTTGCCGGACCTTTCTGTAATACCCAATGGTTAATTGTTGTAGACGCTTTCAGCAAGTTTCCTTTTGTGATTGCCATGAACTCAACGACAGCTTCTAGTACAATCAGTGCCTTAACATCAGTGTTTTGCATCGAAGGCTTGCCTGAAACTATCGTCAGTGACAATGGACCTCAGTTTGTTAGTGCGGAATTTCAACAGTTTTGTCGTGTGAATGGCATTCAGCATATTACCACTGCACCTTTTCACCCTCAGTCCAATGGTGAAGCAGAACGTTTCGTTCAAACATTCAAGTCTCACATGGAGAAGATGAAAGGTCAGCACTCCAGGCAGCAAGCTCTTCAAATTTTCCTGTCTACGTATCGATGCATGCCACGTGACGGCCCGTCTCCTGCCAAGCTGCTACACGGCCGCTGTCACCGCACTCTCCTTCACCTGCTGCAGCCTCCCACGCACCGAGTCAGTTCGTATGGCGCTACGCGTTTTCAGGTTTCTACGCCGGTGCTGTACAGGGTGTTTGCTGGAAACAAGAAGACATGGTTGCCGGGCACCATTCAACGCGTGCTTGGTCGCAATATGTTTGTTGTACGTTCTTCCACAGGGTCGGAGCTGCGGCGCCACGCAAACCAATTGCGCCTGCACAGGCCGTGCGATCCTGTCTCTGGTTTCTTGATTCCAGACCCAGTTCACCGCCAGACCCAGTTCACCACAGCCACATCGTTCATCCCCGGGCTACGAGATCCCGATGGATGTCGACGCGCCTCCTACGCAGTCGGCCCCTCCGCCTCTGTCGCCGCCTCAGCTGACAGCGTC
Organism: Locusta migratoria; assembly: GCA_026315105.1. Taxonomy (NCBI): domain Eukaryota; kingdom Metazoa; phylum Arthropoda; class Insecta; order Orthoptera; family Acrididae; genus Locusta; species Locusta migratoria. The sequence continues at coordinate 374,112,184 of CM048745.1, forward strand.
ACCGAGAAAGACTCCGGGACCCTGTAGGCCCCCCCAGCTTGGGCTACGCACCACAGAAGAAGATGACCTGCTCAATCTGGGCAGAAGCGTGCGCCCTTCCCCAGGTTTTGGCGGGTTCCCTGGAGGATCGCAAGGCGGATGCCGGGGCGCAGACGGCGTCTCGATCCCGGCCTCAGCTACGACGCCCGTCCCACCAGTAACGCCCCCGTCCAGGCCCTCCTCCCAGTGCCGACACCGTGGCCCTCAGCCCTACGCCACGACGGCGCGGCGGTTTGGGGGGGAGGGGTGTGGTGTCGCACAAGTACAAAGTGCGCGCCACCTGCTTTCGCCGCGTGCCGCCATGCACGCACGGCGCGGCGTTCTTACGACGACAGCCACGAGGGCCCTCTGCTACAACTCCGCTTGTGGCCAGCACTGAACGTCATCGTTCACTTGGGACTGAGATAGCAACCAGGTAGGACCTTCGGAATCAGATAGGCACCATTGAAGACTTGGCTATCGAATAGGCACTAGGCAGGCTCTCTAGCTCAACTATGTATCAGCATTCTGCAGTACTATGTAAAAGTCAAGTATTGTATAAATTCTGTGCAATATATATCTCATTCTAATTTACTCTAGTGTTTCTAGTTTCTGGCTGCTTCCCTCCGTACCTGCACTAGCATGCTATCTTTATTCCTGTGTCGGTCTCATTCCACTCGGCCACCGACACCTACGACGGAAACGAGACACAAAAGCGGCGACGAGGCTGGGACACAAAAATATGGTTATCAGGACACCTGGAAATTTTGTCCATATTTACATTTGACAGATAACTATTCTTTCCAATAACATTAAACTTTATTCTTTCTTCGTTAAGAACGACATCAGTTTTACATTTCTGATTCTGATATGGACTGAACAAAATCCTAATTAAGGATAACAATTGCTTTAAATCATAAAAACAACAGACAGTCATCTTCAAATAACCTGAATCTTCTGTCTTCCTTGGCACTGTGCAGCACTGTGGCAGTGAGCACAAATTCACCTGCCAAAACCTGCGGAAATAAATTCCGTCTGGCAGTATCTGCTCACACAGTGCCAAACCACTTATAACATAAACTATTTGAATATCTTGGGTCGAGCTAGAAACCAGTAGTGTACAATGTTACACTACAAAAGTTGAAGTGCTAGGTATATGAATGTTCAGATCCTTGCTTTTCAACTCTCTCTCCTGACCTATACATCTTTCCTTCCAGGGCAAAGAGAAAATAGTTTCCTTCTTTGTAAACGTCTGAACCCTATATTTCATTCATGACAACAAATTAATATTTATAACAGCTGGGATGTCTATTGGCAATTGGTTCTTGAAAGTTCTAGTTATGAGTTTTCTTCCTTCTTGTAGAGAAAAAACATTCATTATCTTACAAATTTCAATATTTCTCAAGTAACGTACCATTTGCATATGTTCATATCTTTTTCAAGCAAACAAGTTTCTTCTTAAAGAGATTCCTGGTGTTTCCATTTGCTATTTAAAGTCAGATGCTTTTATAAATATGAAACTACACTGTTACTTTTTAACTGATATAAATTTAAAAAAAAAGTCAGAATTTTAAAAATATGAACTCACACACCCTAAAACCAGGTGGCACAACATTTGCTTCTTGTCTTGCTTTTGGAAAAACTCCTCTGTCCATGAATTTTTCTGGAAAAATTTCAGCTACTGATGGCAATGGAAGGTTCTCTGTATCTTTCCTATGCACCATAGCAACTGATAATGCATATACAAGGAGATGTGGATTGACATGCTCTCTACAAAACACTGATGCTGAAATGAAGTCCTCTGTATTATTCATTCCTGGAACATAAAAAGCAAGAATTACCAATCTGAAACATTTTTTAAAGATAGGTTCTAAGCTCACCACAGTATTCATACATGGGTAGACCTATAAATTACATAAATAAATTAATAGAATGAGTTTGAGTTCATATTAATTTCCCACGTAATTGAAGAAAATCAATTGTACAAGCTGCTCTGTCAATATTATACTTATTTGTGAATGTGCATCATTCAAGCTTAGTGAGAAGGAGTCAAGCACTTATGGGATTTTTTTTAAGTTAACAGAATGACATCTATGTGTGTGTGTGCGCTTGTGTGTATGTGTGTGTGTGACTTAAGGCATGTGGCATTCCTATTTACATCCTGCTACAGAAATTATAATCCTATGGCTGTAAGATAATACTTCAGTTATCATTACCTCTTATTTGAGTAACAGGAACGATTTATTTCAGTCAGTAATATGCCATCATCTTTGCTGGAAATTAGCACAGATGTTCCCCAGGGATTCATCCTTGGGCCTTTCTTTTTCATTACAGCAAACAATGATGTGTCCATTAACATATCATTCCCTATTATATGTTATGCAGTTGACATAACACTTTTTACATTACATCAAAATCTCTCTGACCTCAAACACATAACAAAAGAATCTCTTGATATAAATTTGGACTGATTTACTGCGAATAAACTCTTATCAAACTTGACAAAATACAACAGCTCCTAATAGGTCACAACTTGTTATGGGGGCGGGGGGGATTTTTATGTTTACAACACATCTTACGTTACATATACCTAGGCAGTGGTAAGCAAGTACTAGGGGCTGTCACAAATTGAATCTGTACAGAATTTTCAACAAGTTACAAATCTCTGCTTGGGCCATGGATTTAAATATTTTTAAAAATAAGTGTTAGAACTGATTAACAAATCAATCTTTTTATAATATTAATGAGTACTTTGACTTAAAATATGACTACATTAGTTTGCTTTTAATTGTATTATTATTATTGCATAAACTTTATTATCTATTGTTCAATGCTACACAATGTACACTACACACTGTATATTGTATCTTCTGTTAAAATGACGAACCCCATATCATAATAAAATTATTTATGACAGAAAAAAATTCTTGATTTGTGTGTATGTGTGAATTAAACAAGAATGCTTAAATTAGGTTTCTGTCAGTTTATTCGCTCTGTGAAGGAACAGATAAAGATGAGATGGACAGTTTCCATGACACACTCAGTGATGTGGTGTTTTGCTCATGGATTATTTCAGTGCTAGGATAGTAAATCGAATAGAAGGGTATGAAGAGGTTATGAGTAAGTTTGGAGAGGATATGGAAACCAACAGGAATGGAAAACAGATCTTAGATTTCTGTGCCAGTATGAGCTTAGTTATCAAAAACTCCTTTTTTTTTTAAGAATAAGAACATTTACTGGTATACTTGCAAGGGCAGGGATACCAGTCTGTCATTCAATATAAAATAACAGATCAGAAATTCAGGAAGGCTATCAAAGATACATATGTATTAAGAGCATTCTTTGGAGACACAGATCATTATGTAATCTTGTAATGATACATATAGCAGGATAGCAGGAAATGATAAGCAATATATAATGAGACAAAATGTTTTCACTATTTTATATATAGATGAAGATTACTTACCAGTCGAAGGAGCATAGGAAGTAATAGTAGCACAAATAAATTAATAAATTCACACACACAAACGCTAGCTTTCGCAGCCTAGCTGCTTCTTCAGGCAGAAGGAAAGGAGAGGGAAAAGGAAATGATGAGGGTTTTAAGGGAGTGGGTAAGGAGTCATTCCAATCCCACGACAGGAAAGACTTACCTTGGGGGAAAAAAAAGGAGCCGGCCACGGTGGCCGAGGAGACTAAGGCACTCCAGTCACGGTCTTCATGGCCACTACGGTCGGGGGTTTGAATCCCCCCTTGGCCATGGATATTTGTGCCGTCCTAGTTCGTAAGTAGTTCATAAGTTGTTTGTAAGTTTAGGGACTGATGACCCCGTAGTTGGGTCCCATAGACTATACAAACATTTGAAACATTTTTGAAAAAAAGGAGGGCAAACAAACACACACACACACACACACACACACACACACACACACATATACACAAACGCAAACACACCCAGGCAGACATACTGGCTTTCTACACCCCTTGGCGTATGAAAGTAGCCCGGAAGACAGTAGGCTTTTGTGTAACAATAACGATCCACTTCTAAACCTGATCGTTGATTCACCAATTTCCATACAATTAGAATTGCAATGTCTGTCTAGGTGTGTTTGTGTTTGAATATGTGAGTGTGTGTGTGTATTTGTTTACCTTCCTGTTTTTCCCGTAAGGTAAGTCCTTCCACTCCTAGGATTGGAATGACTCCTTTTCCACTTCCTTAAAATCCATATCCTTCCCTTGTCTGTCTAGGTGTGTTTGCGTTTCAATATGTCTGAGTGTGTGTGTATTTGTTTACCTTCCTTTTTTTCCCCTAAGGTAAGTCCTTCCACTCCTGGGATTGGAATGACTCCTTTTCCACTTCCTTAAAACCCATATCCTTCCCTTTTCCTCCCCTTTTTTCCTCTTTTTCCTGAAGAAGCTGCCAGTGGTGGCGAAAGCTTGTATGTGTGTTTGTGTGTGATTTTATTTGTTTCTCTCGACGAGCCGGTCCTTTTGGTAAGTCATCTCTTTTCTTTGCCTTGGTTCTCTGGACAGAGCCTCTGCCTCAAGTGGCATCTCTGTCTAACTTCTAACTTCTTTGCTTTCTACAGTATGTCTGCCTAAGTGTGCTTGCGTCTGTGTAAATGTGTGGGTGTGTGTGTATTTGTTTACCCTCCTTTTTTCCCCCCAAGGTAAGTCTTTCCTGTTCTGGGATTGGAATGACTCCTTATTCACTCCCTTAAAACCCTCATCATTTCCTTTTCCCTCTCCTTCCCTTCTGCCTGACGAAGCAACTAGGCTGCAAAAACTTGTATGTGTGTTTGTGTGTAATTTTATTTTATTTTATTTGTTTCTATTGACGAGCCGGTCCTTTTGGTAAGTCATCTCTTTTCTATTTTTTTTATTTTTTATATATATATATATACAGTAAATACAGTAAAACTCTCATTGTGGAGAGCACATATCTATGATGAAAGAGAATGTAATAGGAAGTTATACCGAGTTGTATCCTACAAAAATTCAGGCATTGTTATCCTGTGTGGTGAATAGGAAGTCTTAGAAAAAATATCTATTCAAACAAAATGAGGTAATAGTGTAAAGAAAAGGAGAAAATTGATTGTGGCCATGATGGCTAAGTTAAGTAACTGTGACTGTGTCAAATAATAAATATTTGCAATTACTGCTACCAGTCACTTTATTTCTTTATGTTAAATCTAACATACAGCTACACGTTTAGAGTATGTTCTGCTCATCATCAGGTGTTGATCACGTACAGAAATCATTAGAATACTTCATATATTCTAATCTAAAGTTCGTCTATTGTAGTTTGTTGAAGGTGGTAGTTGAGGGGCGGGGGAGAGGAGTGCAGTGGAGGCCATAAACTGTAGTGCTGGTCCTGATGTCTCGTGTCAGCAGCTATGTGTGATGCAGACAGTATTTCATCAGATGTTATGATGAAGTGGACATGAGGTTCCTTCCATTACATGTCAGTTTTACACTTATGATTTTCGTGTTCCCCAATATTGTCTGCATTACTCTTATGTTGGTGAAGCTGCTGCTGTTTGGTGTTTCACTTGTAGACTGTTGGTATTCACTGTTTATGTCACAGCACACACTTACACACACAAATTGTTCAGAGACATGTAAACACTGAATGTAAAACAAGATGGCGGATGTTATGGTAGAAGTATCAATTATCACATTTGTAGCAATAGTTCGATATTAACTGATTGGTAACTTACATTTTTGGCACACACAAATATTAAATCTATTACATTAGAATTAACTTAAGATAGCAGAAGAGTTTCGACCAATGGCTGTATTTGTATTTGTACTGGTATTTTTGATGTTGGTTGTCAGGTAATTTTTGGGTTGCCATGTCACATTTTAAGACTTTTGTAACAGAATTGGTTTTAGACTATTGAAGAATTTGGAATTTTTGAACTATGTTATTTCAGTCTGTGTAAAATTTTAAGGTTGTCTTCTATTTTCATGGGATGTGTGTTGCTATTGCTGATTTACTACATTTATTAAGTCTGTAGCAGTCCATATGTTCTTTGAAACTGGTTTTGAAATTTCTGCCTGTTTGGCCTATATAATATTTATCGCATTGGCTGCAGGTAATTTTGTATATTCCAGATGTATCAGATTTAGTATCTGGTGGTTTTATATTGTGAATGAGCTTTCTACTTAGATTGTTGTTTGTGCTGAAACTGATTTTTACATCTGTATTTCTGAAGAGCCTTGCAATTTTATCGGACATTACTCCAAGATATGGCATTTTTACATATTTTACTGCTGGGGTGCTGTCTGCTGAAAGTGTTATGTTGTGATGTTTATTCAGTTTATTTTTATCTGCTGTGACATTGTGTTAATAAGTGTGGGATCAAATCCATTGTTTATTGCAATGTGGTTAATGGTTTCAAGAAGTTGTCAATGTAATACAAAACCTGAAAACCAAAAATTCAGAAGGACTGGACGGCATATCTACCAGGCTACTTAAACATTGTGCAATATATGTGATAAGACCACTCTCCATATTAATAAACATGTCGATGGAGGAAGGAATATTCCCAGCATGTTTGAAAAAGAGTGAGGTGGTTCCAATATACGAGGGTGGTAATAGAAGAGAACCAGTAAATAACAGGCCAGTCACTGTTACATCGGTTTTGTCTAAAGTTATGGAGACAATAATAAAGGACAGAATAATTAATTTCATTGCCAAAAATAATATATTAAGCAATGATCAACATGGTTTTAGGAGGGGCAGATCTACTATGACAGCAATCAATGAGTTTGTAACAAATGTAATTACAGCACTGGATAAGAAAGATAAAGTCTGTGGAATCTTCCTGGATCTCTCGAAGGCTTTTGACTGTGTCTCACACAAGCTGCTGTTAGAAAAACTTGAAAGTTATGGGACAAGGGGAAAAGCATCAGATATCATAAGATCTTTCCTTCAAAATAGAATACAATGTGTAACAGTAAAACATAAAAACCAAAACAAAGTTATTACTGTTTCCTCAGGCTTTCAAGAAGTCAAATATGGTGTGACACAGGGGACGGTACTGGGCCCGATACTGTTAATTTTATATACAAACGATATGACACTGTCAGTCGAAGATAGAGTAATTATGTATGCGGATGATACATCCATCATATCAAGCAGTAGTACAACAGATGAAATGTGTGCACAAATGACACAGAGCTTGGAAAATGCAGATAAATATTTCAGATGAAACAACCTGTTTATAAATGACAGTAAAACTAAGTACATGCAGGTCCAGGCTATAAAAACAGCTACAACTCAAAACTTAAGTCTCACGTTGGGTGACTCACTGCTGGAGGAGGTTGCTAGTTACAAATTTTTAGTTGTGGAAATAGATAAATATATGACTTGGGAACATCACATACAGAAAATATGCTCAAAAATAAGTTCAAATGTATTTTTAATGAGAAAAATGTCCGCCACAGAGAACAAAGATGCATTGCTGAAAATGTACTATGGGTTGATCTTCCCGTATATATTATACTGCATTGTGATATGGGGAGGTGCTGCAGATGTGCATATCAGAAGACTTTTGATACTGCAAAAGAAGGCCATTAGATGTATCACTGGAATCCCGTCAGAGCAATCCTGCAGAAACAAATTTACAGAACTGAATATAATGACAGTGCCATCATTATACATTTATGAAACCATTATGTTCGTAAAGTTAAACTGCAGTGCAACATTAAATAGGAAAATCCATGAATATAATACAAGGAAAAGAGATGATTACCATATAGAAAGTAAACGGTTACAATTAAGTGACAAAGATCCAATAAACACTGGTAAAATTCTATACAACAAGTTGCCACAGTGCATCAAAAATATCAACAAAATACAGGACTTTAGAAAAAAATTAAAGTCATATCTAATTCTGGCCAGTCCATATAGTGTTAAGGAATACATAGAAAATTGTCAGGCAGACTGCCAGATGGTGGGATAGTGTAATTAAGTAGCGTGTGGAACTGTCATGTAATCAATCATTAATTATAGGATGTACTTTCTCAACAGTAAATTATAAAACTAAAAAAAGAATATATATACATAAGATTATGGTGCAATAAGGATGACTTGTGAACTTAAGAAACGCTATGTAAGTTTAATTGTACTGGAGAGCCCTATGTATCGTATTGAATGAGTATAACAAATTGTAACCTCTGTACATAGACAAACTTTATGTTTCAGTAATGTGTAAATATGCAAGTAGGCCTACTGAGTATGCTCTATGTTAGTATGAAAATATTGTAGCCTGATTTGTACAATGATGCGATGTAATGAATATAAAAATTATGTAATGTGGGGATGCCTTATGCAGCTAGTAAGCTGTCCAAGGGCTAATAAATAAATAAATAAATAAATAAAAATAAACAAAATTTCTTGTTGGTGTTCAGTGTGTTGAAGTGGAAACTTATGGGCTCTGCATAGCATTGATCTATATGCTGCTTTCTTGTGCGCACTCGGATGTGTGGAATAGTATTGTATAGCTGTGTCTTGTAACTGGGTTTTCTGTAAACACTGCAAGTTACTTTTTGGTTTTGTTTGGCTATTTTTTTATGTCAAGGAAAGGTATAGTGTTGTTCTGTTCTTGTTCAAGAGTGAATATTATGTTCTTGTGTAGGTTATTGAATTTATTGAAAAGGTTTGTTATTTCAGTATCAAAGTCATCAAACAGAATGAGGGTGTCATCCACATACCTCGTATAGAATTCAATTTTACTAGTAATGCTATCTTGTAGGTCACTATTTTGTTTTCTATATGGTTGATTAAAATTACTGCTAATACACCACTTAGAGGGCTTCCCATTGCTAGTCCTAGGTCTTGTTTGTAAATTTTGTTGTTGAAAGAGAAGTAATTATGAGAGAGTACTAAATTGAGTGCATCAATAAGTTCTATTATTTCTGGTGTACCCATTGTATTGTTCTTCAAGAGGTTGATTCTTATTATTTCAATTGTTTCATCTACAGGAATGTTAGTGTATAGGTTTTCAGTGTCTAATGATATAAAGCTGGCTTGTGGTGGCACTGTCAAGTCTACTGTTGAGCAGTTCGTAGCTGTTCTTTATGTTATAGGTTTCTTCAAATGTGTATTTTTCAACCAATAAGTCATGTAATTCTCTCATTCATTTGTAGGCTGGGCTATTGATTGAGTTCATGATCGGTCTGATTTGTGTGTTAGTCTTATGGACCTTTGGCTGTGATCTGAGTCACGGAGCTGTGTGATTTAGTACAACAAGACTTCGTACTTCATTTTTGGTAAAGAGGGAGTTACTGTTGTTGAGGCATTTTCTTATTTTCTCTTGGAATTTTGGTGTGGGCCAATATGGATTTCATGTATTTGGTTTTTGCAAAGAATTCAAGTGGTTTTTGCATATAATTATCTTTAAGCATGATGACAATGATACAGCCTTTGTCAGATTTGACAACCAATGCATCATGGTTTTGTAGTTTGTTGTTGATGGATTTGAGTACATTTATTTCAACTTTATTTGTTTTTGTTGTTGTAGTGGATATATGTTTTTGTATAATTTTATTGGCTTTGTGACCTAGCACTGCTTGTTCAGTGTTCTTCAGTTTTGCAAAATCAGCAGCTATCTTTAGTGAACAGATGGCGTCTTTTATGTTGTTTTGGTTGTTATTTGGTTTAGGTTATATTTCAATTCAACAATGCCATTTCAATACCATTGAACTGGATGTCAGAAGTATTTACAAGCCTTGAAAAAAATGTGTGGGAGTTACAGTTATTATTTCTGTATTTATTCATTGGTTGGTTGCGTTTCATTCTTAGATTATCAAGCTTCCTTTGATGAATGTTATGTATTTTGTCATATGTGCTTTTTATTGTGTTACTAATAATATCACAGAGTAATGGGATCTCTGCTGGGTGTGCTATTAACATTAATTCCAGAAAGGTGGTGTAAGCTAACCTATTCATGTGTTCTTTCTTTTTGTGTAGTTGTTTCACTTCATATGTTAATCAGAATTTCTCACCTTTAGTTTTGGCAAGCTCTGCTGAGGTAGATTTTCTGTTTATTACATTATAATCCGCAGCAAAATTTATTGGTTTGTGAGGATAAATATGCAGACAGTCAGATCCTTATGTAGAAGAATAAGAATGGAAAAACTTTAAAAAAAGACGTCCTTTCCCTTCATAGTGATGCAAAGAAATAAAACATTTATGTTTGTGACAAGGGTTGTATATTAATATGAGGGATTTTATTTATTTATTCATTTATTTTTGACCTTGAAGAGACATAGGATTGAAATTGTTACTTTTAAATGAACATAACTGTTGAAATATGAAATTTTATTTTATTAATAGTCACACAGTTACAATGGCTTTTGTATGAAATATTTCCAAACACTTTGGAAATAAACTTCTACGTCACAGTATCACAATAATATCACATGTCTTTCCTTGAAATTTTACCAGATCTGCCCTTGCTTGTTTCTGCAAATACTTTGCACCTTCTCTGACGCCACTTAGACAATTTTGTGACATTAATTTTGAAAAATGTTTTCTGCTTAGCCTGTTAATGTATGAACTATTCTGAGAAGTGCATGATACTAAGAGGCCATCTTTGTGAACCAAGTTCTCTTGTTAACTCTGTAATGTATTCAACCAGTTGTTTGCTTGTATTTTGCAACTTTTTATACAATATGTTAAGAATTTACAGACATGAGCATGAAAATGTGAGAGAATTTTTTTTTTTTCTTAGATAAATAGTAAGGTGAGTATTGCCTCCCATGTTCCTACATTTGTACTCAATCTGAACTGATCTTCCAAGAGGTTAGCATCTATCAATCTTTCCATCCTTCTGTAAATAAATGATGTTAATATTTTTCAACTATGACTTATTAAACTGATGGTTCTGTAATTTTCACACCTGTCTGCACCTGCTTTCTTTGGAATGGGGATTATTATGTTTTTCTTAAAGTCTGAGGGTATTTTCCCTGTCTCATACATCTTACTCACCTGGTGAAATAGTTCTGTAATGGCTGTTTCACCCAGAGACTTCAGTAGCTCTGATGGAATGTCATCTACTCCAAGGGCCTTGTTTCTACTTAGGTTTTCCAGTGCTCAGTCAAATTCATCTCTCAGTATAGTATCTCCTATTTCATCTTCATCTACTTCCTCTTCATATTGTCTCTAAGTTAATTTCCTTTGTACAGCCCCTTATATACTCTTTTCGCCTTTCAGCTTTCCCTTATTTACTCAGAACCGGTTTTCCATCTGAGTTCTTTATATTCATACAGCCATTTTCTTGTCTCTAAATGTCTCTTTTATTTCCCTGTAGGCAGTATCTATTTTTCCCCAAGTTATACATTCTTCTAAAGATTGCATTTGGCTTCTAGCCAATTCTGCTTAGCCATTTTGCACTTCCTGTCAATCTCATTTCTTAATTGTCTGTACTCCATTTTATCTCCTTTGTGTACTGCATCTTTATATTTTCTTCTTTCTTCAATTTAGTATTTCCTATGATATCCAAGGATATTTTGTAGTTCTCACCTTTCTACCTTTTGGTTCTCTGCTGCCATAACTAGTTCATCTCTTAAAGCTAACCATTACTCTTCTACTGTTTTATTTCCCCCTGTTTCTGTCAATTGTTGTGTAAATCTAGCATTCAACAGTCTGATCCATAGAATGCCGGTGTTGTCTTTCCTGATGACGATGTATCCTTCGTAGTTCCCACCCGGAGTTCCGAATGGGGGACTATTTTACCTCCAGAATATTTTACCTGGGAGAATACCATCATCATATATTCATAGAGTAGAGCTGCATGTCCTCAATAAAAGTAATGGCTGCAGTTTCCCCTTGCTTTCATGGAGGTGGATGCAAGTCTTATATCCCTCTCGGTGAATGATTCCAAACAACCAAGTGAATTATTTTCACATTGTAAAATAGTAAATGTAAACCAACCAATGCCATTAGTTGCACATAAGGTAGCTAAACTGAAATTCATTCTATATCTATGGAAATATATTTGAAGATGCTGCTTATTGGTCATAGTGCCTCAACAGCAAGTGGCAGCTGGGACACTCACATGCAAAGGCACTTAATGCACAAGCACAATGTGGCAGAAACCAAACACGGAAGCATGAAGTGGCATAAACCCTGTTTCTGTCCTTGTAGTAGCATAGTCTGTGAATGGTTTATTAAGTGGCTAAAGAAAAGTGTTGCCACATATTTGGTGTTAAAGACTGCTTAACTTAAAATATCCAGTATGTACTGTAACTCCTCAGGTAACTATGTTTTCAGAAGTATCTAAATACATATAAATGTTATGACACTCTGAAGAACTTATAAATCAGGCACATGTGTATGTGCAACAGATGGTTTCATATAATAATTGGAATGAACAAGCATTTCTCCTGTAATATAGAACAATTATGACATGAAAAGGATATATTGTTTTGTATAATGTTTTACTGAAGCAAAGTATTATTAATAATATTTACTTAATATGTATCAAAATAAAGACCATACAATTCTGCAAATAGATTGTTCGTGTTTTACACAGACAAGAAATTGAATGATGTTCAAATATATGACAATAGGAAAAACGGATCTCTGATTTGGAGTCTGAGTAGTTATTGCCGTTTTCCTATTACAATGACCTCTTACAAAGAAATGCTGGTCCAAGTTTTATCAGAGGAGAACATGACAAAGTGGTGGAAGTGTGCATCAGGTCGTCTGCACACTTTGATAGGTAATGGCAGTTGATGTAATTGAAGGGAAAAATTTACAAGAGGGTCATTGTGTGATAGACTGATGGAAGATTTAACCATCAACATTATGTTAATCCCAATTAATAACACTTCATCTGTTCTAAAGGAATACGGATTAATGTAAGGAAATGTAATTTAAAACCTAAATTAGAAGAAACATAAGGTGGAGCAACAAAATTTTTTGCAACTATGCCTATGAATTACAATTCACATTTCTGATTACTAATAACAAGATGATTTGAAACAATAGATTTATTTCTTACTGCAGTGAAAGAAAATGTATAAATTTATAACTAACTGAGAACTTTACCCATGAGTAATTTAATAAGATGAACAGCATATTCACGATGCACAGGTAAAAATATAGAAAATATGTCTTGCCGTCCAAGTAGTGAAGGGATTCTTATATCAGGTAAATTTATTCGTTTAATATCAAGCACTTCCACATCAGAGGTGGGACCACTACTGTCAATGGGTCCTATCTTCTGGTAACGGGCATTCTGTAAAATAAATGCACATGTAACAATGTTGTAAATGAGAAAAGGTTTACAACATATTTTGCAAGGACAGAAGGTATTCCTAAGTAAGTATAGTTTTGGGAGAAACAGTATATTTTGTACAGACTTTGACACTCAGTCTACATTTCATTTAAAGCTTACATTCATAATACAGCCTTTTAGCCTCAAGAAAGGGAACTAAACTTCATTAGAAAGATGGAAATTATAAACAAATCATACAATACATAGGTATATAATTGAGTGTTTCAATATTTCTACTAAAATAAAACTGTTATCAGATCAAAGTCTGGCTCAGATACTCTGTTTTATGATAAATTGTTGATGGGCTATGGTACTATCTCACCTTCTTTCAACCGAGAAACTATCTGAATTATTTACTGTGGACCTACATTTTCATATGGTATCTAAAGCACACTACTATGTTACTTACTTCAATGTAAAATTCAGTTTGGGATGACAATAATAAGAGGATAGGTAGCAACTCACCATGAAAATGAAAACTGAGCCATAGGCAGGCATGTAGAAAAGACAATCATATTCATACAACTTGAATGTATTGGCCATAGCCTTCATCAGAAAAAGAGCATACATAACGTTCATACAATCACTCAGGCACGACTCGAGCACACATAGCCACAACTCAAGCACACATAACCACAACTCAAAACACACATAGCCACTAACTTTGGCTACTACAGGCCAATACGCACATCAATAGTGAATAAGAGAAGGGGGAGGCTGTAGGGCAAGGATATGGATAAAATGTTCCACAGTGCTTTTGCAGGTATAGCTTGTGATGCAGTAAATGGAGGAACAGGGTGCTGCAAACATCTAACAGAACCCACAGAAAGGCTGCTGCTCAGGAACCACCCTGACATATGAGTGGTGCATTGGGGGTAAGAAGCCAACATTCAACCAAACAGTTAATATGTGGTTGATAAGAAGTAGTGTGGAATTTGTCATCCCCACACAAAGTTCACAGTTTGCTGAATAAATCAGACTGAACTGTAGGAGCTTGGTCAGTGATGATAGATGTGCAGCTCCTGAAAGGCAGTCATGGCAGAGACAAAGTTACTTACAACTGTATCAGCTGAAATGTCCATGAGGGGAATGAGATTGACTTATGGTAACACAATAAATAGCAGACAGTCTTCACAGTGAAGACAGATAGAGGAATAGAGCCAGTTAAGTTGTGGTGTACATGGTGAAGACATGCCCTATTAATATGGAACTTGAAAAGGTGTGGCTCAAAATAACTTTACTCCACAGACAAGGTATAGAAGTGCATGTCCAGTTGCAGCCATCCTGTCTCAGTTTCGGCAACACAGAATGGTAGTGATAAAGTGCACTGTACCTGTAACACCTGGGTGAGCAAACAAATGAATAGCTGGAAAACAGTGCAAAACAAGGAAGCCAGAAACAGGGGACAGAGTCTGCCAGTAGATTTTGCACAGAGTACAGGGACGGCCATATCAGGGGATATGATTGAACTTCAAGGTTAGTGCTGAAGTATCCCACTGCAACCTCTGCAGTTCGACATGTTCTGCCCAAAGTTTATTCAGTGTGGATTGGATAGTATTGCATGGAATAGGCAATTAATGACCAAATACACTTAATGTTAGTGTTGCCCTGACGGATCAATGTTGAAATCAAATCAGCATGGTGATTGATCCAGTGCTGGTCTACATAAAAAAATAAATAAATAAATAAATAAAAATAAATAAAATAAAAAATAAAAATAAAAATTGCAAGCGTCATGACAGTTCAAAGAAGCCCGTGGGTAAGTCATGGGTCACTGCTGCTCTCTACAATATTAGACGAATACCATTTGCAAAATGATATGACAGACAAATGTAACACACATGCAACACCAATTGAGGATTTGTATTAATAATGTCAAAACTTCAGTCATTAAGGGCCATGTGCACTTGGACCATATGCTGTTCATGCTCTATCTCTGAATGAAAAAAGATGAAGATGTCATCAAGTTAGATGTAACAATTATGAATAATGGCTGTTTTAGAAATCTCAAACATGAGAAAAAAATTAAAAAAGTAAAATAAAAAAGGGAATTTGACAATAAGCTCTTCAGAATTGCAGGGCACTAAAAAGACATGTGAACCATAGAAAAAGTGTGCAAAGTCCTGAATATAAGGACTGAAGTATTATCCTCGCACTTTTACCTGAGCGGAGATTGCTGGGAACAGATATTTACATTCGGCACATAGCGCATTGACTGTTAGGTTAGGCCCTGCCTGTTTCTGCCAGTGCAGCCAACTCATACCGTATAGCTTACAGATTTTAAATGCTTTAATAGCTTAATGTGTCACAAAGGGACACGAAATTAAGCATCACTTTAATGTATGACTAATCAAAAACAAACTTATGCTACTAATTATGAACATTATAAATTACAAGCTCATTCCACACCTTTTTGTCCGCGGCTGTCAGTACTGTGTCTCTCCATTCTGTTTGAGTAATCGAAAACGGAAACTTATTTGTATAAACCTGCGTGGTCTAAGGCACCATGCCACAACCTCCTCGCTCATTTTTATAAGAAAACAATGAAGAACAACACTCATGAATTAACAATAATGACGCAATGGCTACAGCGCATACTGCTGTTACGTCAGTAAGGTTGGTAGAGAGTCTAAACATTCCAGAACTTCACGAACACAGATGACTTGCACCGATCACCCAGGGCTCCACAGATCACCCATGGCTCAGGTAAAAGTCTGAGAATAATAGTTGTCCAAAGTTCTCTTCATGTTCAGCTTCCTATAATAAACTTGAAACCAAAATGAATCACATTTCTTAGGAACTAGGCAACTGGTGATGACCATTACACTCCAACAGAGGCTTAATGCCCAAAAGTAACTGGTCATTAATAATCCATTTTTCCTGTCATAATTTCTGAGAAGCTAGCAGAAACCCTGTGATTTGCTAGGAGGCCTACCATTGTAGAGATCATGTTGTAAATGTGATTAGAAATCATAGTGACTTGCACTGCCCACGTGAACTTGACACAAATTGCGCCATTGCTGAATGCACCAACATAATGTAACTGTGTTGCAGGTACTCAAAACTCCAAACCCCTGTGGGGTACAGTTGTTTCACTATTCAGAATGGCAACCACAAAGTACACTAGAGAGTACTGTTCCTTATGGCAGACAATTCAAATGTAAAATGATACAGTCATACAAAAATATTAGAAAACATGTTATTAGAGATAACACAGGCCTTAAAGCTTGTCTGATCAAGACTCTATTAGTCATAAAGAGATGTAAAATACTGACAGTTTCACCAGTGTCAGCTTACGAATCTGGAAATAAATTACAATATAATTTTAGCACTGCATCAGGACATCCATGAGGCTTGTATTATCCCTGAGAGATAACCACTAAAGATATGTAATGTCATGCAATGCACATGTGTTAAAGCCATGAAGTAAAGTTGTATTAATGGATGCAGATTAGAACCCAGTAACTAGGCCTATATGAATCCATAACTATTGACAGTCTGATATCACTTATCAAATTCATTCCCCAATGACATCATAATAGAACCTGAATGATGAAACAAATGACTTTTGCCAGGCAGGGTTTAAAACCTGGCTCCATTCACCACTGTACTACAGCTACAAATATATTTCTTGTTTCATCAGCAGTATTGTGATGTACACATGTTCAACCATAGATAATATTAACCAACAATTCTGTGCTGCCCGGGACTTCAACCCCATGCATATCGTCATTGTTGACCTATATGATGTGTTAACAATATTCTCCTTCAGTAGTAGCTATGGTCATACTGTTTGTAGAGATTGGAGGGGTTTGGTATCTGAGGAACAATGAAATGATGGAGCAGTATCATATTGAAGAATTAAAATTCAGAGAAAAATTGGAATCAGGGCTCGACTCTCAGTCCTGTGAAAATATTTTTAAAAATTGCAAGGCCACTAAAAATCTGAAATTAAGGTCCTATGACCTTACATGACAATTCATTCATGAATGAAAATAACATTACTAGTGTAAGAAATTCTACTAGTCACAGTTTCTGCAAGCATTGTGTTCTCCCTCCAACAGCAAACATTGAATCAATTCTGTTCCAGCCAGTACCAAATGGAGCAGTTTAACTACAGCACAGCACAGTTTCTTTTTTTTTTTTTTTTTTTTTTTTTTTTTTTTTTTTTTTTTTTTTTTTTTTTTTTTGGGGGGGGGGGGGGGTTATATTTATTATGGCAGTTAAAAACTGTTACCCCAGCAGGAATTGAATCCATACCTTAGCCATTATGAGCTAGCCTCAGTCCAAACCAAACACCCAACTTCACATGTGTTAGTAATACTCTGTTAAATGAAATGTAAAACTTAAGATAAAACTGATGTTTATGGCACCTTTGCCAAAATTAGCATGTAGTTAAAACATGCCTTTTGCTGGTTATACCACACTGCTGAAGAGAAATGGAAACTCATAAGATTAAGAAACAAAACATTTCTATTTTCCTCAAACACAATAATTTTGGACTTAAAACAGTTCTTTTGAAAGTAGATATGGTTGGTTGAGGTGACAGAAGATCTGTAGCATAACTTAAAGTTTTGGGAGGCAACAGTTTCTTTGGTTGTCAGTTAGCGAAGTCAATGAAAGTTAAAGCTTAAAAGCTGGTTGAAATGAAGGAATGGTCTGGAGCATAGCCCAAACTTTATATTAAGTTGGGAGGCAACAGCTTGGTTGTGAAATGTTAAAGCTAACAAATTTGAATATTGAAATATCTATTTGAAGTGACTGAATGTTTTGAAGTATAGCCCAAGGTTTATTTCAGGTTGGGAGAGAACAGTTCAATTGTGAGATGGCAAAGCCAATGAATGTGAAGGCGTAAATCACACGTTTTGATAAAGGAATTGTCTACAGTGAGGTCTATGAAAGGTTGGGAGGCAACAGTTTGGGCTTTGAGTTGAAGGATCCAATAAATGTGAAAGCTGAAATAGCTGACTGAGCTAAAGGAATGGTCTCTAGCGAAAGCATAGATCTATGTTACGTTGGGAGGCAACATTTTGGTCATGAGTTGGTAAAGCCAATGGATGTGAAAGCTGGAATAGGTGGCTGATGTTATAGAATTATCTGTAGTGAAACCCAATGTCTATATTAGATTGGGAGGCAACAGTTTGAATGTGAGTTTGAAACACAATCAATGTAATTTGCTATCCTACGGTATATACAAGATATAAATATTTTGTTGATTCTGTTTTCTAAGTTATTTGTAAAAGTACAATGTGTTTGGCAATGGTACCAGAATTTTAAGCAATACTTTTGGGCAGGAGATCGCTGGGATTGTCTTGCTACCTTAACTTCCTGGTTTTAGACATTTCTCTTGAGATGATCATTCTATAGCACCACCCAGGGTTTTCTCCAAAAACTGTCTTGAGCAGATAAACCGGCAACCCAATGGAAATATTTTAGACCTTATAGCTGACCTTATTAACGATGTCTGTGTAAAGACAGGAATTAGTGATCATGATATTGTCATAGCGTCGATGGTGACCAAAGTTCATAAACCAATCAAGAAGGCTAGGAATGTGTTTTTGTTGGGAAGAGCTGATAAGCAGTTGTTAGGAGCGCACTTAGAAAATGAATGGGCATCGTTTAGTTCTTGTACTATGGATATAGAGGATTTGTGGACCAAATTTAAATACATTGTACATAAAGGGTAGAGAAATATGTGCCTGTAAAATCGATTAAGGATGGAAAAGATCCACTGTGGTATAATAATAATGTTATAAAGCTACTGAAAAAGCAAAGACTCTTGCACTCTCAGTTCAAAAAAGAACACGCAAATGATGACAGGCAAAAGTTAGTAGAGATTCGTGCGTCTATAAAAAGATCAATGCGCAAAGCATACAATAATTACCACAGCCATACCTTAGCAAAAGATCTCTCCGAGAACCCAAAAAAATTCTGGTCCTACATAAAATCGATAAGCGGGTCAAAGCCCACTATCCAGTCACTCGCTGATCATTCCGAGGCAGTAATAGAAGAAAGCTAACGGAAAGCTGAAGTTTGAAATTTAACCTTTAAGAAATCTTTCACGCAGGAGGACTGCACAGATGTACCATCATTTGATCAACATACTAATTCTGAAATGGAGGACATAGTAATATGTATTTCTGGTGTAGAGAAGCAGCTGAGAGAGCTAAATACGAAAAAGTCTGCTGGTCCGGATGGAATACCAGTTTGGCATTGGCCCCTTACTTAGCTTGCATTTATCGTGAATCTTTAATTCAGCACAAAGTTCCTAGTGATTGGAAAAAAGCTCAGGTGACTCCCATTTATAAGAAAGGAAAGAGAACTGATTTACATAATTACAGGCCAATATCGTAGACATCAGTTTCCTGTAGAATTTTGGAGCATGTTCTCAGTTTGAATATAGTAAATTTCCTTGAGATGGAAAAGCTTCTTTTTAAGAACCATCACGGGTTCAGGAAACATCGTTCATGTGAAACTCAGCTTCCCCTTTTCTCACTTGACATCTTGCGAGCCATGGATGAAGGGCAGCAGATTGTGTTTTTCTTGACTTCACAAAGGCGTTTGATGCAGTGCCACACTGCAGATTGCTAACGAAGATACGACTTTATGGAATAGGCTCAGAGATTTGTGACTGGCTGGAAGCCTTCCTAAGTAATAGAACGCAGTATGTTGTTCTCAATGGCGAGTGTTCATCAAAGACAAGTGTATAGTCAGGCATACCCCAGGGGAGTGTGATAGGACCGCTATTATTTTCTATCTATATAAATGATCTGATGGACAGACTAACTTGTAATTTGTGCTGTTTGCTGATGATGCTGTGGTGTATGGGAGGGTGTCGTCTTTAACTAACTGTAATAGCATACAGGATGACTTAGACAAAATTTCTAGTTGGTACGAAGAATGTCAGCTAGCTCTCAATGTAGAAAAATGTAAGGTGATGCGCATGAGTAGAAAAAACAATCCCATAATGTTCGAATACAGCATTAGTAGTAAGCTTCTTGATGGTGTCGCGTCTTTCAAATATCTAGGCGTAACATTGCAGACCGATATGAAATGGTACAAACATGTTAGGACAGTTGTAAGTAAGGCAGACAGCCAACTTCGGTTTATTGGGAGAATTTTGGGAAGATGTACTTCAAGTGTAAAGGAGACCAGGTATAAAATGCTTGTACTACCATGTCTTGAGTATTGCTCAAGTGTTTGGGACCCGCAGCAGATCAGTTTAAAAGAAGACATAGAAGCAGTTCAGAGGCAAGCAGCTAGGTTTGTTACTGGTAGGGTCGACCAATGTGCGAGTGTCACGGAAATGCTCTGGCAACTCAGTTGGGGATTACTAAAGGAAAGATGACATTCTTTCTGTTGTGGAAATTTATAGGGCCGGAATTTGAGGCTGAGAGTAGTACGATCTTGCTGCCACCTTCTTACATTTCGCATAGTGATCACAATGACAAGAAAAGAGAAATTATGGCTCATACAGAGGCATATAGGTACTCCTTTTTTCCTCGTTCTATTTGGGAGTGGAACAGGAAGGGAAATGCCTAGTAGTGGTACAGTGTACTCTCCGCCAAGCACCTTACGGTGTATTGCGGAGTATGTATGTAGATGTAGACATGTGTTACTTGAGGAGTGCTATTGGCACAAACAATCATTGTCAGCAGAGTTTTTCACAGACAGAATGGAAACACACATCATACCACCAAAAATGAAACAGTCAAACATCATTGACATACTCAAGCCAGGCAAAACACATGACGATCCAAAGAATTATCGTCCTATTACATTAAAGAGTGCCATCTACAAGCTCCTTGAAAGGCTATTATATAACAGAACCAGCCCAGTTACTTTTGAGAAACTACCAGTGGAGCCAGCTCACTCCTGTCCATCACGAAGATGCACTGATCAGCTCCTGTCTCTAACCACTTTTATAAAAGCACGATATCAAAAGACGCAAAATACATCAGCTGCCTTTATAGATTTAAGTGCAGCCTACGAGACAGTGTGGAGACATGGTCTGATCTATAAATTCCTACAGGTGATCCCATGTCAGAAAACAGCATGGCCTATGGACAAAATGCTTAACTGCAGAAATTTTTCTGCAGTAGTATGAAAGGATATCAGTGCCTCCAAAACACTGAATAATGGCTTACCACAAGGTTCTGTGCTTGCTCCCATTCTCTTCAGCTTGCATTTATTTGGCATGCCTGAAACAATCTAGAAAATTTGGTTACACAGACAACTGGGCCATTACTACTCAGCACAATATGTTTGAAAGAATGTAAGTCCTCAGTTCAGACCTGAAGAGACTAAGAAAATATTTTCACCTACGGAAATTACAGCAAATCAAATAAAACAGAAGAGTCCTGCTTCCACCTCTGCAATAGATTTGCCGACAGAACCCTAAAAGTTGTTTCCGAGGGAAACAGACTTTGCTACAACACACACCCTAAGTTCCTATGCATCATTTTGAACCACACACTCTCATTTAAAGAACACCTCACAAAGTTAGCCATGAAGTTGAGAAGCAGGAACAACATCTTGCTCAAATTATGTGGTACTAGTGGTGGATCTTCTGCGGACACTCTGCGAACCTCAGCTCTTGGACTTGTCTACTCGCCTGCAGAATATTGTATGCCAGAGTGGCTAAACAGCTCCCACACAGAGAAAGTTGACACACAGCTCCACGAGACCAAGTGCATTATCAGTGGGATAATTAGATCTATTCCCACTTACTGGTAGCTAATACTAAGTCACATCCCATTGCTAGATGCCAGAAGGAAGTGTGCCCTCATGCGTGAATATCAAAAGATACTGGGTAACCCTCAGCTGCTATTGCTAAAAGATGTAGCCCACACCGAACGGGAAAGGTTGAGAGCAAGACATCCTGCCATCACCACAGCCAAGGACATTTTGGAAATCAGGTTCAATGTCCTTCAGTCATGACAACTAGTTACGGTTATGTCAGCTCAAACAGACTGTTGAACTCAATTATGACTGTTATGTTGTAGACTTCAGGTGGTGCGGCATCAGTTTGATCTGCTGGCTGACATGTTTCTGCTCCTTTTCCTCTACCATTTTCTAGGTTCCACGACTCTTTGGATTACGGGGACTCTTATGAGAAATGGTTGCAACAACACTTCCTTGCTTTTGGTGTGTCTCATATGGACTTGTGTGAAGCTCTTTCTCTGTCTTGGAGTCCACCTCCGTAGCTCAGCAGTAGCGTCGCTGACTACCACGCAGGAGGCCCGGGTTCGATTCTCGGCAGGGGACTGGGTGTTGTGTGTTGTCCTAATCATCATCATCTTAACATCATTGGTAAGTAAGTCACCCATGTGGCGTCAAATAAAAAGACTTACACTAAGGCGGCCGAACAAACCCGCAAGGGTTCTCCCGGCCACTGCAAGGGTTCTCCCGGCCAATAAAGCCATATGCTCATTTCCATTTTCTGTCTTGGATTTATCTATCAGTTACTGTGTTAGCTTGCCCCTCTCCAAGAAACGGCAACCTCATCCTTTGATGAAATGTGCCGTTTGCTGTCTGCTTATTACCAGCCCCATACAAACGTCACTGCGGCCTGTGTGAAATTTTATTGGTCACAGAAGAAGCCTAATCGGCCCCATCACACATGGGCGGCTGAACTCCATGGCCTTAGTCGCCACTGTATGTTTGTTACACCTACACATTAGGAATCCTATGCAGACAACACGGTTCATGACGCTATTCTGCGTCTGGCGCCGGATCATAAGTTTAATCAATGTGCTCTCCAATTTGAAATCCCAATTCTTTGTGACATTTTGAATACTGAACAGATTCAAGGTTTCCTGGGGGCATGGGGGACTTGACTGCTGTTATTTCTGATATTGGTCAGCCGGCTGTTTCACTATTACCATGGTTGCCGCAGTGCGGGAATGCCACACTCGCCGTGCACGCAGCCATCAACAGACACCCTGTCTCGCCTCCCTGTTCAACCAGATCCTGCCTTTGACCGAAAAGAGCTCCTGCGTTTTTATCTTGATGCTGTGGATAGGTTCATTCAATTATCAACTGCTGTTGTGGTCGATGCTGTGCTTAGACAAGTTTTGCATTATGTTCTGTAAAGGGTGGTCTGATGTTCCTCCATGTCGGGCGTCTGATCCCCTGACATATTACTATTCTTTTCAGTTATGTCTGTCTGAATATGAGAGGGTTCTCGTTTAGGCTACAGAAGGCCAGTCGTCGCGAGTGGTCATTTCAGCGGCTTTCCACGATCAAGTGTTGCAAATGTTCCATCACAGACATTGGGAGAAAGCTCTTATGCACTGGCATGTTTTTTGGCTGGGCTTGGACAGTGACATAGTGCACCTCATGGGTGCCTGCTCATGGTATGCCTCGCAACATGCAGCTCCTCCATATGTCTCTTTATCCCTGGCCTTAACCTCAACAGCCATGGAAGCGTATTTATGAAGATTATGCGGGCCCGTCATGAACTCATGTTCCTATCTTTTTCGGTGTCCTACAATGTCCACAGTCGTGACTACACGATCATTGTTTAAGGTTTTTTTCTATCAAATGACTGAAACACACCTTGGTTTCTGATAACGGGCCCCAGTTTCTGATAACCGGCCCCAGTTCACATTGATGACTTTTTGCGACTTTTGTGTTCAGTTGGGGATTTGCCACATAAAGACTCCCACCTTTCACCCCCAGGCAAACAGGGAAGCCGAAAGATTAGTGCATAACTTTAAAATTTAAATGCACAAGTATGTGCTATCTTCCTCTGTCGATGATGTAGTGCTGCATTTCCTGGCCTCCTACCACTTCACACTGGTGGGAGGCCACTGCCACGCCGAACTACTTCATGCCTACCACCCACAAACGCTGCTGCACCTGCTGTTGCATAAAATAAATTACTGCACAGGAGCATCATATACCCTAAGTATGGCCCTGCTCATGTTTTGGACAAATTCATTCTAATTAACAGTGTGCGTTGTCTTAGAATTTCTTCACTTGCTACATTCCTTTCTCACAAATGGGAAACTTGACTGTGATAGATCAATTTGCTATGTTATCGATATGCTATTAAAATCAGTCCCATCAAAAACATAAAAGGTACAAAAATGCAAGTCTCACTACGATTTCCTTGCACCATAAAAAGTCGTGAGATCTGATGGGAAACCAAGTCAGTTATTTTAGTTAGTGTTCATGGAACCACCTATTCAACACTTTGTCATAATTTTTTATCTAATTTATCTAATTAGTTTTCTACCAACATCTGTGGTGACTGTAACTAAATTATACATCTTTATTTCTGTAATAAATATAATGACTTGGAAATCGTGCTATAATATAATGACATCAGTTTACATATAATGATTGGGCAAATACACTTCGACATACAAAAATAATTTATATTCCACAATGTATCCAAATGTAATTATGTAGGAATGAAATACCTCACATTTGCGTAAAGTATTTTAAGTATTAGTTTACGTTGCCATGCAATCGCCAAGTAATTACAATTATTATGGAAAGAAATATGTATACCGTATTTGCTCGAATATAGGCCGCACTTTTTCTCCCAAATTTCAGCGTACAAAATGGTGCGGCCTATAATCGAGATTCAGTCTTTCTCCCCCCCAACCGCTCCTTTTCCCAAAGTCGTTAGTTTCAAAAATTGCACACTCACTTTTATTTTGGTTTGAGAAACGTAATAAACTAGATAATTTTTAAAAATGCTACAGTAACTTTCACAGAACTACATATACGTTTTTGTACATGTTCACGGAAACAGCGCAGGAATTCGTGGAAGTCGATATTCCAATATAAATCGAATGGTGTCATTCTGTACAGTTCTGACGACTATTTTTTTTTAACACGTCTGCGCGAACTTAAAACAAAAATAGTACGTAACACACACTTCCTAAGCAATCAAATGATTTTAATTTGATGTAGTCAATGAAGCTAGTCTTCGCAATAAAGTTTAGTGTGTGTTGTGAGAGATTTTACTGTGATGTTTACGTTGGTACGGTAACGACTACCATGAGCGGTGATGGGAGGTTAAGATAGCAGAACAACTGATTTGTGTAGCTAATGCTGATGTTGAGTTCCAATAATACGTTTTAAAATAACGTACTTTACTATGACCAGATTCACTAGTTTCACATTCATTGGGGGTTATTTCCATGAAACAATGTACATGGAACTTGGGGCTATTTTGCAGCCTTGCAACTGAATCATTTCTGTTGTAACAGCAAAACCACAGTTCCTGTTTAGAATTATGAAGTCAAGCAAACATTGGTATATTTACATTTTAGCCCTTGAAATGCCCGACAATTCTGCGAACATTTTAATAGTTTATCCTCACTTACACACCAGCGTCAAACGTTTTTTCATCAAAGTCAAATTTACGTCGAACTTCCCGTTTTCCATGTCCGTTACTGTGACTAGGCAACCTGAAGCTTACATTCGGCAGTGTAACACGTACGTTCGTTTCCCGCTATAAACTTACAAGCCTAAAGATCGTCACACACTCACACAGAAAAATACTATATTTTCGCAGCACACGCCTACGCTTTATACAACACTTGAAATGTCCGATGACATGCCTTGGTTCAGTGTCCCCTCACTTGGGGTGCCCGGATCGGCCTGTCGTCTCGCTTTCTTATTCGTTGGGTTAAATTGTACGACACTTCTCGCGGGGTTGCAGTGGTTACGTTAGCACCAATGGTAATGACGGCAACTCAGATGACCAATAAATATTTTTATATAATAATGGAAAGTCCAGGTTGGAATAAATAATATAGTGAGGACAGTTTACAACTCACCGCAAAGACGTGGCGACGAGCTGCGACAGGCACATACAAAAGACACACACATACAACACATTCAGCTATCGGCCATGGCCTTCTTCAGGAAATAGAGCACTCACGCAATCACACAGGCACACAACACAGTCATACAACCATCACCTCCGACTGCCACACTTCGAATCACGCTCTGCAGCGAATCGGGGACGGGAGGGGAGGGGGAGGGGATAGAAAGGTTACGTCACGGTGGTGGGGATGGGTTAGATGGGAATAACGAGATGCAGCTTAGGAATGGAGTGGGGAGGCGGGTGAGCGGAGAAAATAAAATAAAATAAAGTAAAATAACATATGCATGCACACTGCAAGTACACAAGACCGCATACACACACACACACACACACACACACACACACACACACACACACACACACACACAAGCATCTCGTTATTCCCATCTAACCCATCCCCACCACCGTGACGTAACCTTTCTATCCCCTCCCCCTCCCCTCCCCTCCCGTCCCCGATTCGCTGCAGAGCGTGATTCGAAGTGTGGCAGTCGGAGGTGATGGTTGTATGACTGTGTTGTGTGCCTGTGTGATTGCGTGAGTGCTCTATTTTCTGAAGAAGGCCATGGCCGATAGCTGAATGTGTTGTATGTGTGTGTCTTTTGTATGTGCCTGTCGCAGCTCGTCGCCACGTCTTAGCGGTGAGTTGTAAACTGTCCTCACTATATTATTTATTCCAATAAATGTTTTTCCGTGACAACTTCAATTAAAACGAAAATTATTTTTTTCTGAACTGACAAGGGTACATACAAAAACCGGTCAACCATAGGGCAGGTACAGTATTTATTTTGCTGCGATCGAAACGAGCAGCAATAGCATTTACGAAAAATATTAGCGTGATTCTACACTTCATTGTTTATCTGTTGCCAACATAAGCACTGGAGCCCGGCGAGAAGCATCGTAAAATTTTACCTATTTGTTGATTTACAGTTTTGCATATTTGTTTTGAGTTTATAGAAAATAGAACATTATTTTATTAACATTGTGTTTCTGCTTGCGAAAAAAGTTCAATTATACAAAGAATAAAAATAAATAAAATAAAAATTAAAAAACCTGCGGCCTATACTCGAGATTTTTTCTCCCTCTCTATAATCTCTTGTCAATAGTTTAGGTGTGGCCTATATTCGCACACAGCCTATATTCGAGCAAATATGGTAATTTTGATATAGTCACTACAGATGTTGGTAGATAACTAAGTAGATAAAAAAATATAACAAAGTGTTTAATAGGTGGTCCCATGAACACTAACTAAAGAAACCGACTTGGTTTCCCATCAGATCTCACGACTTTTTATAGTGGAAGGAATTCGTTGTGAGACTTGCATTTTGTACATCTTATGTTTTCGGTGGGATACCATTTCTTTTGTAGGTAGTCCTTTTCTGTAAATTTTTTGTTCATCAGGCATGGATTTTCTTAAAATCCATTCCCTGCCAGTGTGATCTGGTTTTGTTTTGTTTGATGTAACAGTTTTTGGAAAGTCCTGAAAGTCGATTACATTGTTCCTGTTCAATCCTTCCATCATGTATAGTACTGCCACCTTTGGAGGATCAATATACAAATATCAACAAGTTAGTGTTATATTTTGCATCAGTTTGTGAACTTCATAATACCTGCAACTTTTGGATAAGTGAATTAGTATTTCACAAATATCATCAACTTTGTCTAGTACACGATAGAATTTTACTTACGGCAGTGGTGACGTAGTGTGCTAAAGTTGGCAGCAACTGAAGAATGACAGAATTCGGACACCAGTCACGTAGAATTAGCGGCATAAGCATGAAGTAAATAATTAATTCTGTTCCTGCTCTGTAGCTGGCAGGTTTTCATATGTATTCCTCATAAAGCGAACTTTTTGTTGGCAACATCGGCACACTACGCCACTGCCGTCAGTAAAATTTAGTCTATACATCAAAACTCTAAATGTGGCGAAATTTGATCAGTTTATCCCTATTTCATAAGACTGTTATATCCATACACAAATAATAGTTGATACATTGAATAAAGTGACAGGAAGACCAATAATACTGTATTCGGTAGTGCGACTGCCGACAGACTCGCGCCTGTGGGGGCCTCGCAAAACATTTTTAAAATTTGACTTTTTTTTTCAATTTGATGTTTAAGGGCGCTTTTCAACTGCTAGGTTATGTAGCTATGACCTACATCTAACTTACACTAGTTTAACCTAAGGACAAACACAACATCCGTACTCAAGGGTGGGATTCGACGCCAGACAGGAGCGACCTCGCGCACTGTGGTATGACACCTTAATGAGCTCGGTCTTTCCCGGCCGGCAGCTATTTAACTGACTGTATGTACTTCCTTATGAGTACACCAGTGATGGAATTTTCAATTAAATACTTAGTGTTCTCGAAACTGAGTTTACTGGTTGAAACACTAAACAATGAAAATAATGCAACAAAACCAATAACGACATCCCAGCTCAGATACAAACATGACAACAAGGTAGACAACAATGCAGTGACACCATGTTTGATGATACCTCGTCCAGTTCTTTCTATACTACAACACCGAGTTTTTTTATGCACCGTCAAATGTGGTAATTCAGGACAGTATGGTGTATTTGCTCTATCGGGCTGCATAGCAACAATTTGCCTTTCACTTTCATAGACTAATTATTTTATGTGAGAAACTGTATTTTCGCATATGTGACTTTTGTTTTGAGTCTTATGTAAACCTTCAATAAAGAGAATTGGAAACTTTCTATTGTCCTGACAAGCGGAAAAGTGTTCTAACTGCAATTGTCATCCAGGTCATTAGCCACTTTATTTATGTGTCTCAGGCACTTCGCCATTTCTGGTTTTAGGATGTTTCATTCGTTTTGCATACATGCTCCCACTTCACTGATGAAGAATGAAATCTAATACAACCTACGGAAGTTATGGTAAAAACAACATCAAAACAGTCCGGAATCACCCCATTTGATGGAACTGCACTTATCAAAGTACTTAACAAAAAATAATTTTCAGATCGTCATGTCTGGAGGACCCTCCAGAGAAAGGGTGCATCAAAAAGAAAAAGAAAGACTGAGACAGCTCTGTCCGACAAAGATACGAGTTTGAGCAGGATGAAAGTTTTGAAGAAACGTACATCATCTACATCTACATCCATACTTCAAAGGCACTCGACGGTGTGTGGCGGAGGGTGAATCTGCTCCAGAGGCATCTGATGAATCTGTCCTTCAAGTTCTGTAGTCACCAAAACAGAACCAGGGTCGAATGAATCTCTTACCCTTTCTGATACAGTATCAGAATTGGGCGAAACTGCTGTTATTCAACATTCTAAGCAGAATAAGAAGAAGTGAAATAGTCTTGATTCAGAAACTCGAGAGGACATAAATAAGAGTAATTTACAGAATCATATCTGGGGGAGTGGGTGTTTACAGTAACAGATTAACAGCGTCATGACTCAATTCAAAAGGGTCGCAAACAAAACCTCCAGAAATCTGATGGCAGTTACCCCAAAGACACAGATAAAAGACATTTACTAAGTTTAAGAAAAAGAAAATAGAAAAAGGGATACAATTCTTGATGCAATTATTTCGTCTTGAATTCTCATTCTGTAAATTTAATACATTTCACTGTGTAATCCACAGTCCAGAAATAATTCCATAAAAGAGCTCTGGCTGCGTCTGGATAGAACTGTTTACGTTCAGTGTCCCCTTGTCCTACAACAGTTAAGTGGCTTCTTCATGAAAATGTTCAAATGTTTGTAAATTTATGGGACTTAATTACTTTGGTCATCAGTCCCTAAACTTCCAAACTATTTAACCAATTATATCCTGAAATAATTATATTTTTTGGGGGATTTGGTAAAACTTTAGATCCACTACTTTCATGGGTTAATAATTACATTATGTTAGTTAATTTTTTTTATTGTGGCTATAAAAGTAAATTTTTTAAAGAATGATACACCATACTGTGGGTATTAAGGGGTAGAATTCTTTTCACATTTGCATCACAATTAAATGTTGAATTTTTCATGATTATCATTTAATACTTGAATAAATAAAGAAAAAATAATATTATGATAATTTGAAGTTTATTATTGTAAGCATACATTACCAGTGTCATTGAATTTTCTTTATCATGTAACACATGAGTATTATCTCTGGGTGCTTTCTTTATAACAGGCATGGACGCCTGCTGTGTGTGATCATTTCTCAGTGTTCCTAAGCATCTGATGCCATTTGAAGAAAGAGATTCAAGTAGAGACAAAGAGTTAAAGTAAGTATCAATATACAGTGTGCTGTTCTGAGGGTTACAGCACACAAAGCTTTTCAACAAGAGAATGCCCCAGTGTCTTCTGGGAATCTCTTTGACTTGGTCCAACACATGGCTCGGTTAAATTTTACGCTTGTCGCCGGGCTGCTGTGGTTATGTCGGCACCAATGGTAATGACGGCAACTCGGATGACCAATAATTGTTTTTTCGTGGCAACTTCAATTAAACAAAAATTATTTTTTTCTGAACGGACAAGGGTATATACAAGAACCTGTCATCCATAGAGCCGGTACAGGATTATTTTTTCTGCGAATGAAACAAGCAGCAATAACATTTATTCTGTAGCTCGTGAAAAATATTAATGCAATTCAACACACTATTGATCATCTGTTGCCAACATAAGCACTGGAGCCCAGCGAGAAGCGTCGTACAATTTAACCCATGGCTCAAATTTGATGAGATATCCATTAGATGTATCTAAACACCACCATTTAAAATCATAGCGAATTGGCTTGCCCTTTAGAAACTATCTCATGAAGTTGTGGCCATGATAAGGCTTCATGCCCTCATCCAAAGAGAAGTTTGATCCTAGAGGCTCTATGAGGTCTTGATATTTCTGAATTAGATGTGAAATTAGTGGACAAACATCATAAGCTTTATATTCCTTTTTTTTTTTTTTTTTTTTTTTTTTTTTTTTTTTTTTTTTTTTTTTTTTTTTTTTTTTAAATACTGTCATTATCATTAACATGAAATAATCTATGAATTTTGTCATAATCATTTTTGGAGACAGAATTCAAAACAAGGGCATTGTTTGTTTCAGGTCTTTTCTCCCAGTACATAGGTACGTCTATGCATGAGCTTACAATATTCATATAATAGCAAAATAACAATGTATTTGTAGATGTCATCATCACTTATTTCTATGTTGTGTCCCTTTATCTGAATTGGGATCGTGACTTGGAACAGGAGAGATTTTGCTTCTGTGTGGATGATAACAAGGCCGCCACCTTTTACTAATCTTACCTCTGCAGTTTGTCCCAGAAACTTTATCCCTAAATCAACAACAGTGGCGGTATGTCCTTCTGAATCACAAGCTGCGTCATCTACATCAATGTCCTCACATCATACGATAAAACAAGCACCAAATCAAGCGCCTGACATTCATCAAATTCATCAGTGATGGTTTCATAATCTCCGGTGGAGTGCCGTATTTTTAGAAATTCTCCTAATTCTTTCTCGTTTTCCAAATTCTATCTGAAATAAATCGCACTAATTGCCAGAAAATGATCCGTCACTGCCCACCGTAAGATATTTCAAACATAAAAATATAAGCCAGTGCCACAACAATGATAATAAACAAGACTTTTTAAATATTGATTTTGAGTATTCAAATTAGTAATCCATACTAATATGAGCAAAATTATAAAAATCACGGTACCTTACCGGTAGTTACATCACAATTTTTTTATTACTTACCACCAGTTCATGATTAAAAGCTACGGAATCAATGTCACTATACTCGTTAAAATTACACGATAGTAGACAGTGCACGGGCTGGAGCTACCTTCCTCCAATCAGAGCGCTAAACGTCACGCCCAGTCTGCCCCCTGTTGCCAAGCTGCCGCAACAGGTGGACAGCTCGCGTCCATTGTTTGGCTAGTGTTGTGTAGAAGCGTGCGTCTTGGAACCGTTTTTGTTGCTGTTGTTGTGCGTGTTCGTTGTTAATTGGTGTCGTCTTAATGTCTGGAGGGCTGTTGTGATGCATGCAAAGCGAGTAATAGATGAAGCACGGAACAATGAAGGTTTTCTGGAAAACAGTGTGATGAACTTATCATTACTTTCAGCGGTTCATCCACCTCGGAAAACTTCTAGTGAATCGGAAATCAGTGGTATCGTAGTGGTATCTACCCTCTTTACGCTGATGCAACAGCTTGCAGTCGGTGAAGATATGTACACACAGAAAATTTCCTTAATTTTAAATGGTGGGCTTCGTTTTGCAATGTATGTGTCGTGACTGTGTCGTCTGTAAGCTATGACGCGTCAGCTCTTTGAGAACAGTTCATGTACCTAATTAAGGCGAGAAATTATAGTTCGTTTTTAGCATTGACTTCTGTTTCGAATTTGCTCGTAGATGTTAGTTTTAATCGTCGTGTATTGACATGTTGACAGCATTCTACATGCAGATGTGCACAAAGCTTCATGAACCAGCCACACAGCGTTAGTGTGTTCACTATTTCATTAAATCTCTTAAGTATAACGAATGTCAGATTCAGTTTTTCAATGGGTCTTTTAACTCTGGGCAGTTATAAAACTCTGGAATAGTGGTCGTGTGGACAATGTACATTGGTGAATGGCGTATTGACTATGGCATGTCCTTATTAATTTGGAAACATGGAAGTCCCTGCAGTATATATGTAAATATTCAGTGACTGCTAAATATGAATCAGCGTTATCAGATTACGAAAAACTGTAAAAATATATATTTTACGTTTGTTACCTGACTGTATCGTTGCAACCCAACTATAATTACTTCACTGGTTTTAATAACAGTTCTACTAATTGTGTTGGCTGCTATTGCAGTACTAAACTGCCTGTCGCCAATAATCTCAGTTGCGCTACACATAATTTCTCATCCCATTAAAGATTTGGTAATTTGGTAGAATCCGTGTACATCGAAGAAACGGCATTGCCATCGATATTTTTTTCATCCATTCTCAGAAGTATTCAGTCTTTCTCGTTGTACACGCTTTCTTTCTGGTGTTCGACATCATAGCCTTGTAAAATCGCATTGTTGACAGTAAATGTTAACAGTATTGTTGATGTGGACAATGATAACAATATAACTGCGAAGGTCATCTCAGTACATTAAAATCTTGATTGATGAGTATTGTTAAGAACTACCGGTACTGAACGTGTCCAAATCGCTAACAGTATCTGGCGCAGTGCCGCTTGTACGGAGCGCCAGTTCTCAGCATGCAGCTGTCGGGGTAACACTGTAGCCGCAGCTGACAAACGTCAACTTGCAAGTAACTTTAATCGGACTATAGAACAAATGCTTTACACCATGAAATGAACAATCCCGTTCTTTATTGTTACTGTTGTTTTCAACAATGAACTTTTAAACTAACAATAAAAGGTACAAGAAATGGATAATTTCCCAAGTCTCGTGTACATTCACTACGTTTACATGGAACACATCTTCCGGAGGACGAAAACCGATTTTCGTAAACCGTTTTTCGCTATCGTGTTTACATGGCATAGCCTGAATCGGATTTCCTAGCCCACTTAATATGGCCGCTGAAAAACAGCTGATTCAGTTTCTGATTTAATCAGCAAATCGACATTTTTCTTTATTTAAATACACAGATTCATGTTAGAAAATATCACTCTATCAATATGTGCAGAAAATTCTTAACAAGAAAACATAATCTGACAAGCCAAGAACGCTTCAAAAACGGTTATGTTTACATGGGAACGAAAATCGATTGTAAAACTGGAAAACCGCTTTAAGGCGCTTTCACACGGGTCAAGTTTAGTTGTACGAGTTTACTTGATCAATAAATGCTGAATGAAAAACCTCGTGTGAACCTTCGTTTCAATTGAGTTGATCAACTTTTTAGTGGATCAAGAAAAGATTGACCGTGTCAAACTTTCCCGTTCAAGTGACGATTCAACTTTTTAGTTGACCACATAATTACATGTGTAAACCCACTATCTGTTTTAAAACTTCTTTGCGGATATAGTGCCGGTGTTTTCTGTATTGTTAAAGTATTGCATTTTCAAATATCTCACAGAATGAGTATGAAGAGATCAGAAAGCATGATGATGATTTATTTATTTAGAACTGTACCAAATCGCGAATGCTTGTGGAATCGTCGTATGGATACTTACAAAATGCTTTGCGAGGTATCGTGAAATAAATGGTCATCAGCTGTTTAACCCCTGACAACGTAAAAAACAATCAAATGTACAAAAAAGAACATTCATTAGTGTCCAAATAAAAAGAGTGGCGTGGGAACGGAGGAATTGTATGTGTCTAAACTGGTCTGGCATAAAAGACCAAATATATTTCTGAATCCAGAATGAAACTTCACTCTGCAGCGGAGTGTGCGCTGATGGTGTTACATATTTTTCTTCCGACATTATCAAATAGTTTCGATATTCTCCCATGTCCCCTAATGCAAAACCAACTACAATATCTTGTAGTTGGTCTTGCTTAATGATAGTTCCCTTTAACAAAGCCTCCAACGCTCCCAGTCTGTTAATTCATAATATCCACTGACGCACCCAAAAACAACTTCGCGCACCGCTAATTTCAGCCATTTCGATCGATAACAGTAGAAACGCGTGACCGAAAACATTCAAGTCGCTTTCAGCCTTTGTTGAAACAAACAAACAAACTTGACTCGTGTGAACGCGCCTTTGAGAAGCGGATTTCCAGAATTGATTTTGGAGTGTTTACATGACCAACCAAAAGCGGAATTGGGAAATCGGTTTACGAAATCCGGTTTAACCTATACCTAACCTAGCTTTGACTTTAAAAAGTTATCTGTAGCGTAGCCTTAAGAAGTTAGGTATAGGTTAAACAAGATGTTTTATTTTGGTACATAAGGCCGCTTAGCACCCGAATATCTGGTTCATATCGTCAAAATGGTAGCGAAGGGAGAGTCGAACGTTCGATAATCGCAATGCCATTTTCATCGATGTACACGGGGTCTAGGAAACTATCAAGAAATGTTTCAATTGTTGACTTTGAGCTTCTGGAAACTAAGTCAAGATGTCTAAAGCCGGATCCACACATTGGACCCACCGTTGGCGCCAACATTGTTAGTCCAATGTATGGATCGGTGAAATAGCGTTGGACCAACGTTGGTAAGGCTCCGTTGCTTGTCGGTATTTCGGCCAAACATCAAAGGACGTTGGGCCAATATGGGTACGTCGTCCACACATTGGCGCCAACGTTTCATTCTGTCTTTGTCGCCTGCTCATCTCGAAACTCTTTCTTTCTTCGTGGCCGTTTTAAAGTTTCGAAATCTCTTTGTAAATATTAGAACTGTATCAGAAATTGATTCATTTTTTGAAATAAACCTCAAAAAACGAAATGCCACAGCAAAACTTAGGCGCGAACTGTGAAATTAAAAACTTTCTAGACTTCCGACACACTCCTATCACTCAATTTAATTTTTAAAATTAACAGTACAGTACTTAATATTTCCTGTCAAGTTTCAAATATCGTTTTGCAAACTTCAAGCACTACTAGTGATATCAATTACATGGTTATTTAAAAAGGGAAGTATAGGCTTCTAATATTGTCTCATTTAGCAAGAAATTGAAGCATAATACCAAAAGAATAGCACCCCTCCAAAAACATCTTTATATATATATATATATATATATATATATATATATATATATATATATATATATATATATATATTCAATCATTTGTAGTAGCAGGTCGAAGTTTTTATAATGTGTATCGTTTACTTGTAGCATATTTTAAAAAATTAATGATTTCTTACCGTAATTAATGTTCGGTAGAAAGTGATACGTACAACATCCCATCATCTTTTACGTATGTTTCCCACTTTGATTTACAACGACGAAATGTAATTATTCAAACTCAAAAGCGTTAATGCATTGGCCACGATATGTGCGTCAGATATGTTTTCATTGGCTCTCGACGAATTCAACTGAATATTGGCTCCAATGTGTGGACGCTGTCTCAAAAATATTGGCCAATGTTGGCGCCAGCGTTGGTACCAATGTGTGGACGCGGGGTAAGAAGAGCATGCGTATGGAAAATTATAAGATGGGATGTAATGGGTTAAACTAGGTTATCATTAAACTACCCAAGGACAACACACGCTCCCATGACCCAGGGGGGACTCAACCTCTGCAGCAAGGCGCCATAAAACGCTCGGACCTTCCACCACGGCCTCACGTCAGACGCCGAATCAAAAAAGTGACGGCCACATGACAATATGAAATTGTGAACTGTTTTTTCCTTACTTGAAGTTCCAGTACTGTTTTACAGTTTTGTTTTGAATTTTGCTTACTGGTACTTAAAAGTTAAAATTACCATTGTTTAATCGACATAAAATATCAAAATAGGATTATTAAAAACTTCTGATGATTCCCCAAAAAGGCGACATGCATTAAAGAAAAATAAATCATTCCAACCAAGTCTGCGAATAATAGTTATTGTAAACTAATAGTTCTTGTAAACTATAGTTCTTGTAAACTAATTCCCATAAGAGTAAGGGCCTAGTAGGGCCTCCACACTGAAAAAACGATCCTTGCCTGTCATCGGCATTTATATAAGTTATATCTATGTGGCGTCTGTTCTTTCGGACATGTTTGACAGAACAAACATCACTTTTGAACCTGCCATTATTATTTATTCATATTCACGGAATGTATGACTTTAACTGCAAATGGGTAAAGTAGAAAATGTGTACCCAGCCGGGTCTCATGCTTTCTAGGCAGTTGCGCTGACCTCTACACCACTGCAGACACAGTGATCACCACACCTGCAGGGAAACACTCAAGTATGCCTCCCATCAGATACAAATTCTCAACTTCACCCTGCCCATTAGAAATGATTTATCTTACTTTCGAGCAGTTCCATGTCAAATCAACAAGTGCTACAACCTGACACTCTTAATTTTTTTTTTAAATTAAGTATGCATACATTACTTATAAATCATAACACAATTTTTTCACATTTTTCTGACAAAAAGGTACCGAGTAATGGACCATCAAAAATTGAAAAGATGACAAAATTTTTGACTCGTGGAACAAAGTTGTCTTTCTTGTAATCATGTTCTAAGAAAGCTAGAAAAATAAAATTTACTTCAATGGAAAACTTTTTTTAAAGAGCTTTTACATGATATCAAACATCATTAATTTCATACACACACTCACACATGTTGTTTATATAAACAACATTGTTGAATTTACCGAATTTTGAGAAACTGTACTTTTAAAAATTTTCAAAGATATTTATGTGAAAGATAGACTTCACATCTACATATTCTGAAAGTTTCAACTAGGGATGAGCATGGGGTCACTATCAAAAGCAATTTTACATTTAGGGCGGTGTTTTAAAAATTCGTAAAAACTAATTTATTTTAGATGTTATGCCTACTTCTCACCAGCTGTATATTGTTGTAAAATGTGGAAATTAAAAATAGCTTATAACTGACAAAAGAAAATATGTTTTATCCTCCTGTAATTAATAAAAACAAAATGATGACTTAAAAAAACACACATACACACAGAAAGATGAATACCTGAGATCAGGTCCGAATTCAGTTAGTAATTACTACTTTTTTCAAATAGGAGTCCTATTAGTGCACTTCTTCATACCTCTAACCTAATCAGTCTGTTGCACATCAACTCCCGGTGTCTATTATAATCACAAGCGACATATCCTTTTACCGGTATGTCACTGAACAGTATTGTATCACTGTCAGAAACTGTTACCAGTTCAATTTTACTTTCATCATAGTTTGAATACACTTTTGTTATTGTTTTGTCCTTGCTATAAAAGGAATAAGAGTGTGAAGTTTTTTGTCCCTATAATTTTGCAGCATTTCTTAAATTTCTCCACAAGTTTTATTTCTTCATTTTTGTGATCTGTGTTATCCTTGACAAACATATAAAGTTGTTTTGGTGTCATTATTTGATCACTGTAAGGCTGTTGGAGACTTCCTGAAGCAGCAAGTCATTCAACTGTTCCACAAACACCATCAGTAGCTCTCTTCCTGTGCCAGATGGCTGAAAAATGCCATTCAGCTTCAGTTGGGAAATCTTCATTATGGCACAGGTTGATAAAGTTCTTCTTCCTATTTGTATAAAGAACTGCTGCTCCATCAAAAAAATAATATATTTTTCTTAGTTTTCTACCGAATTTAACAGTCCATCGAGTACGATTGGAAAAATGCAAGCAAGTGTCATATTAGGCATTCTGATATGATTAGAAGACTTGTGTGCTAGAGTTTGTTCACATTTGCTGTAGCGTAGTGCACACCGTGTAAGTTGAATCAAGCCCGCCACCAGAGGTGCGCAAGAATGGAGAGGAACAGCTATGAACGAAGGCAGAGGTAGTGCGGAGTCGTGCAGCCATTTGCTGAGTGCATGTGAAACTATTAGGTTGTTATGTTCTGCTCTATACTTAACAGCCATTTATGTTAGTCTTTATGTGTTAAAGTTCAGAGGTTACAACACTCATTGGCGACGAGTGTGTTCATTTCCACGCATTCTGCTTCGCCTAGGATCAAGAGAGCCCTTTGAAATGATGGAAGCTACACTCTACGAAGTCCTACGCCACATCGTTGATCAACAGACGGCTCTTGGCGCGCATTGCAAAACCAGGCTGAGGCGTTGCAAAATCAGACTCAGGTCTTCGCAACAGCTTTGGAGAATCTTACCCAGGTATTTCAGTCTTTGGCTTCGGCGCTGTCTGCGCACGCGCGTCTCGCAGTGCCGGCCGCATCTATCCCTGTCTCATACCCGCCACCTTTTCCTGCATTTGACGAGGCTGCGGAAAAGTGGGAGTCTTCCGAAAAGGGTCTCGTGGCAACATTTTCAGGCTTTTGACGTCCAGGATGCCCAGCTGTGCCACGCCCTTTTTCTTTCATGGATTTTTCCTAAGATTTATCATTTGTTGTGTCAACTGGCTCCCCCCTGCAAGACCCCATGTCAATTACTTTCGATCAGCTGTGTCAGTTACTGTCTTCTTACTACTGCAAGCGTACTCATATCGTAGCTGCTCGTGCGGAGTTTTATAGATGCCATAAACAACTGCGCCAGTCATATCAGGCGTGGGCGGCTGAATTACATGGTCTTAGTCACCGTTGCAGTTTTGTTTCGGAGGTGCACAAAGAGTTTTATGCAAGTCAGATGGTCAGGGATGTGATTATTCGCCTGGTGCCCGACAGGAAAGTGAAGGAGCGCACCTTAAAACCCGAAAACCCTTCGTTGTCAGAGGTCTTAAAAATTGCCCTAGGTTTCGAAGTGTCATGGACAGTAGGAAATCAAATCGAGGCTTGGTGTGGCATATTGGCTGTTCAGCCGTCCCCCTCTCGCCGCCCGCAGGATAACGAGCCCTCTCAGAAGGACATTGCTGCGGTTACCCAATGCTCTGTACGGTCGAGTGGTAGGCGCCCTTTGCAACAGCAGAAACCACTGGCACGCAGCCCGCAACAACAGATGACACAGGGCCACTCTGGTGCCCCATTGCCCTCCTGCCCATCTTGCTTTGTAAGTCACGATCGGGCTGCTTGCCCTTGGCACTGGGCCACGTGCCATCGGTGCAGCAAAAAAGGTCATATTTCATCTGTGTGCAAGTCAAATCCCACCGTGCAGGATCAGGATATGGATGTAGATACAGAAGTCAACTGTGTGGCGGCACTGTCTGCGGGACCTTCCAAACTTTTCCTGGACCTAAAAGTTTGAAACGAGGTCCTCCATATGCAGGTCAATATGTCTGTCATCGTTACTCTGTTAAACTCAAAAATGTATGTTGAGTTAGGCTCTCCTTCCCTGTAGCCAGTCACTCGGAAGTTGCTCAGTTACAACAAACAACAGATTCCAGTGCTTGGCCAATATGCCGTCAGGCGGCATACCTCACTGTCGTTCGCCGCTTAACCTTTCTGGTAGTGGACAATGCAACCAAAGTATCTTTTCGCTTTGTACGCATTTCAGTAGTCCGTGTTTTCAGTTTTGGACAATGTCAACCTAGTTTCGAACGAGGTACCCTATCCAGAACTGGACGAGCTCTGCTCAGAATTTTCTTTCCTGTTTACACCGGGTTTGGGTTGCGCCACATCTTTTCAAGCACATATATCTATGAAACCTTCCACGCGCCCGCATTTTTTTCGGGTGCACCAAATACCTGTGGCCCTCTGCGATTCCGTCAAAGTGGAATTAGATCACCTCACATCCCTGGGGGGTCATTTGTCCTATTTCCTCAAGTGAATGGTCTTCTCCATTGCTCATTGTACTAAAGCCAACTGGCAAGTTGCGGCTCTGTTGTGGTTTTAAGACCACAATCAATGCACAGTCAGTCATTGACACTTATCCTCGCCTCCCCAAGTTTTCAGGAGGACATTTATTTTTGAAGGTGGACTTGGCAGATGCCTATCTTCAGCTTTCCTTCAACGAGGAATCGCAGCATCTGTTGGTGGTTAATACGCCATTTGGCCTATACCAGTATTTATGCCTACCGTTTGGGGCCCATCCATATTCCAATGGTTCTCGGAACAGATCACAGTGCCAATTCCGGGCTGTATAAATTATCTAGATGATATCGTGGTGTCAGGCACATCTGCCGAAGACCACTTGCAGAACCTACGGTCCCTTTTTTCAGCGCTCTAGGTCAATGGACTCAAATGCAATCTAGACAAGTGCAGCTTCTTCCAACTGGCTATTGTCTATCTAGGTTTTGAAGATTCATGCGAGGGTGTCGCCCGAGTCATTCCATGTCAAATCGACACACTTTAAATAAAAATTTTACCTCGCCCTCTTAGATTTTGCTGAAAGTTGGTATACTTACAGTGGGTGCTGAAACTAAGAAAAATACCAAATTTTAGTGTTTTACCTCAAACCATTCCTGAAATATAGTCATGTAAACTTTTCAGAAAGCAGCCAAAAATGTGTGAACAAACTTTTTTTTAATTGCCTTAGGAGCTGCTCTAATTGAGCTAGAGAGCTGTAAAAGGTGTTATTTTCCAGCATTTTGCATGCTCTTTCCAGGGATATACAAGAAAACACAGACCCTAATTATAACCATTTTCAAAATACTAATTAATATTAGTAAACCAAATCCAGTCGGCTTTATTACAATGTAATCTTTGAAGTTCCAAGATAATTTATTGGTAAACTGCTTTCAACTCAAAACTTTTTGTCTTAGGTTAGTGTTAATGTATAGTTTGTAGAAAGTTGTATCAAATTTACTGTTAGTACCTACTGTGTTAAATTTAGCTATGTATAGGTAGCTGTTGCTCAAAAACAAGCATTATGTATTTAATTTTTCAAGTAATTTCATTCCAAACATCATGGGCCAGAACTATTATGTAAATTGTTGTGACAGTGCGTCATAAATTCAAGTCTACCGCCACGCATAATGCGCACAAAGTAATATAGGGGTGCTTCAGCAATTTGACAGCACCCCCTAAGTGAACTGGGGCTCGCCTGGACTCAGCGGGCCACGGCAGCCTGTGTGAATCGTGATTCAAGGCATTAGCTATAAAGAATTAGTTTTCTTGTGTTCAAATGTTTGTAGAACTTACGGGACTTAACTACGGGGTCATCAGTCCCTTTTCTTGTGTTAACAAAGTCACTAAACTTTAAGTGGCGACTAGTTTCGAAATACTCCATGTGTTGTCATCGGCAGTGTTTTGATAAATATGGAGACCTTACACCAGCTATTGCGCATGCTCATCGAGCAACAGACTGCCCTCGTAGTGTCATTTAAGTGACTTACCACAGACGCTTAAGTCAGTTGTGTCAACATTGTTGTCCAAACAGGTCGCTCTGTGTTCTCTGCCTCCATTCCAGGAAGCTGCAGAAGAATGGGAGGACTATGGAAAGTGGCTGCGGCATCCTTTTTGTGGCTTTCGGGTTTGGTGATGATCGTATGTGCAAATCTCTGTTTCTTTCGTGGATTTCTTCAGAAGTATATTAACTATTGTCTCAGCTAGCCGCCTATGGGATCCGGCACCGTTATCTTTTACTGAAATGTGTGACATGCTCTCCAAATATTATCACAAAATCACCCATGTTGTTGCTTCCCGGGTGGCTTTTTTCAAGTGCTGCAAGCAGCTGCATCAATCATACCATGCATGGGCCACAGAATTACAGGGCCTTAGTAGGAAATGTCAATTCGTAACGGACGTGCATCATGAGTCTTATGCCAATTCCATGGTTAGAGATGCTATTCTTAGGTTGGCTCCAGATAAGGAAGCCCTCCAGCTCCCAAATTCCTCTTTATCTGTAGTATTGAGTATTGCGCAGTCGTATGAAATTTCTCATGCTGATGGCGCCCAAATTGACGAATATATGGACGTCAGTGTTGTGCAGACTGATGCCGCGCCAGACGACGTGTCTGTTTCGTATGATGATGGGAAAGTTGCTGCTGTACACACGCATCAACAATGACAAGCAGGGCAACCACGTGCTAAAAAGAAGCAATAGCGGCAGATACAGCAGCCGCGACAGCAAAATCAGATAGTTCGACGCTTCCATCCTGCCCACGTTGCTTTATCAAACACGAGAGGGTAGATTGTCCTCAATGCTGGGCCACATGTCACGCCTGTCATAAGAAAGGTCACATTGCCTCAGTCTGCTGGTCTTACAAGACTCCTACTGTTGTTGAAGATGAAGACTCTGTTATGACTGTCAGTTGTGTACTTTCCAATACCGGTGGTTGCTGTTCAGCGTTACCAGTGCTCCAGCTACATTCCGGCATTTTTTAGAACAACTGATGGCTTCCGTACCCGGTTGCATATACTGTCAAGATGATATGGTAGTTACAGGGGCTTCCACGGATGAGCATCTTCCCAATCTTCGTGCGCTTTTTCAAGCTCTATCAGCGGGATTGAAGTGTAATCTCACTAAATCTCAATTTTTTCATTCTTCTGTTGTGTATGTGGGGTTTCAAGTGTCCCGTGATGGGATCTGCCCCTTAAGTCAGCTCGTTGATGCTATCGCAGCCCACCCACAACCCTCTAATGTTAAAGACCTTCAGGTATTTTTTGTCAAAATTGCCTACTATTATAAATTCCTTCCTTCCGCGGCAGACGTGGCCCATCCATTGGATCAGCTGCTCTGTAAGAACATTCCTTTCCACTGGATTGGCGATTGCGAACATGCCTTTGTCTGCCTCAAAGATCAACTTCAGTCGGCACCGTGTCTGGTCACATTTTGCCCAGGGCTGCAACTGGAGTTGGCCACAGATGCGTCCCAATGTGGTCTTGGGGCCGTCCTTGCACACCAATGTGGTGATGGATCAGAGCGGCCTATTGCTTATGATTCGAAGACACTCAATGATGCTCAATGCCCTTATTGTCAGATTGAGAAAGAGGCACTTGCCATAGTGTACGCCTAAAACAATTCGCGTTTTCTTCTACGGTTCCAAGTTTCATCTCATTACCAACCATAAGCCTTTTGTCTTCCTGTTTCATCCTTCAGCATTGCTTCTGGATAAAGTTGCACACAGGTTGCAATGTTGAGCTTTATACATGTCTTGATTTCACTATGAGATCCATTACTACCCCATGGCCCAGCTCACAATTTCTGATGCCTTACTGTGGCTGCCTATGGGTCCTGTTCCCCCGTTTTTGACCGCGATGAGTTACTCTGTTTCCACGCGGACGAGGATGAATGTCATGTGATTGATGGTTTTCCAATTACGGGGGACCATGTTGCTTCTGCTATAGCTGATGAACCAGTTCTCTGTAAGGTGATTAGGCTCATTCAATGAGGGTGGCCTGACAGATCCTCTGGCAAGGCATCTGACCCTCCTTGTAACTATTACACCTTGCATCTGCGACTGTCCGTGACGGCGTGGTTCTCCTCTCTACAGACGGAGTGTGTCCAAGGGTGGTGGTTCCTCCTCCTCTGCATCAAGGTGTTCTTCAGTTGTTACACTAAGGACATTGGAGTGTTTCCCACACTAAAAATCTGGCTTGCAGACATGTTTACTGGACAGGAATTGATGCAGACATTTCGTGCATGGTCGCCCTGTGTACCAAATGTGCTCAACAGTCAGCAGCTCCATGAGCTGACCCTTCCCCATGGCCTGCCCAGTGCGCCCATGGGAACGGGTCCACGTCGATTTTGCCAGCCCTTTTCTTGGTACCTACTGGTTTCTCGTCATTGATGCTTTTTCTAATTTTCTTTTGTGATTCGCTATGTGTCCCCTTCCACTGTGGCAACCACGAATGCTTTGGCAAAGATTTTCACCCTTGAAGGTCTACCCTCTACACTTGTCACAGGCAATGGTCCTTAGTTTTCCTCACAGGCTTTTGTAGATTTCTGTTCCGGCCTCGGTGTTTGTCATGTCATAGTGCCACCTTTCCATCCACAGTCAAATGGGGAGGTCTAGCGTCCTGTTTGCACATTCAAATGTCAGATGAAGTTCCTCACTGAGTTTTCTACGGAAGAAGCTTCACTTCACTTTCTAAGTTCTTATTGATTTACGCCCATGGGTGATCAGAGCCCAGCTGAGCTCTTACATGGTCGTCAGCCGCACAGATTGTTACAACTTCTTCGCTCCCGACAGTCTGAG
The DNA here is from genome assembly GCA_026315105.1 of Locusta migratoria. Lineage (NCBI taxonomy): Eukaryota > Metazoa > Arthropoda > Insecta > Orthoptera > Acrididae > Locusta > Locusta migratoria. Next base: position 374,156,875 of record CM048745.1, read on the forward strand.
GCTGTTTCTCAACCTACTGACAGGTTCCAGGTAGGTGCCCCTGTCTGGGTATGGAGGTACAGCTCTCGTGCCAAGTGGATCAAAGGAACCATCAAAAAGTTTAGAGGCCGTCAGTTGTGTGACATCCGTACTGATGAAGGAATTGTTGTTTGCCATTTTGACCATATATGTCTGCGTGTAGTGGACCTGCCGTTTTCGACACTTTCTCTACACTGGACTATTCATTCTCCTTCAGACGCCAATAGACACCATCTATGTGTCCCACCTTCACTGCTCACAACTCCGAGCACCCAACATATTCCTGCAGAAGATGTGCTTCCATCACAAGAGCTGACTGTGCGGGGAGGTGTGCCAGCATCACAGTCTCATGTGCCAGAGGCATCACAGCTGTCACCCATCATTCAGTCCCAGGGACGTATGCGTCTGTAGAGAGCATGCCAACTTCTCCACCACTTGCAGCCAATACTTCAAAGATGTCACCCATCATTCAGTCCTGGGTCTGTGCAAAGGGCCCCGTCCAGGGCACTTTTGCCCATACATTCGCGTGGCACCACGTAACCTAACCGCAACATATCAAGAGCCAATGGATGTCTCTGCACTGTACAACACCTCTTCAATGTGAAGTGAATTTCCCAAAGGGGGAAAAGTGTTGTGACAGTGCATCGTAAATTCAAATCTACCACCAAGCGTAATGCACGCAAAGTAATATAGGGGCGCTACAGCAATTAGACAGCGCTGCCTAAGTGAACCGGGGCTCGCCGCGACTCAGCGGGGCACGGCATCCTGCAGTGAATCATGATTCAAGACACTAGCAGTATAGAGTTTATTTTCTTGCGTTAATAAAGTTACTACGGTACATAAATAATTGTACTTTTTCATACTTTATTTCAGTTTGTAATTAAAAGGCCCCCCCTCTTTTTTTCCCTTCAGCTAATATAATGTTAGTTACATCGTATGAAATTAAAATAATCAATCAACTTATTTATGAAATAAGCAGATTAATGTTGTTTTGAATAAGGTGAGGTTGATATTTCTAATACTTCTTTTAGTTACCTTTCAGTATATTTTAATGAAATTTCTGTTTGTTAAAGATCAGTTTGGTCAAACTAGGGCTGTTAAGGAAAAACAAGAATGTGGAAACATGTATTTAACAATGTACCCATCATCATCCCACATTTATATTGTACCATGTGATTTACAACAATTTTAAGTAGTTATGGAAATATTTTTAAAATTTTCAATTATGTATTTTTCGTTAAAAAAAAAAGAGAGAGAGAGAGAGATAAAGAAAAAATCAAAATATTAATTAGTATTTTGAAAATGGTTATTAATTAGAAGCTATGTTTCGTTGTATATCCCTGGAAGGAGCACGCAAAATGCTGGAAAATGACACATTTTCCAGCTCTCTAGCTCAATTGCAGCAGCTCCTAGGGCAATTAAAAAAAAACGTTCATTCACACATATTTGGCTGCTTTCTGAAAAGTTTACATGACCATATTTCTGGAATGGTTTGAGATTTAAAAAAAATTAATTTGGTAATTTTCTTAGTCTCGGAGCCCACTATAAGTATACTAAATTTTAGCAAAATATAAAATGGTGACAAAAAAGGTGTGTTGATTGGACATAGGATGACTATTTCATTTAACAGACAAGGGATTATTGAATGAATTTAACAGGATACTTGTAGCCCACTTCCAGGAAGTAAATAGCCAACCATGGAGATGCCAAATGTATTATACAATGTGTTAATTTTCCATTAGACTAATGACAGGCAGAATATGGCCATTCATCAGGTATGGGTAAAGAAATGGCTATTGCTGACTTGGATCACGATTGTGAGATGCACTGGTGCTGTCTACCACCGTGTTGAATAGGAGCAGAAATAACTATAGGCTTATGAGCCCCATTCACTTTTCTGTTTCTAGAATTTAGGTTGAAAGAATAGTTACGAATAATGTCAAGGTGCAACGACTGAAACTAAAACAGGGAAAATTATTTGAGTGGCTCCTCTCTTCAGAAGTCATCAATATTTTTGTTTTCCAGCCTTAAGCAAATTGTAAACTTAGAAAACACTTTCATTGCAACCTGTTTTGTCATTTAGCATCAACAGACACCATTAATGTTATGAGTAAATAAAATTCATTTTGATATTACATAATATTTTCCTTATGAGTGTTTTCATTGGCAACATAGTAACAGAACACTGCTAGGCAAAGTAGTACTAAATAGATTCAGCAAAAATAATGAACTCAAAGGGATAATTTCACTGAATGTTGCTTTGAATAAGTGTATCTACAAAGGGACCAAGAAGCTGACCATAAAATCACAAATAACTTTCAACGTAATAAATATTGGAGAAAATACAAATGCAATGAACGAAATAAGGCCTGCTGTTAAAAGATGTTTGCAAAACTTCTCTTGAAAATGTATAGAGCTAACTATAGACTAAAAACCACTTATCTTTGTAGTTCTTCAATTGTTTTATGAGTTAGGAACATACAGACAAGCTGTGTGACTCAACTGGGATTCAAACCTGGGATATTTGTGTTTTGCCAGGCAAGTGCTCTACTGATTGAGCTATCCCAGCATGCTTCACAGTCTGTCCTCGGAGCTTTTACTTCCACCAGTACCTCGTCTCCTATTTTCCAAATTTCACAGACGTTTTCCTGCAAATCTTGCTGGACTAGCACTCTTGGAAGAAAGGATATGGTTGAGACATGGCCTACCCACAGAATGATTTTGTTACTCTACAGCGAATGTGCACTGATATTAAACTTCTTAATGGATTAAAACTGTGTGCTGGAATTGATATTCGAACAGCTGTGCATTGCACTATAAAACAAATCTTTGGTGGTTATCCCTCAGGGACAAAGTAAGCCTCATGAGAGTCCTGATGCAGTGCTAAAATTATCGTAATATATTTCCAGGTTCAGACATTCGCCTTTGTAAGCCAATACTGATGAAAAGTCAATATTTTACATCTCTTTATGCCTAATCGACTCTCAATGAGACTCACAAGCCTTTTTTTGATTAACAGTAGGTTCAAATTCAGATCACAGACAAATACTCATTATGTCGTTTGATGAGTGCGATGACTTGTCACTACTGTTAATGAAAACTCATTTACAAACAATGAAGAATACCTCATCTATACTAATACTAAATCTGCAAATGTAGGCCTGTTGCTGTTCTCTTAATCTTCAAAACCACTGGATGAATCTTCATGTGGTTTTCACAGGAAACATGATAAAAGTTTGGGTCAAAATATAGACATAATTACATCAAAGTCGGGTAGTGGAAAATAGAAGATATCTTAATTGTAAATATTTTCAGTAACCATCATGTCTGTTATTTCAACTATTAAAAACCTCCCATCTCCAAAACTACTTCACGAATTTGAATGTTTCCACAGGTAACTTGACCATAACTGGACAATGTATAGACTTTGTTTCATAAAAGCCGGACCATGGAGAGGGAAGGGGGGAAAAGAAAAAAAAATTCATAATTTCAATTTTTTTTATCTACGACTGTCATGTCTGTATGTCTCTTTGAACACGTATATCTCCAAAACTACTTGACGAATTTTCATGGGGTTTTCACAAGTAGCTTTAGAATATTGTGCGGTTACAAAAAGGCTCCAATAATTAAAATCGGATCACAGAAAATAAAGATATCATAATTTAATAATTTGCTTAAAAGCCACCGTGTATGTCTATTTGTTGAAGGCAAGCTCCAAAAGTACTACACAAACTTCCATGGGTTTCCACAGGTAAATTGAAAATAGTTTGGTGAGTAACATAGGCTTAGTTTCATCAAAATTCAATCAAAGGAAGGAAAGATATTTATAAGTTTGGTGTGAAAGATCAAATCTCCAAGAGTACTGCACGAACCTTCATGGCGTTTCATAGATCAACTGAGAGTACCTTGGGGCAACATATAAGCTTCATTTCATCAAAATCGGATCAGGGGAAGAAAAGATATTGTAATTTGTAGTTTCTAGTGTATGCTATGCATGAAAAGCAACGTAGTATTGCAAAGATAAATAGAGGCGCTGTTACTGACATGGCGATGCTGCGTTGTTTATTCTCATAACTAAAGTGTAATGTACTGAAACAAGGGCTATAATTTTCCTTACGGCAGCGGTGTAGTGTATTGATATTGGTAATGGCCGTTGAATCCATTTTGAAAAATCAGTCACGCACAATGAGGGGAATAATTCTTAGTGTTGATAATGAAATAAATAATTAATGTTGTCACGAACAGTAAATTAATGATCCCTCTAAAGCGAATATTTCATTGCCAACACTAACATACTAAACCGCTGCCTCTGCAAGTAAAATTTAACCCAGGTACAACACACATAAATATTTTTCTTTACTACCTGTATCCCGCATGTCTTGCAATGCCATGGGAAGGAAAAAAAGTACTTCTTTTTGTGGGTATCATTTGAATTTAAAACAATGACTTTCCTTCGCATCTATCAATGTTTCATTTACTAAGAATTCTTTGCAAGAAAACATGACTTTATGTAGTTTCCATTCTGTTTAGGAACACCTATAAAACAGTGCACCAAAGAATTAATAGTTGGCAGTGCTGCATTTTTAATTTTTTATTTATTTTCGATTGTAATGTCATAGGACAACAACGAACTACTAAAGGTGCTCTTGGTTTCGTAGTGCTCCAAAGAAATAATACATGATCATGTTGTGCATATTCCCTCTGTAACAGAAGTATTTTGAATTTAGAGCCGCAATATTATCTCTGCAAACACAAACAAACATTGAACAGCGTGTTGCTGATTACACTTTCTATATTCGCAGGTTACTGATATCTTTGATTCTTTTGACAGGGGACATTTGAATTTAAAACATAATGACATTCCTTCGCATCTATTGGTGCTCTAATTTACATAAGAATTCTTTGCAAGGAAAGGGAATTTATGTAGTTCCCTTTCTAATTTCGGTGTATCCTCATTCCATTTTAGTGTGTTCTGTTTACGAATGTCTCGAAAATGCCATAGTATAGGAAAGGACAAAGTGAGGCGTCATTAGTTACATAGTATACCAAATAACTAACTATAACGTTGCTGTGTGTATTCATTATCTTAATTGTGGTGTAATACACTACTAGAAAGGGTAGAATTTTACTTACGGCGGTGGCATTGTGCACTGATGTTAGCAACAGCCGTTGAATGCTTTTTCAAAATTCAGTCACGTAGAATAGGGGAATAATTCTTTATGTTCAAGATGAAATAAATAATTTATGCTGTTCTGGTCAGTAAAGTAATCATCCTCCTAATGCAAATAACTTGTTGCCAACGATAGCAAACTAAACCGCTGCCACTGCAGGTAGGACACAAAATCTTTTTTTTCTTCCTAGCTGTATCCCATATGGTTTCCAATATAATGGAAAGAAAAGAAATGCATCTTTCGATGGGTATAACCACTAAATTATACATAGAGTAGAAATATCTATGGAGTGGGCATTGGATTCTGTGCTTCTTCTCAACATTAAGCTGGAATTATCAAGTGATATTGTCGCGTTGCAATGGAAGTAGGCTTGACTTCGAAGGCAACTAAACACAGCACTTATACTGAAAGCACATTTATTACGAACTCAACATACACGCAGCACTGACTGCCTCTCAAGCAGAGTGCTCTGATATTTATACACAGACAGAATTTACCAGAAATCAGAAGAACAGTTAACATAAGAAACAAGTAGAATTTACAAGTTAACATAAGAAAGATGTAGAACCTTCTGGAATTGTAAATTACAAAGAAATAAATTTTTGCTGGTGGGCAGGATTGAACCGGCGAACTTCTGCTCCGCAGTCCGTGACGCTATCCCCTGCGACACAACGGCAGTTGGTGTTCGTGGTCTCTCGCAGCATTGCTCCCTCTCCTGGGGAAACAGCGACCCGCTGTTATGATCCCTGTGGAGCCAGCTGCAATGTCCTGGATCTTGACCATGTCATGGGTCCTCTGAATGACAGTTCAAGAGAATCCTTCCCTTCGAGATTATCGACGACAGACGTTCCTGTCGTGGCTTCATCAGGAACATTACCGTCCTTAAAGTCCTTTAACAAGAAGCCATTGTCGTCTACCTGCTCTTCAGGATCATAGTAAGGCTTCATGCGCAGGACGTGAACAATGTCTCTTCGTTTTTGACGTTTCGACGACGGCTCATAATCCTCAACTTCGTATGTGACGTCTGACAGGCGGCAAATGACACGATACGGACCAAAGTATCGCTTCAATAACTTTTCTGGCAGTCCAACCTTCCGTACAGGGGTAAAAATCCATACCAGATCTCCTGGGCTGTACACAACAAGTCGGTGCTTGTCGTTATACCGCTGACGGTCCTTCTCCTGGGCGTCCAGTGTCCGTATTCAAGCCAGCTGTCTTGCTTCTTCGACCCTGATGATGAGCTGTGTAACATAGTCATCCTGAGTGTCGTCCGGTTGGAACGGGAACAGTGTATCCATTGTCGTCTCAGCTTCACGGCCATGGAGCAGGAAAAACGGAGTGAAGCCTGTGGTGTCTTGTCTTGCGGTATTGTAAGCACATGTCACGACTGGCAGAATTGAATCCCAATCCTTCTGCTCAACATCGACAGCATATCGGCTAACGTTTTGTTAAAACGTTTCGTAAGACCATTTGTCTGAGGATGATATGCAGTTGTCATTTTGTGGACAATGTTGCACCGTGACATTACCTCTGATACTAGTTTTGACTGGAATACTTTTCCACGATCAGATACCATGACATGTGGTGCTCCATGCTTCAGAAAACTGTCTTCTACAAGGAATTTTGCGATCTCTGGAGCTTCTGCAGTCGGAACAGGTTTGGTGACAGCGTAGCATGTGAGGTAGTCAGTGCAGACTATTATCCAACGGTTACCGGTTGTAGACTTCGGGAACCTCCCTAAAAGATCGATCCCAACTCGGTGGAATGGAGCTGCTGCCGGCGGAATCGGTACGAGATATCCTGGAGGTAATTGCGGCATGCTTCCGTCGCTGGCACTCTTTACAGTGACTCACATAGTGCTTGACAGATCGGTAGAGACCTTTCCAGTAATACCTGCGCCTGATTCTGTCTAGGGTCTTCACGAGTCCCAGATGACCGGATATTGGAGCATCATGGAAATATTTGAGAATAGCTGGCTGGAGATGAGCTGGGACAACAAGTAGCCATTTGGGGCCCAGTGGATCGTAGTTGCTCTTGTACAATGTTCCGTTTATAAGATGGAACTCTCCATTGGTCGGTTCTCCTTTCTCCAAGGCCTCTATCATTTTTAATAGTGTTGGATCTTCCCTCTGTTCAGCTGTAACGTCATGTAATTCAGTGAGAGCTGAAATTTCATTAATGCTGTTGTGTTCCCCTAATGGATTCCTTGAAAGGCAGTTGGCATCCTTGTGTTTGTGCCCGTTCTTGAATACCACTGTGACATCATACTCTTGGAGTCTTAGTGCCCATCTTGCTAGTCAACCTGATGGATCCTTCAAGCTAGTCAGCCAACACAAAGAATGGTGGTCTGTCACGACGGTGAATAGTTTGCCGAATAAATACGGCCGGAACTTGTTGATAGCCCAGATAACCGCGAGACATTCTTTTTCAGTTGTAGAGTAGTTTATCTCGGACTTTGAGAGTACTCTTGACGCATAGGCTATTACTTTTTTGGCACCTTCCTGAACTTGTACAAGCACTGCACCAATCCCATAACCACTAGCGTCTGTGTGAAGTTCCGTTTCTGCATTCTCGTCGTACAAGGCTAGCACGGGTGCGGAAGTTAGAGCCTCCTTAAGTGCCCGGAAAGCTCTTGCTTTTGTCTCATCCCAGTAAAATTTGGCGTCTCCCTGCAGAAGTTCTTGTAATGGACGTGCCTTGTTACAAAATCCTTTTATGAAACGTCGGTAGTATGAGCACAGCCCGAGAAAACTTCTCACATCACGAATGTGCTGAGGAGTTGGAAATTCTGTGACTGCCCTTACTTTATCTGGATCAGGACGGACACCATCTCCGTTGACTAGGTGCCCCAGGATTTTTATCTCTTTGGCGACAAAGAGGCACTTCTTTGGATTAAAGTGAAGACCTGCAGCCTGAACACACACCAACACAGTTGACAGGCGACTCAGATGTTCTTCAAACGGTTTCGAGAAATAGCAGAGACACGTCGTCCACTTAAGGTGTCGAAGCAAGTTGTTCATCATGCGTTCGAATGTAGCTGGAGCATTACATAGTCCAAATGGCATTACTTTAAATTCATAGAGGCCGTCAGGTGTAATAAAAGCCGTCTCTTTCCTGTCAGCTTCGTCAACCTCGATTTGCCAGTAACGTGTCTGCATGTCCATAGTTGAGAAGTATGTAGCTCCTTTCAAGCAGTCTAAGGTGTCGTCAATACGCGGCAATGGGTAGACATCTTTCTTTGTGATTCTGTTCAGCCACCAATAGTCGACACAGAATCGCCACCTGCCATCCTTCTTCTTTACGAGGACCACTGGAGACAACCAAGGACTCTCCGAAGGTTGAATAATGTCATCTCGCAACATCTTCTCCACTTCCTCCCGAATTATCCGTCTTTCAGCTGGCAACACTCTATACGAACGCTGGCTAATTGGCAGATGATCCCCAGTATTGATACGGTGCTTTATCGTGGGCCGTTTCGTCTGACTTTTCCCCTGCTGTGGTGTGAATGCACCCGAAAATTGGCGTAGTATACCTAACACCCGCTGGCGTTGTTCCTTGCTCAGTCCAGGCCCTATTGGCAGTTCCACGCATGTTTCCTCCAGTGTGTTGTCTGTACTAATAGCAGGGCATGGGTCTTCATTGATGACGTTGAGCTCACCGTCCTGGATTGGTTCAGCTGTCCCGATACACATTCCGTTGGCAATAAGTGTGACTGCTCATGACAATTTGTGATCCAAATCTCTCCTTGACCACTGGTAATGCTTATGATAGCCGCTGGTATGTAAATTTCTTTTGTGAGCCTGATAAACGTTTTACTATCAACAAGAACTTCACAGTTTACCCAGTCATCTGTGTTTGTGACTGCAACTCTTCTCATTGTCAACGGCGGTATCGTCACATTGTCAACGACGAATAACTTCCCAGAAAATTCTGTATTACGTGTATCTGGCGAAACAACTTCTTCAATTTGCAGCTCAGATCTGCCACAGTCAATGATAGCTTGGAATGCCTGAAGGAAGTCCCATCCGAGGATGACATTGTGACTACATTCTGTTAACAAGACAAATTCAAACGTCTGCATCCTGTTGTTGATGGTTATTTTCTCGACACAAGTACCTGCTGGATGGACGTACTTTCCATTCGCGACCTTCAGCACAGTTGCCCCCGTATCACAGAACATTGTCTTCTTTAGTGTGCGGCGGTAAGTATCCGATAATACAGAAAAAGAGGCTCCTGAATCAACAAGTGCCCGGACAGGTTGGCCGTCGATTATGATGTCGATGAGATTTCCCGACATCTTGGCGACTGTCATCCATGGAGGATTTTCATCTGTGGCGGCCTCACCTCCGTAGATGGTCGCCTCACTTAGTTTTTCTGGGCGCGGCGGCTAGGGGAGCGGCTGGTACCTCTGTACGGCGACGGTGAATGGCTGCGGTGCGTCGGGGAGCGACCTCGTCTAGGGTACGGCGATGGGCTTCTTCCCATAGGTCGACTGAACTCATCAGCAGGTGACTGCCTTGGATAGAACTGCTCCGACGGCTGACGTCTTACGGCAAAATAATCATCGAATAATCGCCGCCTCTCTCTGTAGTAGCGTACGACATGTCCAGGGCGTCCACAGTGGAAACACAGTGGTGTGTTGTCTTCTGTCCTCCAGACATCTGTTCTTCTGCGGGGTGTCATAGTTACCGGGGGAGTTGGCTGTGGTCGCGTCAGTCGGTTCATGGGCTGCCGTTTGGCGGCTGCAGCGTAAGTCATAGCAGGGCGACACCATTCTTCACGTCGGGTGTGATTGACGGGGCAGACAGGAGCTAATGTTTGAAATACCTCGTCCTCAGCAGCGTCGGCTACCTCGTGACTTACAGGGCTCACATCCATGGCCATAATCTGATGCTCGCTCAGTTTAATAGTCCCGGCTGCCATGCACTGTTATAATTCTTCTCTCACGATTTGTCGTATGAGAGAAGCCAAGTCCTGCTGGTCTTCCACAACGGCCATAGGGACTACATTTGGAGTCTGTCATACTTCTTGCATCCAACCCTCCTTTGTTGCATCTCTTCAATACGCTGGCACCACTTGATGAACTCTTCTGTCGTAGCGACGTCTTTTATCAGAAGAGCTTGGTACATATCTTCTGCATTCCCTTCATCAGGTGCGTGATTTTGTCCGCTTCAGTCATGTTCGGATTGACTACGTTACACAGGGCCAAAACACTCTGTATGTACGATTGTGTCGGCTCACCATGTCGTTGGGCCCGGTTCTTCAGTTGTTCTTCCGCCGAGCAAATTTGTCGCTGGCGGTCTCCAAACATATTCTTAAGTTCCTCCTGGAACATCTCCCAGTCATTCAACTTGTCTTCGTTGTTTTCAAACCATTGCTGGGCTGTTCCGTCCAGGTAGAAATAGACGTTGGCCAAGCACACGGTATGATCCCACCTGTTGTACTTGGCGACTCGGTCGAACCCTTTAGCCATTTGTTGGGGTCCTGTCCAGCATTTCCAGAGAACACCGACGGGTGTCTGATGTGCAGCTGGCTTATTGCTGGTTTCGTCTCCATCGTTATTCTGATAATATGGACTTTTGGAAGGATGTACTCGGTGTATCCCTTGTATTCCGGTTCCAGTCCGTGTAAGCGACGGCTTTTACGTTGCCTAATCGGAGCCACAGTGATGCAGCTGTTGCACAGTGTTCCCGGCGCCTCCACCAAACAATGTCGCATTGCAATCGAAGTAGGCTTGACTTCGAAGGCAACTAAACACAGCACTTATACTGAAAGCACGTTTATTACGAACTCAACATACACGCAGCATTGACTGCCTCTCAGGCAGAGTGCTCTGATATTTATACACAGACAGAATTTACCAGAAATTAGAAGAACAGTTAACATAAGAAACAAGTAGAATTTACAAGTGAACATAAGAAAGATGTAGAACCTTCTGGAATTGTAAATTACAAAGAAATAAATTTTTGCCGGTGGGCGGGATTGAACCGGCGAACTTCTGCTCCGCAGTCCGTGACGCTATCCCTTGCGCCACGGCGGCAGTTGGTGTTCGTGGTCTCTAGCGGCAATATTGAAACAAATCCACTCTTTCCACACATTTATTTGCCCTCAGGATTGGTTTGTTACAAGAAAACGAGAAGAACATATGTTTCAATAATGCTCCCATATTATCCTTTTACATCATGTCTTGACGTAAATTTCAAATCAACAGGGTGAGCAACAATGCTTTATCATGTAATAACTGTTGGAAATTCTTATGCCAAATGTAAACATGGCGGACAATGTGAAAACATGTGGAAAACATATGAATATGCATTCATGCTGTAAACAGTTTTGACACACACTGATAAAACGGAACTCTCAGACAGAATGTGGAAGAGTGGTTCTCTGGAGTACAGAGGTGGTTGGAGTCAAATGTGGAGGTAAAAATAGCCTTGATGTATTAGATTCACTGTGGATAAGAGTTGCTGGTCAAAGGTCAACTCAAAGACCAAATTTCTTCAGAAAGTCGATCTTAAATAGTGGTTCCTTGATGTTAGTGTTATGGAATGTCCAAGGATAATCCAGATGAGGTATCTGGCAGAAACAGAGCCTACTCAAGAGAGTGGTATGCCTAACAGCGGATTGACATCATAAGGTTAAAGTGCAAAGGTGTTTGGGAACGATGTTAGCATCAGCCCTGTGTTGATGAGGAAGTGTAATAGCGAAATGAATTGATGACATATACTTGTCCACCTGTTGCTGCAGCAGTGTTGACTGAATGTTGGAAATGGTGGCACCATGTTGTGTTGTTGGCACCAATAGTACCTACATCAGCTTGTTGGATGCATTTAGGTAGATGCAAGGTGGGTGGAAAGTTCTCATGACATAAACTTATGTCATATGAAAATAACAGGGGATGTACATTCATTTGGGGGACAGGCCTGAGTTGCCCTTGACAGCATGTGTACTCTTTTGCTAAAATGCTTGTCTTTCACCTGGACATCAGCAGAGATTAGCTGCTGTTTGGGTACCTATGCTTGAAGTGCCTCTTGCAGCCAAACAGATGGCTAACCAATTGGTGATGTGTTGCAACTGTTTGCTTGCTCCATCTGCAAGAGGAGTTGCACTTGGACTTTGCAAAGCAATATTAGGCATTAAGTCAGAAAACACCTGTGTATCAAGGTAGTATCCGAGATGGGAGGGTATTATTATTATTATTTTATTATTTTTTTTTTTTTTTTTTTTTTTTTTATTTTTTTTTTTTTTTTTTGTACAGTCATGATTTTTCCGTGTCTGTTCCAAATTTTTTCAAAGATAATTTGGTACACCTATTTGTTCCGGATTTAACAGTTATGTTCTGATTTAGAAATTTATCTCATCTGTATCGGTCTCTTTTATTATTAGTTTTAATTATGATGGGAAACTGTTTGACAAAAGATTTGTTAGACTTAAGGTACTTATCACAAACTGTCAAAACCATTTCAAACTGTTTCCACTGAGCATATATGCACAAAGTATACCAGTGAGAAAATCTGTTGGACTGCTAACACCACTTTTTCAGGTCAAAGATGGATTGATATTATTTCTCATTTCAGACAGAATCATGTGCCATTCTCAAATATGCTTAAGCTAGTGCAGTTTCTCTTCTGCCTTTCTGGAAATAATGCTGTTACTTAAGGGTATTTTCCCCCTATGAATAACATATGGACAAGTGACAAAACAGCTTGCCATAGAAACTGTGAAATCAATATTAGTAACTAGAATAAATTATTATGTTACTTGTGTAGAATTTTTCCACATGTTGTTAAAAAATACAGACTTCCTGAAGAAAATTCACTGCACTGTTAAATACAGTTGTTTTGACCGCATTCCTTCATCACATAAAGTACTAATAAGGGGCTCATTCCATGTTAATTCAACCAGGAGTTCCAGCTCATAGACTCAGATTTGCCTGAAATTTAGCACACCTGTGCTACCATGTGTGGAAGACTCATGATAAAAAAGAATTTTAAAATATGATTAAATACTTTTTAGGTGTTAAAAGATACATATTGTAGGTGCCCTTCATTCCAGATGTATTTCACTCAGGATGGGATAAATTTTTTTGTTGTAACCCTCACACACACACATCATGGCCACATCTGTCACACATACTGAGTTACATGCACAGACAAATACAAAAAACTGAAAAATCACGTGAAAAACATGTACTGTATTTTCTAAGTGTGATAGCACAAAAGGGACATGTAGTATCCAAGCCAAATTTCATACACTGCATAAGTAGACCATAGTGTTATATGTCTCAAAATATCAACATGTTATTGCAAGGCATTAGCTTATAATGAGAGTTAACAGATGTATTTGATGACATGACAATAGCTACACAGTACACCTTAAACAGCCAAAAACCAGTCTATTGGAGCTAAAGTTCTCCCATTCTTTAGCAGTCACTAAAACACAGACAAATTCATAATAGACTCGGTACTTGATTCAATACTACAGTAAGTAGTTGCTTGGGTGTTGTCCCAATGATATCTTTGAATAGCATCTTGAGCTATAAATGCATAATTTTCAGAAAAGTCTAGTGTTACTATAATTTCTTCTTGTTTCAAGGAACCTGTGCAAAATTGGAGATATGCAGATTGTGCTATTGCAATTGTGCAATTGTATTTTCATGTGCATGTAACTCAGTATGTGTGACAGATGTCATCATGATGTGATGTGTGTGTGCTTAGCCCACATGAGGCTTACAACAAAAAATTTTATCCCTTTCATGAGTGAATTATATTTGGAATGATGGACACCTACAATATATATATTTTACCACGTTCTATGTATTTAATCACATTTTGTTTTTGTTTTTTTATTATTTCCCCTCAGAAACATATTGTTGGTAATTTGACACATGGAGTGTATTCCCTACAATGATGTTACTATGTGGTAAAAATTTCACTGGGATTGGTGGAATACTTACGAACTTTTTAAGCCCCGAAGTTGGCTCTGAAGATAGATTGCCAAAGGCACGTTGCAATTTCCGGGTCAGACCACCTTCTTTCACAAGCTATTATTCGGAAGCTAACTGTCAGGGGAACCTAATACTTTGTACATAAGTCTTCCACACATGGTAGCACAGGTGTGGTAAACTTCAGGCAAATATAAGACTATGAGCTGGAACACTTTCTCAAACTGGTTGAATTCTTATGGAATGACCCAGAGTGTAAATTAATGTACTTTTTGTAGCAACTTAAACTGATATTTTGTAATTATTACTTTCACTAAAATCTTCTTCTAACATATATACAAATTACAAAATCTGTAATGTGTCCCCAATTTGGATCTAGAAAATGTGGTTATGTCCCAAATTTGAATCTAGAGAATACTGTCACCTTGGTATTAACACAGTATGCAATGTTTTCTCATTGTGGAGTACACTCACTGAACAGAGATGGTGCTTATGCTGCTAAACTGAATTATGATGTGATTCTTTTTTAGAAATGTTGAAAGTTTTCATTCTTTCTTCTCTATTAAGGTTGGTCATTGAAAATTGTTGAAACAGCATGTCCCATTGTCTAAGTCTTGTTGCAATTAAAGGCTATAAATACTATGCCAAATTTTGAAGCAATATCCATCGCTCTTCAAAGTTTTAGATGTGTTCCTGCTGTATTAACTCCATCAGCAAAAAATATTGATTTGGACCTCAAGAAGTACTTGACAGCTTTCAAAGGCCTCTTGATGTCATTTTGGCCCAATATATTGACCTCTATTGATCACAAAATTGTCGTTCTGCAGAACAAAGGAATTTCTCTCAATGTAGCAATGCCAGTGATTAACTTAAAGACATTATGACATCAGTTTGAATGAAGAAAAAGTAGTTGCTGAGGCAGTTGCCATTTCATCAGAGATTATCAATAGGAAACCAAGGACAACTGAACAATGTCAGCTGTAAGCATAAAATTAGTTCAGATGTTTTTTTGTCTTTCCTGTTTTTAATTTTATAATGCAAGATTTGACAACAACATTTGCGAGCTATGAACAATTTTTTCATCTATTTTCACCAGTTTTTTGCTTTCGTGGACCTAGAAAGTAATGAACTGAAAGTTAAAATCACCAATCCCATCTAAAAGTATTCTTCAGATTTAGCAGATACTGACAGCTTCTTTGAAATACTACCCATGTAGACCGTCTTCAGTATGCATGCAGTCTGTCAACCATAAAAAGATCCAATGAAGGTACTCAGTACATTTATGAGAAAAGTGTCAAGCAAATTTTTTGGTACTGAGTAGAACAATTAGACATTTTTGTACAATTCAGAGCCCAATTAAGGCACTCGCAAGTACTGTGGCCGCCAGGGACCCCGAACTAGAGTGGGTCCCACTATGATTGCTTTCAAAATTTATCACTATTTAACAAAGAGTCTTGTTTCCTTGTAAACAGGGGGGGGGGGGGGGGCGGGACCATCAAATTTAGAATATTAACATGATGCAACCACACTAATCCCACTATCGAGAGCACCTTTATTGTTGTCTCTACTTTTCCTTTAATGGGACAGTAGTGTTGGATACCAGGGCAGTCTTACTTCACATGAACCTGCGACAATACACATTTTGATTTGTCGCCCGGTTGGCCTCCGATTTGTGTTGAAACACCAGGAATGTTTGATGTCACTGACATGCACAGTTCGCCTTTTTGTGTACAACACAGTGCTTTAGAACTGCAACAGTGTTTAGTATCTGCACAGACTGCCCTCAGCCAGTGCAACACCTGCAGTAATTTTCAGTTCCCTCTATTTCTACGAGTAATTAGTAAGTAAATGTTTGTTATTAGATGAAAAATCCTGCATATTCATATTTGGCATAAAATTATTATCAACTTATAAAAACACTACATCAGACATTACAATACGTGATATTGCAACAATGAATTTCTATTTAGTCAGCCAGGGGGGACTCCATAAATATGCGAAAAATATTATACCAAATGTTTAAAAGGCCTTCTTAAAAAATTGGAAAAATATTTACCAGTTTACTATAAAGCCATAAATAAGATAAATACAGAATAATTTTAGTATCACTGTAATATTAAAAACACTAATACATTGTTACATTCCTAATTCTCCAGTTTTATGTTGTGTTAGTTTTAGGTACAGGTTCGTTGTTTTTAAGCTCATATTGGTATATTTTGTTGAATATTTTCCTTGTTTTAGCATAAATTTACCGCATTTTGTGTACATTTGAAGACATACGTTTCACTTAGCAAAGCCAATTGGTGAACTGTCCTGGTGGTAATAGTGATTAAATACAGAAGAAAGATAAATGGAGGTGATACAAAATTAATCTACCAGATATTCTGAAAAGTACAGCTTAACATGTTATACCCCATTTAAAAATCATTTTACACTGGAAGGATTGAGAGGCTGTATCATATAATGTAAACTTTCATGGCCATCGTTGTCTTCAGGTAAAACGTCCAGGCTGAGAGGCCGTGTTCCAGGTGTAAAACTTCCTCCCAATATTAATGTCAGCCCGAGTGATATTCTGGTGAGTTTTGATGTAGTGTCCTTGTTTACTGTGGTTCCTGTAAACGAAGCCATTTCATACATAGCACATATGTTTCCACCTGACATTGTGGCCTTGTTCAGACACTGCTTTACCACAACTTATTTCCATTATAACAAGGAGTTTTACGAGCAAATTGACAGAGTGGCTATGGGTAGTTCTCTTAGTCCAGCTGTTGTCAATTTGTTTATGGAGTTTTTCAAACAGCAGGCGCTACAGACGGACAGAAAGAAACCAACGAAATGGTACTGATATGTTGACGACACCTTTGTAGTGTGGTACCATGGTGAAGAGGAGCTGGATGTCTTCTTAACGCATCTCAATAGCATCAATCAAAAGATATAGTTCACAATTGAGAAAGAGAGAAATGGCCAACTTAACTTCCTGGATGTATCGATAATTAAAGGGGAGGTCGGGACTCTGGGCCATCTACATCTACATGGGATACTCTGCAAATCACATTTAAGTGCCTGGCAGAGGGTTCATCGAACCACAATTATACTATTTATCTTCCATTCCATTCTCGAATAGCGTGTGGGAAGAAAGAACACCTGAATCTCTCTGTTCGAGCTCTGATTTCTCGCATTTTATTCTGATGATCATTTCAACCTATGTAAGTGAGAGTCAACAAGATATTTTTGCATTCGGAGGAGAATGTTGGCGATTGGAGTTTCGCAAGAAGCCCACACCACAGCGATAAGCGCTGTTGTTGTAATGATTCCCATCCCAGATCCTGTATCATTTCCGTAACGCTGTCTCCCCTGTATCGTGACAATACGAAACGAGCTTCCCTTCTTTGGACTCTTGCCATAAGGTATACAGAAAGGACACACATTGATTGGTACCTCCAAAAGCAGTGAAACCACCGTATGAGGCAAAAAAGAGGTATCATTAAAACTTTGCTGGAGAGAGCCAACAAAATCTGTGAGCCAGTTTATTTGGAGGATGAACTAAATCACTTATGGTTGGCCTTCAAGAAAAATGGATATGGTGGCAAGAAAATTGATAGAGCTCTCAATCGAAGAAGAGAAGAATCCAGAAGTTCCTAGCATGTATAAAGGCAACCATCTGGAAAAGTTTTCCTTCCGTACATTAGCAGAATTGCTGATCGAATAGGGGAAAGTATTGGCCAAGCATGGTGTCAAAATGACCTACAGACCTACCAAGAAGGTACACCTGGGGTGTACAAAATTCCTTGCAGCTGTAGTCAAGTATATATTGGAACAACTAAAAGAAGTGTCAGAACCCGCTTAACTGAACATAAGAGGAACTGTCATCTGGGCTACACAGAAAAATCAGCAGTTGCAGAACATGTTTTTAAACACCGGAACCACGAAATAAAATTTCATGAGATGAGCATTTTAGAGAAGCAATAGAGTTTCACAAACACCAGATTAATTTTAATAGAAAAGAAGAAGGTCTGAAGTTAGATAAAACATGGATGTCGACATTGCACCAACAAGATGACAATCGATTCCTTTTAATCAAGAATGACGATGTCATCCAAAGATAGCCACACAGTCAGCCTCAGGTGACATATGGTGGTGCCCTCTATAAATGTGAGAGTCCCTCAGACCAATGTGGTAGTAGCTGAAGACTCTGGAAGATGTCTCCCACAGTTGGGGATGAAATGTCAGGAGGATTTTTTACACCTGGACCACGGCGTCTCAGACTGGAAGTTTTACCTGAAGATTGAGAGGCTGAATTGGCCCCTTTACCAATTTTTCCCATGTGTCCTGATCAGACCGTTAAATGAAATTAGGTGATTTCTGTGATTTTTCAACTTTTATATAAAGTATTGTGCACCCTGTTTTAGAGTGTTCTACTTCAAATACATACATAAATATTAAGATTACTACCTAGAAGGACCGCGGAGCCAATTTGGCCCCTCATAGCGTTTCTCTTTATTTTTTTGTATGTGTCCTTGTAATACTGTGTATGAAATAAAACCAACTGTTGTCTCCTTGTTGTTTCAATATGTGACAACAATGCCATACATTCCATTGCTGATTGCGGTAGGGCAGCTGGGGATTGCAGTGTTGTAGGTATGATTTATGCCTGAGTGATTGATTGTGTGAATGAGTGTGATCTTTTCTGACAAAGGTCATGGCCGAAAATTTACAAGTTGTATGAATGTGGATAAGAGTTTGTTGAATGTTCAGCGATCATCTTTATGGTGAGTTGCTAGCTATCCTCCTATTATCAACATTCCAATCCATTGCTAAAATTCAATAAAAGTACATATGATGGTTACACTGGATTATCTTTCACAATCTGCCCATATAAGCAATAAAACTGCATGAGGCTAATTTGGCCCCAGAGGTTCTTATACATAGTAGCTTCCGTGCAATACTTCTAGTATTAAATGCCAAATAGACTAGATAGCAGCTATAAAAACATGATATAATTAGTTCCTTTGCCCATTTTACTATTGTTGTCATACCACCTAGAGATCCATTCTCATCATGCTGTTGGTGCAGCAGTTTGATGTTACTTCTGGCACGGCTTGAAAAGTAATAGATGGATCAGCTTTCAGTTTAATGTAGTGATAGATTTATTTCTTTTCACCAACTTCCTGCGAAGATGACATTTTCATGTGTGTACAGCAATTCCACCTTACCTAGCGCAGCGTCTGCCAAAGTACGAACAAGTGTTCTATATGAGTGCAGTCATCCACTTGACAATGGTAGAGGAGTTCTCTGCCGAAAGCTCATGGGCAGTAAACCAATGACGTGGCTTGTAACCCGAGAAGATTTCATTAACAAGTGTTCTGTTAAGCTAAACTAGGGCTTACTGTGGCCCAGGGTCATAGCCAGGGGGAAGGGGTAGTGGTGATGGGAATCAATTCCCCCCACCCACCCCACCCACCCACCAAAATAAAGCCTCACTATTCACCTAATCCCTGATAAAGTAATTCAAAAGTATGCTGAAGTTGCTCCTTTGAGATTTGTATTGAGTAAAATTTAATATTACCTCTATTAACCAAATTCTGATTACGGGTCTGCTGTGGCAATTGCAAGTACAGTCTCAATTTTAAGTAAAATAATTTTATAAATGAAGCTTACCATATGTATACCTTGTTATACCAAGTTAAAGTACATACTAAAAAGAGCATGATTAAGATATAAATTTGAAATTACAAACTACTGCACACAACAGTAAAAACATATTTTGCATATTTTCATTCAATAATGTCATATGGATTTTTTTCTTGATAAATCAACTATGATCAAGATATTTTTCATTGCCTAAAATCTTGCTGTAAGAATAATATGGAGTGCTGACCCATGACCATCTTGTAAAACATCTGTTTATGAAGTTGTACATAATGACCCTTTACAGTTCTAAAAAAAAAAAAATAGAAACATTCTAAATCAACAGTATGTATCCAAATTTACATATGAATATGTAATATGGATATAAAGTGCTGAGTTTGTATCATTGTGATTAGTCATGAAAGTGATCCATGCATTGTAAAACTTTACTTTTACAGAGAATTTTTCTTAATATTGCCCGACTGCATACTCTTCAATTCTGCTGTTGTCATCTTCCCCTCTGCTATTTAATTCGGCTGATCCTCCAATAAGTTACCTTTCTATGACAGAATTTCAGTTTCCTTGTTAAACTGAACTGTTTCATTTTGAATGAAATGTAACACAATTGTGTAGTCCTAATATTGGATACTGTTTTTATTATTTGACAAACTGGTTTTCTGCTATTATGTAACCATCAGGTATTGACTACAGATATGTACAGACATAGTTGTGAAAATTACGCTTCATAGATCTTAAACAGTATATACAGAATATCTCATTTCATTTTCAAAATAAATATGAAATCTTAACTCACCACATACTCTCGTGGGATGTTGAATTTTACTGTTCTGTTCATTCCTTTACGAAAAGAAATAGGTTCATTCATACGTTCCAGCATACAATTAATGTGCTTTGATATATCTGATGAATTTTTCCAAGATGCCTTTGAGGTTTCTATTTCTGCATCCACTGCCTAAAAATACATATTTACATTTAAAGTCAACATGATTTTTCTTTTCCCAAAGTATTCAGCATGTTTTCTTAGATATGCTTGAACTTTTATCTTATTGGGTGTTAAAGTATAACACAAATAATTATTTACAATGTTGCAAATAGATACATCAAATGACATTCATTCATGTACAACTGTTTCTTCTATCATTATAACATTTACATGGGTACATAGGCCATTATCATACATGTCCCCATATGTAACTGTCTATTTATTTTACAGTGAACAAGATTTGGTTACCTGTAGAGAAGAAAACATTTATGTCTTGATTCTACATTATATACATTAAGGTTTTGTCGCAAATTCTTCTTCTTGTCAAGCTTTGGTTTCATGTGTTGACAACAGAAAATTTATGTTGGATGAAAAACTTATCTTTTTATCTACCTTTTTGCATAATTGAATAAATTCATGCAAGTTTAAAATATAAAAGTGGCATACTCCAAAAACCTCCCAAAAAAACAATTTGAGGCATGCTAAATCCAGTCATTGCATATAAAAATAGTGCAATTAACTGTACAATAATATCAATCCAATTTTCATCTTTTACAAAAGGAATTAATTAATTTTCACAAGTAGCCTGGGCCCCAGTTTAGTCATTGTACAACTGTGCTTACATAGCTACAGTAAGACAGGTTTCAACAGCTATACAAAGTGGCACTGGTTCTGGCTAAACCAAAACTTCTTATCCCATGATCCTAGCTCAAATATGATCAAAACCCCAAGAACCTAGCCCTCCAATTATTGCCCTTGTTAGTTGGCAAACTTCGAGTTCTTCCAAGACTGCCATAAACATATTTTGGCAATTAGTCTGGAAGACTTTCACTTAAGCCCAGGAACAATTTCTGTATTTCAAGATTTATTTTTTCTTTCTCTTCTTTCTGTAAATTTTTAATACTTTTAAATTTATTTACATTGGTATTGTAAATGATTTAAGTTAACATAACTAATAATTTACATTTATAAAACAGCGTATGAGACAATGCAAAATGATTTTGTATGACCTGTTTAGAGTTTCAAGGTAACAGGTCTAAATATTGTGGCAATAAATTGAATTGAATTGAATAGAACCCCTCCCCTCCTCACTCCTCTGAAAGAATCACACTTTTCTATATTCTGCACACAGCGTTTTCAAACATATTTGTTACTGTGATGCTGAGCTGTTACAGTTACTTATACCGAAAAAATATAAGAAAAACCTGACTGGTTATCTAATATGCCTTGCAACCAAAATATGACAAATGCAACTGTTTGGATTAATTCAATTTATCATTTTAAAAATAAAATATTTCATATGCTCTTCTGTAACCAAAGCAGCTTAAAACAATTACAGCCTCTAATAAAATATGATACTTTTTCAAACCATAATATTTACCAGTTATTTGATGAGACACATTATGTTTCTGTGTAATTATGTGTAGGCTAAATACCATAATTTATGTTATTTTAACTAACAGGATATTTTATGTTACAATGTAACATTATTTACCTGTTAAAATTTTAATTTTCTGATGTCTACAGGAAGCTGTTAAGTTCAACTACAGTACGGGTTAGTTTGGTTCAGAGTGAAACATTTTTTCATTTTTACAAGAATTTTGAACAAATTGAAACTTACTTCAGCAATGAAGTTACACAATGCAACTCCAAACATGAACACCACATACTTCTTGTTCATTTTTGGTGTCTGTTGGAGCTCAGATGTTGGTTGCCTGCTACAAGTATATCAACAAATCACAGTTAAATAATATCTAAAATCACAGTCTAATAAATTAATTTTTTTGTGCAATCAAGTTCTGTCCCGAACATTTTATTGCAAAAAGTAATGAATTATGTAAAAGAGAGATTTCACTCTCTCAACAAAACACTTTAATTTTAAAACTTGGTTCATTTAGAATGTATTAACTGAAACATATGTTCTTCATATGTCAACTACAATGACTAGAGCTTACAAATGTCCAAGCTATTATCTATGACTGCACTGCTATGTCTTATCAGTTGTTTTCTTTAGGTCATCATTTTTTCCTTTTTCATTACAGCTGTGTTTCCTCATAAAAATATTGCACTTTCAGCACTTCTGTAAGAAATTTATTCAGTGACAACATTTCATTAGCCAGAATAGCCAAAGCCAACTAAGTATAAACAGTAAATACCAATGAAATATATATGTTTTGCATAATTCCTATTTACCACTTTATTTTTATTTTACTCATGTTAAAAATTATAAACTTGACCATTGACAAGACTACACATTTCATTCTTCTAACTATCTAAGTACAGGGTCACTTGATTTTTCATATGTATATAATATTTGAAAAGTAACAAAATCACGTATGTCATAATTATGAAACAGTTATTATTTGATTAATCCAATGTTATCCAATTACAGAAATTCTAATGAATGAACTGTAGAATAAAGATGCAAGTAAAAGATCAGAAAATTTCACCAGTGTTTGAACTTTTGCTCTTTGTTTAGTTGTAGTGCACATGTCCATATGTATTTACAAAAACAGTCATTGTCATAGCAACATCATTACCTCAGTTGTGTTGTCATTACCATGTATATGAGCATTTGACAGTGTGTTACATGCATTAATTGGCAGTTACAGTACATTTACATAAATTGTAAAAGTTCAAGTGTTGTGTGATTTCCTAATTGATTGTCATTTATGTATAGGTCAATAATTTCTACTTATGACTCTTACAGAAAAAGTTACATGATTATAATGAGGCTACCTTTCAAATTTTTATATTTCAAACACAACATTACCTTGATATGGATATTTCTGTATTCATCCTTAAATTTAGGCCACAGTAGAGGGCAATACATTTTAATTGTCATCCACATTGCTTCCCACACAGATTTTTTACCAGTTTGTACATATTCCACTGGACTGTACCAGATTGACTTTATAATGGTAAGGAATAGATTTAGGAACCAGGTGTTAAATTGTAAGGCATATCCAGGGGCAGATATAGACTCTGACCATAACTTATTGGTTATGAACTGCAGATTAAAACTCAAGAGACTGCAGAAGGGTAGAAATGTTAGGAGAAGTGATGGAACCTGGACAAATTGAAGGAACCAGAGGTGGCGGTGGGTTTCAGAGGGAGCATTAGGCAAGGATTGGCCGAAAGTAATGCAGTAGAAGAAGAATGGGTGGCTCTGAGAGATAGGGTAGTGAAGGCTGCAGACTATCATATAGGCAGAAGGACAAGGCCTAATAGAAATCCCTGGATAACACAGAATATACTGAACTTAATTGATGAGAGGAGAAAATATAAAAATTCAGCAAATGAAGAAGGCAAAAGGCAGTACAGATGTCTGAAAAATGAGGTTGACACGACGTGCAGACTGGCTAAGCAGGAGTGGCTTGAGGAGAAATGCAAGACCCTAGAAGAATGTGTAAATAGGGGAAAGATAGATACCACCTACAGGAAAATAAAAGAGACATTTGGAGAAAAGAAAACTAGGGTATGAATATCAAGAACTTGGATGCAAAACCTGTACTAAGCAAAGATGGGAAAGGTGGAAGGAATATATAGAAGGTCTGCACAAAGGAAATAAACTTGAAAGCAGTATTCTAGAAATGGAAGAAGATATAGAGGAGGATGTGTGAGGAGATATACTGCAAGAAGAATTTGACAGACCACTAAATGATTTGAGTAGAGACAAGGCCCCTGGAATAGATGACATCCCGTCTGAACTGCTGATATCATTAGGAGAGCCAGTCATGAAGAAATTGTTCCACCTAGTACGCAAGATATATGAGGCAGGTGAAATACCCTCTGACTTCAAGAAGAATATAGTAATTCCAGTTCCAAAGAAAGCAAGTGCAGACAAATGTGAAAATTACAGAACTATCAGTTTAATAAGTCATGGTTGCAAAATACTGATACGAATAATTTACAGACGAATGGAAAAACTGGTGGAATCTGACCTTGAGGAGGATCAGTTTGGATTTAGGAGAAATTTTGCAGGAGGCAATACTCACACTACGACTTATCTTAGAAGATAGGCTAAGGAAAGGCAAACATACTTTTTTAGCGTTTGTAGATTTGGAGAAAGCTTTTGACAATGTCGACTGGAACACACTGTTTCAAATTCTGAAGGTAGGAAGGGTAAAACATAGGAGCGAAGAGTTATACTCAACTTATACAAAAACCAAACAGCGGTTATTAGAGTTGAAGGGTATGAAAGGGAGAGTTTGGGAAGGGAGTAAGACAGGGTTGTAGCCTTTCGCCACTGTTGTTCAATCTGTACATTGAGCAAGCAGTGAAGGAATGCAAGGAGAAATTTGGAGAGGGAATTAAAGTTCTGGGAGAAGATATAAAAGCTTTGCGGTTTGCCGATGACATAGTAATCCTGTCAGAGACCGCAAAGTATCTGGAAGAGCAATTGAATGGAATGGGCAATGTCTTGAAAAGAGTTTATAAGATGAACATCAACAAGAGTAAAACAAGGATAATGGAATGTAGCGTCAGAAAATCAGGCGATGCCGAAGGAATTAAATTAGGTAATGAGGCAATAAAAGTAGTAGACGAGTTTTGTTACTTGGGTAGCAAGATAACTTCTGATGGCCGAAGTAAAGAAGATATAAAATGCAGAATGGCTTTGGGAAGAAAGGCATTTCTGAAGAAGGAAAACTAGTTGACATCCAATATTAGTTTAAATGTTAGGAAGTCCTTTCTGAAGGCATTTGTCTGGAGTACAGCATTGAATGGAAGTCAAGTGTGGACAATAAGGAGTTCAGACAAAAAGATGATAGAAGCTTTTGAAATGTGGTGCTACAGACAAATGATGAAAATTAGATGGGTAGATCATGTAAATAATGAGGAGGTACTCAACAGAATTTGGGAGAAAAGGAATTTCTGGTGTATTCTGACAAAGAGAAGGAATAGGTTGGTGGGACACATCCTGAGGCATCAAGGAACCATCAAGTTAGCATTGGAAGGAAGTGTGTGGGGTAAAAATCGTAGGGAGAGTCTGAGGGAAGAATATGGTAAGCAGATTCAAAGGGATGTAGGTTGCCAAAAGTATTCTCAGATGAAGAGACTTGCACAGGACAGGTTAGTTGGAGAGCTGCATCAAACCAGTCTGCAGACTGAAGACCACAACAACATAGATTCAGAAAGCAAACTTGTTGTTCGGATGAGGAAATAGTCAATATATAATCTCTGTATATATAAAAAATTACACAATAATAATAATAGTTAGTAGTGGCATATATAATCTCTTTTCCATTTTGCAGTTTACTGGCCACCTTTGTAGTTATACTTTATACTGTCATCTTCTGGCCCCACACTCCCCTTCCCCAAAATAATGAATATAAAGAAAAAAATAAGTATGGTACAGTATCTGAATTATCGTATTTCCGCGAATATAGGCCGCGTGCGAATATAGGCCGCACCTAAACTTTCGAGATTATAGTAAAAATAAACTAGATTATAGCCGTAGGTATTTTAATTTTTATTTTATTTATTTTTGTTTTTGTATAATCGAACTTTTTTGTAATCAGAAACACAATGTTAATGAAGTAATGTTCTCTTTTCAATAAACTCAAAACAAATACGCAAAACTGTAAATCAACGAATAAGAAAGCGAAAACGACAGGCGCCCCAAGTGAGGGGACACTGAACCAAGGCGTGTTACTGGGCGTTTCAAGTGTTGTAAAGCATAGGCGTGTGCTGCGAAAATATAGTTTTTTTTGGTGTGTGTGTGTGTGTGTGTGTGTGTGTGTGTGTGTGTATGTGAGAGAGAGAGAGAGACGATGTTTTGGCTTGTAAGTTTTGTAACAGGAAACAAACGTACGAGTTACACTGCCAAATGTAAGCTTCATGTTGCTTAGTCACAGTAAAGAACACAGAAAATGGAAAGTTCGACGTAAATTTGATGCTGACGAAAAAAAGTTCGACTCTGGTATGTGAGGACAAACTATTAAAATTTTCGGAGAGTCGTCGTACATTTCAAGGACTAAAATGTAAATATCCCCAGGTTTGCTTGACTTCATAATTCAAAACAGGAACTGTGGTTTTGCTGTTACAACAGAAATGATTCAGTTGCTAGGCTGCGAAATAGCCCCGAGTTCCATGGAAATAACCCCCAATGAACGTGAAACCAGCGAATCTGGTCGTAGTAAAGTACGTTATTTTAAAACGTAGCATTGGAACTCAACATCAACATTAGCTACACAAATCAGTTGTTTCGCTATTTTAACCTCCCATCACTGCTCACGGTAGGCATACCAACGTAAATGTCACGGTAAAATCTCTCGCAACGCACACTAAACTTTTAGAGTGAAGACTAGCTTCATTGATTACATCAAATTAAAATCATTTGTGTCTTTAGGAAGTGTGTGTTATGTACTATTTTTGTTTTAAGGTCGCGCGGACGTGTTAAAAAAACAGTCATCAGCTTCTTTTGTTGGCTGCGGCACCGAATGACACTATTCGATTTATATCGAAATATCGACTTCCACGAATTCCCGCGCCGTTTCCGTGAATGCGTACAACAACGTACATGCAGTTCTGTGAAACTGTTACTGTAGCATTTTTTGAAAATTATCTAGTTTTCTACATTTCTCAAACCAAAACAAAAGTGAGCATGTAATTTTTGAGACTAACGACTTTTCGAAAAGCAACGGATGGGGGGGACGAGGATTGAATCTCGATTATAGGCCGCACCACGATTTTGTAAGCCAAAATTTGGGAAAAAAAGTGCGGCCTATATTTGAGCAAATACGGTATTTTAATGAATGATGCGTGAAGGCATTGCCACGGTAGACAGTATTGGTAAGGGGAGTGGGGCAGTGGTAAATCCATGATTTTGATTGGGGTGGAGGGGAAGGGGGCTGAGCAAATAGAAATTTTGAGGAATCTTATATCAAAATAATAATTTTAAAAAATTAAAAAGTTGTTGGATGTTCTGATTCAGGCTTGGTTATGACATTTCCAGAAAAGACATAGGATCATTTACCAGATTTCTATTCCTATTCTATTTCTAAAAAAGTACCGTACAATGTTAGGAGGTTTTTCTCGTGCTTATCTGTAAATTAGTCTTTGAAGTGCTGCTGTGGACTATAAAAAATAAATGTAAAAAAGAGAATACATACACCTTTTAATAAAGAAACAACTGGAACATCTTCCAAAATAAACAGCACAGCCAGACAGCAGTATAAACAACAATATTACAAAATCAACTGAAGATGGTCAAGGACAGAAATGAATTCATTGTGAGAACATAATAAACATTGTATAGCAGTATAAGAAAAAATTTAATATATTATTTATTATGAATTGAAAAGGCCACAGTTTTAATACCTGCCATGTCCTAGGTATTTTGTATGTCACTTTCCATTTCTTTCACCTTTGCTGAGTACTGAGAATATCTAGTAGTACTGTGGTTTGGAATCCATATTAAACTGTAGGTCCCCTATAACTGGCTGGGTAAGTCAGTTCTATAGTCTGTGGAAGTCAATGGTATACCACCTCCAAACAGGAGCATGTCTAGTAAAGCACTGCTGCATTCAAACCAATCTTCGGATTGTTGACTGCTTCACCTTCTTATTAGTGCAGAGGTCCAATCTGATGGTAAGCTGTGTGTTTTGCACTTTTTTTAAATATTTATGTTAACATGTTTGCTACCTGCATGCCCAGCTGATACTGGTGCACATGCCGTGGATGTGCCTGTGCGGCGAGAGACTCGGCTGTTGCTAGGCACCACGGTTTAGTCGGGCGCAGCTATTTGGTGTGGTTTATTGTGCAGGCACATTGTTTTCAATTTTTATGGGTGCGGTTCACGTTTTTTCCCTACAGTTTTTCTCTGTTGTGGGACCGAAAATGGATAACAATTGTAACATGGCGGGCCCTTCAGAACCTAAGAAACATAAAATATGGGACACAATAAACGTACAAAAACTAATGGTTGCAGAATTATTATGAGTATTAAAATAAAGTGATTCAGAAATGGAATTGGCCAGGACGGGTGGGAATCCAGTGAAGAGTCTGATGGAGCCGAGTTTGTTTTAGATGAGACTGTAGAAATGGCTGTGAATACAGGTGACAAGGAAAGGGCAGAAGGAGTGGTAACAAGTGGTAATGAAGCTGATACAATTGCTGCATGGGAAAGCAAGCCAGTTGAAATGGTAAATTGCCCGTTTATAAAAAATGAGGAACTGCTAATTCAACCATCAGAAAAGACTCCCTTAGATTATTTTTGTCCTTTGCAGACAGACAAATTTCTATTGAAAGTTGTAGAAGGAACTAATTGAAATGCAATTGAATTTTTGCTTTCTGTGTGAACCAAAGAACAATCACGAATAAATTGTTGGAAAGATGTGACGGTTGGTGAATTGTTAGTGTTCTTGGGAGTTTTCCTGCACATGGGAAATGTAAAGATGAGGAAGTTGCAGGACTATTGGAAAACGAACACTTTATTTCACGTGAAAAGAATTGCCCATAGTATTTCATAAAATTGTTTTCTTCTAATACTAAGTGCCTTATATTTTCCTGAAAATCCAAAACAGGCCAAACAAAACCATCTGACAGGTTGTATAAAATTTGTCCAGTTACCAGTTTTTTCAACAAAAGGATGTTCCAAGTATACTACCCTGGATGGGAACTCTAGGTGGTGTGGGGAGGGTACTATGATCTCATTTCAAGGCAAGACTCGAGAAAGTCATAACCCTGATGGAGGCCAGGATGGTACTGGGTGACAAAGAGCATGCTTCTGAGTGCTTTGGGATAAGGAATATTGTTACTGCAACGAAAGGTATGATCTACTCAGGAAATCTACTTGTGGGCAAGGTCTGTAGGATAATTGCTGGAGAGGAAAGCATTTTAGAGGTTGTTGGTGTAGGTTGTATGGGAGTCATCATTGGAGCGGATACATACATTTGCCTCAGAAGCCTAGGCTGTAGGGAACATATCATTTGATATAAAGTGGAGGTACTGTCAATTGTTTGTGGGTTTTATACGGACTGGAGTGTGGATTAGGACTCAAAAAGATGAAGATTAACATCTGGGAAGGTGAATTTCAGGTTAAAGAAGAAGTTTAAGTCTTGAAGAAACTTCAAAAGAGTTTTTCCACCATGAGTCCAGACCACAAAATGTCATCTATGAATCTATACCAAGCCAGGGGGTGCAACTCTCTGCACCTCAATGAATGCATCCTCCATGCGGCCCATGAAAAGTTTGGCATAGGAAGGGGTCATCCTGGTTCCCATAGCTGTCTCCATGATTTGTTTGTAGATTGGTTCTCAAATGTGAAGCAATTGTGGCCGAGTATGAAATTGGCAAGTGTGACAAGGTATGAAGTTTTTGGGAGGCTTTCAGATGGGCAATGGGACAGTTAATTCTCTAGGACAGAAAGAGCATGGGTATGGAGAATGTTGGTGTAGAGGGATGTGGCATCTATGGCGACAAGGAAACTTTCAGGTGGGAGGGGAGTGTTGAAGGATTTGAGGCATTCCAGAAAGTGGTTTGTGTCCTAGCAGTAGGTTGGGAGGATGCAGGTTATAAGTTGGAGCTGTTGGTCTACAAGAGCTTAGATTTGTTCTGTTGCGGTTTTGAAGCCTTCTATGTTGGGACAGCCAGGGGACAGCCAGGATGATTTTCTTTATGAATTTTAGGGAGTATATAGGTGGTCAGTCTGTGTGCTTCAGATGGAGGCAGATGTGAGACCTTGTGAAGGACCTAGGGTTTTTAGGATATTCTGTAGTTCAGCTTGGATTGAGGAAATGGGAACATGAGGAAAAGTTTTGTAGGTAGAGGTGTCCAAGATTTGACACAGTTCCTCTGTGACATACTCCTCTCAATCAATTACTACAGCTGTAGAGCCCTTGTGTGATAATGGAGTAGTCTGCCTTCAGCTCTAGGATGACACAAGATTCAGCTGGGTTGATGGTGGGAGTAGTTGATATGTTATTCTGGAAGGATTGGGAGGAAATGCTGGATGTGGGGAATTCCTGAAATAATTGCAAGGGGTGGATCCCTTTGGGAAGTTGGTCAGAATTGTTCAAGGCAGGGTTCAACACTGGCTCTGTTGCCTGGGGGGTTGTGACTGGGTGGTGTATTTTCAGTTTAGGCTGTGGGTGAACAAGAGGAGAACTTTGACCATGGCATTGTGGTTGAATTTAGCTGTGGTACTTATGGTTAAGCCAGGATGGTCATCTCCGGCATAGACAGGGACTTGGATGAGAGGACTGAACTGGGATTGTGTTGGTATTAATTGGTGTTTGCATGTGGTTATGGTTATGATAGGTTCTAGGTGGGGCATGTGCTGGGATCAAAAGATTCAGTAAGTAAGCCAGGGTTGGTTTGTTGCCTACGAGGGGGAATTGATCAGGGTGTTGTTGTGATAAGTGGATGACGAGAAGAGGGACACCACTTCTGAGGTGGTGGACTCACAGAATGGATAATTTTCTCAGGTACTGTGTGGCTTGCAGTTCAAGTGTATAGTAGGCTTGTAATATGGCTCTTTCTGGATTGAGACAGGTGCTGAGAGAAGAAGGATTTTAAAGAGAGAGAGAGGAGCTGTTGGATGTAGTTGTTGCAAGAAACAACATAACATTCATGGAGAGGGTGGTTGAGAGCTAATGATTGATGAGTTTGGAATTTAAGGAGAAATTGATGGAAAGAAAGATTACACCCAGAGATGGAAACTTTTAAAGTGACTTCTTTAAGGGCTGCTCGAAATGTCAAACAGGATTGGAGGAAAAGAATATTGGATTGCAGTTTGGCTATGGTGAATGCATGTTTGCAGAATCACTGCAGGTACTGTGATATAGGTTGGGATACATGGTGATTAAATTTGTTAAATTAGGTGTTGATCTGAAAATCTGGGAGTGAGAGGGGTGAGAGAGGAATGAGTTTTGGTGCATAAGCAGGGTCAGAAAGAAAGAAAAAAAAATTAGTTGAACTTTTAAATGAAAATTAAAAAAAACATTGAAAACTTTTTAATGTAAATATTGTCAATGATTTTCATGAAAATTTAATAATCCAGTTGCTTCAAAGCCCTAACATAATGCATCTAAGCTCTAGTAAACCAATACCTCCAACCTATATTCTGCAGCCTCTAATCCTACATCAAGCACACAAACCACTTTCTGGAATGCCTCAAATCCATCAACATTCTCCTCCCACCTGAAAGCTTCCTTGTCACCATAGATGCCACATCCTTCTACACCAACATTCACCACACTCTTGGTCTTTGTTCCCTAGAACATTATCTCTCACAACACGCATCTGAAAGCCTCCAAAAAACATCACTCCTTGTCACACTGCCAATTTCATCCCCACCCACAATTACTTCACCTTTGAGAACCATATGTACAAACAAATCAGGGGGATAGCTATGGAAACCAGGTTGACACCTTCCTATGCCAACCTTTTCATGGACTGCAAGAAAGAGGCATTCCTTCAGATGTAACAGTTGCACACATTGACTTGGTATAGACTCAAAGATGCCATTTTGGTCAGAACTCGTGGTGAAGAATTTATTTTGAACCTTTGTCTGTTTATTTGCAAAACTATGACGAACATTCATTTTGTTTTGTTCAGAACTCTCACAACCACTGTAAAATGAGAAAATAGTTGAGTAGGTTTAAATTTTTCAGACCACATTCTTCATAAATTCAGAATGTATGTTCAATGTGTAGTCTATTTTCTAATGAGGTTTTAGTGTCATTTATAGTAGCAACAACATTCCTAATTTTCTGATTCTGCATTTGCATCTTTCACCACAAGGCTGAATTTGTAACTTGAGCTTGATGCTGTATGATAATTCTTTCTAAAACATGATTGTACACCTCTCTCTCTGTCTACCAATGAGGAACAGATATTAAATTCAAATCCTACACAGAGGGTTTGAATACCTCCCTGGTGCCCTTAGCTCATCTCACAGCACCACTTTTTGCTTTGGAAAGCATGCTGCCAAAACGAAGTTCTTGATTATGTCTTAGTAAATCCTTTATTAATTACTGTGACACGCAAGAAGAAGGCACAATGACTAACAATGTCTGCATCTTCTAAAGAAGTATATTTTTCCTTTTGGATAAGACAAATTTTTCTGGATATAATTTGAAATATGCATTCTACTTCCACTACAGTCCACGATAATCCCTTGGTAAATAATGTTTCTTCTGATGATTCAGAAACAGATATGTTAAATTTTCCTGGAGAAGAAAGACTTGTTCTTCAGTCAACAGTAATGGGCTGTTTAGTGAAGCACCTGATAGTTTTTTTGCTAGTGAATGTTGAATTGTTTATAAGTCATAGTATGTACAAATTATAATTGTTTTTATGAATCATAATAGGTATGAACTGAACTAAAAATGTTATGGCAAATTATTGGTTACATGTATTTGGAAGTTTCAGGATGAACAACTCCTACTTGGTCATAAAGAGATCATTATCAGAAAGCTTAGGCATAGAGTCATTGACAAGTGAAAACAAAGAAAGAGAAGACTTTAATTTCTGGCTTTCGGGTGAACCTTTTTCAAGCAGGGGTACTAAAATATGCCATACCACTGTGACTGCAATTGAGTTCTATTTCCACCAAAATCTGGTGGAATAAACCAATTATGTCTTTGCCTGTCTTTGAAATGAACTGGATCTGACCAAATTTGGTATTAGATATGGAAAATGGAAAAAATTTAGGGCAAAATTTATTTTTGTTTTCATAAATATATGGAATTATTTTTTCTTTCCTGTTTCTTATATTTAAATAATTTCAAGAATTTATTAGTTGGGCAGAGTAAACACATAGTAACACCTATGAGGAAATTGAATATTTCTCTTTTTCATATACAGTTATGTTCTAAAATAATCATTGGTTCTTTTGAATTTAAAGAATTGTCTGTCTGTGTCTTAATGCCAATCTGTTTAAACTTATATATTTTATATTATGAAGATATGTGTCTTTTGAAGTCTAGCATTTTTCATTAAAGTTCAATATAGAAAATTCAACAGTGTGTGGAGAAAGTTTCAACCAAGCTACTATGATGACTTGTCAGTTGACAAGAACCAAGAGGACACAATACATTTTTGATCATGGCTGAAAGAATCCTCACACTATGAAGTAAAATTGTTCATGAAAGGTAAAATCTACATGAAGTAATATAACCACGAAACAAACATTTCTTGGAGTGGTTTTGTATGCCAAAGAGAGAATGAGATTACAAAAACAGAAAAGTTTGTAACTTTATTGAACTATGCAATTCTCATCAGTATTGTAATTATTTCAAGTTACATACAGTTTTATTACATATGTATCATTTTTATTATCATGTATCATATTTTCTTTTTTCTATGTGTTTGCACGTAACAAACTATATTGGTTAAACACAATTCACTTACCGTTGGGCTAAGCACAGCTCTGTTTGAGAAGTATCACCTGATCATGTCTTAGGGTCAAAACTGTAATGGGACTAGCCCTCCCATAGCTTGCTGCTTATGGGAATAAAATATAAGAAACCATTCCTACATAACAGAATACCCCAACTAGTTTTGTGCATCTGACTGTGAGACGGAAAGACCATGGAATAGGATGATGTTTATGAACCATATACATTATCTAATTAATAGATTTATAATGTGTTGTTATCCCATAATTTACAAACAATAAAACTGTAACTGTTTGCTATATTAACTAGAGTGCATCAGAACACCCTCTGCCATAAATAAACACGCTGATAAAAACTAAAGTGAATATAAATAGGAAAAAAGGTCTGTTCATTAACAAATGCTGTAGCTGTATTATTATATGACAGTCACAATTAGTTATTATGTAAAACATAAACATTTGAATGTAATATTGCTGTACATCTGTATATGCATGGTCTCCTAAGCATTATGTATGTTTGACATGTTCACTAATTAGGATATTTCATTATAATCATTAAATTGTAAAATAATAAATAAAAGAAACCCAGTTGCTAGAATGGAAACTTATGGCTATATATATTACTTTTCTAAATAAGCCGTGTAAATGTTAGTACACTATTCTTAGCATACTTAATTCACATAGGACTTTTTGTAATTAAGATTGTTAGTAGTTGAAATTTTGTAAACATTACAGAGAATCAAAGAAGTTATTGGATTCCCTGATTTTAAAATGTGTTTATTCTTCACTGAATATTAAATTTATAAGCAAATAAGACACACACTCTAATTTAACAATTATTGTACTGAAAATCAGAAATTCAATGTGGATCAACAATGTATTTGAATCTTATTGTTTCAGAACCTGTATATATCACCAAGCTGCATGGTCAATTGGCAGTTTGTTAGTGAGTCATGAAGTTAAATAAAGGAGTTATGTCAAGTGAAGTTGAGTTGTTAAACAGTTGGGTTCTCTGGAATGTTCAAGAATTTTGTCTGTGGTGTTAAATTTTTAGGTGTATTTACTTCATGATTTAAAATCACACAGTCAAAGCTAATATTGAAATTTCTATATGTTGCACATACCTTATATGCACCTACAAATCAGCCTGAAGTGAAGCAAATAAGCAAAGTGGCAAAGATGAGTATTATCATTAATATTTATATTTAATGAGTTGCTCTGTAGTACGTTAACTCTATGTGTGAACAGCTATTACAAGGTAAACACCATTGTAGCAGATTGTTTGTGGAGGTTTCCCAGCTAGAGTAGTTTTATAAAAAATATATATTCTACTTTCATGCCCATCAACTTCACCAGCTGCAAATAATATTTATAGACTATGAATTGCCTAGAATTGTGAAATGATAAAATAATCAGGTATATATAAATAAATTCCATACCTGGAATTATAGTAGTCAACACCTGATCTTATCTTTAAATGTAGAAATCTATGGGACCAAATTGCTGCGGTTATCAATCCATGGACTACTTAAACTAACTTATGCTAAGAACCACACACACACACACACACACACACACACACACACACACATGCCTGAGGGAGGACTCGAGCCCCAATGGGGAGCGGCCATGCAATCCACAGCAAGGCACCTTAGACCAGGTGATCAGTACCATGTGGTGAGAATTTAGTTGAACAATGTTTATTCGTACAAGTACTTCCAAATAAACAGATATCAAATATGAATAAAACATTAAAATTAGCTGTAAAGTCATGTGGCCCAAGAATGATAGCTGAATAATCATAAGGTGTTCAAAAACTAAGTCGCGTTGGAGTAGCCGAGCGGTCTAAAGTGTCTCGCTGCGGAGCGCGCGGTTGCTCCCCATGGAGGTTCGAGTCCTCCCTGGGGCATGGGTGTGTGTGTTTGTCCTTAGTTTAGTTTACCTAGGTTTAAGTAGTTTGTAAGCTACGGACTGATGACCACGCAGTTTGGTCCGATAAATTTACAAACATTTGAACATTTCAAAAACTAAGTCAATTTCATGATTTAAAATAATAATAATAAAAAACAAAAATTATAGAAGGAAACTTTCCTGGTGGGATAAACAAATATAAAAAATAGAAAACGGATGACTTACCCAAAGCACATGCTCGTCTACAGACACAAATTAAATCACACACACACATACGAGCTTTCGCAACTGTTGGTTGCTCCTTGAGGAAAAGAGGAAGAAAGGAGTGGAGAAAGGGAAGGATATGGGTTTTATGGAAGTGGAAAATGAGTCATTCCAATCCCAGGAGTGGAAGGACTTACCTTTGGCGGAAAAAAGGAAGGTAAACAAATACACAAAATCCAAACGCAAACACACCTAGACAGACATTTGTCAGTAATAATTTGGCAATAATAATAAACAGATAGAAATAAAGAAACATTTACTTCCTCTTAACAATTCAAAGTTCAGTATGTTGATTTACAAATCAACACTCACAAAACACAATGAAGAAACACCTGCTATGCTGAGTTATGATTCTGTAATGCAAATGGCACAATTTAAAATTCTGTACTGACACACATTTAGCACATGGCCATTTATGACTCCCAGTCTACCACTCTCACAATTAAATCAGTTTACCACAGACAGTGATTGCCTCCTCCCAGCTCTAGAATTAAATAAAAGTACTGGTCCTTGAACTCTCCATACAAAATGTCCGAATATTCTTCTTGGCTTGAGCAGTCTTCTGCACTTGCTTTTTGTGTTGTGTGAATGCCATACCAGCCACACATGCAGATTTCTTACACACCTAAATACCTAATTTGTCTCAATTTTGACCACTGTCTGCACTAAACTAACATTTTTTTATCATTATATAATGAGAAGAATGTTCAAATTATTTATAACAACTGTATGTCACACGTTTCTTGAGCATGGGCATTCATTATAAATTACGTAAAATATTAAAGCAGTGTTACTGTTAAAATAGTGAGATACAGTATTCATTAAAGTAAGACAGCATATGAAGCATGTTTTTTCTGGAGTCAGTTCCTGTGTTAGTTTAGAGAATTTGATGTAATGGAGGTAGCTTGACTTCACAGCCTCCTAGCTGCCGAGATGACTCTGTCAATTGTCGTAGAGGACTTCTGGTGGGTGATCAGGGCACTGCCAGCTGCTGAACCCAAGGAGACTACATGGGGACCGCAAGAACACACAAGTACATAGTTGGCCAAAAGAGACCTTCGTATGAGCCACAGACTCATCAGATACAGGGGCCAACCAAGGTCAGGATAACTGTCAGCTGTAACCATGGGCAGCAGAGATCACAGGCCAACCGGCAATGCATTCCATGTCCTGCCACAGTAATATGCAGACTGAGAATCTGAAGATATCTTTTGATAATGCACTTTCTAATCTTAATAAAACCACCAACAAAGCAACTACTGATTTACTATGAACTTAGGTGCAAATAAAACCTTTCCTGCGCAGTTTTCTTTTACTCATCCTAATGTGTACCGTCCCAAAATAGACCAGGTTGCTACTGCAGTGTCACCTTGGACATCCAATTGACACAGTCATATCCAAGTAATATTGTGTACGTTTGTTTGAGTGAGTGTGTGTGTGTGTGTGTGTGTGTGTGTGTGTGTGTGTGTGTGTGTGAAGATAGGTTAATCTGAAGACTAGCAATCACAAATCATTACTACAAAATTAAATATATCTTGCATCTATTTGAAAAGTGTTAGTTTCATATTCCATGAAGAGCAATATAGTTTAAGCAGTGAGTAAATTTTAAATTAAGTTAACTGAAAGTATTAAAGAATAAGATCAATATTTTGATATTTGTACTTTTGATATCTTCAAAGTTATTGCTTTACTGTTTATCACTAGTTATACATTTTATTTATTTCACAATTCACTGTTTAAAATATATTTTATCAGAAATTAAAATTTTAAATATAATCTTGTATCTAAAAAAAAATACAATATTTTTCTACCTCTTTTAAAGAATATTCTCACAAACTCAAAGTGCAATGCTGGTTTTCAGATATACAAAATTTAGTTAAGAATTAGAGAGTGAAATAGAATGCTTGTATGTTTGTTTATAAATACGGTATAAAATAAAAATGTGATTCATACAGATCTATAGTACAAAAAGTAATTTTGCTCGACTAAATAAAGATATGTTCCTGCAAATCATATAGCTACTGCATCACCAACTTACAAAAGTTTTTGTTTTGTTTTGTTAAGTACGTATATTAACATTAAACATATAAATATACATTACTTCTCAAGTTTGCTGATGGATACTAGGGTGCATATTCCAGAGTATTTCATTGATACAACTGCTGGAGATCTTTGAGTGATGATAGTTGCTGATGTCACTGTTGGCATTGTTGAAATTTATCAGGCCATAAGTAGGAAATGTGTGAGAAATACTGTTCTGAGTCAGATAACAACATGTCATCAATTGTGTTTCCCATCCACCAGCAAAACTGAGAAATTTGCTGCATTCAGTCAAAGATGAACTTGTTTTCAAAAAAATATGACACATGCAATATACCATGTGTTTTGGAATTCTTATATTGTTATAGTATGCGAGAACATTGTGCTGAACACCATTGCCATAGATGTCTGGAGAATCTGATAAGTCAGTAGGAGCGAAACATTGTCTGAATATGGAGTGTCGCATGCTTTAGAGAAAATGGAATTTCTATCTGCAGCTTCATTGTTTCTGAGAAGGTCACATACATCTATATGGTGGACAACATTATTAACAGTGATGCAGGTTTGCAGGTAAGCACTGCCTAAATACAGTACTGAGTGCCATTAAATTATTAGGAGAAGATCCAATATGTGAAAAAGTGCAGTGTGTTGTCAATACTTCATTCAACTATTAGCCACAAGAGCATCCAGCAGCACAGTTATTTTGGCCATAGCTCAAGCATGTCTCCTTGACTGCCAACTGGGGGCACTGTGAGTTCCCATGTTATCCAACTCAGAATGGATTCCCACACATAATAGTTTCTTCCTTCCAGCCTGATAAATGTTTATGCCACTTCACAATTACCATCACTTGTATCTTACAGCACTGACAGTAGGAACTATCACCACCAGAAGGTGTTGATCAATTGTATTGATGAAATATTGTGGGATTTGTACAATATAATTCAGCAGCAATCCCGGGAAATGTATTAACAACACATTTGACTGGGTAAGCCTAAAAAGTCACATTATGCATATACATCAGTGGTATTTTCAAAGGTTTATGTCAGCTATTGCTGAAAATCAGTTTCTGAAATTCTTCATAATTCTTCTATGTATTGTTATCTCTGGAATGGAGGTAGTATTTGGTCATTAAATCTAATTTTCACATCAAGTACTCCCATGTTTGGAGTGATAAACTGGTACAAGGTTCTGACACCAGCACGGGGCAAACGATCCAGAGGATATCCCATAGCACGTTTGTCAGGATACAGCCGATCCCGCAAGCCACAATAACTGTGAGCTGGTTGGCAGCCTTCTGGGGCAGGTTGTTCTACCTATCAACATTCAGAAAATTAATCAACAAATTACCAGCCTTGCATGTCATTCTGTAGCAAACTACTTCTATATGTTAGAGAGAAATTAGTTTAAACACACTGATGACCAAACAAAATACAACACCGATAAGGACCAGAGATATCATGCCCAAGTTTATTTGGGAGGACATATGATTGAAAATACAGCCCCATGTAAAGTGAGGAGTATGATGAAATCAGTACTGAGTGCTGTTGCCATTGCTGGCTATTACTGCTGCAATATGCCTTGGCACTGAATCAAAGAGGCTCAATATTTGTTGTTGGAATATAGCAGTCCATGCTGTTCCCACATACTACCAAAGGTGATCTAGTATAGCAGCCAATGGTGCATCCTGAACCAGTCATTCCGAAATAATCAATTAGACATTTTGATTGTGTGAGAGGTTAGGGGGCCCAAGGCACCACTGCAGTCTGATGGCAGATGAAGAAGTCCTGAACATAATGTACCATGTGAGTTTGTGCATTAAGTTGTTGATGTGTCTATCAGTAAGCCTCAAAGGAAAAACAGGTTCCAAACCATAATACACATAACACATCAGATTGCATTGGTGCCTTGGCCTCCTTTTCTCCTGATCTCTCAGCTATCAAAAAACATCTGCCAATGATTGCAGAATTACTGGTACTGACAACATCATCCACTGTTACACTAGATCAGCTTTGGCAATATGTTGGAACTAAATTGACTGCTATACTTGACTAACACACCCAGAACCATTAATTCAGTGCCTATGCAGCAAGTATAGTTAGCTATGGCAGCAACAGTCATTACTAATTCTATCATCTTTATCACTTCACAAGCTTTATGTTCAATCATGTGATCTTTGTACAATGTATTGTCTCCCAAATAAATTTGCATGTGATTTCTATGGTCCTCCTTTGGGTTGCATTTATGATGGACAGCATTTGACATACAAATAAGTAGCAAATTATGGCCACTGATCATCATCAGATTTCAGTCTCGACTTTCTGATATGAAGTTACTGCAAATATAATGTAGTGATCGATGTATTGTGTAACAGTGACGACAGATATCTATGCTCATCTAGAGTTATCATATTTTGGAATGTAAAAAGGAGGTATGTGGTATGAAAAATGCAGACACTTTCCATATTTTAAATCTGTTACATAAAAAGAAAAATTAACAATAATGCAGAAATCAAACTAACCTATATTACCAAATCGTTTTTAAGAAGCAAGCATTTGAGAAAGAAAA
Organism: Locusta migratoria; assembly: GCA_026315105.1. Classification (NCBI taxonomy): domain Eukaryota; kingdom Metazoa; phylum Arthropoda; class Insecta; order Orthoptera; family Acrididae; genus Locusta; species Locusta migratoria. The sequence goes on from CM048745.1 coordinate 374,197,767, forward strand.
AAAAATACAATTTAAATGACTAAAATAAAAGAAAGATGTTTATCTATAAAAGACTTAAAGAAACAATATTTCTGTGCCTTAGGCTATGTGGAAATTATAGATATGGTGTTCATTCTTTTAAACATATAATTGTATATATGCCTCCAACAAGCAAATGATAGTTTCTGTGCAGATTTACAAATATGTCCAGTACCTTCAAGTAATACAGATAGAGCTGCAAGCAAGAGCAAATAATGGCGAGGGGACACTGCAGTCGTAGCGTGCAATAAATTTAAAATTTTGGGCAGATGGTAACCATGTCTGGATAGCCTAATTGTTTAAGGTGACCTCTGGTCAAAAGTGGGAAATCCAGGTTCGAGTCCCAGTTGAGCATACATTTTCACCTTTACCATTAAATTTATTTCTGTGCCTTAAAAGCCCAGACATTTAAATATTTTTATGTCATGTTTGAAAGTTATCCAGTGTGATGATTAGCTGAGAAAGGAATAGATAATTTAAAGGTAGTGCATACAGATGTATGTACTAGTTCATAAGAGACCTGTATATTGCAGGAAAACTAAGTGTTAAATGAAATATATTATAGGAAAAAAAGTTAGGTACTACAGCTAAAAAGATTGTGCCAGTGGCGGCGCTAGGCGTCGGCGACGTCGGAGACCGCCAACGGCCCGTGCCTGTGGGGGCCTCGCAAAACATTCTTGAGATTTTTTTTTTTTTTCCCAGTTTTATGTTTAACAGAGCTTTTCAACTTGTAGGTTATGTAGCGACAATCAACATCAAACTAGCTTAAACTAAGGATGAACACAGCATCCGTACCCCAAGGGTGGGATTCGATCTCCGGCGGGAGTGACCTCGCGCACGGTGATATGACGTCTTAGTGCGCTCGACCATTAGTATTGAGATACATATCTTAGCATATTTATTTGTCTGTGAAGTATAATTTATTATACTGTCGTAAATTTTATGTAAGTGCTAAGGCCTGATTAAAATTACTTGATAGTTGAGTGGTGGACTTTGCCTGTTGGAAGCTTGGGAGCGTAGATAACAAACTGAGGCCTCCCAGCGTTATATGGTGTCTTAACAAGGTATGTAGTTGTATGACAATATGGTTCAAACTAACTTCCTACGTTAATTTTATAAGAAAGCTATGTGGTTCCTTTTACAAGGGAAATTGTCATTTTTTCTCTGTTGTTTGGATGTTATACCAACATTCTTTCATCATTTTGGAAAAAGTATATCCAAATTTTTATATAACAATCAGAATCGTGCTCAAAGTTCCAGTCAGTAAAGCGTCAGCCAAGAGAGGCTTCTCAAAGTTATAATCAATTAACACTTACTTGAGAACCACGATGGGCCAAGATAGACTATCTGCGTTGTCAGTACTATCAACTGAAACCGAAATAGCGGCTAGTATTAATTGTGATCTTAAAAAAAATCAGTGAGGTAAAAAGCCGAAAAGCTTCTCTGATTTAATTTGTGTTTGTTTATTGTAATTTTTTCCATTGCAATAATATTTGTATATTGTTGTTGTTTTGTGGTCTACAGTCCGCAGACTGGTTTCATGCAGCTCTCCACGCTACCCTGTCCTGTGCAAAACTCTTCATCTGAGAATACGTTCGGCAACCTACATCCTTTTGAATCTTCTTACTGTATATGTCCCTTGGTCTCTCTCTGCGAGTATTACCCCACATACTTCTCTCTTATGCTGAGTTGACGATTCCTTGATGTCGCAGAATGTGTCCCACCAACCTATCCCTTCTCTTAGTCAGGATATGCCAGAAATTCCTTTTCTTCCCAATTCTGTTGAGCACCTCTTCATTAGTTACGTGATCTACCCATCTAATTTTCATCATTCAAAAACTTCTATCATATTTTTGTCCGAACTCCTTATCGTCCACGTTTCACTCCCATACAATGCAACACTCCAGACAAATGCTTTCAGAAATCACTTCCTAACATTTAAATTAATATTGGATGTCAACAAATTTCACTTCTTCAGAAACGCTTTTCTTCCCATAGCCATTCTTCTTTACATCGGCCATCAGAAATTATCTTGCTACCCAAATAACGAAACTTATCTACTACTTTTAATGTCTCATTATCTAATCTAATTCCTTTAGCATCACCTGACCTTCTGACGCTACATTCCATTATCCTTGTTTTACTTATGTAGATGTTCTTCTTATACCCCTTTTGAAAACATTGTCCATTCCATTCAATTGCTATTCCAGATCCTTTGCGGTCTCTGATAGAATTACTATGTTATCGGCAAACCGCAAAGTTTTTATTTCTTCTCCCTGAACTTTAATTCCCTCTCCAAATTTCTCCTTACATTCCTTCACTGCTTGCTCAATGTACATATTGAACAACATTGGGGAAAGGCTACAACCCTGTCTTACTCCCTTCCCAACCTCTGCGTCCCTTTCATGCTCTACGACTCTAATAACTGCTGTCTGGTTTATGTATAAGTTGAATATAACTCTTCGTTCCCTATATTTTACCTCTGTTACCTTCATTATTTGAAATAGTTTATTCCAGTCGACATTGTCAAAAGCTTTCTCTAAATCTACAAATTCTAAAAACGAAGGTTTGCCTTTTCTTAGCCTATCTTCTGATATAAGTCGTAATGTGAGTATTGCCTCTCGTGTTCCTACATTTCTCCTAAATCCAAACTGATCTTCCCCGAGGTTGAATTCCACAAGTTTTTCCATTCGTCTGTAAATAATTCGTGTTAGTATTTTGCAACCATAGATCTGTAATTCTTAGCCGCGGCGGATTAGCCGCGCGTACTGGAGCGCCGTGTTTCGATGCGCGCGGCCGTCCGCCTTCGAGGGTTCGAATACCCTCTCAGGCATGGATATTTGTGTTGTCTTTAGTATAAGGTAGTTCATGAGTAGTTTGTAAGTTTAGGGACTGATGACCCCGCAGTTAAGTCTTTTGTGTACCAGCCTCGTCGCCGCTTTTGTGTCTCATTTCCGTCGTAGGTGTTGGTGGCCGAGTATAAAAGTACCGACACAGGAATAAAGGATGCACGCTTGTGCAGGTAGGAGGTGACCAGCCAGTGGGACAGCAGAAACTGGAAACACTAGAGTAAATTAGAACGAGATATATATTTCTTAGAGACTTAGTAATACTTAACTTTTACATAGCTCAGTACTGCAGAATGCTGATACATAGTTGAGCTAGAGGCCTGCCTAGTGCCTATCCGATAGCCAAGTCTTCACTGGTGCCTATCTGATTCCGAAGTGTTAACTGGTTCCTATCTCAGTCCCAAGTGAACGATGTCGTTCCGTGGTGACCACGAGCGGAGTTGCAGCAGAGTGCGCTCGTGGCTGACGTCATAAGAACGCCGCACCGTGCGTGCATGGCGGCGCGCGACGAAAGTAGGTGGCGCGCACTTTAGACTTGTGCGACACCACAAAGTCACTTAAGCTTTAGAAACATTTCAACATTTTGTAATTTTAACATTTGTCTTCACTTGCTTTCTTCGGAACTGGAATTATTATATTCTTCTTGAAGTCGGAGGGTATTTCTCCTGTCTCATACATCTTGGATACCAGGTGGAACAATTTTTTCATGACTGGCTCTCCCATTGATATCAGCAGTTCAGACGGAATGTCATCTATTCAGGGGCTTTGTTTAGACTCGAATATTTCAGTGCTCTGTCAAATTCTTCTCACAATATCGTATCTCCAATCTCCTCTTCCTCCACTTCATCTTCCATTTCTAGAATACTACCTGGAAGTTTATTTCCTTTGTACAGGTCCTCTATATATTGCTTCCACATTTCAGCTGTCCCCACTTTGCTTAGACTTGGTTTTCCGTCTGCGTTCTTGATATTCATACAACTGCTTTTCTTGTCTCCAAATATCTCTTATTTTCCGGTAGGCGGTATCTATCTTTTCATTGTTATACATTCTTCTATGGTTCTGCATTTGTCCTTTAGCCTCTCCTGCTTAGCCAGTCTGCACTTCCTGTCAATCTCATTTTTAAGACGTTTGTACTCCCTTTTCCCTGCTTCACTTGATGCATTTTTTTATTTTCTCCTCTCATCAATTAAGTCCAGTATATCCTGTGTTATCCAGGGATTTCTATTAGGCCTTGTCCTTCTGCCTATACGATCCTCTGCTGCATTCACTACTCTATCTCACAGAGCTACCCATTCTTCTTCTACTGTATTACTTCCCCCATTTCAACCAATCCTTGCCTAATGTTCCCTCTGAAACCCTCAACCACCTCTGGTTCCTTCAGTTTGTGAAGGTTGCATTTCCAAACTTTTCTACTGTCTCTTAAGTTTTAATCTACAGTTTATTACCAATAAGTTATGGTCAGAGTCTATATCTACCCCTGGGTATGTCTTACAGTTTAAAACTTGGTTTCTAAATCTATTCCTTACCATTATAAAGTCAATCTGGTACCATCCAGTGTCTCCTGCTCTCTTCTCTTCCACGTATACAGCCTTCTTGCATGATGTTTAAACCAAGTGCTGATGATGATTAAATTATGCTCTGCACAAAATTCTAACAAGCGAGCTCCTCTTTCATTTCTTTTCCCCAATCCATATTCACCCACAACATTTCCCTCTCTTCCTTTTCCCACTGTCGAGTTCCAGTCCCCCATCACAATTAAGTTTTCGTCTCCCTTAATTTTCTGGATAATTTATTTTATCTCCTCATATATTTCTTCGATATCATTAGCAGAGCTAGCTGGCATATAAACTTGTACTACTGTGATCGGTGTTGGTTTTTTGTCTATCTTTGCTACGATAATGCGTTCACTATGCTGTTCATAGTAACTTACCCACATTCCTATTTCCTTATTCATTATCAGTCCTAGTCCTGCATTACCACCAACTGATTTTGTGATTATAGCCTTCTATTCAACTGTCCAGAAATCCTGCCCATCCCGTCACCGAACTTCACTAATCCATACCATATCTAACTTTAACCTATCCATTTCTCTTTTGAAATTTTCTAACTTACCTAAGTCATCAAGGATTAGAACATTCCACGCTCCGATCCACAGAATGCCTGTTTTGTTTTTCTTGATGACATCCTCCTGAGTAGTCCCCGCCCGGAGATCCGAATGTGGGACTATTTTACCTCCGGAATATTTTACCCAAGAAAACGGCATCATCATATGTTCATACAGTATAGATGCATGTCCTCAGGGACAGTAATGACTGTAGTTTCCCCTTGCTTTCAGCCGTTCACAGTAACAGCATGGCAAAGCCCCGTTAGCCGATGTTATAAGGCCAGCTCAATCAATCATCAAGACTACTGAAAAGGCTGCTGCCCCTCTTCAGGAACCACACGTGTATCTGGCCTCTCAACAGACACCCCTCCGCTGTTGTTGCAACTACGGTTCGGGTATCTGAATTGTTGAGGCACGCAAGCCATCCCCACCTCGGCAATGTCTGCCATTCATAACGGTGTTATAAGAGTAGAAAAGTATGAAAGGGACCGAGTTGTTGTGAAGGGGGTGATAGGGTTGTAGTCTTTCCCAATGTTATTCAATCTGTACATTGAGCAAGGTGTGAAGGAGAGCAAAGAGAAATTTGGAGAAGTAAATAAAGTTCAGGGAGAAGAAATGAAAAAAAATTGCACTTTGCCGATGACCTTGTAATTCTAACAGAGACCGCAAAGGACTTTGATTAGCAATTGAGTTGGATCTTGAGAAAAGATGTTATGAACTAACATTAAAAAGAGCAAATCAAGAGTATTGAAATGTAGTCTAAGAAACTCAGGTGACAATGAAGGTGTTATTTAGGTAAAAATAAGAAAAGTTTTAAACTTGTAATATATAGTAGAAAGACCTTTTTATTTGTTTTATCAACCTGACTATTACACGTTTATGTGGAGTGTCTGAGTCCTCATGACTCGAAGTCTGATCCACCATGGGAACGAAATCGTTAAGTGATTTTTACAATAAATTTGTATATTACACTAATAAAATTTTAGTATAATGATTATAGGTGTATAATTCAGCTCATTTTATTTAACATTTTCTACCTTACTGAAAAAATGAAAGGGGCCTCGCAAAGATGAGTTCGCCGACGCCCAGTTTTCGTCTAGCGCCGCCACTGGATTGTGCCATTGACATGTGCACCAACTTATTTATGGGACACTTAGAGAAGGCCTTCTCGGATACCCAACCCTGTCAACCCAAAATATGGTACAGAGTCACTGATGACATCTTCATGATCTGAACTCACAGTGAAGAAGAACTCCAGAATTTCCTTTCCTACCTCAACTCCTTTGTTTACATCATATTCCAAATCCTATGTCACTTTCCGCAATATTGATCTCCATCTATCCAATGGCCAGCTTCACACATCTGTCCACATCAGACCAACTAATAAACAACAGTACCTCCATTATGACAGCTGCCATCCATTCCATATCAAACAGTCCCTTCCCTACAGCTTAGGTCATTGTGGCAAATGAGTCTGCTCCAGTCCTGAATCCCTGAACCAGTATTCCAATAACCTGATAATAGCTTTCTCATCCTGCAGCTACCCTCCTGATCTGGTACAAAACCAAATTACCAGGGCTACTTCCTCATCCCCCCAAACCCAGAACCTTTCACAGAAGAACCCCAAAAAGTGCCCCTCTTGTCACCAGACACTTTCTGGGAGTGGATCGGACTGTGAATGTGGCTCTCCAGCAGGGATACGACTTCTTTAAATCCCACCCCGAAATGAGACATATCTTTCATGACATCCTTCCCACTCCACCAAGAATGTCTTTTCGCCACCCTCCTGACCTTCATAACCTTGTAGTTCATCCCTATGAAATCCCCAAACCACCTTCTCTACCCTCTGGCTCATACCCATGTAACTGCCCCCAGTGTAAAACCTGTCCTATGCACCCTCCCACCACCACTTACTTCAGACCTGTAAACCAGAGGTTGTACATGATTAAGGGCAGAACCACTTGTGATAGCACCTACATGATTTACCAACTGACATGACCAGCAAAAAACTTCCTACTCCACCGAGATTGTCTTTCTACCGCCCACCTAACCTCCTAGTCCATCCCTATGAAATCCCCAAACTACTTTCCCTACCTTCTGGCTCCTACCCTTGTAACTGCCCCCGTCGTAAAACATGCCCTATGCACCCTTCCTACACCACTTACTCCAGTCCTGTAACCCGGAAGGTGTACACGATCAAGGGCAGAGCCACTTGCGATAGCAGCCACATGATTTACCAACTGACATGCCTGCACTGTGAAGCGTTCTATGTGGGAATGACCAGCAACAAACTGTCCATTCGCATGAACGGACACAGGCAGACAGTGTTTGTTGGTAATGAGGATCACCCTATGACTAAGCATGCCTTGGTGCACGGCCAGCACATCTTGGCACAATGTTAAACCATCCGGGTTATCTGGATACTTCCCACCGACACCAACCTTTCAGAACTCCAGAGATGGGAATTTGCCCTTCAGCATATTCTCTCTTCCCATTGCCGAACTGGTCTCAACCTCCGTTAATTTCAAATTCCCGCCCACCATTCAACAACATCTTTGCCTCTGATCTCTGGACAGAGACTCTGCCTCAGCTGGCATCTCTGTCCACCTTCTTTGCCTTTTTCATATGTCTGCTTTGGTGTGTTTGCATGTATGTGTGTGCGGGTGTGTGTGTTTATTTACCTGTCCTTTTTCCCCTAAGGCAAGTCCTTCCACTCCTGCAATTGGAATGACTCCTCTCCCATTCCCTTAAAATCTGCATCCTTTCTTTTTTTCCCCTCTCCTTCCTTCATCTTTTCTGATGAAGCAACCTTTGGTTGGGAAACCTTAGCATTTGTGTGTTTTTATTTATGTATGCATTGAGCATGTGGTACCCAGCTTTCTCATTTCCTCCATAAAACCAAGAAAGCAGTGGATACAGGTGCCCACATAGATGCTTTGTTTCTTGACTTCCAGAAGGCATTTCTTATAGTTCCACAAATTATGACTGTACAGAATATCAGACCAAGTAGGGGATCAGACTGAAGAGTTTCTAACAGTGAAAACACTGAATTGCATTCTCAGTGGAGAAAAATATTTCTGGGTAGTATTATTGGATCATTATCTTTCATTATATGTATAAAAGCCCTATTAGATCACACTGGAAAATCAATGAAGCCTTACATGCATGATGATGTGGTATAGAAAGAAGTTACAGCACTTGAAAATTGTAGTGAAATGCAGGAGGGCCTACAGAATATTAATGGTTGGTACTAGAGTGGCAGTTGACCCCCAAAATAAACAAATGTAATGTGTCATGAATAAATAGAAAGAAGGATGTTTTACTGTATGATTATGCAATTACAGAACGGATCACTGGAATCAGTTACTTCTATAATCTGGTAGTAGACATAAGGAGCGATATGAAGTGGAACAACCACAAAACATAACCCCTGGGTGAAGCAAGTGCCAGAGTGAGATTCACTGGAAGAATCCTCTGCAAGTAAATTCCATCAACAAAGGCAGTATGGTAGCTTACAAAACGCTTGTTTGCCCAATACATAAATATTGCTCATCACTGTGGAATCCATAGGAGATAGGATTGATAGAGGAGATACATAAAGTCCAGAAGATAGCAACACACTTTGTTACATGTTAATTTAATAAGCATGAAAGTTCCATGTAAATGATTAGTAAACCATTGTGGCAGACACTGCAAGAGAGGCATTTTAAATTATGATTTGGGCTTCTGTCAAAGTCAGAATAATGTACATCCCTAGAAGAGTCAACTAATATATTGTTTTATACGTAAAAAATAGATGAAGTACACTTACCAGGCGAAGGGGCACAGGCAGTAATAGCAACAAATAAACACACAGACACACACACACACACAAAAATGCTAGCTTTCGCAGCCTAGCTGCTTCATCAGGCAGAAGGGAAGGAGAGGGAAAAGGAAATGATGAGGGTTTTAAGGAAGGGGGTAAGGAGCCATTCCAATCCCGGGACAGGAAAGACTTACCTTGGGGGAAAAAATGGAGGGTAAATAAATGCACATACACCCACACATTTACACAGACACAAGTACACTTAGGCAGACATACTGTAGAAAGCAAAGAAGTTAGAAGTTAGACCAACTAACTTCTAACTTCTTTGCTTTCTACAGTATGTCTGCCTAAGTGTACTTGTGTCTGTGTAAATGTGTGGGTGTATGTGCATTTATTTACCCTCCATTTTTCCCCCAAGGTAAGTCTTTCCTGTCCCGGGATTGGAATGGCTCCTTACCCCCTTCCTTAAAACCCTCATCATTTCCTTTTCCCTCTCCTTCCCTTCTGCCTGATGAAGCAGCTAGGCTGCGAAAGCTAGCATGTTTGTATGTGTGTGTGTCTGTGTGTTTATTTGTTGCTATTACTGCCTGTGCCCCTTCGCCTGGTAAGTGTACTTCATCTATTTTTTACGTATATTTTTCCTGTTAGGAATTTTTCCTCTATAATATATTGTTTTATGTATATATCTCAAGGAGACAATAGGGTATGAAATAGAAGTATACAAACGTCTCAGCTGCTTCAAGCCATTGAATGAAATTCAAAGTAAATTTGAAAATATGTGCTGGATGGGACTTGAAACTGGTTTCACAATTTGGCCCAGTAGCTGTCTTAAATATTACGCTGTCTTGGCATGCTTCTCATTCTGTCCAAATTCTCAACTTATTGCACACCACAACTATAGCATTCTACATGTATTGCATTAAATTCAGTGATCTGAATATATGTTTATTGACAGTACTAAACATTTCATCCTATGACAGTAATTCTGACTTAAAATTTGTAAGTTTTGTGAGCAACTTTTCTTTTTTACACCAATATCCTATTCTGCTTCAAATATTTGTGTCCTATTGCAAACCTAATATACCATATGATGAATCGTAAGACAGATTAATTTTCTTCACTGTAACAATAGTGTAAATGACAGGCTAATCACACCAATAATCAATATTAGTATCTAACATAGGTAGTATGATCCACAGAGTTGATGTTTCTATTATTTAAACAGGTATCTGTACCTGAAGTGTCTGATTCATTGATGAAGTTGTAACAAAATAATATTAATTTTATATATCCTCATTTTTCTTGTTTTAGAAAATTTCTTCAGAGTTGCTTTTTACTTAGAAATTGGTAAATGTAATGAAAATATAAAAATAGACATTGAAAAAACAATAATTTAAAATAATAGTAAAAACAAGTTACTGAGATCATTAGCTAATAGAATGTTCTTACTGTCAATACATACCCTGTCATTAGTGTAATCAGATACCATCACAAATAAGTCTGCTTCAAGTCCATCAGTGTTGCCTTTTGGAATAATCATGTGGTCAGGCCACCCACAACCACAGTAGTTGAATTCAGCTTGATTTGCTGGGTCAACATTGTTTAAATCACGGAATGTACGTTCAAATGGTATTGTAACAGAAGACTCATTTGATCGTCTTTGAAATACATTGCGGCCTGGTCTCACTGAAAAGATTTGAAAAGATACGTATGTCTTAAGGTTCTTTGGCTCAAAAGCACTCCGCATGTCAGGCTTTACATCAAATTACCACCAGACTCAGTTACTGGGTTAGTCTGTAGCCAATAACTCCCAGTACCAGCTGAGTTCCATACCAAAATAACTCTTTATAACACTTGCTCAAGTGTAGTTTAAAACAGAATTTTAAAATTTGTAAGCATGGAATATAATTATCTTTCTGTTTCAAGGCTGGTGGTTTCTCTGCATGACGTACTTTTATGTATGACTGTCAGTCTCACATGTATGACAAATCCAGTTATCAATATGGCTAGCTGTAGTGGAAGTAATTCCCAGATAGGAAAACCAGGCCATTTAAAGGAATTACATATGGAGAACCACATGGCCACACTTGGGTATGGCTTCCAATATATGAAAAATGGCAAAAATTAATAAATATTTCACTTGAGGTACTGAGGAGAATGGATTAAGTGTTTACAACAAATGAGGTGAATAAAGAGTAATAGGAACTACTTCTTTCTTTTAAATGTCTTCATTAACAGACTTTATTGATAGAGGCACTTACAGTCACACACCTTCATTATAATCATCCACATTATTTATGACCTTATGCTAAATGTCATTTATGACATTATGGCTTTCAGTGGATCTATGATGCCACAGTGCTGCCCAGGACTCCTTGCACTGCTGACAATGAGAGACTCTGGAACATACACTGTGTTCACCCGACATGAGTCCTTATGATTATGAACTATCGCCTAAATTAAAATAACTATTGCAAGGGACCTGGTAAAACACCAGAGAAGATATTACCATGCTTTAGGGTGGTCAAAATAGGACATCAACATAAATAGACACACAGATGATATGTGCCAACTACCGACTGCCGACGATGCGGGAGGTGATGTCCAGAGCTCGACTGGTTAGCTGGTTAGGTATGCAGCATTGTGTGGCACTATGTTATTACATAGTTGAATCTGACATGGCAACCCGCACGCATGACGTAGTCTGCCGATGGCAGTGGTGGGGAGCCAGGTGCATGTGGCAGCTGCTGTGGTGTGGTGGGGGCAGGCTGAGGCTGCGGCGCGCTCACAGCTGGCGGGTTGTCATCTATCCACATGACATTTTCCGCCAGGTCGAAGAAGTGGACAGCTTCCGGTTCGGGCAGCACATAAACCGGTTTCAGTCTGTCGATCACGACTTCACACTGCTTGCCGTTATATTCTATCTTGAAGGTTTTGTTGCCGTGAGTGATTACGTGGTGAGGTCCCGAATAGGGTAGATGAAAGAGGCTGTACTGTATCAGTACGCAACATGACATGTGTACAGTGCTGCAGTTCGGTGTGTACAACTGTCTTGCCAATGTCGTGTCATGTCGGTTCATGTGGTCAGAGGCTGGCCATGTAGATATGCAGACACTCTGCCAGAGGTGCAGCCGAGTTGTTGCGTGGCACCAGAACTTCTTCGACGAAGTCATCGGGAATTGCGAGTTGCTGTTAGTAGACGAGGTCAGCGGGTGAAGCACCGATGCCTTCATTCGGTGTGATTCGCAGATCGAGAAATACGAGAGGAAGTGCTTCCATCCAGGCGGTGTTGTGGCAGGTCAAGGCTGCTTTCAAGTTCCGGTGGAGTCTCTCGACCATGCCGTTAAACGCCAGGTAGTAGCTCGTAGTTTTGTGGAGCTGTGCGCCTCACAGTCTGGCGATGTGTCTGAACCGCGAGCAGTTGAACTGGCGATCATGGTCAGTCGTGACATGGCTGGGACAGCTGAAGCGTGCCACCCACATGTTGACGAAGGTGGTAGCGACAGTCGTGGCAGCGATGTCCGTGATGGGCATTGCCTCCGCCCAACGCGTGAAGCGGTCCACCATGGTGAGCAGGCCTTCGGACAGAGGCAGTGGCCGGACGATGTCCACATAGATGTGGGCGAAGCGTCGTGTCATGTCAGGAAAGGTGCCGACAGGTCCGTGTGTATGTATCCCGACTTTGGTACGTTGGCATGCCGTGCAGGTACGTGCCCACTGACGGCAGTCTTTCCGTAACCCTGGCCAGACAAACTGCGCAGCCATGAGTGTCATGGTGATGTTGATTCTGGGATGTGACAGGCCGTGCACGCAGTCGAATACACTGTGTCAAAATTTTTCTAGGAGAAAAGGGTGCTGAGCACCTGTAAAGACTTCACACCAGATCTTCCGGTTTGAACCAGGAATAATTCCAGTTTTAGTCCACTGGAAGTTTCTTTGTGGAGGTTGCAAAGTTGTTTGTCACTTTCCTGGTCTTTGGCAACATCCTCAAAGTCCACAATGGAAGTGTAAGTGGCACACATGTGAGACAAACAGTCAGTGACAAAGTTGTGTATTCCAAAAATATGTCTAATGTCTGTTGAGAACTGTGACACAAACTCCAACTGTCGGAAATGATGCGGCGAACACTTAGTATTGTTGCACATAAACACTTGAGTTAGGGGTTTGTGCTGGGTGAATATCACAAACTGGCGTGCTTCCACAGACGGGTGTAAGTATTTTACTGCTTCATATACCGCAAGCAACTCACGGTCGTAGGCACTCCAGGCGCACTGTGACATCGATAGATTCTTTGAATAGAAGCCTAGTGGCTGCCAGCTGCTGTCCACCTATTGTTCCATTGCTGCGCCTACGGCAGTCTGGCTGGCATCCACAACAATGGCCAGTTCCACGTCGTGCACTGGATGAGTGAGCAGCGCTGCTTCTGCCAGGCTCCATTTGGACTGATGAAAGCTTGTCTCCATTTATTCCGTCCAGTCAACAGGAGCCCCCCACCCCCCACCCCCTTTACTTTGGGGCCACATAGTTTCGCATTCAGAGGTTCTAACACTGCAGCAGCGTTAGGTAGATGGCGACAATAAAAGTTTATTATTCTGACGTAACGACGCAACTCTTTACAAGTCTGAGGGTGCAGCATGTTTAAGATCACCTGTACCTTGTCTGGTAATAGTGTCGATCTGCTAGGGGTGATCAAGTGCCTGAGAAACTCTATTTCTGTTATACTGGAAAATTTGGAGGAGTTGATGACAATGCCGGCTTCATTCAGGCGCTGGAAAACTGCAGTCGGGATGACAGTGGTGGAGTTCGGGCGACTTGGAGAACACCAACACATCGTCAAGATAGGCAAAACAACAAGGTAAACCTCGTAATATGCTATCCAGGAAATGCTGCCAGGTCTGAGCAGCATTTCAGAGTCTGAATGTCATGTACAAGCTTTTGAACAGACCGAAAGGCATGATTATCGCCGTTTTCGAAATATCTTCAGGCACCACAGGGATCTGAGTATAAGCTTTCACAAAGTCAATTTTGCTGAATAGTACTGATCCTGCCAAGCGTAGCTAAAGTCATGTAAGTGTGGAACCGGATATCGGTCGGGCACTGTTTGTGCATTTAATGTGCGATAGTCTCCACAATGGCACCATGAATTGTCCTTAGCCAGGAGATGTAAAGGAGAGGACCAAGGGCTGCTCGACGGACGAATAATGCCCTGCTGCAGCACGGCTTCGAACTCAGCCTTTGCTGCAGCGAGTCTGTCTGGAGAGAGACGGCATGGACAGCACGAAATGGGAGGACCAGGGGTGGTAATAATGTCGTGCACTGCCAAAGGTTTAATGTCTCTCGGTGCACCAGGCGGATGAGTGAGTTCTGGAAATAGGTCCAGAATGTCCATATACGGTCCGGGTAACTGCACTGGTATAACACCAAAGAGATTGGCATGGCATGGCACTGCTGTCCCACTATCTTTAAGCTTGTTGTTGAGCCTATCAACTGTATGTTTGCGATATCGGGTAACAACTTGTAATGCCCAAGAAAATCTGCACCCAGGATTGTCTCATTTACATCTGCTACTATGAAAGTCCATGAAAGTATGCGTTGCAGCCCTAAGTCCAAATTTCGGTGGTGTAAGCCATAGGTTTTTATTGCTGAATTGTTTGCTGTGGTGAGGGACAGTGGCTCAACCTTTCTGTGGTCTCTCAGTAGAGAATGGGGGAATATTGACAGGTCGGATCCCGTGTCAAAAAGATACCTAACATTTCCATTCCATTCTAATACGAAGTGACGCCTGGATATTGCACTGCAGCCGGGTGAGCCTAGGTCCTGTTGCAGCTGGCATTTGGGTATGCACAGGGAGAGCAACACTTCTTCTCGTTCTTACTGAAGCGCGCAAGGTACCATCAGAAGCCAGTCGGCGGTTGCTCTGCCATCACCGGGCTGCCAGGGCGGCTTTCGCTGTGTTGTCTGGAGCGAGATCTGCTGCAGCTACGTCGCCTGCTGCCATCTGACTGCGAGTGAGCTAAGCGCTTGAACAGCACGCTTTGTGCTGCCACCTGGGAGGCCAAATTCTGTACTATTTGGTAAAGTTCGGCGCTGGCCGCACTGGTTGCAGGGCGCGCATTTCAAATGGCGTTGTTGGCTGCCACAGCAGCGGTACTGGCCGCCATGGATAGTGCATCATGTACCTGATCTGTCAGGTTCGCTATGGTGTTCAGATGTCATTCTGCACGGCTATCACCGCCTGCACCTGGGTGGGGGAGGCTGCATACCCAGATAGCGCACAGGAGGGAATCTGGTACCATGTCCGACTGCGCGAGGCTCTTCTGGTGGCGCATGAACTGCAAAGGACACCAGTAGCCGCATTCTTGTGACAAACTGGTTGTTGCACTCCCTGCTCCTCGGATGATGAAATCTGACGTATCAGTCCTTCCTTCAGCCGTCAGTAGGAGGACGGCGTCAGTGGGGTGGTTATGATATCCCACACTTTGGCTGCGTAATTCTGATCTAGCTGGTTCACGACATGGCCGAATTTCCCGAGGTCGCAGATTGTTAGAGACGAAGATGGCCTCCACTTCACTGAACCACATGACAGGGTTCCGGGGCCAAAAGGGTTGTAGCTTGACCAATACTCATCCCGTGATTGCCATAACAGCAGAAGGTGGCGCTGCAGCAGCGTCTTGTGCACGGAGATTTTTGTTAGCTGGCTCCTGACGGCCAGTGTCCATGCATGCGGAGAGAGATTGCAGCTTGCTTTCAAGTCGCTTGTTGCGCTCCATCAGCTCGTTGATGACCTTCTGTCGGCTGGCAATTGTCTTCTGCAATTCCTCCAAGGTCGTCATCATGTTGGGGTCACCAGTCAAGCTAGAGTGTGTAGTTGCTGCTTCCAACTGTTGTTCACTGTAGGCGGTGGTGACAGGAAGGATGAACAAACAACACTTATCGTATTAGGAATTTATTGTTGACACTGCATGATACACTAATAAACTCTGCCAAATGTTCTCATGCACAAACTCTGATGCTTGTCGGGTTGTGTTACCTTGTCGGGTTGTGTTAGCGCAGATGGCGCACGACGAACACGTATGCGTGAAAGTTGGCGGCACGAAATATACTGCGTGCCTCGGCAATCAGACATTGGTGCAGTATTAACACTTGCATTCATGTGGGGAGCTCGTGTTTAGCTCGACCCATATGGTCCGCTGCCTATAATCAGAATGGAGAATGCCACCCGAGGTCCATATAGTCCTGTCCTACAGCTGACACTACTCTCCTTCAGCGTACGCCATGCCCCTGCACCGATCTTTGCCGATGAAAGAAACTGTGCACATTGGCAGATATCTGACGCCGCTGCCTTGTGATAGCTGTCTGCCATTCGCCGTTCATGTGTTTCTGTTGTAAGGCAGCCAGGCTGCTACGGTTAAACTTGAATAAACTCAAAGTGAGATCATTTTGTTTTATGTCCACTTCTTCGACCTGGCGGAAAATGTCATGTGGATAGATGACAACCCGCCAGCTGTGAGCGCGCCGCAGCCTCAGCCTGCCCCCACCACACCACAGCAGCTGCCACATGCACCTGGCTCCCCACCACTGCCATCGGCAGACTACGTCATGCGTGCGGGTTGCCATGTCAGATTCAAACGCCCGTGCTATGTAATAACATAGTGCCACACAATGCTGCATACCTAACCAGCTAACCAGTCGAGCTCTGGACATCACCTCCCGCATCGTCAGCAGTTTGTCCGCCGCAGCTCCGGAATTCCCGCATTCGCGCCTCCGTTACTTCAGGTGTTGAGACCAGAACTACCATGTCACGCTTCCATGTGCCCATGAACAATGAACAGTGCAACTAGTGAACTTTCTTTACTGTGTGCTAGTGTTCTCCAGGACGTTACACAATATTTCTGCGCCTCCGCTGTCGCGAGCATCAAGGCAGGATCGACTCTCATGTCGTGCTTCTGTGTTGGATTCTTGATTAACTGTGCAACATGAACAGTGCTTCTCTGCGAGTCAGTGTTGTGAACAGTATAACTCTTCAACTTTACAGTTCTGCACAACCTAGTGTGTAGTTAATAGTGTATTCAGTGATGTACTTCTGCGCACCAAACGCCACATTGTGCTTCTGACAGTTCGCTAACAGTCCAGTCTGTCATAAGTCGGCCACGTGTGGCCACACCCGCTCGCCATGCTGTCACGTGCATCGCCAGCTGTGCGCACTGACATTACCACCTGCCACCACCTGGCTGGCTGCCATCAAGCTTCCACTGATGCTGACCTCCAGCGCGTGAGCTCTAAACAGTCCCTGCCCTTCAGCTGATTGACCACATTTTCTTCACAATTCCCGAGCTCCACTCTTCAAGGGGGGGATCTGGATAATGGCCTGGCTGCCTTACAGCAGAAACACATGAACGGTGAGCGGCAGTCAGCTAGCACAAGGCAGCGGAATCAGATATCTGCAGTTTCTTTCATCAGCAAAAATCGTAGCAGCGAGATGGCATGCGCCGAAGGAGAGTAGAGCGAGATGTAGGACAGGACTGTACAGACATTGCCTGGCATTCTCCGTCCTGATTATATGCCATGGACCACGTGGGTCGATCTAAATACGAGCTCCCCACACGCATGCGAGTGTTAATACCGCGCCGTAGTCTGATCGCTGAGACATGCAGTATTTTTAGTGCTGCCCGCTTTCACGCATACGTGTTCAGTGTGCGCAGTCTGCGCTAATGTGACCCAATAAGGATCAGTGATTGAGCATGAGAACATTTGGCAGAGATTACTGGTGTATCATGCAGTGTCAACAATAAATTCCTAATCCGATAAGTGTTATTTGTTCATTCTTCCCGACACCACAACCTACAGCGAACAACAGTTGGAAGCAGCGACTACATGTGCTAGCTTCAAAACCACTACAAAACTACTGCAGTTGCATGGCTATTGTGGCGCTAGGAGCAACTACGAGTAACTATTCCTGTCTAATATAAGCAGTTCTACACAGGCTTGCTTTGCAGGTGCAAATATAAATACTGGCGCTAAAACTTTTGCGCACGTAAAAATAAAAACAAGGGATATGTATCCAATTACCTTTTTGTTTTCGACTATTGCATTTTAATACACCATTCAATTAAGGAAATAGAACTTTAATATTGCTGAACTTCAAATGTAGCAGCGTTTCAAATATTAGAAGCAACAAAAATAAATTTCTTTACTTAAATACTAACAATACATAAGGCTTTAGGATTCTTGCATGAGTTGCCTTATTCTGATTTCACATATTATTTCATCAAAGTTTGTGAAGTGCTGGGGTATATGAACTGTAATAAAGCACTAGGATTTCAAGAAGAAAGTTATTTATTATGTGGAAAAAAAAGTTCTAATTGTGTGCCATTCAGGCAGGATGACGTCAATTCAGCGACCACATGAGTCTGTTTCAGTGAATTGTTTAAGATCAAGCTTAAACACATGCACACTGACTGCCTTTCAAAAAGTGACAGACAACTGACACCAACGGGTCCTTTAAAACAGAAGTGTTCCAATGGAATGATGATACATGAAAGTGGGTTCCAAATCAGATTTGCGTAACAAGCATTCACTACTGTTCGATACCAAATGCACTAGATGATGCTCTGTACGAAGGAACTGAATAACGAGGAATCAAGTGATACCATACCGGTATCTAATTGCTATTATAAACATTTCACAATATTTATATTGTATTATAAGTCTAATAAAATTGTTTTATATTTCGGCAATTAGTTTCATAGTTAATTCCATTCTTATTTAGTAAGTGTTTAGTGTTGCTACAATAGCCGTACATTTAAAGTCTTATCTAAAAGCTACTATGTAAAGCCGACTGGCAAGCCTGTGTTGTGTCAATATGCCTGATGCTACAACCACTGCCTACGTGCCACAACTTACGTGTTTTTCTATTAGGGGCAAGGGATTGTGATTCGTAAATTCTACATGCTCTTCACCATAAGAATAATACAAACATAAAGATTATGCCATGTAATCTTCCATGTTAGCTATTACCACATTTAAATTCCATCCATCTAACACACCCAAAAGACAAACGTGAACATGAAAGAATATACGTATGAAGTTAATTTTTACATTTCTATTATTCTTATGCTTAATGGGAGTAGTTAGAAATTAAGCATGCCAACTGACTTCTAGTACTGATTTTTAAATCTACGAATATAAAATCTGTGCAGACAAGTTACATGAATTTAAGTGTTTGAAAGAATATATAAATCTACAAAATACCGTTGCTTAACCCTCCAAAATGTGCAATCTGTGTGTTAAGTAATTTTCACAGTTCTGAAATGTCTTCGTGACAATAAGAAGTATACACACATCAAATAAACACGGAACTCAGGAAAGAAAGTTGTTCTACAACCTGCAGAAGGCATCAGCAGCTGGACAACAATTTAAATAGGGAGTATTAAAATATTCTTAAGATTAAAAATAAAACTCTAAATGAAATTTTAATTTCTTAATTTTTACTGAAATATTGTCATTTGGGATCCATCCCAGCAAGCTTTATCTCCATCACTGGCTGTGATAGAGTAGTAATTCTTTTTAAATACATGTACTTGAGTTTACAGATTCGGAAGAATCGATTCAGGGTTCGGCATATGTTTTAATTAAGATTTGGCATTTGAATTTGATTAGGAAAAATTGGGATTCGACCCATCCCTAATAATAGCTTTCAACAAAATAAAGTCAAAATGCTGACGGACATAGTAGCTGCTTTGAAATCAATTAAAACTGCACTCCTGTAGCCTGTGCTGGCCTTTTTTAAATATAATTCTCAACAGTGTCCTGCATTATAAGAGTTGTTGAAGCTTTTAAATTATTAAATTTATGATCAGTGTTCTGAATCTTAAAAACAGGTTCAAATATGTCTTCATATTTTAATAACATTTAAACCCTTTAAAATTTTTCTAATTGCAGAAAATATACGTAAATATGAGAAGTAACAATGAGTATTATATTTATCATAGTAACGTGATAGATATTAGTAAGAAACTGTTCTTAACATTTATGTAGGTATGATTCACAAGTATTTTCAATTCTGTAACTTGACTGGTTAGAAAGAATAATGCATTGTTTCTAAACAGTGGATTTGTCATTAATGCTTTATTGAGTAATTATATCTACAATTGATTATTATTAAAAGCTTCCATGCTCACATCTGATCTCCTTTACATTACATTATGTTAAATTAGTATTTAAGCTGTAATTTATAACATTTGTTTTGTCTGCCATATGCTTTTACAGACTGACATTAAACTATTTTGTAATTTATATTCCAACCAATTGAAAAGCTATTTTATTTTGCTTATTTATTTTTAATAATAGTTATATTATCCACTCATATATGTTGTAGTGTAAAGTTACACTAAATGTGATAATTCTGGCACAAGATATTCAAATAGATTATTTTTTTGGGATTACTGAGGGCAGATATTGTCCAGGAAACATTGTATGTACATGTTACTAATGTAAGTGCAGACACTGTACACATCCACAGGGACCATATCAGAGACAACATGCTTTATATTATTAGGGTTGATTGTCTCTTGTTTCAACATGTAAAATGTTGCAGATGAGTTCCAACCATAATCGTGACAACTTATTTGTTGTAATTATAAAGGGAATCAATATACCCCTATTGAAGCCAAACTACGAAATTTGAATTGACATTATTTATTTAATTGGAAGAAGTGCTCATAACATTATCTCTGCAAATTAAGCAATCTAAGGAATTTAGAAGAGGTGTAATATCAATTTACGTACAGACTTTCATCTCCTAATGGTATGGACTACTCGGAGGCTGAGTAGAGAACAAAGTATCTTTGATCAAACTAATTAAATTCCTTTTTCATAATATTAAAATAAGTATTATTTTGTTTCACAAGTAATGTTAGGAAAGTAGTGCACTCATTAGTTTCTGTATAATTGTAATTGTTTAAAAACCTATTTCAATTAATTTGAAAGTGAGGCAATATTAATTTAATTAAGACATGTATTTCAATTTACTCAGTATTATTTACACTCTCTTTTACTGTAGCCCGTTGTATGTAATTGTTTACTTTTCCATTACAATTTAAGTTAATGGAGACAATTAACAACATGTAATTTCCAGTGACATTTGTTGGATGATATAAATAGGATGCTTTTGTGCCATGTAAATGAGTCTTGTTTCATCTTTGTTAGGAGGCACAATCTGTGCCAGTAGGGAGTCTTCTATAGTGATGTATCTGAGACACAATCCACATCATGCTGAACTCTAATTTGTACAATTAATAAAAGTTCATCAGTCTTAGTCATGTAGAAACTGTATCTATTATAATTATGGAATAATACTGCATATTAATTCCACATGAGCTGTACACCTCAAACTTTTCTATTCCTCGCACGATCTTTGTAAATTTGTATTATTGATGTGTGAAATGTGCGTACTGGGCAGTAGTAACTGTTATTAATGAGATTTGTATGTTGGTTATAAATGGGGACAACTATGCACTAATAAGTCATTAAAGTATCAATGAACTGCAGTTCTACATGTCACCTACATTTTTTGAAGTGGATTAGTTTTGCCCATGAAATTTCATCCAGCCATTACCAAGAGCGTCGATATATGAAGCAACAAGCTACCACCCCTTATGTCACAAGATTAATATATCACCAGAGCTGAAAGGGAACTTTTAATGATTTAGAATTTCTAGTGGTTACAAAATCTGAACAGTCACACCACAAATCTTGGTGGCAGTATAACAGGATGAGAATGGAAGAAAAAGAGAGGGGGCGGGGGGGGGGGGGAGGATGAAAGAAAGAGAAGTTAAATTAAATTAATGAACGTTAACACTGGTAATGGGAAATCAACAAGATGCAACAATTGATATCGAGTTTCATTTTCCACATGGAAATCGATGAAATCGTGGGTTTTCATCTGAGTAGCTGCATTGAAATTCCACAACTTTTTGATGATCTCCACCAGAGATGATGAGAATGAGTCTCATCAAAATGTCATGGAATTTCAATGTAGCTACCTGGATGAAAATCCGAGAAGATTTCATCAGTACCATATGCCAGAAAAGCCTATATTCACTTTTAAATCACAGGGAAATTGTATTTTATGAAAGAGGTTCATAAGAAAATACAAAAAGAGGAAGAGTTCATCTAAAACCTTGAGTTGAGAACCTGATTTAAAATCTAGAAATGTCCATTATCTTGGAATTGGCAACTACAGTTTCAGGGGTTACCCTCTACATAGATCTACAAGGATACTTCATGCAGATTGCTGTCATCATAGCTACACAGTTTGTCGCGACACTGAGACTTCAGAGAATGCAACGGCAACACATAATGGGGCTGCACCACTCCCGGGGAACCTACACGTCACATAGACTTCTCATTGGGCACACCACATTCCACGGGGTTGCAGCCATCAATTCATGTAATCTTGAGTGTCAAGTGTACAGCTTAAACTCATTACCTACAATATTGAGAAAGGTCAGACAGAAGGATTACCACTATGGACATTGAAAATGAAGCAAAGTTTTCAAAATAAATTAAAAATACTATCAAAAAAATCACAATGACAAACTGTCCAGTCATTGTGCATAATAGTCATCTTAAAAACATTAATGAATGGACTTAGCAATAAATTAGATAACACAGCTTTAGAAATTAATGAAAAATTTTGCACATAGAATCAATGGTTAGATAATTTACAATCCAAATTGGAAAACATAGAAACGTAAATCAGGATGGCTGGAGGCAGGTTTGAACTGCTGTTGCCCCAAATGCAAGTCCAGTGTGTTATCACTGTGCTACCTCACTCAGTTGCCGCTTTATGCATTACCATACTGGTCCTGCGCCTGGAATTATGTTGTACGTGGTATTGGATTCCACTTCTCTAACTAACTGGCATGCATTGCCAGTACACTAATCATCCAGTATTGTAGCTCTGAAGAGTTGAAGCCTCTTATCCTCCAATAACTTCAGAACTTGGTGAAAGCCACATTGTAGCAAGATGATATGCAACCATAAGTAGCATGCAATGTTCAAGGCTTCTTAATTGACCAAGCTCATCCTGTATTGTCCTTGTGATCAGCCAGCCACACTCTTCTGCTGTAATATTTTAGTTTTTGGCTATTTGGTCAGCTCTTGACATGTACTCTGTTTTATGTTATCATTTCACCATGGACTGTGTCTGTACCCAGAGTGTACTGGGCGCGGAGTTCTATGTAACAAAAGGCAAAATTTTAATATGTGAACTCTTAGCTGGGAACAGGGGACTGATAACCCAGCAGTCAGTCCCCTTTAAACACCTAACCACCACCCCCCCCCCCCCCCTCCTTCTAGATGTTGCAGTTTTGATGTCCAGAAGTATATGTAATATTATATTTCTGTAACACCGGGTAGTAGTAATGAAAGTAATTTCATATTTTGATCAGTGTAAGTTTGAAATTTACCAAATTTTTTTGCTTTCCAGTTTGTTTTGTGTTGATTGGATGGTTACGTTGCTTTTAGTCAATTAGTATTGCAACTTTTTTTTTTTTTACTTTTTCTCACTTACTTCTTTTTCTTTGCCCATTATGTTAGTTATTAATAAAGGTTGAGGTAACACAAAAGTCATTATAAGCAGTACTTACATTGTACTGTGAACTTGTCCAACTCTATGAAGAGGTGCCTCTGGTCACGAAACAGCATAGGTCTTTTACGCTCATCAAATTTTGGAGCCAAAAAGATTCTCATAGTACCCATTCGAGTGGGTCCAGAATTGTCCACCTATGTTTAAATTTACTGATTATTTTGTTGTTTGTGATACTGAGTTAGCAATAAATAGCACCAAATATATTAAATATCTAAATGTCTAACTGATATTTAGTATTAATCAGTTCATAAACACTCATTACAATTAGCAAACTATTTATTATGTGACACCTTATCTTAAAATCCACAAACTCCATGTCATACTTGTACGGAATGTTATTCATTCTATTTACAAATAATTACTATTTATACCAATTTCAACATTTTCCTTGATTCTAACAGCCCTGCAACAGTAAAGTTTGCATTACACTATTACAGCATTCTCATCTTTGGAATTAAAAGAAAAGGATGTTGTTTTTCTATAGTAATAAGTCAGATTTGTTGTCTGTGAAATAATAAAAAAATTGAAATATATATAGTTAACTAACAAATTTAGTGTTCAACAACATGAGACAACAAAAAAGTTTGTTCTGAAACTTTCAACAGGATTTCTTTTATTATTATTTTATTGTTATTATTAGATTGTCAAATATAGCGGTTAAAACCACACAAAATGTCAACAGAAAATGGGCATGGTAATATTAAATTACTACCATTTTGGACAAAGAAACCAGACATATGGTTTTGATTAGCCAAAGGGTAATTTAAAATCGCTGATGTAGATATGGCCACTATTAAATTTAACTATTTGTTCACTTCGCTGGAGTCAAAATTGGTGGAAAGTGTATGGGATCTAGTTAAAAGTAACAAGCACAATTAACTTTCTCCTGTGAATGAATGTCTTTTGACCAAATTTAAAGAAAATGAAAAGCTTTAACTTAAAAAACCTTTCCAGTGGTTTAGAACTTGGCTATGCAGTTACCATTGTGTGATTTTAAAAACCGTTTGGCATGGCGAACTTCTTAGCAGTATTTTGAAGTGATTCTATTATATCAGATGAAACAGTGGATAAGATATGTCATATGGTAGATATTTACTCAAAATTCTCTCTGCTATGGAGATTCAAATTGCATTTCACAAACATCATTGTCCATGTTGGTCCAAGATCTTATTTTAAGAACTGAAGAACTGGAAAGTGAGATGAAGATTCTTCACAAACCACCTAAGCATAGATCACTCAGTAGAAGTAAAAGCATAAGAAATTTTTAAGAAAAACAGTAAAGATTGCTCTTATCAATTTAAATTTGGCACCAAATATAAGCCTGAACAATGTGTGTTGTCTTCACAAAGAATGCTGTTTTATTATTATTATTTTATTTTAAGAAAATAGTTAATAAACAAAATTTTTGGTTTTGTAAGAAAGAAAATAAAAAGGTAACACCCTGTTTAGTGTATAGCTACTGTCGAGCAGATGACAAGCAGACGACGCATTACAAGAGGATCACTGGTTGCGGTAAGGAACAATTATTATTGAACTGCTTTGCTTTCTTTATTATTCTGTTTTGACACTGTTGATTTTTAGAGTTAGTTATGGCTAAATAAAGGTTATGTAAAGTCTTCTTGTTTCATTTTACTTTGTAGCTTTGTCTTGAAATCGCTAAAGTGTTGACCACGATGGAGCTAATTAAGGAGAAGATTAAGATAACATACTTTTTTTCTGAAGTACAGCAAGAACAAATCATGACAGAGGAAATAAACAACACAAATCAAGACATACCCACACCTTCAACAACAGTGCAGCTACGCACTACAAAGATGGTTCAAACAAGTCTCACTGCAAATAATATGACCCACATCAAGCTAACACATTTTTGGCTGAATCGACCATTAACATGATTTACACCCATCAAGTCAATTTTTGAACAGCATGGCGTAATAACTGATGAAAGTAGGTATATCATCATAGTGGCACATCTGGATAGTGTAACTATAGAAGAAATTGAAGATGTGTTACCACAGCAATGTTAAAAGAGGTGCTGATACTTCGATATACCGTGTTGCCAGAACTTCGCCTGCAGAAAGTTTTTGTGGAGGAACCATTGGACAACAGATCGTGGTCACAGCTGACACAGGCTCTGCGCACCTTAGCAGGACCTGGCCTTATACCAGAGCAAACCTTAAAGGTATTACGGTTACGCAAATTACCAGCAAACATTCGTCCAGCAGTTGCTGCTTACCAAGACATGGCACCATGTGAGCTGTCACAGAAGGTCAATAAAGTGGCAAACAGCATGACAGGCACATCATTTTGTTGGATAATGCAGAGGTGACAAAGGTGAAGCAGGATATATTTCATGATGATGAGCAGACGCATAAACAAGACCAAAGTATAGAACAGTTGGAACAACAAGTAGCAAGAATGAATATAGATTTGTCATCGCCACATAAAAGATACTGAAGAAGGGAGGAGTTCATTCCAAGAGGAAGCAATTGGTCACAAGAAAGAGAAGAAGAACAATGGTGTCGGAATCTTCAAAGATTCGCAACAGACTCGCATGCAGCCATGCCAGTACCCAACTTCAACGGCGGGCGTTAAAGAGCGCCGACATCTGCCATGTCACTGGGCATGCTCAAAATGGATAGAAAATGTACAGATATATACTAATGTTACACTGTCAGTGGTACACAAAGCATGTAGGCTTTTTGTGTATGACTGTTACCGGGTAAGAATTTCCTGATCAGCTCAGGGTCAAACTTGAGTATTTTGTAAGCTGTCATGTTTTTCACTTGTGTATTTTTATAAAGTGACTAATTGCAATGTTGCACTTGTTATTTTATACCCAGTTTTTTTAACAAGATTACCAGCTTATAACATATATGTGACCAGATGATGGTGACACAGTGCACCGAAATCGGTCATCATTTAATAAATTATTAATGTGCAATCTTGGCTTTTCATTTTGAAAACTATGGAAAATGTTTGTCTTTAATTATCTTTCTTATGTAACCCTAATGTTATCTAAGCCTAAGAGTTCAACATGCCTCCATTAGTTCATTTTTTACAGTTGATAAGTCATTATGTGTATTTTCTGAAAGTAAATTAAGTCCAGATGATCATAATATATTTGGACCATAGCACAGATTCACGAAGGCTCTTAGAAAATTACCTGATCTTTCTGAGAGGGGGGGACCTGACCTAGAGCACTGAACACCTAATCACTCCAAATTTAGATCCCTTAGTGGTGCCACCACTGACAGAAGGAAGCCAAAAATGACTCTTTGTGATTGGTGTTTAATTCAGATGTCATTACTGCTGTGTGAAATAGCATTTCATTCAATGCCCTCTTTAGTTTGGGGAACAGCCAGAAGTTATACAGGGCCATATTAGGAGGGTAAGAAGCTTGTTGAAGCAAGGAGTCTATTTTCTTCTCAAAAAAACATCTGAAACAATAATATAGTGAGGACAGTTTACAACTCACCGCAAAGACATGGCGATGAGCTGCGACAGGCACATACAAAAGACACACACATACAACACATTCAGCTATCGGCCATGGCCTTCTTCAGAAAATAGAACACTCACGCAATCACACAGGCACACAACACAGTCATACAACCATCACCTCTGACTGCCGCACTTTGAATCACGCTCTGCAGCGAATCGGGGACAGGAGGGGAGCGGAGGGGAGAGGGGATAGGAATGTTACGTCACGGTGGTGGGGATGGCTTAGATGGGAATAACGAGATGCAGCTTAGGAATGAAGTGGGGAGGCGGGTGAGGGGAGAAATAAAGTAAAATAAAATAAAATAAAGTAAATATATAGAAAATGCATGCACACTGCAAGTATGCAAGACCGCACACACACACACGATCGCACATTCGCACACCACTCAAAATAGGTGAGGTTTGGGATAGAGAGATAGGAACTGTAAGGTATGGAGAAAAAAAAACATATAGGGAAGTTATTGTAGGTTGAGGGCTGGTTGATTTCAGGATCGGAGAATGTATTGTAGGGATAACTCCCATCTGTGCACTTCTGGTGGTGGTGGGAGGATCCAGATGGCCCGGGTTGGGAAGCAGCCATTGAAATCAAGAACATAGGACCAGAATTTTTTCTGGTTCTGGGATAGATCTTTTGCTAAGGTATGGCTGTGATAATTATTGTATGCTTCGCGCCTCGATCTTTTTATAGACACACGAATCTGTACTAACTTTTGCCTGTCATGATTTGCGTGTTCTTTTTTGAATCGAGAGTGCAACAGCCTTTGCTTTCTCACCAGCTTTCTAACATTATTATTATACCACGGTTGATTTTTCCATCCTTAATCGTCTTTACTGGCACATATTTCTCTAATCCTTTATTAACAATGCACTTAAATTTAGTCCACAATTCCTCTACATCCATAGTCCTGGAATTAAACGATGCCCATTCATTTTCTAAGTGCGATTGTAACATTTGCTTATCGGCTCTTCCCAACAAAAACATGCTCCTAGCCTTCTTGATTGGTTTATGAACTTTGGTTACCATCGACGCTATGACGATATCATGATCACTAATTCCTGTCTACACAGACATCGTTAATAAGGTCAGGCCTGTTTGTGGCTATAAGGTCTAGAATATTTCCATTGCACGTGGGTTGCCGGTTTAACTGCTCAAGACAGTTTTCGGAGAATGTGTCCAAAAGTAGCTCGCAAGACTGCTTGTCTGTACCGCCTGAAATGTAACTAGCGAGGTCCCAATCTATACTCTTTAAGGTTGAACTCTCCTCCGACTAATATTACATGGCCCGGATACCTGTGCACTACCTGGCGTAGACTTTCTTTGAATGATTCTAAAACTGCTACAGCAACACTGGGGGTTTGGTAAAAACACCCAACTATTAACTTTACTTCTTTTAGACCTGTTATACGTGCCCAGATAACTTCACAGTTACTTTCAACTTCGATCTCAGTAGAAACAATATATTTGTCCACAGCGATGAACTCTCCTCCTCCAGTTGTATCTGCAAGCTCGCAAGACTGTTCAGCAGAGCCAAGGAATAGTTTAATGCTAATAAATTAAAAATAAATGAAAACAAAACACAGAGAATGGCATGTAGCCTCAGTGACATTGGATGACTGGATAAGTGTGGAGCTGTTAAAGTTTTGGGATTGTCCATTGACAGCAAATTAACTTGAAAAGAGCACACTATGCATGTGTGTGTCAAACTGCCACAAGTCCTCTACCTATTGAGAAAACTGAAAAGCATCATTACCGAACCATACCTGCTAACTATTTACTATGCATTATTCCACAGCCGTATCAACTATGGACTGTTGCTATGGGGTCATGCTGCAGGATGCAGGAAAGTGCTATTGTTGCAGAAAAAAGCAGTGAGGATAATTACTTCCAGTGAAAATACAGACCACTGTAAACGTATCTTTGCTAAGTTAGGTGTTATGACTGTTTGCAGTCAATATGTGTTCAACTGCCTCCTCATATGATGCTGAATGAAAACACTTACAGTAAGAGACATCACATTTATCACCACAACACCCAGACTGTACAGATGAGCAGGTGTCAATTGACCAAACCCCAAGATAATTTCCTTGTGGCAGCTGTGAAAATGTGTAATATGTTTCTGAGCAGTGTTCAGTTACTACCAATGGAGATGATCAAAACTAAAGTGCTGAGTAACTTAAAAGAACATTCATTGTACTCAGTAGATGAATTATTTTCCAGCGACAGAACCGTGATTATCTGACTTGGAACACAGTGTTACAATATACTGAACAATACAGATATGGAAATACTAATGTTAATGTTAATTATTAGTTTCAGTGTAGTGTTATTATTGATTAAAATTTAATCTTGACGCACTCCATCCAGTTCTAACTGGTCAATGAAGCAGTGCTAATAAATTGGTAATGATGCACTTTATAACAGCTAGTCATAAATTTGGGAAATAAAATTACCAAAGCAGAGTAACACAAGTGCAGAGCAAAAGCCTAAGTGAATTTGTGTCTTAAAAATGGTACTAACTGTCATCTAGGGAAAACAGTAAGTAGAATAAAGTCCTATTAATAGTGAGGTCATTAGAGATGGAACACAAGCTGAGATTACAGAAGGATAAGGATGTAAATTAGTCATGCCATTCCATAGTGCAGGTGTCTCATTAAATTTACAGAAGGCATGGGACACTGAAATATGGATGGTTGGATAAGGATTGGAACCATCATACCCACAAATAAAAGTCCAGTAGAGTAACCAATAGTCAACTCAATCTATTCCAGTGAAGCAGTCAGTTAAGACTGTGGAAAATGCTTCATGAAGTGCTGCAGGGTTAGGAAATTGTTTCTTGTAAAAAGGAAACAAAAAGTGTAATTTGGGAGCCTGAAGCAACTAATCAATAGGTGAATTATTATGGGTAACAAATAGAAGTAATTTGAAATAACAAGAAAAGCAATGGGGAAATGTGAATAACTCTGAAGAAAGGTGAGAGAACAGATAGAAATATAAAAGAATTTTAAAAAGAAATACTAATCTGAATGGGTTTAAGCCTGCTTATCATCTAATTATGAACAGAAATAATTATTGAACAAACTAACCTAAATTGACTTACTTGTATTAGAAAGACATATGGAGCATGTTGTAGATGTGTAAAACGAGCAAATACTGATCCACGTGGTGCGAAATCAAGTCCTCTGGAAAGATCAACATCATTTTTCTGCCAGAATGTTGCAAATTCATTCCTGCTTGCATTTTCTGATATGAGCTGCATACCAGAAACAACAACACCAGGGAAGTCCAACTGTTGAAAATGAACGAATATCAGTAGAAACACAGGCAAGAACTAAAGGACACTGAATACTGGTACATTAAAGCCACATAGGCTCTTGTCTTTAACTGGTACTGCACAGTATTTAAAATAAGGCAACTATGACATGCCACCTCATATATATCCAGAACAAGTAGATGTAAGAAGAAGCATCAAGTTTTCTTAAGTTCAGTGAATAATGTGCAATTTCTTTTTAAATATCTAAGAAATTTCATTTACAGTTGCTGAATTATGGTACTAACTATTTTATTGTAAACATATAATTCTTCTGTGAAACTGGAAGAATCTTCAAAGAGGATTCAATGACATATATTAAACTTTCTCAAATAACAGGATGATTACAAGCCGCAAAAGAAGGTACTCTAATCAGAAGAAGAGGTCCCATGCTTTATTTGGTCCTACCTTACCAAATGTGGGCATGGTCCATATGTTTAGCTGTGTACTTGAATCCCATCAGTCTATAATCTGTGATGGAGTGTTCTCAGAGAACTACCGTCAAACGGGATGATTTCAGACAGTTTTCAGATTATTTTCAATATAACTTTCGTAGTTTTTGTCAGATTTCATTGTTTTTCATGGATGTGATTTCAGACACATGTGTATTTTCAATCTCTGTCCAGAGCATCGAACTGTATAGGGTTATTTCAAACACAAATTGACTTTTTTTTTTTTTTAATTCTACTTTTGTTTGTTTGATTTCAGTGACTTAACATATTTTAAGGACGTCCATTATTAAAATAAGAGGTAAGTGATTTTATTCATTAAAAGCTTTTCTATACATTAATTGCCACTCTGAATATCTCGATATGCTTTCCTTAAAATTTCTGGGTCATAATTACACCGATCTTGAACACCTTCCTTATATTTATACTTTCTGAAATCACCCACAAAGTACACAATTTCGAAAAAACCTCTGTTACTTTGAAACTTTACACAAAACTCACAACAAATGACTACAAAACTTCTCATATTGTCACTGCCTACTGATCTCGTTTGCAACTGATGCTACAATACTTTTCCGCCAGTCACAACAACAGAAAGTTTCAGCTCCGTAACACAGCATGAACTTTCGACAATAAGACTTTTTGACCGATTATTGCATTGGTAAACAATCTATCCAAACGTGGAAGCACAGGACGCATGAATTACAGGCTCGTGCATAAAATATGCAGCATGTAGAGGTGGAAATTAGCACTAATTCGTTGTTATGCAGCGGGAAAGAGAAGATAAACCACATCGTCCGAAATCACCCCATTTGAGGGTACCACATTAAGATATTACAAAAAGTGTGTGTTTCTTTTGTGCACGGTAAATATCACCAACTCTTATAGCGGATATACAATTCTATAACTAAAGTTGTCTTGATCATATGTAGTTCTCACAACCAGTCTTTGCAAATAGTAAAAAGTATATCACGGACACGTGTATTAATAATTATTTATGGACATGTATGAATGTGTGTATTAAAATTTGACCAGTACTAACCTATGTGCTGTACCGCCAATAGTAACACAAATGAAGAAACAGAAAAAAAGGGGGTCAAAAAGGACAAGCTTTCGGAACACAGTTCCTTCATCAGGTGGGAGAGAAGGGAAGAAGAAAGAATGGGAACAGAAGGGAAAGGTAGTTCACGACATAGGTTATGAAGGTGGTGTTTAGTGAGTGTGGATGTCAGACATACTGCATGTATGTACTGAGCCAAACCAGAGAGGATAAATATAATCAAAGAGGAAAGATCAACTAGTAAAGAGAAGAGGAGTGAAATGAATTATGCTGAGGGGTGTAGGAGGGGCGGGGGTTTGTCTAAAACGTTTTTCATTAACAGGGAAAGATGGATGCACACACACACACACGAAGAGAGAGAGAGAAAGACAGAGAGGGAGAGAGAGAGAGAGAGGTAAGGAAGGGATAATGAATAGGTGAGCTGAGGATGGAGGAAGGGGAGGGGTTAGCATAGATTTAGGCCAGAGGGTGGTGGGAGGAGAGGATATGTTGGAGGGCAAGTTCCCATCTCCGTAGCTCTGAGAGACTGGTGTTTGTTGGTACTATCCAAATGGCACGTGTGGTGTAACACATGCCCAGGTCCCTGGAGTTATGCTGGAGGGCATGTTCTGCCACACGATATTGGGTGCCCCCCAGGCAAACAGTCCGTCTGTGCCCATTCATCCACTTCGCCAATTTGTTAGTAGTCATACCAACATAAAAGGTTGAACAGTGGACACATGTCAGCTGGTATATGACATGTGTTGTCTCGCATGTGGCTCTGCCTTGAATCTGGTAGGTTTTTCCTGTGGTGGGGCTGGAGTATGTGGTAGTGGGAGGATGCATTGGACAGGTTTTGCAGCGGGATCGGTTGCAGGGGTAGGAATCATTAGGTAGGGAGGGTGGTTTTGGGATGTTGTAAGGTTGGACAAGGATGTTGCGGAGTTTGGGAGGACGGCGGAAGGCTACTCTGGGTGGTGTGGGAAGAACAGTTTGGAGTGATGGTCTCATCTCAGGGCATGACTTGAGAAAGTCATAGCCCTGTTTGAAAAATTTGTTGAGGCATTCCAGGCCAGGATGGTACTGGGTGACTAAGGGGGTGCTTCTGGGTGGTCTGGGGTTAGGAACATTGTTGTTGGAGGGAGAGAAATGGACAGCTCGGGAGATCTGTTTGTGGACGAGGTCTTTAGGGTAGTTGCGGGAGAGGAAAGCATTGGATAGATTGTTGTTGTAGCTGGTGAGGGATTCGGAACTGGAACAGATACGTTTCCCACAGATGCCCAGGCTGTAGGGAAGGGATCGTTTAATATGGAAGGGATGGCAGCTGTCAAAGTGGAGGTACTGTTGTTTGTTAGTGGGTTTAATATGGACTGAGGTGTGGATGTGAGACTCAGCAAGGTGAAGGTTAACATCAAGGATGGTGGTTTGAGTTTTTGAGAAGGACCAGGTGAATTTAAGGTTGGAGAAGGAGTTAAGGTCGTGGAGGAAGTTCAGAAGGGTTTCTTCACCATGAGTCCAGACCACAAAGATATCATCTTTGAATCTATACCAAGCCAGGGGAGGCAACTTCTGTGTCTTAAGGAATGCCTCTTCCATGTGGCCCATGAAGAGGTTGGCATAGGAAGGGGCCATCCTGGTACCCATAGCTGTCCCCCTGATTTGTTTGTAGGTCTGGCCCTCAAAGGTGAAGTAATTATTGTTGAGTATGAAATTAGCAAGTGTGACAAGGAATGAGGTTTTTGGGAGGCTTTCAGGTGGGCGTCGGGAAAGATAGTGTTCCAGAGCTGATAGACCATGGGTGTGAGGGATGTTGGTGTACAGGGATGTAGCATCTATGGTGACAAGGAAGCTATCACGTGGGAGGGGCATAGAGATGGATTTGAGGCATTCCAGAAAGTGGTTTGTATCTTTGATGTAGGATGGGAGCCTGCAGGTGATAGGTTGGATGTGTTGGTCTACCAGAGCTGAGACACGTTCTGTTGGAACTTTATCCTCTCTGGCTTGGCTCAGTACATACATGCAGTATCTCTAACATCCACACTCCTGAAACACCACCTTCATGACCTAGGTCGTGAACTACCTTTCCCTTCTGTTCCCATCCTTTCTTCTTCCCTTCTCTCCCACCTGATGAAGGAACTGTGTTCCGAAAGCTTGTCCTTTTTGTCCCCCTTTTTTTCTGTTTCTTCATTTGTTTTACTATCAGCGGTACAGCACATAGGTAAGTACTGGCCAGCCATTCTATCTCGTTTCAACAATATTTATCATCTCTGAGGAGAATTTTCATCATTAATTGAATATTACCTTTGTGTGTATTAAAAATAATTTATTGGACAAGAGTAAATGATTTTTTTTTTAAATAAATAAAAGGCAGAAAACCAGAACTATTAGAAAACTACAAATCACATTTTAGCTAAAGTAACACAATCCACCTGTCACTGTAAGTCAGTTTAAATGTTTAATGGTATATGCCAAAGAAAATTCCTGTAAATACTACATTACAATGTATTTAATTCCCGTGTTTATCTCTACCAACAACTATTGACACTTGCAGCGATGATTCACATCGAATCCCACAGAGCTCCTCCCGCCTCCACACACACACACACAGTATGGAATACCTATTGCAGGGAGGGGAGAGGAGTAACTGAGTGAACGCTCGGCAGGTTGATAATGGGTAGTTCTTCTGTGTTGGCTGGGATGAGTGATGAAGGGGGCATCTGCAGCTAGGTGGTGGGCCAGTCCACTGCATAGTCGGTGTATCTTCAAGGGTAGCATCGGGGGCAGCTGATGCTGACACGAGTCAACCAGTAGAACATAAACTGATACTTCGCATACAATGATAGACATTAGTGTGATAACTTTAGGCGGGACAGTGGTGGTGAGGTCAGTGGTAGGACCCACTGGTGAGGGATCACGATGAGGTGGGAGGGGTGGGTGACTTGAGTGGGGAGCCACAGTGGAAAACCTCTGAAAAGGGGGGAGGGGCTTAAACTAGGTGAGCTGGGGGAGGGAGCGCAAGAAGGAGAGCTGAAGCATCTGGTCTGACAGGAGCATTGGTATGTCCATGATGTGGAAGCGAGACAATGGAGTTGAGCTCGAATGTCATGAGTAAGTGCAAAGGAGAAGTTTCTGGAAGAGAAGCAGGTCTAGGGTAGGTGATTTAAGGCAAGCAAGCAAGACAATTGTGGCTGTGGCATTTAACAAATTGTGACAAATGTTGCTCAAACATGAGAATTTGGTGTGGGCTGGTATAAGGTGCCTGCAAAGGTGAACGAACCAAGTTATCTCTAGTGTTTCTCTTTGTTTTACACTCAAGGAATTCTCTAATCCTTGTTCTCTGTGTTTTCGTTGTGTCACATGTTATATCATTGCTTGGAACAGGGGACTGATGACCTAGTAGTTTGGTCCCCTATAAACAACAACAACAACAACAACAAAAATCTCTGAGAAAAATGACTGAACACGTCAAGAGGGGGATGAGGGTGGGAGGGGCCAGACAGGCTCAAGCAATATTAGTAGACTTGGTTGATAAGTATGAGGAAGGGGAGACGAGGGCAGATAAGCTGGCCAGAGAGCATTAATGTCTGGCCATATTCAAATTCACTGTCCTTGCAGATCGGTTTTAAAGGTACTGTGCAGGCCAAGGAGTAACCATGGCAGTGGTTCACTCAAAAGGGGCTGTGACACCTGAAAGATGTCTTAACCCTGCAATAGTCACTCAACTTTTCTTACCGCCAGTGGTCGGGCATGGACTGACAGTCTGCAAGGCAATAAATAATATTAGGAGCAAAAGTCAACACAGTAATTGACAGTATGTAATTTGCTGTGTTTGACTTTTAACTTGTTACATCAGTACCTTTGACAAAGCTGGAAATTCTGTCGAAATGCACTGAAATACCAAGTTTTATAGTACACTACTCTTGTTGCATGTTTGTTTCATAAACAAGATGAAATGCACACAGTGGTTACTACTGTTTTCCAGTTTGTACAATACACTCACACTCTCCCATTTTTTATCTTTCTGTAAAAATGACACTTTCATGCTTAAAATGGAGTTAATCATTTCCTTCATTTGCACCAACTGTCATAGTATGAATAACACCCTCTCTGTATCTTAGGCACAGCAACCAGCTTTCTGGTTCTTTCTTGCTCTGGTTGAAAAATTACACCAAAAACAGTGTTACATAAGGCAGAATTCCTCTTCAGACTTTCAGTCTTTTGTATAGATCCATTTTGTAGAGAAAAAAAAATGAAATAAATAAATAAGATGAACCGAAAAGGACTACTAACATTACCTGACAATGCAAATTTAGGAGGCGATCTGATAGTTTTATATTCTTCAAAAATGAAATGCCCAAATTGTGGATTAGTAATTTATTGAATGATACCTTATAAGCGGTCATGTTTTAACTTATGTATTTTTATATGAAGACTAAGTGCTATGTTGTACTTATTATTTTACATCCATTTTTAAATAAGATGACCAGCTTATAAAATATATGACAAGATGACGGTGGCACAGTCCTCCGAAACCGGTTGTCATTCAATTCATTATTAATTCGCTATCAATGCGTTTCATTTTTGATGAATATAAAAAGACTAAATAACTAATAGAAAATACCTCTACAGTAACAAGAGATACCTTGAGAGTAATCTATAATATCGCACAAAAAGGCTTACCAACAATGATAACTAGATCTAACACAAACTTCCTGGCAGATTAAAATTGTGTGTCAGAACTGGGATTCGAACCTGGGACCTTTGCCTTTTGCGGGCAAGTGCTCTACTGTCTGAGCTATCCAGGCACGCTTCATGGTCCATCCTCACAACTTCACTTCCGCGAGTACCTTGCCCCATACTTCACAAACTTCACAGAATTTCTCCTGAAAACCTTGCAGAACTAGCACACCTGCAAGAACGCATATGGTGGAGACATGGCTTAGCCACAAGCTAAGTGACAGGAAGTTTCATATCATTTTCTGATATATGCACTCCTTGCAAACAGTAAAATACTGAAAAACCATTTCCATTACTGTAACAGAAATTTTAATACATCTATACAAATAGACTATATTTTCCAATGTGTACATTCCCTAGTAAGAACCAAATACTGAAAAAAATCAATTCTTCTATTGGAAACAAAATTACACCTGTATACAGAAGCTATCTTTTCCAATACAAGTCTGCCCTAATAACAGCAAAATCCCTAAAGCAAACATACTGATATGAATGACATTGAAACATACATGGCTTGATCACACATTTCGGCTGTACATTCATTTACGTTGAATTTCAAAACAGCAAAAGCCGAATGGGAGAGGTTCTCTGGGACTTTCACACAATGCAGAAATGCTGCAATAGTCACTGCTATTTGACTTAATTTTTACAAATCATGTAATGCAAGTTTATGGCTCTAACAACTTTAGCAATGGAAATAAATTGTTAGTCTTCACTGAGGATTGCAGTTTATGTCTTATGACGAGATTTTTAAATATAATATCTGCCTCTATGATTCAGTATTGCATGAAAAATCTTGTGTCAACAGCATTAACATTTGTTTATCCATAAAATTTTCACATTTTGGGTTTAGACATGTAATTCCTATAGTTATTCTAGAATGTGAAATAAAATGTCTCTAAAGTTGACTGTATTATATGTAAAACATCATCAAAAACTAAAGATTTGACATCAGTTGGTTGAACATGTTCAAGACTGTCTTTATTCTGAAAATCACAAACATATTCCACAAGTTGTATTGGCAACTTCTGAATTATACTAACAGACCAGGAATCTGTGTAGGTGGCTTATGGAATTTCCTTGCTTAAAAGAGAAATTTAAAGTAGTATCTCCACAGTTTGGTAATTTCTTTTCAATGCAGAGTAACAAAGAAGAAGTATTCAATTTTTTGCAGTTTCAAAGCCCAGGAATCTTGTGTAGCTACAGTGTATATTTTATTTAGCTGAGTAGAAACTTATGCATTCCCTCAAAATATACCAAATTTTTTGAACACTGCAAAACATCTACAGTGTTTTGTATGTAAGCTGTTCTAATGCTGCTTAAAGCTAGGAATAGATTCTGTTGTTATTTTGAAATTAGTGAACCATAATTAACAAAGCTAAGGAATTAGCATATTGTACCTTATATTTGGAGATGGTAAAGTCAACACACAAAACCAAATGCAGCATCGTTTAACATACTATACTCCAGTCATGGACAGAATTTATAGCGATGTGGCTGGATACTTCTTTTCTGCCTCCAAAAGAGTGAAAAGGAAAATTGACTTATTAGAGGATGTTCTGCTTTGTCAGTAGCTTTTGTAGCTATGTCACAAACAGAAGCAGGTGAATTAGTTCTGCTACTACTGCTGCTGATGATGATGATGGAAGAACAGAAAATAAATCTTCATTGTGGCTGAGTTTTTCATTTTATAACTGTTAATCCTTTCTCTACTTCTCTTTCACCAGCAGCAAACAATTTCTTTTTAATATGTTCCTGAATCAAGGAAATTACCAGTTTCTGCACTTACAGACGGCCATTATGCACGTTACTACACTCATTTTCATAAATCATCACACACAATTCACTACAAAAGCAATGGTCAAGTATGCATTTATTGTTTATTGTTGATACAAACTATGAAACTATGAGGAAATGCTTTATTTTACAACTTTAATATAGAGAAATACAGAGTGGTTTAACATGTGCCTATAAACTGCATACTAGTTAATTTTAAAGAATAAAGTTTTACTTTTAATCTAAAATTTGGGTGGGCCTGGGCCCACCCTGCAGGAAGGTACTCAGTTTATGTGATTTCTAGGTCCACAGAGATGAAAAGAAAAGAAATTTGCAGACTGTCAGTCTGCGTACGATTACTGCAGGGTTGAGTGAGTGATGCCAGCACTCATTGACGCTGTTGCTCTGCGGGTGATAAGCTGTAGTGTGAATTGTTTTAATCCTGCAGAGCAGGCAGATGTATGAAAAGATAGCTGATTCGAACTGCTGGCCCTGTTCTGTTGTTAAAATAGTCGGGCAGCTGAAGCATGTGATCCACATTGAAAGGAACATCTTTGCGACTATTTAGATCATAATATTGGGCATGTAGGTTGCTTTCACCCATGACATAATGTGGTCCATCACCGTGATTAAATAGCATTGGCTGTCAAAGGGGATTGATTGGGGGGGGGGGGCTTACAATATCAATTTGAACATGAGAGAACCTTTGGAATGGTAGTGGGAACGATCCAAGTGGGGAGGATGTGTGACACTTGATCTTGATCTGCTAACAAATAAGATGGGCACATCTCTATCCTTACCAGTCAAACCAGACAAAACATTCTGAGCGTAGATGGGCAGTGGCTTTGATGCCAGGATGGATGAAGTTGTGAATAGTGTGGAAAACAGCTAGCTTAAGAGAGGATAGCAGGACCAGATGTAATGTTATGGTGGAGTTGTCGCATCAAACCTCATCTGCAACACTGAAAAAATCAGTTTTCATGAAGTTAAATGCGGTGGAATTGTTGGCAATGATGCGGTGTGTGTTGTGATTCTCTGTTTGCATCAGTGTGTGATTAGATAGTTCCACCAGGGAAGAGACCATGCCAGTACAAGACAAGAAATCTGTGACAATATTGTGCACACTTTTAATATGACGTACATCAGTAGTGAACTGAAACACAAATTCAAAGTAGCGAGAGTGGCAGTGAGGTGGATCCATGTCATTTGGGGAAAGGGGGGGGGGAGGGGCAAATAGCATCTGCTACAGGCTTATGGTCCGTGAGAACATAGAATGAGCTTCCCTTGACCTTGCGCCAGAAATACTTCACTGTCTTGTATACTGCTACCAACCTGTGATCAAATGCTGAGTATATTTTCTGTGCTGGGTTCCACTTTTATGAGAAGAACTGCAGCAGTTGGATGTTGTCTTTTAGACGTTGACTTAAGATGGCACTAATCAGGTGTCACTTGCATCTGTTGCATCCGTCACAATACAGGCGTCAGTGGATGGATTTGGGTGAGCTATTATAACTGCATGGTGCAGTAAGTTTATCAACTGGTCAAAAGCCTATTTCATTGTTCTGTCCAAGCAATTGACTATGTGCCTGGTGTTTGCTTGCTAGTGAGGGCATCTTTGAGTGGGTCTTGCACTTTGGCAGCTGCCAGTAGGTGCTTACAGCAGTAGTATATTGTCCCTAAAAGTCATGAAGACCTTTGAAGGATTTTGGACACGGTAAGTATGAAATAGCCAGCATGCATGCGAGTGGTGCTTGGATGCCCTAATGAGAAGCTATGAAGCCTAAGAAAGTCACTGACAGTGATGCAGCTGTAGCATCTTTCTATTTACATCAATTCCATGTCCTGAAAGTGTTGAAATCACTGAGTTGATGTGATCAGGATGTTCCTCGACTGTCTTCCTAAAGACAAGGATATCATCCAAGTACACAAATAAGAACTCTAGTTTAAAAAGTACCTTGTGGGTAAACCTGTTCCATGTCTGAGCAGTGTTCTTTAGGCGAAAGGGCCTAAACTTATGTTCATAAAGGCCAATGGACATGATGATAGATGTTTTTTCATCGCCCTCAGGTGCCATCAGTATTTAGTGGTACGCTCATGTACAGTAATAATGCTAAAGGTAGTCGCTCCAGACAGGGCAAATTTGTAATGTTGGGAACAGGATGATTATCCATGTTCATCCATTTATTAAGATGGTGATAGTCCAGCACATTCTAAAAGTGCCTTCAGTCTTCTCTTGCAGATGGATGGGGCACGACCAATTGCTAGAAGAGGATTTTATGATCCCAGTTTCTATCAGTTCGGCTATCTGCTTGCATACTATGTCCAGTCCCTCTGCATTATGGCAGTGTACTTTGCTAAAAATAGGAGGGTCAGTAGTGAGATGGAGTTTGTGAGCAATGCCATTTGTGACGATGGAGACTGAGGTTCTTGTGGGAAATGCAGCAGGGGCAGCAATGCGGACATCTTTGAGATCATAGGCTGCAATATTGGCTAGCTGTGGGGTTGTAATGGATGGTGAACTAGCTGATTTGATTACTGGCAGCATATGAGTGGATCCACCCAGTAAGATGCGTAAATCCACTTGTCCTGTGTCTGGTTTGTGCATGGCATGAGGGATGGTGTAAATAAGGCATTGCATATGTCGTTGCAAGTACATTGAGTATACCTGTTCAGAAAGGCGGACTCATCTTCCCACAGAATCCAGTGTGTTCTAGGCAAGTGCCATCTGGACATCATGTGGTAGCTTGGTGGCCCAGACTGTCAGTAGTGTCTCATAAGGCATCAGAGTTTTAGTTAGCCATGCATCGCTATGTGGTGCTAGAGTTCTGATGGTGTCCTTTCGCCAAGAAGCTCCTTGTGTAAGATATGGTGGATGATTTCATCTGAAGTGCATGACACGCACTGAAGAATAGTCTGCTTGGCATTGGCGTACTTATTTGACTTTGGAATTCACCCGACCAGATCGCAAATCAGGTCAATGTGTTTGTACAGGTCTGTGATGAGGTACAGGAAACACATAGCATCATCCAGGGAGTACTGTTCAAACATCTCTTCAGCCCGAGTGAACAACATAGCAGGAGCTTCAGTGTAAAATGGAGGGAGCTTTGGGAGCTGACCCATTGGAGGGGAGCCAGAGGAAAATGGCAGGGATGCTGTGTGGGCAGCATTCACATGCTGATGGTCCTACTGTCATGTGTTGTGGTGATCTGGCGACAATACGTGGGGGTCCGGTCTGAGTGTGCTCTATGGCAGCACTCAGGCGGCGGGTGGTGGCGTGGCAGTAACTAACTGGAATACAGTGTGGATGTCAAATGTGGCAAGAACACTTAAAAGTGTTGTATAATCGGGCAGGAGCCAGACACAGATGCATGTAGGACACAGTCATGTGGGTTTGCGTGAGCAAACATGTTGGGAAACTCTGATAATTTGGTGATCTCGGTGTGGCCTGGGCAGTGGAAGACAATTGACTAAACCAAAAGAAGTCTTGCAGAAACACATCACTCATGTGTGAGGGCATGGCACCATAGTTCATGTCACTGGCACTTGGAATGGGGGAGTGTGTCAAGCTCACCATCCATGAAACATCTAAAATTTACTGTATTTTGCTGTGCAGTTGGTGTGTAGGTACTGAATTGAGCAATAGCAAACATTCAACATCAGGGTCACCAACATGGGAAATTGGTAGGTGGGGGTGCCTATGATGTGCCACAATATTCGTGTATTACTCTTTATTAGCGATTAAACATACAGATTGACAGGAAATTGTTCGCTGCCAGAAGGGCAG
This sequence comes from Locusta migratoria, assembly GCA_026315105.1. Lineage (NCBI taxonomy): Eukaryota > Metazoa > Arthropoda > Insecta > Orthoptera > Acrididae > Locusta > Locusta migratoria. The sequence continues at coordinate 374,239,793 of CM048745.1, forward strand.
CAGCCGAAGTAGTTCGGAGGGAGAAATGCAGATCAAATCACTCACCTTCTTAAAAGAACATCTAAAGTTTTTGGTTTGGCCATTTTGGAATACAAAATCACCAGTAAACTCAGAATACTGTTTTTCTAAGTAAAATAGAAGAGATTGACAAGGAAACATTGACAATGCCTGAAAACATGAATTTTTGTACAACCACAGACTTGGACTGTAATACACTAGATAAAAATCAATGTTTAGTCTTTCAAATTGTTTATTGAGCCAATATGTTAGTACCACTGTCCATTATGAGAATGATTGCTGCTTGGTTATTTTGTAAGCCTGGGATGCAGGAAAGGATGAATATAAGTATGACAGAGGAGCATGAAGAATTCAAGACAAGTGACAAATGGAGAAAACCCCTGACAAGAACAGTATAACATACAGTCGAATTTTATGGACTAAAATCTGAGAATAGACTTTAAAAACTGGTGAGGTTGTTTACCTATTCATGTGCAATAATGTGTGCTTCATTTACACATATGGCCCTATAAACGTTCAATTAAAGCTCATTTGTCAAATGCTTGTTTCCGTGTGGGATGTACAATTAGACTATCAATTCATTGCGAAAATTCAGGTACAGTTAAATACTGACACCATGGCATATGTTTTTCACAATGTCATTTCCTTGTCCTGTTGTCATGTGTTCAGTTTTCATTTGGTTACCCCTCATATTATTCAGGAAGAATATTACAAGTATTACTCTGGTGATGCCATGCTTGATGAGAAGTTTACTTTAAGCTCATCATTATCTGCTGTCTGCTAATGATGGGAACAGCCCATCCAATACATGCACCTGTGAGTGACAGATCATGTTTTACAGTGTCCTCTGATGACATTCCTACTCCATCACTTTGTTTTCTGTCTGCATAGCATCCTTATATTCTTCATTCCTCCATCTGCATATGATGCCATTACTACTCCATCACTTTGCTCCATGAACCTCTGTATCCACCAGTCTACACTCACATACTTATAACATTAACAGACCCCTTATTCTAATACCCTTAGTCTGACACAAAACTTATTCCATTACCCTTACAAAATTTATAACATAACATCTCCCAAATAATACCCTAAACAATTACCAATAAACACAACAAAAATAACCCTGTCACTTCTTTGGCCACTGGCTTCAACACAAATGGCACCTCCAGGTAGTCCCAAATCGTGGGGGGAGGTGGGGAGGGGGTACACTAAGGTACCTGTCCCAGGTAGAACTTGCAGAGGGGCACAAAATGGTTTCCAAGAAATTGCTCTTGTGTAGTTTTAAGGTTTTTAGCAAATTTCTCTGACAAAAAATAAAAATATAAATTATACAAATTTAAATACATAAAAAATAGCAACATAATATTTAAGATAATTGTAGAAAATTAAATATATTGTTATAAAATAACAATTGTTATATATTCAATTTAATTTTATTACTTTTATTTTTATTATTTTCTGTCCAAAATATTGCAATGGAGATTCTGAAAGAACAAAGACATTTCCTGTGCATGTGGCACTGAGCAGATGTGCTAACTATGATTACTGAGTCTGAAAATCTTAAACATGGCAGAAGTTCAGCAATAGTGGAACAGGATCCAAAAGTGAACAAAATTTCAGCCAAGCAATAAACATGGTTTATATACATAAATCTTGACCCTGGTTTCGGCAAAAGTAATCTTGCCTTCTTCAGAAGAATTTCTGAATTTAACAACTATTTTAATGTGAGCTAAATGAAATGCTTCTGAAGAAGGCAAAATTACTTTTGCCAAAACCCGAGTCAAGGTTTATGTATATAAAACACTTTCATGCAACTTGTTGGCTGAAATTTTGTTCACTTTTGTATTACTGAGTCTGTTATGTTTCAGTCTTTGTCAGTGCAGATTGGTGGTGATTCATTATTAAAGCTTCATGGAAATAAGCAGCTGGAATGAGAGACTGAAGATGCACTCAGATATTACAATAAGCATAATTAATTGAAAATTAAAAGAATTAAAAATAAAAAGATATTGCAGAATTTAAGTTCTTGCTAAAACATTTCAGAAATCTATTAATCGCAGTATATTGTTGAAAAATGGGTATTTAAAGATACAAATTAGAAAAAATAGCATATTTCAGTGGATTTAATTTTTTTAATTAACACACAGTTGTAAGAGATCATACCAAATCAATATGATGTATTCCATGTTAAGATTAGAAGCATTTGTTGCCAGGACCTTTTAAATAGTTGTTGTGTAAATGTCATCCATAACAACAGTCATGTAAGGTTTTGCTTGTAAAATAATATACTTAATAGTGGCATCAGTGACATAGCCACATTCTTACATATGGGTCAAGACTTTCATTGTGAAGATGACAATACTATATTTGTAAGGTATCCATAAAGTAGTAATCGGTATATTCTGGCTGTATAAATACCAGTAATGAATGACTGAAATGATTAAATTGTTCTAGGAAACAAAAATTCTTGGTTTGCTGAATATAATGGACAACCATCTAGACAATAATAACGATAAATAAATTGCTTAAAAGTCCAAAATTTAACTAAGTAATGCAATGTGTGAAGCTGAGACAAGCAATGACATGTAAATCCAAAAACTTTCATTATAATGACAAATAACCTTGAAATCAAGAGATGCAATAAATAAAAGTAAAAAATAATTTTAAAAAAGACTTCTTCTTACCTGTTGTTCAGTATAGGGAGGTAATAGACTTTTATGTTGCTGAAAAATGTGATCTATGTATGAATGCCATCTGTAAAAAATTGGGTCTCTCATAGATGTAGCAAGATCACCAATAACACCGAATGTTTCCTGTTAAGAGGATATTGATCATCAAGTCATGACCTCATTATTGACTTAAAACTCTTAAATTAAGAAAAACAAATATAAGAAAAATACTACTGATAAGATTATTTTACTATTCTTGCCATAGAACCATTCTAAAATTGTTAATTCTTATAAAATGTGCCACTGACAACATAAAATAAAAATGGGATTATTTCTTGGGAGGTCTTTCAATGCTATTTTGCCAGGGCAGTCTGTATATTCACACAGGGCCCTTTCAAGGGCCAAATAAAATTTTTATCATATCTTTTATCTGTAGGCCAAAGCTTTTACACCAGTTTCTTCACAAGGAATATACACCTTGATGTACCCATTGCTTTTCTTCTAGGTACTTACACAACCAGTGCTTAGTCAACTTTTTTTTCTAGGTTTGAACCAGATTTATTCCACACATTTGTGCCCAGAGTGAAATGCTTCAGCCTCTTCTCTAAGATATATGAAATTGCTGCCTTTTATATAGTTTACTGGAGGTGTAAATCTTTACTCATGTTTTAGTTGTTCTATGTAGCATTTCCATGCTAGTATAAATTATTGTAGAAACACAATCAAGCATAATTTTGTTGATCAGTAGGGCTTTCTTGAAAACTCATTACATTTTGCATAATAAGTTCAAAAAGCACGAAGAAGAAACTGATTCAGTACAAGAGACTCAGGAAATCTGATTTTAAATTTTGAGGGAATATCAAACTTAGCAAGACATATTTACTAGCTGTTTGATTGTTGTTCAGTGGATTGTTTGATAATGAAACAGCTATGCTGGATACAGTATTGTTTGTCCACAGTGTTGATGATTCGTGCGCTGGCTGTTGGCAACGGCAGAAGGCATGTTTCATAGCTGTCACGAGGCGAGGAGCAGTGAGCTGAAGACATCATCGCAGTGTTGGAAATGTTAGCCATAATGTAGCCTATGTGCAGTAATATTTCGTGTCTAGGGGCAGAGTAATGTTGACAGCGCCCCGAAATAAGTGAATGTCCTGCAACTAGTGCATAACTAGTATGAACCTTTGCTAGGTTTGTGCTGTATCTTTCAATACTGATGGCACAAGCTATTATAGATGCTGAATGATATAATGTTAGAAATGTCAGAATTGGCCATAGGAAACTGATGTTAAGTCTTCTTACAATCGAGGACGCTGAAGATACAAGTGCCATTGAGTAGGCATGAAAATTCTTAAATGCTCAGTATAGGGTGGCAGTATGAGGTAGTACTGGTATTGAGGGCATGATAATACAGAGGTGGAAGGCGCCACTGTTTTTGAGTACCAGGTGGATTAGTCACATACCATGTCAGAATAAAGTGGTTCTAGGATTATGTTCTTGGCCATGATGAGGTTTTTAGGTGTGAGATTGTAACAAAGCATGTTGGGATTTATTAGTATCTGCTTGCATTACTGAACCTCCCGGTACCACTGTTGCATAATAATAGATAAGAAGGTAATTGGTCTATTATCATTTTCTTTTCCAAAACTTTTGGTGTTCTATTTCGTAACGTCATGTTCTATTATTTGACACCAGAGACGTTTGTTTACTTAGAAAATATTAATTTATTTGTGCCAGAAGTATACTGTTAAATTTCAGATTGTGTGCTAATTAGTATTTCTGTTAAAACTAGGTAAATCCTTTTCTCATTATATTAAAGTAGGTATTACTGTGCTTCACAAGAAATGTTAGGAAAGTTTTGCCTTCTTTAGTTTCTGTATAAGTACTGTTAGTTATGAGAATATTAGTGATGAATTTGTTTTGTTGAATACGTAAATGAAATACTATTCATTTAACTGAGATTTGCATATTCAATAACTCAGTATTATTTAAGCTAATTTTTACTGCAGCCAGCTATTGTAATTGTTTACTTTTCCATTACAATTAATGTAATGAACATAATTAACAATACACAATTTTCAGTGACATTGTTTGGAAGATATTGTCATGAGTCTTCCGACGGCATGCATGGTGCAGTGGCTAACATTGCAGATCGCCGTGCTTGCGGTCCCCAGTTTAAATCCCACCATGGGCAGAAAAAAATGTATTTGCTTGTATTTACTATTTCGAGAATGTTCTACATGTTTTTTATGTTTGATGTACTTGTAAGTTCTAGAAAATTATTCCCATGTATAAATAGTGGAGCACTCCAAACATGTCTGTACTGAATGTATGCATGTGTTAGCAAAAAATGTATTCTAAGTGTGAAGTGTTGTGTTCTATCAACGACCATCCTTTGAATTCCATACCACCTGCAGTTTGCAACGTGACAATATAAACAGGATGTGCTCACAGCATTTAATAGAGTATTGTTTCATCAGATGTACAAACAGTGTCAGTTCTGAGTATTGATTATTGTTTCAGCCGCGATCTGAGGCACAAGCCACATAAGTTTGGAGTTTAAATTTGAACAATTAGGTAAAAGTTCTTCAGTGTTGGGCATGTAGAAACTGCATATACTCTGATTAATCAATATTTGTGCCACATTACTATGTACGCTTCGAACATTTGTATTCCACACACGAACTGTGTTGTAAAGTTGTATTATTGATGTGTGGAATGTGCATGACTCGTATTAAAATATGTAATTAATAAGACTTGTAAGCTGGCCATAAATGGGGACAATTGGGCATTAATAATAAATTTTAATGTGTCAAAGAACTGCAATTCTGTGTGTTGTCTACAATATTTGTAGTGAATTAGTTCTCGTCCCATGAAATTTCAGCCAGCTCCTACCGAGAGCAATGACTGTTGATCACATCAAGAACATCAGTCTAAGACCAGGTACGGCAAAAGGTGATGTGCTGTTTGTGAAACAGAGGACCCAAGAGTTAGTATTTATGACATGACAGGTGGAGGAGAAGCTGAGGCTCTAGCAATTGCTGTCACTGTGGGGTTAACCTGGTCTGTAACTGTTGTAACTGAGGTGGTTTGCAGGGTATGGCTGTAGATGTAGACTGGTACCTGTTGATGCATAGTGACAAAGGTTGGTTGCTGTGACTCCACAGTGGTGTGATGTGTAGCATCCATACAGAGGCATTGAGGCAAAGAATCTTGGCAAGGGTGTTGGTGAGCTCTCATGAAACTTGCTGCGGTGGTCACCAGTTTAGCTGCATAATGTGGCAGTGTCTACACAAAGTTGTCTGAGGACAAGGAAAAATCAAATTTTTCGCTTTGAAGAGTTATGCACTCAATGAGAGCATGAAATTTCTGGAGCACCAAGATGTCCATTGGAATGCAAACAAAAATGGCAGGAATCTGTGGGCCGGAATGTGGCAGGAGCTGATGATATAATGTCCACCAATAAGGTGAAATGGCAAAGGTAGTGTATACCCATCAGTGCTGTGTCCACCAAAGCTACACTAAATGTTCATGTAGGTGTGAAAATTATGTAAGGCACACTCTGTGGTGCATTAAACTGTGAACTTCACTTTTCAAAAAGTCCACCAAAGCCAGAGGGAAACAGCAAGGAGTGGCCGAACCACCGCAGTATATGGCAAGATGCTGGCTTCTGCTCCTATATTGACTGCAGCTCCATTGTGAAGTCACAAATAAACAGTCTGCCAGGTTGAGTGTTGTGTGGATGCTGAATAATAGCAGGGCAACCTGTAGAACCCACTACGGGTCACTGTGCATGTTTAGGTAACCACACGGTGGGTGACGCCTCACACAGTACCGGCTAATGGGTAAGCAGGGTGTGAGTGCTGCCGGCTCTGTGGGTGCGGGGCTGAAGCTGAGGAGCCAGTTGTGGTGGGCATAAAACTCGGTGAGTGGTAAAAAGCCGTGCCATCAGAGTCGCAGATGAGCAATAAGGCATCAGTAGTGCGAATGGTGCAACCTCCGCCACGGAGCAGTGGAACTGAGCTGTGCAGTGGGTGTGGCCCTAGAAGCCAGCAGATGATAAGCAGTGTACACAAGTTATAATTATTTGTAAATCATATTGTTGGTCCGTGGGAGGAGCTACAGTTGGCGATTGACAGGCATCTTGAATAACCACATGGGCCCATGTGCTGTCAGGCAAAACAGCTGGATCGATTTGAGCACATAGGCTTCTAAAAGCTCTGATGGGGACTTGTTAGTAGGTACTGGGGTGTGAATAAAATCATTGTGGTTACATCAGTGGAATGAGAAAATCTCTAGATAATTCCATGCTCAGCATGCGCGTACTTGTCTGCTATTGGTGGTTTGAGCATAAGATCAGTAAATAGATCTGGCATCTCATGGAGGCTCACATGAAATGTGAGGTATCACTGCAGGTGGCATGCATGTTAAAGTTATGCTTGACCAAAGCAAACGATGTCTACAGGTTTCATGCATGTGAGTGTGGGTAATTTAGGATAACAGCTGATGGAAGAAGAAGTTGCATAATCTGGTGGAAGCTCAGGTAGTGCATTGGGACACAGAAGGAACGCCTCTGTCTGTAATGGCGGCAGAACATCTGAAAATCCTGAGAGTGGAAGCACAAACAATATGGCTGCTGCCAAAAGCAAAAAGTCAGAAGTTTTCGTGAGCATCAGTGGCAGATTTTCACATTTGCCACCAGTTGTCTGTTCAAATTTTGCCGCCCTACTGACCTCTACAATTCGAGAACCTACTTCAGAATCATATTAATTCTTTTTTTTTGTCAATGTAATTGTACATTTATATTTTGTGCACTATTGTCCTAATTATATCACCCTTTTTCCATAATTAATATGAGTTTGAACTAGGAGATCGAAGTGTATCTTCCTAGATTATTTGTCCAACCTAACTATTTGGTTAAGCTTGCACAAAAAATAGTTTTTATGTATATTGCAGGCTAATAAAAGCACAGTCATACTATACATAATGTGAGGATAGGGTATACTTAAATACTTCTTACACAATAATGTGCAATAGGGGAACAGAAAGATAACCCATAATTTAAAGTCCAAGAAAAGAGAATTGCACATGCCCTAGATCCGAAATGCAAGCATTGCCAACTCTAGTGGTCTTTGGAGCTTCAGCTTTGTGTTTACATTGTCAAATAGAAGCAATATAATAGTTGTGATACAGTATATGTCATGATTCGTAGCAGCTTAACTCACATATTTTGGAAAACCTTATTTGAGCACATAGAAGCGGTTGAGATATAAGAACGCCATGTGGGTAGATTTACTACAAAGAACCGCTTCTTACATATGTTTTGTTGGCAGAGTGGATAGGCTGATGGTTTATGAACACAAGGAGCATGAGTTTGAGTACCACTGGAGTCAACTTTTTTTATTTCAGACCTGTGCAGGTAATATTTTTTAACATTAATTCACTATGAATTGTGTAATTATAGGCTTTCCTAGATTCCACTTTCTTAAACGTATTCCATTTTGTAATAGCCTAATCTTTAAACAATGAGACAAGTGATAGCCATAGTAAAAATGTTGAAAATGGATGTGTGTATTTGTAATTACTTTGACTGCCTCATGGCATTGTTGGTTTGTTAGGATGTATAGGATGTGTGACTGCTGCGTACGGATGCAGGAGGGGCTGGCCGCTGTTCGCGAGCAGCTGAGCGTGCTGATGGCCGCGATCAGCCGCCTTCAGGCTGCTGCCTCAGACTGTAGCGTCAGTGCGGAGTCTGGTGCGTCGCATGGGGCACCTCAGGTGTCACATGCTTCACCCACGGTCCCTGCTGTTGAGACATCTTTGCGTGTACCGGATCCGGTTGGGCCACCCTCTCCCTCAGGAGAATGGCGGGTTCAACGGCATTCGCGTCGCTCGAGGCGGAGGCTCAAAGGGAAGGCTGGCTGTGTGGCATCACCCGCTCTGCCTGTTAGTGAGCATGTGGCCACTCCTTCAGCAAGGTCCAAGCAGGCACACGGGAGGAGGGGTTTATTAGTGATCAGGAGTTCCAATGTTAGGCGGGTGATGGAGCCCCTTAGGGAGATAGCGGAAAGGGCGGGGAAGAAGGCCAGTGTACACTCTGTTTGCTTGCTGGGGGGGGGGGGGGGGGGTCTCATCCGAGATGTGGAGGAGGCCCTTCCGGCAGCGATAGAGAGTACTGGGTGCACCTGACTGCAAATTGTTGCTCATGTCGGCACCAATGACTCCTGCCGGCTGGGTTCAGAGCTCAACCTCAGTTCATACAGGTGGGTGGCGGAGTTGGTAAAGGCAGAAAGCCTCGTTCGCGAGGTGGAATCTGAGCTAACTATTTATAGTGTCGTTCCCAGAACCGATTGTGGTCCTCTGGTTTGGAGCTGAATGGAAGGCTTAAACCAGAGGCTCAGACAATTCTGCGAAGATCTGGGCTGCAAATTTCTCGACCTCCGCTATCAGGTGGAGAAATGTAGGGTTCCCCTGAATAGGTCAGGCGTGCACTACACGCAGGAAGCAGCTACAAGGGTAGCGGAGTACGTGTGGAGTACACATGGGGGTTTTTTAAGTTAGAGAATTCCCTCCCTAGGCCGACAAGTTGCCTCCTGAGCCGCGAAAAGGTATCATTATGCAGAACACAACAGGGAAGGAATTGATCAATCTAGTAGTAGTTAACTGCACGAGCGTCTATAGAAAGGTCCCAGAATTGCTCTCAATAATAAACGATCACAACACCCACATAGTACTAGGGATTGAAAGTTGGCTGAAACCAGATATAAACAGTAATGAGATTCTAAACTCAGACTGGAATGTTTACCGCAGAGATAGGCTGGACAGTGAAGGGGGAGGCGTGTTTATAGCAATAAAAAGTGCACTAGTATCGAAGGAAATAGACAGAGATCCGAAGTGTGAAATAATTTGGGTGAAGGTCGCAGTTAAAGCAGGCTCGAACATGGTAATCGGATGCTTCTATAGGCCTCCTGGTTCAGCAGCTGTTGTGGCAGAACACCTGAAGGAAAATTTGGAAGATATTTCGAGTAGATTTCCCGATCATGCTATAGTTTTGGGAGGAGATTTTAATTTACCTGATATAGATTGGGAGACACATACGTTTATTACTGGTGGCAGGGACAAAGAATCCAGTGAAATTGTTTTCAGTGCATTATCTGAAAACTATCTTGAGCAGTTAAACAGAGAACCAACTCGTGGTGACAACGTATTAGACCTTCTGGTGACAAACAGACCCGAACTATTCGGAACAGTTAATGCAGAACAGGAAATCAGTGATCATAAAGCGGTTACAGCATCAGTAATTTCAGCCGTAAATAGAAATATTAAAAAATGTAGAAAGATTTTTCTGTTCGGAAAAAGTGACAAAAAGCGTTTAGAGTACTTGACGGCTCAGCTAAGAAGTTTTATCTTAAGTACAGATGGTGTTGAGGAACAGTGGTCTAAGTTCAAAGCCATCGTACAATATGCATTAGATGAGTATGTACCTAGCAAGGTCGTAAGAGATGCAAAGGAGCCACCGTGGTACAACAACCGAATTAGAAAGCTGCTACGTGAGCAAAGGGAACTTCACTGCAAACATAAACGTAGCCAAAGCCTTGTAGACAAACAAAAATTACACGAAGCAAAACGTAGCGTGAGGAGGGCTATGCGAGAGGCGTTCAACGAATTCGAAAGTAGAGTTCTTTGTACTGACTTGGCTGAAAATCCTAAGAAATTTTGGTCTTACGTCAAAGCGGTAGGTGGATCAAAACAAAGTGTCCAGACACTCTGTGACGTAAATGGCATTGAAACAGATGATGACACTCTAAAGGCAGAATTACTAAATGTATTTTTCCAAAGCTGTTTCACAGAGGAAGATTGCACTGTAGTACCTTCCCTAGATTGCCGCACAGATTACAAAATGGCAGATATCAAAATAACTGACAGAGGGATAGAAAAACAATTAAAATCTCTCAAAATAGGAAAGGCCGCAGGGCCTGATGGGATACCAGTTCGCTTTTACTCAGAGTACATGAAGGAACTGGCCCCCCTTCTCGCAAAAGTGTATCGTAGGTCTCTAGAACAGCATATCGTTCCGAAAGATTGGAAAATGGCTCAGGTCATCTCCGTTTTCAAGAAGGGTCCTCGAACGGATGTGCAGAACTATAGGCCTATATCTCTAACGTCGGTCAGTTGTAGAATTTTGGAACATGTATTATGTTCGAATATAATGACATTTCTCGAGACTAGGAATCAGTATGGGTTTCGAAAATGGCGTTCGTGTGAAATCCAGCTTGCGCTATTCGTCCATGAGACTCAGAGGGCCATAGACATGGGTTCTCATGTAGATTCTGTGTTTCTTGATTTCCGCAAGGCATTTGATACAGTTCCCCACAAACGTTTAATGAACAAAGTAAGAGCATATGGTCTATCAGACCAATTGTGTGATTGGATTGATGAATTGCTAGATAACAGAAAGCAGCAGGTCATTCTCAATGGAGAGAAGTCTTCTGAAGTAGTAGTTATGTCAGGTGTGCCACAGGGGAGTGTCGTGGGTCCATTGCTGTTCACGATATATATAAATGACCTTGCGGATAACATCGAAAGTTCACTAAGGCTTTTTGCAGATGATGCTGTAGTATATAGAGAGGTTGTAACAATGGAAAATTGTATTGAGATGCAGGAGGATCTGCATAGAATTGACGCATGGTGCAAGGAATGTCAATTAAATCTCAATGTAGACAAGTGTAATGTGCTGCGAATACACAGAAAGATCCTTTATCATTTAGCTACACTATAGCAGAACCACAGACATTGTCGAGGTGGGGTGGCTTGCGTGCCTCAACGATACAGATAGCCGTACCGTAGGTGCAACCACAGCGGAGGGGTATCTGTGGAGAGGCCAGACAAACGTGTGGTTCCTGAAGAGGGGCAGCAGCCTTTTCAGTAGTTACAGGGGCAACAGTCTGGATTATTGACTGAGCTGGCCTTGTAACATCAGCTAATGTGGCTTTGCCACACAGCTACTGCGAACGGCTGAAAGCAAGGGGAAACTACAGCCGTTACCTTTCCCGAGGACATGCAGCTCTACTGTATGAACATATGATGATGGCATCCTCTTGGGTAAAATATTCCGGAGGTAAAATAGTCCCCCATTCGGATCTCCGGGCGGGGACTACTCAGGAGGATGTGATCATCAGGAAAGACAATACTGGCATTCTACGGGTCAGAGCGTGGAATGTTAGATCCCTTAATAGAGTAGGAAAATTAGAAAATTTAAAAAGGGAAATGGATAGGTTGAAGTTAGATATAGTGGGGATTAGTGAAGTTCGGTGGCAGGATGAACAGGATTTCTGGTCAGGTGAGTACAGGATTATAAATACAAAATCAATTGGGGGTATCACAGGAGTAGGATTGATAATGAATAAGAAAATAGGAATGCGGGTAAACTACCATGAGCAGCACAGTGATCGCATTATCATTGTCAAGATAGATACGAAGCCAACACCGACAACAGTAGTACAGCTTTATATGCCAACTAGCTCTGCCGATGATGAGGAAATCGAAGAAATATATGAGGAGCTAAAGGAAATTATTCAGACAATTAAGGGAGAGGAAAACTTAATTGTTATGGGAGACTGGAATTCGGTAGTAGGACAAGGAAGGGAAGGGAAGATAGTAGGTGAATATGGTCTGGGCAAAAGGAATGAAAGAGGAAGCCGCCTGGTAGTATTTTGCATGGAACATAATTTAGTTATAACAAACACCTGGTTCAAGAATCACAAAAGAAGGTTGTATACGTGGAAGAGACCAGGAGACACCGGGAGATACCAGATAGATTTTATAATGGTAAGACATAGATTTTGGAACCAGGTTTTACAGTGTAAGACATATCCAGGAGCAGATATAGACTCTGACCATAACTTGTTGCTTATGAACTGTAGGCTGAAACTGAAGAAACTACAAAAAGGTAGGAAAATAAGAAGATGGGATCTGGATAAATTGAAGGGACCTGAAGTTCTTAAGAATTTCAGAGGGAGCTTTAGGCAACAATTGACAGAAACAGGGGGAAATAAAACAGTAGAGGAGGAATGGGTAAGAGTGAGAGATGAAATATTGAAGGTAGCAGAGGACAAAATAGGTAGAAAGGCAAGACCTACAAAAAATCCTTGGATATCACAGGAGATACTAAATTTAATCGATGAAAGGAGAAATATAAAATTGCAGTAAATGAAACAGGCAAAATGGAGTACACTGAGAAATGAGATTGATAGGAAGTGTAAAATGGCTAAGCAGGAGTGGGTAGAAGGCAAATGCAAGGATGTAGAAGAACGTATAAATAGGGGAAAAATAGATACAGCCTACAGGAAAATAAAAGAAACATTTGGAGATAAGAAAAAGAGCTTTATGAATATCAAGGACACTGATGGAAAACAAGTTCTCAGCAAAGAAGGGAAAGCTGAAAGGTGGAAAGAGTATATAGAGGGGCTCTACAAAGGAAATGAACTTCGAGACAATATTGTAGGAAGGCAAGAGGATGTAGATGAAGATGAAATAGGAGATACTGTACTGAGAGAAGAATTTGACAGAGCCCTGAAAGACCTAAGTTGAAATAAGGCCCCTGGAGTAGATGATATTCCCTCAGAGCTACTGAAGTCTCTGGGAGAACCAGCCATGACAAACCTGTTTCACCTGGTGTGTAATATGTATGAGACAGGTGAAGTACCCTCAGACTTTAAGAAAAATGTTACAATCCCCATTCCAAAGAAAGCAGGTGCAGACAGGTGTGAAAACTACAGAACCATCAGTTTAATAAGTCGTGGTTGCAAAATATTAACACGAATTATATACAGAAGGATGGAAAAACTGGTAGAAGCCGACCTCGGGGATGATCAGTTTGGGTTCAGGAGAAATGTAGGAACACGGGAGGCAATACTCACTTTACGGCTTATCCTAGAAGATAGATTAAGAAAAGGCAAACTCACATTTCTAGCTTTTGTAGATTTGGAGAAGGCTTTTGACAATGTTGATTGGAATAAACTCTTTCAAGTTCTGAAGCAAGGAGGAGTAAAATACAGGGAGCGTAAGGTTATTTACAACTTGTACAAAAACCAGATAGTGGTTGTCAGAGTTGAAGGGCATGAAAGGGATGCAATGGTTGGAAAGGGAGTAAGACAGGGTTGTAGTCTTTCTCCATTGTTATTCAATTTGTACAATGAGCAAGCTATAAAGGAAAGCAAGGAGAAATTTGGAGAAGGAATTAAAGTTCAGGGTGAAGAATTAAAAACATTGCGATTTGCCGACGACATAGTAATTCTGTCAGATACAGCAAAGGACCTGGAAGAGCAATTGAACGGAATGGGCAGTGTGCTGAAAGGTGCATATAAGATGAACATTAACAAGAGCAAAACTAGGGTAATGGAGTGCAGTGTAAGAAAATCGGGTGATGCTGACGGAATTAGATTGGGAAACGAAGCAATAAAGGAGGTAGATGAGTTTTGTTACTTGGGCAGTAAAATAACAAATGATGGTCGCAGTACAGAGGATATAAAATGCAGAATGGCAATGGGTAGAAAAGCGTTTTTGAAAAAGAGAAATTTGTTAACGTCGAATATTGATTTAAACCTAAGGAAGTCCTTTATGAAGGCATTTGTATGGAGTGTTGCCTTGTATGGGAGTGAGACATGGACGATAAACAGTGCGGACAGGAAGAGGATAGAGGCTTTTGAAATATGGTGCTACAGAAGAATGCTGAAGATTAGGTGGGTGGATCGCATAACTAATGAGGAGGTACTGAACAGAATTGGGGAGAAAAGTAATTTCTGGCATACCTTGACTAAAAGAAGGGATAGATTGGTAAGACACATTCTTAGACATAAAGGAATTGTGAATTTAGCATTAGAGGGAAGTGTGTGGGCTAAAAATGGCAGAGGAAGACCAAGAGATGGATACAGTAAGCAGATTCAGACAGATGTAGGTTGCTGTTCTTATGTGGAGATGAAGAGGCTTGCTCAGGATAGGGTATTGTGGAGAGCTGCATCAAACCAGTCTCCGGACTGAAGACCACAACAACAACAACAACATAGCAGGGCAGCAACTGGAAGCAGTTAATTCCATAAAGTATTTGGAAGTAGTCATTAGGAGGGATTTAAAATGGAACGACCATATAAAATCAATCGTCTGTAAAGCAGATGCCAGACTTAGATTCATTGGAAGAATACTAAGTAAATGCAGTCCGAAAACAAAGGAAGTAGGTTACAGTATACTTGTTTGCCCACAGCTTGAATACTGCTCACCAGTGTGGGATCCGTACCAGGTGGGATTAATAGAGGAGGTAGAGAAGGTGCAACGGAGAGCAGCGCGCTTCGTTACAGGATCATTTGGTAATCGTGAAAGCATTACAGAGATGATAGATAAACTCCAGTGGAAGGCTCTGCAGGAGAGACGCTCTGTCACTCGGTACGGGCTTTTGTCGAAGTTTCGAGAACATACCTTTACCGAGGAGTCTAGCAGTATATTGCTCCCTCCTACGTATATCTCGCAAAGAGACCGTGAGGATAAAATCAGAGAGATTAGAGCCCACACAGAGGCATACCGACAATCCTTCTTTCCGTGAAAAATACGTGACTGGAATAGGAGGGAAAATCGATAGTGGTACTCAAGGTACCCTCCGCCACACACTGTCAGGTGGCTTGTGGAGTATGGTTGTAGATGTAGATGTAGATGGTGAATGTATCAGCAGATAGGCATAATTTTCTAAATCATTACACATGGTTTTCATGAGTGAATTGCTGTGCCTTCCATTATCTATTGTTTCCAGTTCAAATTTGTTATTTAACTCCAGTAGGAATAATCAACCGTTAAGCTAACAAGAAAGGACAGGTAGCTCATTGATAGTGTGATGGCCTTCCTGGTTAAGAGATGTGCATCAGATCAGATGCCACCAAAGGCTTTACTTTTTTTTATTTATTTCATTTTATTTTTTATCATCACACCACAGATGTTTCTTGTTTTAGTTACTTTTTGTTATTAAATTATATTGTTTTCGTAATCTTCCTTGGAAGTTAGGTGAAAGTGGTATAAGATGACGAAACTAAGCTTCAGATGTACCCCTTTGGCATAATAATTTGTTTATAAACAGGAAATTTGAAGGTACAATGCTTTTAACCTTTATTTTCAGTGAGACATCTTTCAAACTGTTTTATCCCAACTCAAATTTTGAAAAATATTCTATCAAATGAAGGGTGATGGATAAGATGACAAATAGATATAGGTTTAGTCAAAAGAAGAAGAATCTTAAATTTGCAGAGAAAGAACTTCACTTATTAAGGTGAAATATGAATTTTAAAATGTCAAAGACAAAACACTTAAAAAACAATACTAGATGGCACACACTGTAAAACAGAATAATTATGCAAAACAAAAATTTGGAATGTTAATAGACACTATACTTAATATACCAAGACAAAAATCCCATTTCCAGGGCGTGTCTTTTGCTTCTCGATATTTCATTGATATTATAAATGTTCTGAGCCTTTGAACAAATGCTTCAGTCTAAGTTCTTTCAATGTATCGAGAAATTTCCCTACATTAACTCGGTTAAAGGCCATGAGTCTTGCTACAGATGTCACCCCTGGTTTTCTCAGAGATAATTTGCAGGTGCTTAGAAAATACCTTATGAAGTCCTTTCCAGCAGCTTTATTGTCTTTATTAAACCGATGGCACAATCTTAGTTTTCCTCTAAAAGAAAAACACAAATTCCCAAACTGTTTTTTTGTTATTCCAAATGCTCTTTTGTCTAACTCATATTGTCTTAGATTTTCTATTTGATCGTCGGTAAAGATTGTTTTGAATCTTCCTAAATTCTGTGGATGCTCCTAAATCAAATAAACGCTTGCTTTATAAATTTGTTGGATTAATGATGAAAATTCTCCTCAGAGATAATAAATATTGTTGAAATGAGATAGAATGGCTGGCCAGTACTTACCATTGTGCTGTACCGCCGATAGTAACACAAAATGAAAAAACAGAAAAAAACAGAAAAAACAGCTCACCTATTCATTATCCGTTCCTTACCCCCCCCCCCCCCTCTCTCTCTACCGCCCTCTCGCTCTCTCTGTCATTCTCTCTATCTCTCTCCGTGTGTGTGTGTGTGTGTGTGTGTGTGTGTGTGTGTGTGTGTATCCATCCATATTTCCCTGTTTATGAAAAACGTTTTAGACACCCCCCCCCCCCCACCCTGCCCCTCCTACACCCCTCAGCATCATTAATTTCACTCTCTTCTCTTCTCTTTACTACTTGATCTTTCCTTTTTAGTTATATTTATCCTCTCTGGCTTGGCTCAGTACATACATGCAGTATCTCTGACGCCCACACTTCCGAAACACCACCTTCATGACCTAGGTCGTGAACCACCTTTCCCTTCTATTCCCATCCTTTATTCTTCCCTTCTCTCCCACCTGACGAAGGAACTCTGTTCCGAAAGCTTGTCCCTTTGTCCCTTTTTTTCTGTTTTTTCATTTTGTGTTACTATCGGCAGTACAGCACAATGGTAAGTACTGGCCAGCCATTCTATCTCATTTCAACAATATTTATAAATTTGTTGAGCATTTTTTATTGTTACAGAAATACTTACAACTTCTCCGCTGCAGCCACATCTCTGGTTCAAATATCTCCTTAGTGTTGGTTCTGGCATGTTATGTTTCTTTGCTGCAGCATTTACACTTCAAGAGCTATTTTTTACTTCAGTTACAGGTTCATTCATTGCTTTCTTGCCCCACTTTTCCCTATCACTTTTCCTCGTATATTATGTCTGTAAAACCCAGAACATTCATACACTAACAACGAGACATGAGTATTGAGGTAAAAGAAAAAAAAATGTTCAGCGAACGCTCAGTTTTGGAAGTAATTTTTGTAAATTTTTTTTGTAAAGTGTAGGGGGAGGAAAATATGTTGAGTAAGATGACAAACTCGTTGTCTTACTCTCTCTGCCTTTCATCATATTTCCCCATGTCACAGTTATAATTTTAAAATTAGTTATAATTACTACGGGTCATATCCAACTACTTACATTGCATACTGTTATTTACTTTAGGAGTTTCATTTTGAGAATAGTTAATGGATAATTAAAAAAGGCTTACCATACTCGAACTATTCCTTATGAAGTAAAGTCCAAATATTGCAAACGTTTGTCACTACTGCTCAGACAACAGTGCTCCCCAAGATCCCTCTTGGTGAACTTCGTAGATAATCGTTTGCGTCTCTGGAAGTGCTTGAATATGTGCTGCCCTCTATGAATGTGGTGAAGAAATAACGAATTCATCATCTTACCCACTTTGCCATCTTACCCCATTTCCCCTAATGTTTATTTGACCTCAAGAAGAAAAAAACACCTCTTAGAGGGTGTTATTCATCTGACCTCTTATAAAAATAAAAAGCTTCATTGGATGTTAATGTTGGTATGATCTCCATTAAAATTAAAATAATATGATGTAGGCTACGTAATCTTCAGTATTTTGTTCACATGCCAATGGCAGCAAGAACAGCCCACATCCGTGCGGCAGAGAATCTATATGTCTGCAGAAAAAGACCTTCATAAAGAATAATCCAAATTCCACAAGGCATTCACAGTTCTTGGAGAAGGGTCTGGTGAATTATCCTGCACAGTCTTCTTGAGTTTAGCCCATACATTCTCTATGGTATTGAGATCAGGTGACTGTGGATGCCATGGTAGGCATCAAATCCTAATGCTGTTTGTGATGGATGATTATCATGTTGGTAAATGAAATGTCCTTCAGGTTACCAAATTCTTCAGGGTACCAAAGTCGAGCTACAGGAATGGTTACATTTTCAAGGAAATGTTCATAGAATGCTGAATTGAACTTGTATTGGATTCGTCCTAAGGTTCCTGCACCCATATAAGATATCCGGCCCCAACGTTTCACACTTATGTGCCCTCTTCTAGTATTTGTAGCCATGAAGTGGACATCACATCATTGCCTATCCATGCAGTAAACAAGAACAGGACCTCTGCTTGTGGACTCAATTGTGCACTCATTAGTGAAAATGACTTTCCTCCAATCAGCATTTTCCCAGTAACTCACAAAATTGCCAGTCTGTCCACAGCTTAATCGTCAGATAATGGTTCTTTAGTGAGAGTATGACGGGACCTGATTCCATAGTTTTTTAATCATCTGAGAGCAGTTTTTGATGAGCCTGGGAAATGTGAAGCTCTCACAAGTTCCTGGATGATAGAGAAAGGGGCAGTCTGGGCCACTCTGACCAATTCATCATCTCCTCTTCGAGCAGAGACTCACGGTCTTTCAGGTAATGGATGTCTGCTTAACTCACCATTATCTCTTAATTGTCTGATCCATCTTCATGCTGTGGATGCATCAACACCATAACAACGTCCTGCAGTAACATCACTTTCAAAGAGAGCAATTATGTTCTTATGTATGTTCACATCAGCAATTTTGAAGTCCACTTATGACATATATTAATCAGCTTATACATTTCTCTTAGCTGGAAACTACAGAGACACCACATGGTGGTCAAAGTTATTACAAACAAAATCCATCCATTTTCAATATTATGACTATGAACACGTCTGTTTGATTAAAGATTAGATTATTATAAAATAGAATCTTCTAAAAATCTACAATGCCACAATTTTTAGTGAATTAATATTTAAAATATTATCTGCAAGATGTCTAAAAAATAAAAAAATAAATTGACTTTAGTGGGATTCGAACACATGCCCATTGCATTCATAAACTGTCAGCCTATCCACTCACCCAATAAAACATGTGTGAGAAGTGGTTAATTATAATAAATGTACCCACATGGAATTCTTATACCACAACCATTTCTACATGTTCAAATAATGTTTTCAAAAATAAATTATTTTTGAGTTAAAGTGCAATGACTCTTGACATATACCATATCTTAACTATTGTATTGCTTCTATTTGCAAGCTGATGCTGCACAGACCATTGGATTGGCAACACTCGTGCTTATGAGCTTGGGCATGCATAATTCTCTGTTTTTGGACTTTAAATTATTTGGGTCGGGTAATCTTTTTGTCTACCATTGTACATGTGGCACAGTCATATCAGTCAGAGCACTTGACCCAGTTACAAAATTCAGGATCATGTTTCATGGCTTGGCATTCTTTGCAATAAACTTATCCACTGCAGGAATGACAATGCAGTTATCATTGTCAGTGGCAAGTCAAGTGTTCACAGTGTGCAGCTCAAGGTGGCAGGATGCAAGGCAGCAAGTGGCCATTATATCACAAATAACATGAAAACAATGATGTCAGAATGAAAAATAGCCTGGTGTCACCACTGTGGGAGTGAAATGGTTGTATACTACAGTAATCACTGCACACTTACTATAACTTCATTTTATTACACAGAATAGAGATACAAAAACACTTGTGATATATGAAAGTGCACAAGAACGAACTGAAGACAATGCTCAAGCAAGGAGCTTAGTTCAAAAAAGTGAGCTTCTTTTACAGTTGACCTCTCATTCTGTAGCTCGATCCACCACAACCTCCTGGAAACTACTAAATTTAATAATTAACTAGACTGGGCAAACAACTCTGATTTTTGAAACTGCTATAATGGCATTTGCTTGCCATAGAATATAAACACACAACTGATGCTACAAAACACAGTGCACATGCAGACTCATAAATAACACAAAAAACACTTGAAGCAATAACAGAGCAACAAAGGCAGAAATAAATGAAAATCTGCTGACAAATCTCTTATAGAGTATATATTATCTTCAGAAAGATAGAACTATACAAAAACGGGATATTAAGGAATGTAGCAACAGTTATAGTCAGAAATGGCAGCACTCTCAGTACTAATTTCATCATCTCCCTCACTTTGGCATATGGTTGTAATTTCAATCATGGGAACTTTATATAACATGTTATTTCACAAATAAATTTGGTTGTTATGTCTCCAGTCCTTCTTGATGTTGCATTTTGGATGGTCAGCATTGTATATGCTGTAAAGAGCCCTTTAATTCAGCAAATGAATTGTGAGTACCAAGTTCCATAATAATTCTTTCAGTGCAATGATAATATAGATTTAGAGCTTGGAAACTGAAGGAAAAATATATAGTATTATGACTTACATTCTAATCACAATGTATAATCAATTAGATTAATCATGTTTTGAAATAAATAAATGACAACAAAGTTAATTAATGAATATAATATTATTAAATTAGGAAAGTAGATACTGATAAATATATTAACAAGGGACTTAATTCTACTCACGCTTTCTCACTGCTCTCAAATTACTTACCAAGTTTCTCCCATCTGGGTCATGACATAAACCAATAATTATATGTCCAAGATTGTGAAAGTCACCATAGAAATTCCTGTTAACTGATAGTATACTTGATTCCACCATATTACCTAATATATCAATCCCAGTTGTTTCTGTCAAGTTCACAATTTCTCCCCTTTCCTAGAACAAGAAAAGGAATAGAAATGTAATAAAATATTGAACTCAAAAATTAATATGGTACAAGATACCTGTTTTTCTATCTATTAATAAAATGTTATCCATTAAGCTAAAAGAATTTATGATTTTTTTTTTTCTTTCTTACTCTGTTTCACCTTCTATCTTAAGAGAGAAGTGATTACAAGTTGGCCATGTGATACTAATATTATCATTACATGTTTGGTACTTATAAGGTGTTGCACCATCAAACTTTTTGCCAGGATTTGTTAGCGATATTGGCTGCGTGTGGGCGAGTATTGTCATGCAACTTGAACATCCACCATACTCGCCACATCTCAATCTTCCAGACTTCTCCCTATTCCTTTGACTCAAATTTGATTTGAAAGAAAATAGATTTGACAATGTTCCTTACATCCAACAAAATGTGATAAGGCTTTTGAACACCATCCCAAAGGGAGACTTTGTGCAAAGTTTCCAGGACTTGTATCACAGAGCTCAATGGTGCATTGTCATGGGAAGTGACTATTTCAGAGGACAGTAAGGTAACTGTAATTCATAGTTTATCTATGTTAATCTTGCGGGACTATTCACCAAATTTTATTGTTGGAGGTTGTACTTTGAAATCCCCCTAGGTAATAATTTGCTTCCCCCATCTCTGACACCTTTTAACATCTTTAGGTCTCTCTCTCTCTCTCTCTCTCTCTCTCTCTCTCTCTCTCTCTCTCTCTCTCTCTCTCTCTCATGAATAAGAACAAATCAAGGGTAATGGAATGCAGTCTAAGAAAATTAGGCAATGCTAAAGGAATTAGATTGGGTAACAAGACAATAAAGGTGATAGATGAGTTTTGTTACTTTGGCAGCTAAAACCTTACAATGGTTACTGTACAGTTGTTGTTAAGAGCAGAATGGCAATGGGAAGAAAAGCATTTCTGAAAAAGAGAAATTTGTTAATATTGAATATTAATTTAAGTGTAAGGATGTCTTTTCTGAAGACATTTGTGTGGAATGTTGCCTTGTATGGAAGTGAAACATAGACGATAAACACTACTACTAGACTAGAAGAGTATAGAAGCTTTTGAAATGTGGTGTTACATATGAATGTTGAAGTTAGATGGGTTGATCACATAACTAATGAGGAGGTACTGAAAAGGAGTGGGATAACCAAAAATCTGTTGTACCTTAACTTCAAGAAGGGATTGATTGGTAGAACACATTCTTAGACATCTAGAAATTGACAGTTTAACATTGGAGGGAAGTGTGTGGATAAAAATCACAGAGGGAGACCGAGAGATGAATTCAGTAAGCAGGTTCAGATGGATGTTAGTTGCCATTCTTGCAAGGAGATGAAGAGACTTGCTCAGATAAAGTAGAGTGGAGAGCTGCATCAAACGCTGACTCGCCAGCGTGAGGAGAGGAGCATCGCGCTGCTGCTGTAAGTCCGGCGGTAACTTCGCACAAGATTTCTTACGACGATGACAGGAACAGCTACAAGGCCTAGCCGACGGGGACGGTCGACGCTGCCAACTTCCAGGGCTGCAACTGGAAGACCAACCGTATGATGGGGCGCACCTCCGAGGGTGCTCCACGGACAACGGCGACGCCAGTTGCAACTGCGGCTACATCACCCCCTCTCCTTTCCGGTAGTGGGATGACATGAGGTGCGGCTGACACGGACACGGCACTGTTCACCCTCCAAACTGCGATTGCAGAGGAGAGGGCGCAGTACCGTGCCGACCTCGCGGCTGCGCACCGCAAGATCGACATACTCGAACGGGAGCTGCAGAAGGTACAGGCTGCAATGGCTGCCATCACCTCTTCCCCGCGTGTGGGGTTGATCAGCAGGGCGGATGCAGCCACGCAAACAACCGATGCAGGAACGTCAGCAGGCGCCTCCCTGGCGCCCATGGAGGTGGATGCTCCTTCACCTGGGAGGGAGAAAACGACGGCCACGGCTGCTGTTCCGGAAGAAGAATCGGAGGTGGAGGAAGAGGACGACGAGGCTCTGCCGATGCCTGACAAGCACAGCGTTGCCCAGGTCTTGTCCAAGATTGTCTCCTCTATCAAGGATAAATCCTATCCTCACTTCCACAATCCTTATCCCTTCCTCCCTCGCCACCTAAGACCACCACCACCGCATTTGAGGTCCGCCCTCGGGGAGTATGTTCAAAGGCCCATTTGGGCAATATTCGGATGTCATGGGTTCCGAGCCATAAATGACCACCCAGTTTTTACAACAGACCAGTGGCACCAACTTTCCACGTTAGCCAGAGAATATTTAAAGGAACGAAACATCGACCCCGATGCGGCTCGGGGGTTCACCCTCGGCTCTTCCTCCAGAGAAGAACCGGCGCAACATCGGCTGAGAAATAAATCAAAACGATAAGCAACTTAAGACACCATCCGGGGGTTCTTACGACCCCCTGTGGCTCTCAAAAGTCCGCCCCGAACGTTTATATAAATAAATAAAGTTATTGTGTACCCCCTACCTTGTTAAACTTGAGGTGAAGATCGCCTAACAGCGATGGTACCTCTTTTACCTTGTTACACCCTTTTTACAAATCTCCAGACTGAAGACCACAACAGTAACAATCAGTAATCAAGCCAGTGAACATCTTTTTGGATCATAAGGTGTACAACATTACTGATTATCATCTCCATAGGGAATTATTCCTTTGCTACTACATCTATATCAATTACCAGTAATTAAATGGATTTATTGTGTCAACATTTTGTATGTAAACATGAAATGTGCAAAAGTCACCCACAACACCAGCTCAAGGCAGATTTACCAGGCAGGATGAGAAGTAAAGAGAATTCATAAAAGATTACTCTTTTTTCTTGTGTATATAGGCACTTCCTGTCGATGAGAGAAGATCAAATTGGCCGCAACAATTTTAGCTCCTGCCAATTGGGAAGTGAATGGTATGATTAGATTTTTGCTGCCTAAAGGATCATCAGCTGCAGACATCCATCATGAGCTGTATTTGGTGTATAGACCAGACATAATGAGCGACAAACAAGTTCAACACTGGTGTTGAGAATTTCAAAAGGCTGTACAAATGTGCATGAAGAACAGTGCAGTGGTAAACCCAGTATTCAGACCAACAACATTGTTTATTAACTTAACAAAAAAAACTTTGACTTGATCAGTGTTTGACAATTAGTGGTTTGTCTATGGAATTTCCAAATGTTGCTCGAACCTCACTTGACAGGATTATCACTGAAGAGTTGGATATCCCAGGCAGCACACTTCTAAGCTGAGGGGTTAAAGAAAAGCATTGCACAAAGTGTATAAACGTGAACAGTGATTATGTGGAAAAGTGAATTAGATATGTAGTCACATATTACTGTCAAAAAAACAGTCTCTCATTAGAGATGTTTTTATCTTTACCAAACAGACCTTACTTTTACTATATCCAAGAATTTGCTATTTTCCATGTATACCTTTAATATTAAATTATTTTTCAGTGGATCCTCCAATTAACTAACTGATGATGTCAGGGTGGAAAAGTTTTCAAAGCAAGTACACATTAACCAAAGTAGCAAAAGAATATAAACAGTATTTTCTCAATGCACATAAACCTTTAAGAAAAATTTATTATAAACAAAAAGGAGGATCAGAGTTTAAGGTGCCATCAGTAACAAGATATTTAGAGATGAAGCACTACCTTGGTTTGGGAAAGGATGGAGAATCAAATTGGTCATGTCCCTTTTTGGAAGAACATCACACTATTTGCCATGTAATTTAGAGAAACCAAATAAAGTATTGATTGTAATGGCAGGAAAAGGATCTGAACCACTGTTCTCCCAAATTAGTGTCATGTGTTTTACAACTGAGAAGCGGTAGAAGGGTGATGTGTATTCTTGCATTCAACTATGGCACTTTTCCATTTAATTAACATTAATTTAAGAAAACAAGTACGATATAAGCATAAATACAAAGGAACAGAATGCTACTATTTACTACGGCCTGCAGACTCTTATACTGATTTCTAGTAATTAAAACTGTATATTAAAGCCCCCTTTGCATTTATTGTATTTGTATGTAGAGAGCGCCAGAATTATTGCAAAGTTAGTACTTTTGATTACTGGAGAAGTTCCGGGCCGGCACCAGGGATTTTGCCGCCCCATGCAAAAATTTCAAGTGCCAACCCCCCCCCAGTACACACGCACACACATTTTTTGACCTCATCAGCTTTATTCAAATATGATGTCTTATTTTCACATATTACACTCATGCTTCTCTTTCTAGTGAATATGTCTTTAAGATGTCAGTGTTACAGAATACGTCACACGGAAGCACCCGAATGCCTAACCTATCGGAACCACATAAAAATTCAGGAATTTGCCTCCCCCAAACATCTGCCATCCTGGACAACAGCACGGTTCGCTCCTCCCTAGATCCGGCCCTGGACAAGTTGAATGCAATAATACAAATTTTCAAAAGAACTTACACCTGCAGTTCAAGTACATTCCTTGTTTGTTTCAGGGAATATTTTAGTATTTTTAATTAAATTATGTGTACTGAATTTCATTATCATAATCATAGTCAATGATTGCCGTGACTTACATTGAGTGCAACTTTTCGATGAATAGCTTCAAATATTCTGTCTCTGAAGCGTTCCATGTCTTGAATGTCAAATGTTATCTGATCAATTTCACGATTAATATCCTGGTACATAGATAAATAATACATACATTACACATTTAATTTTTACAGCACATCAAGACATTCTATGGTAATAGCAACAACACTGTAGAATAAATTCTTACCTGAAGCATAGCAAATTTCTGTCGAGCTGGCCAGACCCTACTTGCTACCATATTGTCTAGTTTAGGAAAGTAAGCTTCTTTTAGTGGCTTACGTAAGTTATTTAACTTCCTCACTCTTCCAAGGTGATTACTCAGACGTTCAAAATTGTATCTAAAGATTACAGAATTGAAAATTACATGTTATATCACAATGATTATTTATGGCCATAAATCTATGAGTGGCTGTTCTAAAATTCAGCTTATTCAATTTGTTTGAAAGTCCATGATGGACCATTTTATCCACAGGATGTACCATCGGTCACATGGTTAGATTTATAACAATTTTATAGTACAATTATTGTTTTATGACATTCTGCTGTGCTGCAAAAGGCACAAGTATGTACTGAAACAATGGTTGCTAGTTCAGTTTACATTAATTGATTTGAAAATATTTGAAGTGGAAATAAGTAATTAGATTTGAAGACTCGGGTTTTCTCAATATAGTGGTATAATGAAGTGCATTCAGGTACAGTTGAGTCATTGAATCATTTCATGTAAAAAATTTCAGCATGGCCAGATTTCTCCTTTAGATGCAGTGAGCTGTGTTGTAATGCATACTCCAGCCACAGAATGAAATCATAAACTCAGCTGTGTAGTAATGAATTCAGTCTTTCCTCTGACCCGCCCCCCTCCTCTCTCTCTCTCTCTCTCTCTCTCTCTCTGTGTGTGTGTGCGTGAGAGAGAGAGAGAGAGAGAGAGAGAGAGAGAGAGAGAGAGACTGATCACACTGTTACATCTAAATAAGATCCAATGTTCCACAATACATAAAAATTTGTATATACACTGCTCAAAACAATTAGGGGATCAAGTGAGATATGATACACAATATGCGTATGGTAACATATTTTATTCAGATATTGGTTACAATTGTAAATTGTGTGATCTCTTCCTGTCTCAACTCTTTACTTGAGGGTTACATGGCATTTACTTAGAGCGAGGCAACATAGGACTACCATAATAGTGAAAAAGTCATCCTCTTTGCCTTCTAATATGTGATCATCTCAGATGGCCAGTACAGTTACACACCTGTGTGGCATGGACAGTATGAGGATATCAATCAGCTCTTGACAGATATTTGGTCATTTTTCCATGAGTGCAATATCTAGCTCTGCAACTGTTGTGGGATGTGTGGGTTTGGTTGCAATGCATCTGCCATGTCCATCGAAGAAGTCCAGTGAATGGGTGTCCACACCATTCATTCAATTCCCTCAGTTTCAAGCATCTTGTCCTCCTGTGCAGGTTTGTGGGGGTTAGTGTTATCAACTGGCAGAAGGAACCCATCTCCTATGTCACCACCATAGGGCACAACAAAAGACTGAAGGATCTTGTCTCTATACCTCTGAGCAGTTAAAGCACCATTCTGAATGACACAGAGGTCCGTACGTCTGCCAATACTGACTCCTGCCCACACCATTTCTCTGCCACCATGATATGGTGATGTTTCCTGCACATAAGTAGGATTGTTCCACCTTCTCTCCAGATGAGTGAATGAAAATTGGCTGGCTGAATACAAAATCCTGACTCATCTCTGAACACAACACAACGCCATTCATTAAGACTCCAATCATGATGTTCCTTTGCCCAGTTTCTGTAGGCTACATGGTGTCATGGGACACAAACCATATGCCTACATTTCTGAAGGTGATTTAAGACAGTTTGTGTTGATTCGTGCATCCGGTTGCTACCTGGAACATGCATTGCAGCTGAGTTGCATTCAGCCTCCTGTCTTGACAGGCTGTTAACTGGAGATAAAGGTCATCTCTTGCTGATGTTACCCATGAATGACCTGGCTTTGCCTTCTTTTAATGGTTCTTGTTGTCTGAAATCACATCCAGCTCCTGGAAATTACACTTAGGAACACTCCAATAGCTGCAGCCACCTCCCTCTGTGTATATCCTGCTTCCAACCTTCCTTTGATTCTCCATGCCATAGCTTTGGGGAAGTCATTCTGTTGTTGCATTGCACTAGCTGCTCACTACACTATTTGAAGTCAACTTCTTGCATAATTCGTTTGGTAGTGTAACCACAATTCAACATCAACCCCCTCTCTAGCAACTTTCTGTTATTACCACTATCTCAGTTGCTGTAATGTTGTTGTCTCCACTCTGTAGAAATGACAGGAAGCTGTCAAGCTGTTTTAGTACATTCTGCTGATAACAATACTTAAGAATGTAGATACCTCAACTGATTGCCTAATTGTTTTGACCAGTGTAGTAGCTCATTTACTCAAAGCAATATTATGTGGAGAATAAAAGACTCATCTTTAAACATCATCCTCATACTCATTGCCTTGGTTGTGAATTACCTTCCCCTTCTGTTCCCTATTCCATTTTGTTCCCTTCTCTCCTACCTTATGAAGGAACCCTACTCCAAAAGCTAGTGCTATTTTTCATCATTTTTCTTCTTTATGTGACTATTGGCAATACAGCACTAAGGTTAGTACTGGCCATCCAATCTATCTCTTTTGAAGAATAATTTATATTCATAATAGAGCATATTCTTTTCAAAACTTCAACTATTCACTTTTATTTTTACATTCTTTGTTATTTCTATATTTCAGATATTTCCATGTTCTTCATCACAGCATGTCCACAGCTTCACATTTCACTTCCATACACTATTGTGTGATTGACAAACATTTTCAGGAACTTTTTTCTGAGTTCCATATGAATATTGTGTGGTGTAACAGGGTCTGATTCTTTGGAAAAGTTATGTTGTTACTCAGAAGAGATGTTCAATGAGTAGCAGAAAGGCACATATAACAGAATAAACAAAAAATAAAGTTTTCAGCTGTTAAGCCTTTATTTGCCATAGAAAATGCACGCACGAGTGTGCATGCACTCACATACACAACAGCTGGAAATTGCGGTTGGGTTTGTGTGTGTGTGTGTGTGTGTGCACATTCCACCACCTTCATATTAGAGTACTTGGTCTCAGATTTAGTTTTCATGTAGTTCAACTGACATATCAGAACTAATAAATACAGACAGCTTCAAATTTTGCCTGGCATTATTCTAAATCATCTGAAAACAAAATATTCACAGAAACTGTTTTATGTCTTATAGTATCATGTAGCAACAAATTTACCTAGCAACCAGCTGTTTATGTAGATAGTAGAAAAGTTCACCACGTCGATCTTTGTTCACCGTGTTGGGGAGTCCTTCAAATGGATACACAAGATGCCAGTCCCAGTGGAACAAATTTATTCCAATATCTTCACGAAAATAGGCTACACGGTGCTCAGGTTCCAGGTCAGAGGCAGTAAAATCCTGTGGTATTTCTATTGGAATCTGCTCCAATGAGAAAACAATTTCACAGTATAAATTCTCCAAACAGTAACCTGATAAAGACAATGCATTTGTTAATGCAACATTTGAACAACAACATGATTACTTGAATTACCTATTGTGTAAAACTTTTCAAATGTTGCTTGTTTTACTAAGATTTTCTCTTTGATTTTACTTACATACTTACTCCAACAACAAAAAAAAAAAAAAAAAAAAAAAAAAAAACTTCTGAATGGAGTAATAAATAAAATTTGGCAAAGCAACTACTCACTAATTGTGCATCATTGTGTTGAGCAGAGAAAAAATGGCAAAAATTGTAATATAATTGTGTGTATACTGTGTGCTACAACTGGTAATCAGATATAAGTAACTTGTATGTTTCCTTTTCATTTTACATATTTTCACTCTACTTTTTAATTAATTTTAACAATGGAAAATCTGATTGGACTGTCATTAATGGAGGATAGGTAACAACTCACTGTAAAGAGGCTCGGTGAGCTGCTGATAGGCATGAAAATAGAGATTACAACAGTTACAATCTTCCATAAATTCACTTTACAAATTACACTATTATAATTTGTCTTATAGACATGCCAATTCCCATGTACTCTTAGTTTTGAAGTCAAGGGCTAAACTCTGTATAAAAACATTAGAATTACCTGTAAGTGCTTTTATAAAATATACTGTAGTTCTATGCGTTCAATGGATATGATTATTAACAAATCTTCAGTCATGTGATCAGATATTAGTACTCTGTGTATGTAGGTGTGTAGATGTTTTCTTAAGTTGCAGAAAGTACAGTTGAATGTGGGTGGTAGGATGATATTTGCTAGTATAGAGAATGATCACTGTTATTATATACCTGGGCATCCTGCAACTTGGCTTGTGACATAATTACCAAAAAATAGTAAAGTGCTTAGCCCTGCAAGCTTATCTGGCAGCATGAAGAAACATCCAGTGTAGTGATAAGAAGTTCACACAAATACAAATTTCTCCATCATTAGATTCAACGTGTGTACCAACATGACTTCTCTTTTTTGGTAGCCTTGTGGCCATTTTATTTACCACATGTGATTCTTTCCTGTGACTTTATGCCAAAATCATATGCTTATGCCTCCACTGTTACATTATATAGAGCAACTGTAGGAAAGAATTGATTCTGACCATGACATGGTGAGCTTTTGATAGCAAAATTTAGAATACTTAAGTTATGTTTATCGTGCCACAGATTAATTACAATGACCACCTGTAAGGTGAAGAGATTCCCCATTGATTGATATATCTCTTTTTGGCAGATAAGTATAAAATTATTGGTAGAAAAAGCTCACAGAAAAATGAGTACTAACCCTTGAACCAGGTGGGACAGCATTTGCCTCCTGCCTTACTCGTGAAAAAATTTCTCCATTAATAAATTTGTTTGGAAAAACACCTACAAGTGAAGGTAAACCAACATCACGTGTATCTGGTCTGTGTAATATTGCTACAGACAATGCATATACAAAGAGGTAAGGATTGAGCCTCTCCCTGCAGAAAATAGAGGTAGAAAGGAAGTCTTCACTGTCAGGAATACCTGAAACACAAAATAAAGAACAAAACAGCAACTTACGGTGATTGGTTAAATTGTATATAATTTACTTGTAGAAGAACATGGCAGATGGAGAATTCACCACAATATAAGGTTTTAAATATTATAATTCTATGTACAGGGAGTGAACAATGACTAAAATGGCACTCCCTAGCTACTTTACAATAAACAGTAAGGATTACTCTAGAAAGGGAGGAAGCAAACCACTTTATAACTGCTGCAAACTGTGCAATTGATGTGCATCATGTTTTGTGACAGGTGCACAGTGAAGTCAATGTCAACAATCTGTTATGAGGTTCTTGAAAAAACAATTGAAAGCATCACATGGTCCCAAGCCTACAAGTTCCAACTGCCAATTTATCTTGGAAAGCATATTTCTGGAGATGTTTAGTCCTTCCTCAGTTACAGTTCTTTTGTTGACAGTATAGTCAGAATACCGCATAGGCCTACTAGATTTTTTATGAAGATATCTTTGACAGTTTAGGTGTATAACTAATGCATCATGATCTGCTATTGGTATATCAACCACTCTTGTTTTGAAGTACCAGGTGTTAAAGTTGGTGATCATATTGTCCAAACAGGACTTTCCTCTTGTTAGTTCATAATTAGCCACATACAATCTGTAGCTACTTACGAAGTGGTTGAATGTGTTCTCCTTACTGCTGCCTTCTCCAAAATGGACATTTAAATCCAAACAGAACATAATTTTTTAATTCACATGCATAAGGTAGTACAGACCGCTGTCCATGTTTGTGAGAAAATTGGACTCATTTTGTTCAAAATACTGATCATTAAATAATAATATTATCCTGGACTGGAACAGCTGAACCATCTCCTACATCAGGACTTTGATTATCTGTCAACATACCCTGAAATGAGACATTCTACCCAAGATCTCCCCCCCCCCCCCCAAAGTGGTGTTCTGTCGTCCAACCAACCTCCACAACATTCTAGTCCAGCCCTATGCCACTCCTAATCCCAACCCCTTACCACAGGGATCATATCCCTGTGAAGGACCCCGATGCAAAACCTGCCCAATCCACCCACCCAGCACTTCCTATTCCAGTCCCGTCACAGGCTTGTCCTACCCCATCAGAGACCAGACCACCTGTGAAAGCAGCCACGTAATATACCAACTCTGCTCTGCATTCTAGATTGGAATGACAACTAACCAGCTCTCCATCAGGATCAATGGCCACCGTCAATCTATGGCCAATAGCAATGTAGACTATCCTGTGGCGCAGCATGCTGTGGAGCACAACACCTTGGACTTTAACAGCTGCTTCACCACCCGAGCCATCTGGATCCTCCCCTCCTCCACCAGCGTTTCTGAACTGCGGAGATGGGAGTTATCCCTAAAGCACATCCTACGGTCCCGCAACCATCCTGGCCTCAACCTCAGATAACCTAACATCCTACATTCCATGCCCCACAGTCCCCTCTTCCCCCTCACATCCTACATTTCCTTCCGATTCATGCCCCTTTCCACACTGTGTGCTTCCTGTTTTTATTTTTATTTATTTATTTATAAATATATACATTTTTTTAAATATATACATACACCCCCCTTTTTCATACTGCATCTCATTTACCGCCTGACATCATCTCTGCCTGCTGTATCCCCACTTCTCCCTCTCCTCCATTCCTCCCCCCCCCCCCCCCCAATCCCTTCCGCGTGCCATGAAATCAGACTATGTTGGGCATATTTTCAATATTTAAATTCTTGTGGTAGCCAGTATCCACCAATTATTATGCCTTTTAGCATGATTTTTAGCTATTCATTAAACACTTTGTTGTAACTCCTCACTTTCATGTTCAGTTTAGAACATCCTGACGTGTTGCTGGAACTGTGTAATTCTACTAATAAGGTATTAGTTATTCATTTAGCATGATTTGTAGGTATCCATTCAACATTTTGTTATACCTCCTCATTTTCATGTTCAGTTTAGAACATCCTGATCTGTTGCTGGAACTGTGTAATTCTGCTAGTAAGGCATTGGTACTTTCTGAAACAATAACTGATCAACCGACAGCCACTCTTGTATAAACAATTTTCTATACTATGGAGTTGCACTTTCATAAAAGAATACTTCCTCCAATCAGAATGAACTGTGTCTCTCTCTGTTGCAGCATGAGTCATCCATACTACAGAGCCCTCAATAATTAGTAAATATTGGTTAGTGGTTGTATATGATTAACCCAATATTATTTTGTGCTTACATAAGTGTAAACTGGTTAGTGGTTGTATATGATTAACCCAATATTATTTTGTGCTGACATAAGTGTAAACTACTTATATAGTTTGTGTTATAATGTTATTATAGAGCAATTAATGGCCATAAAGTGTGCAGCCACATTTCAGTTTATTCCATGGATGTTAGTAGTTGCATTGGAAATATTTATTTTACTGAATTCATTTTTATTGGTCCAATTGATTCATTACATACTTGGAGTACATTGAATATAGGACAAGTCAAAATTTGGAAAGATCAGAGAGAGAGAGAGAGAGAGGGAGATAACAATGATAAGTTACATGTAACAACCAAAATTATATACTCATTATTTACAATGCTATTTCCATAATAAAAAAATATAGGTCTTCACTCTCATTTACAATGCTATTTTTTATAGTTCAAAAATTCTTTTATAGAGTAAACACACTTTTCCACCAGGAATGACTCAAGTTTATGTTTAAATATATTTGTATGCCACTGTAATTTTAAGTCATGAGGTAGGCTGTTGTATAGCTGAACTGTTATGTTTGATAGAATGCTGTTCTACAGTGAGACATGCAGATATCGTTTATGTTTCTGGTGTTGTAGGTGTGAATATGGTTATTTTGAAGCAGATATCCAGTTTGATTTAAGAGGTAATCATTTGCAAACAGGATGGACTCGTATATATAAAGGCTTGGTAAACTCATTATTTTAACTTGATGAAATGTGGTCTACATGCTTCCAGTTTTTTTAGGTTTCAGATAGCCCTGATTGCTCTTTTCTGCACCCTAAAGATTTTTATGCTGGTGGGTGAATTTCCCCAGAAGATTAGCCCACGTCGGAGTAGTGCATGGAGTATACATAATATGCCTGAATAACTGTCAATTTGCTCACACTTTTTCTTAACACACGAAGAGCATAAGAAGCTTTTGTGAGCTTTTTCTCAATTTCTTTCACATGAAAGTCCCATTTTAAGTAATCTTGAACCCATATCCCTAGAACTGATTTGTACATTTAAAACAACATACATGGTATGGAGTCCAGTTGACATTCAGTTATATACTGCTCCCCCATTAATGTGAATTATTATGTTGCCCTTACATTAATTTTAATTCTTGAGATGCTGAATGTATTAATGTCAACTTGCAGGCTCCTAGATATATTCTACTAGTTCCGTATTCACATACTCTAGCTATAGACTTATATGGCTGCATACATGTATCTTATCATTATGATACCAGTGCCTATAGTAGAAATTAGTCCCTTTTTTATCAATCAAGTTCTGGAAATAGATTTAACCAATTGATAAAACACTTCAAATATATAGCCTTTAGATGACATCGTACCACATTCAGATTTTTCAAGACGAAAGAAATATCAACGCCTTAAGTTTTGCTTTTGTTATTCCTAGCAGCAATATGATGATATCACTGCTATCACAAAATAAACAAAACTAATTATTGTAAACTTTCACTTTCCCTCTACTAAGAGTCAAATTGTCATTAACACAGGCCCTGTAAGATGCTGATGATGATTATGATATTCCCCGATCACTATGTTCATACTAGTTGCACAATACTTACCCTCACACACCTACAAGTACAAGTCTGGAGGTTGTTCTGTTCTATCTGCTACCTCCTTCATGCCAATAAAGCTCAGATGTTGCTCATTGCAAGGCCAGTCATTTAAATGTTATTGTTAGTGTAACAATGAAAAATCCAATTGCAATGTCAGTAATAGAGGATAGATAATAACTCACTGTGAATATACTTGTTGAGCCTGTTGATAGGCATGTAAAATAAACAATCACATACACACAACTTAAATTTTCCGCCATGGTCTTCGTCAGGAAAAGAAACAGATAGGCCCTACAAAGCAATGAGGTGAAGAATGCTGTACCATTGGTGCTGATGCTGTGAAGTCAGCACTGATGTTGCAGTAGGGCCCAGGTGAAGCGTAAGTTTTTATATAGCAGAACCATAAGCTGCTATCTATATGGCATGTAACAGATCAGTCTTTAAGAGATGGAAGATTATCAAACATCCTGCCCCTGTATAGGTTACTGTATTCCTCTTTCCTAAATAAAGCAATTCATTGCCAATTATGACTTTAATTTATCATCCTGACATTCATCACCTATCCAGTAGCCAACAGTCCTGGCTTAGCCATTCTGTACAATTGGTCACTGCTTCAGATGACATTGTAATTCTGTCAGAGACAGCAAAGGACCTGGAGGAGCAGTTGAACAGAATGGGCATGTGTTGAAAGGTGTGTATAAGAAGAACATTAACAAGAGAAAAACAAATGTAATAGAGTGCAGCCTAAGAAAATCAGGTGACGCTGAAGATATTAGATTAGGGAATGAAATTATAAAGATGGTAGACATGTTTTGTTACTTGAGCAATATAATAACTTATGATGGTCGCAGTACAGAGGATATAAAATGCAAGATGGCAATGGGAAGAAAAGTTTTTTTGAAAAAGAGAAATTTGTTAACATTGAATATGAATTTAAGCATAAGGAAGTCCTTTCTGAAGACATTTGTGTGAAGTGTTGGCTTGTATGGGAGTGAAACTTGAACGATAAACAGTGTGAACAGAAAGTGGATAGAGACTTTTGAAATATGGTGCTACAGAAGAATGCTGAAGATTAGGTGGGTGGATCATGTGACTACTGAGGAGGTACTGAACAGAATTGGGAAGAAAAGAAATTTCTGGCATATCTCGACTAAAAGAAGGGATCAATTGGTAGGACACATTCTTAGGCATCGAGGAATTGTGAATTTAGTCTTGGAGGGAAGTGTGTGGGGTAAAAATCCCAGAGGAAGACAAAGATATGAATACAGTAAGCAGATTCAAATAGATGTAGGTTGCCATTATTAGGAGGTGATGAAGAGGCTTGCTCAGAATAGAGTAGGGTGGAGAGCTGCATCAAACCAAACTCTGAACTTATGACCACAACAACATCAGTCTGTTCTAAATCACCAGTAATTCACTTCATTTTGCACTTTTCTGTACTGAATTTGAACATGCTGTTTATTAGTTTACTATCTGGGCAGGTATCTGCACATATGATTTAAATACAGAATTTTGATTTTAAATCTTCGACTAAACAAATGTGGTACATTTCATTATTGTCCTATGTTTGTGGTCTTTTCTAAACATACCTTCCTCTTTTATGAGTTTGGAACTTTTGGCAGACTCTATAGTGCTAACTTTCCTTTACCCCATCCCATGTTCTACATTTCATTTAACTTACTTTTCCTTTCCTATAGTAAGATTCCAATTAACTAGGACAGTAAAAATTTTCATCTCCCTTTAAATATGTGTATTCAGTTCCCTATTTCCTTGCACTTTCTCTCTATTAGCCATTGATGTACGTATGTAATTTTCTGCACTGCTAGTTAATTGTGGCTACATTGCAGTCTCCAGAAGAATAATTCAATCCACGTATTGCTCACAGTACATCACACTGTCACTATACCTACTTATCTATTTTAATGATGCAAACATCTGTTACACAATCAGTATGCTATTGATACTACAAAGTATGCTATTGATACTACAACATACTCATCCAACCAGAAATCAATGTCTGTTTTGTTGTTCACTGTGTTAATACCTTGCAAGTATAACTTTAGTTAAGTTGTCTCTCTTTCAAAACTCACCTATTTTCTTGCAATATTCAACGTTCCAACTTTTAAGGTTCTGTTTCATACAAAAGTAGCCTTAGCCTTCTCCTGGCATACTGGCATCGAGACTCTGCACATAAATAAATGTGTATTCTCAGACAATTATTTTATATGTGTTGTGTGCCTCATTGCTCTTTTGTATTCAAGAACTTAATGACCCTCATTACTTACTCATGGGGTGAAACAACAGTTCATTAGGGGCAAAAAATATAAGACAGAATATAAGCTAAGAGTAGACCACAGCTGTAAGAGACTGATCATTTAGAATATCACTGTTTTTAGAAACAGTTACTTACTCATCAGAATTTCAACAAGTCGAGCAGCTATCCTACGATGTTTAGGAAAAAATAGAGAAAAATTCTCATCACGGCCCAACTCCAATGGAATTGTTAAATCAGGTGGGGTAATTTGCTTAACTTCAATCTGTTGAACAGCACCTTCAACACCAATTCTGTCAACTATATTTATTTTCTGGAGACGGTCATTCTGAAAGCAGATAAAAACTTCATGTTATAAAAGAGAATTGGAGATATAGAAATAGAGGTAACAGTTTCATAAGAAAGAACCAGTAACCAATACCTTTACATGTACTGAGAACATGTTTTAATCATAATTAGGCTGGTTAGATACTAAATTGTACAGTTTCTGACATATTATGGTTGTTCAGTCTAGAACAGAAGCTTTAATAATTTGAGGGGAAATGGTAGATCTGAACAAGTTGACTAAGTTATAATGACATTAAAATTAAATTTAGGATTTCCCTTCATAGGAACAAAGAGCATTTCATTGTCCACTGTCTAGTTGTGCTGAGTGCTTTCAGACACATAAGTGTGAAGCATACATTTCAGTCTGATTTTCCCAATTCAGAGATTCTAACTGTATTTTGAGATCTAGAATGAGAAAAATTGAAAAGCAAAGGCATGCCAGTATCTGAAGTGGGGTTTGAAGGGGGAGATTTGTAGGGAATCTTGTGGCAACTGATATTTGTTGTATGAAGGGGAAGAGGTTTATAAAATGAGGCATAACATTTTTAAATAAAGAAAATGCAAATATCACCTAAAGGTGATTGGTGTTGGTACAGTGCAAGATGTGATACAAATTAGATTTTTATAGCTTTCAAGCATTTAGCTCTTCTATTCACTCAGTAGACCTCACTTCTTTCTCTGCCACATTAAGATTGAATAACAGTTAGTGCATAATTTATTATTCTAGGAATTTATTTATGAATATTATTGATTTGCAAATGACAGTGGCAAGTACTGAAGGAAAAATGTTCTATACCGTTGAATAGGCTTTATTTGAATTTCTGAGAGAATACATTACTTGAAAAGTCAACCAGAATAGCTTCCTCCTATGTATATCTTGTGAAAAGACCATAAAGACAAAATTAAAGAAGTTAACAGTCCACACAGAGCCATACCAGCAATCTTTTTCCTGCAACACATATATGATTGGAATAGGGAAAGGTACACAAAGTACCATCCTCCCCACACCCTGAGGTGTCTTGCAGACTGTGGATGTAGGTGTTGTTTTCAAACTGTCAATGATTACTGACATCAAATTTCACAAGTAAGAAGTTAGTATGTACAACTAGTTAAAGAGCTGACAACATGAGCTTTTAGAGTGGACACCCTATAACCTCTTTACTGCTCATTTCTATGCATCAAAAATAATTCCCTCATTGTTGAGGTACCACAGAAAAATGTACAATAAGAAATTAATAAAGCAAAATATTAAATTTAAAACAACTTTTGATACCCATCTCCATAATTTGATATTGTCCTTAATACATCATCTGCAGGGCCTACAAGTTGAACATCTTTTCAGCATGTTATCAAGGCACCTAATAATTCAAAATATTCTATTTCTTTTATTAATTTACTCTCATTTAATAAGGATAGTTGCAACTCACCACAAAGATATATGATGAGCTGCAACAGGCACGAAAAAAGATGTATACATACAACACTTTCGCTATCAGCCATTAGCCTTCTTCAGAAAAGAGAGCATTCATGCAATCACATAGGCACAGTCACACAACTGTCATTTCCAGCTGCCACACTCTGCATCATGCTCAGCAGTAAGGGGATAGGTGGAGAGGGAAGATATGATGGTGGGGGGGGGGGGGGGGGGGGGGGAGGGCAGGAAGATTGTGTGGTGATGGTGTGCATGGATACAGCATGGACTTACAGAGCATGTATTATTAAATGGGTGGACTGAGATGTAGCTTAGAAATGGAGTGGGATGGAAGGGTAGGGAATAGAAGCAAAAATAACACACACACACAAGAAATTGGACAGGTCTTGCAGCAGGGTCTTCCACAGGTATATGATCTTTGTTGCAGGGCCTGAAGTTAGGGTTGGCACAGGGATGGACTAGGATGTTATGGAGGTTGGCAGGGTGACAGAACACCACTTTAGGAGGGATGGGGAGGTTCTTGGGTGGGAATTCCACTCCAAGGTTACTACTGGGTCACAAGGAGAGAACTCTTTTTGTGGCTGGTTACTGGTGGTAGAGGGTGAATTTGGGGTGTGTGGGGATATGGCATGGAAGATCTGTTTACAGACTAGGTCTGTGGGGTCATTTCTGTCTGTGAAGGACTTTGTGAGACCTTCATCATATTGAGAAAGGGAGTTCTTGTCACTGGATATATGCTGTCCATGGGTGGCTAGGCTGTAAGGGAGGGATTTTTTTTAATTAATTAATTAATTAATTTTTTTTTTTTTTTTTTATGTGAAAGTGATGGCAATTCAAAGTTTGGTTGTTGGTAGGTTTAATGTGGTTGGAAATGTAGATGGAACCATCAGTGAGGTGGAGGTTGATATCCAGGAATGCAGAATGGTGGGTTGAGGAAGACCAGGTGAAGCAGGTGGTGGAGAGGAAGGTGCAGTTTTCAAGGAAGGAGGAATAAGGTGTCCTGGCCCTGAATCCAGATCATGAAAATATCATAAAAAACCTGAACCAGACCAGAGGTTTGGAGTTTTGGGATGCTAAGAAGGTTTGCTCCAGATGGCCCATACATTGGTTGGCATAGGAGGATGCCATGTAGGTGTCCATAATGGTGCCATGGATTTGATTGTAAGCTTTCGCCTTAAAGAAAAAGTAGTTGATTGTTAGTATAAAATTGGTGAGTGTTATGAAGAATATGGTATCGGGCATGATTTGAGAGGAACTTGGGAGAGGTTGTGTTTGAGAGTGGGAAGGCCATGTGTATGTGGGACATTGGTGTATAAGGAGGTGGCATCCACTGTGCAAAGTAAGGATTGATGAGGTAAAGGTGTGGGGATGGTGGAAAGACAGTGAAGGAAGTAGTTGGTATCATTGATATGGGAGGATACATTTTGGACAATTTGTTGAAGTTGTCTGACAAAGAGGTCTGAAATTCTTTTGGTAGGAACACAGTAAGCAGCCACAATCGAGCATCCAATATTATTTAATTAAGGATTTTGGGCATCATGTAGAAGGTGTGTGTGTGTGTGTGTGTGTGTGTGTGTGTGTGCAAGGTGTTATTGTGGTGAGAAGGGAGATGGATTCAGGAGAGAACTTCTGAGAGGGGCCATATGATACCCAACATCACACCTTGTAACATTGCTGTCCCCCCCTCCCCTCCTTGCTTCTTCTATCCTCTCACCACAGAGAGTTATTCGGAGTGCAGCAGCTGAAGAAGACGATTTTGTGTCTTTGAAGTATACCTATGTGATTGTCTGAATGTTCTATTTTCTGAAGAAGGTGATAGCCGACAGCTAAAGTGTTGTATGTGTGTGTCTTTTTTATGTGCCTTTCACAGCTTGTTGTGTGTCTTTCTGCTGAGTTGTAAACTATCCTTGTTATATTCTTAAATTCCAACCTGGACTTTCCATTATTAGATTTTACTCTCATTTATTTTTATAATGGTGTGGTCAGGCCTGGTGACTAATGAATTTTAAGTGATATGACTTAAATTTAGTGTCAGCAAATTAACAGAGTACATATTATTGATTTGCAATGTGACCAGACAGGTGAAAGGAACAAATGGCACAGTATTAATTCAGATGTCACCTGTGGAAGTCTGACATTTTGTTGTTAAATTCAGAGCACTAGCTCTGATGGACAAAGATGTGGAAGGAATGAGTGGCGTTAAGAAATCATCTCAGAAACTGCTTGGAGTGACTAAAATGGAAAAATAATTGAAAATCCAAGTCAAAATTGTGAGGTGAGGAGCCAAAATACAAGCAGCTCAAATGTTAAGTTTAAGGGACTTAACTGAGGGGTCATCAGTCCCTAAACTTATGAACTACCTTATACTAAAGACGATACAAACATCCTTGCCCGAGGGGGGATTAAACCCCCCCCCCCCACCCCCCACCAATGCAGAGCAGCCTCCCGCATTGGGGCATAGCGCCTCACTGCACTTGGCCACTCCACCGCAGCTCTGCTTAGCCGGCGTATGGTATTCTGAATAAAGATGTATCCATTACAAGCATAGTTTTCAGCCTGATACACAATGTGTGATTTGCTGTGCTTGTTGTATGTATGTCTCGAGTCTTATCACAAACCCTGTCATCAATTCCAACAAATTTTGACATACTAATGGCAAAGCAAACAAGTTATGGTTACACTTGTGGATGGGTACAACTGGAGGCAGGTTAAGATAGATAAAATAGGGGATGGAGAGAGAGAGAGGCAGGAGGGCTTTGGTAGTGAGTCAGGGGCAGGAGGATGGACCAAGGATGGGCAGATAGAAGTAGTAGATGGGAAGGACAGATATGGGGGGGAGCATCAGCCAAAGACAGGGAGGGGGGAGGATGATGATGTGTACTAAATGGGTCGAATGTGTATACAATGAACCCACAGGGAGAAGTTTGGTACACATAGTATATGTATGGATGTATGTCAAGGAACTCCTGGCTCTCCTCCAATCCCTACATGTATTTATACTAAATAGAGGCGAAATGAAGAAGATAGGTACAGAGGATGGCTACATTAATGTAATAAAGACAAAGTACAGAGGACATAGCTGTAGAAATAGACACTACTGAGAAATTCTGAATACTTCGAAATGACAAAAGGTCTTTATCCAGGAAGTATTCTCTGTCTGCACTTTCCAATGTGGTGGTGAAGGCAATGAATAGCACAGTCAAAGGTATGGTAAAAGAAAAAGTAAGAAAGATGATTTTTGCAGATGATATAGTAATATGGGGCGATAAAGAGGTAGATGTGCAGTTATGATGCATTGAAGGAAATCATGGAAAGATAGGGGTTAAAAATAAATAAAGATAACAGTGAAGTAATTGTATTTGGAAGATAGAAAGGGAATAATATTCTGAATGAAGAACCCCTCAAAGTGGTAGACAGTTTCACTTTTTTAAGGAGTTAAATATCTAGCAATGGAAGGATAACAAATGAAATTTTATTAAACAATAAAACATTTTGAATAAGTTCAAGTGAAATCAAAACTGATTATTACAGTTATTACTTTCTTATTATCGAATATGGAGGGGAAGTAGGGACAATGACAGAAAGGAACTGGAGCAGACTGCAAGCAGGAAACTGAAATTTCTCAGAGCGTGTAAAGAAAAAACAAGAATGGATGGAGTAAATGTTTATATAGGGAAGGACCTTAAACAGGAAAGTATGAGAGAGGAAATGCAATAAAAAAAAAAAAAAAAAAAAAAAAAAAAAGAGAGAGAGAGAGAGACTAAGATGACGTGAGAATTTAAGAGGATGTGTGAGCAGAGACTATCCAGAATTATAGAAGAACTAAAGATGGATGGAGAAAGATCTAGAAGGAACCGAAGGACATAGTGGAAAATAGGAGACATAACATATGTGTAAAGAAGAGGTGTGAGCTGGCAACAAATGGAAGAAGAAAAGTGGCAGTAGTGCCAGAAGGAGAGAATTCATCAGCATCCAGATCCAGCAGGAGAGGGAACAGTATACAGATACATACATACATTGTATTTGTACTCCATGTCCCATAAGAAACAATAGTTTAGACTTTACAAATTCCTGTCTCTAATGACTGTGGAGAAATGGGTAAAACCATTTAGATGTTGTGATATATCCTGGCTTACACAACAGCTATGTTGTGTGACTACAGTATCAGCATAATATATAAAACTGTTTTGCAGGATAGCCTTTAACATCAGTGGTAAGAAATGGCTTTCAAGCCCATGACATGTATATTGCATGCCAGGTTTTACCAACCTGTTTTACAAGAGCTAATTGTGTGGGGTAGCAGAGCTGAGCAGTGAGAGAGAGGAGCGTGATATTGATAAATGGAGCAGGGAGGATGGTGGCAGGATTAGGTGAACAGAGAAAGGGGGAGGAGAAGAAGAGCAGACACAGAGGGGGTGCATGCAATGGATAGAGAAAGTGGGGAGTAGGTGTTGGACAGAGAGAGAGGTGAAGGATGATATAGTAATAGACAGAGATTTTGAGGAAGAGGTGAGGGACAGAGAGAGACAGTGGAGAGGCACGTTCTGACGGTAGTTTGTGTATGACTTTCAGAAGCTAAACATACCGGTGGGTGTGGTAAATTACATAGGGAAGAATGGTAAGAAAAGGGGCATGTGCAGAGGAGGAGGAGATGGGAGTAGAGAGAGGGGAAGATTGAGGCAGAAATTCGGAGTGGGGAGGAGATAGATCAAGTAAGTTCTTTTTAGATTATCCATTACGGATGTTTCAGAACCCGTGACTTGTTTTCAATATTATTTAAGAAAACTGCTCCAGTCACTTTTACTTGAAATGATATTTATTCCATGAACCGGTTTTCAGATCTTTTCAG
Organism: Locusta migratoria; assembly: GCA_026315105.1. Taxonomy (NCBI): domain Eukaryota; kingdom Metazoa; phylum Arthropoda; class Insecta; order Orthoptera; family Acrididae; genus Locusta; species Locusta migratoria. Next base: position 374,283,307 of record CM048745.1, read on the forward strand.
GTTCATCATCAGATGGATCATGTTACAATAACATTTTAAGCGTCATGTTGGATGCTGGCTTGCAACTGTATGGCCAGATTTTTGTGGTTAATTTCCATTTCTTGCGTCTTCTTTTGTTTAAGTCACAGTAAAACATCACTTTTTCTGTTGGGTTCTAACTGTACTATAAACAACACTTTACCAGTGTCCAGCATGTGCTTTTACAGCTGCTGTTATTTACATAAAATACTATCTGATACATCATGCATGAGGAACACTTGGGGAACAAGAAGCCATTGCAGCTGTGGCGCCGTCTTCATCTTCTTGTCAATGAGAATGACATGCCGGATTCCAACCTCATGGCTGTGCGGTCGAGCAAACTCCCACTAGCAGTCCAGACTGCCCTCACTTATAACATTTTGCAGACTCCAAGCAAGTGTATATGTATCACTGACAGCTTTTACGACACCTACCTATGAGATACACGAAAGTGGCAAACTTCATCCAAGATGCAATCTTGCCAGCACGCCGGGCATCCACCTCCGCCGACATGCAGACCAGGTTCCAACTTCGCTGTCTCTGCCACACCCTGCTGCACTATCTGCAAGCAGCTTCTCTGACATCGAGGATGGCCCACTGTCACTCATTCTCTTTCTGCAAGATCCATATTATCCCTACTGCTATTTCCACAAGAAGTTAGGTGATGCAGCGAGGAAGTGCCATTCGCTGCGTCACCACCCAAAAGCTAAGTGCAGGATGGTTTAGATGCCGCCTCCTGCTTATACACTCACGGGTAACTACATCTATTGCATTCCATTAGTGACTTTTTATCATCATGTAGTTGTTTGTACATACGTGACTGTGCTTCAAATGTTCATTTCTTGATTGACACTGATGCTGATATATCACTACTGCCGCCTTAGATGGCTACCGACAATCTCTGCCCTTACAGTATTATACTCCATACTGTCAATGCCACTCAGCTGCCATGTACAGGTTCAATATCTTTTACTGTTTGCTTGTCGATGAAGTGTAAACTTTCATGGAACTTTTCAGTAGCAGATACGCCGGAGCCCATCCTAGGCTCTTCATAGACGTTCTACACATGTTTTGCAAGGTTTGGTGTTTCAGCACCACACAAACACTCACTTTTCTCGTGCTCTGTTGAGCTCTTCTTGTTCATGAGTGTTTCCAAACTATTGAAAAGTTTGATGCTCTGTTTTCAAAGTTATGTTACGAACATTAACAAGTGATCAAACTTTGTCGCGAGAAAGAAAACACTGTTTGCAAATAGTTTGATACTGTTAAACAATCCAAGTTGCTCTTGTTGAAATGGTCGAGTGAATATGATGAATGTGTGTTCCGTCTGCGCCATGAGAATGAGGACTTAGCCTGCTGCCTCGCAGTCACGAAATCTCAGCTGCCATCTGCTTGGCATCCACATTTGTCTCTGCAGTCTAGTTGAAAGGACATTCACTCAATGGTTAGTATGAGTATTGGTTAATAAGTGCCATCGCACCCAAGTGCTTTGTAAATAGTGTTTGTGACAGTGCTCGTCCTTGCCACTTGTATGCAGATGTTTGTAAACAGACCTGTGTTTTGATTCCAATACCTTGTGTGAACGGTCAACATGGGTGGTGTCCCAGTCTGGTGGCCTCATTGAATACTGCATGGTCCACATGTGGCCCATATTCGTCACTTGTTTCTGCTTCATCAGTCAAGCAGTCTGCTTCTGTGAAGTGCACTTCCATCAGCTGGTGGCCACCTCAGAAACTCTCACATGGTGTCATCTTGGCTCAGAGTGCCTGTGGCACACCCAGGTAAACACGTGGCTGGAACTGTAACTTCCCCAGCACCTCAGCTCGCTTCATTGGCTACGAGTACAGCCGAACCACAGCCTCTCCTTGCACACTCTACATGATGTGGCCTGGACCACGCCCTTCCCTCAGCTACTGCCCAGCCCGTCACAACAAACACTTCCTGCAAGTATAAGCATAACCTTCCTGCTATTTCTTGTAGTGTCTCAGTAGTTACAAACGGCATGGTACACAAAATGTGTCTTGTGGATGGTCCTCCCATCACTACCATGCTGCACCATCTCAGTCCTCTCCCATTCATTTAGTGCCCCAGCAAGATGGTTCTTGGCATACGTATGGAGATAACCACTGGCTTAACACTCACACTATAATTTACAATTATCCAATTATGAACACTGCTGTGTTTACACTGACTCTGACAGAGTGAAAGTGTCCTTGGTTGTGGACTGCAAGCATGCTTACCACCAAATCCCTATGGCTCCTGAAGACTTTGAAAAGACTGCTAACAATATTCCCATATGTTTATTTCACTACCAATTCATGCCTTTAATCCCTTAAAGACCTGCTCACTCGAACTGTCACCATTTCTCACCCACATCCAGATGCTGAACTGTTCATAACTACCAATGCGAGTGGCACTGCCATCGGCACAGTCTTCAGCCAATTCTCCGACAGTGTCACTTCTCCTTTGCAATTTTTATTAAAGATACTCAATAAAACTCAGAGAAAGTACTCAACTTTTGATTGAGATCTCCAGGCTGTCTATGAGGCCACTTCTGATCTGCCATAGATGGCCATTCTTTCTACGTTCTCACAGACCATAAACCTCTTGCAGCTGCTATCTCTAACCCTCCAGCAGACCCTCCCCTGTGATGATTTTGCTATTTGGACTTCATTTCACAATTCACCACTGATATCCGCTACATCTAAGGCATGGACAATGTCATGTCCTGCCGCCATAAAAACTGACCAGGGACGCCAGTACAAGTCCTCCCTCTTTCCAAACCTTTGCAACCTCCTTGTCATCAAATGTCTTCACACAACTGCTTATCACCCCCAAGGTAATGGACTATTGGAGCACTGACACTGGACCCTTAAGGCAGCCTTAATGTGTCACGACACCCTGTGGTTCAAGGCACTGCCTTTAGTGCTCTTCAGCCTGTGTAGTACATACAAACCAGAGCGCAAAGGAACAGTAGCTGAGAGTCTCTCTATGGACAAACTCTGTTCCAAACTTCCACTCCCGTCCCCGACTAGTCACTCCCCTCCTGCTCCTCACGTCCCTTCCGCTCTCACAACATGTTCACACATATTCCTCTGAGATGACACCATCCACCACCCTCTTCAACCTCCATACTCGGGCTCGCACTGGGTCCTGAAGAGGGGAGACAATACCTTCATCACCTCCCTCAACAACTCTCCCACCACCATCTCCATCAAGGCCAATGAGAAAGATATGCCGCGGCGTGCACGTTGTGTCACATAAACAAGTTAGTCCTTAGCCAGTGTGATCGCTAGCTGAATGGTTGGTCACTGTGAAGCAATGGGCTGTGCCCCAGCAGCTGGCCAACCAACTAGTGATCACAATGGCTCAGGACTAACTTGCTTATGTGACATGATGTGTGTGCTGTATACTGTCTGTCTCGTTGGCCTCGATCTCCATTAACCATATCAAACCTGTCTTTGCTGAATCCACTTCTCCTCCTACTCCATCAGACTCTTCTCCCCCACCCTGCACCCCTCACTTGTCACTCTCTCTCCCCCTCCTATGACTACTCCTTCCCCCTTGCCCTCTTTGTCTTCACCCTCATCACTCTTTCATGGCTTCTCCCGTTCTCCTCTTCCTCATTTCCCGTACCTTGAGTTCATCATTCCTGTTCCCTGTCCGTTTGATGATGAGAGCATGCTCTGTCTCAAGTGCATAAAATGGCATGCAGAGTCAGGCTCCACCTCAGTACTGTTTCAGTGTTGTTGAGTAAGCTTCTCTCTGCAAGGACCTGGTTTTTGCGATACGCAAATATGATACAGTGCTCTAAGTCTATGTTTTATCTACTCTCTTTCCCACATGTTGTAATCATGATCACTGGTACTCAGAGTGCAACTCAATAAATGTGTTTGTAGTAGGTATGATGAATAGTTTTGTGTGTGGTCTAGGCTTATGCAACGTTGCTGCTTGTTGCCTTTATTCAAGGGTTTGCTCTTGTTGTCTTGTATTGTTCTCTTCTACATGAGTCTCATTTCTGTGTCAATTGGTGTTTCTACAGTTTGTGTTTGACCTCAGTTCCCAATGGCCTCTTTGAATCCAGCATTGCTACAATTGCTTCAGCGTTAGATGCTCTTTGCTCAAAATTTCTTATCTTGTTCTCACAAGGATTAGGCTGTGCTTCTGCTTTTCAAACTCACTCCTACCGCTCCCCCCCCCCCCCCCCCCCCCATTTCTTTTGGCCACACAGAGATAATATCAAAGCTGAATTAGACTGACTGATGGATACAGGCATGATTCACCCTGTTACATCCATGGGCCATGCTGATCATGGTCAAGAAGCCCACAGGTAAACTTCAATTATGCAAAGCCAGTATCAATGCTCAGTCGATCGTAGTAACCTTTCCTGCGACATGAAGAGTTACTTCCAAATTGTCTGACGGATAGTACTTTTCTAAGATTAACATGGCTGAAGCCTTGTGACCCTCTTTCATAAGGCAAGCTTTGGTTTATATAATTTATTTTGCCTTCCTTTCAGAGTTGCCAGTTTGGCAGCTAGATTTCAAAGTTTTTTGGAATATGTACATTAATTATCTTGATGCTATTGCTGTTTGTGGATGGACCACTGACAAACACTTGAACAATTTACGAACATTATTTTCTTCATTTCAAGTAGTGGGTTTAAAGTGTAGCCTTCAGAAGTAACTAGTTTGTCAACCATCTATAGAGTACTTTGGTTTCAAAGTTTTGGGTCACATTGTTGCTCCACTTAAGATCATGTTTGGGCTATTACAGCATTCCTGCACTCTACTTTGGTAAAAGAGCTACAGGTGTTCCTCAGGAATATTGCTTATTACCAGAAATTAATTCTGGGGGTGGCGACAATTTCCTGCCCTTTATATGACCTTTTGTGGGAAGGTGGTAAATATTAGTGGTCCCCTGCATGTAAAGCTGGATTTCTTTCCTTTAAAGATAATCTTGTTTCAGTTCTTAGCCTGGTAACATTTTATCCAGTCCAGCACCTGGTTCTGACCACTGATGCCTCTCATTTGGGTCTTGGTGCAGGGCTGGCTCAACACTCTGCCAATGGCTCAGAATGCCCCATCACCTTTGCCTACAAAACTCTCACTTTGGCCCAGTCCAAATACTCTCAGATTGTGAAAGAACTCCTAGCCATTGTCTATGCATTTAAACAGTTTTATGTGTTTCTTTACTGTAAAAAATTTCACGTGATAATGATCACAAACCATTTGTGTCTCTCTTTAATCCATTCTGCTGCCATGCCAGACAAAGCTGCTTACAAGGAACAGCATTGGGTTTTGTTTTTGTTATGGTTTCACTATGATATTCACATTCACCCTACTGCTCAGCATGCAAACACTGCTGGTCAGTTCTGAAACAGACTTTGAATAGGATGAACTTCTATATTTCCACGTAGACATGAAGCCACAACATATGTATTATCCATTGGCTATGACAATGGTGTCAGACACTTTTTTTGTGTCAGGTGATTCATTACACACAGCATGGGTAGCTAGATGCTCCCACTCATGGCTCCTTCAAAAATTATTAGGTTCTTCAATATGAACTTGCCACACAGGAGGTTGTTCGGCTGCTACAACCAACAAGTGCATCTCCTCTCATGGTGATTCCAAGTTCTCTCGTCTGCAAGGTCTTACATCTACTTCATGCTGACCATTGAGGGATTATTCAATCAAAAGCTTTGGCTAAGCACCATATGTTTTGGCTGCGAATGGACAGCAAATAACTGCATCTTGTGAACATGTGGGACATTTGTGCATCCCAACAGGCCACTCCTTGAACTTACCTTACCCCTTGGATCGTACCTGAACAGGCATGAGAATCCCCCCATGTGGACTATGTGGGACTTTACCTCAATTCACACTGACTTTTGGTTGTCAATGCATATTCTAAATTTCCATTTGTACCATTTGTACACTGTCATGATTGCTACATTGTCCAAAATATTCACTCTGGAAGGTCTGCTGCTTACTATCATTATTGATAAAGGCCTCAAATTTACATCTAAGGAATTCAAGGACTTTTGTACTCATGTGGCATTTGCCATGTCGTCTCCCCAACTTTCCATCCCCAATCCAACAGGGAAGTTGATAAGATGGTATGCACTTTCAAGAACCACATATGCAAATACATTCATTCTGTATGAATGCACAGTTTCGCGGTGAGTTATGCTGATAAAATTCTCTCAGGCTTCCAGCCACGTCAAGTGGTTTGATATCCACAAGCTTTTGGCCGAAATCTTCTCAACCATTGTCAAGTGGTGACTGTCTTATCATTGCTGCCGCCATCCTTATATACCTGCGTGGCCTCCTGTGACATCACTGGTGCTCAGCCGCATCGCAATATACAGCAATGGGTTTGGCCACATGCCTGCCATGTCCGCTTCTTCAACTGTGCGATGGCCGGATCCCAAGCTGTGCTCAGCTCCTTTGTCTCCTGTCCACACCTACACGGTGTCTTGTACACAACTTGTGTTCTAAGGCCTAGATCATCTTTCACAGGTTTCATCATGTGTCACAATTTTGTAGGAGGCCTGAAGACCATGTTGATCTCATGTCTTAAAGATCAGGTTAATCTTTCCCATTACCAAGCCAAAATATGGCAAAAATAAAGCTTCTTTGTCTCCTCTTGACGGTCTCCTGCTTGCATGTCTTTGGATGGAGGGCTTCTGTTATCTGGCGGTTGCTGTAACCATTTTTCTTAAATGATTTTCATAAGTGGCTCAGTTCCTTCTGCAGATGTTTATTGTCTGAGACTACTTTTGCTCTGTGCACAAGTGTCCTTAGAGCATTTCGTTTTTGCAATGGGGTGGATTTTGATTGGATTGACACAGCCACAATGGCACAACAAATGTCAGCTCACACGAAAACCACTGAAAGGCAGAAAGGGAAGTTCAGCCGGCTTTCTCAGCAACAGCATGGATCAGAAAGTGTAACAACAGAATGCACCATTATCAACATGATAGCAAGTAACACCAATGTGGGTGCCATGTTGGTTCTCAAGAAAGGACTCAACTTCACACCTTCACCTAGGACTATCCCTTTCACGGACATAATAAGTGGTGTGGAACAAGCAGTTTGTAAGATGCCTAACAAAACTGCGGAAGAAATTCGTCATGAAACAAGTCGCATTCTCTCAAAATCCAAGGAACCAAGACCAAACTTGACAAGGGAGGAATGTATTGGCCTTCAGAAACACTGGAATAATCCTCTTATAGTCTTGCCAGCCAAAAAGGGCAATCCAGCCGTCATTATGGAACATGCCAACTACGATGCAAAGATTCTGGAGATGCTCGAGGAAGAGACATACCAAAAATTACCAAAGGACCCAACATCAAAAATCCTGAGGAAGATGTCTGAGCTTCTCAAACAGTCTTCACTGGAATAAAGTTGCATTAAAAATCTCCTTCCACAGGCACCCCGACCACCTACCTTATATGCCCCCCCCCCCCTCCCCCCAAAGGTTCACAAAATGAACATCCGATCATGAGTACCATTGGCTCGCCAACTTACAGACTCGCAAAACATCTGGCCACCCTTCTTTCTCCACATGTCGATCAGTGTGAGCATCATGTCAAGAATACGACTGACTTCATCAGAAGAATAAAATCCTTGCGTCTTGGAGAGGAGGATATGGTCAGCCGTGATGTGGTGTCATTATTCACAAAAGTTCCCATCAAAGATTCCATAGACCTGCTGACCCAGTTATTTGATGACACTGTTGTCGATTTATTCAGACGTACTCTGATGTCATCATAAATTTTATATGGTGGAGAATACTTCAACCAGATTGACGGTGTAGCAATGGGAAGCCCATTAGCTCCTGTTATTGCCAATCTGTTTATGGAATACTTTGAGAACATTGCCATAGACATGGCTCCTGCAAAGCCTAGCTGTTTCTATAGTTATGACGAAGATACGTTCTTTGTCTGGCTGCATGGATGTGAAAAACTGGATGAATTCTTGAACCACATCAACAGCATCAATGACAAAATCAATTTCATGGTGCAGGTAGAGAGAGATGGTGCCCTGCCATTCCTTGGCGTACTTATTAGGCACAAAACAAATGGATGCCTTAGCCATAGTGTCTACAGGAAACCCACCCACACAGACCTGTATCTGCACGCTACAAGCCACCACCACCCATTGCAAAAACAATCTGCTCTAAGGACGCTGGTGCACAGAGCAAAAGTAGTCTCAGATAATGAACATCTGCAGAAGGAACTGAGTCACTTACGGAAATTGTTTAAGAAAAATGGCTATAGCAACTGCCAGATAACAGAAGCCCTCCTTACGAAGACATGCAAACAGAAAACCATCAAGGAAAAGACAAAGAAGCTTGCATTTTTGCCGTTTTGTGGCTCGATAATAGGAAAGATTAGCGGCTTTTTAAGAGACAAGAGATCAATATGGTCATCAGGCCTCCTACAAAATTGCGACAGATGATGAGACGTGTGAAAGATGATCTAGGCCTTAGAACGCCAGGTGTGTACAAGATACCATGAGAGTGTGGACAATTCTACATCGGACAGACAGTACGCAATATTGAACAGCGCTGTGTTGAACATGAAAGATGTTTCCACCTACATTATCCCGAGAAATCAGCAATTGCAGAGCATGCCCTAGAAAACAAACATCGCGTTGCATTCAAGGATACATCGGTCAGTACCAGAACAAATACTTTCTGGGATAGCAAAAAAGAGGCTATCAAAATATCTGAAAAATCTCTTAATAAAGACGGCGGCTTGCAGCTGAGCACAGCTTGGGACTCGGCCATTGGATGGTTGAAGAAGCGGGCGTGGCGGGCATGCAGCCAAAACATTGCCGTATATGGCGATACAGCTGAGCACCAGTGACATCACAGGAGGCCACACTGGTGTACAAGGACGGAGGCAACAGTGATAATACAGTCACAACTTGACAATGGGCGAAGAGATTTTGGCCGAAAGCTCGTGGATATCAAACCACTTGAAGCGGCTGGAAGCCTGAGATAATTTTAGCTACATTCATTCTGCCTCTGCTGACATCGCTCTGGATAGGTTCTTGGCCTCACCACTGGATAACAAGAGCCCAGCAGAGCTGCTTCATGGCTTCCAGATGCAATCAACACCCATCTGGCTTATGCACTGTCCACTGAGCTGCAAAGACATTGATTTCAGCTGGCCACAGTTGTCTGAGTATGGGCGTTTGGCAGATGTCTGAATTGGAAACCGTTTGACGATCCATAATAGTTTCAAAATTTTTAACTAATTTGTTTTGTAGTTGAAGAATGGAATATACTCCAGATCACCTTGTTACTATTATTGGTGTATATTTCAGGTTGAATGTGTATGAAATTTAGTATAACATTCCACTTAAGATCGGAATTGGCCCATGTTGTATTTTGTTTACTGTTACAGTTAATGTATTTCAAAGTTTATTAAGAAGAAATAGCTGTTGATGACAATATGTTTGCTGATTGTCAACTTGTAATTATATTAACAATTTTGTTATAATTAAGAGTAATTGCATCCACAAAATACTTGGAATGATTCGATTTAACATAAATGATTATATATAGGTATTACATGAAGTGTAATATGCTAAAACCCTGAGATTTGTGTGTCCCATGATGTGACATAATTATAATGAAAACTGTATTATATACAGGAACACTGGTAGAGTGAGCACTGTCTGTCTGTGTTGTTATAAAGTTTATATGCTGAAACTGACAGAACCAGTGAATAAGTGTGAGATGTATTTCATCAGTATTCATGAGCTACACTAGCAAGGAATATTTTAAGTTAGTCAAATGAGTGATGCGCCAATGCTGTGTGTGATTCCTGATGTCAATATTCAGTATGAAAACTATTCTGGGCTTTGTAATGGAGGTAATATCTCTGTGTGACTGCTTGAAAGGAAGTCAATTTAAAATTGTAATTTGGACCAAACAAGGAAGATAATTTTGATTTGTGTACTATTGGTGTTTAAATAAAAGCTGTTTGTCTTCTGAAGAACATTTATGAGTGTAGTATGGATAGAAGAACCTGGTAGTTTTATCTCGATTTTTTAACTTTTGACGTTATGTGAGTCTTTACAGTTCTATTTGTGCACAGTGTTCAGCTTACATGCTGAGTCATTTGAACCAGCAATGGTAACATCTGCTGCCACCTTTGCATCATATTCACATCCAAGGCAGAAGTGATGCACCACTTGGGTTACTTGCGCCTGAGGGTTCTAACTCAACCATTGAGCCTCTCGTCACCACCCCCTGCAGAGTATTTAAATTGGAATATCCAGTGCCATGCTCCCCTCAGAGCTACCCGGCTTATCTAGGTCTTTTGCAGGGTATTTTTGGTGTACTGGGGTGTGTCGACATCAGCCCCGCGAGAAGTGCATGTGGCATCACCCAGGACCTTGTCATCTCAACCTTCAGCTCTGCCAGTGGTGGAGGCAAGACTGGTTTCAGACATGTTGAACACTGCATCACAGTCAGCAGTTACAACCCTATGCCTTAGTTCTGCCACATCATCTATGTATGAGAGTGATAGTGATTTTATAAGTGTACTATATCCATACGCCATGTCTTCAAATCCAGCACTGGCTTTAAGTCAGCTGGCCGACACCATGCGCTCCACCAGCACTGACGAGAGCATGCTCCATTTCAAGTGCATAAAGTGTCGAGAAGTGCCATGCTTCACCTCAGTACTGTTTTCAAATTTGTCAAGTAAGCTCTCTGTGAGGACTTGGATTATGCAATACTAAAATGTGATATAGTGCTCTAAGTTTATGTTTCAGTGTCCCACATTTTGTAATCCTGATCACTTAAACTCAGAGTGCAACTCAATGTGTGTAGTAGAATACTGCACCTATAACAATAACTCTTTATGATTATGCGGCAGAGACATTGCACAATATTTTACTATGTATTCCAAGATATGTTAATGTTATTGAAATTATTAGTATTTGACTAAATGAACATTTATTTCAGTTATGTTATTTAGAAATCATGATTCAATTCATTACAGTTTAGATAGTTCTGTCAGTCAGTGCAGTACAGTGTTTGTTCTATCATTATGCTGTTTGGACAATAAATCACATATATTTAAAACTAGCATTTACCAGCAGCTATGCTCATTTTGATGTCCTTGCTTCCATGTCATAGACTATCAAAAGTACAATAATTTCAAAACTTTGTTTTTAAGGTAAGACCAGGGTCATCAGGATAAAAGAAAAGTTTCCATTTTTCTGGTTTAAATATAAATCATGCATAGACTGAAAGTAAATACTGACCTTCTTTATCATGATGAAAATAATTATTAAATACAAAAAGAATCTCTGTTTGTTACATCATGTCTAAACTGCTGACTGAAGAAGCTATATCCCTTTCAGACCTGACAAAAAAATTCAATCTTTACCCAAAATGTAGCAGACCTCTAGAGTCAGGTTAGAAAATTAAAAAAAAAAAAAAAAAAAAAATTCAAGATCATACTTTTTTCAAAAAGTGACCCGCACGATCGTGCTTTTATTGACATTTTTCAGCCACATTAATTTCAAAATTTTAACAATTGTGGAATCAAAACTAATATATATACAGCACATACACACACACACAAAACATGAACAAATACTTTTTTTTTTTTTTTTTTTTTTTTTTTTTTTTTTTTTGTATGAAATAAACGAAAACTGTCTTTTTCTTTCGACGTGCACAAATGTTGGTCACACTTTATGCACCGTCTCTTTGTCCTGCTGTTACAATGTTCAAACCTGCAGCATCTCGGCGATGATATGTCATCCACTGTGAGCCAATGGTTTCATAACCATCACAACGCTGGTCAACAACTAGTTTTGCATATGGGGTGTAAATTTTCAGTTTTTTCTTGGCACAGTTTTCATCATCATCAACATCTTGACTTTCTGTTAGACTTCTCTTCCTTTCTGGCATTGTTATCAGTGCTTGTCCAATGGCTATTCTGAACTTCAGTAAGTCCAAAACACATTTCCCCCCCTCCCCCCCTGCAGTGTTCTCTGTACTGCAGCCAACTATTGACAGTACTTAAATCAAGGAAGTGAAGAATTAATTTCAGCATCCATTTCCTTATTTTAAACCATGTTCTGTAACATTCAGTTTGTTGGTCACAAATGTCGACCCCTTCCATGTGCTGGCAGTAATGCCTTACAACAAATAAACAATCTATTTCGAGATTTTTATGCCCAAAATGAGTTTTTACGGCACTATATAGTAGGAGATTATAAGAAATTTAATATTTTGGGCATTTTTATACTGATTTAGTATCAACACTATCTGAATTGTAATATAATCCTTTGGAGTTGAATATGGTTTAGATGTAAACTGTTATTTCCAGAACAGAAGCCTCCTGCCTGTACAAGAAAGAGGCGATTTCTGCTGCTCTTCTTCATCTTCTTTATTTTCATTGTCATTATCACCGGTGTCACTATCATCAGAACACTCACTGTCCTCTAAAGTATTGCGCGACGAAGTACCTGGCTGAAAATCCTCATCATCGTCCTCAATTTCTCTTGGAACATCACTCAAATTTGAATCATCCAATAAAAGTTTTACTTCTTCTGTTAAACTGAAAGGAATAAATATTAGTGCGAAAATTTATGGTATTGCATGCTTGTAAAAACAGTGGGTAGAATTAATATTGGCACTAATTACGTCTGACTCACATGATCATGCTACTCAAAATAAAACGTGTCTAGCATACAACTGATGCTTTGTAAATTTGCTTAGGCACTCTAAATATGTAAAATGAAACATTCTGTGTCCAAAATATTGCAGCAGTGTCATAAAATAATTAAATATTACATTGCATGTACCTCATGTTTGCATTGTTCTGTCTTCTTGTGCAAGTGTATGATGATACGCTTCTCTTCGATGTGAATGCTACCGACCGCAACAACTAACAATCAGAAGCCAGGAACTTCTGCTATTGTAGCTGCTTAGTGCTAAACCCAAAAGTTGCATTGTTGAGTAGTAGCATTATTGAAACCAAACTCGCACGTCATGCAGGTCAGGTCATAAAGGGGTATGTTATACAATGTGTAAATTATGCAGGCCTAAAATGTCATCGAAATCGGTTCAGTGGTTTGAAGATGTTGACATCTTGTGTAAGTATTGTATTCATTATATTGAATCATATTATGTACAACAATTAAAATTAGTTTACTAAATGTGATAAATTTAAAATGTGAAAGAATAAATAGCTTTTACAAGGAGTCTTCAACCATCTCAATAGCTATAAGAGAAACTTGGATGCTCAGTTATTCCATATTTTGAGTTATATACTTAAACTCAACAAATATCTGGAATTACACACTTTCAAATCTAGCCTATGTTCTTTTTCAGCATTTAATATATAGCCGTTCTTGATTTCACCAAAATCTATTAAGCAGCTTAGTTGTGAAAGTGTAAAAGACAGAGCTTCTTTAGCATTTATAACATTAGGTTCAACATTTGCAGTTACAGACAACACTGTGACAACAGTGCACCCTCCTACAGGTGAGTATTACTCATATTATGAATAACTTTATAGCAATGTCAGACTTAAATCATTAATTATTGCATAAGTAACTATTATAAAATGGAACTCGAACCATTTTACTGGATAGCCCAATTGGTTAAGGTGACCACTGGCTCAAAAATTCGGGTCCAAATCCTGTTCCTGAACAAATTTTCTATTTTGCCATTGAATTTATTTCAGTGCCATGTAACAGTTAAGATGATTGAATACATTGAATTTGTCTTTTTAATTTTTTCGGTTTCTGACAAAATTGCACTCAATAATTTTATTTATTGTGAATAATTTTGGACTATATTGTCCTCCAAAAATACAGGTGGAACTGTATGTTAGAAGTCACAGTGAAGGCCAGGGTTCAAAAATGGACAATTTGGTCTGAAACTAAGCACCACATACAAAATTATTGAACACAAATATGACATAAACCCAAAAAAAATTTAAAAACTTGAAAATGCAAGGCTATTTCATATAGGCTGTCTCAAATGGAAACATAATAACATTACTCTACTTAAGATATGCATAATTCAAATATTACATATCAGAAATGTTACATGATATTGCTTTTGAATTATGCTAAGGAAATTTGGAACATAGGATTCCAATTTTCGTTCTTAAGACACATGGGAGACTACACATTTGTCCTACAAAGTACCCACTCATTAAATCATTGTGTGGTAATATCCTCTTAGCCTGACACAGCACTGTGTCAACCTTTAATGTGTACTTTGCTGTTAAGACACCAAACCAATAGTCACTTGTGTATTATTTATACATCTCGCTCAAGACACCAGGTAGGTTCAAACAGGTGATCATAATCAGATGGCCACTCAGCCCACCGCATCCACTACTGGAGAGTATTATAATCAGCAAGCCAACATTCTCCAGGCCTCTACATTATCAACTAAACATTCATCAGTTGGTTCTTTCACAAAACTGATAACAGAAAGTCTTGAAGCCTTAAACTTCTTATAAACTGTAATGTACTAGTAGCCAAACATTTATAGTTACCATAAAACTATAGAAAACCTGTGTTTTTTAACAGTTGATAACATGCCGAATGAAAGAAAACTTATGTAAGTTTTATCCAATGGCTTTTTTACTTATTTCTTATTTTTTACCCTAGAAATTGTGTACTGAGTTATTTATATATATATAAAAACTTTATCATTTGTAATCAGTTTTATAAATAAATAAATGTACTACAAAGTAGTCAAAAGTATATGGAATTATTGTCATGGGTTCCAGTATTTGAGAGCATTATTGAACCCACAATACTATTACTTTGTATTACAAAACTTTCATCGCAAAATGTATATAGAGATGTCTTGGACGCTAATGCTCCCAAAGAGTAAATTTAAAACAAGATGTTTTGGATTATATACATTTGACAGTGATCAATAAACATAGAAGTTACAGACCCATTTCAATACATCATATATCATCTTCATCCACATCCTTAAAATGAAAACTCCCTCCCCACTTTGAGGTAAACATGAAAAAGCAGACATTGTGTTATTGTAACTTATCTTTAAAAACTTTATAAATATGATGCAATAACACCCCATAAGATATTTTCTTTGAGTATCATACAAACTGTGGATAGGCAACAGTATGTTAATAATACAGGAAACAATAAACTGATGATAACATGATACTCACCAAATGTGTTTTAGGCACAACAAAAGCTATGCTTCTATTTACTCCTTTCAAAAATGTAGCTGGTTCATGTATATGTTCTATCAGAAAGTGCATATACTTCAGTTTATTTTGTTGACTGACTGAAAGAGTGCTTTGAGTCTGAAAAAATAAAAACAAGAACAATCATTACAAATAATTTTTATTCCTATACCATAGTATGAATGTACATAATAACAATTCAAAAATTCTGTGTAAGTGGAGAAATAAGGAGGTTCATAAATTCTGGGTGCACAACAGTATGAAAATATAATAAGTATCAGAATCAGAAATGTTCACTAATATAAAGCAACCAACAGGAAGGAATAAAACTTGAAATTAATGCTGTTGTTGTGTGTCTAACATTTGACATGATTTCCACTGTTCATCACAACAAATGCATCCCCTCAACATTGCATCTTAGAGAACTACCATCATCACCCAGCCATGCACCACAACATTCTGGTCCATCTTGTACCACACTTAAACTCAACCTTTTGTCACATGATCATATCTTTGTGGAAGAAACAAGTGCAAGACTTGCTCAAACCAACTACCCAGCACTTACTATTCCAGTCCTGTCATAGGTATTTCCTTCCCCATTAGAGGGTGGGCCACCTGTGAAAGCATCTAGCTCATAAACCAGTCACGCTGCTTTGGTTGCATAGCTATTTATGTTTTACCAACTGCATAACCACCAGGATGAAAAGCCACTGTCAAACTGTAGCTAAGAGGAAAGTGGACCGTACTACAGCTGAAGCTAGCACGTATGATTTCAATGCATGCTTCACAACTCCAGCAATCTGGATCCTCCCTTCATCACCAAATTTCTGCAATTAACAAAATAATCCAATGTAGCCATTGTATGAATTGTAATAAAGTGTTGTATCAAGTACAAGTGGTTCTAATTGGGACTCCAACACCACATAAAACCCAAACTGGTGACCCTGAAGTAAAGTTCACCACTGATTTACGTGAGGTGAGCAACGGCATCCAGTTTTTTGAGTGGAATAATGGTGTAAAATATGAAAGTCATTGTCCTGATGGTTGCTACAATGACCACAACAGTACCATCTCTGCTGGGATTCTGAGCTGCAACTTCATCGCCATGAATCCAGTCTATTCCTGCTTCTAGCGCATCAAATTTGTATTCACAGAACAATTTCTTGCAGGACATGTTTGCCACACCAAGTGCATCTAGTGCTGCAAGGAACTTAACAGATTAAGACCTCAGCTCACCACCCATGTTTTCTAGTGTTTTGTCCATGAACAGTTTTAATCAGATAGCATACCACATCTTGTGTGTTTCCTAATACTCAGATTTTGCAGAACATGAACTTATCAAACATGCTGAGCATGTTTGTGAATCCTACTACCAACCACATGCTCTGCTAATGAAGTGCAAGTCCAATAACTTTGTCAGTGCTCCAGGACTTGGACTCACCTTTCACGACATTCATCACAGTTTGTGCATCAACCGCCTGATCAATTATGGACAATTTCGTGTGTTGCGGAGGCACCTTTTTCTGCCTGCACAGCACTATGTTAGCAACATGTCTGCCAACTTTGTGCAGTATACATCACAGAGCATATTTAATGACTCTCCAAACAGATCTGCACACTCTGTTAGTGGCGATGTGAACTGTAACAATTCTCATGGGCTAGTGTGTCCCTTGTCTTTCCACATCACATGATGCTTCTTCCGCATCATGTTTTCCAACAATCACTTCTGTCATTCCACACTGTTGACACACAAGAACACTCTTGGCTGCACACTCATGCATCCACCAGCTTTCATGGCACACACCAGTTCCTCTTATGCATTGACCGCCTGTGTTGTCTCACCTTTGTCTGCCGGGACCCGTTCACTCACCTTTGAGGCTCCACCAGGAAAAACCACCACATCAGCTCCCTTGCTATGCCACCACAAGTCAGTGCTTCCACCGCCCTGATATTCCAGAGGCACCTCCGTTGCCATACCTGGGAGCCTTCCTAAACTGCCGCCATCCTCCTTCGAGGCTCCCACAAAGTGGTTGTATTGGCTGGACAAATATTCGACCATTACTCACTCGACAACTCAGCTCGTTACCTGTGCCTCATCACATACCTTCACAAGCATATTGATTTGAACTGCGACCTTATGACTTTTATTCCAGAGAATGACCATTACACCATAGCCAAACAGACAATTCTCGAGAGGCTCACTCGCATGCCAGAAGATACTATCCGACACATCATCCATGAGGAACAATTGGGGGACAAGAAGCTGTCACAGCCCTGGTACCATCTTCATCGTCTTGTCAACAAGCATGATGTTCCACCATCATGGCTGTGTGGTCAAGCAAAATCACACTCATAGTCCAGACGGCCCTCATTTATAACATTCTGCAGATTCCAAGCTAGCGTTTACGTATTGCTGACAGGGTTTAGGATGCCTACCTACGAGGCACACGTGAAAGGCAAATTTCGTGTAAGATGCAATCTTGCCAGCACGCACGCACTGCTGAGCAGGGCCACTCGTGCATCAAACGCACATCAAACGGAGCATCTACATCTACCTACACACAGACTGGG
Source organism: Locusta migratoria (assembly GCA_026315105.1). NCBI lineage: Eukaryota > Metazoa > Arthropoda > Insecta > Orthoptera > Acrididae > Locusta > Locusta migratoria. The sequence goes on from CM048745.1 coordinate 374,301,119, forward strand.
TGTCAGCTTTGCCATCTCTGTCACACCTTCCAGCACTACCTGCAAGCAGCTCCTCCAGCACCAAGAATGACCCATTGCTGCTCATTCACTTCCAACAAGAAAAAGCTCCATATTGTCCCTACTACTATTTCCACAGCTAGTTTTGTGACGCAGCAAGTAAGTGCCATTTGCTGTGTCACCACTCAAATCCCGAGTGCAGGCTGGTTTAGGTGTTGCTTCATGCTTGGACAGTCATGGGCTGTACATGTATTTAATTCTGTTAGTGACTTTTTTCTCCGTGTGGTTGTTTGTACATATGTGACTGTGCTTCAAATGTGTGTTTCTTGATTGACCCTGGTGCTGATGTATCACTCCTACTGCCTTCATTGCCTGCTGGTCCTCTCAGCCCTCATAGTGATATACATCATGCCAACAATGCCAGTCAGCTGCCGTGTGCAGGTTCAGTGACTTTTATTGTGTGCTTGTCACCGAGTGTAAACTCTCGTGAAACTTTTTGGTACTAGATGTGCCAGAAAACAAATTAAACTTTCCCCAGATGTTGTGTGAGGTTCGGTATTTCACTATCCCACAAACACTCACTTTTCTTGTGTTCTGTCAGTGCTTTTCCTTGGCTTCACAGTTTTGACTGATGGGCTAATCCCCCTCCTGATAGGATTGATCACCTCAGAGACTTGCCACCTCCCACAATCACAACTTTCAAAGTATTACTTTGCTTCCTTGGCACCATTAATTACTATCAATGAAACTTGCCTGGTGCTGCCAAGCTGCAGGCCCCACTCACAGACACCCTAGCTTTCAAACACAGTTCAGGTGATCGGCCTGTTCTCTGGACAGATGCTATGTCTTCAGCATTCTCGGCCCTCAAAGATCTGCTCCCTCAAGCCGTCACCATTGCTCACCCGCATCCAGATGCTGAACTGTTTATTACTACTGATGCGAGTGACACTGCCATTAACACAGTCCTCTCGCAATCCTTCGGCATTGCCACTTCTCCTTTGCAATATTTCTCAAAGAAACTCAATAACACTCAGAAAAAGCTCAGCCTTCAGTCGATAACTCCTGGCCATCTAGGAGACCATCAAATAATTCCAGTCTGCCATAGATGGCCGCTCTTTCTACATTCTCACAGACCATAAACCTATTGTGGCTGCTATCTCTAACCCTCCAGCAGACCCTCTTCCACATCGGTTCTGCTACTTTGACTACATTTCTCTATTCACCACCAAAGTCCGCTACAACGAGGATGCAGACAATGTTGTGGCCGATTTCCTTCCATGCATTGAAGCAATTTCCTCTCTCTTCACCTCTCTCAGCTTGCCACTTTGCTAGTGGCTGATGATGACACTATGCAACTAATTCAAGATTCTACCTCTTCTTTACAACCTATTCACACCACCTTCCCTGGTGTATCAGGTGCGGTTCAGTGTGATGAATCCATAGGCACTCTCCACCCCTACATTCCTCGCTATCTATGATTCAAGATCTTTAACAAGTTACACAACCTTGCTCATCTGGGAGTAAAAGCCTCCACTAAGTTGATTATGGAATGATTCATCTGACAAGACATAAAGTGTGATTGCCAGGTCTGGGCTAGTATATGTGTTCCCTGTCAGAAAGCTAAAGTTCACCCTCACATGTCTCCTTCTGTCCACTCTTTCCCCATCCTACCTAGCTGTTTCCAACATGTTCACATTGATCTAATCGGCCCCCTTACCCCGGCCGATGGTTTTTGCTATCTACTAACTTCCATCGACCGCACCACGCACTGGATAGAAGCCATGCCCATTCCCAAGATCATGACAGAAACGGTTGCACGTGCATTTTGGCAGTCCTGGATCTCTCAATTTGGTTGTCCTGTCATCATAACAACTGACCACGGATGAAAATTTGAGTCTTCACTCTTTCAAAACCTTTGAAACCTGCTCGGCATCAGACATATTCACCCCCAATGTAATGGACTAGTTGAGTGCTGAAACTGGACCTAAAGGCAGCCTTAATGATGTATCATGACACTTTGAGGTTGGTGATCTGTCCTCTGCAGCCTGTGCACCAGATACAATACGGACCTCAAAGGAACAGTGGATGAGTTTCTCTAAGGGAAAACTCTGTCCCTCTCTGGAGAGCACGTCCACCCTTCCCATCCTTCCCCCTCCTCTGACCTCCCATCCTTTGTAGACCACATCTGCTTGTACTGCTCCAAAGTTTCACTTCCATCTCCATGTAGTCACTCCCCTCCTGCTCCTCACACACCTTTTGCCCTCACAACATGTTCGCATGTATTCCTCTGTGACGACACCATCTGTCCCCCTCTTCAGTGTCCATACTCGGACCCTCACCGGGTCCTGAAGGGGGGTGACAACTCCTTAATCATGTCCTTCAACAACTCTCTCACCACCATCACCATTAACCATATCAAACCTGCCTTTGTACAATCCACTTCTCCTCCAAATCCGCCAGACTATTCTCCTCCCCTCTCCCCACACCCCTCCTCAACAGTCACTCTCTCCCTCCCCAATCACTACTCCTTCCCCTCACCCTCTCCACCTTCACCCTCATCACCTTTTCATGGTTTCTTCTCTTCTCTTCTTCCCCCATCCCCGTACCTAGAGTGTGTTGTCCCTGTCCCCCCCCCCTGCCACCCTCTTCTTGCTACAGACATCTCAATCATCCTCTGTGACTGTGCAGTTTTTATCCTGTGCTCTCTAACCCCCCTCCACTAATGAGTGGCAGCTCCTCCGTCACATACCATTCCCTGCCACTGTGATGTCACATGCTATATGGGCCTCCCTACTATAATCTGCCGATGTGCTCGAAATCGCCCCTGTGGGCTCTTCTGACCTGCAGACCTGCCCAGCGCACTCCACCTGATGCCCTCGGCATCTCAACAACTTCATCGTCAGTGCTCCTACGACTCATTGCCATCCGTGCACATTCTGTCACTCAGCTGCCATTGCTCAATGCCTTGGTTTTTCTGCTTCACAAAGTGGGGAGGAGGGATGGGAGGATCTGTTGGCGACCACTGAATCAATAGAAGCAATGCATTACATATCTTTGTAGCTAGCATGTTTGGGGTTTCAACCTTCCTAGGCTCGCCAGCAATGTTTAATCTCAGTTCTGATGTAGCCATTGTTAGTTGTAATAAAGTGTTACAGTAAGTACATGTGGTTCTTTTTGGAGCTCCAACGCCACATAGAACCAATAGTGTAAATGGGAATGTTGAGGAAAAAAGAAGGTAAGTCAAATCATAAGACAACAGTTATATATTAATTCCGTATTTACTCTTAGTAAATTTTTGGTCATATAAGGGTTAAAATAGTGTCATCAGCATCTAACAGAACTTGAAAGGCACATTATGCATCTAGATTTGGCCAGCTGGTTTGGATGTGACAATAGGTAGTGTTGGGCAGCATAGGAATGTGTAGGCAGATACACTCATCATCGTTTCTAGTGGACCACAAGGAAGTGTTAAGACATGCACAAAGCACATCCTAACACTTACACAAATGTGCCTTATGTTTGTGAACAACACAGGGACACCGTGCAACATTTTGTGCCATATTGTACCATTGGTTTGAGGTAGAAGCAGACTATGGAATTTCCATCAAATGTGTTGCCTTCTGTGAACACAACACCAAAAATTGTTGTGTTTATTATGGCAAGAATTTATGTGTGCAAAGATCAATTGTGTTTCTGCACTAACTAGGATGACCATAAATGATGCATGTAATCTTATTCTGGGAAAACTAGTCACAAGCAAATAATGTCTTTATTGTACAGATGGAGGTCATCAGAATTACGAGTAGCATGCATTCTAGATATTCTCGGAGGAATTTATTAAGACAGTTGGGTACCTTCACTATGCCAATACAGTTTTGCAAATGTGCTTTGTGAAAAATAATCATGGACTTTACAAAACAAATGGTTAAGGGTGTATGGGGAAGGTAATCTGGTCTGTAATACCAATAAACCAACACCATTCACTTTATAATGAGCTTTTACAACCACATATACACTTTACAGAAGATCTGCATAGAATGAAGTACAAATGTGGTGGCAAATTCATCTGGCAGAAGTTTCTCAAAGATAAAAGGTGTTCTAGGAGTATTTATCTGATGATTGACCCCACATAGACCCCTCCCGCAGTATGGAGTACTCATCATGGGGCAAAGGGAGTGTGGTCAGAGGTTTGGTTAAAGGCCTGAGAGCAGAGCAGGAGGCAGACAGCCCCGGAGTGTAATAGAGCAGGGGGCAGTGGCGACGCATATGGCACTTGTATCAGGATCTTATCTGATAGTCACACAAACACTCAAATGTCACCCGTTAGCACTAGTTTCAAAAACCCCAAAACAGTGTACGATGTGACTCGTACGTGGGGTCGTTGAGTTGGCTTTATATGAGTTGGTTTGGAGCATGCAGATGTTTGCTACACCCAATACAACAGAGAGGAATGTTACCATCTGTGTGGTAACAGCTGCTGTGAACTTGGTCGTGTGTTCTCCCGAAGTGGTCAGAGGATTGTGGAGGGTGGATGGAAGGTATGGAGGCGGGAGGGGGGGGGGTGGAGGAATCCCATGAAAGAAGGGGCAGGGGAGACATGTGGTGGGGAGATATCTTTGAATTGTAAGGTTAGGGATTGAGAGGAGGTGAGATTGTCGATTTGGCTCTTTTTGTTGCTCGAATTGGGTGTGCTCGACAATGAAGTGGAAGGAACTGGTACTGTTTCTCTCGAGCTTGACAGGGAGCGGTAGTGGCTCATCAGCTATCATGTAGTGTTCATCGGAGATCTAATGTTTTTCATAGTTTCGGAGTTTATGTCCGACGGTGAACTGTTTACACTAAGTGTGGAAATGTTCTGGCTCAAAGTGGAGTTTTCAGGGCTCAATGGTCGAGCATAAGAGTTGATAGAAGTGTCACTGTCCCTTTGACTAGAGGTTCATTAGCAGGCTTAAAAAGTAAGCTGGTTTCACATGGTGGATTGATATGGTGACCAGTGTCTCTTTAAATTGATGTCCACTGTATTGTGTGTCCCACCAAGCACTCAGTGTGGGCCCCAGTACAGAGGCTGGAGTGGTGTCTGGACCATATCATCCCAGAGCATTACACATTCAGATGTGCAAGGTCTTTTGGTACATATGTCCGTGGTGTATGGATCAATGGTTTTATGGGCTGCATTTGTGAGCAGTGCACTCTGATCCTGTCAATAAACGTCAGTAGCTTGGTGAGGAGTGGGTGTGGTGCAGGGTTGACTAGGTTGCTTGGGAGTGTCAAAGAGTGTCCATAGATGAAGCCCACTACTGTAGCTTTGAGGTCCTCCTTGTAAGTCATTCATAGGCAGAGTAGTACCAGGGTTAGTGCCTCAGTCCACATTGTCATGTGCCAGTGGAGTGCTGTTTTCAGGTTCCAGTGCCATAATTCTACTACCCTGTTGCTTTTGGGGTGATAGGCAGTGACATGGATTCTGTAGATCCCGAACATTGTGCAGATGATCTTGAACAGGGCTCACTCAAACTGTCAGTCCTGATTAGTCATGATAATGGCTGGGCACCCAAACTGGGCGATCCATGAAGAGATGAATGCTCGTGCCACTGTCTCAGTCATTAAGTTTGTGAGGGGGTTGGCCTCTACCAACACCAGAAGACAAGGCCTCACAACTGGCCATGCCTATGTCACACTTACAGACCACAGCTGCCGGTTTACTGGCTGTCTGCTGGAGCACACCCACGCCGCATAGTGGCCAACCAGTCAGATGGCAGCCGCAGCCTGTAAGTGTGACATAGGCATGACCAGTTGTGAGGCCTTGTCTACTAGATGCTGTTTCCTCTACCCACTGGGATGTCCTATCAAAAGCTGAGAAGATCTATATGCATCCTTCAGAGGGGGTGAAGTCCAATTCTAAGTTTTGTAATTATTATAATTGTAATATGTGTATTATTAATTCCAAATTAATCCAGCTACTCATATGTACTCAAATGAATATCAGATAAATTACTGTTAGTATTACAAACTGTATTATACTGACAGAGTTAAACAATTGGTCGTAATTACTGAAAACGGGATGTTTTCGGTTATGATACTAATTAAATTATTTGAAAGTAAACTGAAACTGCAAGATTCAGAGCTTGTTATGTATTTACTGTGTACATGGTACAAACTTCAGGTATTCCATAATTAATGAACAATTAATACAAAAGCTAGATTCATTGTTACTAACCACAAAATTGTTAATTTATGCTAAAATACTGAACCAATCATATACAGTACAATACTAAATTATGAAGCTTATTTAACTCTATCTTGTTCTAATGCTAACTGTCATGAATGTAACTATTGTAATTTATGTAAAAAAATAGATGAAGTCTACTTACCAGGCGAAGGAGCACAGGTAGTGATAGTAACAAATAAAACACACACATACACAAACGCTAGCTTTCTCAGCCTTGCTGCTTCGTCAGGCAGAAGGGAAGGAGAGGGAAAAGGAAATGATGAGGGTTTTAAGGGAGTGGGTAAGGAGCCATTCCAATCCTGGGAGAGGAAAGACTTACCTTGGGGGAAGAAAGGAAGGTGAACAAATACACACACACACACACACACACACACACACACACACACACACACATTTACACAGACGCAAGTACACTTAGGCAGACATACTGTAGAAAGCAAAGAAGTTAAGAAGTTAGACAGAGATACCACTTGAGGCAGAGACTCTGTCTAGAGAACCGAGGCAAAGACGTTAAGTTGTTAAAAATGGTGGGCGGGAATTCGAATTTAGCGGAGGTTGAGACCAGGTGGGCAACGGGAAGAGAGAATATGCTGAAGGGCTAGTTCCCATCTCCGGAGTTCTGAAGGATTGGTGTCGGTGGGAAGTATCCAGATAACCCGGACGGTGTAACACTGTGCCAAGACGTGCTGGCCGTGCCCCAAGGCGTGTTTAGCCACAGGGTGATCCTCATTACCAACAAACACGGTCTGCCTGTGACCATTCATGTGAATGGACAGTTTGTTGCTGGTCATTCCCACATAGAACGCTTCACAGTGCAGGCATGTCGGTTGGTAAATCACGTGGGTGCTGCGCAAGTGGCTCTGCCCTTGATCGTGTACACCCTCCGGGTTACGGGACTGGAGTAAGTGGTGGTGGAAGGGTGCACAAGGGCAAGTTTTATGGCAGTTACAAGGGTAGGAGCCAGAAGGTAGGAAAGGTGGTTTGGGGATGTCATATGGATGGACTAGGAGGTTACGGAGGTTAGGTGGGCGGCGGAAAGACACTCTCAGTGGAGTGGGGAGGATGTCATGAAGGATGGATCTCATTTTGGGGCAGGATTTAAGGAAGTCGTATCCTTGCTGGAGAGCCACATTCAGAGTCTGCTCCAGTTCCGGAAAATATCCAGTGACAAGAGGGGCACTTCTGGGGTTCTGTTAAAGGTTCTGAATTAGGGGGGATGAGGAAGTGGCTCTGGCAGTTTGCTTCTGTACCATATCAGGAGGATAGGTGCGGGATGTGAAAGCTGTTATCAGGTTATTGGTGTATTGGTTCAGGGATTCAGTACTGGAGCAGACTCGTTTGCCACAAAGAACTAAGCTGTAGGAAAGGGAACATTTGATGTGGAATGGATGGCAGCTGTCATAATGCAGGTACTGTTGTTTATTGGTAGTTTTGATGTGGACGGATGTGTGTAGTCGGCTGTTAGACAGATGGAGGTCGACATCGAGGAAAGTAGCATTGGATTTGGAATAGGACCAGGTGAATTTGATGGGACCAAAGGAGTTGAGATTGAAGAGGAACTTCTGGAGTTCTTCTTCACTGTGACTCCAGATCATGAAGATGTCATCAATGAATCTATACCAAACTTTGGGTTGACAGGCTTGGGTGACCAGGAAGTCTTCCTCTAAGCGTCCCATAAATAAGTTTGCGTAGGAGGGGGCCATCCTGGTCTCCTGGCTGTTCTCTTTAGTTGTTGGTATGTCTGGCCCTCAAAAGTGAAGAAGTTTGGGTTAGGGTGAAGCTGGCTAGGGTATTAAGGAAAGAGGTGTTAGGTAGGGAAGTGGGTGGTCAGCGTGAAAGGAAATATTCCATCACAGTGAGGCCCTGGGCATGTGGGATATTTGTGTATAAGGAAGTGGCATCAATGGTTACAAGGATGGTTTCAGAAGGTAACAGGCTGGGTAAGGATTTCAGGCGATCAAGGAACTGGTTTGTGTCTTTGATGAAGTATGGGAGACTGCACATGATGGGATGAAGGTGTTGGTCTATGTAGGCAGACATTCATTCTGTTGGGGCTTGGTAACTGGCCACAATGGGGCGGCTGGGATGATTGGGATTGTGAATCTTGGGTAGTAGGTAGAAGGTGGGGGTGCTGGGTGTCAGTGAGGTTATGAGGTTAATGGAGTCAGGTGAAAGGTTTTGTAGGGGGCCTAAGGTTTTGAGGATTCCTTGAAGCTCTGCCTGGACATCAGGAATGGGATCGCCTTGAAAAACTTTATATGTGGTATCATCTGAAAGTGTATGACCAGCGACAAACTGTCCACGATCAAGGGCAGAGCCACTTGCGCAGCACCCACGTGATTTACCAACCGACATGCCTGCACTGTGAAGCGTTCTATGTGGGAATGACCAGCAACAAACTGTCCATTCACATGAATGGTCACAGGCAGACCGTGTTTGTTGGTAATGAGGATCACCCTGTGGCTAAACACGCCTTGGGGCATGACCAGCACATCTTGGCACAGTGTTACACCGTCCGGGTTATCTGGATACTTCCCACCGACACCAATCCTTCAGAACTCCGGAGATGGGAACTAGCCCTTCAGCATATTCTCTCTTCCCGTTGCCCACCTGGTCTCAACCTCCGCTAAATTCGAATTCCCACCCACCATTTTTAACAACTTAACGTCTTTGCCTCGGTTCTCTAGACAGAGTCTCTGCCTCAAGTGGTATCTCTGTCTAACTTCTTAACTTCTTTGCTTTCTACAGTATGTCTGCCTAAGTGACTTGCGCCTGTGTAAATGTGTGTGTGTGTTTGTGTATTTGTTCACCTTCCTTTCTTCCCCCAAGGTAAGTCTTTCCTCTCCCAGGATTGGAATGGCTCCTTACCCACTCCCTTAAAACCCTCATCATTTCCTTTTCCCTCTCCTTCCCTTCTGCCTGACGAAGCAGCTAGGCTGCAAAAGCTTGCATTTGTGTGTGTCTGTGTGTTTATTTGTTGCTATCACTGCCTGTGCCCCTACGCCTGGTAAGTGTACTTCATCTACGATATTGAGATGAAAAATTCCTAGCAGGAAAAATTAAATATAAAAAATAGACGAAGACTACTCACCAGGCGAAGGAGCACAGGTGTGACAGCATCACAAATAAATAAATGAATACACACATACACACACACACACGCACACAAATGCAAGCTTTCACAACCCAGTTGCTTCTTCAGGCAGAAGGGAAGGAGAGGGAAAAGGAAATGATGATGGTTTTAAGGAAGGGGGTAAGGAGCCATTCCAATCCCGGGAGAGGAAAGACATACCTTGGGGGAAAACATGGAGGGTAAACAAATGCACACACACCCACACATTCACACAGACACAAGTACACCTAGGCAGACATACTGTAGAACTACTGTAGAAAGCAAAGTTCTTTGCTTTCTACAGTATGTCTGCCTAGGTGTACTTGTGTCTGTACATTGTCTGACAAATGTCAGTCTAGGTGTGTTTGTGTTTTGATATGTGTGAGTGTGTGTGTATTTATCTACCTTCCTTTTTGTCCCCTAAGGTAAGTCCTTCCACTCGTGGGATTGGAATGACTCCTTTTCCACTTCCTTAAAACCCATATCCTTCCCTTTCTCCTCCCCTTTTTTCCTCTTTTTCCTGAAGAAGCTGCCAGTGGTGGCGAAAGCTTGAATGTGTGTTTGAGTGTGATTTTTATTTTTGTGTCTATCGACGAGCTGATCCTTTTGGGTAAGTCATCCGTTTTCTATTTTTTATATTTGTTTATCCCACCAGGATAGTTACGAACATTACTCACCAGGCGAAGGAGCACAGGTATGACAGCAGCACAAATAAATAGAACACACACACACACACACACATACACACACACACACAAACAAACACTACCTTTCGCAGCCTAGCTGCTTCGTCAGGCAGAAGGGAAGGAGAGGGAAAAGGAAATGATGAGGGTTTAAAGGAGAGGGTAAGGAGTCATTCCAATCCCGGGACAGGAAAGACCTACCTTGGGGGGAAAAAAGGAGGGTAAACAAATACACACACATTTACACAGGTGCAAGTACACCTAGGCAGACATACTGTAGAAATATATATAGCAATTCCATTCTACATTCCCTTCTTAGTTTACTGTTCATATTTCAGCATTTCTAATCAGTATGAATATTTTGATGGAATTTAGATTAAGTTGTAAAATTCTCATCTGTTGAAAGGCTGTGTGACAATTACAGGGCCTACAACAAGAAGTTAATTCAATATTGGTCATGCGGACACCTCGAAAATGACAAGTTCCTTCTTCAGGAGGACTTGTCGCATTAGATCTCACAACAAAGGTGATATTCCTAGTCAGCACCAGCATGGACACCAGCATCATCCCATGCTCCATTGCTCTGTCAAGCACCTCTCCCACTACAGAACACTTCGTGCCACTAACAACTACAACATTACAGTCTACAGACCTACCAACTTGCATTTACACCTGGCTCCAGTCTGTTTCTTCCTATGGACTTTTCACATGGCAGATGTTAGGAATGGATGTCCTTAAACATTACGGCCTGTCTCCTGTCATCCCTTCAGCCTCTCTCCTGTCATCCCTTCAGCCTCACTCTTTCATCTTGACACAAACACCCTTATCAGCTGCACCTTCACAACATCGCATATTTCTCCACCTTGGACTGACATCCCTAACTTCACCTCCATTAAGGTTATGACTCATGACATAGTAAAAACAAAGCCTGACAAAGGTCTCAGCGCACCCAGTAATGAGGACAAAGCTTTGCAAAGTCATGTGGGCAATGAACTTACTGCTGCCACGGCTGAGCATTTGCAAGTTACTGCCAAACTCAACCAAACTATAACTGACATTTCTTGCATTCATGGTGAATCTGAAAGTCTCTGTATAGAGAACAATGCCTAACGAAATCTGCTGGTTGACTCTGCACACATTCTGACATGCGTCCATCACTGTTCTATTTGCATGCTGCTGCCACACCTACCACCACTCCACAACTATACCAGCCAGCACTGTCAGGTGCTGAGGACAGTAACAAGCATTTGACACCACGTGCATGTCAGCTGTTCAATGCGTGTACAGCTGCCACCTCCACTGCCTTCCCATCAAAACAAACAATGCATACCTTTGGAACAGGCTCCAACAAGGTTAGTGAAACTTTCAATATTTTGAGCACCAGTAACCTCCCATGCATTGTCATGGTCACCAGCGACACTTGCCACCCTTCAAATACAATGGAAGTTCCCTCAGTATGACACAAAGCTCACCGGCGAATGACACACAAGTTGCGTGTGGCAAAAGCCACAATTCAGGAACTGCTCAACACACATTCATCTTGCAGCCTCTAGTAACTGGCCATCACCAATTCATCTCACTCTTAAGAAGGATGGTTCCTACAGACTCTGTGCAGACTGCCAGAAACTCAACGCCATTATTGACAATTATCCAATCCCATATAATCAAGATTTCTTACAGCAACTTCAAGGTGCGTGAATTTTTATTATGATTGTCATACCGAAACTCCTGTGGCAGTAGAGAATATATACAAGATAGCTATTATTACCCCATTCAGACTATTTGAATACTGTTTTATGCCATTCAGACTGAAAAATGTGCCACAAAGATGGCACCATTTCATCAAATCCATTCTGTCCCCCCCCCCCTTTTTTGTATCCTGTTTTGATGATACCCTCATTTTTTCTGCATCTGATGCGGAACACAAAGACCATCTTTTATGTGTTACACAGGTTTTGCATGATCAAGGTGTCAAGATCAATGATGACAAGTCTGAGCTGTGACATACAAAAGTGACTTTCATGGGCCACGAGTTTATTGCAAATGGCGTGCTTCATACATCCGACTGCATCACTTTGATTAAAGAGCTCCCACTGCCAGAGACCTATGCAGATGTGATGGTAAATTTCTTCCATCACCATATTCCTCATGCAGCTTCACTCAAGGCTCCACTCACTGATGCATTAGAAGACAAAAACAATTACAGTGCACGTAAAGTTCCATAGATGATCCACATGATCTGCATCTTCAACAACTTGAAAACTGCACAGGTGATAGCAGTGACACTTCTACACCTTACTGCTGATGCTCGTGTCTCCATTACAATGGATGCCAGTGACACTTGTATCAGTGCAGTGTTTCAGCAATATGTCAGTGACATTTCACAACCTCTCTGTTTTGTCTTGAAAAAGTTCTTGACTAGCGAAAAAAGTTGTCCATGTTTGACTGGGATTTGTTAGCCATTTATGACCTGGTTAAATATTTCTGCAAAGATATTGAGGGCCAACCTGTGACAATCTGGCATCTGACCATTCTCCACACCATTGGCATCACATGGATTTAAATTTGCCAGTACACAACTGACGTCTGTCATGTCAGGGGCATGGACAGTGTGGTTGTTGATTACATGTCACAAATCTTGACCATAACTACTTCAGTAGACTTCACAGAGTCAACCCGTTTACAACAAACCAATGGAGAGATACAGTCCTTGTTATCGGATAACACATTTTCATTTCAGATTGTACGCCACTTCCTTCATGGCACAAGCAAGCTCATTCTTTGCAATGTTTCTACTGGTACACCCTGCCCTAGCATACCAGCAACACTTCAACACACAATCTTCCATTCCCTGCATGATTTGGCACATCCGGGCATTAAACCTACAGTGAGGTTAACCACCAAATGCGTCACCTCGCCAGATATGAAGTGCAGCTGTTGTGATTGGGTTCACACCTGTATACCTTGCCTACATAGGAAAATGGACAGGCACAGGCAACCCCCTCAGGACATATTGAAACATTCCAAAGGGTCATTTTTGTTTACAACAAACCAATGGAGAGATACAGCTCTTGTTATCGGATAACACATTTTCATTTCAGATTGTACGCCACTTCCTTCCTGGCACAAGCAAGCTCATTCTTTGCAATGTTTCTAGTGGTACACCCTGCCCTAGCATACCAGCAACACTTCAACACACAATCTTCCACTCCCTGCATGATTTGGCACATCCGGGCATTAAACCTACAGTGAGGTTAATCACCAAATGCGTCACCTCGCCAGATATGAAGTGCAACTGTTGTGATTGGGTTCACACCTGTATACCTTGCCTACATAGGATAATGGACAGACACAGGCAACCCCCTCAGGATATATTCAAACATTCCAAAGGGTCATTTTTGTCCATATCAACCTGGTCAGTCCCCTAGGTATATTCTCAGTCAACCATACCACTCAATGGGTGGAAGCTGTACCTCTGATGAACATTTCAGCAGGTACTATCGCCCATGGAATTGGTAACTGTTAGATAACACATTTAGGCTGCCCTTCTTCTATCACCACCAACCAAGACAGACAGTTTGAATGAGCCCTTTTTACCAACTTTTGTTCACTCTGTGGAGTGGTTAAATTCCACACAACCACATATCATGCACAAAGCAACAGCCTCATCAAACATTGGCATTGTACTCTAAAAACTGCTTTATCATGTCACAGTGACAAATGGACCCAGGCCTTGTCATGGGTACTGCTCAGAATGTGTACAATGGTTAAGTATGACATACAGCCATGAATGGCTGAGGTTTTGTGTGATGGTGAACCACTAATTTTGCCATCTGAATTCATCGAGGATGTTCCTTCTCCTTCAGTCCTTCCCACATTTGTTGACCATGTCCATGCACACATCAAGCACGACGTGTTCCACCTCCCCATGTGCTTATCTCCCTGCATATCTTCATCCCCAAAGACTAAGACACCTGCAATTACATCATGCTACCAGATGGATTTGTGCGCACTCCCCTTCAACCACCATACTCTGGTCTCTACAAGGTTATCGAAAGGGGTTCACAGATATTTGTCAATATCTTAGTGCACATCCACAAAAAATGTCACTCAAACAGGCTTAAACCAGCTTTGTGCATTGATGTCAATGACACAACTACTCCTTACTCGCTTCTCGCTCCCGCCAGGTGTGACAATGCCAATAATTCCACAAATGATGATACCATGCACAATGCTACTCTGAGTGTTTACACTGAAACGTGTGCCAACAGCAGTTTTATCAACAGCAATCCCCCACAATCATGGGTCTGATTTCTACGGACAGTTGAACCGGCAATCCACGTGCAATGGAAATATTCTAGACCTTATAGCCACAAACAGGTCTGACCTTATTAACGATGTCTGTGTAGAGACAGGAATTAGTGATCATGATATCGTCATAGCGTCGATGGTGACCAAACTTCATAAACCAATCAAGAAGGCTAGGAGCGTGTTTTTGTTGGGAAGAGCCGATAAGCAAATGTTACAATCACACTTGGAAAATGAATGGGCATCGTTTAATACTGGGACTATGGATGTAGAGGAATTGTGGACTAAATTTAAGTGCATTGTTAATAAAGGGTTAGAGAAATATGTGCCAGTAAAGACGATTAAGGATGGAAAAGATCCACCGTGGTATAATAATAATGTTAGAAAGCTGCTGAGAAAGCAAAGGCTGTTGCACTCTCGATACAAAAAAGAACACGCAAATGATGGCAGGCAAAAGTTAGTAGAGATTCGTGCGTCTATAAAAAGATCGATGCGTGAAGCATACAATAATTATCACAGCCATACCTTAGCAAAAGATCTTTCCGATAACCCGAAAAAATTCTGGTCCTATGGCCCCCTACTTAGCTTGCATTTATAGCGAATCTTTAATAGCGCAAAGTTCCTAGTGATTGGAAAAAAGCACAGGTGACTCCCGTGTATAAGAAAGGAAAGAGAACTGACCCATACAATTACAGGCCAATATCGTTGACATCGGTTTCATGTAGAATTTTGGAGCATATTCTCAGTTCGAATATAGTAAATTTCCTTGAAACGGAAAAGCTTCTTTCCATGAATCAGCACGGGTTTAGGAAACATCGTTCATGTGAAACTCAGCTTGCCCTTTTCTCACATGACATCATGCGAGCCATGGACGAAGGGCAACAGGCGGATTGTGTTATTCTCGACTTCAAAAAGGTGTTCGACGCGGTGCCACACTGCAGACTGCTAACGAAGATATGAGCTTACGGAATAGGTTCACAGATTTGTGACTGGCTGGAAGACTTCCTAAGTAATAGAACGCAGTACGTTGTTCTCGACGGCGAGTGTTCATCAGAGACGAGTGTATCGTCAGGCGTGCCCCAGGGGAGTGTGATAGGACCGCTATTATTTTCTATCTATATAAATGATTTGATGGACAGAGTAAGTTGTAATTTGCGGCTGTTTGCTGATGATGCTGAGGTGTATGGGAGGGTGTCGTCTGTAACTGACTGTAATAGCATACAGGTTGACTTAGACAAAATTTCTAGTTGGTGCGAAGAATGGCAGCAAGCTCTCAATGTAGAAAAATGTAAGGTGATGCGCATGAGTAGAAAAAACAATCCCATAATGTTCGAATACAGCATTAGTAGTGAGCTTCTTGATGCTGTCGCGTCGTTCAAATATCTAGGCGTAACATTGCAGAGCGATATGAAATGGAACGAGCATGTAAGGACAGTTGTGAGTAAGGCAGACAGCCGACTTCGGTTTATTGGGAGAATTTTGGGAAGATGTACTTCACCTATAAAGGAGACCACGTATAAAACGCTTGTACGACCACGTCTTGAGTATTGCTCAAGTATTTGGGACCCGCAGCAGATTGGTTTGAAGGAAGACATAGAGGCGAGCAGCTAGATTTGTTCTTTTCGTGAATTTCTGTTAAGTAAATTTAGAGGGCCGGAATTTGAAGCCTACTTTCATTTCGCGTAAAGATCACAAAGACAAGATAAGAGAAATTAGGGCTCGTACGGAGGCATATAGGCATTCTTTCTTTCCTCGTTCAATTTGGGAGTAGAATAGGAAAGGAAATGCCTAGTAGTGGTACAG
Source organism: Locusta migratoria (assembly GCA_026315105.1). Taxonomy (NCBI): domain Eukaryota; kingdom Metazoa; phylum Arthropoda; class Insecta; order Orthoptera; family Acrididae; genus Locusta; species Locusta migratoria. Next base: position 374,317,248 of record CM048745.1, read on the forward strand.
TGTACCCTCCGTCACGCACCATACGGTGAATTGCGGAGTATGTATGTAGATGTAGATAGCGCCAGCTTTGAGACATTTCACATCGACATCCCAGCCTTCATACCAGATGATCTCTCCATTCAGCTCAGAGACAATATCCTATTTTTTCTCTCAAGCCCAGAACCCGAAAACATCCAACTAGTGAAACACTTCCCTTTAGCTCCAAACTGCATGTGGACCTGATACAGGCTTTCTTGGACACTGACTGTGTCCTATCAATTTGATCCCTCTCCTACCTATCCCCCTCCATTCTTCCACCACTAATCCTATAGCTGTATCCTTAGCTGGATGTCCTATCTGGTGCCCATGATAACTTCAGGATTACATCATGTACTCTACCACCTGGCCCTCCGTCAAGAATTTGTCCACACCTGCCACTGCAATGACCACATCTATTGACAGCGCATCTCTCAACCTGCCAACAATGTCCTCTGTAGAGGTCATGACCATGCACACTTTGACAGCAATTATGCCTACAACTTGACTGTTACTCTATACTTCATACTACTGGCGGGGGGCTCAGTGGTGTGTGCTACAGACGCGATGGACAGAACCATCTCGCCGGCCGCGGTGGCCGAGGGGATTGAGGCGCTCCAGTCACGGTTTGCATGGCCACTACGGTCGGGGGTTCAAATCCCCCCTCGGGCATGGATATTTGTGCCATCCTTAGGATTAGCTAGTACATAAGTAGTTTGTAAGTTTAGGGAGTGATGACCCCGTAGTTAAGTCCCATAGACTTTACAAACATTTGAACATTTAGAACCGTCTCCATGACTCAGGTACTTTGACTCTAGTCTTCTAGCATCACAGCCTTTGTTGCAAGGAGTCTGCATTCAACTGCTGTCAATTGTTGGTTAGCTGCTAAATAAAGTCAATTTTGCTGTGTTAAACAAACTATAAGCTCACTTAACCTGCAAATAACCACAGGATGTATGGCAAACTTTGCAGTATTACTTATAGCTTATACTCTGGGGCAGTGCATTAATAATAATAATAATAATAATAATAAATATTATTATTATTATTATTATTATTATTACTGTTGTTACTATTTTGTGTGGCTCATTGGTGTGATGCAAGTCTTTCCATTTGACGCCTCTTCAGCGACTTGCCTGTCCATAGCCTACATCAGTTATCCAACTGGGGTGTATCATCTTCTAATATATATGAAAACATCCACTTCCTTTAACCACTCTTATGGTGCCACACCCACAATTTTTGTGTCTTGCACATCTATGGAAAAGCCCTTCTCAAATGATATAAGTTTCATTGGCCTCCTGGTGTAATTAATGTTAAAAATCAATCTTTGATTTTCATGTTAATGTATTTACATAATGATGAAATAGAGTACAACTGCAAGAAACTGGCAACAATTAGCACTTACTTGTCATGCATTTAGTTTTTATTTCTTTAGCAAAGCAATAAAAATTAGATTTTAGCATGTTTTGACACTTGGGTGATTATTTATAACTTATAAGAAGATATCAGTGGGGCTGGTCTTCAACTAGATAATGCAGCCTACAAGCTATAATTTTATCTGCCTTCAAAGATAATTTGTTACTCTGTCCAACTGTCAGATGGAGGACCCACAACTAATTCCCAGTATTACAAGGTATTGTTTCTTTGTGGGAGGACTGAAAATAGCACAAATTCAGCTTCATGTGGCCAATTCAGTAGTGAATAACAAGCTGGAAGGTTTAGAAGCTTGAAACTTGCTAGTTGCCCATATGTTGACAACACACTCTTGCTCATCCTACTCAAATGAAACTAATGCCAGAGTATGACACGAGAGCCAGTCAGTACTATGCAGTTTTCAGAGTATAGTCATGAAGTTCTTTTTTTTTCAGAATGACAATAACAGCCACATTCACAAAATTTATTTGATAATAGGGTGACCAGTTTTGATCATCAGACCAATTTGTTGTTGATGCCAAGGCATCAACAAATTTTGCAAACATGACTGTTTTTTTCATTCTGAAACATATTCCAGTTCGCTGATTTTTCAATAGGAAACCATGTTTTCCAAACTTATTAAAGTTCCATTTTTGTTTATAAGCTGTAACTGCATTTGCATTAATTCTGTCTTTTAAAGATTTCTATGAATAACAGTAACAAGTAGATGGTTACACTGAATTTTAAGTTATTGGGTATCCTGACATGGATTTTGAAAGATAGCAACTAGAAGAAATGGAAGGGATCGAAGGAGGCATTAGTGCAAACAGGTTAATCAGTACTAAGACAAACAGAGCAAGCTAGATTAAAAACTTGATTTAATGATGTATGCAAAGCAGCAGTTAACAAGAGGAAAAGTATGAAATGAAACTACTGAGGCATGATACAGGTGAGAACAAGGAAGAATTTAAAGTAAACTTAAGGAAAACTGAAAAGAACCATAAGGAAAGAAAACAGAAACTATCTCAAAGGGCAGCTTACGAAGGCAGAAAATAATCTTAACAAGAACCACACTAAACAAATATTATTCTGTTAAGTGACTGATTTATCAGGCACATGCTTCTCTTTTTATGATTTTATTGTCAACTACATTCATTATTGTGATTTTTTTTTTCATTGCACAGCTCTTTTTTTTTTTTTTTTTTTTTTTTTTTTTTTTTTTTTTTTTTTTTTTTACTATGAGGCTCATCCATAGATACTTTGTTAGCAGCTGATTGTTATTCCTTGCATAATCTCTGCACTTAGCATTCAGTCTCCTGCTGGCATGTAGCATGTAGATATATTAAGCTGAAATACTAAAATGTAAGTGTATATAATAATGGAAAGTCCAGGTTGGAATAAATAATATAGTGAGGACAGTTACAACTCACCGCAAAGACGTGGCGACGAGATGCGACAGGCACATACAAAAGACACACACATACAACACATTCAGCTATCGGCCATGGCCTTCCTCAGAAATAGAGCACTCACGCAATCACACAGGCACACAACACAGTCATACAGAGGTGATGGTTGTATGACTGTGTTGTGTGCCTGTGTGATTGCGTGAGTGCTCTATTTCTGAGGAAGGCCATGGCCGATAGCTGAATGTGTTGTATGTGTGTGTCTTTTGTATGTGCCTGTCGCATCTCGTCGCCACGTCTTTGCGGTGAGTTGTAACTGTCCTCACTATATTATAAAATGTAAGTGTAAATTTTATCCCTTTATATGAACATATCTTTTATTACAATCTATTTGTTTCAAAACTGCATCACTCATTGTGTTAGCTTTATAAACTTTCACACTCATGTCGAATACTTTTATACTCAAATTTCTGTAACCGAAATTTGAGTTTTATATGCTTTACTGTAACACCAAAACACTTGTTTGCTTGTATAGAGACAAGATGAAGGGCACTTAAGTGCCCGAAACCAGTTGTCACAAATAAATTATTACAAGCAACTGGTTGCTGCATTTTATGAATTAATAATTTTACAAAATGGTAAGACATTCAAGAAGGAATATACACCAGTAGCTGGTATGAAGAAAGACAAAGATGGGAACTATATTACTAGTGAGAAGGAGAACTTTAGAAACTGGAAGATATATTTTGAAAACCTGCTGAATGTTCCTCATGATAACAAAAAGGATAATCAAATCTGAGAAACATTTCGGCATGTGTAACTGGAAAATGTAGAGTCAATGTTAGAAGAAGTGACAATAACTATCAAGGTGCTAAAGAACAACAAACAGGGACAGATCAGGTGCCAGCAGAGCTAATAAAATACGCTGGTGAGGAGACGCATACACAGATTCACTAACTTATAACACAGATATGGAATGAAGAAGAGATATCTGAGGAATGAACAGTAGCCATCATATATCCAATATGGATAAATGTAATAAGACAATTACCAAGAATTACAGAGATACATCACTGTTGTGTATAGCATACAAAATCCTATCAAGAATCATACTAATCAGACTCAAGCCTTATTTTGAAGTCACATTGGATGTGCAAGTAGGTTTCAGGCAGGCTAATCTACTGCTGATCATATTTTCATGCTGAGACAACTGTAGAGAAGAACTTGGAATGCAACAAAAATGCATATTGCCTGTTTGTAGATTTTACAAGGCCTGCAAAACAGTCACAAGAGGATAGATTTGGAAGGTGATGGAAGAGTATGGAAATCCAAGAACCTGGAACAATGACTCAGTTGTGTGTTAATCAATCAAAATGTACAGTAAGAATAGAAAAAACACATTCAGAACAGTTTGAGGTTAGAAATAAGACAATGAGACATTATATTGCCAACACTGTTTAATGCACTGAACAAGACCCTAACACGAATTAAAAATAAAAACATTGGAGTAGACATAATAGGGAAGATAAATATACTTGCATTTGCAGATTACATCATTCTGATTGGTAAAAACTTGATGGAGTTGAAGAAATGGGAAAGAAGCTGATGGACGAGACTGGAATAATGGGACTTATGATAAGTGAGGCTAAGACATCAGTAGTAGTAGAAGCAAGAGAAGGACAGAACATACCATACAGTATATATATCAACAATACAGAATTTGATAACAACACCAACAACCTTGTGGAAATAAAGCTATGTATGTGTTATATTCAATGTTTAATTCAAAACTATTATATAAAACACCGCTGAGAATATATTAAACAGTCATCAGACTAACAGTGAAAATGATTCTGTAAATGGTGAGAAAGTTTCTCAAATTTCAAAACAAGGAACTGAGGAAAATATATAGACCAGTAATTGAAAATAATGGTTGTTGAATAAGATGAAACAGGGAAATGCGGGACGGTAGAAAATGCCAGACATAGTAGCCATAATCAAAAGCCAGAAAATGAAAAGGTATGGTCAAGTGATGATAAAAAATGTCGGCATTGTACAAAATGTGATGCTAAACTGACTGGAGGGGAAGAGACCACAGGGATGGTCAAGAATGAGGTGGATGGATAATGTTAGGAAGGATCTGCTGAAAATGGGAAAGCAGTAAGTAAGTAATCTAATATTTACTTTTTGTGGCATAGTGTAAGAAACAATAAAATGAAGAGCATAGAAATGTAGCCTAAGTTCCATTTTACTATGTATCTTATACTTCTTCCTATCATATATACTCACCTTCAATCTTTATTTGGCATTGACCATAATTAATATGGAATACAAGAAAAGAAGTTTATTTATTTTATTTTATTTTATTATTATTAAAGACTAGCTGTAAACCTGGTGTTGCCTGGGTGTTTGTTTAACCTAAACTCTCATAGACCACACCCGGTTCCCCCCTCTCTCCCCCCGGGGGTTCACGGTTCTTTCCTGAGTACGTGCGTGGTGAGCACAGAGCCCCAATCTAATGCAGTCTTCCTTCCTTCTTTACTTTCCAGGCTGCATTTCCTTTCCCCCTCCCACCCTTTCCATCCTCACTCCTTCTCCTCCCCACTGGGGGACTGATAACCTCAGTAGTTTAGTCCCCCTATCCCAAAACAAACAACCCAACCTAACCCATCCTCCCCTCTCTCTGCATCCACCTCTTTCTCTCCCACCTCTCTGTTTGTTTCCACCTCTTCCTCTCTCAGCAAAGTTTTCTGCAAGCTACCCTCTGTCTTGTACCATACAAACATTTATGTACCCAGTGATCTTCCTCTTCATTTAAATGTCATGTGTGTACAAAAATTCATAAACATTGGAGCAAAACTATGCATTTTGTAAAATTCCATAAGTTAAATACCCTCCACCCTGCACCGAATGAAATTTTATACAGACAGTGACATTCCTCTTATTTTTAAGGTAGAGTGTGCAAAATTTCATCAATATTGGAAGAAAATTATAGATTTCTAAGCGATAGAAATGCAGGGTCACATAAAAAAATGCACTTTGTTGTTCTCAAATATTCCAGTTTTATTTCATACAATCATTGTTCTGAAAATAATGAAAACAACAAAAAAAGGATCTGTGATATCTGTCGAGCCGTATTCAAGTTATGGCATGACCAAGGTATTTAGAGATACATTTTTATATTTCAAAGTACCCTCCCTCATGCACCGTATGAAACTTAAGGTAGACGGTGACCTTCCTCTTGTTTTGAATGTAAGGCGTGTGAAATTTTGTGAAGATCAGAATGAAACTGTAGATTTTGTGAGTCTGAAAGAGAAGTATGCTCCACCATGCACCTATCAAAAATACTTTCTTAGCTGATGTTTTCTACCTTTAAACTACATTCCTGCCAAACTTCAGCTTCATAGGTCAAGTAGTTTTTGAGATTTCGTGTTTAGTCAGTGAGTGAGTGAGTGTCCTTTCACTTTAATATAGATAGAGATTAAGCAAATGGATTGCTTAATTTTGGATGCAAGTGATTTAAGGGAGACTTGCAGACAAAAATAAATAGTAATGTGGAAATCTGTAATGCTATTTTATTTGATGCATGGTCATGCCTGATGCGAAAGTTTTACGGTATCAACAGCGAAACTGTTGTGAGCAGTAGACTTCTTTTTGTTTTATCATTTTGTGTGTGTGTATGGGGGGGGGGGAGGGGGGATCCAGTTACAAACCGCTTAATAAATGTTCAAAATTACATGCAGACTTTGTTGCAGGTCCCTAACTAGTCCCATTTTCCAATAATTTATGCATAAATCTGGGTATTCTCATGCGGTGGCCTGTCATTATTTATGAGGTCATATCTCCTAAACTATGTGTCAAGCTTTTTTGTTTTTGGGTCAGGAACCTTAATGGGCATGTGGTGAACAGTTCACCAAAGTTTCATTGCAATCGAATGAATGGTTTATTAACACATAGAGGACATACAGACAAACATTCATTGTTATATATATAGATTATTGCTTGTTGTACTAACAAGTACAGCTATATAACATTTTGCTTATAAAATCACATTCTTATTAATCTATTTTATAATAAATTGAAAGTTAGCCATGTACATTGACTGTAGATATAAAATAATGCAATATCTTCTTATAATATTTAAAATATTGTGAAGTATTGATCACAAACCAAAACAGTCTACTAAGTAACCAAGTATTACAAATAAGTTCAGTAGAAAACTTCATAAACATTTACAATGTAAACGAATGTTAAAACATTAATAGAGATTAACTCAACAGTAACGGCCATACTCTATCACTGAGTAATTCTTAAATATATTTTTACTTGTTTGTATTGATTTTATTCTAAGTATATGAAGAAAATGTTTTGTATTTAATTTAGGACATGAACTCGTTCAAGTTATTGCAGATTACTAGGAATCAGTGCATGTGTTAGGGCCAAAATTGTTTATGGCTTGAATGTAAGTTCATATTAAATCTAATGAGAAATTAAATAATACACAAAGAGCTAATAAACCAATTCTTGCAACCAGTACACTAAACATGACAAGAGAGTCTTTTTTCGTGATCAAGCAGTGATTCAGTCCTCATTTCCTTTCTAGTTACTTTTCTATTTCTTGGCAGTTTTAACACTTGCAGACTGTTTCTTATTAAGTCTTGCATTCTTTGACATATCTTCACTATTATTTTCAGTTACCATCCTTAATGTATCTAAAATTAATTTTACAAAGTAGGTCCCTAACCATAATAAAGATAAATACAAACAGAAATAGCTGTACTTACCTCTACACCTCTTATGATGAATATGGTAGCCAAACACAATAACAAGACTTTTTTATCCATGTTTTCAAGGTTTTAAATTTTTCCTGGATCTATTTTTCAATAAAATATTGGATCACTTTTAACTGACATTAACAGTAAACATTTGATATGTGATCTGTCTAGTAAGTATAGATAGTTAAATGTACATCTTTATTGTCAAATATGACATTAGTAGCTACACACTTTCTTCAAGCAATTGTGGAAACTAAATAATACAGTTCAACTTTTTAAAACTCAGATTAAATTTAAAAATTCAATTTACATGAATGAGATTTGTCTTACAGACTTTACTGCTACAAAATGCAAACACTGCAATGACTTATCAGGTTATTTGCCTTGCTACTCTTTTTTCCCATCTGATATGCAAGGTAAGGCAAACTGAGTGCAGAGTTGACTACATTTGTTGAAACATTTATTGAATTGATAGGAAGGAACTTCTTTCAGTCAGATTAATAGCTTTTGGACGTAAATCCAACATGTATCCAAAATTTAAGACTTTTGCAGAACACTGGAAACTGTTTACTATTTTATATTGTTGTTAATGTCTGATGAGACGTAATCAAAAATACAATTAATGTCACTGATAGATATAGCTCAGTTCTCACATTTAAAATACTAATTTATTTCTAAATTATGTACTATAATTTAATTTAATTATAAAAGCTTTTCAGTATGAGTTATATAAAAAATTTAAAGTTTTAAACATATGACATGAAAGTCAACAGAAGCTTCCAAACCCATCAAGTTGATTATGGCTCTATCCACCATAATTTAGTAATAGGAATTATGTAAATATTTTTGAGACTGTATAATTTGTTATTTTTGTGTTATAAAAATACTGACTTATGAATAAACAAGACAATATTTTACCAATTGCTATAATCATTAACATTACAGTTACTGTATTTAGAATGTTTGAAAGTCAATGTAAGAATATCTATACATAAATTTTTGTAACACCTAATAGTCTAAATATTGATCTATACTTAATCTGGTAACTTACATCAACCATTGTTCCTATGTCACAAGTGGGTTATAATGAATATTTTCTGAATTAACATAGGCATATTAAGACTATTACTTCAAATGCCACTGAAGGCTCACCTTTATTAGTAAGCCAATATCAAAATAAAAAACAAAAGTTTCTGTACATAAAAATTTTTATGTGAGTTGTTCAATTCAGGCTGATTTATATTAATAACAGTATGAAAATGACTTCAACTTACTATTTAGATGAATTCTTTGACACATTCTCTTCTGTTCTTGCTGAATTTACACTATGTTCTTGAATAGAACTGTATTTCTTGTAAAAGACAGGAGTTTAGAACTGAATAACAATCTTTGAACTCCACTTATTGCCAATTATTCACATTGCATAAATTAATTTTTGTACATTGATTTCCAAAATATGCCAGTTGAACAGCAATTCAAAGAAAAATAGGCATATAACTTCAGGTGTTTAAAAGTCCTCATAACACTTACATTTCTCACTTCATTTCAAAAGCACTGTTCTAATCCATAGCCCCTACATTATTATCATTGGTATAGGAAATACAGAAGAGGATAATGCTCACAGAGAAAAGAAAACATTCAGTGACAAAAACTGGAAAAGACATACAGAAATGTAATAACATATGATACCAAGATTGGGTAAGAATAATAGAAAATCCCCAGGAAAAGGCAAATTTTGAAAATCACTATCTCTCTGGTTTTACAGAGAAGTTACAACAAAATCTTCCCAAAACAAATATAGAACCCACAATGACTCAAATAGTAAGCACAATGATGTTTCCCATAAGAGCCTTAAATTCAGGAACATAAAAAAAAATAAAAAAAAAATAAAAAATAAAAAAATAAAAATTAGAAAGAAGAAGTCAGCAGACATCAATGAGGTTTAAGTATCTGTTTTGAGAGCATATCAGTTATTTTTACAAAGTACCTAAAGAATGCAAAAGTTGTGTACTTATTAAAGAAACAATTCAGGGAGTATTCATAACTACAGGGCAGCTTCACTACTGCCTGCATTCTTCAAAATAACAGAAACAATTTAGAAATGTAGACTAATTAATTACATGAATTAATGCAACATTTAATTATACAATCTGATTCCCAAATTTTGAGACATCTAATATTTTGCATTACAAGTGCATGAAAATTGTATGACCTCCTTGAAGCTCTTCATGAGAATGACTGTGTTATAGGCATAGTCTTAGTCAAGGTTATTCTATAAAAGTTTGGGCCCGAAGCGAAACGACCTGCTATTGGCCGTGGAAATGATGTCAGTGGTGAAGCAGAACTGCCAGTGAGGGGCGCATAGTGGCGCTGTGCCGTCACATAGAACACCACTAAACACAAAAGTTGACTGTTTACGCACTGCTTATTGCAGTTACACACCTCGTTAATTCGTACCGACAGCCGAAGAATGCCACTGACATGATTTTAGCCTCATTGATGGCACTGCTTTCTCTTTCTTCAGCTCCATGTTGAGGTAGTGCACTCTAATAAAAATTAAGGTCTGAAGAATATTTTAATGACCTTCGGCGCCACGTGAGGATATTTCTGCCAAATTACGTCAGCTAATTTCTTATAAATATTTTTTTCTTTTAAAAGTAGGTCACTTCCGCTAATCTCGCTGAATAGCAGCTCAAACTCTGTCGCATCCACTCATCAGATAGCACTAACAAACCTCCTCATGATAGAAATTCTATCCACCCATATTCTGCGAGGTGTTTTGGAAGAGGACAAAGTAGTTCATTAGACGACATGCCCAGGGAAGTGTCATATTTCGCAGCCCGGCGTGCAATGTAGCCTGCTAGATATCTTAATCCTTCAGTTAGGCATTCACCATCTGTCACAGCAGACGGTGCTGCAGCCTCACAACTAAAACTTATATTCTAGCTCCCTGCTTCTCCATCTGACATGGCCCTAGCTTCAGACATATCCGTCAAAATTCCCCACAGCAGAATAGATGACAGGTATTGTTGTGAATCTTCTTCCTGTCTCATAGACAAAGTATTAGACAGTGGAATGTCTTGGGCATTTTTTCCCAAAAGCAACAAACTCAGCCGATGTTTTACTTCTTTAGAGGGAGGATGTTGATAAAAATGGCCAGTACCTCTAATCCGTGAAAACAAATTTTCAAGACAGTTCTGATTCAGTTGTGCTGTTAATATATACTTAATACATAGTGACAAAAGGTCAGAATGAAGGCCAAATATAGAATTAATTGACATTAAGAGTCCTTTCTGAAATGGTAAGAGCTGCCTTCGGTTTCCAATCTGCATTGTTTCCTAGCACAAATACATTTTGCTGAGAATTTTTTTGGAGCTGCTTGTCTGTTCCATAGGCACTTGCTAATGTCTTTTTGTCAATGATTCGGTGAGAATTAAAAATGTCAAACAAATCATTAACATATCAAACTGAATTAGAGGCATCGAATTTTCAGTCATAAAACACACAAAAACAAAAAAGTTCCTGCTTATATACAGTAAACAACAAGCTGATGCTGACGTCATGCACAGTACAATGACTTTCTACTCTGACTGTACAGTCCATTCAGTCCCCCTCTGGTCTTAGCCTTGTCCAAGACATTTAACACTGATTTCATAATAAAGCAAACTGTCATTGTAAAGACTAGGTTGTAATGCAACAATATACTGAACAATGTTTGCGATTCACTGCAAAGACATGTGTCAAGCCATAACCGGCACATAAAACACATTCAAACACATACAACTTAGCTTTCAGTAATTAGTCTTCATCAAAAACAGATACATACTATCATTCATACAATCACACAGGCGTGCTTCACAGAGACAACTATCACCTCTGGCTATTATGTTCTGAGTTGGAGTTTCAGGGTAAAAAAGGAGTAGGCCTACCTCAGCAACAGTTAAACACCAGAGGAAGCCCTCAGTGTATTGTGAGTCATTCCCAATTAATCCAGATGCTTCAACTACAAAAAATGGATATGTGGAATGTGCACAAGTAGACAGCATCAAAAGTATTAGGGCCAAGTTTTTATTGTATACAGTATCTATTAGGGGCCTAGTGGAACAGACACAATTACAGCCATCACAGTACAAGTTGTGTGAAATAGGGGATAATGATGTTGATACTTTGGAATCAGTAGACTAATGTAGAAGTGTTCTCAATGATAGCAGGCTAGGATTACACTTCTTGCATCAACAGTGTGCCAAAATTAATCTTTAGTGACATTATATGGCACTCTGTGGGGAATCATATCAGACAGGCATTAAGGACCATAGTACATAATAATTCAATACGTCAAGTTAAACTTTTTTTATCACTTAATTCCAATTTGTACATTGTTTCTTGCAATATAATTCCTCTTTCACACTGCAAAACATTATTTATTATTAATAGATAAATTGTAAATAGGGGTTGTGACAATTCTTGGATACTATTAGTACAATGCTATTGTTTACTATTGTCATTATGTGAAGTTCAAATCTTGTGTATCAGTTTCCATTAACTCTTCAATGGAGTAGAATTCTTTTTCTTTCACCCAGATCACTATAGTTTTCTTAAACTTAGATAAGGGAAAAAGGTGAGCTGTGTATGCTAATTTGTTGAATAATTTCAGGCTCATGTTTTTGTCACTCTTTTGTGCATGTGAAAGAACCATCAATTAGTTGTACCTTGTTTCATGTGTGTGAATATTATTTCTCAGTTTAAGTTTTTGTAAATTTTCTTTGGTATAGATTAAACAATTATAAATATATAAGCTGGGGACTGTCATGATGTTTAGTCATCTGAAATGACCTTTGCCAGTTTCTTTGGGTGAAAGATCTACTAAATATTTAATACTTTGTTTTCTGCCATTTCAAGATGCATGCCGACTCTGATGCACTTCCCCACAGTAGTATTCCATACTGCAATTGTGATTGGAAGAAAGCATAGTAACATTGTGGCAGCAGGCTCTTTCTGACATTTTTTCTTAATTTGTATAGCAGAAAGATAAAGCATGCAAGTTTGTTAACTAGGTAATTAATATGTGCATCCCAAGAGTCTTTTCTCAACCATGATTTGAAGTATGGTAATTTTGCACTCCTATTTTCAGCCTTTGTGGCCCTCAGATTAAAAAAGATTTCTTCAGTTTTTGATTCACTTATGGATAGCTGATTAGCCTGGCACAAACTTTTGTGGTGTCTATAATTTCTTTGTTGTAGTGTTGCATAGTTGGTTTATAATTGCCTGTTGTTACCCGCATTATTTCATCATAACATAGTACCTTCTCACATGGTATGTGACTTGCAATATCATTTACATAGACCAGTGTTTTCAACCTGTGCATCATGACCCCCAGGGGGGTCACTGTAGGAAGCAGTTGCACCATAGAACAACTAAACCAGAACTTGTCAGGATATGAATGGTTCAATAATATAAAACACAGCTCTAACAAGAGCGAATGTATTTTACATCAGAATTACTTAATTACTTGTTAACATTAATTTTAAATTGAATAGAATGTTATACATTATTTTATAAAATCCAAATAAATAAATTCAAAGCCTGAAGAATGTTTTCAGGAATCAATTTACAGTTGCAAATAAGTCATTGTTGATAAATTTGAACAATAACACCTCTGTGTTTCTTTACAAATTGACCACAGTGATATATTCCCTGATAAGTATAATTCCATTATATGTCTTACCTGAAATCAGAAACACTCATTATACAAAATGTAACTTTCTTCTCTGTCTTATATCATGTGAAGGTAGAATGTTTTCTACTCCAGAAAGTACAACAGAAATTAATTCTATAAAATATAATACTGTACATCATTTTTACAAGAAAGTAGTAACAACACAAAAAATTACATTTGTTGGTTTTGATATCTTGCAAATAGTAGTATTATGGATTGGGCGAGGAGGTTAATAAATAATTTTTCTTTGAAAGGGGGTTACATATTGAAAGGTTGAAAAATACTTATCTAGACAATGAAAAGGAATGGTCCAAGGACTGCACACTGTGGGATTCCTCTTTCAATTTTCAGCTCTTTGTGATGGCTGGTCATTCACATTTATTAATTCTTGTCTATCCATAAGGTACGTCCTGAATAGATTTAATAACTCATATTTTGTGCCATATTGAGCTAATTTTTTTATAATAGTCTCATGTAAAATGGGGTCAATTGCTTTGCTTAAGGTCTACGAGTGCAGCACATACAGTTCATTTCCCTTGAACACCATCACATACTTTTTCTAGCTGATTACCTATTGCTTTTATTGTGTATGAGTTTGGTCTATATCCAAATTCGCTTTCATTCATTATCTTGTTTCTTTCAAAATTCTCATTTATTTGTTTGTGTATACAAGTTTCTATTACTTTATGGGTTTTATGTCGGGTTGGGTCCATGATCGGGGCACACTTCAACACCATTGGCAACTCCAACAACATGTTACAGTATTAGAAACCTCTTGACCATAAAAAGACGGCAGGCTTGGTGACAAATATGCAGCTGTCTTAATACCTCACTGCCCATGAACTCCTCCAAGGAGTGGCAATCCTTCCACTGCCTTACTGGTAGTCGCCCTGCTCCAACTTACTCTTTCCATCACAATGACCATCCCTTTCCTTACAATGCCAGTGCCAGCAAGGCATAACATTTTGTTACATAGTTGTCCAATATATTTAACATCTGCAACAATCCCTGATTTTGAAGATAAAGGTGAAGCAATGAATTAAAATTTGTGATGCAGCCGGGAGTCAAACCCGGACCTCCATGTTTACTAGGCATCCATTTTACCATTATACCACCGCACCACTAATGGTTAAGGCACCTTGGAATAAGCTAAGTATGATTTCCCTCCACATCACAAACTTTAATTCAGCTTCTGTGTCCCATAGATAATTGTCACTACAGCCAAGGCTCTCCATGCAGTGGAATAGCACCTTGGCAATGGACATAGTGGAACATTCCTACTAAGATGATATAAATATCAATTTAAATATAAATTAAGACACCCTGAGACGGTTTTTCATCTCGAATACGTCCAAGACATTGAAGATAAAGGGTTTCTTAATTTATATTGATATTTATATCATCTTAGCAGGAATATTAATTCATTGCTTCACCTTTACCTTCAATGTCTTGGACATATTCGAGATGAAAAACTATCTCAGGGTTTCTTAATTTATATTTAAATCCCAGATTCGACTACCCCTCTTTCCACATATCCATAAACGCACTGATACCTTCACTTGCCACTGGCTTTCAGTACTTGGATGATATCCCCCTCCCCCCTAGAACTCAACATTCCCATTACCATCATCAACATTCAATACACACTATGCACTACATGCAACACGGTCCCTGGCCATGATCGCCTAATTTAACAGGCACCTCCACACTTGCCCCAATTCCTTCCATGCCACCCTTGCATCCTTATACAATGTTATCCTCTATATTGGCTTCTTCCCCAGCCCGTGGAAGACATCCCATATCCTTATGTTCCCGAAGCATGGCACGCTTCCTTCTATCCCTCCTATCAACCTTAGTCCTTTTCCCTCCCCATATATACATATATATATGACATGTCCCCTCTCACCCCCCTCCCATTTGTTTCCTCCCATGCTTGGTTCCCCTCCCCCCCTCTCAGTGAATTCTTATGCCCCTTCCCTACTGTCCCACCCCCCTCTCCTTCTTCCACACCATCATGCATCCTTTCCCTTCCTATTCCCCTGCAGGGTCTCTGTTCATGAATTTTAATATCCACAATTTTAACCATTAGTGCCAGTGTTGTGCTATTGTGATCTTGAAATTTTAGTGACCACAACTGCCATCACCAGCAGAACTGGTGTTGTGGGTATGTATTTGAAATAATGTCTGCATCCTTTGTTACCATTTACTTTTTGTTTTAACCTTCAGTATTTTTTAGCCTTTGTGGCAAACATTTTATGCTGACTGTGTGTTTCTTGTGCTCTATTTTTAAAATTAACACTCACCGTATTTGTCTCTATTGTATGTACTAGGTCACCATTTATTGTCTCATGTCTATATTTTATTTTTTCTCCTAAGTAATGTATACCGCTCAGCTGTAGAGCGGTGCCAAGGCCACTACCAGCCTACCCCCGGTGGGGGTTTTAATACTCAATAAAAAGGGGGGGAGAGGTAGTCATAGTTCTGTAGTACTTCTGAAAGGCTAGAGTCTGGTTTGTGATACCAAAAGATTTCTAGGAGATGCTACAGTATACATTGTTGTAATTTTGGTAGGAGTTTCCCCTTCATTTAAGTTATATATAAGTGTTTTGTTCCATGGTATTATATTCAAATATTGTATTTGATTTATCACTTGTTTTTTGTCATTGAAGGTATTAATTCTTTACAGCAGTTTGCATATTTATGTGACTTCTTGGACCACAGGTAGCTATCTGATGAACTTATGTTTACACAAATATTTTCACTCTGAGTTTTAGTAGCATTTGGGACAATTATTTGCTTAGATAATTCACCTAGGTACTGTATGTCAATCATCAGTGACAGAATAACATGTTTCATAGTAATTCTGTCATATTTAATTGATCTGCAGAGGATTGACTCACAAGAACATGAAATTTGTTTTTTGTTTACTAATTGTGGAAGGTTAGTGTGTCCCCACTGTTGAGATTCTGCACACATATGAAAGCCTTTTGTTACTGTTTCTTGACACCAGTGGTGAATATAACATATATTTTCAGGAAAGAGGGGAGGGGGAGGGGGACAGACTAAAATTTTGTGGCAAAGCATCTCAAAGTGATGACTAAAACAAAAAAAGATATTGCATGTCCCAATGCATGCATAGTTATTGCTTTATTTATTTATTTATTTCATCCATTAGATCACATTCTCAGCACAATAATATCATGTGATGTTGGAGATTACATTGGGTTAGTTGGTTCATAAGAAGAAATTAATAGTCAATAGGGTAGGAATATGTAGCCATTATACATAAGGCTACATGACTCACACATAGAAAATTTATATTATATAATTTTACAGTACTAGCCTATATATATATATATATATATATATATATATATATATATATATATATATATATATATATAAAATATAAAAAATAGACGAAGATTACTCACCAGGCGAAGGAGCACAGGTGTGACAGCATCACAAATAAATAAATGAATACACACAGTGTGTGTGTGTGTATTCATTTATTTATTTATTTGTGATGCTGTCACACCTGTGCTCCTTCGCCTGGTGAGTAATCTTCGTCTATTTTTTATATTTTATTTTTCCTGCTAGGAATTTTTCGTCTTAATAATCATATATATATATATATATATATATATATATATATATATATATATATATATATATATAAGGGTTGGAACATCTTATCATTATTGCAATGCAGTGTATGAGTTTTCAATGTGATTTTAAAATAACAGTCAGAATATACACTTAGATTTAAGCAGATTGTACACAATTAAGCATATTGTACATTATAATAAAAACAATGGAAATTATAGGTCACCTCCATGTACTCATTAACAGAGTAAAAACAGTGGTGCAGCAGATATGCCATGACTGCTTTCTTAAATAAGTTAATGTTCTCAATATTTTTAATATTCACTGGTAATTTACTGTACAGCTTAATTCCTGTATGAAATGTTCCTTTCTTGCATAAGATTGATTTTACATGAACTAGATGGATATTGTCTTATGTCTATTGTGTTATGGTCATGGATCATGCTATTTCTTTACAATCTGGTGTCACATCTCATATACTAATTTTTAGAAACTTTAATATTTCAGCTATATACACACATGGTAATGGTAGTATTTCAAGTTGTTTGAAAAGAGGACTACATGATTCCCCACTTTTTTCCTGTAATCATTCTAATAGCTCTTTTTTGGATTTTGGAAGTGTTTGTTGTTGTTGTAGAGTTTTCATAAAAGATAACTCTATAAATCAGGTGAACCTGAAAGCATGCATAGTATGCACTCATTACAGTGCTATCATTTGTACATTTTTTAAAGATTCTTAAAACATAACATGTTTTATTCAATTTAGAATCCGTGGATTCCGTGTGCTTGTTCCATTTCATGGTATTCTTGATCCACATACCTAGAAATTTTGTCTCATTCCTGTTCTTTATATTCTGTTGGTTAATGGTGACACTAGGATTATGTGCATGAATGAGAAAAATTTAGGGCGAGAGTTTTCTTACTGTTAATCATAAGTTTATTGTTGAAGGCCCAGCTACTCAGTTGATTAGTAACAGTATTTATTGTTTCCTGAAGTTCATCCTTGTTTTCTCCCTTTACTATTACTGTTGTGTCATCAGCAAATAGTACTGTTTTATGTGTCTCTATATTAATATTTAAATCATTAATAAGAAAGAGGAGTGGTCCCAAAACAGAACCTTGGGGGGTACACCAAATGTAATGAACCTTCATTCGATAGATGTTCAGTCATGAGTGTGGATTCCTTATCCATGAAACTCATGCAAACTCTTTGTTTGCGATTACTCAAAAAGAACCTAATCAGTCATTAGCATTTTCATGTATCCCATACTTATCCTGATTAGTAAGTAATATGTGGTGATCTACCATGTCAAAGGCTTTAGTCAAGTCCCAAAATATTCCTGCAATAAGCTGTTTCTCATCCCTAAGGTGTAAGACACTATTTAAACATTCATAAACTGCCATTTGTGTTAATTTCTTGCTTCTAAAGCCATGTTGGGAGGAGTTTATCGCATAATTCTCATAAAAAAAAGTCCAGTAATCTTTTATACACAATTTTTTCAATAACTTCAGATGGGCTAGAAGTTATGGATATGGGATGGTAGTTATTAATATTGTCTTTCTCACTAGTTTTGTAAACTAGTATGACTTTGGTTGTCTTTAGAATGACAGGAAAGAGAGAGAAGAGAAGTGTCACACAGTTGAGTCAATGTTTTTGCAACAGTTTTTTAATAGCATGCAAGGTATCTCATCCATCCCTGCTGCCCGAGTATTCCTCAGTTCATTAATGGCTGTTGGCTGTTGCAAACTACATCAGTTGTGCCAGTTTTCAGGAATATGGATTTGTCATAGTAATCGATTTTACAGTTACCCAATTGAAGATTTCCACTAGATTGCATTCTCTGCATTTCTTCAGCTACTTCAGAGAAATGCCTGCAAGACAAGTTTGCAATTTCCTTTTGGCCATCTTGAAGTTTTGTTGTTTACTGGTGAAATGATATTATTACAAATTGCTTTATTTTGTCCAGTCTCTCTCTTTATTAAACTTTATTACAAAGCTTTGGTTGGTTGATTTCCTAATATATCCATCATTGTTCAATCGTTTAGCTACCTTAGCAATTTTTCTATGTATCTTGGGATATGCTTTATAGTGTGTGTGGACTTCATCATTATCTTTCTTCTGCATGCACAGTTCATGTAGAGTTCGTTTATTCTTGCTGGATATCTTTATTCCAGTTGTAATCCAACTTCTATTTGCAATGCCTACTCTGTAATTCACAGCCTTTCTTAGGAAGGCATTTTCCATGTGTATAGTTTGGATGTTAGAAATGCTTTAAATTTGTCTTCTATTCTTACAGTATCATACAATTCATTCCAATTTTGTTTTTCTATTAACTTACTAAAGTAGTTCAATATTATTTTGATTGAAATATCTGCAACTCAATTTTATCCCACTGTTTTCAAAGACAGTTCTTTTGATATCAATACTTAGTAAGATAAAGATGGTCACTAAACCCTGCACTACCTACTTTTATTTCTGTCTTGTACTTGTCCTTGGTGATCAGAAACTGATACAAGGCTGTCTTACTGGTTGGAGTTAGCCTGGTGGGAACATTTACTTTGAGACTTAATTTATGTGATTCTAACAGATTTAGCAGTCATGATGATCCCTCTTTGAATAAGGTGATTGCCACATTTAATAATTAATAAAATTTGAAATTGACAATAAATAGTAATTGTGAAGGGGTGTTTTTCAAAAAGAACAAATACTTCCTCGAAATCCATTTCGATTTATTGCTAAAGACAAGATACAACTAAACTCTAATTCTGAAGTACAACAATTGACTGACTGACAATTCCTGCACATTACTTGTATTTTTTATAACATTATTAACAATGTGAAGTGATGCATAATTATCACAATGATAATTTATGAATCAGTTCTTTTATAAACAACAAATTCATGTAATGTATATTTATTATACAATGTCAATGTATTAGTATAACAAATAACTGATTAAATAGTTTTAATATTTTATAAATGAAGTGAATCCTATTGTTTGGTTGAATTTAAATAATCTGCTTTACAATGAACTACAATGTCTGACAATTAGTAATAATGACAATTAGGTGTAACAACAACTTTAAATTACAATTTGTACTGGAATTTGGTCAAGCCAAAAATATTATGAAAATCAATCTAATCTTAATAAAGGAAATGAAAGGAAATAAATGCTGCAAAATAAATACTATGAAATTACTGGGGTTTAATATTAGGAACAATGGTAATATAGCATTACAAAATTAATTAGGTTTGATAATGGGAAAATGTGGTAATGGTAATTACGAAGTTATAGACATTTAGTAATGGGCATAAAAGCTGTAATTACTATGAAATGAATGGATTTTATTAATGGGAATAAAATGAGGTAAATGCTTAGTGACATAAACAATATAGTTGTTATAATGTAGAAATAAATATGGGTGGTATCACAAACTTTACTACAGGATAGAAAGGTATCTGGAGCTTCAGTATATAGGGAATGGTATGCTAAACTACACTATAAGGAAAGAAGGGCATCCTGGGTTTCAGTTAAGAGAGATCGTATACTACATTAGATGGAGGCTCATGTTGTTACATTACACAGTGTATTCCTGTTTCCACTATCATTTAGAAAATCTACATTAAAATCACTACATTTCTAGTTTTGTTCAGGAATGCATCTCGTTTGCTAATAAATTATCAAAAGTTACCAGCTGGAGAGTGATAAATCACAACAATAATTAATTTTAACTTATTTAGTTTTATTGCAGCTAAGTCAAAATCCTTCTCAACACTTAGCTGGTTGAGATTTGTCAGGGTACTGAAATCAATATCTGTTCTAATATAAATGGCTACACCTCCATAATTGCTGTGAGGTCTGCAGCAGGAGTCAGCCGATAAGTAGTTATTCAAAGAAATTCACTGAGCCAATGTTCCATGAGACATATCACTGACACATTTGCTAGTTCACTTATGAACAACACATTAAAATCATCAATTTTGTTAGTTAGGGATTTAACATTTTTGTGATAGAAGCTCAGTATGATGCTATGAATTAAACTGGGCATATCTGCAACATCACTCACCTTTACTTCCACAGAAGATTCTCCTCATCTGGCATGTGGATCAGTGGCGTAACTATGGGGGGGGGGGGATGAGGGAGATAGAACCCCCCTCCCCCCCCCCAGAACCCGAAAAGAAATGAAGAAAAAAAAAGAGGGGGGGAGGGGAGAAAAGAAATCGTATAACAGCAATCCAGTAAAGGTAAAGATTTGTAGCTTGGGGTGTTTTACCATAAGCTTTCATTGGAAGGGAGTGAATTACTTTCTTCAACGGGAGTGGTAGATGGTAGTCTGTCTGGTAACTGACTAAAATTTTGCTCGTCAAGCAGATCTATCCCCCACCAAAGCCAAGTCCTAGTTACGACACTGATGTGGATTGACCATGTCTGCTAGTAAGCTGGGATGGCATGCTAATGGAGAAGTGATTTCCCCAGAGCTAGCCGCAAAAAATCATACTTCTTAAAGGCACTTCTCTTGGGCGACGTGAGGCACGTATGTAATGCTGATTTGCCTTTGATACCATAGCACTTTCTGGGAAATATTGACTGGAAGTATTTAACAACTCAGCGCTTTTCTCGTGTAAAGGGACAGTAGTATTTAAAGTCACAGCATTTTTTTTCCCTTGAGACTCTGCAGTTGTTTTAGTCATTCCTCACTGTGCCTGAGCATTATTTTTAGTTGCTTCTGCATATGACATAGTTGACTGTTGCTATTACATGTGTTGCATGCTGCTTTGCGAGTTTTATTTGTTGCAGCAGGTTCTTGCAGTGCTCAGTCTGTCCTTTCTACACCATATGCCTTCCATGTCTGGTGAAGTCTCTTCATTTCAGGAACATATTGACATCTAAGATTTTGGTACGTATGTGGAATGATGCAGTACGCATTAATTATGATTTCATTTGATACAGTTTGTCATACCTGTATGGTGCAGTACACAAAATAAGTTGTGTGTGTACTGTTTCAGAAGAGGCTTACAATTGTTGACAAAAGATACCATACTTAATTTCTTTTTCTTTATATTCATCATTATATATGGCACTGCACCACACTTAATAGTCATATTAACGAAACAAGAGTCAGTATTTTGACAACTATCGTACATTTTCGTTTTTTTTCTGATTTGCATTCTCATTCCTGTTAAGTTGCTGTTGCAGTTACATCTTTTTGTTATGAAGGTATAACTATAACACATAATGCTTTAACATATCCATACTCTTCCAATCACAAACTGATACATTACATTCTGTGGGAGAATGTAAGATTTTTCCATCTGCAGACCAACAATCAGTGAAGGAAACAGTCAGGTTTTGGATTACTGTACCATATTTACCTAAATCTAAACCACAAAATTTCCTCTTTTTGGGGCGAAAAGCAGCCCAAGGCTTAAAATCAGGTGGAAAGCAAACAGAAGTGCTGAAAAATGGCACTAGGAGCTGTTGCCACAGCAGAATAGCTGTGCGCACTACAGCACCTTGCTGCGGTGTGTGTAGTCTTTTGCCATTGGAGGTTCGTGTCCTCTCTCTCTCTCTCTCTCTCTCTCTCTCTCTCTCTCTCTCTCTCTCTCTCTCTCTCTCTCGTGTGTGTGTGTGTGTGTGTGTGTGTGTGTGTGTGTGTGTGTGTGTTTTGCTCTTAGGATAATTTAGTTTAAGTAGTTGGTATGTTTAGGGACCGATGAGCACTGCAGTTAGGTCCCATAACTTTACAAACACTTAGAAGCCATCACAACTACAGGTAACTTTTGCTGTTGAATATAAGCAACACTAGCATGCTTTGCAGACTCACAAATAAACCTTCCACCGAAATGTTTGCAATAATAAAAATTAGATGGAAGATGAGTCTACTTTTTCTGAATTCTAATACATCATGCATCATCTTCAAATGTATATGTAGATGTGAATGTTTTATGACTTTTGAATATGCATTTATGTATGAACCTAGTAGCAAATACACCGTATTGTATCTCAGTAACATTGTCTTGTATTTCTATGTATTTCATATACCCAATGAGGTCGAGAAAAGACTGAGTGAAGTTATAGTGCCAAAATTGCTGTGATTGTTTGATTTGGTGCTTTTGTCAGTGCATATTTGTGATTGTCGGAAATACTTGTGATAATGAGGAACTGATACCCCGTTGGTCTACCTTGCCCCACAATTTAATTAAAAACCATTATAATCACTTTAAACGTGGTTCATCAGAAATTAAGACTGCTCAGCCAAGTGATGTGCTGAAGCAAAGTTTTCTTTCTGCATAATCATAATCTCATATTTAATCACATTTTTCTTCAGTAAACAATAACAACTGTAGCCTACATTTGGAAAAACTCGACACCTGACTGCAGTGGCCCACAATTGGCCATGCATGTTTCCCATTATTCCAAGCATCATTAACAATAAATACCACCAACACCTGGAAAGTGTATTCAGTTTTCACCAAATAACCTAACTACAGGTACCATAGCTGTATCTTCATCCATTATGCCTAATTTCTATCTCCAGAACAATTTGAGTGATATTTCTATTGTATGTTTTACAGAACAAAAGTATGTTTGATATGTCTACAATAATGAAAGTGTAGATTATTTTTGTTTTCTCTTAACCCTTAACTATTATGGACAATGACAGGAACACAATTACTACGGAAGGGTCTCTTAGACCTCATTTTTATTTTTTATATATCAAACCAGTTGTTTGTGGAATGTATATTTACATGACTTCCTGCTGTCCATTATATTTCTTGGAGGTAGACTATATTGAAACTTAAGGTTTTTTAACAACACGGTATAAAATGGTGACAAATAAAAGACTGAGAAATGTGTTGTATATTTTTATTTTATATGTTACAAAAATAACATTAAATAGTTAGCTCTCTATTCACCCACAGAGTATCATCAGAGAGATTATGTTACAGATTCAAAACATCCTATTTCACTTCCAATAAATTGTACGCAAAGTCAGCTTTCAGTTTACAATTCATTTTTTCAATGTAGAGTGATTATTACATTTCATAAGTCAGTTAAGGGATAAACTTTGTCAAATTTTACACCAAGTAAAAAGTAATTATGTCCTCTATGACTGCAGAATCATATTTTAGTCTGTTTGAATCTGCTTCACGCACTGAATCAGTATCATGATCAGTAAATATCTCAAAACCAGGGCCATTATCGCTGTCATCAAATTTTTTATCTGAGGATTCACCAAAGCATTCTTGGACGTCCATATCTGTCTCGCATTAAAACACATTGTGTAGAAGGTTCAGCTTTTACCACCATAAAGAAACGGTAACATTTATTAAAAGCATGATATGCTAACACTATGGTATGTCTGCGAGACCTCACAGGGCTAATAAATATGAAACAAAGAGCAGCAACAATACAAGAATGCTGGCTCTTGTAGCACAGACTAACGTATACAGTCATGACAGATCCACTGATTTTTGTGATACGCTACGACAGCGTGGATGGTGAGGTACATTTCTGAATACTATATGAGTGTGAATAATGTCATTTAAATTGATTTTAACATACTTTTTACAACAGGGATGGTATGTAGGGCCATAAAAATAGGCAAAAACCAGAAAAAACTACACATATGTCATGAAGGTTCCTAAGAAACACTGGAAGGTATGAGATGATACTTTACAGGACTATATTGAAATCTATGACTTTTTTTTATGAAGAAGTTCAGTATTTATTAAGAGGAAAAATTGCTAATAAACAACAGAAGACCCTAACATCTACAAAAAGATATCAGTTATCTACTCAGAAATGTCAGGATTTCTTCACTATAATTCCAGCCAAACCAGTAGATGCTCAACATAGGAAACTTATATGGAATACATTACCTACATTATTAAATGTACCAGGTCAGCTGGTACAGATGTGGCTGAAGGGAAATCCTCACGAACATGACAATAAAACATCGAAAGCAAAAAGATACTTTTTCCAACAAAGCAGAAAATAATTCCACAAATGTTACTTCATCGGAACCACAAATGGCAAAAATCTTCAAGACATTCATTTTATAATCAGAAGTAATTAACTCAAAAGTATATGGGTTTATCGAATGAAGTGTAAAAATGTTTTAATGATTAGACTCTGTTTTGAATTTTTACACATCAAAGAAAGTTCCTGTCATAAAGGAACAGACCACAACAGGAATTAATGTTTCTCATCTGTTTATATTCTCTCACTTTCAGCGGAGTAGGCTACAAAATGTAAACATATTCGTATTTCCTCATGAATAAGCTGTTGTTTATATCACTGAATCGGGAAAATTTGGCTGTTTTTACATTTATTTCATGATTCGTTACAACTCCCAATATTTTATTAATCTTTGGAATGCAAACATTACAGAAAATATTTGGTTAATTATGTAGAAAAATAATTATAAACAAACATTTCTCTTACAGCACCTTGCCCACCATTAGGAGTGTCATTGCAGTTGTCAATTGCTAACAACTTTCACAGCAGTGAGTGTATGTTAGACTGTGCTTGTTAGCCAATAGGAAGGTACAAAAAAGAGTCAATTTATCTTTGCAGAGGCATGTGAAATATTTCAACACAAAAATTCATAGCTTTCACAGAGAAGATCGATAGTAGTTAAGGATACATGGTGTAAAAAGCGAAAAATTTTTATGACCTCATTAAATTCTGTAGTCTTTCCTGATTATATTGATATTTACATTATAGGGTTTCAAATGAAAAATGACATTATATATTTTTTTTTAAGTTATGGTCATGTGTACCGCCGCACCCCAGAGCCACGAAGTTGTCAACAGTGGAGCGGCCTTGGCAGAAACCACCTTGACGTGAAGAAAACAGACCTCGATGTTGAAGTATCCACATAAGCCGCTGGCTCACCATATGTTCGAATAGCTTCCACAGAATGTTGGTGAGGCTGATTGGGCGGTAACTATCAGCCACCTGTGGATCAGCACCAGGTTTGATCACCAGAATAATGATGCTTTCTTGTCATTGTGACGGGAAAGCCCCCTCTGCCCATAAATGTTTAAACAGGGTGAGAAGCTGGTGTTGAAACTTCGCGGAAAGGTGCCGGATGAACTGGCTGTGGATCCTGTCTGGTCCTGGAGAGGTATCAGGGCATGCAGCAAGGGCAGTTTCGAATTCCCATTCACTGAAAGCAGAGTTGTACGATTCTGCTCGACGCGAGTGAAAGGACAGCAGTCACTGTTCAACCCGCTCTCTCAGTGCACGGAAGTCTACACTGTATTCTGATGTTGCAGAGTTGCGAGCATAATGCAATGCCATGTGTGCATACTGGGGAATGAACATGTTGATCAGTTGGCCAAGCAGGCCAGTATGGCACCATCTCCAGATAGTGGCATCACAGAACCAGATCTCAAATTGGTGTTGCGCTGGAAGGTGCGTGAGGCTTGGATCACCAAATGGTCTACCACGAGTGCTCCAAATAAGCTTCAGGCAATGAAGCTATCCACAGCTCTGTGGAAATCTTCACTGTGGCCCATACATCGAGATTTGGTTGTCCTCTTCCGCCTCCGTATTGGACATACATGGTTAAACCACAGCTATCTCCTTCATCATGAGGCCCCACCCGAGTGTCGATGTGGTGCAGTGACAGTAGTCCATCTTCTAATGGACTGTCCTATTTTAGCCAACTTACGCGCTACCCTTAGTTTTAGGTGATGATGCCTCCATGGCTAATGTTGTTTTAAGTTTTAATCACCCAGCTGGAGTTTACAATTCCTTCTAGTGGTGACTTCTATAGCCTCACCTCTCAGGTACCCACCTATTCAACATTTTTAAGTCCTTTTAACACTTTTGTGTTGAATTGCGAAGTAGCTTTTAGTGTGTGCAGCATGGCTGGCTCATCCTGTGTTATCTTTGTGATCAGCCAGCCATGGTATTCTGCTGTCCAGTTTCAGTTCAGTTCCTGAGGTGGTTCTTTACCTAATGCGCGTCTTTCTTTTGGTTGTCAGTGAAGCATTCATTGTCAGTCTGTCCCTTTGTGAGTTTCTCCATTCGGTGTTTTGTTTAATTTTTTAGCTACTGACAGTGAACTCTTTGCTAGAAACAGTGGACTGATGACCTAGCTGTTTAGTCCCCTCAAAACAACAACAACATGGATTCAGAATTGATAGGTCAACTCTGTCAGATATTTATTTCCTTCCTTAATTTGTAATAACAGCAACTGATGATAAGGAACATGTTTCTGTAATATTCCAAGACTTAAGTAAAGCTTTTGATGTAATTGAAGATAGTATTCTATTGCAGAAACTAAATACTTATGGGATTCGAGACCTAACAAACAGGTGGATTCATTCTTACCTCCAGGATTGTTGACAGGTCATACAAATAAGACACAAAGATATGAAAACATAAATAGTTTCTAATTTTTATAGTAGTGCACAAAACATCAGTTATGGAGTCCCTCAAGAGTCAATTCTTGGGCCTATTCTTTTCATTCTTTATGTTACTGATCTATATATATATAATTCAAAATGCACCATAAGATGTGTGGCAGAGGGTACACTGTACTGTAGCAGAAAGAGTAACCAATGGCACCACAGTATGCTGGTACGAATATACTAATTGAATCATGTGATGAAGATAGGCTACAAGAAACAGCTGGAGATTTAAAAGCTAGAACATTGGTTCAGAATTAATAAGCTTCTAATACTTATGAAACTAGGCAGAAGCATAACTTACATGTCAGCACAGTATGTACAAACATAAGTAAAGGGGGAGTATATCATACTGGTGTTATGCTTATAACCTCATGCCATCCAATTTACATAGTTTTAATATGTTGGCTGCCATGTGACTGCCGGCAGCCACAACAATGCCTTACTCCCCACGCTGCATGGCCACAAGGCCCATCCTGTTCAGTGCGGTATAGCATTGGTTTGCATGTTTCCAATATGGACACAAACATGAAACATACACTGTAGGGCAAAGTGGCCTGTAAAGGCGATCTTGGAATGACGAGTGTATATCAGTTTAGCGCTGGTCACCAACTGGTAGCTTCCTATAGTTCTAAGTCATGTAAAAGTGTGGATTACTTTATATTGTCTGATTGAACAAACACTTGTGTACAAGATATCAGGTACTATATCTTGTTCAGTCTATAACTAAGTTGATCCCAATGTTATCCACAGCAGAACCTGCATTGTGATCCTGACTGCTAATTTATATTTTGTTATGAACAGCGGGGTGTGCTGTATCAACTAATAAGAGCATAAATGGCATCATCAGAAATTGATACCGTACCATCGACGAGTAGTGGAACGTCACGACATTGTAAATGTCGAAAAAAGACTGGATTTACTGATGAAGTATGGAGGATGTTGGAAGAACCTGACTTTGATGATGATTCTGCATCATTGAAGCATTATAATGACCAAGAGGCGTTTGTGACATGACCAATAGCGGCAGCTGCGAACACAATAATTGTGTTGGTACTGGTGACAGCAGTGGTGAAAAGTTCAGTGATTCTGTTGCAAAAATTTGTCAGTTTTAAGACGCTACAGCGTGGTATGATGTCAGTGGTGCTTATTTTAAAGGGATTGTATTTACAGGCCATGAAAAATACAGTTATAATTCCAGTTATCCTACAGACAGGATTGCTTTAATGCCACACCACATTGTCAACGTATTTTTTTATGAGATATTGTCGTAAATTTTTTGGAATTGTCAAAAATGTTCAAATGTTTGTAGAACTTATGGGACTTAACTACAGGGTCATCAGTCCCTAAACGTACAAACTACTTATGAACTAGCTAATATTAAGGACGGCACAAATATCCATGCTGAGGGGCGATTTGAACCCCCGCTCGTTGTGGCCGTGCCGACCGTGACTGGCGCGCCGCAGTCCCCTTGGCCACCGCAGCCTGCTTGGAATTGTCATGTGCATGGGATTGATAATATATCCTACAATAGATAATAGGAGTACACATCCTCTATTGGAAAATAATAATTTGCCTCAAATAATAAGCAGAAATCGCTTTCAGTTACTTCACTCTACTTCCATTTTGCAAACAAAACCCATACGTTCAGGGCAATATCAGACACTGTAGTGTAACAAGTGACACTACATTCCTGCTTACCGACTCAAGACAACCATATTTATTAATTTCAGAGATTTAGAATAGCAGGTGACAAAATTCTGCCTAGGGTTTTCTGTCTTCCTACGTGAGAGTACCTGCTGACATCTACTATGGTCAGAAGAGTGATTATGCAGGTTTACCAACCTGTGATGAATAAGTGGCACAGAGATGAGAGCATGGATTCCTTGGCTTGATAAGTTTTCTGTGCTAAAAAGTCAGAGAGAGACAGAAGACTGTGCTACTTCGGTTATTGACATTGTTGTAATGCGAGAGAGAGAGACACTGATAGAGATTGGAACCGAACATATTTTGTAATATAAGTCTCTGTATAATCATAAGTCATTGATTATGGGATTGTATTCTGCAGTACAATAAATTAGTACTGTTATTTGTTAATGATTCACGACTTTACTTCATTAGAAAAAGATTAGTATTCTATTGAAAAAGCATTTTGTGCTACTCTCTCGTCCTGAACAACTTTTGATGCGAGTGTCTGATGCCTGTAATATCAATAAAAAGCTTCTAGGTTGAGGAACAGACAAGCTGGGTCTCATTCTCCTAGGAGCAAACTCAATAACAGACATATACCAAGCAAGATATAAGGACCTAATATAAGTAATATATATTTTGTAGTGTCCTCAGAAGAAGAGATACACGGTCGTAACACTACAACATGCTACAAAGACAGTTTTGCAAAGATTATGTACACCAGGCAAAACTGTAGCAATAGATGAAACCATGAAACTGTTTACATGATCACTCATTTTTACAGTATGTTCCAGTTAAAAGCCATAAATATGGCATTAAGGCTTTTAAATTATACAAGTGTTGGATATACTCTATGCATGATCACCTAATACAAGATGCACAGATGTCTAACGCTTTGGCAGAATGAATCACACTTGAGCTTATGTATAATTATTTGGGTGAGGGCTGAACAGTTGTTACAGATAACAATTACACATCTGTTCTTCTCACAAAACAATCCCTTGAGAAAAGGACTAACTTGGTGGGAACAATGAGAAAGAACAGAAGGCATCTTCCAGATATTATGAACAAGATCATAAAAAAGGTGAAGTGATAGGTAAAGAGTCATCCGAAGGCATTGTTGTTGGCAAATGGAAGGACAGAAGGGAGGTGGTGTTTCTGTCAACAAAACACATGATGGATATGGTTCCAAGAACGATCTGGAAATGAAAAACTAAAACCAGTGATCATTGTTGAATATAACAAAGGAAAGCACAGAGTAGATGTTTCAGATCAAATGCCTAGTTACTTCTTGCCCTCACAGGCAACTATTCGATGATACCACAAACTTGTTTCTGAATTGGTCTTTAACACCTCAATGGTGAACTGATATTGTATAGGAAACTAACTGGACACACAATGCAAATAAAGGACTTCAGAATTGAAATTAGGCAATCTTTACTTGGTATGTCAACTGAGCACGAATTTGACATCTCCAGGAGCCAAGAAAGATTACAGCTGCCCCATTGGTGCAAAATCAAGTAGCAAAATAGGCCACTGTCTGACAGTTACACAGGAAAAAGATGAAAGAAATGAAGGGGAGGAAGAGATGCCAGGACTGTTACATCAAAGATTTCTAAAAAGCATGGATGATCTGAGGCCATGTTACATGTAAGGAAGGTAGTCACATTCTGCGATGAGTGCTACAAATTCCTCTGTCCAGAATGTTATTCACAAACACACTGAATACCATGTACCCTTTTTCTCGTGTGTACTCACCTCTTCAATAAATTTTATATTGTACATGTGTTCATTTCATTTCAGTTATAATTTACATATTGTTTACAGTTAGTTTCTGTAACTAATTCTCGTTGTGTGGTGACTAAGCAGTAACGGTAGGCATATACACGGCATGCAAATATGCCACGTTTCTGCTGGCATCCCAGATTTTGTCTTTTTACAATGCTATAAGAGTCATCTATTCAGTATGTACTGAGTGAAATATCTATTTTGATGAAATTTTTCAAATTGTTTTAGTGATGTGAACTGACCAGATGTGCCCAGTCATTGCCTCGCCCCGCCTCGCCTCACCTCGCCTCGCCTCGCCATGTCCTACCTGGCCTGACCCAGTGTGGAGCTGAAACATCCATTGCTAAGCATGCGGCAGCCAATGTGTTAAAGTGAAACTGAAAGATACTTGATTGACCACTGCTTCTATTCTGTTACAGAGTTCTTAGAATCCTACAATAATTAATATTATTGAGCAAATATTCCTAAACATACCATTCCTTAAATCATTGTGCAAAATAAGTACAATTATGCCTGTAAATCATAGCACAAATAATTGTAATCACTGTATTATACTGATTTTTTCTATGCCATATGTGTAAATTATGCACTGCATCATAATTTCCAGTACCAACAAAGAACTTGAATTTTCGACTTAGAAAAGCAGCCTACAACTTTTCCCCTCCTTGAATTTCCAGTCTTATTTTTCAGGTGCAACATAAATAAACACACTTTTATCTGATTTATTTATTTTTCTTGAAATTCAAGTATAATACTTCGGATGTGCTTAGATTAAAGTGCGGCTTAGATTTGGATAAATATGGAATAGGAAGTTAGTCAAGGGAATTGCTGAGACAGTAAGACCACTAACTAATAATAATAATAATAATAATAATAATAATAATAATAATAATAATAATAATAATATATTCAACATCAATAGTACATTGCACAAGCACAAAAATAATGGTTACAAATATTTGTTCAGTTCACAATGTTCAAATGTTTGTAAATCTATCGGACCAAACTCAGTTCACAATGTTACATTCTTCTGATTACATCAATGATTTTCTTACAATAAGTTACAACATTTAAGTGTGTGACATTTGCGTGGGGAGAGAAGTATCAGATGGCTTTTGAGAAGTTAAAAGAACATTGCTAAGTAGAAATTTGTTGGGTTTTCTAGATTTTAAGGACAAGTTTATTTTAGTGTGTATGTGCTCCATCAAGTTACACACTACGAGTTGTGGTGCACCAAGTACTTGATGGAGTTAAGCATCCAGCAGATAAGCATTTAGACAATGGAATCCAGCAGAGGAAGATTATGCAGTGATGGAGAAGGAAATATTGGGCCTGATTTATGGTATTACTTTCACTGCTGCTTGTATGGCAGATGTTCTAAGTTTGTGACAGACCATGCAGCATTGAAATAACGCCTGGGGCTGAAGGATTCATGTAGTAGTGTGACAAACTCTAAGCAATCTTCCTATCCCCTTTCCTCCCCAATTTACATGTCACAGAGCATGATTCGAAGTGTGGCAGCTGGAGGTGACAGTTGTATAACTGTGTTTTGTGCCTGTGTGATGGCGTGAATGTTCTATTTTTTGAAGAAGGCCATGGCCGATAGCTTTTATATGTGCTTGTCACAGTTCATCACCACGTCTTTGTGGCGAGTTCTAAACTGTCCTTATAACTATGTTATTTATTCCACCCTGGACTTTCCATTATTAAACTCTAAGCTTCCCTCCTTTTTCCTTAGTAGCATGACGAATTGGCTGGAACTCGGTGAGTTTGATTACAAAGTTGTAAGCAAGCCCAGAAGCCATGGGAATGCAGGTGTTTTTAATCACAAAAATACACTCATGTTTATAAAACACAGAAAGCCTTGTAAGACTAGATATAGGAAGTTCATATCAACAGGACATGTACATTAGGAAGTCTTTCAGAAATGATTAGTCTTTGAACCACGTGGACCCACAGGTTCAGGGGCAATATCAATAACACATCGCAACTCCATCGAACAGCAAAATGTACCTGCGGGTCTCATTTTAACTTGAGAAGATATGCAGCAGGATGCCACGCAGATATATGTGTGAAGCATACCATCAAATTAGAGAGTTTGAAAGAGGGCACATTATTGGCATGAGATATGTGATGCATCCACCCAGGAAATTGCTGCTCATGTGCAGCAGAGTGGTTCATGAAAAGCTGTGGAACCCAACGAGATGGGTCACATTCACACCACCCAAACCTCCCACCTCGCAAGAATATCAACACCTCATCTGACTGGCTTAGTAGGACAGATATGCATCCTCCTCAGCTCTAGCTCAGAAAGGGAATGGTGTGAAACATCATACACTAGCACAGGTGACAGTGTGCCATCATTTATTACATTATTGGTTATGTATGCAGTGTCCGCTTCTCTGCCTATCTTTGATGAATGCAGAGAAACATGCTAGGTGGCAATAGTGTATGAAGCAACATCACTGTGGGCAGGAATGGGATTAGATAGTCTTTTTGGATGAATCCAGGTTTTATTTGTTTGATCATGATGGCCAGATATTGGTTCACTGCATACATGGGGAGTGGCATCTCAGTGACTGCATTCACACAAGAGATACAGTAGCAACTGAAAACATTACGGTGTGGGTGCTACACAATTGGTCATATCAAGGGTGTCTAGCTTTGACAGATTTTAATAACATTTTGTGACCTGTAGCCATATCTTCCCTGGATGACACCTCAAGACACAATTTTTAAGCAATACAATGCATGATCAAATATTACTGCAAGACACATTCCTTCTTGGTGCCACAGGATGTCAGCCTTTCACTCTGACCCTTCAGATCACCAACTTATAACCAGTGAAATGTGTGTGGAATATGGTGAAACAATTCATGCAATTCTGTGGCCCACAAAAGATGAACTTTGGAGCCTGAATTAATGCAGCATGTATGGCTACACTACACTACAGGATGTCTTGCTGCCACCCTGGTGCACCCCAATCTAATCCCTACCCCACCCAAAGTGTTCCTACCTGTGAACCTCTCATAGCATCTAGACCAGGGGCAAGAAACCACAAAATCTTAGTAATCTATTTCATATTACAGTAAGAAAGTGTTCTACATCTCTTAAAAGTACAGAAATTACTACATTTCTATAAGTTTTCAATACTGTAAAACAGCTATATTTAAGAACGATACTTTTACACCTTTACTATTTGTTCAAAACATAAAAAATTTATTTTGTAATACTTTACATATCGAATGTTAAACTGGAGTAGATGTTCCTTTGTTAATGATGTCCTTGATATTTGGTGTATGATTTATTCCACTTGGTCAAACACTGGAGTGCTGGTGTTCATAGTCAACCTTGTTTTCCTTTTTCTTTTCTTCCCCCCCCCCCTAATAAAATTCATATTTGTAAACAATGATTCACAAAAGTACATATATGCAAGAGAAACATTCACACTTGGAATGAAAATGATAAGCTTTGCATTGCTTTATACACTACTTATTATATGTGAAGCCATTACACTACACAAGCTATTATTTTCTTGGCACCAGATCACTTTTGAATATCTAAGTCACAAAATATCCCATCCACACACTACAAAAACACAGAAGTTCATATTTAATTGTGATTGTTAATAAATAGCACAAACTTGTGTCGAATATATACACATTGTCACTACTACAAATACAATTTTATCCGACATTGTTGCTTCTGTACTCTCAGTACTCACTTGATCTACCAAATCAGAACTCACTATCTGCTGGTAGAGATCTTGATCAATGTGTTGCTGACCCTGACCTAGACCTTGCCTTGCAGGCATTTTTTACTTGCCACATCCCCCAAAACTCCCCACCAACAATCCACAGTTCCCATAGCCTAAACAATCACAGAACACTGTTGTTAACCTTTCTGCCAAAAACCTCAACCCAGCAGAAGTTTCAGTCCAATCCAAATGTCTCACCTTCAGTCCCACATCCAAATTTAACAATGTAGGACTTGTGAAAGACCATCTCTCCTTCTGCCACTCCCTAAATTGGAAAAACTACTTTTCTACAAATCCCTCCAATCAAAGCCAATCTAATTCCAACATTGAACCTTGCCTCTCTCAATTCATACCACAATCCAATCTTGAACTCCAACATTCCCATGTAACCACCCTTTGGTCACCTTCCAGGAATTCCTCACTTTTCACTTGGCATCACCATCCTTCCTCAAGTTCCTTCCTAAGAATACCAACATTTCGGCAGAAGAAAAAACAGTGTTGCACACTCTCAAAACAGATCCCAACCTAATCATCCTCCCTCCAGACAAAGGTTCCACCACTGTTGTAATGAATCACAGTGATTACATGAGAGAAGGCCTATCTATGTTAATTGTCTGATTCCTCCACCAAATTATGCCAGGACAACCCTACTCCAAAAGTCCAACATGACCTACCATCCCTGCTAAAATCTTATGACACTTCCCAGAACTTCTTCCATTAATCCATCTCTCTCTCCTTACTCCAACAACATTCACACACCTACCTTAGATATGCTCCCAAAAATCCAAAAACCTAACAATCCCGGATGCCCAATTGTGGCTAGTTACTGTGCTCTCACTAAAAGAATTTCAGCCCTTGTTCACCAGCACTTCCAATCAATTGTTCAAAACCTAACCTACCACATCCAAGATACTGACACCCTACCTTCTCCAACCCTTTACTCCTGGATCCTTACTTTTAACTGTTGATGTCATGTCAACGCACAGTCTCTTGAAAGGAGGTTATAGGATAAACATTAACAAGATCAAAACAAGGGTAATGGAATGTAGTCCAAGAAAATGAGGCAATGCTGAAGGAATTAGATTAGGTAACAAAACAATGAAGGTGGTAAATGATTTGTTACTTGGCCAGTAAAATAACGTATGATGGTCTCAATGGAGAGGATATAAAACGCAGAATGGCAATGCAAAGAAAAGTGTTTCTAAAAAAGAGAGGTCTGTTAACACAAAATTTTAATTTCTAGTTTAAGGAAGTACTTTCTGAAGGTATTTGTGTGGAGTGTTGCTTTGTATGAGAGTGAAACATGTATGATAAACAGTGTGGACAGGAAGAGGATAGAGGCTTTTGAAATGTGGTGCTACAGAGGAATGCCGAGGATTAGGTGTGCGGATCACATAACTAATGAGGTAGTCCTGAAGAAAATTGAGGAGAAAAGGAATTTCTGGCATAGCTTGACTAAAAGAAGGGATCAATTGATAGGACACACTCTTAGACATAAGGATTTGTCAATTTAGCATTGGAGGGAAGCAGACCACGAGAAGAATGCAGTAAATAGATTCAATGGATGTGGGATGCTATTATTATGATGACACGAAAATTCTGGCTCAGGATAGAGTAGGATGGAGATCTGCATCAAACCAGTTTCTGGATAGAAGATAACGACGACAACGACGACTATGACTACAACAACTCAACATACGTTCCTACTGTTCATAGAACACATTTACTGCCATTATTTTGTTTATTGAAATAAATTATATGCATTAAACAACTACGGTTTACCACAAAAATATATGTTATTGAATAATTCGTATGCTTGTCCAGGTGCTGTAATGGCACAATATCCCACCTTGCAACTATTTACACAGTCAATAGTGTTGCAAGTAGCATCAAAACAGACAAAGTAGAGAGAAGAACCTCTCTCTCTCAATTAATCAAGCATCCATGGTTTAAACAAAACAAAAATTACATGAACCTATAAGGCAGCACACTATTTAACATACTCCCAAAACATTAATTCCTAGTCGCAATGTAAATGCCATCCCATCTCCCTCCCTCCCCCCCCCCCCCCCAAAGAAAAAGAAATTAATAAGAATAATTTATTGTACAACACTGTATATAATGTTAACATTGAAAAATCTTCTAATAACTATTGTCTTAAAATTCTTTTGTGTGTGAGTGCACAGAAGACATAGAAACTATTAAAATTTGTATGTCTTTAGTGCATACAGTTACACCCTGTTAGTATAAAAAATTTAATTATGAGTCTTTTGTGTCTCTGTTCACTTTTTCTGATCTGTCAATATGTGGTGATTAGGTGCAGTGCACATAGGACACTTTATGGGTGACCAACTCATTGTGTTGCACTAGAGTACGAGAGGGGTAATTTATCTATAACAGTGTCACTAAAAGATTAATAACAAATCTTTATATACTGAGAATATACAATTACGTATGCATGTTGATCCAGTTGTAGTAATGTTCCTGTACATTTGTTAGCCTCTAATAATGTACAGATAAAGTTTAGCAGTGGTCACTACAGTTTTACAAATCCAAATGTTACAATTGCAAGCACAACCGTGTAAAGGTAAGTCCTTACACTCCTGGGATTGGAAGGACTCCTCATCCACTCCCTTAAAACCCACATCCTTTCCTCCCCCCCCCCCCCCAACTAATTCCTTCTCTTTTCCTGATGAAGCGGCCAATGGTTGCAAAAGCTTGATTCTGTGTTTGTGTGTGTTTTTATTTGTTTTTTTGGGTCTGTCAACGAGCCTGTGCTTTGGGTAAGTTATATGACCTCTATTTTTATACATAAATATTAGAATAGATGTATACAAGTCTGTAGGCTTCCACGGCCAGAGTCATTTGGAATAAAACAATTCTGGGTATTAGGCTGCAAATTTTTTAACACTTAGCAAAGGAATTGCCGACGTTTTGACCACTGTGCTGTGGTCCTCTTCAGGGCCATAAGAGGACAACTACACAATGGTTGAAATGTCGGCAATTCCTTTGCTAAGTGTTAAAAAATTTGCAGCCTAATACCCAGAATTGTTTTATTCAAAAAGATGTATAAACGTTCAATCGATGAGCACAAATGGGCAGACAAGTCAGATGTTTCCAGAATGGTATTTTGATTCTGCAGCAGAGTGTGCACTGATATGAAACTTCCTGGCAGATTAACACTGTGTGCCGGAATGGGAATTCAAACCTCTAACCTTTCTGTTTCACAGCGAAGCGCTCAACTGACGGAGTTATCCCAGCATGGTTCATGACCTGTCCTCACAGTACAAGAAGAGCTAATGGCAGAGGTAAAGCTGTGAGGGTGGTGCCTGAAGCATGCCGGGATTGCTCAGTTGCTACAATACTTGCCCATGAAAGGCAAAGGTCCCAGGTTCGAATCCCAGTTTCAGCACGCAGTTTTAATCTGCCAGGAAGTTTGAATTCAAATGTTATTTCATATAAACTCTTCAGAGCTGTGGCACACAGTGGGGGACTCTTCACTCTTCTTGGTTGGGTGCTCACATGTTCTTCATAGTGCCCTCATAACCTGTCAGTAGCTTAAGGTACTTAGTACAGTGCATGGAAGCAGCGCATTGTTTGAAGTGGGCATGGTTGGAGGCTACTGAAACCGTAGGGCCCACATAGTTTAACACTGCCTCTTAATCCACTTTAAACACTTATTTTATATTTTGGACAATATCACTATACATTTTGTCATCTTCCAGTGTGTCACTTTGGATTGTTGAAGTGATGCAGCCCTGGTCCTAGTTGCCAATTCACACCCTCCTGCCACCCAACAGTCATATCACTAGCAAGTAGTCTAAAAATTACCCCCGTTTGATTAATAGTTGTTTCAGCACCATAGGTCAGTCAGTGTTTTACACACTCCCTCTGTCATTTAGACTTGACACTGCCGAAACTTAAATTGAGGTCACAAGGATAATAAGTCTATATAAAAACAGCTAAAAACATAGAATAAAAAACAACAAAGCAAAGAGCTAAATATCCCTTGACAAATTAGTCAAATTGATAAAATCCAATACTCGAGCAACAGCCCGCATGTCAACACCTAAAATTTCTTCCAATGTGTCCGGCAGATGTAGTACAAGCCGAACAGGAGTAAAATTTGAACACGACAATAAAACATGGCACACCGACAGCGGGTGGCCACAGGAACATAACGGTGCGGGGTCACCAGTGAGCAAGTGGCGGTGGCTGAACCGGCAATGTCTGATCCGCAACCGGGCCAAGATGATCTCTTCTCGTCGCGAGCGGCGTGATGAGGAGCCGGGAGTGGTTTAATGGTCCGGAGCTTATGATTAGTAAGTGAAGACCACACATTATGCCATGACGATATAAGGCGCCGCGAAAGAGCCCCTTGAATATCATGCGATGGGACACAGTACGTAGCTGTCCGACGTAAGAGAGTTGCAGCCTTGGCAGCGGCATCAGCAACCTCATTACCAGGCACGCCTGCGTGGCCAGGTACCCACAGGAGGTGAACGCGAGGGCAATCAGAAGTCAATAACTGAAGGGAGCGGTTGATTCAGTGCACAATAGGAGGGGCTGAAAAGAGGTCGCTCAGACTCTGGATGGCGCTGAGGGAGTCAGAGCAGATAACATAAGGAGAACGGTGTCAACGGATGAAGAGGACAGCCTGATAGAGGGCAAAAAGCTCCGCTGTGAAATTCGAGCAGTGGGCATTAAGCCTGTACTGATAACAGTCATCCCCGATGACAAACACACATCCGACACCGTCATTGGTCTTTGAGCCATCCGTATATATGAAAACTGAATTTTCGAGCCGTGCACAAAGTTCAAGAAACCGCGAGCAGTATAAAGCATCCAAAGTGCTCTCCTTCGGGAGTGAGGTGAGTTCGAGGTGAACGCGAACTTGCGCCTGAAGCCAAATTGGCATGGGGCTCTCACCTATTTGAAATGTGGAAGGGAGAGTGAAATCGAGCTGCCGAAGCAAGCGACAAAAACGGACTCCAGGAGGGAGCAGGGCAATCGCAGACAGCCCGTATTGGCTATTGAGGGAGTCGTTAAAGAACGATGGATGGGAAGGATGGTGAGGCATCGAAAGCAAACGGCATGCATACCGACACAGTAATATGTCGCGTCGATATGGTAAAGGTAATTCGGCAGCTTCGGCATAGAGGGTGTCAACAGGACTTGTGTAAAAAGCTCCTATCGCCAGGCGTGACCCCTGATGGTGAATCGAGTTTAGGCGGTGTAAAATAGATGGCCGTGCGGAAGAATAAACAAAGCTTCCGTAATCCAATTTTGAGCGGACAGTGGACCGGTAGAGATGAAGTAGGACGGTTCGATCCGCTCCCCATGACGTACCGTTAAGAACACGGAGGATGTTAAGGGAACGAAAACACCAGCCAGCCAGATAGGACACATGCAGGGACCAGCAGAGTTTCCTATCCAATATTAGCCCTAGAAATTTCATCGTCTCCACGAAAGGCAGAGTAATGGGGCCAAGATGGAGAGACAGTGGAAGGAACTCTTTGTATCTCCAGAAATTTATACAGACTGTTTTCTCACTGGAGAACCATTGGTGACACTCCAAGAGTACAGACGGCCGAGACAACGCTGAAGACAGCGTTCCAGGAGACACGTTCTCTGGGCACTGCAGTAAATCGCAAAATTGTCAACAAAAAGGGAGCCAGATATGTCGGCCGGAAGAGAATCCATAATTGGGTTAATTGCTATGGCAAAAAGTGCCACGCTCAACACAGATCCTTGTGGCACCCCATTCTCCTGGCGGAAGGTGTCCGACAAAACAGAGCCCACTTGTACACGGAACCTTCGATCTAGTAAAAATGCTTGGATAAAAATGGGGAGGCGGCTGCGAAAGCCCCATGTATGGAGCGTGCGGAGAATACCCGCCCTCCAACAGGTGTCATAAGCCTTCTCCAAATCAAAAAACACAGCCACCTTTTGGCGCTTACACAAAAAGTTATCCATAATAGAGGTCGACAATGTACGAGGTGGTCGATAGCAGAACGATGCCTACTAAATCCGCATTGGACGTCGGTAAGGAGATGGCAAGATTCGAGTAGCCAAATCAGCCGAGCATTAACCTTGCATTTCACCACCTTTCAAATGCAGCTGGTGAGAGAAATGGGGCGATAACTCGAAGGAAGATGTTTGTCCTTCCCTGGTTTTGGTATGGGAACAACAATTGCTTCAAGCAAGCGTGTGGGGACCTGACCTTCAATCCATATGTGATTACAAGTGCAGAGGAGAAAACATTTACCAATATACAGCATCTGTATGTGAATTGCATCAGGCCCTGAAGCATAAGATCAGGACACGGAGAGAGCACATTCAAGCTCCTGCATGGGACGGTGGCATTGTAACTTTCCCGATTGAGAGATTGGAAGGAAGGTGGCCATGCCTCTTCTGTCTGTTTTCGAGGGAGAAAGGTGGGGTGATAATGTGTGGAGCTTGAGTCTTCTGCAAAAGATTGCGTTGGATATATCGGCTGGGTCTACGAAGCCTTCATTTGCGACGGTCAAGCCAGGAATTGGGGAGTGGACCTTTGTGCCAGATAACCGGCACAGGCCCCCCCAGACAATAGAAGAAGGAGTAAGTCTGTTAAATGAACTAGTAAAAGCAATCCAGCAGGCCCGTATGCTTTCCTTGATGACTCGATGGCATTGCGCTCTTAGACGTTTGTAGTTAATACAGTTCGCCAACGTTGGGTGGCAGCGAAAGGTGTGTAGAGCACGTCTCCGGGCTCAAACAGCATCGTGACATGCCACAGTCCACCATGGGACTGGCACTCGACGTGGAGAAGACAAAGTGCGTGAAATGGAATATTCGGCAGCATTGAGAATGACTTCCGTGAGGTATTCGACCCGACTGTCACAGGTGGGGAAGTTCCCATCATGGAAAACCGCCAGTGAGGAAAACAGTCCCCAGTCAGCTTTCGGGATGTCAACTAGTGATCATCTGTACCCGATAATACAAGGAACTTTGGAATGTTCGGTAAGACTTTCTGGAACTGAGATTCGTCATGTTTTCTTTTTTGGGTCAGGGTCAGAATAGATTTTGAGGGTTTCATAGTGGAAGTGTCCCCCACGATTACCGGCATCTCCGATGGCATGCTCCTTCCTTGTGGGGGCCCTCTCTGAGGGTGCACCCGCCTTAGGTGACTGTTCGCACCTCAGGTCACACCTCCCGAGAATGGACGGAGGGACCAATCAGCATGTTCGAAAGGTATCAGCTTGGGTAATCACCCCTCCCTGGGCCCGGCCTTTACCGGGGGGTACGTACGTGCCCTACATGTCTACCTGGGGCGGGGAGTTATGCCTGTCACCGTCACCGTCTACGCAGAGCGTGGGTTGACCTTCAGACACTCACAGGGATGAAGGAGGGAAAGGGATGAAGGAGGGAAAGGGATGAAGGAGGGAAAGGGATGAAGGAGGGAAAGGGATGAAGGAGGGAAAGGGATGAAGGAGGGAAAATCTGAAACGCCGAGGCGGAGATTAAAGGGCGGGTCGAGGACAAGGAGAAAGAGAGGAAGACGAAAGAACAGCAAAGAAAGAGGACCAAGAAGAGGAGAAGTCTGAGAGGAAGCGAAAAAACAAACCTTGGACTGACTGAAAACACCCGTCTCCAGGCGAAGGCACAAACCGGGGGTAGAGAGAAGTGGCCTGAGACAGAAGAAAGGTTACTTCGTCTTGGGGCCCCGTGCGCACCACACACATACCAACAAAAGAGCTGTGGGCCCCCTGGGATGATCATGACTGCTCTGCTACAATTTGTTCCATCCAAGAACAGAAATGTCTCCCATTTAGACTGTATTGCAATGAGAGAAAACTTCCCCAGTCAAAATGATAGCAAGTTTTGGCTTATATAGACACACACACACACACACACACACACACACACACACACACACACACACACACACACACACAAAAAAAAAAAAAAAAAAAAAAAAAAAAAAAAAAAAAATCACATTCAT
This sequence comes from Locusta migratoria, assembly GCA_026315105.1. Lineage (NCBI taxonomy): Eukaryota > Metazoa > Arthropoda > Insecta > Orthoptera > Acrididae > Locusta > Locusta migratoria. Next base: position 374,359,826 of record CM048745.1, read on the forward strand.
ACAAATTAAATTTTCAGCCGCAGCCTTTATTGGAAAAAGAAACGCACACAATTGCTAAGACATAACTATGCACGCAAGAGCATCTCCACCAGTACAACAAGCATCTTGACAGTAAGCAAAGGGGGGTAAGGATATCTGGTAAAGGTGGTGTTGGAACATTCCGCATTGCATGATAGATTGTAAAGGCTCTGAGAAGGGGGAATGTGGGATGCAGTAAAGGTAAAGAACAGCAGAAGGAAAAAAAGGAAGTTTAGAGGTTGTGTGAAGAGGGAGGAGGGACTTAAAATGATAAAAATAATTTTAAAACTAAATTCAAAAAGGTAATTAATTAAGGGATAATGAAATATTCAATAAAGTAAAATAAAATAAGGGGCAACACACAGTTGGAAAAGATATGTTAATTGGAGAGATACAGGACAGAAAGGGGCGGGGTGAGGGGAAGTTAGACATGGGGTGAGGGATTGATACTTCATCTTAGGTTGAGGCCAGGGCAGTTGTGGGACTGTAGAATGTGTTGAAGGAACAACTCAGATCTGCACAGTTCAGAAGAGCTTGTGGTGGAGGGTAAGATACAGATGGCATGGGTTGTAAAGCCGCCATAAAAATCAAGTGAGTTGTCTTCAGCAGCATGCTGTGCTAAAGCAAAGAATCTAGATTTTTACCAGTTTGATAGTGCCATCCATCCTTATGTTGTCATGTGAATATAAAATTATGTGCAATAATTGCAGCAGAGCTGGTAAATCACGTGGCTGCATTCACAGATTGCCGTCCTCTGATGGGATAGCATAAGCCTGTGACGGGACTGGAATAAGAAATGCTGGGTTGGTGGATTGGGCATTGGGTCTTCCACAGTTATATGATCCCTGTGGTAAATGGACTAGAATGTTGTGGACATTGGGTGGGCGAAATAACACATTAAGAGGGGTCAAAGGATCTTTAGTAGGATGTCTCCAATTTCAGGGCATGACAACAGATAATCAAAGCCCTGACAAAAGATGTGATTTAATTGTTTCAGTCCAGGGTGGTACTGTGTAACAAGAGGAACACTCACTCTTTTGTGGCTTGATGGAGGATTGGTGGTGTGTGGGGATATGGCACGGGAGATCTGTTTGCGAACTAGGTCACGAGGATAATGTCTGTCTGTGTGAAGGTCTTTATGAGGTCTTCAACATAGTGGGTAAGGGACTTATCACTGCAAATTCACTGTCCACAGGTGGCAAGACAGTATGGGAGAGATATTTTGATGTGGATTGTGTAGGTTTAATCTTGACGAAGGTGTGGATGATACCATCAGTTATGTGGAGGTTAACATCCAGGAAGGTAGTATACCAGGTTGAGTAGGATCAAGTGGAACTGATGGGAGAGGAGTTGAGGTTGTGAAAGAATGAGGATAGGGTGTCCTGGCCCCAAGTCCATATCACGAAACTATCATCATTGAACCTGAACCAGACCAGGGGTTTGGGAGGCTAGGATGGTTTTCTCTAAATAGCCCACAAATGGGTTGGCGTAGGATCGTGCCATACATGTGCCAATGGCTGTGCCACAAATTTCATTGTTTACTTTTACTTCTAGGTAATTGTTTGTAAGGATGTAACTGGTAAGGGTTATGAGAAATAAGGTATTGGGCTTGGAGTCTCAAAGATGCTGAGGAAGATAGTGTTCGAGACTAACAGTACCATGAGGTACAGTGATGAATAAGGATCCAAGAAGTAAAGGTTTGGGGATGGTGGAGAGAGTGGTTGGTAACTTGGATATGGGATCTAGGTTTGGGATAGTTGGTTGGAGATGCTGATCAACAACATTGTTCAATAACTATGGATAATAAACAACAAATTAACCCTTAAAAATAAAATACAAACTCATCACCCACAACAAAATTTTATATAAATACGTCATAGAAACATTGTATCCATGAGAATAATAAAGTATAAAATTATCTTAACCACCATATATATTTATGTACATTTCTGGTTTATTTACCCTACACCTTCTTTCTCTACTGGTTCTTCACTGATCAGTTCCACTCTCAAACTGGCCACCAGGTCCTTCCCAATCAGAGCATTTCACCTTCTTTCTTCCTCTTATTCTTTTCTTTACAGTCAATATTTGCCTCATATTTACTCAAAAAATTCAATTCCTAGCACCATATTCAAACTTAAAATTGTAATTTCTAAAAACACCTGACAAAATAATTCTCCCCAAATGTTCATACCTAATACCACCTCCTTGCCCACTGGTGTGCTATAATTACCAGTGGCATGTTTAATTCTCACCCCAGTAACTGGAAATTCTACTGTATTCTCTGACTTAATTTGGTTATAAAAACCTCCTGCTATACCACTAACTGAATTACTGAAGTCCACAAGTGCAGCTTCACTGACTCTCTCCACTTTCTCATCAGTTATTGGTTGCACCTTTTCAGAATGAATGCAATTCTTGTCCATAATGTAGACCTGTATCCCACTATATGGATCAATATCACCCCCCCCCCCTTTAAAATATCAGAGTATTATGTCAAAATTATAGCAGTAAATTTTCAGAATATTAGAAACAAAGTAGATCACAAATATAGAGCAGGTAAAATCAGAGGGTGTATGTTCACTGGTCCACAAAAATATTCCTTTTACTGAGGATGAAGTCGAGAGTGACTGAGATTATCTGGACATGGGTAACAGATATTGGCAAAATCAAGTTGATGGTTGGGTGTTTTTACCAGCCACCCAATTCCATCATCACAATACAAGAGTCATTCGAAGAAAGTTTACAATCAGTAGTGCGAAGTACCAGGACCATGCGTTATTAGATGTGGGTGACTTCAACATGCATAGTATATTGTTTCAATACTAGGAATATAGATAACCATTCTTGTGATCCACTGATGAAAACGCTTCTGAACACTGCTTTGAGCAGCTAAATTGTCAGCCCACATGCAATGGAAATATTTCAGACATTGTAGCTACAAACAAACCACACCTTGTCAATGACGTCAATGTAAACACAGGGGTCAGACACCATGGCACTGTCATAGTGACAATGGTCAACAAAGTTAATAAATCGGTCAAGAAGACAAGGTGAAAGTTTGTGATAGAGGAGGTAAGCAGTTGTTAGCATCCCCCTAAAGGAATGAATGGACAGTGTTTAGTTCCAGTATGGTTGATGTGGAGGAATTGTGGGCAAAATTTAAATGCTTTGTAAATAAAATGCTGAAGAAATATGTGCCAGCAAAGTGGATTAAAATTGGGAAAGACGAACTGTGGTTTAAGAATAATATTCGAAAAATGTTGAGAAAAGAAAGGCAATTGCACTCTTGGTTCAAAAAAGTTTAAGCAAATCAAATCAGACAAAAGTAAGTAGAGATTCATGTGTCTATAAAAATAGCAATGCGTGAAGCATATGATTACTACTACTGTCATACCATAGCAAAAGATCTTGATGAGACCTGAAAAAATTCTTGTCTTATGTAAATTCTGTAATCGGATCAAAGCTCTCTATCCAGTTAATCAACCATCCTTGGATGGTGATAGAAAACAGCAAAATGAAGGCTAAAGTTTTAAATTTATTGTTAAAAAAATCATTCACACAGGAGGACCATGCAAAGATACCTTCATTTGATAGTCGCACTAACTCCCAAACGGAGGGCATAGTAATAGGCATATCTAGTGCAGAGAAGCAGCTGAGAGAACTGAAAGCAAACAAGTCACCAGTTCCAGATGGGGTACCAATCTGGCTTTACAATGAGTACTCTGCAGCATTGGCCCCTTACTTAGCTTGCATTTATTGCAAATCTTTGATCCAGCACAAAGTTCCAAGTGACTGGGAAAAGGTGCAGGTAACTCCCATGTATAAGAAAGGCAAAATAATAGACCCATCTACTTACAGACCTATATCATTAATAATGGTTTGCTGTAGAATTCTTTAACACAGTCTCAGTTCTAATATCATAAATTTATTTGAGATAGAAAAACTTCTGTCCACCCATCAGCACAGCTTTAGGAAGTTCTCTTTTCTTCTCACGACATCTTGCAAGCTATTGATGAAGGGTAACAGACAGCCTGCATATTTCTCTATTTCCGAAAGGCATTTGACACAGTACCACTGCAGACTGCCAACAGAGGTACAACCACATGGAATAGGTACCCAAATATGTGAGTGGCTCGAAGACACATTTGACCCTGGATGGAGCAGCTGGACTGCTATTTTTAACCGAGTTTTTCGAAAATTACAGCTTTTTAACTATGAATACAATAATTGAATTGGCTGTCTCATTTCAAACTATGAAACCTCATTTATCTATAAAAAAATTAAAATAAATAAAATAAAAACAAAATTAGAAGATGCCTAAAAAACTTTTTTTTATTCCCAAAAAACTTCTACATATGTGTCTCACAGATAATTACCTCCTCCATCTGAATCAAAATCATCTATTTCCTCTTCCAGGATATTGAAAACATATTGCTCTCATGTAAATTCACCAAATCGAGAATAAGTAGAGTGCGAGCAATGTAGATAGCACTCGAAAGCAGGACTCAGAGAGCGGGAAATACAAAGCTCTTTTGTAGTTTAGTGTAGTGTCCACTCACTATGTGGAAGCACAATGCAGAAAACCTTCCTTGTTAATTTTACATGGTTACCAACAGAGGTCAGGTTGTGCAATTGCAGCTAGTAATTTTTTAGCATTGCACGAGTCAGACTCGGGCACTGTCCATCTGACTAACCACCATTAGTGGTATCATTTAACAACTGTAGTAGGATGCAGGATGGCTTAGACCAAATTTCTGTGTGATGTGAGGACTGACAGCTAGCTCTAAATGATGAAAAATTGTAGGTGATGCAGAAGAGTAGGAGGAAAAAATCTGTAATGTTCAAATACAGCATTAGTAGTGTGTTGCTTGACAGTCGCGTCAAATATCTAGGCATAATGGTGCACAGTGATATTAAATGGAACGAGCATATACGGATAGTCATGGGGAACGCAGATGGTGGACTTTGGTTATTGGAAGAATTTTGGGAAGACATAATTTATCTGTAAAGAAGACATCTCTGCATCTCTGTCTTGAGTGTTGCTCAATTGTTTGTGATCCCCACCAGATCGGTTTGAGGAGGATATGAAGGCAATTCAGAGGCAGGCGGCTAGGTTTGTTACTGGCAGGTCCAGTCAATGCACGAGTGTTACTGAAATGCTTCAGGAACTGAAATGCTTTGCAAACTCGAATGGAAGGCAAGATTCTTTTTGAGAAAAACTGTTTAAGAAATTTAGAGGTCCGGAATTTGAAAGACGGAAGAATGATTTTATTGCTGCCAACATACATTTTTGTGTAAAGACCATAAAGATAAGATCAGAGAGATTAGGGCTTGTACAGATGCATACAAGCATTCATTATTCCCTAGTTCTATATGGGAGTGGAACAGAAAAGCAAGGAACTAGTAGTGGTACCGAGTACCCTCCATCACGCATCTCTGAGTGGATTGCGGAGTATGTATGTGTATGTAGATATAGAAGCATCTCCTGGCAAAACTGAAATTTTCTTTCTTCCATACTTCAGGTGCTAATTTCTGAATATATTTTGCAAAGTCTATCCAATAACTGACATCAGGTCACATTAATGTTTCACCATCCAACCTGAAGTTAAAATTAACTCATTTACACCTGCATATTGTTCACAATTATAAATAAAAAAATTATTGCTTTCTGCCCTATAATCTTCCATTGTAAGCATTGACTCTATTCTTAAACTGTAACACATATTTCTTTAAGTTCCTTGTCCCTTTCACTTTGCTTCCTCTTTTTATGAACATAACAAAATTCCTTAACTGGCCAATACTCTGGAGCACATTTGTTCCATCCATTTGGTCCTTTCTATCCAAAAATCTAAATCAAAATCCCACTTTTCCATTGCTTATTATACCAAGGTTGCTGTTCGACTTCATACATCGAAATATCAGCAGAGTTTATTTCGTCAGACTTCATTGAATCAGATATAGCTACCACTACAAAGACACTAGTTGCAACTATATCTTGCAAATTACAAACTCACTCTCCATGTATACATCAGACACAGGCACCTTTTCCTGCCTACTAATATGCACATCAACATCACTGGAGGCAGTACTCTTAGAAATACATCCATCAATAACTACACCTGACACATGCCCAATGGCCTTAACATTATCACCACTTTCTACAGAAACAGATTCCAGCACTATGGTCTCAACATTAATCGTATTAGTATTCACTATATGTTTTATCTGTATGCAAATCAGCATTATTACCACTCTGATCCAGACAAATTTTGATCATCATAGCACACCTCTACATACTCGGGTTGTAATTCAGATATTTACATGTTCAAAATTGAAGCTAACCCAACACCATTATTCTCAGCTTTTACATTGTTGGCACATCTGCTAAATAAATCTCCAACATCAATCACTCCTCCTGACATGTAGGGTATCTAAAATTTGTCACTTTATTTGCATTTTCACGCTCCATAAATGAAACCCCTAAAACATTTTCATTGCTCAATATTGTGTCCATGCCACAAATTCATTCTTCCTTCATCTCTTTATCATCATTATAGTAATTTCTTCTGAACAACCCCCCCCCCCTCCTTGATGTTACTCATGATTGCTATTCCATGTCTTAGTCCTATTTCTAGCAGGTCCAATTTGGAACTTTCAGTTTCCTGAAATTTCTGCTCCTTGTCCACCAGAATCACCATGCAATTTTAAACTCATCCCACCCAAGAACAACACACAACCATACTCTTCAGTGGTCCAGACCTAATGTTCTTGGTACCATCATAAAAAAAATAAACACTGGTCATCATTAGTGTCACATTATACTATTTCCCCCAAGTCCATCTTTTCACAGGACACTTTTGGTCCTGACATTACAGTATGAGAATACATCATATGGCACACATGGAAAAGCTTTTGGAAAAAGAGGATATTCAACAAATAGAGTTATGTCCCTTCTTTGCTAACTCAAATTTCATCGAGCACAAGTGCAATGTGCTGGGAAAACATATTTCAGCTTGTTCACACCCACCTACGGTCTTCCAGTAGGTTTCAGGTTTGCTACTGGAGAAATGTAATACCCTGTCATGAGACCTTAATAACCATGCAGCCAGCATGAAAGCACATTGCAGGTAATTTAACATCCAGAGTGAGATCTCTCTCTCTCTCTCTCTCTCTCTCTCTCACGATTAAAAATCATGTCCTGCTTTTCTTTTTATGTAGCATCCTGAGTACCTGAGAAAAGTGTACTATACTCGGCATCCTGAAGGTTTAAAAATTTCCACTAGATAGCTACAGCCATGAAATGGCTTTCTATATAGTTATAATCACCTGTCATAGCTGTCAGCACCTTCTGGGTATGGTTGCAGACACCCAGAAATGTGGTGCTTTCTAGTGGGAATTTTTAAACCTTTAGGACACCGAGTATAGTATACTAAACTTGGGGCCTCAGGAGGGTACGTCACAAGTTTCATTGAGCTATGCAGCTATGTTAATTAGCAGTGACACAATCTCCAGTAGTTACTATTGTCCTAATAGCTTGACACCAGTATGCTTTGGGTATCCTGTAATCATTAAATCTACTGTAAGATAATTGCAATGACTCAAGATTGGCAATTGTGAGACAAAAGTATGTACACACAGGAAAAGAAACAGTAATGGAATTTACATAGAAAAATAATTTTTATGTGTAATGAGGAAAAAATAAAATCCTTTAGTCCTAGCTTCTAATTAATTCTCTTACTGACATCCATACATAATAATACTGATACAATGTTCCAGTCCAAAAATACAAAACCCAAGAAATAATGTTCAAATATTTCATTTTTTAAGTGTGTAACATTAATACTTGTTTGCATATTACTGACAGTAAAATAACATTTGAACTAATGGCAGAAACACAATCTTCTTACCACTGAACTGGATTTCAATGCAGAAGAACAATACATTTACTTACAGCCTCACAAAAAGGTTAAAAATGCTGTCAATGAGGACATAGAGGCACAATTGCAACTTCATCTTATAGACACTTACCACTTTCCAATTACACAACATTAAGGTTACTTGCATGATCATCAATACATTTGGAATGAACAAAAGGGTAATGTTGTGAGATAGTTTTACAATTGGTTAGATAAGAAAAATTTTGTATTTGAGGCAGGATTGTTGGATGATTTTGCAGGACATAATACCTAAATGTCGATCATTTGGGAAACACTGGTTCACACAATAATTGATAGTTGTTCAGTGAGATTACGTCTTGAATAAGAGCTTATCATTAACATATACTATACTGTAAAGTTAATTAATTTGGATGCTGTTATAAAAATAAAATAAAAAATAATTGTATGACAGCAATTTTTTAGAATTGAAGGCTTAAAGATATGTTCAGTCTCTCAAAGATATATATGAAGCTATTTCCAAGAAGTATTGACTGAATCATTTACTACAATTTTTTAAATCTTAACTAAATTGCATGGTTACTGGTATCCTAAAATTTAATATAATCTAAAACAGAGTGTATGGACTAAGGGATTTTTTTATTTCATTTTATTTTATAAATATATTTATCAGAGTAGTTTGGAGAAGCAATGACAGCAGTAGCAAATATAGCATATATCTGGAGGGGGAACCAAGATTAATGTTAAGATAAGTTAAGCAATTTTAAGTAGACACATAATGATATGTTCATAGGATAACATGCACTGAAGCCCTGTTTACTTTACCAAGATCAAGCTTTTTTATTGCAGTCTTTAAATCATAAAAATATTATTTTATCTTTATATTCATTATTGGGGTGGGGGAATGCCCCTCCCCTTTTTATATATGCACCTGATTGACAGTCCCACTAAAAATATATCTCCATATTGTGTATCTTGATAACTAAGGCACATTAAAAAGATGTTCAAAGTATCAATCTACTATGTTGCTCATTATGGGTCAGGTAACACTGATATTGTCTATGTAAAATTCTTTGTTCCTTCTATTGATACCAAACACTGCAAAAATGAACTGCACAAGCTGATGTCCCCACCAGTTTTGAGTACACAATGCTCAAAGGATATATTCCTGATGGGGTGAGCACAAACCAAGAAAATAGCTATTATAGGAGTTCATTTTTATAATCATAAAGTAATCCTCATGCTCTTCATTGGGCTGCTGTATGAACGATAGCCAGTGTATCAACTTTGTATAGGTCGATTGAAGTTAACAGCCTTCAAAAACCAGAGGGCTTAGGTTCAACTCCTGATTAGGTCTAGGACTTTTGTGTGTCATATCACTTCTTTCACCTCTGACAATACATGCCAAGCTGCCCCATGGTTCATAATCCACATTATACAGTAGGTCCCCCAAATAACAGACAGCATAAGTTCAAAGAGGTCAGAGGAAGATAACAGCATACTGACTCAGGTCAGAGGAAGATAACGGCATACTGAGTCAGTACACAGTTATCTTCTTCTGACCTTTTTGAACTTACTCATGCCAAGTAACACACTGTTGTGTTCGAAAAAGTCTTTGGAGTAATGTCAGCTTCAGTCGGCCAGTACATTGTGGGGATGACAAACTCTGATCAAGAATTCAGAATGTGAGAATGCTTGAGTGTGCATTCTCCTGAACTGGCTGGTTCTACATGAGTAGGAGAACTTTTCAAGACATAATATCTTTGTGGCAGTGTAGGTACACTATAATATGATTGCTTACAGCGTACACAAAAGTGTGAACAGAGATGCCATAGAAAGCAAAGCTCGCTCTTTTCTCTCTCCTCCCCCCCCCCCCTTTTCCCTCTTCCCTACCCAAACACAAATAGAACTTTAAGTCTTGCCATATTACATATTATTATATAACATGTTTGTTACTATTAGTACTTACAACTTTTGTTAATTTCTGCTTTCCTGCAGATATAACTGTATACTTATTGATCTTATATTTCTTGTATGTTTTCAAGGAGAATGAGAAAATGGATTCTTAAAGCACCGCAAAAGCTCTGTAAGTCTGTGAAACACTGAACACCTGTGAAAAACTGCTGAGAAAACACTGTGCCAACACAAAGCACAAAACATTGCAGTATTTTGGTGGACTATAATTTGGTGTTTTAAAATACTGTGTAGACATGGGAGCTAAAGAGTGAGGTAAGAATGGTAATTTCTATCAATCTGTCTTAAAGAAACCATAAAAAATGAACTTTCTTAACTCTGTGCTTGGTCCATGACATTACATAACTGGGGGTACAATTCCATCTGATGGTACATAGATCAACGTTGTCTATGATAAACCTCTGACACCACCACATTGTAATGGATATGATAAATAACATTACAGTGGCAAAGGGAGAAAGATGGAAATCCAGCCTACCTCAGGAACAATCCAATAGGACCAAGATGCATTTAAGTAGTGGCAGTTGAAAGTAAATTGCTCTCATTGATGTAGAAACTCACACTTTTATTCTTTATTTCTAATTTATTTTCAGTAATGATGCTATTTGGCAAAGACATCACTACCCTAAACTGAAGGACATTTTCAGAAAATCCATAGGAAGTCAAGTCAGTAACACTTTATTTGTGTGTTCAGCATAAATGGACATTCAATTCTTCCAAGGGTATTAAGTGTTTTCCCACCAAAGGTTATCATACCCCCCCCCCCCCCCCACACACACACACACACACACACACACACACAGAGAGAGAGAGAGAGAGAGAGAGAGAGAGAGAGAGAGAGAGAGAGAGAGAGAGAGAGAGAGAGAGAGAGAGAGATTGACATATTCATAGTTATCACTGCCACTTGTAAACAGTTACCAAACTCTCCAGCATCAATATTTTTAACCTGCTCTGCCAAGAACACGTTTCTGCAAGTATGAATTTTGTAGCAGACTGAATACAGATCCACAAATTACCTTCCATAATATCCAATAGCATTCTTAAATAGTCTATTCTGTACTAGCCAGTGCACTAGGATGGTGTAATGGCTACAGAACTGCCTGGTAGACATGAGACCCGGGTTTGAATCTTGGCACTGGCAAAAATTTTAAATCATTGGTTATCATAATACTCATTAATTGCCCTTCAATAATGTTAAAATATTCCATGTTCACTGTATCATTGATTAAACACAATAATTTAAACATATACGATTGCACTTACAGAATGACAGAAATTCTCTACTTTCTTTGTGGAAAACATGGAAATTAAATTTATTAAAAATAATCATTATTTGAAATTCACTCCATTGCAAGCAAGATTCATCAATTTTGTCATGTTATCTAAGCTGTATGAAAGGGCTCACACATCCAAACAGTTGCTCACACTCACAAAGGCCAACAAGATACCTGGTGACAAGTGAATCTGAGCTGGTAAGCAGTGTGTAATGTGGCTAAATTGCTATGCAACACAATTTCATCACACACTACTGTGCTTGACTGGGCATTCCCTTCAAATTACTGTCAACAAATATAACCAAGATACAATGAGGACATTTGATCATATGGTGTTTTAATGCTATACTGCTACCATATACTGACACACGACAATAAATGAACATACTTCAGGAGTTAAAATACCCAATACCTGTAGTTCACTTATGTAGTCTCAAAAACCTGCAGCCCAATTGTTAACTGAGAATCACACTTGGTAATTTCTCATAATGTCAGTAATTGGATTTTCAACTACTCATATATATATATCTAGTCTGGCAGTTAAGGAATAGTTTCCCTTGTAAAGGAACAACTGTTAGAAGTATTTTGAATCAATCTTAGTCCATGCCACAGCTTGAAATGACTAGTCAAGGAGTTAACTCCACAGCAAACATTAACTGCCAAATACTTTGGTGTGTAGGTAACTGGATGTAAGTAAGTTTCTGGATTGGTAGCTACATATCATTCTGCTGATTTGAAGGTTCATATAGTTTTCCTTATACCTGAATGATGTTGGCCTCAGGCACAGTTTCCTTAATCTCAGTCTCTGATTAATGATAGTAAATAATGATTGGCTAGACAGTTGTCTGTCTGGGCTATTCCTCAGGCTCTCCATAACATAAAACATCATTGGGGAAACTCTGTATACGTGTAAATGCAAATTATCTTCAAATCAGTTGAAAAATTAAAACACCAAACACTGCTTTATAGCTCAAATTCCATTTATTACTGAAGGCACCTATTTCAGCTAAATTGCCATTGTCAGTTTATGTCTCTTGGTCTTGACATGCACATGTATCAGTGGTTTTATTGTTGTAAAGCTGTTTTTTATGCATGCTCCTTCATTCTTATTGGAGCAATATTGGTTATTAACTCAAGATTAGTTACTTTATTAAGTATCGTCAGTTTACAACAATGTAGTTTGACAACTTTCAACAGATAAACCAGGGATGTTCCAAAAAAATGAAGGAGCATACATAACAAACACCTTCATAGTGACTAAACCACTGATACATATGGATGTCAAGATGAACAGACATAACCTGATGATGACAATTAAGCCAAAATAGGCACCTACAATAATAAATAGAATTTAACTCTTAACGCAATGCTTAGAGCTTAAATTGCACAATATCCTTTAAAAACATATGTATAATGCCACAGGTCTGAAAGACACCAGTTGAAACATATTTGCAGATATGTACATACAGAGCCATGCTAGAGTCCAACAAGCAGGTAACTGAACATCATGTCGTGGCACTGGCACAATACAGGGTTTCATGCTGAAATTGGGATGCTGGGATGCTTACCAACAAGTTCACCACTAATACCACACTAAAAACTTTGTCAGTGACTGGGGATGATGTAACTGGTATTTTGGATACTTTTGATGGCTCTGTATGAGTTATGTCTGAGACCTTTAATTGCAACAAGATCTGCCTTGTACAAAAACAGATCATATGACTAGGCTGGGTATGTCAACACATTCACATTTCAAATTGGTATGCACACTGTGGGTACTTCGCTTATGCCATGAGGCCATCAATGTTGTGTTTGCTGCAATCTGTCATTAACTCTCTCAGTACTGCCCCAATACTTGTCCATGTCCACAGGATTCACAGTTCTAATTTTTTATATGTGCGAAAGGAAAATGGTAACAAGCATACAGCATTTTTGGCTGCAAGATCCCATACAGGATTGTTGAGCCACCATAGTGCAAGTATTTTTAGTTGATGCCACGTGGACAACTTGCGTGCCGATGATGATGAGACGATGACGATTACGAAAACACACCACACCCAGTCCCCTGCCGGGAATCGAACCAGGGCCCCCTGTGTGGGAGACAGCAATGTTGTCGTCTGAGCTACAAAGGCGTACTATGTGCAAATAATAACAATATAAACATGTAATATATCCACAGTCAGAGGTTTATAAATATGTTAGCCCATAGAATCTACAGGCTTGACACAGAGTTTTAAATGGTTAAGTGGCAAACTGATGACCTCTCAGTCATCAACCCATAGGGGGCACCTACCAGCATTCAACTGGGCAGGGCACAACCACCCCTAAAGCAGCTTAACAATAACATACTGCTGCCACACCTAAAACAGCACTGTTGAGGTATAACAATTGCACATGACCTCAGCACTAGCTAGCAGTAGCTTCTATTGTTTCATACAAAGTTTCTCACCAGTATGGTCTCAATGACTCTCATCCTGACACCCTAAAAAAACAAGAACACAGTGAGCTTATTCTTTGACATGCCATTGGAAAAGGGTGAGCACCTTCAACTGCTGTAACTCTTTGGAGTAATAAAGAGTTTACATACAAGATGTCTTACTGGAGCCATCATCACTTCCATGGAATTCAGGTAGCATACCTGCCAACCTTCAAAACATAAAAATCGGGAGATCCAGTTTAAAAAAATTGGAGATTCTTAAAAAATCAGGACATATATTCTATAAAAAAACTGTGGCTCATTTTAGTATAAACCTTAAGATCGTCAATGTTAGCCTTTACCTATCATTTCACAACGCTGTAAAATGGCTGCAAAAATACTTGTATTAACCCAAATGTTGTTACATTCTTGTTTGTAGCTAGTCAAGGTAAAGTGATAGTTTTTTTTTAATTATTATTATTTTTGTCCTGTACTGCTACCTGGGAACATTTTATGGAACAAGTGACCCATATGCTCTTTGCATTTAATTGTTAAACCATACTTAAAAATAAACAACATAAATAAACAATATGCATCTATCCCATGATCACTTTCACTTTTATCAGCAATTTTTGTCTTATTGTTACTCACCCACTTTTCATTTTCTCTGTGTTTCTTTGTCTGCACACATTCTGGTACAGCGCTTTCTCCACAATGTGATGTAGAAATATCAGATTGACAAAGAGTACAAAATATGAATAATGTTCTGAAAACTGCTTTGAAAAAACTATTATATTTCTTGCCATACTGGAACACGTACCACCGAATCAAAATTCCATAATGATGTAAAATAGCTTTTTACACAAAAATTGCCTTTCTGAAATTTGCTCCCAACTATCCACTCAAAAGGTTTCCATCAATTTAAAAAACCACTGAAGCAATTTCACTTAGCTACCATGACAAAACATCACACTCAAAAAGATCACAACATTGAATAGGTGGAAAGAGCAGAAATAATCATTATACAAATAATGCGCAATTCCTAATTCCTACGTATTTAGATTAAACTGATACATGAGCAAAGCACTATAACATTGACCAAAATACCTATCTTGGGCCTTAAGGATAAAAGCTTAAAATCAGGAGAAATAACGGCAAAATCAGGAGAAATAATGGCAAAATCAGGAGAAATAACAGCAAAATCAGGAGGCAGGAGAAAAAGTGAAAAATCAGGAGACCCCCGCCTAAATCGGAAAAGTTGGCAGGTATGTGATAGCCCTTGTATCACTGACCCCACAATGTTCAAGTGGGACAGTCCTCTCCATCAATACTGTTTGAAGAATGGCTCTTCCATCACTCTGCCGCAATCATTACACCCACATTTTAACAACCAAAGAGTTAGTCATGTTACTGTCCATCTGCACCACCACAACTGACTCAGGCTGACAAGTTGTGTGTTCAAGCCTACCATCTGCAGCTGTAACAAAACTTGCATGGATGGAAAGGGAAATAAAATACCTCACAGTGCTACTGAAATTCCCCATTTTGTTTAAGGAAAGTGTTTAAAATTATTTAAAGTGTCACTCTCAAAAAAACTCACAACGACAATATAATGCAACAAGTTAATCTTTGAATTGATTCATTTTTCTGAAATTCTGTTCCGTGTTTCAATAACCTTACTGACAGTCTGGACTACAAGTACAAAATCACAATCTGTTTCATATCAATGGTATCAACTACAGACCAGTAAGTAACAACAAAAAATAAAAACCAGTTAATATCAAAATCCAAAAATAGTATTTTCATATAGACTGGCTATCATTAATAATTGTGAAAGAGTGTGTGTAACTTTGGTTAACTGTTTACTTATGACTGTCAATAAATTTATTGAAATAGTCGAATTTTCTACATAGACTTAATTTCAGTCCATATACATCTTGTACAATGTCACTGGGCTATAACTTCTTTCTAACTGTACTAACAAGTACTACAGAAAACTGTACAAAGTGAAATATATCACAGTTAGGGACGAGAAATAACATATGATCATTATTTTCAACGACACAGTGTTCGCAATGTGAAATCTGTATTTATAAAGCAAGCGCATGAAAAATTTATTCACGCTGTACACAAATAACTTCACACAACAGGGAAAAAATAACAAAATGTATCAAAGTTACACTCTGAAAAATTCACAAAAACAAATAAATTGCTTCACAAAATTTCTGAAACCAAATTCTGTTTAACAGGCATTGTTATCAAATAACTTCACAGTTCAATATTTTCAAGTATTCTAAAAATCTTGTGAAAATATCACTGCTCACTTTAGGCTACAGAGGAACCCATCATTTTTACAATTAGTTGCATTAATTAACAGTATAAAACAAGTTCCCAGCAATATACCGTAAGTAAATGGTAACAGCCAAAGAAAGATACATTTCATTAGAGCAAACATCATAGGCCAAACAAACTAAAGTTTACACACAACAGAGATACGTTTACACTTCTGACAAAGGTGTAATAATCGAATCACGTGTTTATTCTCTTTTAATGCTTCATAAGATGTAAGATCTTTTCCTGAAGCCATATCATAAGTAGCCAATATAAAGTACTTACTGCTTCACATTAACACCATAAAATGCCACAGACAACAATGTAATAATGGGGGATAGTGTGGTAGACAACACACTTTGGCGAGTTACTTTAACGCACAAACTATTGAAAGAAAATGGAAAGACAGCAGAGAAGAAGAGTATAGCCAATTGTCAGATTTTCCTACAGCACAAAATCAATAATACACACACACATTATAAATTCAAACAGAAGAAAATGCAATGAGGAAACATGTAGTTACTGAAAAGTGAATGTGTTTTATAAATCTTCTGGACATTCAGTGATGTGTATAAATGACTTAACTAGGGAAAAACTCAAGTATATCACATTGAGAGTTTTGATTATAAAGCAAACATCTCTACTGCCTGCCCACATTACCTGAATTTATATGCACTAATTCAGTTGTTCAGTAATTCACTTCAGTGGGTCACTATATATTATACTCTGATTGAAGTTACTTTGTGAGTGACAGGTTTTAGAGGTTGAGGGCAGTGTTGCCAGTGTTCAGCAAGCCACGTTTTCCAAAGCACTGCACATACCTACACAACAGGCAACACAGTGAGCACATGGCACTCGACAAAAAAATATGACCGGCTGCCGACAGATCCCTCCCTATCACTGGACTCACTGAAATGTCAATCACAAAGTAACTTTAACTTGAGTATACGATTACTAACAATAGACACAAATTCGTCCTCAAATTTTCTGGACTGTTTTCAAATTAAGACTAATTTTTTATTTCACTTGCATATTTTTGTGTATCTTCAGCTGTAGCTGTCATGACTCAAAAAATGCATATTTTTGCAATGTAAATCACATCAGTACTGAACACAGAATGAAGACATATTTTCAAACCAGAATGGTTGTTACATAATCACAATGTTTGTAGCAAAGCAGCATGCTGTTTAGGTATTAATCTACTTTATCTCATAGTCTACATTTTCTTTTAGACTTGAGGCAAAAGGTCATGTAAGAAGCAATTTGTACTCAGCTGACTAGGTTGGAGCACTCTGGTACAACACACACACACACACACACACACACACACACACACACACACGAGAATACATATTGCCTTAATGTGGCAGATAGCAATTCAGTTAGTACACCTTTTCAACTATCTTTCCTATGAAAACAATGTCTTACAATTCTAATTATGGACAAACCAATTTTTCCACAGTCAGGTAACATCTGATTGTATTTGTAGGTACAACAATAACATGGCAATTTTTTTAAAGAAAGGGAGAGAGAAAAACAACAAAAATAATAAAAAGAGCACTTTTAACTCTCTCCACTAACCCATTCATTCAAATAACACTAAAGTCCTACAGGGAATTTATGGTTACTTTCAATCTCAGCACATATCAATTTCATATCAAAATACCAGTCAGGTGCTTTTTTACAATTTTATGTGCAAGAAAACAATGTCTCCATTGAAAAGAAATCAAACATAAGATTCTTTTAAACTTTTGCAGTCACAACCAGCACATTTTTGTTTTAAAACTTGCAAAAATAGATTAGTTATGCACTCGATGTGTAGGTCCATACACGCTACTCCTGGCAGCACCATCGATGAAAGAGTTTATTTATACATATATATATAAGGCAGTTTATGAGCCACAAGTAATTTAGTGTATAAATAAGTAAAGCTACACAAACTATTAAGCAACAGTGATGTTTTGGAAACATGGTATGTAATAAAAAATATGAAATGATGATGTACTATAGTTTATCTAAAATAATCTTTGGATTAAGCTTCTAATTTCGTCACAGATATAAATATGCAAGCAATTGACAATTAAAAACTGTATACAAGAGTCTATCATAACAACCTCCACAAAAAAAAACACAGAATCATCACCAGCCATCCTTATACTCTTGCAAAGGTTCGCAGTTTCAAATTCATCAATTGTAAAAATAAAACGCCAAGCATTCAACAAACCATCTTCACCAACATGAACAGTATTGTATTAATTGCACTCAGTCAGCCACATCACATCTCATTTTTAAAAATTCTGTTCAATATTAAATATATATGTATATGTAGTTACAAAAGCGATTGTACGTGAAAGTCTTTTTGGCCTTTAAACAAGGGCACAACTCTGCTCATGCGCAATTATCATCACTTCACTAAATTTATTATAGTTCTTTTGAGTGCTTTCAGTCACCAATATAAAAGTAAAAATTATAATTAAGAACTACTTACATCCAAAAAAATGCTGTGCTGCACCTTACCCTTTGGTCCCTGAAGGCATAATCTGCTTCGAATACTGCCTTATCAATTCCAGGTGGCATACTAATATATTTCACATATTTACAACAAAGCAATAAAAGTAGTTTGGTTAGACAAAACTAACCACCATTTCCTTTGTTACACTCACTGATTCATTAATTACAGTTCATAAAGTCAACACATTCAGGGAAGAAAGGGCAAACAGTTTTTCTTCAATTTAGTTCCCAAAAAAAACTGGGAACAAATGACCAAACATTAAGCTCCAGACTCTTTCTCTTGAGATTCCAGATGCAAAAAATGGCATAACTTAAAAAAGTGACGATATATTTAGTAAGTATAAAAGTACATTCCACAAAGATCTTTCTCCTGAGAAATAACTAGGCACAAGCCTAGTGTTTCACCTCACGTTCTCTTTTGTGCCCACTTGAAGTCGTCTGCTCTTGGCTTGCAGCCTGTCAATAATTCAATTACACACTCTAACATTTGCCAAAAACGTATCTTCTCCAACGGCCAGTTAAGCCACCCTGTAGTTATGCAGAAATAGGTTTCATGAGGTGCAACATGGTGAATTCGATGATGTCTTCGTGGGAGTATTATGTGATACTCTTGTAAAAAAACAACCCATCGTGGCAATCCAAAGTAGGTATGTGACCACTTGTGGATCTGAAAATAATAATAAATCAATTAACATAAAAATTTTAACTCCATATTAGTTTACATAAGATATAACACAATATGCCCCTCCCCCCCCCCCCAAAAAAAAAAAAAAAAAAAAAAAAAAAAAAATCTCTCTCTCTCTCTCTCTAGCTGCAGCAGCTGGATACAGCAGTTGTGTGTACTGGAGTTGCCGTGTGTATGCTCTTTTCTTGCAATAAGCTGAGGTAAAAATTTAAAAATTATGTGGATGGGAGTGTAATTAACTTTTTAATGTACATGACTGTAGCTTAGTGAACATCTTCACACTGAGATGTAACCTATCATCAACAATATAATGACATTCCAGCCTGGACTTCCTTACATATATAAAGAGAGGAAAGCAGACAGGGGTGAAAAATAAGTAAGTGGAAGACAGAGTGGTCAAGGCCAACATAGGTTGAGGCCAAGAGGATGGTGGGAACACAACCTGCATTTGAGGCCAAGTTCCAGTTCTAGCACATTTTAAGGGACTGGTGCTTGGTGGGAGTATCCAGATTGCACATGTGGTGTAATATTAATGAATAAGAAAATAGGGATGTGGTTAAGTTACAATGAATGGCATAGTGAATGCATTATAGTATCTGAGGTAGATATGAAGAGAGCACCGACCACAGTGGTTCAAGTAGTTCTGCCCATCACCTAAATGTAGGATCTGTGATGACGGTGATGAAACTGCATCACATCTAGTCTTCGAATGCATTGTATTGGAGAGTAAAAGGCACAGAACATTTGGGACAACCAGACCCGAAGAAATTGTGTCTAATAAAGAACTGGTAACGGGACTCTTTGCACTGTTCAAGGGCATTGGTTGGCTTTACTAGATATACGGGAGCGGAGCGATACCGCACAATAAACTTAGTTTCGGTGCGGGCAGTGGTGGGTTGGACCAAGACTGTTTTGGCTTCCCTGGAAAAATCAAATCAAATCAAATCTGCCCATGAGGACCTTAGGAATAAATAAATAAAATAAAAATAAAAAATGTATGATGTGGTGAAAGAAGTTACTGAGATAGTTAAGGGAGAGGAAAAATTGACTGTGATGGAGGACTGGAATTCGGTAGTAGGAAAGGAAAGAGAAGAGGAAGGAAAAATAATAGGTGAGTATGGACTGGGAAAAAGGAGTGGAAGAGAACATAGCCTGTTAGAATTCTACACCAAGCACAATTTAATCACCACAAACACTTTATTTAAAATCATCAGAGAAGGTTGTATAGGTGGAAGAGAGAACAGGTGTGAAAATTACAGAACTATCAGTTTAATAAATTTTTGTTGCAGAATACCAAATTGAATTATTTATAGATAAATGCAAAAAAAAAAAAAAAAAAAAAAAAAAAACAGAAGAATCCAACGTGGTTAAGATAGGTTATGATTTATGAGAAATGTACAAACACATGAGGCAATATTGACCTTACTGACTTATCTTAAGAGATAAGGAAGAGACAACTTACATTTATGGTTTTTGTAGATTTCAACAAAGCTTTCGACAATCTTGACTAGAATAAACCCTTTAAAATTCTATGGAAAGAAGGGATAAAAAACAGAAATGAAAAGTTATACTCAACTAGCACAAAAACCAGACCGCAGTTATAAGAGTCGAAGGGCATAAAATGGACATGTTGGCTGGGAAGGGAGTAAGACAGGGTTGTAGCCTTTCTCCAATGTCATTCAATCTGTAAACTGGTCAAGCTGTGAAGGAAAGCAGGAGAAATTTGGAAATGGAGTTAAAATTCAGGAAGTAGTAATAAAGACTTTGCATTTTCAATGACAATTCTGTCAGGTCCTAGAAGTAAAAGATTAACAGTAATGCAGTCTAAGAAAATCAGGTGATGCTGGAGGAATCAGATTACATACTGAGACATCAAAATTACTAGAACAGAAATTTGTTGAACACTGCCCATGAATATTAATTATTAGGCAGGCCATTTTTGAAGGCATTTGTCTGGAATGTAGTATGTATGAAGAGAAATATGGACAGTAAGATGTTCAAACAAAAATGTTATAGAAGCTTTTGAAATTTGGTGCTAAGGGAGAATGCTGAAGATTAGATGGGTAGCTAATGTCAGTAATGTGGAGAAGTGAAAATAATTGGAGAGCAAAGAAATATCTGGCATATCTTGATTACAAGAAAGGGTTGATTAATCTGACAAACTCTCCACCAAGATGAGAAAAAATAATTATACAAAAGGAATAGGTTGGCTGGTCAATACTTAAGTCAGCTCAACACCACCAATATTAATACCAAAAAGACTGAAGTAAAAATTGAAACAAGCTTTTGGAAAACAAATTTCCTTCATAAGGGAGGAGGGGGTGGGGTGGGGTGGGGTGGGGAGGAGAAGAAGAAGAAGAAGAAGAAGAAGAATAGAAAGGAAAGTGGTTCCGGGTTACCAACAACCTAGGTTGTGACGTAGAAATGGAGTGAAGGATGATACATGAAAGTCAATGATTGCATAGGTACTGACTTCAACCTACAACCCTTCACACCATCTTTATCTCATAACCTCGGTTGTGAATTACCCATAACCACTTTCCTTTCAACCACTTTCTCCCCCCTTCTACCTGAGGACAGAAATTTGTTTTCATAAAACTTGTTTCATTGTTTACTTTTGCTCTTTTTCCTGGTACTGAGCTGAGATAAGTACTGGCCAGCCAGTATTTCTTTTGAATCGTTTTCTTTCCTTTTTTCTTTTCTTTTCTATCTCAGATGGGATTAGTTGGTAGGACATATTCTGACACATCAAGGAATCATCAATTTAGCATTGCAGGGGAGTATGTGAGGGTAAAAATTGCAGAGGGAGACCAAGAGAAGAATACAGTAAGCAGGTTCAAAAGGATGTAGGTTACCACTCTTGTTATCTACGGATAGAGTCGCATGGAGAGCTGCATCAAACAAGTCTTTGGAACAGAAGACGACGACGACAACAACCCAACTTGAGAATTATTTATTTGTTACTTTGTCCCTTTTACAGCTAATACAAAATAAGCTCCCTTCTGTGGACTGTTTTGATGCCATTCATTAACGCTTTCTGATAAGAATCATATCATGCAGCAATACTCTAACAGAGGACACACAAGGTAAGTGTAGCAATCTCTTTAGTCAATTTATTGCATGTATTAAGTTTTTTGGCTATAAAAGGTAGTTTCTGGTTCACCTTCATCACAATTGTTCCAATTGAAGTTGGCTGTGATTGTATCCCTAAGTGTTTTGTTGAACTGACAGCTTTGAGATTCGTAAGATTTAGAGTGTAACTGAAATTTGACAAATTCCTTTTAGAACTCATGTGGATGACTGCACAATTATTTAACATCAACTGCCACTTTTCACACAATACAAATATCCTGTCCAAGTCATTTTGAATTGGTTTTGATCTTCTGATGACTTTACTTGGTGGTTAATGCCATGTAATCCACAATCAAAACAAGCTTCTCAGATTCTCTTCTAAATAATTTATGTAAGTTTGGAACAGCAAGGGACTTAGATCACTTTCTTGGGGAACTTCATATATCACTTCTGTTTCACTTAATGACTGTCAGTTACTACAATCTGTGACCTTTCTGACAAGAAATCATGATTCTAGTTGAAAAACAGAAAGAATACCCTGTAGGCAAACCATTTCATTAGAAGCTGCTTGTGATGAATGAAATCAATTTTTCATTGAGCAATTACATAACTACTATATCAGCATACTGTGAAATGAACTTAACTGGTATCTAACCAGAGCCAGGAGACTTTTTTATATTTGCTGTAGGAATTACAGGAATCCATATTTAGTAATTCCACTTTCAGACACTATCCCTGGTAACATTACCATCACAACTACACAATGAAGGTAGTTATTACATCTTGCTGTTGTGTACTTTACATACAACCCGAATCTCTTCCAGATTTTGATGTAGAATTTCATTGCAGAATCTATTAAAAGCTGCTAAATTTTGAGCTCTTTAAAACTTATCTTGGATATCTGCATTCATTACTCCTGCACCAATGTTCTGGTCTGTTTTGCGCACTATGGGCCACAAAAGCAATGAACACATAGGAACTGTATGCTTATCCAATATTACCAATTGTTACAACAATTTTCACACAGACTAGCTTACCTTGTCACATTCAGAGCACATTCCCATGCTGCATGCAGTAAATAACTTCACAGTCATTTAAACTTACAAACTGATCACTGTATAAATAAGTAATCAGTATGAGAAAATGTTTAGTTCTTTACACAATTGTGTTCGCAACTTTGTGAGCAGACTTAGTTAAAGCTCTCTATTTCAAGTTTTATGTGCAGCCATCACAGCATTTACCCAGATTTAGAATTGTCTGTCCAACAGATGTTCTGCATTTACAGGAATTTGTACTGAGTAATCAAAAAGTCAGTATAAATTTGAAAACTTAATAAATCATGGAATAATGTAGACAGAGAGGTAAAAGTTGACACATGACACACATGCTTGGAATGACATGGGGTTTTATCAGAACAAAAAAAAGTTTTAAGAAATGTCCAACAGATGACGCTTCATCTGATCAGAAAAGCAATAATTAGCATAGCAATTAAGACAAAGCAAAGATGATGATGATTCCAGGAAATGTTCAATATGTTGACCATCAAGGAATAATGTTGTGAACAGCACTGTAAAGCATGTCCGGAGTTATGGTGAGGCATTAGCGTTGGATGTTGTCTTTCAGCATCCCTAGAGATGTCGGTCAATCACGATACACTTGCGACTTCAGGTAATCCCAAAACGAATAATCGCACGGACTGAAGTCTGGGGACCTGGGAGGCCAAGCATGACGAAAGTGGCAGCTGAGCACATGATCACCACCAAATGACGCGCGCAAGAGATCTTTCACGCGTCTAGCAATATGGGGCTGGAGCGCCATCTACATCCATACTCTGCAAGCCACCCGACAGTATGTGGTGGAGGGTATCGTGAGTACCACTATCCTGCATAAAAATCGTATGTTCAAGCAGGTGTTTATCAGTCAGGCTGGGGATGATGGGATTCTGTAACATATCAGCATACCTCTCACCCGTAGTGTTGTTGTTGTTGTTGTTGTTGTTGTTGTTGTCTTCAGTCCGGAAACTGGTTTGATGCAGCTCTCCACAATACCCTATCCTGAGCAAGCTGCTTCATATCCACATAAGAACGGCAACCTACATCTGTCTGAATCTGCTTACTGTATCCATCTCTTGGTTGTCCTCTGCGGTTTTTATCCCACACACTTCCCTCCAACGCTAAATTCACAATTCCTTGATGTCTAAGAATGTGCCCTACCAATCTATCCCTTCTTTTAGTCAAGGTATGCCAGAAATTACTTTCCTCCCCAATTCTGTTCAGTACCTCCTCATTAGTTATGCGATCCACCCACCTAATCTTCAGCATTTTTCTGTAGCACCATATTTCAAAAGCCTTAATCCTCTTCCTGTCCGTACTGTTTATCATCCATGTTTCACTCCCATACAAGGCAACACTCCATACAAATGCCTTCAGAAAGGACTTCCTTAGGCTTAAATCAATATTCAATGTTAACAAATTTCTCTTTTTCAAGAATGCTTTTCTACCCATTGCCATTCTGCATTTTATATACTATGTACATCAATCATCATTTGTTATTTTATTGCCCAAGTAACAAAACTCATCTACCTCCTTTATTGTTTCGTTACCTAATCTAATTCCTTCAGCATCACCTGATTTTCTTAGACTGCACTCTATTACCCTAGTTTTGCTCTTGTTAATGTTCATCTTATATGCACCTTTCAGCACACTGACCATTCCGTTCAATTGCTCTTCCAGGTCCTTTGCTGTATCTGACAATTACTATGTCGTTTGAAAAATGCAATGTTTTTAATTCTTCCCCCTGAACTTTAATTCCTCCACCAAATTTCTCCTTGCTTTCCTTTATAGCTTGCTCAATGTACAAATTGAATAACAATGGAGAAAGACTACAACCCTGTCTTACTCCCTTTCCAACCACTGCATCCCAACTCTGACAACCGCTGTCTGGTTTTTGTACAAGTTGTAAATAACCTTACGCTCCCTATATTTTACTCCTGCTTGCTTCAGAACTTGAAAGAGTTCATCAATCAACATGGTCAAAAGCCTTCTCCAAATCTACAAAAGCTAGAAATGTAGGTTTGCCTTTTCTTAGTCTATCTTCTAGGATGAGCCGTAAAGTGAGTATTGCCTCCCGTGTTCCTACCTTTCTCCTGAACCCAAACTGATCTTCCCCGAGGTCGGCTTCTACCAGCTTTTCCAGCCTTCTGCAAAAAAATTGTGTTAATATTTTGCAACCATGACTTATTAAACTGATGGTTCTGTAGTTTTCACATCTGTCTGCACCTGCTTTCTTTGGAATGGGGATTGTAACATTTTTCTTAAAGTCTGAGGGTACTTCACCTGTCTCATACATCTTACACACCAGGTGAAACAATTTTGTCATGGCTGGTTCTCCCAGAGACTTCAGTAGCTCTGAGGGAATATCATCTACTCCAGGGGCCTTGTTTTGACTTAGGTCTTTCAGTGCTCTGTCAAATTCATCTCTCAATATAGTATCTCCTATTTCATCCTCATCTACTTCTTCTCCCCTTTCTACAATATTGCCGCTAAGTTCACTTCCTTCATAGAGCCTCTCTATATACTCTTTCCACCTTTCAGCTTTCCCTTCTTTGCTGAGAACTGGTTTTCCATCAGAGTAATTGATATTCATACCCGTAGCGGTAGCAGTCACAAAACCAGAATCACGCAGTCCCTTGGAGAAAAAAGGCCTGATAACGGTACATGTAGTAAATCCAACCCATACCGTGACTTTCTCGTCATGCAATTGAATTTCCATGACAGTTCTAGGATTTTTGGTAGTCCAAATTCTGCAGTTGTGGTTGTTGACAGACCCTCTGAGTGTGAAATGAGCTTCGTCGGTCCACAACACATTACTCTTCCGGCATATTTTGAAATGCCCACACCACAAATGCCCTCTGCTTCACTAAATCACCAGGTAACATTTCATGATGCCGATGGATTTTGTAAGGATAGCATCAGAAGGTACACCTAAGTGCCAACCAAACAGTAGTGTATGGCATGCCGATGGGACATGCGACTGCACGAGCGCCGACTACTTCATGCATAGACGAACCCGCTACAGTCTCCATTTCTTCCTGAACTGTCTCGGCAGCAAAAGCCTTGTGCTCGGTCAAACACTACGGGGTCTATCGTCTAAACAACGCATGGCTTCGAACTTCAAAATCATTCTCGCCATAGCTGCATTTGTCAATGGACCTTTACCCATTCGAATCCCCTTCCTACGGCGATAGGATAGTAACGCTGAATTAGCACATTCCCCATTCTGATAATACAGCTTCACTAAAAGCGCCTTTTCAGGTAACGTCAACATGCTGCAACTGCTGGTGCATCTGATTCTCATGATAGCTCCTTTTATACACAATTTTTATTCATTGTCACGTTTTGCTGTCCAGCATCATCTGTCGGACATTTTTTGAACTTTGTTTTGTTTTTTTGTTCTAATAAAACCCCATGTCATTCCAAGCATGTGTGTAAATTTTTACCTCTCTATCTACATAATTCTGTGATTTATTAAGTTTTCAAATTTATCCTGACTTTTTGACCACCCAGTATATGTCTGGTGGTCTGAGAATGAAGAAGAATTTTGTAAGTTATAGTATATGCTTAATTTCTGGTGGTCATCAGAATACCAGTTTCAAGATTTACTTATGTAACCTATTTTGATGCAATTAACACCACAGGGTCTTTTGTGTGTGTGTGTGTGTGTGTGATTTAAATGAGAAGGGCCAATCAATTGTCCTGTGGTGCCATGTAAATTTAAACACTGGCTTGTGGAAAAATGGCACCATCTAAGATAAAACAAAGCTGCCTTGAATACTTTTATATAAACAATAAAGACAATTCAGTCAATCTCTACTCTTTAATTCAAATTGCATACCTGCCAACCTTCAGGAGATACGTTCTATGAAAAAGTGTGAGAGACTTTAGTATAAACATTAGGATAACTGATTTTAGCCTTTTCCTATCGTATCACAATACATACCACCGAATCAAAATCTCATGATCATGTAAAATAGCTGTTTACACTAAAGTTGCTACATAATAGCTACAAAAAACATTTGCATTAGTCCGAATGTTGATTACATCCTTATTTGTAGCCAGACCAGGTAAAGTGATTGATTTTTTTGAATAAAACAAAAATGTTCACAGCTGTATTTTTGCAATATACTGTTACCTGGGAACATTTTATGGAACAAGTGACCCACAAGGTCATCACATTTAATTAGTAAATAGTACTCTAAAATAAACAATGCAAATAAGCACTCTGCTTGTATCATCACTTTCACTTTTATCAGCAATTTCAGTTTATTGTTACACACTTTACGTTTTCTCTGTGTTTCTTTGTGTGCACATATTCCGCTACGTCACTTTTCCACCTTGTGATGTAGAAATATCACATCGACAAAGAGTACAAAATACAATAATGTTCCAAAAACTGCTTAAAAATTATTATTATTATTATTATTATTATTATTATTATTATTATTATTATTATTATTATTATTATTATTATTATTATTATTATTATTAGCCATACTGGAATACATACCATTGAATCAAAATCTCCTGATCATGTAAAATAGCTGTTTACACTAAAGCTGCTCTTAACTATTCACTCAAAACGTTTCCACCAATTAAAAAACCACTGAAGTGATTTCACTTGCGTACAAATGACACATCAGAGTCAATAAGAATCACAACACTGAAACACTACACGTGTATTTAAAAATACGCAGGAACTATCAGAAATAATCGAAGTCATGGACAACTTCATTTCTATGAATTTTGATATGTATTTAGACTGATAAATGAGCAAAGGATTTCTGACCATAGGCCAGAAAATGAATCTTGAGTTTCAGGATAAAAGCTAAAAATTGGAAAAATAATGGCAAAACCAGGAGGCAGGATAAAAAGTGAAAAATCGGGAGACTCCCGCCTAAATAAGGGAAGTTGGCAGGTATGAAATTTTAATTACTGGATCACATGCTCAATAAATACAATTTCAGGATGATAACTCGAGAAAATTAGATCACACAAAATACTGATTTGATATCAGCATTATAAGATCTACAAAAGATTACACATGGAAAAGACTACCCATGGAAAACCACTGTGATATGACAAGGTAGGAATATAAAAATCCCATTTACTTGCACAGACACTGACCAGATTAGCCTAAACATAGATGAATTAACAATGAAACAAATACTAATAACAAGGAAACTGCCGCCGCCCCCCCCCCCCCCCCTTTTCCAAGATTCATTGGTAGTATAGCGCATTGGATAGCCCCTCAAAAACTGATCACTGATCAACCATGAAAACAGGAAGAAAGTGTGTGGAACTATGAAAAAGAAACAAAATAGATACTGTGAAAACCCCAAGTAGAAAATATACTTGTAAAACAGGAAAGCACCTACAGTGAGAGTTACGTGGTCCTGTGGTTAAGGTGGTGAACTGCGAAGCTGAAAGTCTCTGTCCCCAGTGCAAAATTTTTAATTTTCATCTTTTTCAGTCCGTTCATTGATGTGTGTTCGCTGTAACCAGTTTTGTGTCTGTGTTGTGCTAAAACATCCATGCTGCAATACTATTCAATCAGCAGCTGAAAGTAAGTGGCTCCTGAATGGGAACGGCAACATTTGATCGAAAGGTGGCAATTCCTTATGCACGTCGCGAGCTGTATTCGTATTGTTCAAATGTTCAAATGTTTGAGTAGCTTACGGGACTTACCTATGGAATCATCAGTCCCTAAACTTACAAACTACTTATGAACTAACTAACACTAAGGACGGCACAAATTATCCATGCCCAAGGGGGGATTCGAACCCTCAACCGTGGCCATGCAGACCGTGACTGGTGCGCCACAGCCACCGCGGCCAGCTATTCGTATTGCCCATGGAATACAACTGATGTATGTCATACACACTTTAACAGTCAGCTGCCAGCCAGCGAGGCACATCAGCAGGAATCCTCTCTGCCGTGCACTGTAGTCAACAGATGTCATTTTAGATGTTTGTATAGGCATAGGGGCCTCATACTATAGCGAGATTATCTCGCATTGGACGTACTGCTTCCAGTGGGGTCTGAACTACTTGCAGGAACGTTTTGCCTGCACTCACTATGGTTCGCATTTCCTTGTGACAGTAACATTCTTATATGACTCATTCTTTATCTAATGTATAGGAAGAAAATTGCCAAGAATACAAAAAGCCAACAGAGACGTCAATGGCATAACTGACAGTTCATAATGTAGTGACAAAAACAAAATAAAAATTTTGTTCAGGAATGGGACTTGAACCTAAGACCAACTAATTTGTAGACCAATGCCATGGCCACAGAACCACAACACGTTTGCTGCAGCTGCTATGTTAATGTGGTACAATATGGAGTATTCAGTTTTTATTTTGCCTTTGTATTTTCATGCTTCCATATACTTCCATCCTGTTTTCACACTTTATCTGTATTCAGTTTTTGACAAGCTATCCATTGCGCCATCCTTCCACTAAATGTGAGGTGGGTTGTTCATTCTATTTTGGAGATCTGTTGTGAACAGAAGAAGGGGAATTAAAATTTGTGACAGTAAGAAGCAGAAATAGTAGGAACTTTAGATATAGCTAGGAGGCACTAACATTTTGGGTGTAACCTGGAGGTGAACATTATACATGAAGAAGCAAATTACACTGGACAAAACTTAAAGCTACTTATGCTGCAGGGACATTCTTGCTACTATAGTTTCGAAAGAGCAGGCATTGCATTTAGGGGAAAACGACTGTTGAAAATAAATTTGTTTTTATAAGCAGCTACAAGTCACTATAATTATTTATAAATAAATAAATATAGCAGCTTGTGGCTGCTTATAAAATCAAATTTACTATAGTTTGATTAAAATTACTTACTAGTTGACATTTGTCACATGGTGCTACTCCATTGTCACAGATGGTGCTTTCTACCAGTTACCTACAGATGACACACAAACACACCAGTCATCTCACAACCACTATTAACATATTTTTAAACATGAAGCAGTGTTGTAAGAGGCTGCCAAGAGTTGATGGCAGCAATGGGAAAATTTGTTGAAGGCTGACTGAGTGTTCAGTGATTGAACAACAGCATAAGACGCACTTTGTAGTTGTCAATTTAATGTCATGTTGTAATACAACCACACATTGTGTACTATATTTCTGACAAAATGGCGGTCAGCTGTCTACAGCAGAACTAAAATCATGATTGTTTCATTCAAGAAGATTAATGTTTGCCTTACCAGCAAACTGAAATGGAAAAGAGAAATGCACTTAAATAAATTTATTAAAAATAAAAATCCAAGTAATTTTGATTTAGAAATTTAAATAATAGCTACAATGAGTTTTGAACCCACAGTCTTCCATACAGAAAGCTAATGGGTCATTCCATGTCAATTCAACACAGTAAAGTAACATTTTCAACCTGACCATTTCAGATTTCTTTCAAATTTGGCGCATTCAATGACCCAGATAAGAGATGTAAAAATACCAGTTTGCAGGGATGTATTACAACTGCAAAGAAAGTTTGGATTTTGTGCAAAATTTACATGTGCCTGTCTCAAAATGAAAAACTATAATTTTGATTCTAATTAAGTTACAACAATGAAAATGGGTACCACTGGAATGCTAATGAATATACCTTTACACTGATACGCCACATGGCAG
Organism: Locusta migratoria; assembly: GCA_026315105.1. NCBI lineage: Eukaryota > Metazoa > Arthropoda > Insecta > Orthoptera > Acrididae > Locusta > Locusta migratoria. The sequence goes on from CM048745.1 coordinate 374,390,703, forward strand.
TTTTCTGAATATTTTTATTCTAAAGGTCATTGACCTTGACTTTTGACCTTGAATACCTGAAAACATCACATCTTCAAATTTTCTACAAAAATATTTTTTATTGTTCCATTATGTTACTATAAATATGGCAAATATCAAGATGGCACACCAAAGGCATCATTCACAAGAAATTAATTTTGTCAGCATCAAAACACTACCAAAATGGTATTATGAATCATTTACATTACAATTTTAATGAAAAGGCAATGAAAAGTGATTACATCTCTTCTCACAATTTGCCAACTAAATTATTAATATTCACCGGATCTGATGCAGGGAGATTATATGTCCTTCCAGTTGGTGTCACTGGATTGACTCTTGTGACAATGTCACATTTTCTGACGACACAAGTGTCTGGTTTGGCAGGAAACACAAATGACGGAGACGGTCCATATGGATGCAAGAAGCTGACCTTTACTTCATCTGTTTCTTCGCTGTAAGACATAACCAACCCACCAATAATTGTCATATATATGCAACAAATCCATGCATATCTGTTAACAGCATTTCATTCACCATAGCAATCACTGTCTCTTCTCTACTCAGTGAAGAAGCAGAAGATGTCTTCATCATTACTAGACCTTTGTTAACAGGTATTACACAATAAAGCTGATGGGTACCTGGAATTGTGCTTGTATTTTTGAAACGTCGTTTAAGCTTGGTCGAATCTTCATTATGATGGGAAACCGATGTATGAAGGTACATGAAGGAATATTTTCCTTGCACCATTCAAACAACTGTCTTTATGTCAGAATATGATTTTCATTAGGTGGCTTGAGGCTGGAAAGTCTTGCTAATCTCTTGTAGTCCCTGCTACTCCATCACAAGGTCTTTTACCATGCACTGTAGCAAAAAAATGCCATTCTGCTGTAACATTAAAATCTTCCTGATGGTAGGACAGATTCATAAAGTTCTTTCTGTTTTTGTATTGAGCAGCACATCCATCTGAAAAGTAATGAATGTGCTTTGGATTTAAAAACTGACATTTTAAGAAATTGATGAAATTTTTCTGGAAAGAATAAACGCACACTGTATCATGACAGTTATATATTTCCACATATGATACATGTCATATTTCATTAGTGCTTGAGTCTCTCTAGTAAGCTACAAATGGGTGAACTGTAGCCTGTGAATTATTCCAGTAGAATCCCTGTACCTCATCCTGAATGGTGAAGGAGTAATTTTCTGCAAAGTCACAAAGAACAAGATACTCATTTATTCATTTACTTTGAGACCACCGTTAGTGATTTTACAGAAATGAGACTGCTGCTGCAAGATAAATGAGTGTGCCAGGAGCTGTTGTAACCTTGACGTAAACACCTCGATGAAATCATCTGATGACTTTGTTATAGCCTTCTAGAATTACCCTGACCATAGTTAACCAACACTCAATGGAGTTCTTACTAAACAGATCATACAGATAATCAGTTAGTCTTGTCACACTTTGAGAATAGAAGCATGAACCTAAGAAACATGCCAGTAGTGCAAGATTGCATGTAACAAGTGCTACGCAGTGCTTGTATGGTGGTAATGTGTGTTCTTCACACTTTGTTAGCACTTTCAGTTTACACCCTTCTATCACTAACTTGAAATTCTGTGTGAGACACATACAAACACTATGGGTCCCACTGGCATTGGCAAGAACACACTGCTTTGGCCACAACTCTCAAAATTTTGAGAATCCAGTATTTATATCTGGGTATTTATCTTTGAAATAGGAATACTTAAGGTTGTGCAACACTAGCTGCTTCTGATTATGTACTGTAATTCCATTTTCTTGATCACAGTAAAACATCACACACATGCTGAACAGTTTTCTCACATAATGTCTTACCTGGCTTTGGATTTGGTGTCACCAATATACCATTCTTACTGGTTTTTTTTCTGATTATTGTGTATTTATTATAAAATTATCTTTTTTGTCAATATTGGTGTAGTTGTTGACATCACATCATAGTTCGTTAAGATGATAAATGAACTGTCATGTTAAGATTGACCGAGAACTTCAACTAGAGGAAAAAATTAGGGCAAAACAACAATATCTACATTCGATATTTATCTCTTATTAATATTTGCAAACATTTGGCCTCAGAGTTATAAAATAAATGGGAAATTTGGGAGTAACTTAGGAAAAAATGGACAATTTTGCATTATCAATTTCATGAAATGTTCCTGTCCCTAGCTTATTCATCACAACATTACCTACCTGCCTAGGTTGTGAGCAAACTTTCCTTTTTGTCCCCTTTCTTTTCCCTCATGTCCTATCTGACAAAGACAAATATTTCCAAAATCAAGTGTCCTCATTTATTTTCATTTCATTTTGTGTCTTTCTTGTGTGTAAAACTACTGGCAGTACAAAGCTAAGATAAGTACTGGCCAGCCACTGTCTCTTTTGAACAACATAGTACACATCACAACAGATAAAACTATATTTTAGACTGTACTGTACTGTACTAATAACTGTCTTCTGGCCAAGATGGTTAATGTGTTATACAAGTAGACATTAACTTTAAAACTTCGTGAATAGGCTATTTTCCCGTGTTAAAAATGTGGTTCAAATTGATATAACAGAAACTCCAGGTTGGAATTCAGCAATATCGTAAGGACAGTTAACAGCACACTGCAAAGACTTAACAAGGAGCTGTGACAGGCACATAGGAAAGACATACTCATACAACACTTAAGCTATCGGTTATGGCTTTCTTCAGAATAAAGAACATTCACACAATTACACAGGCACACTTCACAGTCCAGTCACACCATGAAGTGTGCCTGTGTGATTGTGTGAACGTTCTTTATTCGGAAGAAGGCCATGGGTGATAGCTTGAGTGTTGTATGTGTATGTCTTTTTTGTATGTCCATAGCAGGTCGTCATTATGTCTTTTGAGGTGAGTTGTAAATTGTCCTTATTACATTGTTCGTTCAAATTATTGTTATTCTGAATGAGTATAACATTCAAATAGAATTTTAGGCCTTTGTTCTTAAATAAACCTGTTATTTTTCTAAAACTAAATTTTAAAAATCATTGAATTTTATGATTAGGCTACATGGTCGAAAACACACAATCAGTGGCTGAAGTCCTGGTGATGTTATACATGTGTGTGAATTATAGCAGAGTTAGCAAAAGTTAATAGATTTGCCATGCGTTTTCTGCAATTTTTTTTTTAAAGATGGAAAACACATTTACAAATTGTATGTAAGAATGGAAAAGAAACTTTAGAAATATGAAAGTGAAAACCTTCCAAAAGTAGATGCTTTTGTGGTATCTCAGGTTTTTTTTTTAACAGCCCAGATATTTACATACTGGGAATAAGAATGGTGTAAATTTCATTTAAACTATATCTACATTTAAATCAAACTGTTGCTTGCGTGTATCAACAGATTACTTTTAAGGGAAAGATACGTACTATTATACACAGTACATGATTGTAAATAAGCATTTCTGTTGGTCAACCAAATACATTTCACTTTTAAATTAACACTTATTAGTGGTGACAGTAAAAATTACATGGTAAG